>OX596053.1:9008700-10486200 GCA_951394065.1 Venusia cambrica
TGGCCTTGCAACCTGTAACGTAACGTACATCGGGTACAGCGATCGTATGTTTGGACGTGCCTCTGACTACCCCTTACCAGGTGATCCTCAAAATCCACGCTCTGAGTGGTGATCAGAGATTGTATCCTCGAGGGGAAAAAGTCATGTCTGTTTTTTGTATTTCATTGTTTTAAGTTAAATATTAGTAAAAGCCTAGTTCGATCTCTACGAATTCTCCGTTATAATCTAATGTGGTATTGATCGGTCCCACATTTAACTGCCACCCACACTGCAGTTACAGTAAAGTTTGATTGGTGGTCCAATCAAACTTTACTGTAACTGCTTCTGAAAACGGTTACTCCATCAGCTATTCCGTTAAACGCATATTTTGCTAATGTTCGACTATTCTTGGCTAACGAGTTGGAACAAGAATTAATATGATTTATTGTACATGCGAGTAAAATTATATAGGGTAGGTTAGATACGTTTTTAAAAATGATAATAATCTTAATTAATATAAATATTTGACTACGTAAATTCTTCTCGTCTCGGCTGATCATCCCCTGCAGAGATAACGGGGTCAACCCATCGCAATGGGACATCAATAGTTTGGTAACGAGTATAATGAATTGACATAAACGTATTTCCAAAGGTTATTTACGATTAAGATTCATCGTAGATTAAGGTCCATATTCCAGACAGCCGCTAAAGTGGAGATCCCTGCTTGCGAAGCTGAGATTTGAACCAATCAAACACAGGTCATCGCTGCGTGGGCTACACGATGGAACAAGCGTTTCCAGGATCAGGCACTAGCATTCCCACGCACACAGCGAACTGTCTGGCGACGGACTTCGGCAAGAGGGTGATCGCAAGCCAGGTGGACCTTTTACATGTCTTCACAGGTCCTACCACCAGGATCGATCAGCCGGACCCGATGACTAAGGACTACCTTTGACCCTTACACACTACAGTAGAGGACACTAGACACACACTACAAGTAGAGCACCTTGTTTTTTTTTATTGTTCGACGAGGAAGGCGCTTGGCCTTCACCTCACCTGGTTACAAGTTGAGATAAAGCCGAACGTGGAGGCGCACTTCACCCGGAATCCTCAACAAACTGAGGAACTGGCTATCTTACCTCTAAACGCCGGAACACAACAATTATTTTAAGAATTGTTATTATGGCGACAGAATTAGGTAAGATGGTGGTAGCTAGCCAGGCGGACTTGAACAAAATCCTACCACAAACCAAACCAAGCACAATATTGCTCCCCTGGGGATCGAACCCGGGACCTCTGGATTTGAAATCGGTGGGTTGAATCAATAGACCAAAGAGGCGGTTAAAGTGTGGAAGGTTTGTGGAAGGGCTCGTCCGGGGAAGTACTACCACCACACCTATTTCGGCCGCAAAGCAGCATTGCTGTGTTCCGGTTTGAAGGGGCACAATGCAGTGCAGCGTAGGCCATGTTCCTTGTGGATGTGACCTACGCAGCAAGGCTATGTTGTAGGCAAGAGATGCACATAGCATCTGGTGGGCTACTTGCTTGTTCCATCTTACTTTTTGTTGTGTTTAGTAGTATTAAAACAACCTCGGAGGTAGATCGGTCGCCCCCCGGACTTGGCCAGTTCATATTATATTTACGTCCCTTGAAGTTAACTAACGGGTCGATTATGGCACGTGGGCGGCGGACGGAAAGGTCGCTTTATAAATAAATGGAAGGCCTCTGAGAACCGCTGATTTTTTAACCGCAAAAAGCACATCCGATCCGATTCAAAATAAGTTTCGCAGATATAAACGAATAGGCATAATCAAGGTTTGTACCGCATCACTTTTTCTGTTGTTTTTGTATACTTTTACATATATTTCGATTATAATTTTTACGGCGTTTAAGAGAAATTAAGAAAGTGGCTTCTCACCCTTAATTTTGATGAAACAGAGAATCTTTTAGCAATCCTGACGTGAATCCCAACCCAATTAACTTTGCACTTTGTTTCCCATATAATCCAAAATAACGCATTCACACTCGCATACACACAGGTCATTCGGTTTTTTTTTAATTTGGTTTTGCCTTGTAAGTAGTGCAAGTCTTTTGGTTATTCTATATTCTATTCTTTATTCTATATACTCCCGCGGCACAGGTTAGTCCTAGTGTGGGGTCCTCTAGTAATTGTATAACTAATTCAAACTTAATGGCTATAAATGAATAATAAATTGATACGAACATTAAACTACGTTTGTATAAAAAAAAATATCTTTACGACGTGCTGGTGTGAAAATAAAAACTAATAATGAATTTACTATTATTTATCTATGTTTGCGCTATATTTAACAAGCCTCATAGCTCAGTTGGTAGTAACTCTGCCTTCTGCGCTGTAGGCTGTGGCTTCGATTCCCACCCAGGACAAACATTTGTGTGATGAATTCAGATGTTTGTTCTGTGTTTGGGTGTTGTATCAAATAGTACGTATGTATTTAAAAAAATATTTAAGTATTCTATCCGTAATCTAGTTCCCATATTACAAGCTATGCTTAGTTTAGGGCTAGATGGCGCTGTGTAAAAAATAATGTCCTGTATTATTTATTATTTATTTATTATTATATATTCTTGGTCACACCAGTCACGACTCACGATGACAACTAGATTATTAAAGTCCATTTTTTTGAAGACGCTTGAAAGTGATGTAGTTACATATTTTATGTCACTTTCGATTTGAGTTCCAAAGCGGATGTACATTCATAATGCTGCCGAGATTTTATCGACCCTATATTGTTTTCCAAGAATGCGAGAGTTTGTTTGGATGTTTGTAACTCCTTCAAGACAAAACTACTATATTTTTATTTTTTCAGTATGAATGTTACAGGACAGTAATTTCACACAGCGCCATTTAGTCCCAAACTAAGCAACAAGCGATTTGTTCTTCAATGGTGGTCAAACGTATAGCTATCACAGATTTAAAAAAACGGTTTCGTAGAAATCGTAGACCGCATTGCTCTATAGCTCTATTCTAGACAAGTCTAGAAGTCAAGCTTAACCATTTATATTTGTTGCATAGTTTTACTTAATGTATTACATATTTAGCTAGACCCCTATTAATATGTGCACCACCAAAAACCTCTTCAGTCATTAAATCCCCTCCATCCAATGGTTATCTGGAAGAAATAGCATCTAAGCGATAAGACCGCCCCGTTTACATATAAATAAATTAAGTAATCCAGTTTTATTTTTAAGGTGTTCAATAAAATATTTTCATTCATCATGTATGTTAAAAAAGAGACAAAGAAAGTTACTTTTGAATTTATAATAAGGTATGGATGGACAATCGGATGTCTTTTCTTTGCCTGCTCTGTAAAAAATGGTAGTGTCTTTTATAAATATTATTTATAAATATCTTCGCAAGCATTCATCGCTCACCATCTATATGAATCCAGTATTTTATCTAGAAAGCCAAAACAAACGCTTTAGATTATCGTTTACAAAAGTGTTTATGTAATATAATTTATGCCAATAATATTAATAAGTCAAACGTGAAAGTAAATGTATGAGACGCGCGGTTAAATTTTACGATTATCCATTGATTAAGAATCCCCCGTCTAAACAAATAAAACAAGGCACAAAGAAGCCACCACGTACTCGTTGCTAACCAACCTCAAGTGGATCTGTTACGGACAGCCGGAAAGTGATTAGAGGTTCTCGCTTACAGCGAAAGTAAATTACCTTTATGTTACTTCACTTACTTAAAAAAATGTTGTGTTCCGGCATTCAGAGGTAAGATAGCCAGTTCCTCAGTTTGTTGAGGATTCCGGGTGAAGTGCGCCTCCACCTTCGGCCTTATCTTAACATGTTACCAGGTGAGATGAAGGCCAAGCGCTTCCCCGTCGTACAATAAAAAAAAAACTTGTTTTATTCATGGTAACCTTTGAATGATTATTTTTGTGTGTATAATGAATAATGATGATTTAAGCTTTTCAAATATAACGCGTTGGATGTTTAGTCTGTAATGTTATATTTAAGAATGTCAATAAATAAATTAGGGTGCGTGTGATCTACGTCCTAGTGGTCTATCGAGAGAAACGTTTTTTTTTTGTTTTTTTTTATTGTGCGTCGGGGCAGCGTTACTGCTTACAAATTAAGATAAGTCAACAAACTGACGAACTGGCTATCTTACCTCTAAACGCCGGAACACAACCATTTTTTGAATTGATGCTATGGCGACAGAATTAGGTAAGATGGTGGTAGCTAGCCAGGCGGACTTAAACAAAGTCCTACCAACCGAACAAAGCACAACATTGTACTCCCCATGAGGATCGCACCCAAAACCTCTGGATCTGAAATCGGTGGGTTGAACCACTAGACCATAGAGGAAACGCCGAAGCCAAATGTTTTCCCGTGTTCCGCCCGGGAGACGCAGTGCCTTCTGGGAAAGCTCGCTCTAACGTGGACCTTATCATTGTCTAGACCTAGAGCTAGACAAGCTAAGCCTCATAGCTCAGTGGTTAGTAAATCTGCCTTCTGCGCTGTAGGTTGTGGGTTCGATTCCCACCCAGGACAAACATTTGTGTGATGAATGAAACATGTTTGAACTGTGTTTGGGTGTTGTATCATAAAGATCGTATGTAATTTAAAAAAAAAAGTTTAGATAAGTATTTTATCCGTGAACTAGTTCCCATATTACAAGCTAAGCTTAGTTTGGGAGTACTTTTAGTTATTATGTGTTTTGGGGCTACATGGCGCTGTGTGAAATTAACGTCCTGTAACCTCCTTTAGGGGTAAGATTCGAGCTAACCCATCACTCATAGATATTCAAAAAATATATTAAATTACCTACTAATAGTATAGATTTTGATTTCAAGAGTAGAAGTACTACCACTGTTTCGGCCACCAAGCAGCATTGCTGTGTTCCGGTTTGCAGGGTATGGTTGCCGGTGGCAAGTTGACGGGCGCAATGCAGTGCCGCGTAGGTCATGTTATTTGTGGATGTGACCTACGCAGTAAGGCTTTGTTATAAGCAAGAGTTGCATTTAGCAGCATATAAGCTGCTTGCTAGTCTAGTCTCAAAAGTGTATAAAAAACGGTGTATTGTTAAGACACACGATAGAAGTGAAACTTTTGTATTATAATAGGGAAACATTTTAGTAATTTCCCACTCTAACCGACACAGTTATCCAATTTTCGTCAAACAAAAAGGTTGAAATAAAATAAAAACAAAACACAAATTTTCAAATAATATCAAAAAGTTTAATCATATGGATTTATTATATCCAGGTATCATTGTAATTGTATTTGATTACTAAAATACTAATTGAGCTTGGATTCAGGTCATCTAGTATGTCGTGTATCGAGTCAGCTGCGTTAGCTTTATTTATTTAATTAATTAAAACGGTTATATACCAATTATTACATAAACTAAAAATACTTTTCAAACCGAAACCGTAAAGAAGAGTATAAAATTTAACATGTCATTATATTAATAAAACATTTATGTACAGTCGCCTGCAAAATTATCTGTATTTAATCTGTGATAATTTTCAAAATTAAACCATTTTGATGACATTATGATAATATATCTTCATATAGCCAGCTATAGGTTTTCTATACATCATAAATAAAAAAATAAAAATTATTTAGGACTAGTTAAAATTAAATCTAGGTCCTTTAGATTAAAAAGTTAAACATGTTAATGTTTAACTTTTTAATCTTATCCTATGTCAGGGTGTGGATGACAATGCGAGTTAATTTAATTATAATTACTTCAAAAATATTGCAACCGAGCAATAAATGAAAACGATTAGTTCAACAATTTTTTTTATACAACTAGGAGACCGAAAAAGCAAGTTAGCCCGATGTAAAGTACATCTCTTGTCTATAACAATGAATGAATGAACTAGTTCTACTTTAGCATTAGAATTCTTTGTCTGTTTGTGAGATAAATAATCAGTTCATTAGCGCTTTAGTCAGCTGATCCCGCTCTAACTAAATGGTGTAAATAATTGGTGGGTACACTAGACCACAGAGGCGGTTGAAAGAGACTGTTGGTAGATATTTGGTAAAGTTCGTAATAAGCACGATTTTCACGGCAATAAGTAGTTAAGCTTTAAGACGTCAGTGTAGCTATAGTTACAGGAATAGATAACAGTTAGGTTAATTGTTATATCAATAACTTTAATAGCTACAATAAAATAACGTTAAGTTATCTAATAGTTCGTTTAAAATTGAAAACGTCACATCATGAGAAAACATATTTTTAATAATTTGTATTTCGAGGTGAGATAGCCAGCTCCTCGGAATGTTGAGGATTCCGGGTGAAGTGCGCTATTACCTTTGGCCATACCTTGACGCCAAGTGAGATGAAGGCCAATAAAAAAATAAACCTCAAGTTTGTCTGTGCTTTGATTATCAGTTAGATACGGAGATTCTATATATATCGATGAAATACATATACGCGTAAAACTAATTTTGAACAATTTTACAATTTTGTTAATATTACAGGACATTAATTTCAGCGCCATCTAGCCTCAAACTAAGCATAGCTAAGGAACTAGATTACGGTTAGAATACTTAAATACTTTTTGTAAATACATACGCACTATACGATACAACACCCAAACACAGAACAAACATCTATATTCATCACATAAATGTTTGTCCAGGGCGGGAATCGCACCCACAGCCCACAGCGCAGAAGGCAGAGTTACTACCAACTGAGCTATGAGGCTTTTCACATTTTTTTTTGTCAATACATACTTACTTACAATACAATACAAAACCCAAAACACGGAACAAGCAAACATCATCCATCACACGTCATGTTTGTTCTGGGTAGAAATCGAAAACAAAACAGAAGGCAGAGCTACCAACTGGGCCGTGTGGCTTGTTATCGTTAATTCGTGGCGTTTTCGGCTACATCCAGATAAGTCACACACCAGTACAGCACCACGTGGTGCATGAATCACGGTTACACATGACTAGGTAAGATATACTCTGAGTGGTAACGTGGCCAATCGATTTCTCTTGAAGACTTGAGTCACTTGGGCGCTCCGCCGACTATGATTTGGCGGTATCGATAAAGATTTGAAAGGAAGGAAGACAAGTTTTCTTTTACATTGGAACCGACATCACTAAAATGCAATATATGTTAAATAAACTAATTGTACCTACTGTGTGTAAACGAATTGAAAAAGGAAGCAGTCGGATTAAGGGCTGTTACAAACGGCACCGTCCCTGGACTCTAACATACAACAAGAAGCTATGGCGGCAGCCCCCAGAACGAAGTCAACAAAACAGTGAAAAGGCAATGACACAAAAACGAACCACTAAGATACTGGACCTAGCAATCGGTATCATCCCAGAAGCATAACAGGTATATCGTAGCCAAAACGTTCCACATTTACACAGGCGGATCGAAAACCAAAACTGGCGCCGGATGTGGTTTCCAGTGTCAGGAAACGCACCTATCAAGAGCACATCGCAACAATACCGCGACGGCGTTTCAAGCCGAAACTGTAGGACTGATCCTGGCAGCCAAGGAGACTATGACCTCGTTGGTAACAGGCACGCAGCAATTACAACAGTGTTCATAACTGATAGCGCAGCACTCATTAATGCTCTCCATACCAGATACCAGGTCTAAATCCATGCTCTCCAGGAGCTGACCAATGAACACATCGACAAAGCTGACGTTTTAGCAAAAGAACGGTCCAGGTCCCACCAACTCCCGGTGACAGCAGACTGTCCAGTCCGTCACGGCGGAAATAAAAACAAGTTGAAAATGTACACATCAGAAATTGTGGGAAAGCAGTCAAGGCTGCAAAAACACAAATACCATCAAAATGAGACATGAAGATCTACATTGTGAACTCAACCACCGTCTTGTCAAGACTGGTGCCACAGACAATGGCTTTTGTCGCGGATGTTTTCAAGAAGAAGAAACGGTGGAGCACGTGGTCATTCACTGCGCCGCCACAAGGGAAGCATATAATGGTCTATAAAAGCTACTTGAAATATATATCTTGAAAATAATATATATATGTGTTTTTAGTTGTAAACGTTTAATTTAAACACAATGTTATTACTAGTGGGACAAGTCCAAATTTTTGTTTGAAAATCGCCGCTTGCCTTGGACTAAAAAAAACAATTTTGAATTAAGGTATGGTACCCAAGTTGAGGAGTTTGGTCCCCAGGGACCAATTCCAGATCTACCTCTATCGATTTAAAAAGGAACTTTGCAAATCGGCTAAGAGCTTGCGGAGTTATCGATTTACATACACACCTAAAGGGATAAAAACCGTTCGAATTGATAACCTCCTTTTTTGGGAAGTCAGTTAAAAGCTACTGTAACACGCAACTTTTCCTTAGTGTTGGATTTTGATTTCGTCTGTATCAAAATTCAACCGTTTCTTATACGGGCCTCTTTCTTTTTGAAAAATTTAATAAATTTTTATTTTCCGTTGTTAAAGCGGTAATATAAATACACACTGAAAATTACAACCGACGAAAACGACATACCTATTACGGTTCATGAGATAGGTACAACTCTTTGACAGGGTCCCCATTGGTACTCTTTTGGAACGGAACCCTTAAAAAATAAAAAGTTTTAGATGGGTAGTAGAAAATCCTCTTTTGGTCCTTTATCCAACACTAGGTGAGGTTTCTTCACTCTCTACTTTCTTGCCCAAGTGATTCCTCACACAATCCATCCATCTCTTCTTCGATCTACCTCCACCCCTGTATCCATCCACAATCCGCAGTCGTATTAAAAACTCCTCCGTTAAATAGATTTCATCCCTCATCCCATTACCACGATAACTTAGTGTGGTGAGTGGAGCTGTGTGTAATTAATGTCCTATAATGAGTAGGTACTACTCAACGTTTCTGTCACTGGCGCCACTTTTGCACACCTTTAGAAAATATGATATTCAAAGCAAGGGTGACCAAAACGTAAAATTTTTTTAGATAACATACTATATTAAAGTTTTTGCTATTTTATTTTAGTAAAACGGGAAGTCACATTATTTTCATGGGAAAAACATAATGTAAAGATCCAGGAAATAGTCAGGGAAAATAATAACATAAATGATTAACAATACAATAGACCACGGCCAAAAATAGAAACGTGAAACGGTTACAACTAGGATACCTATGTAATTCAGGTTTTTGTTTTATGTTGTCATCAGAAAGATAGATTTTGACGTTCCAAAATTATTCAAAAAAATCTTACTGAACAAAAAAAATTTACTTTGTTGTAACAAAAATATCTTTATTTTATTGTACGACCGTGGAGGAACTGGCTATTAATACCTCTAAAGAAAGACTGTTGAGGATTCCGAGTTAAGTGCGCTTCTCTCCGCCTATGGCCTATCATAACTCGAAATCAGATGAGATGAAGGGTAAAAAAAAAGAACTCTTGATCATTACTCAGAACGTGGATCGTAAGTAAAAGTAAGTCTACAACAGTGCGATAAAATAGACGACAAAACGCACCAGGCAAGGTGATTATTGGACACAAACGTCCAGAGATAGTGTAAATGACACCGATAAAAGGACTTTAGCATTGGAAGAGTACACAGATAACGTCAACTGAGCACACAGATTCTACATGCTCACCAACGTACAGTGACATGTCAAAGGAAAATCATTCTTAAGAGTAGCGCTGATTTTCTCTTTCCCATACAAATTTAGTTTTTCAATCATCGAAATCACATCAACTTGCCGTCATACCACACTCACATGCCATTCGAAATTAATAAAAAAGCTACATTATGAACTTGACAGCGAATATCAGATGTATGTACTCTGGGACCTTCTTACAAAGTAATTGAGCCTGACGACTACTTCAAACTTAAAAGTAAAATGATTACATAACTCATAACAGGTGCTAAACTAAGCTGGTTGACGCGCGCCACCGGGTCATGTGTTCAAATCCCGGTTGTGCACGAAAAAAAATAATTGCGAAACGTTATGGTTATGCTACAGCTACTATGGCCATGTTATTCCTGAGCAAACTTCTAAAATATGGTGATTATAAAAAACATATTGTGAAAATGACTGCACGGGATATATAGCAAGACGCCTAGGATGTGTAGGAGTCAGAGAGTGTTAAGTTTCAAGGTTGCATGCGCAACTCGACACCACCGTAACAGTAGCTTAGTTATTGATAGGTTTTAACTTGATTGTCTGTTTCTATATTGTATAAATCTCAGTGATCCCGAGGAAGGAAAAGAAAACAGCTTTGTTAAAAAACTGCTTGGAACGTAAATGAAAAACTATGGTCAAGTGGTTTGCCCACCGGTATCAGACCCATAAGGCCCAGGTTCGATCCCCAGAGAAGTAAAAATGTGTTTGGTTTTGATGGTGATGGACTTATTTTGAGTCCGCCTGGCTAGTTACCACATAGCAATTGCCGCCATGGCAACCACCATATGTTGTAGAATTTCCTTTTAACCATACCGTACTACAATAAAGTAATAGAGGTAAAACAATAGAGTACACAGGTACTCTATTGTTTTGCAATTTTTCGATAAGACTGTACTCCTATCAAAAATTGCAAAACAATACATTCATAGTAAAAAGTAATTTGCAAATATCGAGATATGATTTTTAGGATATAATCAGTGTTATTGATTAGCTTTCATATTTCATATTTTTTATTACATACTACACTATTGAATTATAAATTAATGTTTATGATTACTATTATTACAAATATTAGAGAAGTTACAGAACAGAGTTTACATTAACTGCATCATGCATTGTCTTGTCTCAACATTACTATAATTATAGATAATTGAATTTTAGTAGAACAGCTGCAAAATAGTAAAACCTTTCATAGGTTCTACACATTCTTTAAAACTCCCTTTTCACTCTTTACTCTCAGTTTTAACTTTACCTATACCTACAATAACGTGGTTACACTTACGTACGTACATATACCTACTTACGATTATGCGGCAAAAAAACATACTATCACCTGCATTTATTAAGATAAAGCGAAAGCTGTATAACTTGTTTGCTGTGCAGGTACGTACCTACTTAATTACTGCGCATTGTGAGGTAATGTAGGTTTACGTATACCATACCTACATACCGAATAAAATATTTAATACCTTTTTTGTGGTAATGGGTAACTTTCCTTACCAAGATAAGTAGTAAGTATAGGTAGTAGGTACCTGTAAGTACCTTCTTGTATTGGTAGTGAAAGGTACCAGAAACATTGACTGAACTAATTTTTATGTCCCCAATATTCTTATTCAATTTAAATGACGGTATTATTATATTTGATCTTATTTCTTGTTTTTGTGTTTGTTATGTTCCATTTGATTTAAATTACCTATTATTTGTATCTTTGATTAAACTAATTTTTATTTCCTTAATATTCTTATTCAATTTAAATGACATTATTATTATATTTGACTGATTTAATTTCTTGTTTTTGTGTTTGTTATGTTCCATTCGATATAAATTACCTATTATTTGTATATTTGACTACTACTGAACTACTGAATTTTTATTTCCTGAATTACTAATTTAAATTTTAATCCGACTGTATTATGTAAATTTTAATAAAATGTTGCACGCCGTTGTACGGTAGAATACATTGTGCCTGACCTGACATTACTACCACCTATGTTAAACATGTATATCGAGCAATAAATAATACTTTACTTTACTTTACTTTACATTATCATTGTAAGAAAATAGACTTGTTTTTTTTTTTGTTAAGAAGGTATGTTCGTTTCGAATAGGTACTTGAACTATACGAATAGAAAATACCTACCTCAGTCAAACTGAATGAAAGTCATCGAATCGGGCCTATTTTTTTTTTCTTAGGTAACGTGAGAATAGTTACCAACTGTTACCACATAAACGTCGACGCCTCCTACATCAAAGCGATCGGTAATTATTGCGTGAAAATACCGACAAATAAATCAATACTATTGTTATCCTAGGTACACTAGGATTTAGCGTCAAATGCCAATAAGCTATGCGTTGAAAATTACACCTTCTCAAGATAGGTTTCATCTACCAATACCAACCTATTCATAACTTTGCAAGGTAGGCATACTAGGTTAGGTACCTATATACCTACCTACCTACGGAAGAAACAGGATAACACGTTCCTAGCAATATAGACTAGTACCTACCTACTAGAAGGTACTAGTAGGTAGGTACCTACCTGACACCTTCCTGCTAACAAACCCTATAGGAATATACTTGCTATGTTACTTTATTGTTATGGGGTGAAAAAAAAACAACCTACCTAATTAACTCACATATTTATAGAATTCTAAATTTAAAGCTAGTAGGTTAGGTATACGTACCTACGCCTATAGCATTACAAAAAAATATTCGTCCGTATGGGCGATGAATTTCTTTAAAAGAAAATTATGGACATCCTACAATTTTTAGGTAAGATCACGCAGAATAGCGCATAGTTACTAAGAGGGTGGAATATTGTTTATTATTTATCTTGATACGTGAGTACTACCTATAGTAGGACTAGGACTGTAGAAAAAAAATGTTTTGTCTTGCGGGGTTGTACCTAGTAGGTAATTTACCTACTACTAAAATTATCAAAGATACTACACTTATTCAAGAAATTATTCGCTAGATTAAACGAGGGGAGTACAAAAGGTGGATACCCAATGAATAAGGCTACACGTAAGCACTAGATGCCTACCAGGTAGGTAGATATGCACTAAAAAGACAAAAACATCGACCGGACCGAAACCAGTTTGCAAAAATCTCATGATTTTATGCGTCTCAGCCGGCCGGCGGCGGCAAAATCATGAACAATTCATGATTTTATACACACACACAGTAATTTATCAAACCAATTCTTAATGTAAAACAATAGGACTCACCTGATCTTTGCACAAGTAATTGATTATTTTCACTAAGCCTACTGAATTGTTTTTAAAAATCGGAGATGAACATGCGCTCATGTACACCCGTGACCAAGCGGGCATTAACACTGACAGTGCTGCCAACATGAAATATTTGTTGATGACGTCAGAGTCAGATGTCACTGTGCTGACATGCAACAATGACGGATGACGTTAGAAAATCAGAAAAAAACAGGTTGGTAGAACGGAATTGTGTTCCCATGTTTATTGATTATTGGTTAGGTACATGTAGCATGACGTGCTAGTTTATCATTTCATACGTTTTTTAGATAGCTGTGTTTTCTAAAAACGATCTATCTAAATATTTGCCTAACATCAGGCGGCGTTATGCAGGCAGTAGGTACAATTACAGTAGCAGTCAAGTGCAAGTCTATAGGTACAAAAAAAAACTTCTTTAAGTACTACCTATCAAACTACACAAAATATATATTTAATTTTATGCATCAAAAGTGTATGAGCTAACATAATTTGGACCAGTGTTACATAAATTATATGAGAACATCTTAATTATGGTTAGTTGGTTAGACCTGTCGGAATTGTGGATCTCATATGAAAGGAAAGTACACGCAGCATGGATGAGAAGTGTTGAGATGGATGTAGTAAGGAGAATGGATAAGTTACTGAATGAGTACATTATAGGAAATGTGATGGTGGCATATAGAACAAATATATAAAAAATAATATGTGTGTGTGTGTGTGTGTGTATGTATGCTACACATGAGACAAAATTTATACATAAGACAAAACTTATACATTTTAGACAACGCGATACTGCAGCTTCTACTTCCACTAACTTTGACATTCAATTTAATAATAATAAAATAGAGGAAATAAACACAACAAAATTTTTAGGATTGCACATTGACCAAAAACTGAATTGGAAAACACACATAAAACATTTAGCAAATAAAATTAATAGCTCTGTCTACCTTCTGTATAAACTCAACCAAATTGTTAATATTGAAACACTCCTCACAACATACCACGCATTAATTGCCTCTAATATACGGTATGGCATTATATTTTGGGGCAACTCTACAGACGTTGATATAATCTTTAAATGCCAGAAACGCTGTATCAGAGCCATATTTCGCCGTAAAATTACAGATTCGTGTGCGCCTTATTTTAAAAAGTACAGTATTTTAACGGTGACCGGCATGTATATTTTTGAAACGGCGATGTTTGTTAAAAACAATCCTCTCTTATTTTGTCGACCTGATAATAAAACTCGCAATAGAAGAGATCAACACAAAGTTTGTGTGGAACCATCTAAAACAACATTAAAGCGCAAGAGTATCTTCTGCATGGGTCCCTCTATCTTTAATAAACTGCCTAAGACTTTAAGAGAATTACCAACTTCTCTGTTTCAGGGAAAGTTAAAAACCATACTTGCCCATAAATGCTACTACAAATTAGAAGAATTTATGAACGACTGGAATTTTCTTGAAAATTGATTTATTATTGTCTCTGCATCTTAATCTTATTCAATTTAAATGACATTATTATTATATTTGACTGATCTTATTTCTTGTTTTTGTGTTTGTAATTTTCTATTCGATTTAAATGACCTATTATTTGTATACTTGACTGAACTAATTTTTATTTCCCCAATATTCTTATTCAATTTAAATGACGGTATTATTATATTTGATCTTATTTCTTGTTTTTGTGTTTGTTATGTTCCATTTGATTTAAATTACCTATTATTTGTATCTTTGATTAAACTAATTTTTATTTCCTTAATATTCTTATTCAATTTAAATGACATTATTATTATATTTGACTGTTTTTATTTCTTGTTTTTGTGTTTGTTATGTTCCATTCGATATAAATTACCTATTATTTGTATATTTGACTACTACTGAACTACTGAATTTTTATTTCCTGAATTACTAATTTAAATTTTAATCCGACTGTATTATGTAAATTTGAATAAAATGTTGCACGCCGTTGTACGGTAGAATACATTGTGCCTGACCTGACATTACTACCACCTATGTTAAACATGTATATCGAGCAATAAATAATACTTTACTTTACTTTACTTTATGAATTATGTAAGCACGTAAGAAGTTATAGGTACTTCGTCAGCGGAACAATACACATATAATTAGTTTCAGTTTCAGTTTCAGTTTCAGTTTCAGTTTTAGTGATTTTAGAATAGATTACAATACATTTAAATTTAAAATCACACACAAATACACATGTATTTATTACCTCCACTAATTTATAACACGTTGGTATTTTAGATTCGTAATATTATGTTGGAATAACTTTGTCGTTACTGCTATACTCTTTGAACAGCCTTGAATATAGTTATCAGTTCTCATGAAAACTTGAGAGACAACAAAATGTTTTCTTTGATTATGAGTCGGCTTCTCGTATTGTATTGATATGATCAAGCATATTCATGCTTGAATGATTAGGTGTAACTGGAACACGAAACAAACGAAGTTATTGATATTGGTAGCGGTTGGTTGCTTGGTTGGACTGTTTTTGTTTGTTTGTTGAATTTTGAAAATTTGTAAATGGAACCGTTATAAATTACGATACGACGCGCAGCTTGAATGGGAAGTTTTTCTGATGTAATTTTATTTTAAAGTGCTGCTGAAGTTGGTAAATATACATATTGATTGTAAAGAAAGAAAATAAGTGCAGTGCATTACCTGGGTACGTGTTTACTCCCTATTTATAATATAATTCGCTAAATAATCCCCTGTGAGTTACAAATTCTTTGTCCGTGGTCCAAATATTAATATTTTTTATGTATCAAATTTTTTATAGTATGAGGTGACATCCTCACGATCCATTGCTGTTGATGTTGAATTTGACATAGTTATTTAACACATGGGTAGGTTGGTATCCCATAAAAATATGCGAGTGGCTTTGAAAGATAATCGGTAGGTAGGTAGAAGGATTTGTCTCTGTGATACAAAAGATTCGTTTTTGGGAACTTGGCGTCGGTGTCTGAATGATTCGAGTCCATTATTTCCTTGCAGATAATTTCGTCATGTCTTCGGCAGACGAACGACTTTTAAAGCTAAGGCAAGAGCGTGCAGCCAGGCAGAAAGAACGGATCGAGACGGTAAGAAGTGCATATGAGATGCGATGGCTGCTTGCACTAACCGTTTAATTTAATTTGTTTACTATTGTAAAACCATTGGAGCCTTATTTTTCAAATCTTTTATTTTATGACGCTAGTATATCGGAGGAGCCACAAAACATTTGGGGAAAATACTATAAAATACCTAGCTGATTATGATTGATAATGGTAATACAATGACTTCCTACATATGTAACTGTGCTCCTGTAAAGAGATATCATCTGAGCATAATATATGTTTTTTTTTTACTTACAGCTTCGCAATCTCAATCTGAAGAAATATGGCAAGAATGAAATCCAAACAGATGCACCAGCCAATGCCCAGAAACACCCTAATACCAACAGTGTTTCTCAAATAAAAAACAATAACTCTGTTGTTAAAAACAATTTTCATGTGAATGGAACAACAAAAAGACCTACATCTGTACCTATAAATAAAAACATTGCTAAGACTGCTGACCCGAAAGCCAGACATGTCAATTATATTTTAAAGAATATTGTTTCTACCACAAGCAATTTTAAAAGTGCACAAGCTTCCACCAGTAGTGTCAGTAAAATCGAAAGCACTAGCGGCAAAACAGGCTCAAAAGTTCCCATTATAAAAGAAAATAAAGACCCAAATGCCACAAAATCAACTAAATCAAACAGAAGTGTGAATGAAAAATCATTTGTAAGAAAACCTGATAAGGCCAAGATTTTAGCTGAGATCAAACCCTTTAAACCGATAGACCCCCAGCTAACTAGAGAAAGCATTGCGGTGAACCAACCATCAAGTTCTAACATACCATTATCATTATCGCGGAAATCAATGAGGCCTCGTGGCGAATCAACAGAATCTGTTTTTGACCGTTTATATAAACCAAAAACGATTCCCAAGAAGATAGAGGAAGTTGAAAAATTACACAATGACCCGACATATCTTAAAAAAGTTATTGCCAAATCCCACCTGATCACAAAGAGACACACTTGTTTCAACATGGAAGCCAGTGTTCCGGTGCGACGATCCATCTCGGCTGTTCATTTTAAAAGGATCAGCAAAAATGAGCTTAGTAATTGCATGCACAAATGGTCCTCTATCGGTGACAAGTTGAACCAAAAGCATTTGAAGGCAGATGCAGGGGATGCTATCAAAGAGGATAAAATTGTGTCTGCTATTAAAAGTGAACGTAAAAAAGTGACATTCTTGACTCCAAGGTTACACCTTAACACTCCACAGCCAGAAGAGCTTCAAGCTCGTCTTAAAGCCTGGCTGCAGAAACGAGGTAAATCTCTTAACTCCTATCAACATCTACAATGCTTTGGTATGCATCAAATCACAAACATCAAACCATTGGGAATGGATGATGTCTCAACTCTTTATGATGAAGAAAATAAAGAGAATATTGCAGTTGAATCGGATACCGATGATGAATCTGTCACAGATATCAACGATGGTAAAAAAGAAACCTCCGAATACCTAAACAAGATTGATGTTAATACTTGGAGACCGGCAAATGATTCAATGCGTACTGAATTCAATGAGACAGCTGATCTGAATGAGACTATGGTGACATCAGCTGACACCTTGTTGCCTGTTGATGAGTTGCTAAATGGAGCATTGAACGATTTGACGGAGCTATTGAGAGAGGTATGATTACTTATTTCATTCTTTAGTTTCTAATAGAAGATACAGCGGAAGATGGAGTGTGCTTTTCCAGATAGAACATGCTCCCATTCCTATGTACTAATGGAACATAGAAAACTGCTTGGGGCAAGCTGGCTACTTCTTATGTTTGTAACGTTTGTCAAATTATAACTACAAAATGTTTTATAACAACAATACTTTGGGGCCTTCTTAAGACATGATATATTTTCAGGGTTTCGAATGGGAGCAAGGCGCTCGCTACCTCCGCGCCATCCGGGCCCGTTTCCCATCGGCCCCACAGACCGCGAGCTACTGGGAATGTCGCGCCGCGCTCGAGGAGAGCCGTGGGGACCTCCACCTCTCTGTGGAGTGCTGGGAACAGGCGATTGCTAAAGGGACTGAGGTAAAAAACAGTATAAAGATGATCTGATGCCTTTGAAGGTACCTTTCGGGGTATGCTTGCTCCTTTACGCTTTACTGCACCATTCAATAGTATTGCTTACAGGGATTAAGTTCTGGGAAGTAGGTACATAACTCCAAATATTTTTACAGACTACTTTGACTAATACTAATTCTTAACAATAAAAATAAAGGGGAATGTTTTTTAATAGTGTATGTATGTGTTTATACGGAAAAAAGCTCGTATTTATAGAACTATTCTCAAAAAAGTTGTATGTGCACCATTTCTGTTATTGCTCAATCAAACAAACTATTGAGGAGACTCATGAACCAAGAGCTGGCTCTTATTTACACCAGCGAATTAGCATAGCTATTCACCGTGGCATGTAACACCGCGCACACGCCTCATCACAGCGCTGTTGGTAGAAGCTCTGCCTTCTGCGCTGTAGGTTGTGGGTTCGATTCCCACCCAGGACAAACATTTGTGTGATGAATATTGATGTTCTGTGTTTGGGTGTTGTATTGTATGATAAGTATGTTTGTTTCTCTTGTCTCAGACGAAAACAGCGGAAGCCAACATAGACACATTGCTCAACAAGTTTATGCAGTTGAAGATCAGTCCCAACTCAGCGGGCAACAAACGTCCGGACCCCAAAATGGTGGATGTCAAGAATGTATTCAAAAGCACCATAATACGATTTGCGATGGCGCAGGCAAAACTGTGAGTACAATTAGTTTTTATTCATAAAATTACAATTGAACTGAATCAAATGAGCCAAAACGTTATTTTATTGTGCATCTCGCACATAGCAGCTTGCAGTGGCGGCGTGTATTGACTAAATATGGGATAATATTGCTGTAATTCTTGGAAAAAGCTCCAGATGGCTGCGGGCGACCACCGCGGTGTGTTGTTTGCAGCGCCTGGGCGCGGTTAGCCGACACCGCTTAGCTCGCTGAGGAGCTTGAAACAGCTCCTGACTCATGAGATCAGATTTTCAACTCGATTGGCGTATTTGCCCAGGAGCTCTGTTGAACAGCTGCTGACTCGCATCATTGCATAAGCTCACCATACATTGTCTCACATAAAGATACATATGTATTCCAAATTTAAACACAACCAGTTGTGGTCTTTCATTGAGGTGCAAAATTTTAACGAACTGTTTGAACAACATTTTGAACACAAACCATCACATCAAGCTAAATAAATGCTTGTAATATAGCATGCTTCAGCAATACAATGAAACAAACGCCCAGGACTTTGTTGTTTTGTATGTCATCTTGTGGGAATTTGAAAATAATATCTCAAAATCCTGTCTCAGTGCATACAGATGCATATAGCTGTATAGTGTACGTACGTACGGACACAATAATGCTATCATGCTTATTATATTATTTATTTCAAGTTTCTTGGATCTCTGGTTTGGTTGTATGTATTAACAAAATAATATACCTCATATGTAAATACCTATATTACGTATAATATGCACTAGCGTTTGCGCACAGCTACGCCCGCGAGGTAGGTACCTGGATAAAAGTAGTTCTTGCCGTGAATACAATCTTTGCCAAAATTCACTACGATCCGTGAAAACTGCAGATAGACACGCTCGAATCTTTAATGTTATTATAGACAATGGTCGCCCATTCAAAAGAGACAAAATGCGATTGTATTAATTATTTGCTTTCTTCACTCCTCCGAAAAAATAACAAATCTCACTTAATCTCAATGCGCGCAATATGATTAGAAAATCCGGACGCCTTTCTAGAGATAATAGCATGGATTTATTAATTTCAGAAAACACTCGGATTCCCCAGAGTTCGTCGTCACACCGGTACGGCGCAGTGTTCGTTTGTCGATCTCCACGCCGCGCGAAAAAACGCCGTCGAACAAAACGCCCCGCGATAAAATGCCGCTCCGCCTGTTTGATAGCGTCAAGGACATTAAAACTAAACACGTGTTTGAGGCTAATCCTAACATGGTTGCAACTCCATAAAAACTTATCTTATTTTTTATGAACTTGTATAATGATTATGAGAATAATAATGGTTTTGTTATTTATAAGACTTCAGATTTAGAACCGTCGCAGTCTAACATTTTTTTATTTTTATTGTGGGATCATTTTGAAATGTCAAATGTACCGCAATACTGGCAAGAAACTCGGGTAAACTAAACTTGTTAGTAAGATGATCCAATTCAATAATTACAGAGTTTATAATAATTCTAATAATACATAAGTAAATTATGTAGGTACCCAAATACTTCCAAATACTAGGTTTCTAAAAACTACTACCTAATGAGCTTGCTGACATTGTGGAATTTAGCTGCCAACTGGTAAAATAATTCCCATGGGATTGTATGACAAGAGCAGGAACTCCCACAACTCGCGATGGTGCTCTTACTGAACATCTATAATATATTAATTATTTATCTAGATTAAAGTTATTGCATGGCAAATTAGTTTTTTATTTTCCGTTTTAAATTTCGTTAAAGGATTAGTTAGCCCACCTACATCGGAACATATTGGTTGAAGTATTGTATGTTGATACAACTCCTTTTGCTATTAACTTGTCTCCTTCATGTCAGCCAAGAAATGGAAGAGGCCTACTGAACCCTCAACCAGGGAACGCTTGTGTAGTCCGTACATGAATGCGATTACTTAATGTGATAAATAAATAAATGTGATGAAAAATGTTCATGAAACAGAAATAAGCAATTTTATCGGTAATTTTCCGTCGCCTTGGGTTACATTATTACAGTTTCAGTAAGGATCCCTCATAAAAAATTATAAAAAATATAGCCTATGTCACTCGGTGATACTATAGCATTCTATTGGTGAAATATTTTTTAAAATTGGTCCAGTAGTTTTTGATCTTATTCAATAGGTATAAGCAAAAATACAAATCTTCTCTTTATATTAATAGTGTAGATGAATTTGGGCAAACCCCCAGTTGTTCCCAGTGTAAGGAAACCTAAGATTCAGTAACGATTAAGGGTGCCGTTATGATAGCGTACACAATCGAATTCACGTTCGTGGTTATGCCTTAAAAACTCAGCGTAAATAGAGCATAATTAGTGCAAAAATAAAATAAATAGTGCCTTATTGGTTTAAGATATAATGCCCATTCTTAGTGTGTACGCCAACGTAACGATCAAACTAGCGTACACATGACCGTACTCGAAAAACGGCTTATACAAGGTGGCCCATAAGTCCCTTGAAATGTAAAAAAATCATTAAAAAAAAACTAATTACAATATGAAAAAGGTTTTTATTTGGAAGTAATCTTAATAAAATGGGAATTATTTTTTGAAAATTACATCGTCTAAATGTAATCCGTTACGATCGCGGCACTCCTGTAAGCGACGTCTAAAATTGTCCATCACTGCGCGGCAAGTAACTTCTGTAATGCTTACCATTTCTCGTCGAATATTTTCTTTCAAGACAACGATTGACCGCGGGTTGGTTTCATAAACTTTACTCTTAAGATAACCCCATAAGAAAAAGTCCATTGGGGTCAGATCCGGACTACGTGGTGGCCAGGCAATATCTCCTCTTCGAGAGATAACTTTACTAGGGAAAAGTTGACGAACGACGGGCATAGCGGTGTTAGAGGTATGGGCAGTTGCTCCATCCTGTTGAAACCAGGTCCGCGTATTGAAGCCTGGAAAATTCTGCAACTCTGGTGCAAAAAAGTTCTCGATCATTGCCACATAGCGCTGCGAATTAACAGTAACCGCGCGACCTCTGCTGTCCTCAAAAAAGTAAGGGCCTATGATGCCATGCGCTGACATAGCCGCCCAAACTGTCACTTTAGGGCTATGTAAGGGCCTTTCATGTTTGCGATTTGGATTTTCGCAACTCCAGTAGCGACAATTCTGCTTGTTGACATGGCCGTTGATGTGGAAGTGAGCCTCATCAGAGAATAACACGTTATTAAACGATGTAAAGTGGCCGAACATTTCATTTGCAAAATTTAGTCTGTGCATAGGGTCAGTATCTTTTAATTCCTGTACTAATTGAATCTTGTAAGGGTGAAGAAGTAAATCTTTCTTTAAAATCCGCTGTAATGAAGTTCTGGATAAGTTTAATGCACTGGAACGCTTACGAATAGACTGGGTAGGATTTTCACGAATTGACTGTTTCACTACGTCGATGTTTTCTTCCGTGCGTGATGTCCTTGGTCGACCTGACCGTTTTTTATCCAACGTAGAACCAGTCTCCTCGAACTTAGTAACCCAGTTCTTAATCGTTTGAATACTTGGAGTGTCGTTAAAGTTGCGTAAATTGTGATGTTCTCGAAATTTACGCCGCGCAACGGTAGCAGAATTATTGTTGCGATAAAACTCGCGCACACAAAAAGCACGGTCCGCACCAGTGAAACGCTCCATGGCGACTGAATTCCGAAAGACCGTTGGTGCTTCCCCCGTACCCCGCGCGCCATTCCTGCGCATCGTTTGAATTTTATTCGAAATTTAAATTTCAAAGGACTTATGGGCCACCGTGTACTATAGCAACGAAGTTTACACACAAAAATAGAGCACAAATAGTGCCCGAGCTATACAAAATTTCATAATGTGTTGAGGTCATTATCAAATAGTTTAGGAAGAATACTTTTAAAGAAAGATAGATAAACTCTTTATTGTACACCAAAAAACAAAAATAAACAGACGAGCAAGAAAAACACTTAAACTAGGTACAATGGGCGGCCTTATCCCTAAAAGTGATTTCTTCCAGGCAACCTTTGGATGGAAAGGATAGCAAAGAGCAGACAAAGCGGTGTACTAAAATAAACATTGATTTATATAGCTACTTATTAATAATAACAAAACATACAATACATTACAAAATGTGCTATCATTACTAATAGTAGATTATTAACCAAGGGGATAAAGCAGTGTCTTCTGTCGCGGGTGACGATTTAAATCGCGAGCGTAACGAAGGACTCGAGGTTTACTCCCGAGCGTAGCGAGGGTGTTAAAAACTAAGACGAGTCCTGAGTGTAGCGAGGGATTTAAGTTCACCCAAGACTAAGAAAGCTTTATCACCGAGGAAAATACTCTACTTTTCGTACCATTTGCGAAAAAAAATAACACAATACCTAATAATATGAGATAAGCATTTATAGGCCTTTCGCACTTCTCCACCTTGAAAATTCTTCATAAGTTTTTAAATAATTTTCCTTGGATTTAGTTGGAAGCAAATTATTTATAATTGCTGCAGCATTTGCACTGATGGAATCCGACAATTCACTGTCACTGTCGCTTTGATTTAACATCGTAACGTATTTTTAGAACATTAACTTATTTATAAAAATAAATTAAAATAAACTTAACGTTTATTTATTTGAAGAAAACAAAAACGCGGCAATTCCTAGACTATATTTTTTTTTCGGAAAAGCAAAGGCATTAAGCTAATACGGCCTCGTCGGTTTTCGAAATTTTATATAAGTAATAATCATAACTGCATATTCCTTTTTCAAAAAGATGTATAATGCTTTATATACAAACTCAATGGTGTAAACACAGATATAGTTCAGTATAAATTTCGGTAAGTATTCCAAATTTAAATCACATTCAAAATTGTACTGAATGAAATTCAGTACAATTTTCTTTCCCTGTTTTTAACAGATTAAAAATGACTATTATTATGTCCGCTTTTTGTGACATAGAATGTCACTTTTTTGAGCCAGTGGTACGAAAATGTATATATATTAGGTCCTTACATATGAAATTGGCGTTTTGTATGGGAGGAACATAAAGGCAATTTTTTCATATTAAAATATATTTTATTAATCAAAGTATGTACCATTGCTATCTATACACTTTTGCCATCTTATAGGTAGTTCATTGATCCCTTTACTAAAAAAACCATTCGGACGGGAATCAATGAAATCTTTGAAAGCGGTTTGGACTGCCTCATCGGAATTGAATTTTTTTCCTTGCAAAAAGTTATCCAAATTTCGAAAAAAATGGTAATCTGTTGGAGCAAGGTCCGGAGAGTACGGCGGATGTCTTAGACATTCCAATTGAAGCTCCTCTAATTTGGTAGTCGTCTGTTGGGCCTTGTGTGGTCTAGCGTTGTCTTGAAGCAGCAGTGGCGTAGAGCGATTGAAAAGTCTCGGTTGTTTAACAGCGAGCTTTTCCATCATGGTTTGCAGTTGCTGACAATAGACATCAGCCGTAATCGTCTGACCAGATTTAAGAAAGCTATAGTGTACGACACCGGCACTAGTCCACCAAACGCTTACAAGTAACTTTTTTTGAGTCAATTTTCGCTTGGGGCAAGATTTTGCTGGTTCACCAGGGTTCAGCCATTGCGATGAGCGTTTACGATTATCGTACAGGATCCACTTTTCATCACATGTAATGATCCGATTTGTTCTTTAGCTGGCGTAAGATAGTCTTGTTTTGGATTCTTTGAAGGAGGATTAAATTTGCCGTCGCAGCCGTGCCCCAAATTTCTACCAAATAGTCTATATACGATCTAGCTAGAGAGTTATAAATAATGTTACTGTTTTTGGAATACATTTTGAAACTTTGTAAAGTACTCCTAACAATGATTTTAGTTTTGTTTTTACATGTTCAATATGGTTTTTCCATGGCAACTTGTCATCCATCCACAAACCTGAATATTTTTCTACGTGAGATTGCTGAATTGTACCATTATTCATAATTAATGGAGGAAAAGTATGTATGTAATATGTAAAATATGTAAATTGTATATATGAGTTTTATCAAATTTTATTAATGTAATGGCAAATGGGCTATGTGTTATTTAAATGTACGTTTTAGTTGTAGTTAGTTATAGGTAGTGATATACGTAGTTCTCTTATAGTTTTTATTTTTGTTAGTTAATAAGGCTTGTGTGTGTGTTTGGTGCCTGGTTGTGCAACAACACCCTCCATCACTCTGGCTCAGACTGAAAACCAGCGCTGGCACGCCTAGCTTGTGCGTGGCAGCATTAAGTTGAGTCTGGGCCCGTTTGGCTATACTGCACTATTCTAAATTGTTATTGTTGTTTATATTTTTTCGTGTGTCATAGCCAAATAATATATTCCAAATATTACATTTCATTTCATCTCAAAGGATTGTATTATGTTATTTTTATCACTAAAGATCATGAACGAAGTTGAACATGTTTGATGTATTAACAGTAAGCAATTTATGCTTGAGTCATTAATTTAAAATGTCTAGATCGGTTTGAGCTAGAGTTATTAAGTCATGGATACTTTTTCCGTAATAAAAAAGGCAAGTGTCATCGGCGTACAGAGTAAGGTGTCCAAGTAAACCTATACAAGACCTTATACTATTTATATATATATATATATATAAGAAACATTAAAGGACCAAGTATTTAACCTTGAGGAATTCCATAATTAACACTTTCAACACTGCTCGTGAAGGTATCAATCTTAACCACTTGTAGCCTATTAGCCTGATATGAAGAAAACATATCAAGTGCCTTATCTCTGATGTCTATATTGTGAAACTTTTGGAGAAGATTCGGATGGCTCACAGTGTCGAAAGCCTTCATCCAAACCAGCGTATGAAAGCCACCAAGGCCAACGTAAAGCCGCTGAAAGGCCAGCATATGTGCAAAAGTCTTTCGGAGCAAACCCAAGCGACTCAGCGGTCGTCGCTGCTGAAGTTGATGCCAGAGATAAGAGCTAAAGGCTCGTTTCTTACCCGCTCCTCCTTGAAACGGTAGAGGTGTTGAAGACCAGTGATGATACATGTGATGGTAGTAGGTACCTAACCTACGCAAAAGGACCGCTGAACCTGCCATAAAAAGAAGACAAGGCGGCATGGTTGTAAAACTTTAGCCTTCCCGTAATGGGTTTAAAAAAATATATAATGAAAATCTTGTGTTGTGAGTATGCACCAACCTAATAAATATTATGATGATAATGGATGCAGAATAATGCAATCCAGCAGCAGCAACAGCCTGGCGAAACGCAAACTTATGCAACTATACGATACTCATCGTATAGGTAGGTAAGTACCTGGGCTAGGTACGCAAGTAACTACGTAGATAAACGTAGAAGTAGAATCATGATGGATATTGGATGGTAGAACCACCGTAGCTTAGGCAAGTAAGTAGCCTCACTACATACCTATGTAGGTACACGTCCTAATCCTAACCTTCGTTTAGTCATCGTTGATTCACAGAATAGGTACCTACCTACGCTCAGTTCATTATTATAGTATATAATCTATCGTTCAGTTAAACTCTGTGCAACAATCAAATTAAGTGGAATTATCGTGATTCATTCATTTTGCTCAAGCGCATAGTTTGCGTTTTGTGAACTTTCACAAAACTATTCCACTGTTACCCCTTAAATGCAGTGCTGTTACCTACGTGTAACACAGAAACACCTAGGTACACCCAGGTAAATGTAGCCAGTAAATTACATGTTTTAGTATGTACCTACTTCAGTAAGTTAAGTAAGACCACTGAAACCCGGCGAACGTATTTATCATTTCCAGAACCTCTTGGGAGGAGATCATTCTAGAAACAGTCTTCCATGGGCTGAGATATAAAACTGATTATTGAATCTGTAAAGTTGAAAATGTTTTCTCTTTTTCCAGAACCTGTGAATACAGTGTAAAGTAACAATGGAAAATGTAGAAGCAACACTCGCTAAAGGAAATCAAGAAAAACTGCATGTGTGTTTAGTATGCTCCAAAAGTTTTAAATCTCCTAGCCTACTAAATACCCATATGCGCACACACACTAAAGAAAAGCCATTTAAATGTCCATACTGCTCCATGGCATCTGCCCAGAAGAGCAACTTAAATAAGCACATAAAAACCCAACATATAAAAGAAGCAAGTAACGAACAGATAAAAGTAAAAGAAGAAGTTTTTACCGAAGAGAAACCCTGTAAAATAGAGAATTATGCATTTGAACAGAAAACTCCAAAAGAAGAAGAGTATATAAATAAACAGGAATGTGAACTACCTGAAGGGACTTTTTTTTATAGAATTTTTCATCAAAATATAAATGGAGTCCAGAGTAAATCTGTTCGGGTAAATTCCGAATTAAAAAAGTATGGTCAGCCGTTGGATCTTTTGTGCTTTTCAGAGGCCAATATGCTCTCTAGTGATACTCCATCTTTAGCGAACTATTCTCTTGTCTCTAGTTTTTGCCGTTGGAATCGTAAAGGTGGGGTGTGTATTTTTGTTAAAGAACCACAAGAGTTTAAGAAAATCCCTGGAGTTGAAGAACAGGGCATTGAATTTGTGTTTGAGTGTACTGCTGTGGAGTCTGTAAAATATGGTATCAACATTGTAACCATATATAGATCACCAATAGAAGATAAATTTGTGCCCCAGTTCTTTAAGTCACTACAAAATCTTTTAACTTATATATGCAATATATCAAACTCAAAGAGAATGGTAGTGTGTGGTGATTTCAATATTGACTTACATTTGCATAATGATAAAAGTAAAAAACTTATTCAAATAATGAAGTCATTTAATCTAGAAAGATCCATTTTTGAGACCACTCGCTATGAAAGTGGAAAATGTATAGATCATATATTTCATAATATAAGTGACAGTACTGGCTCTGTTCATAACTTTGGTCTATCGGATCACACTGCGCAAATCCTGTTATGTCCTGTCACACCAACTTATATGCATACATATGAACCTAATCAGTCGGAGGGTATCAAAGTTTCTAAACGCAAAACAGAAGAATGTTACTATGAAGATTTGCCCAACTTGCAACTAATGCTCCACAACTTGAACTTGCAACTAGAGAAACTGACTGAAATTGTACCCACTGCTGTAGGAACAATTCAATCTGCCTTAAATTTTTTAGCACAACATGGGGACAACTCCAGATCCACCTGGAATATACCTGCTACCACTGAGGAAACTATAAAATTAAATGGTTTAAATAGTAAACCAACCAGCAATGAAACCAAAACCCTCTTGAACACCTTCATTGACGCTGCTAAGGTGCCCAAAGTGCAGATTAATGTTGAAGAGACAGGCCCACCTAATATAAACAAACTCAGTACTCTGACTCAAAACCAATCAGCAGAAAACTCGGGTCCTCTTCCTCAAGCATGTTCATCAATGCAAGTCGCCACTGCTGTAGGAACAATTCAATCTGCCTTAAATTTTTTAGCACAACATGGGGACAACTCCAGATCGACCTGGAATATACCTGCTACCACTGAGGAAACTATAAAATTAAATGGTTTAAATAGTATACCAACTAGCAATGAAACCAAAACCCTCTTGAACACCTTCATTGACGCTGCTAAGGTGCCCAAAGTGCAGATTAATGTTGAAGAGACAGGCCCACCAAATATAAACGAACTCAGTACTCTGACTCAAAACCAATCAGCAGAAAACTCGGGTCCTCTCCCTCAAGCATATTCATCAATGCAAGTCACAACCGCTGGAAATGTAGAGGCTCCGGTTCTATGCAAGGAGACTGTAGTGCTAACCAATAGTTTGTCTGAAAAATGCATCTCTACAATGAAGCAAAGTAAATTGCCTACTCCTAGCCAAAGTGGACCAAGTTTTGTGAATGATGTGTTGGTGGAGAGGAAGGAAGGGATTGATGAAGGTTGGCAAATTGTGCGGTCTAAAAAAAAATCAAATCACTTTAGATCCAAGAACCAGTTCAAAGCAATGGATATTACAACTCCTTTGTATATTACTTATGTTGAATTAACTTCTGATACTAAAATAATGGAGTACATCCAATCTAAAACTAAAGTTGCGGTATCTTTGCATAAAATAAATCCAAAGGTACCAAGACAGTATGATTCATATAAAATGTTTGTACCTAACTCGGAAATAGCTCTTTTCTTAGATGGTGACTTTTGGCCTGAAGGATTTCGTGTAAGGAGGTTTGTTTAGTTATAAACAATCCAATATTTCCAAATCATTATAACCTTTAGTTTATTTTTTTTTGTATAATAGTTATAAGTTTATTGCTTTATATTTTTAATGTTATACTTAATAAAAAATGGATTTGACAAATTACCTACAAAATATAATAGGTAGGTACCATAAGTGTAGGTTAATATAATAATAATAGTATTATTATTCTGCAGGTATGTAGGTAATTCAAATTAATATAACTAATTATTTACGTTTTATGTAATTACCTGCATAACTTATAACATAATATAGGATACCTAACATACATAGGTTGCATATTATATACTATGCTATGTACAGCATATTTTTTATGCTGTAGGTACATAGATTAGATAGAGGAATTTATTTTATGGAAAAAGAAATCTAAATATACTTATCTACCAAATATGTTTTACCAAATATGACTTTTGCTTCCAGTGTAAAAAGTATTTGATTATTTTAGGTTGCAAAATGTAAAATGTATCCATATTCCAATCCAATATATTTAGGTAGGTAGGTACCTACTTAAATAGGTCTATGCAATTTATACGACGGCAAATTTTAGGTGGTAGCTTCTAGTTACCCTACACGGTCGAGTGCACAGAACACTAATATCCTAACGGAAAGAAATCCAACTCCATACATAAAAGGTGGTTAACATTCGGACGTGCACACGATCATTTCGTAGCCCCCAAGCTGCTTGACAGTTTGACGAAATGAATTGAGTTACCAACTTCTAGTGTAAATAGACCATTAAACCCACCGAGCAAATGGCGGCAATTTTAAATTAAGAATGGATCACGGTTTTGGCGGTCTATTTAAATTCCTTATTCAAAAATTCTACTACTGAAATTAAACTTTCTTATGTATTTCTGACCATAAAATTGATTAGAAATACATAGGAAATTTATAGTTAACCCCAATAAACTATTGATAAGTAATATAAATAAAATCACACAAGTGTAATAAAGTTGCACGTAAATTTATTTTATTAGGTACTAAAAAAGATACATTATATAGGTACAATTTGAATTGAATACCTACAGATTTTTACAGCGTCAATAAGAACTAAAAATTAAAAACTACGCGTTTAATCTCACACGTAAACATCAACTAGCTAATAATTATCTTGAAGTACTTTAAATAAAATACAACTAGCAAAACCAAAACTATTGATACTCAGTAGGTACCTACTTTTTTATTTATTTGTATTGTACGACGGGGAAGCATTTGGCCTTAATGTCACCTGGTCTTTTCAAGTTACGATAATGCCGGAAGGCGACAGAATAGGTAAGATGGTCGTAGCTAGCCAGGCGGACTAACAAAGTACTACTACCAACCAAAACAAGCACAATATTGTACTTCCCTGGGGATCGAACCCGAGGCCTCTGGATCTGACACCGGTGGGCAAACCACTAGACCACAAAAGGCAGTTAACACAGAAAGGTAAGGTAGGTACCTAAATACCTTTTGAATGTGGATGCAATTCTATTGTCATATTTTTTAGCTGGTTACGTTACTTAGTACAAAAACAATTATTAGATAAATCAGTACATATCAGTAGTGATTTTTTAGTACAATTTTGAAACATCAAATCGAACCGATTACTCGGAATAGCGACCAGCACACCAGAAAAAAGGCAAGAACCTCGAGACAATATTTTTTTTGATGATCCAGGCATTACTTACAGCGAATAAAATTATTTATATAAAATTGATCAAGTCAATTATAAACCTACTTATTTTCAGAATGTTTCTATTATATATATATATTAATAGTTACTTATATAGTTACTTAGAAACGTAATGGACAGTTGGTTCACATTATAAAATTGAACTGCCAACCAGTAGGTACATAAAGCAACATCGAGTTACGCGTTCTTATCGTTGATAACGACACTTACTTTGTAGGATACCCGTATAGGGAGGGTAACTATAACATTCTTATACAAAACAAAGCTTAGACAAATTTTATTATAGAATCGTACACAGATTCCCAAGTATAAGTGATTTACTTTTTCTAACTGAAACATTGATACATGTACTGAGAAGCTGATTGTAAGAATACTTAATTATCTACTGTTTATTGTTACAAATACGTATTGCGTATGCAGCCGAGCTTAGCCTGTTAGCTTATCTTATTATATATAGATGAATACAACATTCAAATATTACATTGATAAAACCTAAGAAAGTAAAAAAATCACATTAAGTATTTCTACATTTACCTAACATTACATTTACCTACATGACTAAGTAGTTAGCTAATTGATTCAGGCGTTATTTTGCGGAGATCCAAATTTCAAAATAAAATCTGAAACACGTGTCGATTTGATTTTTTCATAGAGATTTGGCGGATTTGTTACTGTTTTTTTTTCTGTTTTCAGATTTTATTTTAAGCGCTGCCACAACTTTATCCGAAACCAACAATTTCAGTATTTCAGTCTTACTTTTGGACCGTACTTATTTTTTAATTTACAAATTTGTCTTAGGTAGTGCCGACACTTGCTGTATAGCGTAGCTTCTCTCTTTGATGTTGGTTTCCTCCTTACCTGAAAGTCAGAATGTACGCCTGGAAGTCTGCAACTGTCTACCCTCTGCCTAAAATATCAGAGCCAATAGGCTCGTTAATCGTAATTGTAATAACAATGAAGGATTTGCGTCCAATCAGCCTATTATCTTGCGCTTTTTATTTAGCGCTAGTGCAGTTAAGTGGTTTAATAGTTATCCCTTAAAAACTAAGTACATGGCTATCGGAACCAAGCATAATCTGGACAAACTACACTTACCTATAGGCATCACACTAATGGGAGAGCCTATTGAGAGAGTATTTGAGGCGCGCAACTTGGGACTAAACTTTGATGTCAGTTTAAGGTTTGAAAAACATATTACGGATTCAGTACGAATTTGTTTTTATAAGCTCAAAGTACTGTACAATATCAGACCATACCTAAGTGAAGAGCTCCGCATAGAGTTAGTTGAATCCCTGGTACTCTCTAGATTAAACTAGGTACCTTGACACTGTGACGGGTCCTCGACTGCTGAGTCGTACGCAACGCCTGATACAGAGAGTACAAAACGCATGTGCTCGTTTTTGCTTCTAAATACCGTATAGCTCATGTTTCACCATTACTCAACCAAAGATAATTATTATTATATGATTATTCTCAGGATGAAAGCGAGACAAAAACTACGACTTGCTTGTTTGCTTTTTGTGTGTGATCAAACACGTGACTCCCTGGTACCTCCCTATACGAACGCCTCTATTGGTTCTCTAAAACTCTGCGTAGGAGCTCGAAACAGCTATCGACGCAGCGCCACCGCACGGCCTCCTTTAGAGGCAGCTTTCGGTACGCAGCGTCGAAGTGCTGGAATAACATTCCAATTTGTGGCATCTAACTTGCGAAAGGTAATGAAAGACACCTACCAATTGATTACAAGGTCTACTAGGCTAATTTAGTAAAGTTTTTTTTTTCTTTTTATTGTTTTGTACATAAGTTGTTTAAAATTACCAACATTCAGTTATTAATATTATTATTGATCAGATGCTACAAATAAAGTTTTTTCTATTTCTATTTTACATAGGTGGTAAGAGGTATAGGACAGTACCTTTAAATCACGTTACTCGTACAATAGGTACGTATCGAGTCAAGTGACATCAATGGTAAGTTGGTATAGGTAACTACGTAGGTGAGGTATAAGTAGGTACCTACGTAGGTGAGGTATAGGTGCCTACGTAGTTGAGGTATAGGTACCTTCTTACTTATCTTGTTTTCGGTAACATGAGAATAGCCTAAATAATTTTATGAACCATAGCTAGGTAGGTACACTCTGATGCATATATTTTTAAAAACATACCTACTGATTTATTTATTTATTTATTTATTTATTAAAGATTACCAGTGAATAATACACATTTCTTACAATTACAGCATCACAATTATAACATTTCTTGTGTTTACTCATTAAAGGCAACCACAGCTAACATAGACATCATAAAAGACTAAACATTTTAATTAAGATTAAGATTAAATTTAAGTAAAGTAGTTAGATATGTCATTAGAATTAGAACAAAGAAATTATAAATAGAATCCTAATATTTACATTTTATTTATCACAAAAGAAAGTAATTTATTACGTTAAATATATCATTTAAAAATATTTTTAAACTTGTAAGATTATATAAATAGATCAAGACATTTCAAGACATAGGTACATTCAATTAAAACCATTCAAAACACAATAAATACAAAAATAAAACTGTAGTTCAAAATAAAAAAAAAATAAAATGATAACAACAATATTCACAATCAATCATAATCTCATCAACAATCAATAAATTAATACAGCAAGTTTTAGGTCAAATTTACAATAACAAACTGATTCATTTCCTTAAAGATTATATTTCAGTCATATTTTAATAATAATTAGCTAAACAATAATTTGATATTTCAATTAATTTAAGCAATTCCAAATTCCAATAAATTACAAAGTCAATTGGTAGGTTCTAATCCAAAAAGATAATTTGCTATCTTTTTTTTGTAAGTATAAATACTATCACTGAATATATCAACATCAAGCGTTCTGGGTAGGTGGTTATACATTCTAAGCATACGAGTCAAAGGTGAGTTAAACCCCAAGTTAGTTTTCCGAAAAGGTACTTGAAAAAGTTTGTAAGCGCAACGACGAGGAGCGCGGCTAGGAGCCGATATGTTAATTCTAGCGAGAAGCTGCGGACAATCAATCATACCATTAATAAGTTTGTAGAGGAAGACAAGATCGTGATACCTACGCCTGTCGGTTAGTGATATCATGTTAAAATGGGTGAGACGTTCTTCATAGGATCTCAATTTGCGGCGCAGACCTGAGTAGTAAGATAGGCTGATCAGAAATCTTTTTTGGACTTTCTCGATTCTTTTCTTATGAACATCATAGAATGGAGACCACACTTGAGGGCAGTACTCAAGAATACTCCTTACCAACGCGTTATAGAGGACAATTTTTGTTGGGAGCCTGAAGTGTTTAGTATTTCTTGTAACAAAACCCAACATTTTAAACGATCTAGTCAATGCTTGATTTATCTGAACATTGAAATCAAGTCTAAAATCCATAAATACACCCAGGTCTCTCAGACTGGTAACCCTATCAAGAGTCACACCACCTATATAGTAAAAACTATTAAGAATGTTAGTGATATTCCGTGTGAATGTCAACTGGTAACATTTCTTCACGTTGAGTGACATACCGTTAGCCTCACACCAATCCACCATTCTATTTATATCTTCTTGAAGCATGCATCTATCAAGATCATTGCGTATTGGCCTCAATACCTTAAGATCGTCAGCAAAAAGGAATACCTCAGAGTTTACAAAGCAGTCCACAAGACTATTTATAAATATCAGAAACAGTAAAGGTCCCAAATGCGAGCCTTGTGGAACTCCTGATGGAGCCATAAACAGTTCTGATGTAGCTCCATTCACAGAGACGTAAGAACAACGGTCACTTAAGTATGACTTTAGCCAGTTAAGTAAAGATCCCCCAATCCCAAACTCCGAGAGCCTCTGACCAAGTATATTATGGTTAACCTTATCAAACGCCTTACTAAGATCAGTATATACAACATCAACCTGAGTTCGTTTGTCCATACTCTCAGTCAGGGTTTCAACGAATGTTATTAGGTTGGAGTTGGTTGATCTTCTATTTATAAAACCATGCTGCTTGTCTGTGATCATTTGATTCACGTGCCTACTGATGAAAGGATAGATTAAGGACTCAAACAATTTGGAAAAGTGGGAAAGAATTGAAATTGGTCTATAGTTCTTGATATTATCTTTAGTACCATCCTTAAAAATCGGTATAATTTTTGCAGATTTCCAGGCTGTGGGGAATATACCAGTTACTAGTGATTTATTAAAAATCATTGCTAGTACTGAGGATAGCTGCTCCGCGCAGTGCCGTATAAAAACGGGAGGAATACCATCAGGTCCCGGGCCTTTGCCCAGGCTTATGTGTGTCATTTTCCGAAATACCATGTCATTGGAGATAAACACGTTGTTTATAGTATTTGATTGTATGATAGGCATTGGCACCTCAGAGTCAAACTTAGCACTAGAAATACAACCCGAAGCGGTCAGATTTGCATAAATTGAGGTAAAGTTTTTGGCATACAAGTTGCATACTGCATAAGAATCATCAGCAACTTCAGAGTCTAAGTGCATTTGATGCGGAACAGACTTGTCATTGCTACGCATTTGTTTTATGTACGACCAGAAGCATTTAGGGTTGCTTGAAATATTATTTTCTAAGTTTGAGAGGTATGATTTGTAATCATGAGCTATAAGTTTCCTACAATGCGAGTCTAAGTAGCCATGCTCAATCTCATCCAATGGATTTTTGTATTTCTTAAACCGAATCCACATGTTATTCTTTTTTCTCAGTGATATCATTAGTTGACGTGAAAACCAGGCAGGCCATTTAGTACTTCTAGGTTTAGTTATTGGCACATGAGATATAATAGTGGAGTACAGTTTAGTATAGAACAAGTCAAGCATTTCATTTACATTGATTCCATCACCTAACAACGTACTCCAATCTAACTTCCCAAGTTCATCCCTAATTCTATCATAGTCAGCTTTGTTAAAATTAAAATAAGATTGCCTTGTATGTTTAGCCTTCCCAAAATCTAATTTTAAATCAAAATTCAGTGGGGGATGTGGATCATCAACTTTACTTAAGGGAGTGTTATTCAAATCAACACAAACAGGAAGGTTAGAAAAGATGAGGTCCAAAATATTTGAGCTCACATTTTGCATCAAATTAAACTGTCTGAGATGGTTCAGTGCTTGGAAGTCGTTGATAAGGTGGTAGAATACACTACTACTCTCGTTTAGACTAGCAAAAGTGACATCAGTGCTATTGTCTGCCGACCATCGAAGTGTTGGCAGATTAAAGTCGCCGAGCACCAAGTAATTTTTCGAATACTGACTCTGGCTTATGCGATCGCTTACTGAATCTACAACCTCCTCCACGCCTTTTGAATTGGTCGATGGTGGAATGTAAACTGCGCAGATACATAAACCATCAGCTTTATTTGAGGATTCAATTACAACCCATAGATCTTCGTAGGTATCGTTTTCGTATGCTGTTACTCTGTACGATCGAATGGTTTTGCGGACAGCTATCATAGTTCCACCGCCTTTCACTTTTGAAGATGGCTGTGACAAGTCGCGAGCACGACGATATACTACATAGCGATCATCAAATAGTTCTGCATCAGATATATTACTTTGGAGCCATGTTTCGGTAATGACTATTACATCATAATTATTTAGGAGCACATTACGATAGAAGGTATGAACTTTAGTGTTTAGGCCTCGGACGTTCTGATAGTAACATTTCAATAATATAGACTTAGAAATATTTGAGCCAGCCGAGGCCGGTGCCTCGTTTCATAAGTGGTTGACCTGATTAAAGTCCTTTATGACAGTAGCTTCTTCCCTTTCACTTTTTCTCACAAAAATTCGTCCTCCTTTGACCCAGACAAATTTATAGTCCTTTTCTTTCGCCTTGAGTCTTGCCGCTCTGTGAAGTTCCTTATTGCGCGGTGACAGGTGTTCCCCGAGAAAGATGGGAGTGCGGGACCCGCTTATACCTAGATGAGTAGAATCAAGTTTCGCATTAGAGTTCTTTCTATTGAATTTTATTGTTGCAGCCAGTAGACTATCACGTATTCTAGGGTTTTTAAATTTAACAACAATCGAACGGGGTCGTGAGCTCTTAGGGTCTATCTTGGCTGTTCGAGTACAAATATCAATATCTGATTCGTTAAGTTCATATGCCACGGTCTTGGCAAGTTCTTGGACCATTGAAATTAGATTCTCGGAGGCTCTCTCTGGTACACATTGCAGCTCGAGGTTTGAGCTCCTTGAATGCTGTTCTATTGTAGCCAGGCGGTTACTGACGTCACCGTTAGCAGATTCTAGTTTTTTCATTGTATCCTGAAGTTCCAATATTAAATCTGACTTCTTTTTCAGTTCATTTTGTAGATCTGCATAGCTTTGTGTTATTGAAATTAAGGCATCCCTGACCGATGTCACCTCGTTTTTAATTGAAGACATATCCGATCTGATATCCCCAATCTCAGAAGAAATACTCTCACGGATAATCAAGCCTAAATCCTGCCTTAGTGAACTCCTCATCTCTGATCTTATCACTTCGATGATTTCATTTTTAGTGATACAGCTGTGACTTGATTCATCAGGAATTAAAATGTTTGAGTCATTGAAAGTCCTACGGGATATCTGTCTTTGGGTCACCCATGAAGGAGAAATTGAAGTTAATGCGGGCTCTGTTGCAGTTTCGCCTGTTTCCGTTGGCTTCTCTGAAGATAGCATGCATCTCACAGGTGTGTAAGAGTTGATACCTCTTTTCACGTAACTGCAACAATCTGGACACCGCCAATTATCCTTCTGAGACGAAGAAAGACCATCGTAGATAACTTTGGTGACTCGTAGGCATTCGCAGTGGTATGAACGTTCACATCGATTGCATTTCAAGGCATCATCAGTGCCAATGCAGCTCATACAAGCACCGCAAGAATCTTCCATTTTCAAACTTGGTAGATATTGGAGGTATCAAACAAAGTAAAACTGCAAAAAGACCCTTATACGCTGAGTTTTGAACGCGCCGAAGGTATGACGATCCGCACTGCAGCCGAGCGCTCGACCGCTGAGCCACTAAGTCGTTATAGGCAAATGCGAATTTACGCAGCGTATGGTTCACACTGGGTGACAGTGTGACAGTGGATCACTTGAATTACGCGTATTACGTAATTAAGATTAGTAATGAGTCTTGCACTAATATCTCAACACACTATTGCACTGTGTAGTATCAGGATTGAGTTGTAATGTGTTTTCACAATTATTATTCGTTCGAGAACTGCACTGTAAACTTGGATGCTCACTGTTTTTAATTCCTAATTACTAAGTTATTTTATAAAGTTAAGCACCACCATGTATATATTACTGAAGTATCTGATTTTCCGTTTGCCGCTACAATAGTTGCAAAATAAATTAGTTCGGATATACTACTATTTTAAATAAATTAATCAGAGTGTAAACAAAATACGTCTAGTCTCTATTGGAGAAACTACCCTCACTAAACTACACTCTACTGATGAATACATTTTGAAATCTCCTATATAGGTACTATGTACTCAAAACATAATAGGGTATATAGGTACCTAATCCTTATTTTAAGAGTCTATGATATGTAAAATTAATATATGTTATTAATAAGTGATTGAAGACTAACTTATTTTTTTATCAACAAGGTTTTATTTTATCAGAACTTAAATCTTATTTTTAAGGAAATCTGCTGATTGAAAAAGATAGTAGGTAGGACAGGCAGGTTTAAGTAGGTAGGTACTACTTTGTGAGAAGATACTCACAAAATAAAATATATTTAATCCCTATTTTATTTTAATTATAGTTTCATTGGTGCTTACTTACGTACTTACTCACTCTACTCTCATTGTGAAAATCCAAGCGATGATAAGTGCTATCTTTACGCGTTCGTAACGATACGACACTTACTAACGATACTAACGATTATTAACGCAGTTTACGCCAAAACGATCGTGGTTGGTTGAAATAACCAATCATGAGCGATAGCGTCCCCCCCCACTCTCGTCCGATAGTTGATGCTTGATAGGTTTGTCGATTGTCGTACAAATGCACTCGCGAATTGTGTTTTATATTAATTATTATTATACTAGATGGCAATGTGCTAATTTCATACAAATCGTGGCAAACGCCTTTAAAAGGTACTCTGTGGCAAACGCTAACGCGATCGAGTAGGTATGGAGCAATATTACAACTGACACTCGGCACTCTTCTGTGTAAAACCGAGCGAGCGAGTCTAATTTGTGACTTATGAGGGGCTAGAGTAAGTACTAGCAATCCGTTCTGCGGTGACCACAGAACAGATTGCAGAGCAGACCACAGTGTGCTTATCTAATGCTCTTTCTTACTCTATTGTGAAAATATTTACTTACAACAATACGGTCGAAACGAAAAGGATTTTTTGTAGATTTTGCTGCATTATCTCGTGATTAAGAACTCCTTCGCTTTCCTCAATATTAGCAGGTTAGTAAACCACTGATGTGTCGTTGTACTCCTGTCCCGGATGAATACTATAAATACTAACTTTGGGTAAACTTGACTTTAGAGTAATGAAGGTTATTCTACTGAGAAATAGTAATTCTGCAGTTTCGCAGGATCCTTGGCGTGTCCTATCCAAAACCTCTTGCGGAATAACACAACCTGATTCCTAATTCTGCTATGACTTTTTCTATTTCCAGAATCACAATGGGAGAATTTAAAGAGAAGCGCGCTAAAGGAAACCAAGCCAATGAGTACGACACTATAGACATACAAGACAATTTCACAGGAGAATCATTCAGCATTAAATCAGAGGTTGCTCTAGATTCTGGGGAAGTACTAGAAGACTGCGAAGTTCCCTGCGCACCATATTGTGTAGAAGTTGTTACAACTGAAGCACTATTATGCCATATATGTCACAAATCATTTGCTAAAAAGTACCATTTAGCCACACATTTAAAGATCCACACAAAACAAAAACAACACATTTGTATGTATTGTAAGAAATCATTTCTGCAGAAAAGCGATGTAGTGAAACACACACGCTTACACACAGGGGAAAAACCATATGCCTGTCATTTATGTGACCGAGCATTTGTGCAAAAGGGTGACTTAACAAAACATATTCGAGTTCACACAGGTGAACGGCCATTTATATGTCAAATATGCGGTAAAGGATTCATCCAGAATGGGGACTTAACAAAGCATATACGCAGTCACACTGGAGAAAAGCCGTACAGATGTACATTGTGTGAACGAGCATTTATACAGAATAGCGACTTGACAAAGCACTTAAGAGTTCACAGTGGCGAGCGACCCTTCACTTGTGATATCTGTGGAAAGGGCTTTGTTCAAAAAGGTGATCTGACAAAGCATTTGGTAACTCATTTAGAAAAAACAAGTAAAGGCCTGTCAAAAGTGAAAACTAAAGTGTTAGTAAAAAAAAAACCCATCACAATTAAAAAGGAACATTTATTAGAACACGAACAGCCAGGATTTTCTCAAGCGGATGAAGAAATTATAATTAAACGAATTAAAAAACCTATTGTACTGAAGAGGAAACTTATAACTATAGAACGAAGATTTATTATAAAACAGGCCAAGCCTCCAGTTTTGGAAAATGATGATTCTGATGTATCTTAATTCGCCAATATGATTATCACGGTAAACCGTTTGGTGCCTGACTTCGAGGGTTGTCGCTAACCAGGTGGACCTTACAGGTACCATGTTAGTGTAGTAATCATTCAGCTGTAAAGTAAAAGTAAAAAAAGTAAAAACTGGTTTGTTATACACTAGGCTGAGCCTGTACTGTGGAGGCCATAATACAAATTAACTGCTAGCCAAAGCAACCGGGTTCGATTCCCACCCAGGATAAACATTTGTGTGATGAATATAGATGATTGTTCTGTGTTTGGGTGTTGTATCATATAGTATGTATGTATTTACAAAACTATTAAGTATTCTATCCGTAATCTAGTTCCCATATACAAGCTGTGTAAAATATTTATTATTTATTTATTCACCTTTATCTTGTTTGTAATATTTTCTTGCATTTGTAAGTTTTTTTTTTGTTCCTGGTTTTGCTTATAGTTGATCTTGACCCACGATCTAACAAGTGAGGGTACTGATCATCTGTAATACAGGCTTTTTTATCCTGTCACAAGCCTCACAAAGCAGGTATTATCAGGTAAAAGCTCTGTAACTATGTCACTATGATACCTTTGTGAGGAAAATATATAGTTCCTATATAAGCTTTGCTTAGTTTGGGACTAGATTGCGCTGTGTGCAATGTCCTGTAATATGTAATTGTTAAAATAAAATAAATGCTTTGTTTATTAAAATATTATTAACATTTTGAATGGGACATGCCATTTCAAAATGTACTTCGATCCACTTTAGATCTAAACTTATATGCAAATTAACAATCCCACAAGGTCTTAAGCTGCCTTCATTCATTGACCTCTACAATGTTGTGGGTTGTGTTAAGGGCATGCACACCAATGTGCTAAGTTTGATCAGTTTCATATCATCTGATAATCAATGGACCGGAATTCATGAAAAATATATATTTATAATTTATGTCCATCAAATCTAAGAAGTACACTATGACAGCTGTCAGATCAACTTGTCTAGGGATGTGTACCAAATAATCGCCATCAAAAATATCCGATATTAATGAGACATTGAAAAATCGATATTGATACTTTATAGGTAGGAAACAATCGCTTTATTTTTTGATAAAACTATAAACTCAGAAGTAAAATAAATATGTAGTGCTTAATTAATACCAAATAAATTAATTATTTCTGCTTATTACACAGATAGACGACAGACTAAATTGGAGGTTGTATTGTACCTACTTGTGTCTACGGAGTGAACTTCAACTTATTTATTTATTTTATTTCTTTTTTCTTATCTTCGGTGAATATAGTACATTGCCTACAGTGCCTGATGGTCCATACTTTTCTTTGACGACCTTCCCTACGGTGCGTTTGCTAATCCCGAGTGCTTCACCGACACGTTCTTGTACTTGTGTCACTGGCAATAGAGGCCCGCCGTTTAGTGACTCACGTTCAAAATATTCATGTAATTTTACAACCAGTTCACGAACCTGCGAGTTCAAAGTACAACTGCGAGTACGTCCTTTTGTTGACATTTTGCCACAGTAAATAACGTTTGCGTAATCAGAGTCCAGTATGAGTTTAGCCAAGATCTACGTATAAAGCAGAAACAGTCCGTATAAAGCAGAAGTTGCAGCCGAGTCAAAAAATAAAATGTAGCACCAAGCATAAGAGAACACGCGATCAGCTTCCAAGATGGCCACCCACAGGCACACAGAACACTAATATCCTAACGGAAAGAAATCCAACTCCATACATAAAAGGTGGTTAACATTCGGACGTGCACACGATCATTTCGTAGCCCCCAAGCTGCTTGACAGTTTGACGAAATGAATTGAGTTACCAACTTCTAGTGTAAATAGACCATTAAACCCACCGAGCAAATGGCGGCAATTTTAAATTAAGAATGGATCACGGTTTTGGCGGTCTATTTAAATTCCTTATTCAAAAATTCTACTACTGAAATTAAACTTTCTTATGTATTTCTGACCATAAAATTGATCAGAAATACATAGGAAGTTTATAGTTAACCCCAAGAAACTATTGATAAGTAATATAAATAAAATCACACAAGTGTAATAAAGTTGCACGTAAATTTATTTTATTAGGTACTAAAAAAGATACATTACATAGGTACAATTTGAATTGAATACCTACAGATTTTTACAGCGTCAATAAGAACTAAAAATTAAAAACTACGCGTTTAATCTCACACGTAAACATCAACTAGCTAATAATTATCTTGAAGTACTCAAAATAAAATACAACCAGCAAAACCAAAATTATTGATATAGGTACAGTAGGTACCTACTTTTTTATTTATTTGTATTGTACGACGGGGAAGCATTTGGCCTTAATGTCACCTGGTCTTTTCAAGTTACGATAATGCCGGAAGGCGACAGAATAGGTAAAATGGTCGTAGCTAGCCAGCCGGACTAACAAAGTACTACCACCAACCAAAACAAGCACAATATTGTACTCCCCTGGGGATCGAACCCGAGGCCTCTGGATCTGACACCGGTGGGCAAACCACTAGACCACAAAAGGCAGTTAACACAGAAAGGTAAGGTAGGTACCTAAATACCTTTTGAATGTGGATGCAATTCTATTGTCATATTTTTTAGCTGGTTACGTTACTAAGTACAAAAACAATTATTAGATAAATCAGTACATATCAGTAGTGATTTTTTAGTACAATTTTGAAACATCAAATCGAACCGATTACTCGGAATAGCGACCAGCACACCAGAAAAAAGGCAAGAACCTCGAGACAATTTTTTTTTGATGATCCAGGCATTAGTTACAGCGAATAAAATTATATATATAAAATTGATCAAGTCAATTATAAACCTACTTATTTTCAGAATGTTTGTATATATATATATATATAGGTAGTAATAGTTACTTAGAAACGTAATGGACAGTTGGTTCACATTGTAAAATTGAACTGCCAACCTGTACATAAAGCAACATCGAGTTACGCGTTCTTATCGTTGATAACGACACTTACTTTGTAGGATACCCTTATAGGGAGAGTAACTATAACATTCTTATACAAAACAAAGCTTAGACAATTTTTTTTAAAGAATTAGAATCGTACACAGATTCCCAAGTATAAGTGATTTACTTTTTCTAACTGAAACATTGATACATATACTCGTACCTATCAAGTAGGTAGGTAGGATTAACATTTTGTACATCACTTCTTTTACTGAACTGATCTTATGTTCTTGGGCATGCATCACATTTTCATAAATGTACTGAGAAGCTGATTGTAAGAATACTTAATTACCTACTGTTTATTTTATATAGGTAATTGTTACAAATACGTATTGCGTATGCAGCCGAGCTTAGCCTGTTAGCTTATCTTATAACATAATTATAGATGAATACAACATTCAAATATTACATTGACAAAACCTAAGAAAGTCAAAAATCACGTTAAGTATTTCTACATTTAAGATAACATTACATTGACCTACATGACTAAGTAGTTAGCTAATTGATTCAGGCGTTATTTTACGGAGATCCAAATTTCAAAATAAAATCTGAAACACGTGTCGATTTGATTTTTCATAGAGATTTGGCGGATTTGTTACTGATTTTTTTTCTGTTTTCAGATTTTATTTTAAGCGCTGCCACAACTTTATCCGAAACCAACAATTTATTTCAGTCTTACTTTTGGACCGTACTTATTTTTTTAATTTACAAATTTGTCTTAGGTGGCGCCGACACTTGCTGTATAGCGTAGCTTCTCTCTTTGATGCTGGTTTCCTCCTTACCTGAAAGTCAGAATGTACCGATGAAACAACTCATACCTACCGGTGCCAGTTTTCAGTATTGTTAGTAAAACATTTTATAAAAGTGCAAATTTTTGCAGTACTGCAGTCAAACGAAGTTTTTTTATTATGAAATACATAAAATCTGCGATAATAATAGGTAGTTACCTACTTTAGTGGTATATTTATATTACTTACTACGAAAAAAAAAGAAAAGCAACGAAAATCTCCAACAGTATAAAACAGTTGCTTGAACAGATGTGGTTAGTTTAATTTTATATAGTTTTTTTTTTTTTGTGAATAAATTGTATTTATTAGAACATAGCAAGGTATTACTTACAGGTGTATCTGGTTGCCTCTTTGGAACTGAAATAACTCTCATGACTTCTCTATCAGTAGCTACAGTTACACTTGGTGAATCCTGAAATTGTGATAAACCATCATCATTATCATATCTCGTAAAAGTCCATTACTGAACTTGGGTCTCCAGACTAGAGAGTGAGAGAGAAAGAAGAAAAGTACCAGAGAGTAGGTACTTTTAATGAGAAAATTTGTCGTAATTACGTTCGCCACGCACTGCTGCACTGGTAGCTCTCTGTAATCCCAACCCTCCTCACGATACTCATGTACCTACACGGGATGATGGCTAGGGACTCGAGTTCCTATGTTCTTTTCTGGGAGAGCCACGGTGAAAATTGTAGGTACCTATTTAGCATAATATGGCCTAGGTACTATTTATAACGCGATTTCATTCCTTTATTTTTAAGGAGAGATAGGTATGTATTTAGGTACTTACCTACTCTTAAGTCGATGAGGAACATTCTTATTTTATTTTCTATGAAAATAGATACTTACAGATGTAGATTCTTGGGGCACGGCGTATTTATGCAGCTTCCTTAGAGAGAAGTCAATGAATGCATTCTTCTCAAAATGGTTTTCACGCAACATTTTGTGAGAGCTATGTAACTTATGTACATCTTCGATGAATTTCGTCCATGCTGTGATGCTAAAATATGTAAAGTGCATGCGTAAAATATTACAACTTAAATAACATCATCATCACACCTGAAAAAAGTCTACTGATGGACATGGGCAGGCGACCTTTTGACATTTCCCAAGTCTAGGTTATCATCACACTTGGCACAGCTTTCTGGTGTCCGCATTGTTTGTGATAAGTATTTAGGAGGTTTTGTCATACAACTTGGTGACGGAACAAGCAAGCAGTTATAGGCAAGATAAAAATAAGTCAACTTAACGCATAAAGGTGCCTTGGGTGGCCGTAATTTCACCGGCAACCTTACTTAGACGAGCCCTTTCACAAGGGGCTCCATTACTCTTAAAAGGATCTGCTACTCGTCCTATGTTAGTCAAACCTTGCTGTGCACGTTTTTGACAGTCAATTATAAACAATAGTATGGCTTACCGTTGAACGATCTAGCCTCCAGGTTTTGGAAAACGATAAAGAGCGAGGCTAGGATGATTGGTGGTTGATTTTCCACATCTTACACATTTTCGAATCTTTCATTTTCTTTATTATTCCAAGCACACAGTAAACAAATTTTGCTTTGCAGTAAAAATTCTAACGATGGAAATTCCAGGTAAATATAGCGGGTAGTTTATAACAATTAATAATGAAGGCACCTACTTAGTATATGTATATTTGTTTTCTTTTGTTGGCATATAAATGTGGCTGCATGATTGGCTGTTCACCGAACCATAAACTTAGAGTGAAATGGAAGTTGTATTATTGCCATTCCAAATATTGGTTGGATATATTTTTATAGCAACATTCCTACGAACCCACCTTGCCGCCAGCCTATCATGGCGAGTTGGTCCCCCCTGCACAGGCAGACGACAGACTATTGGAGGTTGTATTGTACATACTTGTACGGAGTGAACTTCGACATCAACTTCTTTATTTTCGCTTGTCACCGATTCTGTCAGTGACGAGTATTAAAAGTGTCAAGCTTATGAGACAAAAAAATAATCGAAGGAGATTCGGATGGATGCCTCGTGTAGAGGCGAAACACGTGACGATTTGATTTTTTCACAGAGATTTGGCGAATTTGTTACGAAATATTTTTTCTGTTTTCAGATTTTAGTTTATAATCTTATTATTAATATTTATAATTTTATTATTTATTTGTTTATGTATATATGGCAAGTCATTTGAAGAACTACTGAACCAAACTTCGGACCGATCGCACATGGAACTAGCTGTCGTAGTTATTCCGTGGGAGCGTTCTTTCGGTCGCTCGCGCCCTACACAACACTATCTCACTGAATTTCCGCCAAAAACTCGCTTCGATTAATTAAATTATTTCAATATTTTACCGATTATTTGGAAACTCAAGAATTTTAAATTGTCGCAACACTACTGTAAACAACACAATGACATAACATTGTATAAACGTGAACCTCATTTACAATTTTACTGATTGTTTATGTTTTAAACTAGTTTTACGAGATTCAAGTATAGATTAATGTACAAGAATCTTTAATAAATATAATTATTTATCTGAGTAAATATTTTATCGACATAAGAATTACTGTTTGTAATATTTTGTTCTAACGTTTGAACAAAGTTATAGCATAATAAGAAATGCGAAACGTTAAAATGTACTTCTTAGATTTGATGGACTGTAGCTATTTTTAGGATTTGCATTTTACTTAATTCAGGCCTTAGTAGCCTTAACGCGGATCCGACTCACGCTTGGCAGATTTTTAGTAAATATGTTCCTTAACACTTATAATGACGCCATGTTTAGTATTACCATTGAGCTAAAAGAAAAATCATTAATAAGGTCGTGCAGAGAAGGACCCCTGCGAGAAACATGACTTTTTAAAACTATTTTTCTACAATTTAAATTACAGGAGATTCATTTCACACAGCGCCATCTTTTTTTTTTATACAACTAAGAGACGGAGCAAGCAAGTAGCCCACCTGATGTTAAGTGCACTCTTGCCTTTATTAAAAATGCCTTACTGCGTAGGTCAAATCCACAAAGAACATAGCCTACACGGTACTGCATTGGGCCCATCAACTCGAGGCATAAAGGCTAAATCTAGCCCCAAACTAAGCGTAGCTTGTAATATGGAACCAAGTTACGGATAAAATACTAATATACTTTTTTTATATAATACATACATACTGCATGATACAACACCCAAACACACAACAAACATCTTTTTTTTTTATCGTACTACGGGTAAGCACTTGGCCTTCATCTCACCTGGTAACAATTTATTTATTTATTTATTTATTTATTTATTTATTGACATTCCTAAATATAACAAGTATATAATAAATATAACAAGTTGAGATAAGGTCGAAGGTGGAGGCGCACTTCATCCGGAATCCTCAACAAACTGAGGAACTGGCTATCTTACCTCTGAATGTCGGAACACAACAATTTTAGAATTGTTATTATGGCGGCAGAATTAGGTAAGATAGTGGTAGCAAGCCAGGCGGACTTAAACAAAGTCCTACCACCAACCAAACCAAGCACAATGTATTGTACTCCCCATGGAAATCTGATCCCAAGGACTAAAATACAAGCATTTGTAGCCTCCGTGGTCTAGTGATTAGCACACCAGTACATAGACCCAGAGGTCTCGGGGGCTGATTTTTTTTTTCATATTGTATCTGTATGTTTCCCGAATAAAAAAAAAAAATGTAGGTTTGGTGGGTGATAGGACTTTGTACCTATAAGTCCGTCTAGCAATAACTATTCTTAATTGTGTTCCAGCATTTAGAGATAAGATGGCCAGTTCCTCAGTCTGTTGAGGATATTCCGGGTTCGCTTCCACCTTCGGCCTTATCTTGACCTGATGAGATGGTGGCGTACGTATGTAGGTACCTAACCTGATTTAAAGTATTGTTTTTATCATAATTATTGTCTAAATTAGATAGGTCTTAATTTTAGTTTAGTTCATTAGCTTTAGCACACTGAATTCAGTGACTTTTTGTTAGGTAGGTACCTACCTGTGGGAATTTCATCTATTCCACTGAACAATATTTTTCTACGCTTTGTTCCACTCTTATCCATCGATGGATTTGATTTGACCTTGATTTCCACGCTAATCCATCGATGAATTTTATTTAAGCATTTTTTGGTTTTTTGATTTCGTTTAGATGTTGAATTTTATTTAATTATTTTTACAATTAAGTATCTACTTTTGCAAAAAAATAAGTAAACATGTCTAAAAAGTAAGTGGTGTTTTCCGTTTATTCCCCTAGAATAGTGCCTTCGGGCAAAGGATAGGTTTTTCATTATTGCGTCTTGTTTGTGTTTGATATAATATGATATTCCTAATATCAAACACAAATTAGGTTGTATTGTGTTTGTCTAGGTTTCGAGTTGAAGCCGTTTGAAATTTGACCGTCAAAAAAAATACGCATCTCGTTGGTAATATCATTTGGACAGTCGCTGTTTCGGATCTATGTCGCATTTATGGATCGCTCTGTAGACTAATACGTCAGTCAGTTTTAGCTATAAGGCCGCCCATTGCACGTATATACACTGTCACCTAATAATGTGAATTATTTGATGTAATTTTTATGTACAAGCTTAATTCATTCGTTTATTCTTGTACATAATAATCTGCTTAGTTGGAAGGTTTCGGCAGGTATGAAGACACTTGAAAGAACAAACTCTTGGACGATGAAAATCTCAAAAAATCTACTATCTCTGGAAATAATAGGTCGTAGAGACATGCGGATTTAATTATTGTGTAGGTGAGTTTTCCTTCTTTTCGTCAGTATGTCTCACTTTCCTCGACCCCTCCCACTTTTTCCTCCATAAAATAAATATATTTTGTTGCTTCGTAGAGCGTGTTGCGATGCTAAGCCGGACCCGCTTCGCATACAAAGGATTTCAACGCGCATCCACTTTTCTGCAACGAACTAAATTTTTAATGTCCCTGAAAACAAAGGTCGTAGAGAGATTCGATTCACCAATGTGTAGATGCGAATATGTCTAACTTTTTCCCATCTTTAACCATCCTCCGTATCAATAAAAAAAATTGAAATAGAGCTTCGTAGAGCATGCTACAATGCTACGCTGGTCCAGCGAAGCATACAAAAGATTTAAACGAGCTTTCTGGCTGCCGCCCGAAACCGCGCGTCATCCTTGACAGTCGCTTAGCCTGAATACAGAGGTCAGCGGCTCCCTTCACTCCCTTCGCTTCGCTGGGTTGCGCAGGCCTACTCCTTGTAGCACCTCTGACGTGAGCTTCTAGCTCCGCTATTTTTAGATATTATACACACCCCAAGTCACGCACAAGACTAGGTAGTCGGGGTTGGCAGTGTCGGTTCGTAGCACGCTCTTCAAAGCTCTACGATAAAACATATTTATTCACATATTTATACATTCGTTGATACACCGAAGAAGAGAAGGAAAACTCACCTACATAATGGTGAAATGCGCATCTCGCTAAGACTTCTATTTCTAGAGATTATTAGAGTTTTTGTGATTTTTTTCGCGCATTTTTCTATTCGCGCATCTGTCTCTCGCACAATCGCAAATGTCTTTCTCGCAAATGTACCAAAACCGTTTCGATACAGTTAGCGAGATAATTTGTATTTACACCCTATAAACTTCATGCTCATGGTACTGTACGTTGTAATAATATATTACAATTTAAAATATTGACAGCTGACCAGTGAAACTAAATGTTTTTTGGTGAAGAATAAGTAAGTATGTGCCTACTATGAATGAAGCTCGTCCGGTGTTAAGTAAATTATTTTTGAGACTGAATCGAAGGTAATAATAATTAGGTACCTACCTACCCTATTCGCAAATGGTAGGTGAAATAAATTGATGGCGAAAATTTATTTCGTAAATTATTTTCATTTATTTCAATTTTTTATCCTAATTACAACAATTAGATAAAATGTATATCAATATATAAATTGACTAAAATACTTGCGATTTTTATGTACCTACTTAACTGATTGATATTAGATAGTCGACCATCGCGGTTCGCGACAACCAATATGGTCAAAGTTCTAATTCAAGTTTACAATTTTCTTAAAAAAGTCTAATTAATTCATAAAAATAATACGTAGTTTGTGGTATTAAAATACAAAGCAAGGGAAACGAATAACGGCGGTTAGTGGCCTTGAACAGTTTTAAAATAAAAAACCTATTTACAGATTACAAAAACATAAATAATAAAAAAAATGTACCTCGGGTTCCTAGCTCATATTTTCAGGAACAAGGAATGGATTGACAAATATATGGCACGACTATACTATGATGGTTAGTTTTTACTTCTTTCCTTCCAAACATTTACAAGCAGAAGTGTGTTTGTGGCCTACAATGTCAGAAAAGGACGGGTTGTGCGAGTCCGGCGCGGCGTATTGCAGGTTTGTACCACTGCCAGAAGTCTCGTACCTTATTATTTGGGGCTTAGTCGTGTAGCTTACAATTTTAGGTTTAGTTGTATAAGTTACAATTTCGGGTTTCGTTGTATAAGTTACAATTTCGGGTTTGGTCGTAAAAGTGACGATCTCCGGCTTAGTCGTGTAAGTAATTAGTTTAGGTTTCGTTGTGTAGGTAAAGTACTCGGGTTTCGTAGTGAAAGTAACAATTTCGGGTTTGGTTGTGTAAGTTACAATTTTGGGTTCGGATTGGAATACTTTCTTCTCGGTGTACGTGGCGCTGAACGTGTTAGTTAGTGGTCCTTTGATGTTGGATCCAAAGTTCAGCCCGTTCGATCCTTCTGTGTATTTGCTTGATCCGAATTGACTGAACTGGCCTAAGCCGAATTGGTTAAGATCTTGGCTATTTTTCACTCCGCCGATGCCGCCTTTGATGCCGATCTGGCCGGTTTTAGTTCCCGAGTTGATTTGGCTGGTGTAGGTGTTTTTGGTGATTTTCGTTCCGGTGGTGAATTGAGCGAACCGTACACTCTCGATCAGGCCAATCGCCCATTCGTACCATTCGAGGTCGAATTTGTAGAAGCCAGCGAGTTGGTTGCCAGCTTGGCAGCCTGAAAAAAAAAAAGATTTATTTAATTGGACCACAGACAGAGTAGTGTTAGGGTCAGAGGCGAAATTGCACCAGAGTAAAACCCATACCACCACTGCGACTACAAATCCGCAAGCGTGGTGATCATGGCAAATCATCCATTACATTCTTCTGGAAAGACCCAGTGCTGTAGTAGACATTTGGAGTCTGTGATGATAACGATGAAGTACCTAATAGATTCCTTCAAGTGAGATCTCTCGACTTTTACGACATGTGCTGAGTTGGAGGGCTTGATTTTTAAGCCATGACAGACCTTCCATAATGATGGCGCATGTGATATACTTAGGATCTGTTTAACTTCTTTCAAAACAGGTTAAAATCTCGTTCCTGCTTGGAGGCTCTGATGCAGATTGAATAGGTTTCTTCAGCGTGGTCAAAGCGTTAAAAAAAAAATAAAAAAACAAAGTACAAAGGTAGGTTAGTTTTATCGTGAATGAATGAACACGTTGTACACGGTAATGTTTTTAATTCAATCAAACGTCTGTCATAATTAAAAAAAGGTTGCTAGAGCTCACCGGAGTCCCAGGAGTAGATCCCTCTCATCACGTAGTGGCCATCACCGGTGGTGCAAGCCAGGGCGCTGCCGATATCAACCTGAACACAACGATTACTTATTTAGAACAGATGCGACCGTTTAAAAGTTTAAGGGATTGGAATATAAACGTTATATCTAGTTTTTTTTTATATTGTATGACGGGGAGGTGCTCGGCCTTGATCCACCTGATTTTTATGTTATGATAAGACCGAAGGTGAAAGCGCACTTCACCCGAAATCCTCAGCTAACTGAGGAACTGGCTAAAACCAAACCTAACCAAACTGAATGCCGGAACACAACTATTTAATAATTGTTGCTATGGCGACATAATTAGGTAAGATGGTGGTAGCTAGCCAGGCGGTTTAATCAAATTCCTACCACCACCCAGATCAAGCAAATTTTTGGACTTCCCCTGAGGATCGAATCCACCGGTGTCAGATCCAGAGGTCCCTCTGGATCTGGATCTGGCAGAAGCACTAGACCACAGAGGCGGTTCCATTTACCTTGCACATATTGTTGATGGGGTTGGTTGGCTGCCCACAGGCGCAGCTGTCCTGGTCGTACTGCTCCAGCAGATGAGGGTAGTCCTGCGTCAGCTTCGCCTCGCACTCCCCAGGGTTGATCAGGGACACGTTCAAGGAATGCATGATGCTGCCTTTCAGGTGAGCTGGAAACGGATTGATAATCATAAATAATAGTTCGTAATCTAGTTCCCTTTAACTGGAGTTGGTGTGGTCTACTCCAGTTAATCGTTGGCTTTTGCTAATGGTCACAACACTGGTGGTAGAATCGTGAAGACTAACCAGTTGAGCCAGGAGTTGAACTAACAGATATGTTTTCGGTGTAAATTGTTGGTAGGACCTGTAAAGGTCTACTGGCTAGCGACCTCCTGCCGAAGTCCGGCCAAGCAGTTCTCTGTGTTCTATGGGTGCGCGGAAGAGCCAGTTCCTTTTTGGAAAGCTCGCTCTATCTTAGACCTCTTCCTTGCTCTGGCTTGGACCTAGATTAGCCTAAAGGTCAAGAGCTAAAAAACATTTATATAAAAAAAAACTATGATACATCGTAATAACAAAAATATTTATTAAAATAACATGATCCACATTTTTTCAATTCAGGCATAATGTGCCATAATGTAGGTAATTGAATTAAAAAAAATATATATTACAAGACACTAATTTCACACAGCGCCATCTAGTCCCAAACTAAGCATAGCTTGTAATATGGGAACTAGATTACGGATAGAATACATAGATACTTTTTTTTTTTTTGTAAATACATACTTATCATACAATACAACACCCAAACACAGAACAAACATCTATATTCATCACATAAATGTTTGTCCTGGGTGGGAATCGAACCCACAACCTACAGCGCAGAAGGCAGAGCTACTACCAACTGAGCTGTGAGGCTTGTTAATGACAAATATTACAAAAACTTGACATAAAATTTTTGATTCATCTAATCTTCGAATCCCGATCAAGCTTAGAAAACTAGGTACCTACTCGATCTAGACTCGAAGAAAATACTTCATCACGCGTCATATCGGTCAGGTGTGACCTGCAGGACCATTGTTATTTTTGTATATATAGTGTATATATTTCTGTGGCAGGGCCTATTGAAGCTGTCCCGCAGTCTTCTGAGCGAGAAGCAGCTGGCTTGCGAATGATGCCGTGAAACCCTGGGCCCTAACCGGGCCTCAGCAAACATATTAGAAGGCTAGCACAACATATCCATGTCAAATTTCAGATCCGCTTAGCCATTTAAACGCGAAAAGGCAACAAACGAACAAACATAGCTGCCTACTTCGATTATAAAATAGGTATGGATTTGTGGATTCCATGTTTAAGCCTAGCACCTATAAATCAAACAAAGTGAGGTTACGAAATCGGTTTCCCTCCAAAACAAGGCCTTTATCCCCATTAATCATATTTTTTCAATAGATTTGACAAAACTTATTAATTTTTTTGATAAACATGACCGAATCTTGCAGTCAATTCGCGTCGTTAGCAAACATGTGTTTTCAAGGCTGTAGGTTGTTTAAAATAGATAAATTTATACCTAAATATATATTTGAAAATAGCGCTGTATGTTTGTTTGTGACCTTTTCATGACAAAACGGCTGAACGCATATCAATGAAATTCAGCATTCATGCAGTGTGTCCTTTGTGGAACAACACAGGCTACTTTTATCCGTGTGAAACCGCGTGCAAAAGCATGTTACAAGTAAAATGGTAGGAAATTAAATTGAAACTGAATTGTTGACAAATGACGACAACTGATATACCTACAACCCGAATCCTATTGATTTTTGCAGTTTGTCGTTCAATACGAAATGGCACAACCGATATGATATTTTGCTAGTCTAAAGGATTAGGATAATATGTACTTATCTGTAGTTCGTTAGGTTCTAAAACCCAATTAAAATCAATACTATAGGTTTATGGAAAAGAGATTCGCGTGGCAAAAGACACTACTATTTAAATATCTCTTGACCTCATCTTGACATGTAGGTACCTAAGGATACAAGACAGTGCGAGCCTACCCAGGTGCCTATTAACTCAATGTCCCGATTCTACTCAACCAATGGCTTCACTATGACAATCGTATCGTATTGGTAGAATTAACCACAACAGGTGTACTTTTGGTATCCTAGCGGCCATTCTGCGATACCATTGTCATAGTGAAGCGATTGGATTAGTAGAATCGGGGCTCAGTTCTGGCAGACAAGGGTCATGATCGTAACACAGCTTAAAACAGACGCTGGTACTGCTGGAAGCTGATGCCAAGTTTTGCAGTGCTCGTAATATATTTTTTAAAAGTGCTTTGTAATTTGTATACACGGTTCAACAAAAATAATAAGATAGCAGGCAAAGTTTGGAGCAGACAATCTAGGGAGAGAGAGACGGCATGAACTGAAGGAGGTAAGATAGCCAGTTCCTCAGTTAATTGAGGATTCCGGGTGAAGTACGCTTCCACCTTCGGCCTAATCACCTACCTAAAAAAAAAAGCTTTTGCCACCCAAAGTGGTCCCAAGCACATAAATCAGAATAAGAAAAATAATACCTAGGTAACTTGTTAAAATTGAAAATGCTGTATTCATTCTTAGTATTTTATATGTTTTTCAATATATGTTCCATAAAAGCTCAATCTATGATTATTATTTTGAGTCCTATAATAAATGGATCTTTTACCAGGTGGGGGTAAAAATTAGCATCTAGGTACATGGCTGTGGCGGTCTTACCTCACATAGATTTCCGAAATTAGGTAAATAGGCACAAACTAGGACCTAAACATGTATACCTAAGTGTTTGAATTAGGAATTTAGCGTTAAACTCCCATTACATTAACATAGCAATCGAACGGCTGGACATTTTACGATGAGACTCAATGTTACAAAATCGTTTAGTTGTAAGATTTTAGTTTTATTGCTTGGTTAGAATTCGTTTGACATCTTACGCGACTGGGGTAAGGGAGGTTACGACATTTTAAATTGTAAGCAAGCCTTCGTGGTGGATCTTTCTGTATCTAAAAATGTGGGTAGTTGTCACAGGCCAGTGCACACCCAGGATTTGGATCAGATATTACTAACCTAGCTATAACACTAGTTTGTCACACATTGTGCACGTTTTGCACCCCTATATATGGGGTGTAATCTACGATAATAGCGCGTAGTGGATATGATATCTCTTTTATTTTATAAGCGATGGGCTTAAACGATCTAATATTAAACGATATAATATTACAGGACATTAATTTTACACAGCGGTATCTAGTCCCAAACTAAGCAAAGCTTGTTATGGGAACTAGATTACAGATGTAGGTAATACTGACATTTTTTTTAAATAATTACAGATCTTAAATTACAACATCCAAACACAGAACAAACATCAATATTCATCACACAAATGTTTATCCCGCTGTAAGGTTTGTTTACTTTTTTTTTATTTTTTATTGTAAGTGTAAGTTTTTTTTTTTATCGGCCTTCGTCTCATCTGGTGACAAGCTTAGTATTGGGTTTTTTTTGGTTTGTTTCTTCGCTTGTGCCCTCTAATCTACATTTGTCTAGCTCTAGTTCAGAGCAAGGATGAATATAGTGAAATCTTAGCTGTGACTGTGACTGTTTTAAATAAATGTAAGTAAAGACAGCCGATGGCTGGTATGCAAATGATTACGTCAACGCATTACTACATTATGTTCTTATAAAATTAACACCTAAGCTTTGGAGAGGTCAAAACATGGGTCAAATACCTAAATAGCCAAACCAGCGTTTATAAGGTTAATATTTTATACATTGTATTACAGCAAGTTAAGGCCGAAGGTGGAAGTGCACTTCACTTTCCGGAATCCTCAATGAACAGGAACTGGCTGTCTTACCTCTCAATGGCGGGGCACAACAATTTAGAATTGTTTTTTGGCGACAGACTAAGGCCAGTGGTGGCCATCCAGGCGGACTTAAAAAGTCCTACTACTAACCAAACCAAGCACAATATTGTACTCTCCTGGTGATCGAACCCGGGACCTCTGAATCTGACACCGGTGGGCAAACCACTAGACCACAGAGGCGGCTTATAACAGTAACCACTGGGAGGTTAGGTTCTCGCATTGAGGGAGGAAACCCTAACTCGATGGACCGACGACACTGTGGCTGTCGCGGGGAGTCGATGGATAGAGGCGGCTGCGTTTAGCAGAGGTTTAATCTTGCACTGAACGTATCTGGTCCAAGTTAGGTGAGAATAATATTACCAAACCCTAATCACTCGTGGGTGTCGTATAAGACGACAAATGTCTAGACTGGACTTGAGGACGCTTACGACCTCCATAGATTAAAAAAAACACACAGACGAACATCCTCGAATATCATAGACCTCCTCCTTTTTAGATATTCAACTGCGATCTCCTACCGTCTGCCAAGCGTTAGATTAGTGCAACCCTTTAGTCAAGGATGAGGCTTACGTGTACGGTCAGCTACTAATTAGTCACCTTTTATGACACTAAGCTGTGAGTTGATTAATAAGTTCTGTCTAGAAATCTAAAATATGACTATTTGTATATTCCGTTTTGCGACATTACACTGTGTAATGGACGGTATGGACATTTAGGTAACTCACTCATACATTACATACAGACATACATTATGTATGTACAGACAGCGTGCAATGATGACAGACCGGTTGGCGATGTAGCGTTCGCATAACAAGGTGCCGTAGGAAAAAATAAAAATTATTGAAGTGTTAAATATCATTTAAGAAAGTAATAGACTCGCGACTTTTCTCCTTTGAGGATTTTCTTCTGAACACTACTCAATGCTCCACGCATTGAGTAAGGATTAGGAGGATAAAATTGTTAGGAAAAGTTTAAGCGTAACCTTTGTTTTTATTAATTCAATTCAAATTGCTCAACGTATGCAGGGACGTACACTAATATGTATAATAAAGAAAAATGTAAACACATCATTATTTTCAAAATGGTTTTGTATCCACATCTAGTAGATAATTATATGATTAATTTGGTATTCAAGTGTGATACATCTATCAGACTTGAATTCAAAAGTCATGACGGTATTTACCAGACGTGAATATAAAAGTTCGACTGTAATTATAAATAGCTCACTGATAAAATGAGTAATTTAATTACGTCTGGTTTACGTGACCAAAGAATTGAAAAAAGTTTAATATGATAATTGTGTTAGGTATTTCAATTGCCTACGACTTAAAAGTCCCGGAAATCTACAAACAATCGCTTAGGAATCTCAAAAGATTACCAATGACGTAATAATCAAAACCAACGTTGAATAATAACTGAGGTCAGCTGGAGCTCAGCCAAACACGAATTAACATACAAACACGGTTTTTTGAATACATTACCGACTTATGGGCGCCGTTTCACGGGCAACTATTGTTGTGTGGTATGGAGCAACTAGTTTAGTTTTCAGTACCGGTAGGTACTTAAAACTATGTTGCTTTAGGTACTTTGTATTTGAATTTTAAGTAATTAAAACTGCAAATACATCTTATTAAAAACAATTGTAAAATAAATACTCTATAAATAATAAATATATAAATATAAATAAGATGTATTAGGTAATTTATACTGACTTTACAAAAAACAGCAATATTGTTTGAAAAAATATATATTTCAGCTTAACACCCGTATCTACTATCAAAACTTGCGTAAGTCGTACTAAAAATGTTTAAATACGGGTTATACTCACGTATTTAAAAACCATTGGTGCAACATCAACATAATCGTATACGTGAGTAAAGCCCGTGTTTTAAAATGTACTTAACACAAACTGTTAGGTATATTGATACAGAATGTATGTAATATAATTTTGTGTCATATAAGTAGTCTTTTAATTCCAAATATATAAAAATGTAATATTAGCAGACATAATATTTTTTTTTGTTAATATAATTCACTTTCGCAATCGCATTTTAAAGTTTTGTATGGCGGTGATCAAATTTCAAATAATCTATAACATTATAACTATAACTTAATTTATAGCGACAGGAACTTAAGGAATATTAGAGGAACTTTAATCGCCCGCGTAACTACACATTGTAGTTTCGATCAATGTTTTGTCACGTTTGAATTGGTTTGAGATGATCCACATTTCTGACCTTAGTTTTGATTGAAACTTATTCTTAACCAACATCAGCTGACCACGCCTTGTTTGGAATGGGAAAAACCGGCTTATGAAATATATTTACCTACTCATATAAAAGTATTAAGATGGTGGAAATCTGAGAGAAATCTGTACCTACCTAAATTTATTTTATTTCAAACCGTAGTCATGTGTGTAGATGCCCTTGAGTGAAGGGGGTTGCTATTTTCCTCCACCATTCGTATAATGAAAAATAATGTATTTTTTTCAAATATTGGTAGTAGGCGTGTGATCTAACTCATTTGCAGATAAATGTTTTGCAATTATAAACCGTTTTCGGTGGCGATAACGTTTAAAATTGTTTGTATTCAATCAGCGTGACGGTCACACATGTTTGCTTAGATGACATAACCTTAAGTTCAAGGGTCTCGCCTCTCGCGTCGTCGGGATGATGACGCTTTGTGTGTGTTTTCTTGAGAATGTGTTTGATTACTAATTGTTGTTACTTAGTCAGAAAAAAAAACAACTTAGAGGGATTTTAGAAAATTGTAGCTGAGCGTGGATCAGAAAACGTAAAATTCGCCTTAACAGCCTGTATCTATCTAGTTATAGTACATTTTTTTGTTTTTAGAATTTAGTTTTTCCATAACGGTTCCCTAACAAGTGAACCTTAAAAGATTCAGTCGATTAGGGAACTAATATGGAAAACTTAATAAAATGTATATAGCCTGTGTGTGGGAAATTTCACTTTTTTTATTCCATTAGGTGATTTGAAGCTACAACTAACGGTACAATAACTGTAGGTAAACCTACCTAAAGCTGAGGAACCTTAGTAGTAAATATTTATTACTCATTTTAATGCTAATGAGAAATCATTACTTAATACTTATAGGTAAATTAAGTGTGATTAAATGTTATTGTTTGAATCTAAATATGATACTTATTGTTTCAAATTTAGTCGTTTTTTTCCACTGTTTCTGCTATCGCTACAATCGCGACACTGACCCAAAAAATGCCAATTTTCATGATTCTCACTTACACTTTCTTGCCGATATGAGTTTTTGTAATACGATAATATAACAATACATTGGTTATACAGGGTGTCTTCTTCTACTAGGTAATCATCATCATTGCATGACTAAAATAAACTGGCCTTGTAAAAGGCAAATATCTTTATGGGGAAATTTTATTTATCTAATTTGTTATTATAACGTCATTATAAATACATACTCATCAATCTGTTTACCTATTACGGTTCAGGAGGTACAGCCCGCTATGCCGGACAGTGGACGCATAGTGATAGGGTCCCATTTGGGTAATAAACCCTAAATATAAAGAAAACAAGATGAGATTCCTTATGTCTCCAATAAATGAGTAAATAGGCACCTTCTAGGCAGACTAGCTCAATCGTAGATCTCTTTATTGCCTATATAGGTACGCATGTTTCGAGGTAAAGACATTCTGAATAAATAAAATTACTTCGTCGGTAAACGACAAGCATAAATAGAGGTGCCTAATAATCGCGTATTGAACCGACTTCCAAAAAAAGAGGAAGTAGGTACCGAATTCTTAAAGAATCATTTATTTAGGTACATACATCACCCTGTACTCCAATAAACGCATATGCAAAACAGGTAAGAGAGAGAGTTGGTAGCTTTCGAAGATAACAATTAAGGTTTCCGAAAATAACTTGTGCTTTAACACCCACTTTAAAACCAAAATATGCACCGTATTCTTTTCGTGTGGGCTGTCACTTATCAGCCCCTGATAAGTGACACTTACTTAGGCCTTACTCAGCTTAGACCGAACTTTGAGGTGTAAGGAGGTAAAGCAGCCCTAAACCTACATCGTCTAGAAAAGGGTGGATTTTTTTTATTGTATGCGATGTCTATGTGATCTGATTTTAAGATAAGGCCGAAGGTGGAGGCGCACTTCACCCGGAATCCTCAACTAACTGAGGAACTGGCTATCTTACCTCTAAATGCCGGAACACAACATTATTTTAGCATTGTTATTATTGCGACAGAATTAGGTAAGATGGTGGTAGCTGGCCAAGCGGACTTAAAGTCCTACCAGCAACCGAATCAAGCATGTAGGGGGAGTACAACCGCCTGGGGATCGAACTCGGGACCTCTGGATCTGAAATCAGTGGGTTGAACCACTAGACCACAGAGGCGATTAAAAGTGCCCATGCCCACCAAACTGGGCTATGTCACGCCCACTGTTGGGCGATGTCCTTTTTAGAGTGCATTCGGCAGTTACGTAATCGCTGTGATTAATTGCTAAATGATGTCATTTGGTATATAAAAGCTTAGATATATATTAACAAAGATGTTTCTTGGTAATACAGGCTCCACTGCTTGTGATGAGTGAAGCTATTAGAATTGGTTAAGTAACGCTTTTGCCTTCACTCCTGCTGTAATCAGACTGGCCATTTTAAATGAATCATAGGCCGCTGTCATAATTAAAAAAATCTAAGTAAAGATTGTATGGAACCTGGATATTAGGTTTAAAGCCATTTTTTATTTCTACAAACTAAGTTATTACTGAGAATACTTATAAGTACTTATATTTTGTAAATAAATGCAATATAATTATGCAAGTAGTCAAATGCATTGATGCTATGGTCATATCTATAGTAAAAAGGAGTACTTATAAGAAAAGTGTCGTGCAGCAAAAAGTGGGAAAAAATCCGATCTTTTCTACCAGTAGGGATAAATGGAACAGGCGAAAATGTCTAGATATCTAAAATTTCACACATTCACCCTTATTTCCAAGTCGTTTTAACTATGAACCGTAACATAAAAAATAAAATAATTAGACTCACGTCTTTTCTACCTTCCAGTATTTACCTCTGATCACTACCCAGAGCGTCGATCTTATGAGAATCACATTCGGTACATGCCCACAGTTTGCAAGTAGCTAGTATTCAATTCATGAACCGTAAACCTACACCAAAAAGCTTAAAACATCTAGACTTACCTTGCAGTACAATCTTCCCCCAACCAGTCACAACACACTCCCCAGCTCCGTTGTAAAACGCGTCCAGCGTGTCCTTGGACCCCGGCAGACAGATCGGGTAGATGTTCTTTTCCAATCGTAAGTTTTCCGATAAAACCAAGATGGCGGCATCGTACTTCAAGCTCCCTTTGCGGTAGAAAGGATGACGGAGAATGGTTTTGACTTGGACAATTTGGAATGGTAGCGGTTCATCATCGATTCCCAGCTTCCATTCGCCTCCTTTGATCAGTACGTTCTTGGCGTCAAGTCTGAGGAACAAGGGCAGATTTTAGGTAGGTTTAAAAACTACATATACTCGCTTGTTGTAGGCTCTGTAGGTCCTAACTCACTACCACCCTCCTGCCGAAGCCTTGCACCAAGCAGTCAAGCAGTTCACATGTAGACTTTATGTAAGGCCATAGGCAAGCAATTTCAAATAATAAAACATAACTTCTGATAATAAACCTCATCACCAAGAAGAGTGAGCCGATTTTATGTTTCAGTAAATTCATTTTATTTGACTACACAATTCTGGCATACAGGAAAAATATATATATATATATATATATATATATATAGGCATAGGTACCTGCTCGTATATGGAGCGGAAAAACGTATAGATGCTTACCCTTCCACGCAAGCAGCGGAGGTGATGACAACATCGGGCCTGGTGATGACTCCTCCACACAGAAGACTCTTGTTGGTCTGGAGCAGCACCATCGCTTGCCAGGGGATCTCAGCGAAGTCCACTTCGAGGTCGTTCTTATTGCCGTTGGGTTTCTGGGGCTGGGAACGTGTATTTAAATGTGAATTCTTGTCAAAAATGCGAAGTACCTACACAGTTTCGGGTTTTGAATGAGGGTTTCTTTGGGCCAATAAAGCTTGCTAAGGTCTACGGTGACAATGCATAGATCCATAACGAAACTAAATACAAAACAAACACAAGAGATCTATGGATCCCTTGTGTTTCTTACTATTGCATTTATGGAAGATAAAAATGAAAGGGGGTCCCCACAACACATATATACACGAATCGTGATTTTTGTCCGCACTAGGCCGGTTCAGTTTTGATTCCTGGTGACTTTTTGTGTTTTGTATAAACATGTGCGTAATCAGTTCCACATAACCTAGACACCAAAGGCGCAGCCGCAGCCATTTGCTTATATCCATTGAGGTATACATATTTTACCAAATAGGTACCTACTAGAGAAGGCTCCTTAACTCGATTTTTTGGTTACATATATTTGAGAGCATGCACTCAAGCTCCAGGTGGTCTCAGGAGGTGGACGGTGGGATATAACCTTCGCTTATTATGTGTGAAAATGCCTTTATGCACATTGAAAATCCTTATTCACTTTTAATAGTGATTGTGTGGTTTTCAGCACATTAAAATACCATAGAAAACAGAACCTATTTTTTTGTCGTAATTTGAATATATTCACAAATTTTCCTTAGATTGTGCGAACTCAGAACTGAATGCCAAAAACCCGCATTTCGCCTCAATATGCGGTCCGTTGGAACCCACGGTGTGCGTGTTTGACTCGCACTTGACGGGCTTAGTATAAAAAGCATGACACCGCTCGGCTATTTCCGTTCGCAATAGCTTATCTAGCAGTAGGTACACTACACTACACCTCAATGTTTACATCAAACAACCGTGGCGCCACATAGCTAACTAATCAATCAAATTTGTTAATTGATTAATGATTTATTTACAAAAGTAAGGACACTACAATCAGAGATTGCGCAATCGTGGAATACTAAGATGTGATGACACATAATCTATCAATCACGATGTCGAAAATGTAACCTTACAGGGCTATCATTTGACAGTTAGATGTTATGTATGTAAATGTGATTTTTTATAAATTATGGGTTAGATCTTGACCAGCTCTTGTTCTCTAGAGAACTAGAGTCGTTAACCAGGTAGACCTTTACAGGTGCTACCACTACCACCCGTGTTGTGATCGTTCAGTCCCTTGCCCGGGGTCTACCCCGGTCAGTAGGAGGTAAATCACATCACGAAAAGAGAAGCTAGCAGAGAACAGATCTACAACCTCTTCCACACAATGGTTCCTCACAATTACGTCTGAATAATATCATATCTAATATAATATATGATCATAAGGATAATAAGGATGGTTGCGTCTACATGACCAGAGGAGCCCAGGAGCTTCACGACCTTATTCCGCCTTCATTTCAGACGCACAGCTAATTATCATCCCCACATGGTTAATGTCCCACTTATTAGGAGTATAGGTTCTTTAGGCACCCTATTATGCGCACTGCAAAGGAATTCCTTTAAGCTACCAGCGTCTGTATTTCCGCTGTGTACGACCCTAATGTATCCATGAGCTACCACTTTGATAGTTAATTGTCATCTTTTGTGTAGGCTCGCTGATCATCCTTGCCTATGCAAGTTTCAAATTCAAGATATGACCCGTTATAAATAAAAAAAATACACAGAGCTTTCCATACCCAAAGGGTGCCAACGGAACCCTATTAATAAGTATACGCTGTATGTCCGCCTGTCTGTCTGTCTTACCTCTAAGGGCTGTATCTTTTGATCTGTAATAGGTAGGTTGGTACCTAGCTGCCATATGAAACTTTCAAAGGAATTGTATTATTATGGCAAATTACCTAAGAAATCATAAAACATAAAATAAGGCGATAAGGTTTTTTTCGAAAAGTATGGATACAAAGTTTTTACTAGATATATAACATTATGTAGATACTAAATTCAACACATCTAAAAATCTTTTGCAATAATCAAAACACTTTTAGGTCTCACATAATTTACAAAAAGTAGCCGACAATACAGAATTCAAGAATTAACTGGAATCACACCATTTTACCTAGCTCTATCGTAAAAGCATTCGTCACTCGTTTAGCTTCATTACGAATGTGGTTTTTAATTTAATTCCATAAACTGTCAAAAGAAGGCTATAATAATTAAGTAATGTTTTATCATGGGAAAACTGATGCTGTCAATGTCATTTTGCGTCTGCAATTTTATAGTTTTTTAATGTTTTTATGATTAAAATCCGGCCACGGTTGTAAGGTACGTAGTATTGTATTCTCTTTGCTTAGTAGTTTAGGGCTATGTTGCTCTATCTAAATATCTTAAATTTTGAGATATTACATTTAATGTGCGTATCCGAAGAAGGCATAATAAAACAAAATGGCGCCTGATCAAGTCACATTCTTGTGTTGAAACATCCTCTTGATGCAAGGGCGAGACCTGTGATGTTTCATAATCTTTATATTAATTAGAAAATTATCACTTGTTTAGTGCTCGACCTATATTGATCGTGTGTGAAACTGATCAATTAACGATGAAGAAAAGTCGCCTAACTATTCGATTGCTCTGTGCACGGGATATTTTGACATATTGAATGTTGGTAGGTATGCTGCCATAAGATGTAGGTACCTACGTAACTATAACCACTTTATAGGTGATAATGAAACTTTGACCCGAGCTCACTTAAACAAATAAAGATGTGGCCTAGGTTGGAGCACGCTAGTCTTTTCAATCTGGACTTGAACACTCCAAGATTATACTGATCCGGGAAAACAGACTGACGAGCTCCATTCTTTATAGGTTTAGGTACCGTAGGTATGCCGTAGGCGGCACCTTAGTAGTGTTATTAATATTCCAAATGTACTGAGAAAATTCAGTAAAAGCTTGATCTGGTGATCCAAGTAAAAGTGTTACATGATACACAGAAGTAAGCTGCTAGCCTTCTTCTGTTGATCCCTTAGTCAGCCTTTACGCCATCCGCGGGCTAAGATGGATGAGTCGATTCCGTCACGGCTAGCGTGCGTATAGTGCTAAACATATTGTGTACGCGATGGCCCAACGATTCCAAGTTTGTAGACGCAATATGCAAATAGTTTTGGCAAGCTTTCGCAAACGAATGTGGTTTTTAACGAGTAGGTGTCTTGCAAGCGAATCGATTGCTTTCCTGATGCGGATTTAAGTTGTAATTTGGAGATATTTATGTAGTTATATTACCTACTACTTATAGTCATTTATCTTCATAAATAACTCAGTAGGAATGATTCTTTATAAAGTAGGACAATGTAGAAGGAATGGGGAGGCTTTTGGCACTAGGTAAACGCTGTAAGTTAAGGGCTACTTTTCCCATAACTGATTTATGGGAAAAATAGCTCATGAGTGTGATATGAATGATATGTCAATCATCGCCACCATATTTTTAAATATTTGAATAAAAACAATCATAAACTAGTCCCCTTATAAAAGCAATTCCTTCTTGGTTCCTTCTTCACGCTGAAACTACTGAACGGATTCAGCTGAAACTTTGGACAGATTGTTTGGACCAGGAATAAGCTACTTTTGACTGGGTATCTACATATTTAAAGTATTATAAATTTCAAAGCAACTCTGTACGTTCGTTACCATTTTACGACTAAACAGCTGGACGGATCATAATAAAATTTTGCGCATAGACAGATTGAATCCTGGTAAAGAACATATGATACTTTTTTTGGGTACACGCTAGTATAAGATAAAAAAGATACTCACGTTCAATAGCCCGCATCTGCCTCCAGCGCTGTATTGCTGAAGGAATACACGCTGTACCGATTCACTGTAGTCATTCTCCACCCCGAATCCGTTTCCCTGGGACACGGAAAATCCCTCGCCCCGGATCTCACCGCTGCCCACCCCTTGAGTCAACTTCTGGCCGGTCCCACTTATCGCGCCTAGTCCGACGCCTTGGTTGAATCCAAAACCAAACCCTTTGAAAAACAAAAATATTTTTTGAATCCACGATGGCATTAAAACTAAGCTATAATTTACTGTACATAAAACTGAGGAACCAGCTGACTTTAAGTAAACATACCTTGGCTCACTCCCTGCCCTTGTCCTGTCGCGATACCGAACCCAGTTCCTTGGTTCACTCGTTGCCCAGATCCTTGGCTCACCAACTGGCCGCCTCCTTGCGTTAAGCCAAACCCAACTTGACCTTGCCCTAGGTTGACTCCGAAACCGATCCCCTGCGACACCTCTTCCCCTTGTCCTCTGATCACGCCGAATTTAGTGCCTTGAGTGACGGTCTGACCGCCCCCTTGTGATACTTCGAAACCACCTCCTTGAGAGACTCTCTGACCGGAACCTTGGCTGACTCTTTGACCGGATCCTTGGCTAATGCCGAAGCCTTGTCCCTGCGTTTCGTATTGGCCTTGTCCCTGAACGGTGTTGAAACCGGTGCCTTGAATTCCGAAGCCGATGCCTTGGCCGGCACCTTGGCTTACACTTTGCCCTTGGCCAGTTTGGAAACCTTGTCCTTTCTGTTGGGAAACAGCAAAACCTTGTCCTCCAGTGACGGTTTGTCCAGAGCCAGTTATCACGCCAATGCCTCCACCTTGGGAGAAGGTTTGACCAGAGCCTTGGCGAACGGTTTGCCCGGAGCCTTGTCCGATGGTTTGGCCGACCCCTTGCTTAACGGTTTGCCCGAGTCCTTGGGACACTGATTGGCCTTGGCCTCTGATGACGTTTTGGGTTTGTGTGTATTGGTTCTGGCCGGCCTTAGAGAGAAAAACAAGATATTAGGTAACTAGAATAATGTAAGTATGAATGTGGAGTGGACGGTCTCGAGAGAAAGAGACGGATGGATTTCGTGAAAGAGGATCTACGTGAGAGTAGTGGATACCGAGTTGGCAGCTCACAGATGTGGAGGGATTAAACTTGATATAAGTATGGGTTGAGGGTAGGTTATGATAATTTAAAAACTGATTCTTATTGAAAAATCAATAATCCATATTCATTCATACCTAATCTGTTTGTATGTCCTTTTTACGACGGCTGAACGGATCGTAATGAAACTTGGCGTGGATATAGCGTGTATTTTGAACAATACAGGCATTATTATGCTGGGTACCACGCGGGCAAAAAAGCGGGTAAATAAATGCTAGTCTTAAATAAATTGCAAAAAAGACGATTCAAGATCGCTCGATTTAGTCAATGCCGTTTAAATCGTGGGCGGACCAGAATACAACAAGCTCATTAACAATGTCCCCCGGCCAGTGTTAAACTAGACAAATCAAGATTTATAGGTATTTTATGATTATAACTGATTACTGATAAGTATTAAAACCATCAAGAGCCATAAAACATATTATATTACATATTATATTCAATTGATAAATAGAAACAAAACAAAACTGTAACAATCAAGCTTTTATATGAAAGGTTGATTTTACTTATGGCATAATATCTACTTACTTAATTCTAAATAACATAAATTAAACCTACACCTTATTCAATACTTATTCCTAACTATTTCTATGCATATTATGAATGGATAACCCAGTCGCTCGTAAGTTTTTTGATCCTTTTAAATATTTTGATAAAAAAATATTGGTAGGTAAGTACGAAAGTAATACAATTTATGAAAAAGCATAGTAGTGACCTATTAGATTGGTACCTACAAGGATATTTTATGTGTAGATATGGTGGAAAAGGAATTTTTAAAATAAATATATCACAAAAAAGCAATTAAGAGTTCTCTTTTCAAATCTAGTTGGAACTCACCTGTCCCACATTGTCGTACTGTCCCTGGCCCCCTTGCACGAAGCTGCCCTGGCCCTGACTCACGCCGATGCCTAGCCCCTGGGTTACGCCAACTCCAGCGCCCTGGTTGACAAACTGACCCTGACCTCCCTTGGTAGTCTGACCGAAGGAGGAGGTGGTTTGCGATATTTGGGATCCCTGGGTTTGCTGGGTTCCTGGTGGAAGAGTTTTTATAAGTACAGTCATCTATTCATCTGCCTGTATTTCCAGGCATTCCCTTCGATGAAAAGTCAGCTCGTCATCCACTCCATCCGGACCCAAGTCTTTTATGCAATACATCCATCTTTTCGGTTTTCCCCTACTCCTAAAGCCTCCCTAAATTCAACTCAAGATTATTCTCATATCATGTCCATACCATGCTAGCCTGTTACTCCTTATGTACTGACTGAGTGACTGACAAGCTTTCCAGCTCAGTTGATATAAGTTCTGCCTTCTGCGCTTTAGGGTGTGGGTTCGATTCCTACCCAGGATAAACATTTGTGGGATGAACATAGATGTTTATTCTGTGTTTCGGTATTGTATCATAACTACCTAAATAATATGTATTTACAGAAAAAAGTTTGGGGCTAGATGGCGCTGTGCTGTTTGTGGTGTAACATTTATTTATTTAAGTATCCGGTGGGTGCTGTCACAAGATATCATATTATATTGCAAGTGAAAGAGTTACGCTATGAAAGGGTTCTTGAAATATAATTCCGGTAGACCATTAAGGGGTGAAATAGTCACATATATTGTATTAAAATAGTACTAGTCACATACATAGTGTACATTGTATTAGAAGTTGGGTTTATGACTTGAGCTTCCACTTGACAATGAAATAATTAGTAGCATCTTACGCAATCATCTAACGAATTCATCAAAATTAAGTCATTCAAATTGAATTTTTGCATAATTATGATTCATAAAATTACAGATATAAATATTTATGAAATCAGGGTGAATTTGAATTTTACAGGCGTCATAAAATCATCAGCTACTAAATATTCTTATAATTTCTTACGCAAAATCTATAAAAGGGCATAAATTATATCCTTTTGGCAGTAAAACGACAACGTAGACGGCGACCTGTCAAAATGTAAATAAGTTTTAGTCATTCTATTATTTATTTAAGTTTATTTAGCTGTATGGTAATGTCCTTTGATCTCTGACCCGAAACGTGATGAGACCAATTTCCATACAAACGTAACCGGTATTCTATATGCAACCACGTGACTGAATGTATAGCTAATAATACATTTCTAGACATGTTCTGGCTAGACCTTTCGAGTTGTCAACTTTTTGTTTTTGCTCAAAATCGATATCTCAAAGATGACCTTATTTCTTTTTTACAGAAGTGTTCACAAAAAGGTTATTTTTATGAAACACAGAAACAGGCTATTGATAGAGCAAGTTTTCTTTTGACTTATCATTTATTTTCTCTAGTCTGGCTTTTTATGTTAATTTCACACAGCGTCATCTGCCCCAAACAGCTTGTAATATTTGGACTGGATTACGAATAGATATGTACTAGTATAATTTAATTATAAATACATACCTACGCAACATTCATCATCATCACGAAACAATACCCAAACACAGAATAACCATCTCTATATATCATACAAATGTTTTTCTTGGTTGTGGGTTTGATTACTAATAAACCCACAACCACGGATCAGAAGGATATCTTACCCATAATAATAAGCAAGCTTATACAATATTTTTTTTGGCACAGGATCGCAAATAGTTTTATAAACGTGAGGTATGACAATTTACTTCACTGATCTTTTACTGCGTACTTATTCCATACGATAGAGGCGCTGTATAAGCTTTCATATATTTTTTCTACAGTCCTCGCTGGTGATTGTAGTGCCTGTGGTAGCTACTCTGAAGTCTCAATGCCATCACTCATTGCCTATGCAATAAAAAAAAAATGCAAGTATCGGGCTTTGATGCGATAAATCAGATTTAATAACAATTAACAAAGGAGTAAAATGCCCCCAGTAGTGTAATGCCCCTGTCTCCCGACAGAGTATTGATCCTACCCCTTAGCGCTAGCGTAGATAAGCATGAACGAGCATCTGCCAAACACATTAACCTGTTTTGCCCTCTTACCCTAGCAAAGATTCTCATACTCCCTTAAAATTAATTAATTCTTTTTAGACTCGGTGTATAAACTCTTAATATCAGAGTTATATTGTGATTTGACTTTATTCACCTAAACATTATCATTGTAGTCTTCTTAAATTCTTTATTGTAAAGAAAAAACATAACACCATATAAAATTATAAAAAATGGTGTTAAGTATACAACATTTTTTTATATCGTATCTTTTTTTTTTTTTATTGTACGACGGGGAAGCGCTTGGCCTTCATCTCACCTGGTAACAAGTTGTATCAAAGGCGAGTTTACATTTCAAAGCACGCTCAAAGCTCTAAAACCATCAAAGATGCTGTTTATGTAAGTGGACAAAAAAAGAGTACTTTGAGCTTGTTTTTGACGAACGTTTACCTTGTCCTTGTCCAAGTACTCCGAACTGCCCCCTGCCTCCAGTAGTGTATTGCCCCTGTCCTCCAGTAGTATATTGCCCCTGTCCTCCAGTAGCGAATTGCCCCTGTCCCCTCGTGTCGTATTGTCCCTTAGCGCCGGCGTAGATCGGCGTGGATGTCGGGTAGCGAGGTGTGATGGAGTTTGGAGTGTATGCTGATGTGGTGGTTTTTGGCTGGCTGTTAACCAAAAATGACATGTAAGTTGAGAGCTGTATTGACAAGATTCTAAAGGAAACCAATGACGATGTGTGTCAGTGGTAAGGCGCAGGCTTGTCACCTGATTGGTCAGAAGTTTCTCTTGACTTCGAGACCTAGGATGAAGTTACCTTGGAGCGAGTCTTCCTTGAAAATATCTAATAAACCAAGTCAAACAAGAAGAGTCAACGTCAACATTTTTTTGTTCAGTAAGATTTTATGAACAGATTGAAACATCAAATTTTGAACCGTCGCCTGATCGGAATCCCGTTTTGAAGGTTTCATACTTATGCGTAAGAGGATAGCTGACAGTTGATTCCAAAACAGTGCCCTGTAGATATTTGTATGTGAGAATAATCAGACAGTCGCGGCTTTCTGAATAGGGTCCCGTTGGCACCCTTTGTGTACGGAACCCTAACAATGGAGATATGGAACACTTGTGTAGACCCCTACCAACCCTGAGATCTAATAAGCACGGCTGATTTTCGTACCGACTCCAGTACAAACAAAGTAAAAAAATTGCTTGTCTGATAAAAAAAAAAACTATGCTGGATTTTTTTTGCAAAGTCAAAGTCGAAATGTATGCTATATTAATAAATATACAGATATATACGTATTAAAAAATGGAAAATACTCAATTTGTAACTCATCGCCGACACCGTTAATACAGTAAATTTTTTAGCGTCATTTTGAAACGTCAAATCTCAAAACCAGCACACAAAAAGAAAAAGAAAAGTCGGCCATTTTTTTTTATGATCTCTTGGTGTTATACGAGTAGAACTTACATAAAATTGTTCAGCAGCACACTGCCCGTTACCGGGGGCCTGAGAGTCGCCGGCGGACGCACGTTGTTGGAGCTCCCGCGGCTGTCCGGGGCGTACTTGCCGTCGTTCCCCCCGAACACGCCGGGCACCCACTTGCCGAGCTGGTTGGTCGGCCAGGGGTCGGAGTAGTTCGGGTCGCGGCAGCACTTGCCGATGCGACCGGTTTCCAGGTCTTTGCAGTCCTGGGATACAGATTTTTGTTAGTTACCACTATGCTTAAGTCCGCCTGGCTAGCTACCACCATCTTACCTAAGTCTGTCGCCATAACAACTCTGTAATTGTTGTGTTCGGATACTTAGAGGTGAGATAGCTATTTTTAAAGGACAAACATTTGTGTTACGAATATGAATGTAATGAACATGAAATAATGTTACGAATATGCTTGGTTTGGGGCTAAGAGTAGTAGAGAACCTTGTGAAAGGGGTCGTCCGGGAAAGTACTACCACCGTACCTATTTCAGCCATCAAGCAGCATTGCTGTGTTCTGGTTTGAAGGGTATGGCTGCCGTTGAAATGCACTTTACATCAGGTGGGCTTCTTGCTTGTTCGGTCTCCTAGTTGTATAAAAAAAAGCTCTGTGCAATGAATGTCCCTGTAATATTATTTTAATTTATACTCACAGTAAGAGGTACTCTGTAAGCCTCCTGGTCGCGCGTCAGTATGATTGTGGAGTTAGACATGACCCCCTCTGCAGTGCAGTATTCAATGGGGGTACACTTGAGGGCAGCGGCGCAGCCAGCCGGGATGTCACCTGGGAAACACAATGCTACATTTACAACTGTTACCCTCCGCTCAGCCTCTAGCATCAGAATCCTCAAATCTGAGGGTCGTGACCTCCACATAGGATCTTTCCCTTGATGATAGCGTGATTGAACTCCCTTGGCTGCATGCAGAGCATCTTAGACAGATGTATCGAGTCAAGTGGTGTGGATCTGATCAGAACGCATCGGGCTACGTTTTATCGGTGATAGCCAAGCATTTGAACACCACCTTACTTGTAAAACAAGTGGCGATGTGGCCTAAGATGGAGCACGCTTGTCTAAAAGAACCTGTTCACTCTGGACTTGAAGACTCCAAGACTGTCCTCGTGCGGAAAAACAGACGAGAGCAAGGAGTTTCATTCCTTACCAGTATTAATGATAAATGTAGAGGCGAAACGATGTGTTCAGCACACTGAAACATTTACTGGTTGTAGCCTGACGTACGTCTGCTATTCCGTGGTGGAAAGGGATGGAGGGATTAGGTTGAAGATATCGTGCGAACACTCGTCAAAATTTGATATGTAATAAACATTTTGTAATAAATGACAAACTAAGTTTGCATGCGAGATCTGCATTGCTTAAATCTCTTTACATAGGCATTGCGATCTTAAATCAACGAAAAGTAATCGTAACTTACTTGGCAACGGGCCTGGCGAGATGAAAGTAGGAGGCCTGAAGGTGGTCCTCGTCTCGTCCAAGATCAGGCTTCCGTCGGAGTAAGTCGGGCTTGGACTGGGCAGCCTCGTCTCCCTGTTGTTCGAAGATTCTCCCTCTTGAGGAGGAAGGTATCCCGGTGCAGATGTGGAAGGCACAAACGTGGGTTTTGTCACGGGTCTGGTTGGACGAGGAGTAGAGAAAGGTCGCTGGGTGACGAATGCTGTTGAGGAAATTTGGTTGGTGCTGCTGGTGGAGCTGTCAACTGGAGGTAAGTAAGGGATGCCAGGCTTCAATCCCGGACCTGATCCTGGACGGAATGCTCCAGCGTTCTCGCTTCCAGCTGAGAAACTGTCGGTTTCAACGAAGTTGGATTGACTAGTGGATTTGTAGACACCGTTGTTGAAGCCAGTATTCCCGTTGAATTGGTTCGTGGTTGGGGCTCCGGTAGATCCGAATCCGCCATATTTGTTTCCTCTGGTCGCTTCAAAGGAAGAAGAACTCGATTCCTGAACTACTCCTCGATTGACGTCAGACCCGAAGTTGTTGGCGCCTGCGCCGAAGTTTCCCTGGCTTCCGAAGCTGCCTTGGCTTCCGAAGTTGCCTTGGCTTCCGAAGGTACCCTGGCTTCCGAAAGATGATGAGGTGGCTTTGTTGAAGCCGAATCCAGTGGATCCAGCCTGGAAACCAGCTTGGTTCTGGCCGGCTCCGAACTGACCTTGGCCGTTTTGGTTGACCTAGCGGACAATGGACGAAAATTTAATGTGTTTGCCCAAATATAAAATCAAGCCTCATCAACATTAAGTGTAACGATTATTATAAATTAAATGAATTTAAGGAAGAAATGGTTAAACCAAAATGCAGAAAAGGACGATCGAGTAACAGGGATCATGTTACGATATAAGGGGTAAGATTGACCCAAACGCAGTGAGAGTTAATGGTTTGATTTATTGAAACTTTAAACAGCTGTATCTCCTAAACTAGACGTCGTAGTCAAACTTAACATACTGTCAAACTTAACATACTGTCAAACGCTACACTACCCCTTTATTAATTATCACCCGCGACAATCAATTTATATTTATGTTATCCTTGTATAGTTGCAATGTCATCAAAATCGGTTTACCCGTTCGAGAGTTATGCCGTCACATATATTGGTACAAACATACAGTGCCGGATTTCCCAACTTAACTCAAAAAAATAAAATAAAAGCATTTAAGTCCACAGAAAGACTTACCTGGTTAAATCCAGCCTGTCCCCTCTGTCCACTTTGGCTGCTCTGGCCACTCTGGCTGCTCTGTCCTCTCTGTCCACTTTGGCTGCTCTGGCCACTCTGTCCACTTTGGCTGAACCCACTCTGGCTACTCTGGCCAGCTTGGCTGACGAACAAACCGCCCTGGCTGTTGGATCCGGAGTAAGTACCCGAGCCGACTCCGAGAGAGCCCTGGAGAGAGCCTGCTCCAGCCAACGTCGAGACTTCGATGCGGCAGCAGATTTCAGTTCTGGTGTTGCAGTACTGCTTCTGTGGAAGAAGGTTAGGGTTATTTCCTTTAAAATAAGGCAGAACTGGTGAGTATTGTCATGGAAACCGCTGGATCGATTTCTTCCAAACAAAGCTAAGAACCTTTTATTGGGGATAGTCAAGCGTTTGACCACCAGTTCACTTAAAAACAAGTGACAATGTGGCCTAAGACGCAGCACGCAAAATAAAACGAACGTATTCACTCTGGACTTAAAGACTCCAAGATTGTACTGGTGCAGAAAATTCAGACTTCTGTATTCCGGAGATTCCAGATTAACCAGCTTTCTTGAGAAAAAACACATCTAAATCCGAATACTACTGCTAGTTTTGAAACTAGACTCACAGACATACTAAGGCCTGAACCTGAAAACACTCTTCATTTTTGTCGGGGACTAAAAGAAGTGTAGTAGTAAAAACATATTCGTACGAAAGATATTTGCTTGATTTTTTATTGTTCATATCCAAGCGTTTGACCACTAGATCCATTGAAAAACAAGTAAAAATGTGGCCTTAGATGGATAGACGCTTATCTGAAAGGACTCACGAAAAACAGACGAGGGCAAGGATTTCTATTCCTTACCAGTATTAATAATTATATCTTTATAAATAAATCAATCTTTGAGAATAGTCAAAGTCGCCGGTAAGTACTAGTATGTACAAGGGCGTTGAACCTTAGTAGGTCACGTCAAGAGGCATGCTTAGATAACACATATAAATTACTGTTACTGTCTGTATGTCAAACATTGCACCATGAACTATGGCTTACTAGTCCCTAAGCTATTTATTTTAATGTAGCTGATTGTCGAAACGTGTACATATGTATGTATCTTTGCATATATAATTTATCTGTACGTGTACACTGAGCTCCTCTTAAACGGTTGAACGATATGTTTGAGTGAGTTCGGTGCCTTTCTTCTTCGCTGATCGCGATTCCGAACAGGCGGACTAAATGATCCGAAAGATTACTGAATTTATTTAGATTTTTGCCATAGCGGTTACGGCTTATGAATCGACCCCTCCAACTCAGCCCGTGGATGTCGTAAAAGCCGATTAAAGGATCTCAACAGAAGCGCAACATCTACAATCTGCCTGCCAGCGTGGTGATTATGGCAAAACCCTCCAGTTTTGGAGGAGGCTCAGTCAAGCAGTGGGCAATAATGGATATATATTTTGCATATTATAATTTGTTACACTAGGTAGTTACTTAGGTAGCCACTACCTGGAGCATGGTCCGCCTATCAGTGACAGGCGATGTACTTACAGTGTCAGCTGTGATCTTTGACACAGGCACCGGTTGACATTTACAGAGATGTTGATAACGGCGCCCTGCCTATCACTGGTTACACAATCTACAGTCACACAGACATACAGAACGATTACTATCTTTATTTTAACTTGTTTTACAAAGCCTTTGCTGTCTGTCCGTGTGTTTGTCAGTGGACTGTATCTCATGAACCGTATTATGATATATATATATAATCGCATTTTTTTTTATGTTACGATTGTTTACGATGCATTGCTAGCATTCTACTTTTCAATAGCTACCTATTTTAACTAGTTATATTTATAAATGTACTTTTGAAAATGTACCGTTGAAAATGTACCTACCTATGAAATCATAGGTAGGTACTTTTTCAACGGTTCATACTTAATGAAAAACTATCTTAACGACAACCTGTAAACCCAAAAGTGAAAACAAATTGGCCGGTTCATAAAACACCCTGTACATTTAACTGCCAGAGGTTTTTTAGACAGCCTGTATCCTATCCGGTCACTGGTCATAGGCAATCAAAAATTACACAGATTTTGAAATCTTCCTAATGAATTGGTTTTCTTACGAAACTTTTTAAAATCATAACTCAATAAATGCGAATTTAAGTTTGTTTGTTTGTTAGGTTTTCACGCCAAAACTACTGAACGGGTTAATATGACACTTAAAAGGCAAAGGAATATATTATTTTTAATTCAATAAATCAGTTTCCGTGGGATGGAAATGCGATGTCAAACATAGCCAAAAAAGTTGCTTTTTTATTTTTTTAAATTAGTACTTTGCTGCTGATTAAATTTAGCACATATATTCTTGAGGACACCATTTCAAAAATACTTTGTTTCACATAAACCTAATTGTGATAAGTAAGTTTTTTAAATCCTAGACTGTAACAGTCTTAGGAATAAACGTTTCGCTTTAAAAAAAGCTAAACTTGTACTGAATTAGAAATATTATGAGTTAAACTCTTGAAACCATGCAATCTTTAGATAAACTTTGCATTTATTGACACACCTAGGTTAAAAATAGGGCATGATAGCATATTAAACAAAATGTATAAAAACTAATCAAGATGATTACATTATTGGGGACTCTGTAAAACAAATAGGGTACTTTTATTCTGGGAACGCGGGAGAAGCCGCGAGCATACGCTAGTTAGTAAATAAATTCTCCAAGGCTACGGTAATTAGGGGCAATGAAGCTAAGCTAATAATAATGATAGTGGTCTGAATGTCCGTTTGTACGTTCAAATGTGTTGTGCCACCCCTCCAACTCAGCCCGAGGATGTCGTAAAAATCGACTCAGGGACCAGCAGAAGATCAGCAGTTTCCTTTTGTGTATGATAAAACACCTTTACTGCGATCACCAGTCCTCAGTTTTGGAGGAGGTTTTGTTATTATCTCCATACCCTGCATAATGTTATATCAAACACCAACACAAAACACACATTTAAAACACAGGTACATTTAAAATTGAAGAAACGATGCCATCTGACTACGCCCTCCTTTGAATATGAACCCAAGAAGAATTTAAGATTAGGAGCTCCTAATCTTAAAAGTTACCAAATATATAGCTAGGTACCTTTGTTTATACAACATGGAGACGGAATAAGCGAGGAGCCCGCCTAATGTTTAAGTGGAACTCTTGCCTATAAAGCCTTACTACGAGGATGTGACCTATCACATCCACAAAGAACATGGCCTGGCTGCACTGCATTGCGCTCTTCAACTTGAGGCATAAAGGTGTTGAGCCTCGCGACACAGTCACACTGAGACAGTTAGTAATTTCACCGTCAACTTTACCCTACAAACCGGAACGCAGCAATGCTTGGCGGTCGAAATAGGTTTCACAAGGGACTCTACTACTCTTATCTAATAATACACCGGTACTATTATGATTATTGTTTTCTAGTATATATACTATCTTTAATATATATCGTTATATATAATAGCTATAGTTAAGCATTTAAATGTGTGAAGATTAGGCACAAAGCTAGTGCAGTTTTTAGTTTAGTTTGCCTATAATATTGAGTTTTCCAATCCCGCTTGCTAAGCGTGGAGAATGAAACCCTTGTCTTGAGTAGACTCTGGCTACTAGATATTAATGAACGGTAAATGTCGTCAGTACAAGTAAAACTGCGCGCGAAACCAGGTCATAATAAATCAACTTTTTTCTCATTTCCTAGTATCTAGTAACGTAGATAATTGTTTCTATTCACTCTCTGGGAACCTAATTAGTGGGCATGTGATCTCTTGCATTATTTTATCATCGGCTAGCCGGTAGAATTATCAGGTCTACTACGGCTTTTTGTCAAGTCACTAGCGAGGATAGTAGGGAGAAATTATGACTGGTGGTCCCACTAAGCAGTGGGACCACGAACCCTGTAGTTCATGACTAGGTGGGACAAAATTGGTGGGAACACCATCGCCAAATTTGTATTTTTTAACCGCCTCTGTGGTCTAGTGGTTCGCCCACCGGTGTTAGTTCTAGAGGTCCCGGGTTCGATCCCCAGGGGAGTACAATATTTTGCATGATTTGGTTGGTGGTAGGACTTTGTTTAAGTCTGCCTCGCTAGCTACCATGATCTTACCTAATTCTGTCGCTATAACAACAATTGTAAAAAAATGTTGTGTTTCGGCATTTAGAGGTAAGATAGCCAGTTCCTCAGTTAGTTGAGGATTCCGGGTGAAGTGCGCCTCCACCTGCGGCCTAATCTAAACTTGTAACCAGGTGAGGGACCGGTTACTACCTAGTCGTACAATAAAAATAAAAAATAAGTCCACGATGTGTTTTAAAGCTACCATTTACCACAAAAATGTACATCACGGATCTAATCCTTAGGAACTCGGTGATAAGTACTGGCATAATTTAAATGTAGACACTAAGTAAATAATTAAGATGAATCATCCGCGCGGCAATTCAAGATGAATGTTCAATTAATTTAAAGTTTACCGACAGTCTGACATTAAATTATATTCGCTAGATGGCGCTTAGAGCGTCGTCACACTTGTAAATGTCAGAATTAACCATTTAAGACGTCTAAGTGTCAGTGGTGGCGTCAATTTAAATGTTCACCTTTTAAGTCGCACCTAGATATTCTAAAGTACCTACTTAGGTACTATAACCTTGATGCTACATAACCATACATCAATTTTAGTAATCTGGAAAATAATACAAAAATGATTTTGCGTTTGCAGTGTGCCGTAAGTAAGTAAGTTTGTAATTATTTATATCCGTATCCAGATCGTACCTACCACATTAGATAAAAGCTTTGCTTAGCTTGAGGCTTGATGGCGCTGTCTGAAATAAATGTCCAGTTTAATCCAAGCCACGTAACACGACGGAGTACGAAATATTTTCTACAGTTCTATTTTGCCGGAAAAACACCGCAAAAATTGTGTTAAATCTTCAAATCAAACATTCTCAAAACTGGTTTGGCCATTTGGATTCAGGATTTTAGTTTTCATTGTCTAGGTAATGAATAAAGATATGAATAAATTTAAGATAGAAATCACGTTTTTATACAACTAAGAGGTTTGATTTGATTATTTACACGTTATTAGCTTCATTATATTTGACTGTGCAGGTATGTATCCAGTGAAACGTCCGGGTTTCTGCCATCCCGGGGGAATGTCTTAAAATACTTTCTTAGCCTGCACTACCAAAGGAAGCATCCCTGATAGTCTCAAGTCTCTAAGAAATGTTGTAAGTTAAGACCTTAACTCTGGATCTGGCACCGGAAGGCGAACCACTAGAGATTTAAGAGAGCATTTAACCGCCTCTGTAAGCGGTTAAATGCTCTCTTAAATGTTAAATTAACGCGATGGGTGCTGTTAAACTCACGGTGTGTTAAAACACATACACACACATACATACACATACATAGAGAGTTGGGAAATTATCAATCAAATGTAATCACTATTACATTATGAAATCAGGCGTAAGTGACTAGTCGCCCTGTACAAACCCGTGTGGAAAGGGGTTGGCGGTATTCACTGCTGGACACGACACGGCAAGTTGATAAGTCGCAGGTCGAAGGGGCAATGTCGTCATATGTGAGACCGGTACTACGTTACACTGGACGGTCAGCAAAACAGCTTCCTTAAATACATTTAACTGATTTAAATTTACGAGTGGATTTCAAAACGAAACTTATCTACGGGAGAATGAGAGAATAAGTTACTACCACCTTACCCAAATAACTATTTCGGCCGCTAAGCAGCATTGCTGTGAGGCTGAACACCTTTATTTATTTATTTATTTATTTTAATTCGGAAAACCAACAGCTACAAAAAAATTCCTTAAAAACTTAAATAGAAATAGTTAGCCAATTATAGGTATTCACTTTATACCTCAAGTTGACTGGTGAAATGCAGTGCCGCGTAGGTCATGTTCGTTATGGATATGACCTACCCAGTATAAGGCTTTGTTTATAGGCTTGAGTTCCACTACATCAGGTGGGCTGCTTGCTTGTTCCGTCTCCATGTCTTATAAAAAAAAAACTTAAATTTGATGGAGAAATCAATGACGCCATCCTTGTTGATCCTCATCCCTCCAAAATCAGGACCGCATACGAGATTAACAAATGAATGGGGTAGTGATCTATCTCCCAGGGCAACGGAACCGCTGGTTTTGCCATGTTGATTCTAACCCTGGTAATAGGACCTGTTCGTAGTACAACACATGGGCGGATGGGATTATTTTCCCAACTGTCCCGCTAGATCTTTCACGGACGGTCATTAATATAAAAAAAATCTACACGTTTTCAAAATAGCATATTACTTATGTATTTGTATTTCTAACTTAATATTTATGATCTTTAATGAAATTAAATTAAAAAGGTGGCTCTCCATTACATTACAATTTTTACGCATTTAATATCATCGGTATCAGTTTTTTTTGCGCACCGTACACAGTAGTAAAGTTTATAGCTGAAACATCAAAATGATGTTTTATTTAAGACAGTTGCTCAACCATTTAGCATAAAACAAGAAGGCAGATGCTATGATATGCACTGCACTGACCATTAAATATACCTCCTTATAATTGGTTAAAGTTCTCTGCAGGATATAAGCCTCTACCATAGGATTTGCCACAACCACCATACTTGGATGGCGGGTTGGTGTTTTGCAATGATACCTATCAATACCTGAATGTATTACCATCTGCGATCGTAACTGTAGGTTGTGGGTTCGACTTCCTCCCGGAACAAATAATTATGTGATGAATATAGATGTCCTTTTTTTGGGTGTTATATTCTACGTGTGACAGATCCAGAGGTCCTAGGTTCAATCCCCAGGGAAGTACAATATTGTGCTTCATTTGGTTGGTGGTAGGACTTTTTTAAAGTCCTGGCTAGCTACCACCATCTTGCCTAAGTCTGCCGCCATAACAGCAGTTCTGAATTGTTGTGTACCGGCACTTAGAGGTAAGATAGCCAGTTCCAGACTGTTCAGGATTTCGAGGTGACGCGCGCTTCCTTCTTCGACCTAATCATAACTTGAAACCAGGTAAAATGAAGAGACAAGCGCTTCCCCGTCGTACAAAAAAAACTTGGTCGACTACTAGTACATATATACGTTCTTATTCACTACATTTGTATCTAGCTAAAGACATTCCTATAACAATACAGGACAAACTTACAAACAAACGGTCAAGGCGTTCTGGTTGATATCATAGTAATAATATCAAAGAAAATACGACGACATGTCCTCTTTAAGGTCGTATCATGAACTAAAGGAAATCATCGTTTAATCTACAGTTTAATGATTTTACAGTTATTTCCGGTCATTTATAAGTATTCAAAAGTGTTCTAATATTGACTGATTGACAGACTCAAAACATTAGAAGCCTAATACATCGCTCGCTCGGAAAATGATATCTCAAGAGCAATCTTGTTGCCTCCATCTACCGATAAAAAAAAGTTATACACATAAAAGTAATAAGTAAATTACGATTACCCGCATTAAACATTATAACTGTTATAACCAACTTATTATAAGTATTTTTTTGTACGAAATGGGTCAACTAGTGATCTTAAATTTTGCATTTTTTTAGTTGTTCCACGGGGAAGCGCTTGGCCTTCATCCCACCTGGTTACACGTTAAGATAAGGCCAAAGGTGGAGGCGCACTTCACCCGGAATCGCATAGGAATTACTAAAGTACACGGTGGAGCGAGCCTATCCAGATGGTTCTTGAAGATAGGGTGGCTTCAAGGGGTGCAGTAAGAAAATATTTAGAGTAATTCCCCCGGGATGACGGGAACGACTTTTATTAGTAGGTATAGTGCGGTGAGATACGAGTACATCATGTAGCCATGTAACATTTCCAAGATCCGTGTTATATCCTAAATAGATACAAATGTCAGAGTAAATAACATTGTAGTACATATTTACTGACATTTAGTGCGTAAAGTGTACCTACGCAATATGTACTAACTTATGTGAAGCTATTCATTATTATTTCATGGGATTATGTGTACATAGAAAAGGCAAAAGTCGCAAATATAGTGGTCTCGATAAAGATTACATAGTGAAGCCTCTTGTGGTTGAGTGTAAGACCTTGGGTCCGTGGGGACCTTCGGGTTTTCAAAAATGGGCATTTGTAGCCTTTGATTGAGGCAACACGTGACCCAAGGCTTTCATTAAGGCCAGCGGATTATCATTGCTATTCAGCGTGGCAATGCAGACAGTGTCTTGGGCACGCTTCCGTCTGGTACTGGTCCTGATCAGTTGAGTTACCTATAGACCGTACCGTTTGTAACGGTCCTAAGGTTACCCAACTGTTTCCTTTGTAAACAGTTAGTGGAATTTTTCATATTTTATAAATAAACTGGAATGAGTTTTTAAGTGAGGTTATAAAATTTCGACATGGCGGTCACGGCTTAAGAACCGACCCCTTCAACTCAGCCCACGGATGTCGTGAAAGGGATCTCACCAGAAAAAGGGAACCAGTCTTTTTACTGCCTACTACTGATCACCAACGCACCTGCCAGGCGATCATGGCGAGACCATATTAGAGGAGGCTAAATCGAAACAAACCTTGCTGGTCGATATTTGAAATTTAAATATTGTTTTTATTATTATTTGCATGTACATGTACGGCAGCAGAAGATTACTTATTTTTTTCTGGATTAAAAGTAATCTAGTCATAAACTATGTATATTCCAAGTTTCAGACAAATCCATTCAGCCGTTTCAGCGTATTGGAGAAACACTCTCTACCCACCGCGCACCGGTGTCAAACCCAGAGATCTCGGGTTCGATCCTCAGGGGTATACATATACAATATTCTGTTTAGATTGGTAGGACTTTGTTCAAGTCCGCCTGGCTAGCTACCACCATCTTACCTAATTCTGTCGCCGTGACAACAATTCTAAAATTGCTGTGTTCCGGCATTTATAGAGGTAAGATAGCCAAGTCCTTAGACTGTTGCGGATTCCGGGAGAAGCGCGCATGGAGCGCATCTTCGGCCTTACCATAACTTGAAATGCAGGTGAGATGAAGGTTGAAAGTTTTTTTTTTGTACGACGGCAAAAAAAAACCTCTGACAAACTATGTGATTATCCGGATATCACACGGGCGACGCCGCAAGCAGAATCTATACAAATAACCTTTGTTAGGTGACCTTTGTAAGTGATGTAAAGTTTGATAAATGACTCATGGCGTTTCTCTGTTATTGATTATGAAGGCAATGGTATCTGATAGCGTAACCGTTGTGGTATGTGATGTTACGAAGAGTTATTGTCAATCGTTTTATATACTAACTGACTCCGGCTACACATACTCAAAAGACGCGTCATGAAATAAATAAGTAACATACATATTATTACGTTTAACACGACGCTATAAAGCACCAAACACAAAACTTGTTATTCGGATTTAGATTCGGGATAGAATTCATATCCTCATTACTTACTTTTTGTATAAATCATACATATCCTAGACAACGCTCAAACACAGAACAAGCATCTACATTCATTACACAAATGTTTGTCTCGGGGAATCAAACCCTTAACCCACAAATTACAGCGTAGAGAAATGTGAGGCCACTTAATACGTGAGATTCTATCAAATAGCGTGACTATTTGATAGAATGTTTGATGTCCTTCGATGACCTTTTCTTGTTTTGGATACTAAGTACGTGTATTTTAAAAACCTAATCATCTAAGCGCATGGTATTTATATATACAAATCGACCTTTATCATTACTTACTCCTAAGGAATGGAACTCCTTGCCCTCGTCTGTTTTTCCGCACCAGTATAATCTATGAGTCGTGAATAGGTTCCTTTTAGACAAGCGTGGTCCATCTTAGGCCATAACTATAATTGTTTTTCAAGTACGCTTAAGCTGGTGGTCAAACGCTATCACCAATAAAAGTAAACAGTATGGGGTCTTTTAAAAAGGGGTTTACAATATCTAATAGGATCGGCAACCCGCGAGTTTTGCTTTGGTGTTACAAGCGTCCATAGACAGGTAGGTAGCCGCTTACCGTCCGGGTCCGGTGGGCTGTGCGCTTGTTGTTGTATAAATCATTATATTTCTTATTCAGCATCACAAAACAAGTGTAGTTGTAGGTTCGAACAGTTACAAATAGTTTCAAATGAGTTCTACGACGCGGCATGCAAATTAACAATGTAGGAACTTCATGAAGTTGTCATCTTTCATTAGCATTATTCTTTCACGATATCGCGCGTGCTTTTTAATTTAAAAATAAGTGGTTCTTTTCTTTATATCATCTACGGAGGTCCTTCAGGAAATATAAATTGGTCGTCTGAACATGTCTTGAAAAATGATCTCTGTTGCCAGAGAAAGCGCGTCTGATTTACGACAGATAGTGTCAAAAATATCAGATTGTAAGTTACGATGGTTTATTTTTTGGATCTAGATCAACGATCCGAGCGTTATGTAAGCTTTCAATACCTGAAACCAGGTTCCGAATCTAATCAGATGATCTAAAATGTCTGAGTGTCTGCAATAGTCTAAGATCACTATCACTACAGAAGTATTTAAGCTATCTAAAAAGCTAAATATATATAAATCTTCGTGTAACTGACTAACCAATCAATGCACAGCCCAAACCTGAGGATCGAATCTTAACATTTAAACTGAAACCAATGGGGCTTAGTCAGTCATATAATTACTGACTGATCTTACGTAAATAAACTTTTTAAACAATACGATCATATTGGTATACCTACACTCGGATTTGAAACCTTTGACCTATGGGCAGGTCTACACTAAGCTAACATAGCTTGTGGAAGCAAGCTTTAAATCATATTTCTCAAATTCACCTACCAGGCTGTCATAAATCACAGAGGTTAGCTATGTTTGCAAGCACTCAGACTAGATCCCCTTAGGAACGAGTTTATAAAGGTCAAAGTACCAGGCACACAGAACTTGTCAAGAGATTTTCTCACGATTTGGAAAAAGCAAAATACAGTCAAAGTAATTTGCAAACGACGAAGTTTCTTTATCATCGTTTTTTTGTCATAACTGAGTATTCAGAGAGAAGAAAAGCCCAAAATCTTGTTCCGTATAAAGATTTTTCTAGCTTAAGGTGCCATGAGCGGCTGACCAATTGTGATAAGAAAATCCTGAGAACCTCGATAGAGTGGAAAGCCTAGTCCAAGTATTTTTTCCCGTAGAGTGAAAAGGTTCCTTTTAGGCGAGCGTGCGCTCTCGTACTCTTACCATCAGGCTTTATCGCCCTCAAACGACATAGGTATCAAATATATCAAAAAACTCACCTGACTATTCGCCGCAAGGATACCAGCACCGTTCATGTTCACGACGCCATTGTTGCACTGTGCCTTGTGCACACACACGTACCCTTGCCCAGCGCAGGTCTGCTGCAAATCCCCACCGGAATGCTCATGAGCATTCACATTCCCCGTATGTCTGAAAGCCTCATCAATATTCTGCTGCGTTTGTTGCTGCTGTTCGAAATCGAACTCGGTCTTTTGACTGTTCTGAATCAAGTTGACGTTGGATCCAGCCGTTGATGCTGTGAAAGGACTGGGAGACGATCCAGTGTAACCGGAGCCTGAAGCGCTGAACTTGTTGGCGTTGGCGCCGAATTGGTTGAAGTTTTGACCAGCTCCGAATTGACCGGTAGCTCCGAATCCTGCACCGAATTGGTTGGCGTTTGCGGAGTTGGAGTTGGAGAATTGGCTAGCGGTATTGCTGCTTTGTCCGGCAAATTGGCTATTTCCGTTAGCGCCGAATCCAGCTTGGAAGGCAGGGACCTGACCTCCGTCTTTGTTTGAAGTGCTGAATGATGAGGATTCGAAGGAAGATGACTGGTATGTCGAGGGCTTAGCTTCAGCAGAAGCTCCGAAGTTTGCGGCCGCGCCACCGCTGGTAAAACCGCCAGCGATTTTCGAGAATTCCCCGTTCAAGAACGGATTTGCTCCGATGTCAAAGTTGGCACCGTTTCCTGTGGTACTGAAGCTGGAAGACGAGCTCTTGCTGAACTTCTCGAAGTTTCCAGCTCCAGCCGCTCCTGTGTTCTTGAATGGAGAGTTTTGATTCATCCACCAAAACGGTGCCTCTCCGTTAGCTCCTTCCAGCAGATTGTTTCCGAAGGTTCCCGCTGCGTGGAAAGAGAATTCATTTCCAGTATCCTGAGCCGCGGCTGCTCTGAATGAGTCCAGATTTCCGAATCGCTCTAAAACCTGTCCATCCTTGACTTTGATGCCTGCACAGCCCTTATCACTCGAACAGCCTTCGAATGACTGCTGTGTGTGGACTTCTGCACCAGCTGGGAACTGGGTAAGTGCTGCTAAGACATCTTTATGGGACTTCAAGTTGAGTTTAGGTCCTTGGCAGGTGGTGCATCGTTCTATCCTGGATTGAGGCGCGGTTTCCTCAGCCTCGACCACTGGTTCCTTGTATTGCGGGAGTTCTTTGACTTCCTCAATGTTCTCTGGGTGAGCATGGGTTGTTAATACCAGTATGGCGACCACTAATGCTAATAGTGGCTTCATGTTTCTGCAACAAAAGAAAAAATATGTAAATTTTGTGTTTTTGACTAAGGTATAAATGGGACTAGTCCAGGATCTTTACACAGGTTTTTTTAAACAGAAAGAGTTTATCATCGCTTTTCTACCACACAACCGTAGCTTGCCGTTCATTTCAAAGTGGAATAATACATATCTTCATATTAGTCATTTAATTACATAAATTGTGGCCTTACAAATTAAAGGCCTGTATCAAAGCCAAAAGTGGCCATTTTGAAAACTTATATTTTTATTAATCGCCGAGACTGCAATAATAAAAATATGCACATATAAGTTTTCTAAGATTACATTCCTCCATAAAAAAACTTGCATTTCCAATTGCATTTGTTTTTTATTGTACGACCGGGTAGCGCTTTGCCTTCATCTCACCTGGTTACAAGTTAAGATAAGGCCAAGGGGGAGGCGCACTTCACCCGGAATCCTCAACAAACTCTAACTACTACTCTAAATGCCGGAACACAATTTATTTTTAAAATTATTAAAATTATGTTGACAGAATTAGGTAAGATGTAACTAGGCAGACTTAAGCAAAGTCCTACCAATAAATGGATCTGTCGATGGTGATGATTTTAAGTCTATCAGACATGCTATACATGTGAGGTAAACTTAACTTCTTATCCTGGACGAATTCAAGGTGTGTCTTATTTCTTTGATTGGACGACCTTCCTCAATCTTCCGCGATTTTGAATCAAAATAAATTCTTACAAAGATTAATGAGCATTCAACGTAATGACTAAATGATAGCTTAGAATTCTATAAATTTCCGAACACCTGACTTGTGTTGAATAAACAAAAATGTATAGATGTTTTCGAACAAAAAAATAAATGTCAAGGCTCTAGTGGTAATAATTTGTGTGAATCCTATAATTGAGTCTTGTACAAACGGGAAAAAGTTCAAATTCTTTTGTCAGAAAACATCGTGATTGCATGTTAGTTGCAAAAAAAAAAGGTATAATTTGACATTTCAAATAATTAACAAAGAATCTAGATTTTATGCCTTATTTTATGTGACATCATATTATTATCTTATTTCGATTAGAAAATTTCATTAGTTTTTACTTTTATCTGTTCTGTTTGAAACTATTTTTTTCTTGGTCATATTGATCTGTTTTTAGAGTACCGTAGCAAAACGGTGTTGACCTGTCGTGTCGATCTGTCGTGTCAAGTCGACCCTATAACTAAGCCTTCGCTGTTTTACCGTAGTCTGTCTGACAGTTCCAACTTACAAAGGATGTAGGTATATTTCGTTTCGTAATACTTAGGCAGCTAGTGGAAACAACTTTTTTTTTCTCCTTAAAATGTGGTCGGAGCCTTCGGTGTGCATTTCCGACTCGCACTTTGCCATTTTATTTTATTGTTTTATTTGTTAATTTTATGATGTCTATCGATTTTGAGCTCTGATTTTATATTCCACCTACTTTAAATTCATCAGTATTATTATCGGAAAAAACTTTTGACTGAGTGTGAAATATTCAAATACCATTTAAAAATGAATAATTTATATGAGAAAGTGACCTAATTATGACTCAATGTATTTCAGTTATAAACAAATGACCTGACTTTTCTTTTTATCATTTTACTAACTACTATTTAACATGTAAGCTATTATTTATAAATTAAAAGAGAAATCCACTCACTCACTGACCACTCATTACGAAATTTACGAACAAAATATTTTTTCTACTTTAAAAATAGTTTTTTGAAAGTACGTGAAAATTAAAATGTATTTATTGATATCTCTGTAATGCCTATTTTAAAATCTATGGTCAAATCGTGATTCGTCGCTGTATGAGGAATGTTATAGACAACTAATATTTGAATATTTGAATAAATAATACGGACCTTGAAGATGTGATACCAAAATTTGAAGGCATAGGTACAGCTTAACTTCGTAGTATGTTTGCTACTAAATCAATAAGAAAAATATTCGACACAATACAAAATAGTATTTTCGTAATGAACCAGAAAAAAATATAATTATTTTGGTAAATTAAATGGAGGTTTTAGAGGTAAATAAGCCAGTTCCTCACACTGTTGAGGGTTCCGGGTGCAATGCGCTTCCAATTACAGACATTTTTTTTTATTGTACGACGGGGAGTTGCTTGGCCTTCATTTCACATGATTTGTCAAGTTATAACAAGGTCGCAGGTAAAACGCACTTCACCCGGATTCCTCAACAAACTGAGGAATTGGCTATTTTGCCTCTAAATGCCGGAACACAACAATTTTAGAATTGTTATTATGGCGACAGAATTACCAACCAAACCGAACACAATATATTGTACTCCCCATGGGGATCGAACCCGGAACCTCTGGATCTGTTTTTTTTGTTTGTTTTTTATTTAATCTGATTTACCAAATCCAAATTACCTACGTATCATCCCATATCCCAGAGACACCATCCTAAAGACAGATCAACAAATAAAAAACAAATCACCCCTGTATCTATGAGACTACTAGGTACTAACAGCTGTGAGATAAATTAGTTGCTAGGTCACACGTCTTAGGATGCCTGCGTGGGCGCAAGGCTAGGGCAATTGTGAAACAAATTAGCTTTAATATTGCTATAGCTTTGTTCAGACTCTGGTGAGAATAGCTTGGCTTGAGTGACGCTGACTGGGAAACAGCTTTCTTCTAACTATTATCAATACAAATAAATGTAAATGTAAATGAAGATGAATTCTGATAAGCGCGTTTATGTCTTTTGTATGAAACTTTTAAACGCGATCTATTATTTACAATTAAAAAATATTAATTGTACTGATTTGGTAATTATTTATTGAAACTATATGAACTTTTAAAATAAATGTTTACAAAGAAAGCAGTCGCATTACCTGAGGACCGTTACAAACGGTCTTTAGGTAACTCAACTGTTCCAGAACAATATTTGTAATTGTATATAATTACAATCACTTTACCCTGCCCTGGCGACTCATTGATTACACCTGGATAGCGTTTCCGGAATGTTCATGGCAAGCGAATTCGATGCGATAAGGCTTTCCGAATGTTTCAGAATGGCTATACAGGACATGTAGTAGCGTACATAAGCAGTCAATCACAAATCCTGCCATGCGTGGCATCAGACCCAATGGTCCTGGGATCGATCCCCGGGAAGTACAAAAGCTTGGATTTTTTGGTGGTAGGACTTATTTTAAGTCCACCTTGCTAGCTACCACCATCTTACCTAATTCTGTCGCCATAACAACAATTCTTAAATTGCTGTGTTTTGGAATTTTGGGGTAAGATAGCCAGTTCCTCAGTTTATTGAGGATTCCGGGTGAAGTGCGCTTCCACCTTCGGCCTTATCATAACTAGAAAATAACAGCTGAGATGAAGGTTTTAAGCCAAGCACACGCCAGACGTACAATAAAATAAAACATAGCTATACCTTGGATGATTTAACATATATATATTTAGACATTTATGTTCTAGACAGATTTCGACAGAATTTGGAGAACTATAAGTGAATTCAATTTAACGCTAGCTTATAAAACCATTACATATACTAATAGGTTATTTAAGTTTATTTAAATTGAGATTTAAACAAGTTCCATGTTTTATTGTGATTTATTATGTGGCCAATAAAATAATTATTAATCAGGAAACGGATAGATGTTGCCAATTTTGAATATTGACCGAAATGTAGCTCAAACATGTGGTTTTGACGTAAGTATTTCTGCGGCAACATTTAATCATTTTACCTCGAACAATAAACTTCATTTATATGTAACAGTGAATTGTGTTTGGCATAAAAATTGTAGCAGCGTTTTTCCTTAGCGTTTTTTTTTTGAACATTTCCAGTGTTCAGCTTTTTATGTATTGACTGTTTTGGATGCCTAACTCAAAGCAATGAAATTGAAGTTATTTGAAGCAAATTTTTAACTAGGTACTATACAAAATACAAACGTTCCTACTAAAATCAAGGTTTAGTGAAATTATTACGTTAAATGCGAAAAATAGGAAGCAGTTTAGTCAGTTAACACATACCCATTGCGATTGTTAGAAACCATAATTACCCCCCAGTGAGCTGAATGAGCTAGTGAGAAATGAAGAATCTGGACAGTTTTGTATAGATTGTCATTTTGGATATCAATCAAAACAAAGAAGTTGAAGTTGAAGTTGAAGTTATTGGATGTTCATCAAGATAAATATACAATGATCGCGCAAAATGTCCAGTAAGCCATAATTAAACCAGTTCCACACTACAGGTCAGCCATGCCATAACTTTCTTCTGGTTGTTTTGTCTGTTTGCGTAATGTGTAAGTGTGTCAAGGTCAACTTTCGCTCGCAAAAATGAGGTCGAATCATAGATCTTAATGTATTGGTACCATTATAAAAAAAAATGTGGTCGTATCATAGATTTCATTGTATTATGTTAATTGGTGACAAGTAACTATCTAACACCTATTTTATTTTCGCCGATTAAAAAGTTAGCAGCTATCTTCTGCGCCTGCCTCTCCAGCCAAGATGCCTGATTCTGTCAAGGGCCGTAATTTGGTGGATATAAGTAGGCCTATTGGGCTGTTGATATGTGCATGAAATGTGGAGGTGATGATGTTTTAGATTTGGCCACACCAAGATGGGCTAATTTGACCCGGAGGTCACGTGACCCGTGAACCGCTCGAAAACTTTAAAACGGTGACATGTGCGATTTCGATACTATTCATATCGGGGTCAATATGAAACTTTATGTAATACGAAAAATATGTATACCTGCCTACCTTAATTTTGTAATAACTCTTGTAAGAGACATATTTGTAAGTAGGTACTAATATCTATTAGTACCTACTTACTACTTTTTATTTTTCGTTTAGGGACTGACTGAAAATCGAATGTAAGAAAATAATAATATAGAACCTACCATAGGTTCTCTAGGTATCTAAGCATTTTATTTTAAAAGTTTATTTTTTCTTATTTATAAACGCCATTGTTTTAATAAACAAATCATCTGGAATAAAACGATGTATTTCGTCCTGAAGCGTAAAAATATATTGTAGGTTTTCAGAAAAATATTTAGCAACACAATATTTGCTTAAAATATTCCTATTTCAACTGTTTATTTGTAGAGAGTCGATTATAAATATAAAATAATAAAATAACAAGATAAAACGTCGACTCTCACTACAATAAGTAGTTATTTTGGCAATTAACTACTTATAGACCGTTTGTAACTGTCATTGGGTAAACCGACTGTTTTCCTTGCATATACCTAAAATCTACCGAAGTAACTTCATCATAAATTACATAACCGGAACAATGTACTTACGTGGTATGACACATTGTTTTCACAATAAAAACGCTGGTTTTTCCAAAAAAAAAGCCGCGTAAGCCCGGATTTGAAAAACAATAAAAAAGCCGTAAACAATAAGTTTTATACGTCCGCCATATTAGTTAAACCATTTATCATACATTCGATTTGTATTCAATTGAAAAGACAAGGCCAATTTTATATTGACTGGTTTTGCTAATATTTCATAAGTAATTATTGCAACGATTTCCAGCGAGCTGGAGATGACCACTGGTTTTATAGATCTAATAAAAACATAATAAACCTATTTTATCTTGCTTTGCTTGTAATACAACAATTTGTTATGATATTTTTTTACTGCTCGCTGATTGTACAATGTAGCACTATTTCTGTAATGATTAATCTTAGCTAAATATCTATGTCGCAAATTTGTAACTAATGTTTTTATTACTAGTACCTATAGTTTTTCATAATTTTTACATATATATACCTTAAAAAAACTGACTTATAATCAAAATATTATAATACAGCTTAATTTATATTTTTTTTCAAAATGGCCGCCTACGCTGACACATTTTTTTTTTTTATATAAACCATCGACAATTTTTTTCTTCACGTAATTTATAAAAAATATTTTCCCCTCGACTATATCGTAGCATTTTTCAACGTCATCGCAATGTATATGTTTATTATTATCAGTACATCGGAATCCGTTGCCGAAACTTGTTTTTAAGTGATGAACCGAACTGGCTTACCTTAGTCGTTACGCAAGTAACCGAGTGACGCGAGACGGAGAGTAGCTTTAACTTTAAATGCTTACTTAACCTATTTCTCTTATTTTGTTTGACCTATTGTTTTCGTACTTTTCATATGCATTAAACATTTTATAGTTGGTACTTTAAAACCTAGTGAAAACATGATTTTATTTTGTTTTTGTGATATTTTTCAGGTTCACTTCAACACTACCGACATCAACTGGATTTGAGATAAGGCCGAAGGTGGAGCACTTCATCCGAATACTCTTACTGAGGAACTGGCTATCTTACCTATAAATGCCAGAACACATTTTTTTTATAATTGTTGTTATGGCGACAGAATTAGGTAAGATTGTGATAGCAAGCCAGGCAGACTTAAACAAAGTCCTACCACCAACCAAACCAAGCATAATATTGTACTCCCCTGGGGATCGAACCCGGGACCTCTGGATCTGAAATCGGTGGGTTGAACTACTAGATTACAGAGGCGGTTATTATTATTTTGATAAACATAATAAATAATAATTGATAAAATATTAATTATAATTGAGAAAAATAAATTATAATGCAATTAATTTCATTCAATATATAAAAATGTTATTAGTAGAGGTCGCTGCTATAAGCTGCCATCAATGTGCGGCACCCGAAATATTTCATCAAATATTTCACTTTCTCAGACACTCAAACACCTACTTCAATATTTTATGCAATTCTACTTGACGAAACAAAGAGAAAAATCAATTGTATCGTAGACAAGAAAACGCTTGCGATTTCGATCCTCATGGGAATATCCCTAAATCTTACTTCTTGTGATGTTACCCTGAAAATGTGAAATTGAGGATTTCACATTTTCACCCTCTGGTTTGGGCTGTGCAATGAATGTTCAGTCAGACACCTCCTTCCGCGGCGCCAGAAGCTAGACGATGCTTTAGTTTTTAAAATGAGAACCTCGTTTGAAAATAGAACGCTTTTGTGATGCATAAATAGTTCGTTACCAAAATCAAAGGACGCAGCATACCATAAATAATGCAGATACCCGTATTTACGACACATTAATTTGATATGAAAAATTCCACACAAACTTGATCTACATATCCTATTGTTAACGAATCTTAAGTTTCTAGCGAGCTAGTGATGATTACGCGGTTTTTCGTGGCGTTTTTTTTTGTTTTTTAGCCAATCGTTTGTCTATCAACTTGTCACTACTATTCACTTGAAAAACAAGTAAAGATGTGGCATAAGATGGAGCACGCTTGTCTAAAAGAAACTCCCGGGACTTGAAGACTCCAAGATTGTATTGGTGCGGAAAAACAGATGAGAGCAAGGAGTGCCATTCCTTACGAGTACGAATAATAAAGGCAAATCGATGTGTTCGGCACAATGGAACATCTACAATGTATGAAATATGAGAACTAAATTAACCCAACCCAACAAACCCAAAACCAATACCATAAATTCGAAGACATAGTAAGAAGTTACCCTGTTTTTAACATTTTCACGACTTAAAATCTGGATGAATTCTCAAAGATGGGAAATAACTTTTTGTCCGGGTACTGCGAGGAACAAGAGTTTAAAAAAAAAAAATAGAATATTAATAATTTTACTAGTCGATACTTACCTACTTGGTTATCGTATCGTGACCACACAACACTAATGTCTATCTAACTATAGTCCTAGAATAATAATATTACATGACATTAATTTCACACGTATAATGTTTTGAAAAAAACACTATAAACATTTATATCAGTCAAGAGCATCAAGAGTTCAGTCTAACGGACACTCAACATATTTTTGTTTCTAGTATTGACATTTGGCTATGTAATGTTGAATCCAAACCGCAAACCAGCATTTTGATATAGACAGTAAAATAAAATGGCAATGGTTCGAGATTTCAAGGTAAAAAATTAACATAAACCAAAGTGTGTACTTCTGAATCCGGATAGTGATGTTTGCTTGGTTCTCAAACTTGAGAGGTTTGATTTACGTAAACCGCCTATTGGGAATTCAGATTAGTTAGTTTTAATAAAAACAACTACGTATCTTCGTCCTAATGCGAAAAGAAACGAGAAACTTTTTATTGTTGTTGTTTGTCTGATAATTGTTATACTGTAACAATAGTGGTGAAAATTAACAAGTTTCCGACAAATTTGTGCTTTATTAAAAAAAAATTGGTGCTTTATTTATTACATACCTATAAATAGTTTTGAATAATACCATTTCTGTAGTATGTAAAAACTCAGACTGAATTAGTTAAAAAGGTTTTTTACCTTCATTTCACCTGGTTACAAGCTAAGATAAGGCTGAAAGTAGAGGCGCACTTCACCCGAAGTCAAACTGAGGAACTGGCTATCTTAGCACTAAATGCCGGAACACAACAATTTTAGAATTGTTATTAGGGTGACATAATTAGGTAGGATGGTGGTAGCTAGCCAGGCAGACTTAAACAAAGACACCAACCAAGCCAAGCACAATATTATATCTACTTAAAAAATAAATCTGTAGATGTATAACTTTTTTATTTTATTGCTTTGTCTGGTTTTTTTGTTAGCTATCCATAGATTATGCAAAAAATGTCCATAAAATGCGAGCTTAAATATCAACAAAATTTATTTCGTTTTTGTATTACAAATGCCAGTGAAAATATCAATTTGTACCAGCACTTTTTGTTGTGTATACATAAAGATCAATAGACCCGTTTGGTTTATAAAAGCTAAAAAGTCTTTTTATTTCTGATGTTATTTGTGTTTTTTTTTTAATTGGCTCTTCTGTATTTATAGTATCTGAATAAAGGACATGCATTTAAATTTACATCTATAATTAAAATAACGTTAATATAAGTGAGGCGTTGTCGGCGGTCCTTATTGATATTTTTACTGTTTTATTAATATGTAATGAATTTAATTACAATGAACGTATCCACTTTGGTGTCCCAGACATAATAAATGCATACATTTGTTTGGATCGAGGCTTACAACATAGATTGCGCTAAAATTTCACACGTAATATTGTTCTAGACCAGCTTAAACATATTATCGGTACCACGGTCAAAGCCGGAAGCAAAAGCTAGACGAAAAAATAAAGAAAGCAAACAATTATTCCCATTGTCTCTGGCTAGTATTCCCATGACAACTACTTGCACTTAACAACTTGCAACTTGACACGTGTTGAATACTAGCTACTTGCAAACCGTAGACATAAGACGATTTAGATGAATTGGACGTGTCTGTTTGTCTGTATTGGAAGTGACCCTTATGAGATCCACGATTTTTTCACTCATAGAAGAAGTCCTATGTTTGTTATTTCACTATTATTATACTTCTTATTGTTTTAACCACCTCTGTGGTATGATCAGATCCATGGTTTGATCCGCAGGGTGGCAAACATTTGCGCTTGCTTTGGTTGGTAGTGGAACTTTATTTAAGTCCGTCTGGCGTCTGGCTAGCAACCAACATCTGAACGAAGTCTGTCCATAACAACAGTTCTAAATTTTTATGTTCTGGCATTTATAGGTAAGTGACAGTTCCTCAGTCTGTTGGTGAAATGCGCTTCCAACTCCGACCTTATCATAACTTGACTCTAGGTAAGATGAAATGCAAGTACTTCCCCGATGTACAACAAAAAAAACTTAGACATGAATTAATACATATATTAATATATTAATAGACAAAAATTATACATTACAGATTGGGTTATAACTAAGTGTAGGTTATAACCGTTATTCGAAAATTATTAGAGTCTGAGTATTTCACACAACTATTATATGTATTTATAATACGAATAAGCAACTGGGAGATACAGTCGTAAAGATTGGCCAAAAGGACTACTTGGTTTCCAGGCCAAAAAATATTATTTTTTAAGAAAATGCAGTTATATTCGCGTCTCACTAATAGATATATGACACTGAATACCAAATCCAAAACATAACAGGTCTTTTTTAAGCTTTCGCGATTCAAACACATTATTTTGATACGAGAAACGGTCTATTCCCATTCGTTATTTTGCTTGTTCCATTGACAGAACTAATTGGAGTCATTTGTCCCAATAATATTGATGTGAGATTTTGATTTACTGTAACTAACGGGTGTTTACCGTCGGGTTAATATAATATTTTGATATGGATACATAGCCAATTTGAAAATCATGAATTTGAAAGTTTATGCAAATTATTGCAGGTGACCGATTAGTACTTATAGGTACCTACTAATCATGATCATTATTTCAGCCTACATACGTCCACTGATAAACATAGGCCTCGCCCAATCGACGTTACAAATAGCGGGCTGAGCCGCCTTCACCCATCGACTCCCCGCAACCGCCACAATGTCGGCAGTCTATCGAGTGAGGGGCTTCTCACACTCCGTTTCGCGTTTAATCGTGGTCCTTATGCGAGAACCTTTGCTCCCCAGCGGTTATCGGTTCTGCGAGCTATGTGGCCCGCTCACTGCCACTTCAGCTTGCTAATTCTGAGTGCTGTCAGTAACTTTGGTTTTCTTACTTATACTTATACAAATATATATTACTTTATAATAATATATATTACTTATACAAAAGTTTAAGGAAAAAGTAACAGTAGACTTACTACTTTTTTCCTTATCGAGGATTTAACTCTGATCTCTTAGAACGTGGAGCGTGGATTTTTTGTGAATCTCCAATAAAATACATCTTTTGCATTTAACGCATTTTTTTATCTTTGAAATTAGACTTTTTATCATTGAAGCGCGACTAAAATACTAATTGATACGCCATCGATACAAGTAGGTTAGACCTATAGGTCACTCATATAAGCATGTTTTAGCTAAATTACTACAACTTTGAACATTAATTCTGACAACTCGTAAAACCCAAATTAAAAATAGCATCATTTATCTTTCAACATAAATCATATTGGTTTACGTCAATCAAATTATTAATTTACCGAGCCGTTATTAATACAACTCTTGCAAAACAACAGGTGTGTATTTCGCGATCTTCTTCGCAAGACGTGCCTAGGTCAAGTTAGTCGGGAAGTAGGATTAAGTAAATCGATTTAGTTACGAAACTAACATTTTATTTTATTCTAATAGCAAGTCTCACAGCTCAGTGGGTAGTACCTCTGCCTTCTGCGCTGTAGGTTGTGGGTTCTATTCCCATCTGGGATAAACATTTGTGTGATGAATATGATGTTTGATAAGTATTTGGGTTTTGTATTGCATGATAAGGTATATTGTGCGTACCGGTAAAGCTTGATGCGCCCCTTCCTTATTCTCGAAGATGACGTTTAAGGTGACTAAGTTTTTTGTATAATAATTCAGAGAAATAAATGAATTGAATTGAAGTGTCTATATTCCACTAGGGGATGGGTAACAGGCCCTGATGGGTAATCCTTCAATAGGCAGCTTCTAGGAAAACTCGTTCTATCGTCCACCACATCATAACCCAGGTAATACGTACAGGTAGTAGGTATGCCTTCTGCGCTGTTGGTTGTGGGTTCGATTCCCACCCAGGACAAATATTTGTGTATTGAATATAGATGTTTGTTCTGTGTTTGGTTGTTGTATTGTAAGATAAGTATGTATTTACAAAAAAGCATTTTAATTATTCTATCCGTAATCTAGTTCCTACATGACAAGCTATGCTTAGTTTGTGGCTAGATGGCGTTGTGTGAAATTAATGTCCTGTAATTCATTTATTTAATTATTAATAACCAGGGCCCCGATTCTACTAAACCAATTGCTTCACTATTACAATCATATCGTCTCAGAATGGCCACTACAGGTGCCTTTTGGTATTATAGCGGCCATACTGCGACGGTACCATTGTCATAGTGAAGCTATGGTTCAGTAGAATTGGGGCCCAGGTGGGCGTCAAGAGCTTACCCAAATATTGGACAGGCCTATTTAGTTAACATCCACATGCGATCATCAATCAGCCGGCCAATGTGAACTTTTCGGGTAGTATATTGTTATTAATTGAACATAAGAATGAATGAATGAATGAATGAATGAATGATCATACCTCGTTTCGCAATGAGAAGCGAAAGTACGCAAGCGCATCGATTATCGTTCATATCGCTAAGTATTAAAAAACAAGGTCTTAAAACTTAAAATGTTGGTTATACGAAATTTAATGTATTTAAGTATTTCAATATTGTTCACGTTGAATCTCGATCGTTGTTTCTTATTATCATTCAACCTATATTAATGAATTGGTACCTACTTGTAGGTACATTAAGCTAAAGCGTAAAAATGCTACTAAGCAATAAAATACCTACCATTTTGGAATACAATTAAATATTTCAGGGTCTTAATCGTAGAGAAACTATGTTTATTGATTGGTAACATATTATTATATTATAAGTATTGAAATTAAGTTATTGATTTATGGGTAGGTATATCAAATATGACACACAAGTGAATGTCAAAACAAAAAACTAAGTTTACGAATTGAAAAAAAACTAAAGTTCACGTTTTTATTCCGGATTTTTGATGCTGAAGCATAAAAAAAACTTGAATTTGAAGTGCCTAGTTATACTGATTTACACAATTCAATGAGAAACGGAGGGTGGGAAAGCTCCATCGGCTCTTATTTACACAATACAACTGGCAGTCAACATCGAATTCATTTTTTACATTTGAAACCTAGCCTAGACTGCAACTGTCACTTTCCTGTCAAATTCTGACTGGGTTTGACCACTGGTAATCGACTTGACTTGACATTAAAAAACTGTAGAAATAACATGGAAGAGAGTAGCACAGGACCACTGGAAAGTTCTTGGGGAGGCCTATCACAATATATATATAACAATATATGTCTATATATAATATATATACCTAAGACGAATCTTAACTTGTAACCAGTTGAGATGAAGGCGCACTTCCCCATTATATATAGACAATCTAAAATGAAACCAGTGTAAATGATTTGCATATCCGAGTTAGTTTATAGGTATTAATTGTAGATTGTAAATAGAGGCTAATATTATATTAATTGACTTGAAGTTCACTGGCAATAAGTTGCGCAATTAGGCTTCTGATCCTCGCCCATGTAATGTTGTAATGCAAACCAAGAGTTTACGTGTCTCTACTTTCACGATTCATTCATTCACTCATTCATATTTGAATTCTTTCACATTTCCAATAAAAACGGGTGTCGCGAAGCTTGGTGTTTTTTCAAATCACGGAAGGTATAGAAGGCTCTAGATTTTAATTAAATAATCATAATTTAAAGTGGTATCACTTGATATCCGGGAGTGACAACACCACCTACCTGTATAATTCACTGTAATAAAAAAACAATCATTCAACATGAATGGTTGCATGTTTGCTCCCACGTGAGATTCTCGATAATTGTGATATTTTTTATGTTTTTTTCTTCAGCTGGCAACGTGCTACAGTCAATCAGTTTTGTAGGGACGGACCTTTGTACATGACGAACCTACTTGATGGTTTTTTATTTTTTAAGTTTTGAAGATAGAATTGTCAAAAACAATGCAGTGCCGAAGGTAATGTTCTTTGCAGACCTTCGCAGTGAGGCTTTGTAGAGACAAGAGATGCACTTAACATCAGGTGGGCTGCTTGCTTGTTCCGTCAATATATTTCTGATAGAGAAGAATATTAAACGTACATATTTCAGGATCTTAATTTTGCACATTTGTGCAATGCTTTTTCCATTGATTTTACCCAGCCTTCCAAGCTATTCCAACATAAAGTAGCACTGAAATATTTAAATAATTAGTAATGCTCAACAGATTTTTTACGAATGACTACTACATAACTTATGATTCGACCGAGGATCACAAAAGGCGTAAAATATACTGTTCTCGACAGAGCTTACTATTACTAACTTTACTTATATTGAGTGGTTTGGGGTTAAGACCTTATCCGTAGGGAGCCGGTGCCCTCCGGGCTTACAAAAATCTTGTAGGGTTTTTGATTGAGGCGGCGCGTGACCCAAAGTACTGGCTTTTATTAAGGCTAGTGAAGTTGCATAGCTATTCAGCGAGGCAATGCAGACAGCGTCTTGGGCACGCTTCCGTCTGGCACTGGTCTGATCAGTTGAGCTACCTGTAGACCGTTTGTAACGGTCCTTAGTAACCCGACTGTTACCCTTGTTTTACCTACATAGTTAGTTCACACTTCATGTTATAAGGCATTTGATAAATCTTTGATTAATAACAGCCCTTTACAATGTGTTCTGTATGAATTTCAATAAATTACATGCACTTATCGAAATGTCAACATAATTACACAATTATTTACAATAAACATGACATTTAAATGAAATTATATATATAATATAGTTATAATTACATTAGAATTTCAATAAAACACGTTTCGACGTCGTTATAATAAATGGCATCTTATTATATGAATATTTCATATGATTTGACCTCAGCCCTTGACATAAAGAAGTACCAATCATTAATAAAAAAATGAGGAAGTCATATGTCATGTTCATCATCATCTTCCTGTCTCCCACACAATGAACACATACAACTAACAGTACTGAAACAGATACAATACAGAATGCAGAAAGCAGAAGCTAACATTAAATTAACAAAAAATAGTAATTCGAAAACCTCATGTTCAAACGTGTATTTTCTTATTATCTTAATTAAATTTTCAGCTTTAAAATATTTTAGGTTTTATGCCGACGCCAAGTATTTAGTTTTTTTTTGCTACAACGCTGAAGCAACATATACATTTGTATGTGGTCCGCATTCAAGCTCTCATTGGAGCTCAGCTAGGTCACTTAGCAACATGACACCCACCCACAGCTGAAAAACACACTCCTTCTGTGCAAAGTAAAATATATAACAAACGCGTAACTTCCAAATATGTGTTGCAACTATTGACACACGCGGTCGATTTGTCAAATTTCACACTTGTGCAACTGGTGGCCACATTTTTGCATAGTTTTGTGATATTTTTGGCTGTTTCGTTATCTGTGCGATGTGAAAACGAAAAATATTATGTGTCAAATTAGTCAGTATATCTGAGTTATTTACAGAGTCGATATGAAATGATAAAAAAAAAACTTTATAAAATATGATTGAATAGCAGGAAATATTCTACGTGTTATATATTTTAAAAGGTGCAATTAAACCCGAAATAAACCAGTTTTTGACCTACTGTAACGCCTTCTAAACTGCTTGCAATAAGTAATTAAATAAATCTAAAGCTAAACATTTTGATTTTTTTCTTTACTTGGCCCAGTTTTCGTGTAATTAAAGAAAATGATGATTTTCGCGAGAATCCGTGCGCATCCATTCCACTTACTCAATAGCGGATTTACATCGCGCTGTCCCTTGCGCACGATTGTGCGCGGTTGTACGCGCTTAAAGCCTTTTAAATACGCATTAGTTGAGAAAAGAAAAGTTTAGGAGAAACAATGTAAAGGTCAAATCAGGCTTTTTTTTACATATTCGTTTTTATTGCTCTAAAGTGGAGACATAATGGTATCAATTGTAGTAGCTTGAAGTAGACTCATTAGAGACGTGTTTTTTTTAATCGACTGCATTTTTTCTATGTTAGGTATTAAAGTGCAACCAGTCTCGGTTTTGATGCCAGACCACAAAAAAGAAAACAATATTTTTATATAAATGTACCAAGAGCGAATATATAAGTCGACGAAATCTGTTTCACCGAGTTTCCATATCGCATGTAACTATTTGATTTTTATTTGGGTATGTTCTTGACATCAAAACTCGCCTGGGCGTTGCCGTGACAAGGATGAGATCTATGATGGAGCTAGTTTTCCTAGTAGCTGCATATTAAAAACACTGGCAGCGCGACGACAGAACACAGTGAAATGCTTGCCACCGGGCTTTCGGGTGGGCGCAAGCTAGGGGGAAGGTCCCCCTAGCTTGCGACCATGTCCACTAGCTTCTTGCTTCTAGGATCATTCTGCCGCAACCATTGACCATAGGTTAATAGGTTAACGATTCCGTTGAATGGACCACAAGGAGGTAGACTCAACTGATATACCACTGTAACAGATGGGCAGTTATTGATATTGAAAGTTCCGCCACAGGTAACCAAGGTAACTAACAAGGTACAACTTTGACATTTATCTTACAAGAAGCTGTCAAAACGTCAAACATTCTTCATTTAGCAGTTATCCGACTTTGAAAACTATTGAATTACTAGTTAGCCAAGTGTTTAAGGTCCCCCGCACACGAACGATTTCTGGAGTTAAAGATTAATATGACTAGATATATTATGGTTAATTAGTTTAGCTTTTTTTTCTAAAAAACATTGAAAAAGGTACATTTAAAATACTCAAAAAACATAACTATAGACTAAAGTTGCAAGCTATTTTTTTTAATCTAATTTACGTTACAATATTTTATTATGCGCACTGCAAAAACTTGGAATCAGCTTCCAGCGTCTGTATTTTTGCATTAGCCCATGTTTTCATGAGAAGAGAGTTGATAGGCCACTCCTGGGTAGGCTTGCTCCATCGTAGCTTCATCCTTGCATGTGCAAGCCTCGAGGTCAAGAAAAGAGCTGACCCATCGTTATATAAATTACTTATACCGTTTATTTGTGATGCTATTTTTTTATTATGGTAGTGTGGCAAAATACATGAAATCTGAGGCCCCGGAAAATCAAACGTCATCCGAAATCCGAAAGAACTTATGTCATTTTTGTATCAAAAGACGTAGATAAAATCCGTCATCTTCATCATCATTGATCACGTCATCGTCTGAAACACTGTTTAGTTTCCATATTGAATAAAAAGATCATCCGTGTGCGGTTGGTCTTAGGCAAATAAGTAGGAGGCTGGTGCGATCGAATAAGGTGAAGGTCATGGCTTAGGAGTCGTAAAAAGTAAATGAATATGAACATAGAATGACGTGTGTTTGTCTAGTTGTTCAAATCTAGAAATTCCCCCGTTTCCAGTCGTCGAGTGAACGTTTATCACAATTTGAGTGAACGATTGAAGTTTGATTCAAAATTGCTCTTTACATTATGTAATACTGAAAAACGGATATTCCGTGGAAATTTTCCAAAATCCTTCACTAGTGCACCTCTATACTACATAAGGAAGTTAAAGATACCTACCTGTGTTAGAGGGCTTGCTCGTCCTACCCTAATTTATAAGTCTGTAGATCAGTCAGTCAGCTACACGACAATTTATATATTTAGAAGATAATACCTACCTAGTTCTAATAATAATTAAATTGTTAAGTAATTATCTCAACGAGTCTTGGGAAGAGGTTTGTTTTGAGGTTAGCTCTATTTTCTGCTATTATATGAACAATAAGAAATTGCTATTGAGAAATTTCCACGGGATGGTGAAGTCTATGTAAATGTAGCCTTCATGCGTCTAGGGTAGCCTAGCTTCCTTTTCTAATGTAGAGTTTGTTGCATTGAAATAGGGTACCGAAAAATTCCAAGGGTTAAAGGGTAGCTTTCTTTTTACTCGTGCTGAAAGCGTATCGGGATGTTATTTTATACTAGTTTTTGCCTTGACTTTGCCCACGTGGTATCTAGATATAAAGTGGCCTGTTTTTCCCATAGCGTGTTCTATATTAATTTGAAACAAATGTCATTAATATCCGTTCAGCCATTTAGTGAGATGTTCGTGAGAAAGTAACAAACAAACAAGAATACAAAAAAATAAACCTACAGAGCTACTTTTGAATTCATTATCTGTTTAAGGGTGGCAAGTCTATCTAAAATGTTTTTTTTTGTTATAAAGATGAAGGCCACGTGCTTACCCGTCGTACAATAAAAAAAAAAAATTCGTTAACAAGTTCAAAAGTAAAACAGACAAATGCAGATGTTCAAATAGTTAATGTATGGATCCGCAAATGTGGACATCAAACCGATTGGAAATACCAAAATGGACGGCATTATTAGACTTCATTTGCATAATAATAGACGGATTTACCAGAATTGTTCTAAACTTAGTCATTTGTGTGAATTCACTTAGAATTGTATACACAGGTCACTCCTAAGTACTAAGGACTATGTACTTATGAATCAAGCAGACGAACAGCAACATCGGGCAACTTTGAAGAAACGACGGCAACTGAGTGACTGATATTTATCTGAATATTTGATGGAATATAAGGGTATATGATTACATATACCCTAATTCCATTAACCCATCAGGGTTATATTATACAGTAAATATTTACTATATCAATGTTTCGTTTCAAGAAAAGCTAACCAACAAAGTAAATGTAATATATATAATGTGATAACCCTGAGATAATCGTATTTATATACTTTTGCAAACTTTTCATGACATTTTAAATAAATGTTATAAGTGTATATTTATTTTCTATGTTAATATATTTTTCTCAAAAAAAAATATTTGCGAAATGCTAGAAAGTAGCTCCGTGAAGTTCGTGTTAGTTGCTGAGCAAATGTGTTGCAAGTTGCATGTAGTTATTGTAGTTTTTTATTTAAAATGGACAAATCGTATTGAGATAAATTTAATCAAATGTGTTTTATTTTGATCAGAATTGTGTCTCGTTAGCATTTTTCATAGATCGGTCCACGTTAACAGTCATATTTTATTATTACGATGCAATTTTCATACTTATGTATGATTTAAGTATATGTTTGCTTTATGTTTGAATAACGTAATTTTTTTTCTTTAAAATTGTTTTAGTAAACGAGTTTAAGTCATGGTGTCCAAAAAAAAACCTTAAAAAAATGTGCCTTCAAAAGACTTCAACGCGCTTTTTAAGATATGTTTGTTGTTACTTTTTCGTTTTGTTTAAAACTAAAGCTATTATAATATAAGAACTTATTTCTTCCCAAGTAAATAAATAAAACTTATAAAATTGTAAAGTAGGTAGGTACCTAAAAAAATAGTAATAGGAAAGCTCAGAACGATTTTGCATGAAGCTTTAGACTACAATGTTTTTTTATTACGTTAAAATGTTTAAAAAATTTAATTTAATCGGTACCTTAATTTGTTTTTTATGTTATATTAAGCACCCATTCATTAACATGAAATAATTTCAGAAAAATATTGCACAAATTTCAAAAATAATTGAAATGTAAATAAACAAAAATACTTTCAAAACAGCGTAGTCCACTCCACAGTAAAAAATCACAACAATAAAACAAGAACCTTTCTCGCACTTTCCACAGAAAAAAATAAAAAACTCACATATCCAAAAACTACCACCCGCCACAGAGAAATAACACACACTGCCACGATAATCCTGCACCTTCTTTTTAAGACGTCACTTTTTTATTTTTAATACTCGCGGCCGCGCGTCGCAAGGGTTACGTGTATCAAGACGCCACAGGTAGGAGCCGAGACTTATATACGAGTGTGTTTATGAAACTTGACCTCGCTTCGGAGGGAATCATCTCTAGGTTACTTGGCTCGGTTTCCCTGCTTCTAGGGAAAAGCCGAAGGATGTCAATCAATCCCCTGCATCCTTATGAATATCTAATCACGTTAACATTATAAAAGCGAAGGCTTGTTTGATGTTCCTTCATGCCAAAATTATAAATCAAATTCGGCTGAAACTAGCACACATTTGTTGTGTATTTAACCACCTCTGAGGTCTACACCTCAGAGGTGGTTCGCCTACCGGTGTCAGATCCAAAGTTCCCGGGTCGATTCCCAGGGAGGTACAATATTGTGCTTGGTTTGGTTGGTGGTAGGACTTTGTTTAAGTGCGCTAGCTACCACCATCTTACCTAATTCTGTCACCCTAACAACAATTCTAAATTGCTGTGTTGCGGTATTTAGCGTTAGCATTACAATTTACAATTGTTAAGAGTAGTAGTCCGGGGAAGTACTACCATCATACCTATTTCAGCCACCAAGCAGCATTGCTGTGTTTCGGTTTAAAGGGTATATTTGCCGGTGAAATTACGGGCACACGAGGCTTATCACTTTTATGCCTCAAGTTGACGGGCGCAATGCAGTCCGTGCAGGCTTTGTTCGTGGATGACCTACGCAGTAAGGCATTGTTACAAGTAAGGGACGCACTTAACATCAGGTGGGCTACTTGCTTGTTCCGTCTCCTAGTTGTATAAAAAATACATATCATGCATGTCTTCAATACAGTTGTTCAATCTTGGAGTCTTCAAGTCCAGAATGATAAGGTTCCTTTTAGATAAGCGTGTTTCATCTTAGGCTACATCTTTAGTTTTATCTCGTAAGCTGGTTATGAAACGCTTTTGGGCCTCCCTTTTATTTCCTTAGCTTAGATTGTTGGCCAATATCATTATACTAAGTCGAGGACTTTTTGTGAGAAACTTTGTCTAGAGAAGTAATAAAATAGGTACACCTATTTCAGCTGTCAAGTGTGTCAGTGAAATTAGAAACATACGAGAAAGCTGAAGTGAAAATTCCGTTTGTTTAATGCACAAAGTAACATACATACCTGGAATCGATATAGGTATTGGCTTATTACTAAGTTAAAAACATGTCATATTTCTTTGTTATAGGCACCATTATAAGCTCTAGATACACTTTAGACTAATTTTTGAACAATTTCATGAATAAACAATCAAATAAAATGTTGCTATCGTTAAGATACCGGTTTCAAATGTCCATACAAAAGACAGAAGCGCTCTTTACAATTATTAAAATTTAAAAATAAACAATTAACAAATAAGAAAAAAACAAATAACAATTCATAACAATGTTTTTATCGTTGATTTAATTTTAATACATGTATATACATAGATGTATGTACTTTTGTTTGAGAAAATAAATATGTATTTTATTAATACTATTTATTTATCCACACACAATCAATACCACTTTTTAGGCGACCGTACTTAAACATCACAATAATATATTCTACAGACAACAAAGTCTATAATTTCACATAAAAGTAAAGAAATTGTCTCTGCAACAGAAACGTTTTTTTTTGTATTTTCTTTTGCTCATTCGGAGCAATAAAGTTGATGTTGCTGTAAGCAAAATATTACAGACTATTTTAGAAACGCCCACATAAGTAGGTAGGTAGGTGGGCTCTTCCTCGTAGTTGGCTACCATGGGTATTGGAATCCCTGGTGCTCGCTGGTGGTTTCAACTGAATGATCACTATTCTGGTGGACGTAGGTGAGTAGGACCTGCAAAGGCCCGCCTGGTTAGACTGAAAGTACAAAAAAAGTACAGCGCCAGGCAGTTACCTGAGCTGGTGCGCGGGAGAGCCTGTGCTTTCTGGCTCTGGGTATACTCGCTCCATCGTAGACTTTATTCTTGTCTATACAAGCTGAGAGGACAAAAGCTCACCCACATCAACAGCCCATTAGTGTCCACTGCTGGACAGAGCATCCTCCAAAGCTGGAGGGTTTTGCCCATACTTACCAATTGTCAGGTGGATTATTGATTACAGTGAGGATAATATACAGAAGGAAGCTGCTGCGCTTCTTCTGGTGAGATCTCTTAGTCGGCTTTTACGACATCCACGGTCTAAGTTGGAGGTTTTTATTATTAGACCAACGCTGTTAAATTGGTCTAAGTTGGAGGTTTTAATTAATAGACCAAATCTGATATATTGGTCTAACTTGGAGGTTTTAATTAAAAGACCTAATCTGATAAATTGGTCTATGTTGGAGTTTTTAATTAATAGACCAAATCTGATAAATTGGTCTAACTTGGAGGTTATAATTAATAAACCTAATCTGATAAATTGGTCTAAGTTGGAGTTTTTAATTAATAGACCAAATCTGATAAATTGGTCTAACTTGGAGTTTTTAATTAATAGACCTAATCTGATAAATTGGTCTAAGTTTTAGGTTTTAATTATTAGACCAAAGCTGTTAAATTGGTCTAAGTTGGAGTTTTTAATTAATAGACCTAATCTGATAAATTGGTCTAAGTTGGAGGTTTTAATTATTAGACCAAAGCTGTTAAATTGGTATAACTTGGAGGTTTTAATTATTAGACCAAAGCTGTTAAATCGGTCTCAGTTGGAAGTTTTAATTATTAGATCATTATCATTACATTCCCAATACTCTACTGCAGGACATGAACCTCCACCATCTACCACCAAAGTGTGTTTGCGATCACGCTTGGCAGGCGGATTGGTCTTCTCAGTATTAGTATTGTACAAGGTGAAACAGAATATGTGTACAAAGCAGTGGGGGGGTTTTTCGGACCAGGAAAAGTATTTGTTGTGGTGGGGAGATAATAGTGAATTCCCATTTTCAGTTTCCCATACAAATCTTTTCATTTTCTCAATGACAATAAATAGTGACGACCCTATTCCTTTACCGCACTATGCATGTAGGTAAGTAGGTATCAGTTGGTGCAATTGTCTGTGTCAAAGAGTATTAAGGACAGATGAACCAATTTTAGTGAGAGCTTGGAGTCATCTCGTGAAAGTAGGTTATTTGATAGAACATACACATTGATAAATTACATAGGCACCTACAGTTACAAAAAGACGATAAATGCGATATTGGACAAACAAAAGTACATCATAGGAACGATTGTTTTATATTTTAGCTAACAGATAGATAAAATTCTTATTGATTTGACAAATTAAACCTTCTAGTAATGGATTGTCTTATAAGCAGCCCAGGCTTTTCGACGATTTTCCTCTGTTAGTGAAAGCGCTTTTCGTTCTTTGTGATTGTGACCTTCTGCTATGTTGCCTCATCAGTCTAGAGCTGAGGTCATTGACGCGAGTTAAGAAACAGCTGATTTTAGGGTAGTCTCAACTCAAAAAACCAGCAAACTAATAAGCATAGCTTTTTATATGGGAACGTTATATATATATTAGTAGACGTCTACTAAATACACGGGAGGATAGCAATTTTGATTAGATTTGATTAGGATTAGTAAGTTTAATACTTGTAACCAAATAATATACAATTAATTACCCTATAAAGTCATCTATATTTTTGCTTTTATTTTTGTTAGCGTGTATAATGATTATAAATAAATTAGTTTATGATAAAATCAATTTAAGACCTAATATATTCATTTACAAACAATCGAAAGTAGCTTGTACAAGTAAACTAACTACGTACAAGGGAAGCAGTCGGAAGCTAAGGCCTAAGGACCGTTACACAGTCTATAGGAAACGCGACTGTTCCAGACCAGTACCACCAGTAGTGCCCATGACACTGGCTGCATTGCTACTTGCCACGCTTATTTAAGAAAACACAGGCATTTACCATTGTACCTAGTTCGCCGTCTACCTGTAACATATAACTATGCGGTTCACCCACGTACCTACCACGAGAGAATCCGGGTTCAAGTTGTTATTATTAATCATCGATTGTATGTCCTTATATGGCTTAATTGTAATTTTATAGTCCTTACAATGAAATGATCGACCCCTCCAACTCAGCCCGTGTTTACGAAAATAATGGTAAACATTTCTTACTACTGGTCTAAAACAATATCTGTGGAAAATTTCAGCTCATCTGTTCGGTTGTTTTATCGTGAAGGAAATAAACACCTTTTTAGGGTTCCGTACCCAAAATCTGCCAACTGAGCGGGCTGTACCTTATTGAACCTGATGAACGTCATAGGTAGAGCAAGGTTTTTTACTTTAATATGTAAATGTGCACAAATAAGAACAGTGGATGAAACCCTCGGTGTGCGCGTCCGCACTTAGCCGTTTTTTTATATTATCAAGTGCCAGTAATTTCACCGGCCACCTTCGAGCCATGCTGCTAGGCAGGAGAAATATACGATTGGTGATAGCACTTCTCTCTCTAGTCAATGCGTACTACATTATACCAGCAGTAGATAGGCTAGAATGATCTGAGTAACATTCATTAAGGAAATAGTCAATCGGTAATTAGCTTATCCTAATTAGTAATTAAACTACAAAGTAATTCTTATAATTGTATACAATTGTCTATTTCCTAGGGCTTAATCATTTTAATAACTTTGTATTGAATCAAGCTTTGATCGACTTTGATATTTCAAATATCGAGAAATAGTAAGTTGTATATTGAAAACAATAAGATCTGACTAATATAATTATACCTAAAAACTATACCATAAAATATATAAACAGGTTAGGTATAATTTCTTTATGAATGTATCTAAATATTATAATATAAGTTTCCGTCTAGTACTGGTCTAGATCAGTTGAGTTACCTATAGACCATTTGTTTAGTTTTCTCTTTTTAGTTAACCGGCTGCATCTTTTTTGTAACGCTTTACATTGTACCGCTGTATAGCTATGCTGATTCGCTGGCTATAAAACAGATCTAGTATAATATCTTAAGCATTTGTTTAACTTGTATATGATTCATATAAATAATGTATTTGAGTAAGACCGTATAGCGCTACGCAAGGCTGGGATTTAATTTCTGTCATCCCGTGGAAATTTCTCAAAATCCTCACTTAGTACACCCCTACACCATAAAACAAAGCTATTATGAAAATTCAGTCGAAAAGTCTCCAGGGCTTTTGTTATGGGCGGTGCGATTATTTTCAGTAAGTCAGTCAACACATAATTTTTTAATTAAACCATTAAAAAACCCGCCTCTGTGGTCTAGTGGCGCGCCCACCGGTATCAGACCCAGAGATCCAGGATCGATCCAAATTAGTGCTTGGTTCTGTTGGTAAACAAATGTGTAAAATATTTTTTTCATACAAATAGTAATTTCGTAAAAGTGTTACTATTTTGATTGTGTATTTTTTACTATTTGTTCAGAAATTCGCTGCAATACAGATTCAGTTAAATAACAAAATGCTACTTAACACGGTGCAATAGACGGACATACTTTTTTTTTAGGTACGACGGGGAAGCGCTTGGCCTTCATCTCACCTGGTGTCAAGTAATGGTAAAGCCGGAGGTGGAAGCGCATTTCTTCTGGAATCCTCCATACATACAGACAGTCAGACACCAAAGTCTTGGTAAATAAATAGGGACTCGTACGGAACCAATGGAAAATGAAACAAGAGTCGTTGAAACTCGTAATATGATAAGAGATAACGAACGGCCTCGTTTTTTGCACTTTACATAATAAGTCCTAATGGTAAGTATATAACAATTATGTATTAACATTTACAGAGTACTATTCGCGTCCGGTTATGGAGGATGTTCAGTGTTTTCCGCTTATGTACTGTCGGGGCGAAAACACTGAAAATATATTCAGTGTAGCATAAGCCTGTGTTATGCCAACTACGTTAATAAAGCGGGTCCGATTCCCGTCGCGGGTTGTTTTTGTGTCATAATCAAAAATATCCAATACAAAAACTAAATAATAGAAATGTTAATTTGTAAATAATTTTGCTTCTTGTAATGGATATTGTTAGAAAAAGTTACAATATACAATAATTTTGAGAAATTATATTTATCATAGTTTTTAATTTCATAATGAGCAATAAACATATTATAGAACAACAATATATATGTTTTACCACGCTAACCGCCAGTCTGGCGCAACACGTCATGTTAGCATATCAGTGACGCGAACCCATATGTTTTGCTCCAACCGAAAACCACTCAACGCGGCAAAAGTTTTTGCTTCAAAATTGAAATACTCTAAGCTAATTAAATGCTCTAAGCTAAATAAATGTAAACGAGGACGGTAGATAAAATATATGAAAACTTTTATTCTACGATGGCGAAGCGCTTTGGCATCATTTCACCAAGTTATGATGCCGAAAGTATATGCGGACTGCACCCGGAATATCAATAGACTGAGGAGCTCCTCTCTCTCTGCTCTTGTTGCAGTACTCATACATATAACTACATTTCTTCCTAATGCCAGAATACACAAAAAAACCTAACAATCTCCTGTCGTACTCCGCCATTAGCTTGAATTATACGCTGTCAAAGTATTTTTTACCCCACGTCTTTTGCTTGCGTTGGAAATGTACCCCGCGCGGTACAACGTGTTTCCCCGACAGTACACTCACAATGCCTCCAATTACACCTGACAAGCGACCGTGGCCACGATGAGATCCGTCTCGCCGCTGTTTTTATGTTCATTTGTGCGGAATCGTAGATGACATTCATTGTATTTTCTACCTGCTACTAGATTCAAAACTACAGATAAGATATCAATTTAATCATTTTTTTTATTCATTTTTAAGTGTAGTAGGTACGTGGTTGTGCTTGGGCTTCATCTCACAGTTCACTATGTCCTAACGGTGCTCAGGATTAGGATTAGGATTTATGACACATGGGACATGATTTTTACACAGCGCCATCTAGCCCCAAACTAAGCAGAGTATGTCATATGGGATCTTGATTACGGACAGCATACATAAATGAACCTTTGAATACAGAGCAAACATTTATATTCATCATACAAATGTTTTTACCGGGTGGGAATCGAACCCACGACGTACAGCGCAGGAGGTAGAGCTACTGAGCTATGAGGCATGTCAAATATATAATAATAGGCTTCTGACAAAGCTCGCTCCATCGCCGACTTCATCCTCGCTCAGGTTTGCCCAGGCAAGCCAATAGGTCAAGAGTTTACCCATAAACTAATGTTTGGACGGTTATGGATAGTTCGATTTTCTGGCGACCTACTGAAACAAATGAGGGGGGGAAAGCCAAAGAACTTTCAGGACTTCCACATGACTAAACTATAGTTCATAATAAAATAAGATGCGCTTAATTTCCTTACTAACTAAAATATTGTATATCAAATTTATATGTTCTAACATTTCTAATTTAAGTTTAGCTAGTTAATCGTCTCTTACGTCGTAAGTACCCGACTTTACTTGGAGACTTGGTATCTTTGACTTGGAGGGGGTAATAGCCTCCTCCAAGTGTTTCCATTGGAAAGCCCCTTCGAACCCTTGCTTTCCTTGACAAGCTATGTCCGGCTATTTCCGTGATGTCATCTCACCATCTCTTTCTTGGCCCTCCTCTTCTACGTTTCTTATCCCGAGGGATCCAATTTGTGGCTGTTTGGGATCACTTTCGGATCTAATCTTTCATTGCAATTGTCCTGCCCATTTTCATTTAAGTTCCAAAATGTTCTTAACTGCATCCTATGCTTTGGTCTTTTTTCTGATGCTTACGTTTTTTATAGCTAACTAAACTATACTAAAAGTAATTTCTTTGCTTCAGGAAATTTTTTTCTGATCCTACAGCAGGTTAAGTACATCATTGACCCTGAGTCACATACCTTCTCCGGTTTAAGGATACGAATTCAGATATTTTAATAGTTATGTTTTGTGGTTGTCTATTTTTATGTTTATTTATTAGGGTTCCGTACATAAATGTTGCTAACAGAACTCTTTGAGTAAGGCTGTGTCCCACCGTCCGACTTATAAAATACTGTGGCTGTTGAAAATTACTGAGATTTTGTGTAATCATTTAAAATTGATGTTTTTTTTTTTATACTTATCTGTAAAAAAAAATCTTTATAATTTAAATTTCAAAAATTCCGTCTATACGTCCTATACGTTTAATAGTTTTTTATTTCTGCTCCTTTCGTTAAAACGGTTATATCCCACCTACAACGTATAACGTGGTGTGATTAACGTTATCCACAGATCAATATCACCATTACTAAAAACTGGTCAAGCGTGAGTTGGATCCGCAAAAAGCATCTATGGCGTGACATGGTAATAATGTGTAATTTGGTTACCCAAGTTCTTTTTGTCCAAACACAAATATGAGGAAGATAAAATGTGGATCAGGACGATAAAAGCACCCTTATTTTAATGCTAGTTTTTGTCCACGGATTTGACCGCGTAGTAGCGGATAAAAAGTAATTAACAAACAAACAAGCCAATACAGAAATATAGCAAACTAATTGTATTAACTAATATTGACTTGGATTACTTTACTTGTGTTACTATCTGGTCTAATGAAGAATAATCATTGTGGTTCCAGAACCCAGAAACCAGGTTATGCAAATCCGACTCACACTTGGCCGGATTCACGCTTATTTCGATCCCGGATCTTAATGATAAATGGGACAGACGGACGATAATAATGACAGTACTTTGTATTGCATTAAAATATTTCAAGTACAGTTTGGCCGACACAAAAAATGTAGGTAGGTACTGGACTAGTATTTAAGGTTGTTGCTCCCGGGTAGGGGTTTTGGGAAGATTCTGTTTCATACACTAGCGAACCCTTAGGATTACTTTTTTCCCATAATCCTGTGGGAATTTCGCGAAAATCTTTTCTTTTCGCACACTGACATAATAAGTGGGCTCTTTGAAAATTCCAAGTTTCTAGGCCCTCTGGTTTAGGCTGTGCGTTAACTGTCAGTCAGTACACAGTACTCTACACGACGATTTTGACATTTAGAAGAAGCAAAATTTTTTTACGATGAGTCAGTATTTGCTCTTTAATGTATTTTGTTTAGAACGGGTCGGCTCTTGGCCTCGAAACTTGCTCAGGCAAGGATTAGTTCTGCGATAGAGCGAGCCTACCCAAAAAGTGCTTATTGACTCTCTTCTTGAAGACACTAGGGTATCACAGCGGATAAACAGAAAGTAGGAGCTTGTTCCAAGTTCTTGCAGTGCGCACAATAAAATATTTTTGAAAGCGCTTTGTTCATATGCGAGATATCAGCCAGTAGATAATTAGCTGTGCGTCTGAAATGTTTTTTCAAAACAGTGATGGCGGAGTAGCATACCTACATAATCTGTGGTCATTAATAAGTGCTAACTAATATAAGCTATATTTAATTTACTTAACTCAACTAAAATTTACAAAAAAATAAAATAATATGTAGGTACAAGGGAAGCAGTTGGATTACCAATGGACCGTTACACGCGGTCTATAGGTAACTCAACTGTTCCAGACCAGTACCAGACGGAAGCGACAACGCAGCCAGAATCTTGGGCACGCTTCCTGATTAGCGCACGCTAATTCGCTGGCCTAAATAAAAGCCAGCCCGGTACTTACCTAGTTTTGTGTTTACTAATACAAATCCAATGTTCCCTAGTTATTATATCTCTCAGGCCTTAATACAAAATTAATAACATAATTTATAAGACTAATATAAAAGTAAAGGTTTCATCTAGTTAGCGTAGATATACATATAAGTGCAGGCGACTGTATATAGGGACAGATTTTTTCTAGTAGATATTTTGGGGTAGGTGTGATTCATCTCCTGGTTTGCTAGCGGTAACTTCTGAATGATCACAACAATGGTGGTAGGACTTGTAAAGATCCCCTGGCTGACGACATTCCTGCCTAATTCCGGAGACAAGCGGCTCGCGGTGTTGTGTTGACCTCATCCTCGCTCTGGCCTAGAGCTACACAAGCCTAGGTCAAGAGCTAAACCATTACTGAAATGTTACTCTATAATTTATATTCATAATTAATTTCCACATACGTTTGACCACCCTTGAAAAGAACAAGTGGCGATATGGCCTGTGACATGCTTTAATAAATAAATATTACAGGACATTGATTTCACACAGCGCCATCTAACCCCAAACTAAGCATAAGTAATAAGGGAACTAGATTACGGATAGAATAATTAAATACTTTTTTTTGTAAATACATACTTATCATACAATACAACACCCAAACAGAGAACAAACATCTAAATTCATCACACAAATGTTTTTCCTGTGTGGGAATCGAACCAACAACGTACAGCGCAGAAGGCAGAGTTACTACCAACTGAGCTATGAGGCTTGTCCGAAAGGAAGAGAGAATTCTTTTTTTTTTGTTTTACATATCTAGGAGACGGAACAATCAAGTAGCCCACCTGATGTAAAGTGCATCTCTTCCCTATAACAATGTCTTACTGTGAAGATGACATCCACAGAGAACATAGGCTACATAGCACGGCATTGCGCCTCACGTGCCTGCTATTTCACCGGCGACCATACCCTTCAAACCGTAACACAGCAATGCCACTTTGCGGCTGAAATAGGTATGGCGTACTTCTCCGGATAAGCCCTTTCACAATGGGCTCTTAATTAAATCTGGACACTGCAAGATCTTAAACTTCTTTCATGACCACCAAAGACCACTGCATGATGACCTCCTCCATAATGCAATCGGGGTAAGTCACAAGGTGCTGGCGTCCAAAACATTGATGGCAAATCGTTATTGGTTATAAGAATTATGAGCAATACAAGGCTACGAATCTCTGGTAAAATTGAATCACAATCCCAGTGAATCAGATTCTCAAGGTTTCTGAATATAATTTCACATTTGGTTGCTTATAAAAATATTCTAAATTCGCCGTTACTTTTTAAATTATACAAATTTTACACAACATCACACTGTTATCTGAAAAAAGATTGTAAATATATGGGAGCTAAATTGGGTAGAAAATAATACTCTTTTGTAAATAAATACTAAAGACACTATAATCACACACAAATAAAAAAAAACTCTATATTGTACATCTATAGCATAAACGACAATTGACAATTTAAAAACGAAAGTTATCAAGTACAACGGACTATTTATCGCTAAAAAGCATTAAAATATATAGAATGGAGAGTTTAGTAATACAAGTAGGTACCGAACATCTATGTTCATCACACAAACGTTTGTCCTGGGTGGGTGGGGAATCAAACCTACAGCATACAGCGCTATTACTAATTGAGCTGAGCCAGTTATTATAAATTTGTCATTACAAAGTCAGTAAAGTAAACTCTACTTCACGTAAAGTAAACTATGCTGACCTGTGGTAAGCTCACTGAGAACACAAACCATCAAATATTGTATTATGAACACGACACCCGCCGATGTTATGGCGTCATAATATCCACGCTTGGCAGGACCTAAAAGGAGAAAGCAATCCTTTTTGCGTTTCATAATATTTGATTTGTAAGGATCTCCCGTAAACAGATAAGCCGCGACATGAGTAATGTCTTTGACGGTTTCAAATCAACCGATAACGACACCGACACGATATCCAACATCTAACATCGTACCAATGTCTGACACGGTTTCACATCTAGGTTTCACGACACATTTATAAGAGGAAATACCATTGTTGAATCAGTTTCTGTAGGTACTTTGTTTTTAATCCAGATAAAATAAATATCTCATTACATGATTGAATTGAATCATATATTTTTTAGTATCGATTTTGTTTTGGTGGATATGTATTTAGACACGAAAGTATTTTTTTGGTAAAATAATAATATTGATGGGAATCTAATATTTGTAATACTATATGTATGTATATAAAATCGTCATGGAGCTGACTGTCTGACTGACTAATAATATTTTTTTTATTTCAAGTGATTGCACTTGGTCACAACATATACATATTATTGTGTTATAATGACACAAAAAATATCAACCCGTGACGCGATTCAAACCCGCATCTTTTCATCAGCGCTCAAGCTAAGAATAAATAAAAAAAAAAGAAGCAGGTTCGAGTCCCATCGCGGTTTGTGAATATTTGTGACTTCAAGGCTGTGCGTTTGTTGACCGAGCGAGCAAAGCGTCTTCGTCAGTTTCGAGATTGGCCAAAAATACTTTTGTCCGCTGTCTGTCGGTTTGTTCTCGCCTACAGGTCGCATTTTTCAACCGATTTTGATGAAAATTGGCACACATGTTCCTTTATTTACTTAACATTTTTTGTCGATCGGGCGATTTTTTTGGGGGTAATTTGCAGTAGCGTTATTAATTAACGGATTTCAATTAAATTTGAAAGACATTCTAAGAATTTAATTATACACAAGATTTTGTGAAAAAAAACCAAAAGGGTGAGTGAAGGGGGAAAAGGGGAAAAGTTTTTTCGGAAAATATATACCTACGTTTACTAATCAGACTACGCAGCCCTCTCCGCCTTTGCAAGACAAATTCGTAGACACCAGGTTCGATCTCCTCAGACCAAGAGAACGCGAGTAATCGCTAAAACTTATACCCCTATTTGCTCAAATAGGAAAAGTGAAAGAGGAAAGCATCGGTTATTGCATGGTTAGGAATATGGGCTCGCGAGGTCTACTGTTCTTACAAAACCACTAGTTATTAGTTATGTTATAATAACTAAATTATTAACGATCAGCCTTGAAGTCATACATACTTGAAACTTCTAGGTGCACTAAGATATGATTTTATGCAATTTTGCGATTCACTAGTATCTAGTTACATATTTAGCGACTAAAATTAACTGTAATTGGCACTTTGTCTTTAAAATCTATTCGTGTTTCCACCAGAACACAAATACTGTGAACAATCCCCCGGTTGCACTATTTAATGATAATATGTTTTGGAACACGATCTAATATATAACTCACGATTGTTTTAAGCTCTAAATTGGTCATGTATCGATTGTATTTTGTTACGTGTGCCTGTTTGTGTTTCAATGCAAGTCAGTATAGTGTATCGGGTCGGTATCGCTATCGGCTAATGTGAAAGCGTCCGTAGTTATAAATATTTGTAATATCTTCGTCATATTTTACTTTGTGTTTCGTTATTGCATAACTGTAGCAAATAAATGCATAATAACCGCAGCCATTTTTTTGCAATTGCATTTATGTGTAAGTTATATTTGCGGAATCAGTGAGGCCAGGTTTGAGACGCCATCTTGAACTAAAGTTAAATTAAGTCCTATTTTTAGTAACCGTAAGAAATATTTTATTCAAGATCTTAATATTTTTTATTAAAGTTCCGTTTTTTTTTACGAGGGACCTTGAGGTCAAAACCAGACCCATAATTATATCATTCTTTTGTACGTCACTGAATTCCTCCTTTTGACCAATATTGATGTCATATTGGTGTCTTGATCGTTTCGATGCACATTTGGATACGTAGGTTTTTTAAGTTTATGGGTTAGCTCTTGACTGCTAAGCTTGGCCTCTCATGTGGTTTCAAGTTATGATAAGGCCGAAGGTGAAAGCACACTTCACTCGGAATCCTCAGATGAGGAACTGGCTGTCTTACCTCTAAATGCCCAAACATTACAAATTAGAATAGTTGTTATGGCGACAGACTTTGGAAAGATGGTGCTAGCTAGGCAAACTTAAACAAAGTCTTACCACCAACCAAATCAAGCTCAATATTGTACTCTCCATGGGGATCGAACCCGGGACCTCTGGATCGGCGGGCAAACCACTAGACTACAGAGGTGGTTAAAAACTGTTATCCTGTGGTAGGCACACTGAAGTACTGATACACACCTTGGTGATTCAATGAATGACATAATATCTTCGACCTTAGTTAGAGCGAGTTCTATGCATTATCATAGACAATGGTAGGTATTTGACAAACGACATTAAGCCTTACTAATGAATTATTTACATATGCATGTCTGTTTGTCCTGGTATGGTCTATTATTGTACTTAGATTAGGTACTTGGTTATTGCTAAGTTATTATCACCTGTATGTGTAGGTTGTAAAAGCTACAGATCTTTTATTTGGGGTAGGTACCTGAAGCTATGATGTTTTGTTTTCGATTCGGGTTACACATAATACACGATTGCTGAAAATATTCTCTAAAGAAAATGATTTTGAAAAATGATGTTAATTCCCAAATTTATCTCTGAAATGGCGCGATACTTTTACGTAGACATTGCGTGTGTCTTGATTTCTTTTTAACCTATCACCTTATTAACAAAATTTGTGATTTTGCTATTAAATCCCGTTAATCCGCTTCACTCAGCTCAACGAGTAAGTTTAAATAGCGCCGTTCCTCTCATTTTGCTTACCTTGGGCAGCCTCTTAAGGTGAATACGGTTAGTACCTCTATACGCGTAATGTATTTGGTAAAATGTAGATTCAAAACATATCTTGTTTATCAAAGCTAAACCCGTGCTGAGGCAGTTACTAGGACAACTACCTCCATCTTATACCTCATCTTCGTCTCAGGTAATGGCGGAGCTTTGAGGAGGACAAAAAAAATGGGTTAATAAAATAAAAGGTCTCATAAGAGTGAAATAAGTCACAGTGACCGAAAATGTTGCACAAATAACAATAACATTTTATGTTATAAAATAGAATTAAAAAATATGCCCCCTTGACCCTCTCCACATTTCCAGACATATTAACCCCTTTATAACTCGCCATGTAAAGATCTCATTAATACCTGTCAGTTACTAAATGTAGCTAGGCGCCGCCCGCCCACGCGTATCAGACAAAATCAATAAGTATCTATTTACATTATGTACAGTCAGTCTCGTGGTTACTACGTCAATGAATGAATTTTAAGAGTAGTAGAAACCCTTAGTGATAGGGCTCGTCCGAAGAATTCCTACCACCATACTTATTTCAGCCGCCCAGCAGCATTGCTGTGTTTCTGTTTGAAGGGTATGGTTGCCGGTGAAATTACGGGTACATGAGGCTCAATACCTGTATGCCTCAAGTTGACGGGTGCAATGCAGTTCTGTGTAGGCTATGTTCTTTGTGGATGTGACCTATGCAGTAAAGCTTTGTCGTAGGCAAGAGTACACTTAACACCAGGTGCTTGCTTGTCCCGTCTCCTAGTAGTTTAAAAAAAAATGAACGAACGAGTGAATGCAATAACTTTGTGAATGAATAAATGAATGTTATACCATGTTAAAAAGTTCAGTATTAATAGTCGTTTAATTAGCGCGGCGGCTTGACCTGAAAACTGGCACAGGAGGGGATAGTCTACGATGGAGCGAGACTTACCAGAAGGTGGCTATTTACTCCATTCTTGAAGACAATAGGTAACACAGTAGGAATAGCTTGAGAGCAACTGATGATTTCTTAAAGCTGCGTTTCAATGAATTCTCCCCATATTTTTTTGTAGCGATTTTTTTCAGTAGTTCTTTTGCAATGACTGTCCCGCCGACGTTATAATTAACACTTGCAATTTGTCACTTTTCACGATTTCAATGTAGGACACCCTGAAACTACGTAACTCTAAATTTTTAACAATAGTTAGCCTTCAGACGGCCTACAACTAAGATTCTAGGTCCTGAATTAACGGCAGGTACTTACTACTAACTGTTATCTGTCGCCTTTGTGGTCTCGTGGTAGAAGTACTCTCGATCCCGATGTGCTGGGTTTGTTCCCAGTAAGAAGTTGCTTGAACCTGGTTGTCTGAAAAGTAAGATGATTTAGTGTTTCGTAGGAAGTCGGTCCCGGTGACGCATTATAGAGCCATGTCAGTAGGTCTACTACGAAAAACGAAACATGACGGATTACACAGATTTCGATACAAAAATGAAAGAAGTTCTTTCGGATCCAACGACGCTCAATTGTCACAGTAGTCGCAGCCCCAGGTTATGGCAGATGCTCGTAAAGCTGCCATCAATTTTACACAGTCCTTACGTGGAAACATCTAAAAAACACACTTGGCAAGCGTTAGTGATTGCAGTATTGTTGTTAATCTTTAGAAACACTTCTCTATCAGAAAAGAAACGCACTTTTATGCCTTGCCAAGGTCCTAACGTCATATAGAAACTCCTTAGTAATTACCTCCTACGATCTCAAAGTGTATGAGTCAGTGTCAAAAGGTGGATATGATGAGGTAGACACGTTAAATAATGTTTTTGGTAAATAGTAGCTTTCGAAACAAATCGTGAAAGTGAAATTCGCCACAACATACTACAGTACCTATATGAAGTGTAGTTTTTGTAAGGTTAGGTGTGATCTACTTCCTAGTGGTCTATCCCGGGCAACAGAATCGCTGGATTTTGCTTACGGTAACGGCTGAATGATCACAAGTCACAACACTGGTGGTAGGATCTGTAAAGGTCCAGTCCGAAGTCTGGCGCCTAACGCTATGACGTGTTCCGTCGATGCGCGGAGAGCCAGTGCTTTCTGGGCATGTTCGCTTGTGAACATTCACAAACGTCGTCATTGTGAACCTCATCTTTGCTCTGGCCTAGAGCTATACAAGCAAAGAGGTCAAGCGCAAAAAAAAAACGAAACTTACATAGGCAATGGTGAGGTGGACTACATAACAGTGGAGCGAGCCTTCCCAGATGAAGAAGAAGAAGCTAAATAAGTAGCCGACAATATCGCGATATTGTCGGCATTTAGTACATTTAGCCTGGTTATAGTTTTGGTTTCATAAATCCACGGTGTGTTTTGATTTGAAGCTACAATTTACACAAATAGTCACTTCAGAAGGTCTGTGACACAGAAACTCCTAAGTAATTACCTCCTACAGTCCCAAAGTCATGCGTGAGTCAGTTTTATAGAACAGTGATTCATGAACGAGGTTGAATGGAGAAATTAATTGACATTCTCAAGGAAACAGACCATTTTGTGATCATATTTGTATTATAAAATAAGATGAAATAAAAAATAATATTAGATTTATTTTCCTATACCTAGTTAATTGTGTACAATCGCTTAGGTACCTACTATCGTACTTTACAAACGAAAAAAAAATACTTACACTAAAGATTAAAAAATAAAATTATTAACTTCTTACTTAATATTACTTATTTACTCATTACTTAAGTCTAGGTATGGACCGTCTGTGGCGGTGAAAGCCTCCTCCAAGTCCTTCCATTTCGTCCTGTCTTTTGCAGTTACCATATACTTCCAGCAATTCTGACTTTGTCGTCATCCCATCTGGTCATTGGTCTACCTCCGGGTCCAGTTGGTGGCACCATTTGTCACCTGTTGCGATGAACAAATGCCAAGTTTGTATTATGATAGTGAAATTCATCATCACTATCATTAGGTGTCACAGCCCCGGGTGAATCTTGGCCGCTCAAGTAAATTCCTTGAACATGAACCCTTTTAAGCGAACAGGTGTCTTCTAGACCAGTGTGCTACATCATAGGCCTTAAAAGATACCTTAGGTCAAAAATAGGTCTATCTCAAAATACAACTTTATGATTTTTATTTTTGTTACACAATGTCAATGGGTTAGTTCAACACTAACAAATCCGACTAAGGGTTCTCACCAGAAGAAGGGTAGCAGCTTCCTTCTGTGTATCACCATCACCTTTACTGCGATCACCAATCCAATTGCCAAGCGTGGTGATGTTTAAACCCTCCAGCTTTGGAGCAGGCTTTGTAGCAGTGGATACTAGTAGTAGGCTGTTGATGTAATGTATCTAATAAACTAACATATATGAAAAAATACCTGCCTACAATCTAAAGGCCAAAAACAAATAGATATCTCGGATCTATTTTAAATAGGCAACAACCGTGGATAATGTGAATGCCAGTGACTCATACAACTTCATACAGCATGCAAATTAATTCATCATTTTATGAACCTGGGCGAGTCATGCGATTTTTCACGGCCTGTATCTATGCTTCGATCTGACTTTATTGTTATAACTAGATGTGTCCTGTGGCTGTACTTACATTTCTAACATATATAATGCAATATAATACATACTTACAGTATTTTTTATTGAATAATTAACAAAAGTCAATGCCTCAAATAAGTTATGAACGAATTCATATTAAAGTAACTAATTAAAATTGGGCGGTCAACAGATTCACACGTAACATATATGAAACACATCCCAATTTTATCCAGGATATTTAGTAGGTACTAACAAATTGTAAAATGTATTTGCAGTTTACAATTCGACTCGAGTAACGTATGTAGGTTTTAGCGCTCGTCTAATTGGAAGCGAAACGAGTCCTGAAGATTTGATATTACCAGACATTTTACATAACGCCATGTAGCTCCAAACTAAGCAAAGCTGTATGGGAACTGTTTTACGGAGAATGTCAACTCATTCATATCTTTGCAAATACATACATACTTATGTTAACATCTATCATCTATCTAACATCTATCATCAAACAAATATTTGTCTCGGGTGAGAATCGAAACCACTAACTAGGTATAGCGCAGAAGGCAGAGCCAAATGAGCTGTTCGGGCAGTTAATATCATATACTTAGTTATAATTATTAATGGGGGCCAACATGTTTTGTATTGGAATTTATTGTGAGTGCATAGATTTCGTTAGCTAAGTGTACTAACAAACAAATACAGTTTATAATGTTCGTATGTATAAATTGTATTACATACCATATAGATTACCTATCTGAACTATATTGTTGTAAGTTATTCTATATCAAATGCTCAACTACGACCTTTACATCATAAAAAACAAAAACTTACAACCTCCTTATAGTGAAAAGAAACTAGTTTTTTTTTGTGAACGGCCAGGATCTTTGAAAGAAGGTTAAACATTGCAAAACATTTTTGTGTCCAAAAAAAGGTTTGGACTTTGAAAGTCTTTTGAAAATCGATTATGAAACTGTTCCTATTTTAAAAGATACAAATGGCTTTGGAGTTACGGTTTAACGAATTAGAAATCGAACAAAACTCACGTAGGTAGGTACATGCACTCGCAAAATATTGGTTTTATGTAATGACCACTGCAAAACGTGGAATCAGCTGCATCCGTTATTTTTCCATAAGTCCTTCAAAATAGCAAGGCAATCTTTTGGTCTGCAGTAGAACGCATCCTTGCCCAGGCAAGCTTCGAGGCCAAGCGCTGAACATAATCAAAACAAGATTTAATAATAGTAGGTACGTTAGTATTTTATTATCTGTGAACTATAGATATTTACATTAGGATCTTTTGTTTCTGTATTTGTTCTTAGGTTTAGTTTGATTTCTTAGATTTAATATTATCTCTTCTTATGTTCATTATGCAATTTTTTGATTTGATTTGTTTTCGGAGGAGGGCGCTGACTCTGCTACTCAGTTTTATATTAAACTTTTGCAGTGTCATCGTTCCAATTATAACGTATGTACCTTAAAATGTATAGATCCCAATAAATAATTTTGAATATGAAAAAAAAAAACGATTTTTATTTCGATTTCCAAGTTTGAAGCCTTGTAGTTGTATAACTATATAAGTATAAATACTTACGCTGGGTAGTACATGCCTACCAAACTGGCTTGACCCTTCAGCCTGACCTTTCAAATACTCTTTCCATTTATTCCAAATTCCTATGGAATGACATAATTGGACGTTTAGGTTAATAACTTAATATTACGTCCGCGTTTGATAGGTAGGTAGGTAGGTATGCATTAAATTTTATTTTAGTTACGTTATCTTCCCAATTCCAAATCTAATACTTGATTTGAACAAAATATCACAATTTTGGCGATGAGGGTGTCCATTGGTACATTGTTATTCAACAGCCTCAAAATAAGGGTAAGGATATATTTTAGGGGCCCATTTAACTAACGTGTTATATATGCTCTATGTGTTATATTATGTGAGGTACCTACGGTGTTTTGGTCTTTATCTTTACCCTGATAAATGAAAATGACAACAAATACTAAAACCAGCCAAGCAGGAGTCGGACCCACACGAATAGTCGAGAACGAAATAATAAAATACCCGCATTTTTTGACTTGAAATGTTTATAAGAAAAACAAAAGTAAGAAACTCAAAAAAAAGGTAAAGAACCCTCAGTGTGCATTACGACTTGCACTTGGCTAGGCAAGCAAACCTAGGCAAGCCTAGATGTCAAGAGCTGACCTATCTAAAGTAAAAAACAAAAAAAAACATTTAAAAAAGTGTTTTTCCTTTTTTTCTTCCTCTTTTAATAAAGTTTTTTCATTCATACATTCAATTTATTTCACGGATAGTTAGTTGGATGTGTTCACGTCAAGCAGAAAGGCCGCCTAGACCATAGAATGAACCATAACCTTGCGACAGCATCCCTGACATTTAAAAAGAATTTAAATTCGCTAAATGGACCGCAAAAAATCAATTGTTCATGTCCGGAAGAGTTAATATTAAAGATGGTCGTTTTAAGGACATTTCAGTGATTAAATAAAGAGTTGAAAAGGCAGATTTTTTTGATTAAATGATTTTAAGGACTTGAATCAATAGCTGACCAGAAAGCAAGATGTGGCTAGCTGGAAAACTCCTACCTAAAATGATCCTTCATAGACCCACATTCTAAAATTGAAGCCTTTTAAATTGTACCGATTCAGTAATTAACATGCAGGTGAGAGAAAGAGTAGGAAACCCTTACTATTTATATAAGAACTACCTTTCAAATTTATAAATAGATATCCCAAATGAAACACGTTTAGAGTCTCTGTGAGTTTCACCAAACTATTATGAATCTAATATACAAAGTGTTAAAAAAATGGTAGATGCCGTTTCCACTTTTTAGTTAGACACATTAAATAGATAAATAGCATCTCTAAGAGAGCTTTTTAAAGTCTTGCTAAGTGGATAACAAAAATCAATCAGATTAATTGAATGTTATAATGTAAGAAAAACACGAATTATTCATTAAAATATATATTACTTTTTCACACTAGGCTTCGTTACCAAAGCTACTAACATGGTGATGTAACTACAAATAAGCAAAACACCAAATGTTTACCTACTTGCATATATTATCTATACTTAATTTGAAACAGGTACATTATACACGTGAATATACCGTAGATAAACTTTTACCAATACAACGTAAAAACATCAGAATGAGGGTATAAGGACAAGCTAGCAATCAAAGGTTAACAAACACAGATGTATATTAACTTCAATAGGTAGATTCACGGACCCACAAAAGTAGGTAGACTAAAGTAGGTAATTTTACAAAGCACAAAGACAACTAGGCAGGTACTTATCTTATGTTTAAGATCCGTCGATAGAAATATGACTGTCTTCTTTGACCATTATTAGCCCTTTTTATACTCTAAAATAAAACAGATAAGCTGACAAAATTTAAACCAATCACAATTGAGTAAATATAAACTTAAATTATCTTACCCTAGCATTGTTACAAATAGCAAGTGATATCGTAAAATCTTGTTGAAACCTAATTCGAGAAGTTTGGAAGTATTTTAAATTATCAAATTGTATTGTATCTACTTATATTTCTATGATTTGTGTTCAGCCAATCATATACGAGAAAATATTATCTTTTCCTAGCATTGTTAAAAACAATAAGTGGTATAGTAATATCGTGTTGAAACCTAACTGAAGAAGATTGAATGTATTTTTTATCATCAAATTGTATTGCTTATACGAATATTTCTAATATTAGTGTTCAACCAATCGTAGAGATTTAAAATATTTCTGCAATTTGATTAATATTACAAAGTCTTACTAATTCAATCTTTCTTAAAAACTAATTTATGAGTTTTACAATTTTAGCTGTCATTAAATGATGTTCTTATTATTACACACTAAATCAATGGAATATCAAGGCATCAAACAATTATTCATTACATAAACTTATATTCTGAACTTTCAAATAAAAGTATATAATCAAAGTTTAATCTATTAGTAAAACACATCAACAGTTTACAAAAATGTTGTGTGCTGTGTTTACTGTTTAAGAGGTAACAGATAGTTAGTTTTTACTAAATAAGACGTCAACAATTTTCCCGGAAACAACATTTGAATTTCACAATGGCATTGTTCTAAAACTAACTTCATGCTTATGATTATTGAAGTTTGACACTAAAAGTTGACACTGACATTTGTTGTGACGATGACAATTGGCAATTGAACACATAAACAAAAAGGAATGGTGACTAGTTCGATGTATTTTATCTAATTTAAATTATAATCTATCACGGCCATTCTGAATGGTACTTCGTTCTCGAAGTATCACAATTAATTAAATTACAGTAATATACAAGTAAAATAAAGTATACATGTACACAATCTGTAACCAAATCCCTACCCGCATCCCTATCCACATCCCTATCCACATCCCTATCCACATCCCTATCCACATCCCTATCCACATCCCTATCCACATCCCTATCCACATCCCTATCCACATCCCTATCCACATCTTCAATCACTTGAAGTATTTTACAAAAAAATATATCATGATTCATTAATATCTTCGTCGGTAAATTCACCAGGCCATTGTCTTAATTTGTCTTTGGCCACAGTTACATTTCTTAAATTACCTGATCCTCTTAGCATATATCTGTCAAAAGGTAGAACAGAAACAATTTCATATGGTCCTTTAAATTTAGGGCTTAATTTGTCATGTCGCCTGTGATCTTGACTTACATATTCAGTAGAGCCGATTTCAAATATGAGGTTATTTCGCCTTACTGAATCAAATCGTTTTTTAAATTGATTCGCCTGTAAGCTTAAACGTTGATGAGCTATTTCGCGATCTGCTCTTACATCTACATTGTGTTCAGGAACGTTAGCTTCATTTAACCGAGATTGGATACACGGAATGTTTGCATTACAGCCTATTAGTAAACGAATGGGTGTAAAACCTGTAGATTTTTGCACCGTAGTATTAATAGATTGTTGTACTTTCCATAACCCGCTTGGCCAGTCTGATGAACCATTACAAGTAGTATTTAACATATCTATTACAGTAGTAACATATCGTTCAACTTGACCATTACCCCTTGGTGTACCTGTGGACACCATATGATGTTCGATTTCTAATTCTCTAAACAAAGATAGAATTTGATTAGAATTAAAGTTACTTCCCCTATCTGTGATTATTAGCGAAGGGGTGCCAAATATAGTAATAGTATCACGAATTAGCGGTACAAGTTCTTGAGCACCTAAAGTTTTAAGCGGTTTCAAAAGACAAAATTTGGTAAATCCATCCACCACAAGCAAAATATATTTGTATCCTTCACTTGTTACTTTAAATGGACCAGTACAGTCTAAGTGAGTTGTATGAAATGGTAAAGGAACTTTATTTATTGGATGAAGTAAACCTTGTTTTGGACCCGAGTGACCTTTACGTTCAATGCACGTTAAACAATGTCGTAAATATTTATGAACAAATGCTGCCATACGAGGAAACCAGAAATGTTCACGGAGCTTTATTAATGTTTTATCATATCCCACATGACAATTTTCATCATGGAAAAGTTTTAAAAGACTGAGTCTACGTCCTTTAGGTACATACAATTTAGGTTCATTGGGTCCTACTTTGTAAAGTAACAAATTATTTTGTATCAAATATTGATTATTATCAAGTTCACCTGCAACAACTTGACTTATTATATTTTGAGTTTCTAAATCATTATTTTGAGCAAGTTATAACCAAGATTGGTCATTTGTTAAGTCTGAAAGTTCGTTTGATGATTCAACAGAACAGATCCTTTTTTCACTAGGATTACGACTAAGGAAATCGACATGCCCAATATATTTCCCCTTTTTGTACGTGATCTTAAAATCAAAATCTTGCATATACGTCCACCAACGAGCTACTAAGGAGAAAATTTAAATGTTGAACCGCCTTTGTAATGGCCCTTTGAAACACAGATGGCCCATTACAAATTCCGAAAGGCATTTTTAGATACTCGTAGTGGCCCCCTGGAATAACAAAAGCAGTGTATTTAATCGATTCTGGTGATACTGGAATTTGGTAAAACCCATTTTTCATATCTATGGATATGAAAAATTTTGCTTTTCCTAATTTATCAATTTGATCCTCAATAAGAGGAAGCGGGTACCTTTCTTTTTCTAAAATTTTATTCAGTGCTCTGTAGTCCACACACATTCTATCGCTACCGTCTTTTTTCTTTACCAGTATTACCGGGCTAGCATAAGTGGAACTATTTTCTCGTATTATTTTATTTTCTAAAAGCTCTTGTATTATTTCTTCATCTTTGTCCTTTTCAATCGGAGCCAATCGATATGGCCGATAATAAACAATGTCATTTTTTTGTAAACGTAAACTTAGCTCCCCAGCTTTTACCGTCCCGATATCATTTAGAACAGAAGGGTACTGTCGAAAAATGTTTTCAATTTTGTTTTGCAATTCAATATCTAAATGTTCAATTTTTGGATTTAATTCAGAGAAATTTGAAGACGTAGAAACAGTATTTACAAATGATTCTGTTTGCATTAACTTTCTAATTATTCGGCTACCATGTAAATCAGTAATGATTTCTATATCTGGGTACTGAACAGCATTTCTACCTATCAGAAGATCGTATTGAAATTTTTTATCTCTTGTGACATGTAAATCAAGTTCCAGGCAGACATCCTCAAACTGAACCGGTACAGTAATAATAGCAAATACATGTATTTTGTTTTGTCCTATTCCTTTTAAGTATTCAGAAATTGGTGAAAAATGGCAAAATAGTTTTTTAGCTACCGATTCTTTAATTATACTACAATTAGCTCCAGTATCTATGTATGACATAATAGGTACATCTTGAATACTAGTTCTTGTAAACTTTAATTCTGTCGGCCTAAAAAATTTACTTCCTTGATGGTTGAAGCCAGCAAACAGATTCAGTAGGACCGATCCTTTTACAATAAGTACAAGTTTTATTTCGAAAATCATTTGATCTATTGTTTGATTGGTCAGAAGTCGGTGATGCGATTTGCGTTATTTTTTTCGAGCACTGGGATTGAACATGCTCAGTTTGATTACAGATAAAACATTTCCTATCTACATTAACTCTAGGCCGTTTTGCAACTACAGGATACTCGCTGTTTTCGAAAAGTCTTTTCTTTGTCTTGGCAAAGGTGGAGAGCAAAGAAATAAGGGCGGAAGTGGTAGTCACACCGTTATTCAAGGCAGCGAATTCGAATTCGAACATCAACATCACTTATACCACCGCAGATTAACTCAATCAGTTGTAAATCCGTTCATGTTATCTTAGTAGAACGGAATAGCCTGATTTTTCTCCTGGCGTATTCACAGTAAGATTCTGCTGAAGCCGAGGTATATTGTACAGCCTTACAATTTTTTTCTGACAGATTTTTCCTTTCAGGATATGCATCAATAATATCAGAGGAAAAAAAATCCCAAGATCTACCTTCTAAATGTTCCCATGTCTCGAACCATGATAAAGCTGAACCTTTAAGGGCCTTACCGGCTTTTGCTGCCGTCTTGATACTGCTCCACTTGAATTCATCAGCAAGTTTTTTGATACTCTGGCACCAACTCGCCGCTCCGCAGTCATTTTTATCAGGATCGAAGAGTGGCAACGCTATGTCATCATCCTTCTGGTGGACCGAAGAGATTGCGTCGCGGACCGCCATGAGAAGATCCCCGATCGCCGATGCATCCATTCTGAAATAATTACAAAACTTTAACGATATGAACCTGAGAACAATCCCACTTCTGATGAGAGAAAGAGTAGGAAACCCTTACTATTTATATAAGAACTACCTTTCAAATTTATAAATAGATATCCCAAATGAAACACGTTTAGAGTCTCTGTGAGTTTCACCAAACTATTATGAATCTAATATACAAAGTGTTAAAAAAATGGTAGATGCCGTTTCCACTTTTTAGTTAGACACATTAAATAGATAAATAGCATCTCTAAGAGAGCTTTTTAAAGTCTTGCTAAGTGGATAACAAAAATCAATCAGATTAATTGAATGTTATAATGTAAGAAAAACACGAATTATTCATTAAAATATATATTACTTTTTCACACTAGGCTTCGTTACCAAAGCTACTAACATGGTGATGTAACTACAAATAAGCAAAACACCAAATGTTTACCTACTTGCATATATTATCTATACTTAATTTGAAACAGGTACATTATACACGTGAATATACCGTAGATAAACTTTTACCAATACAACGTAAAAACATCAGAATGAGGGTATAAGGACAAGCTAGCAATCAAAGGTTAACAAACACAGATGTATATTAACTTCAATAGGTAGATTCACGGACCCACAAAAGTAGGTAGACTAAAGTAGGTAATTTTACAAAGCACAAAGACAACTAGGCAGGTACTTATCTTATGTTTAAGATCCGTCGATAGAAATATGACTGTCTTCTTTGACCATTATTAGCCCTTTTTATACTCTAAAATAAAACAGATAAGCTGACAAAATTTAAACCAATCACAATTGAGTAAATATAAACTTAAATTATCTTACCCTAGCATTGTTACAAATAGCAAGTGATATCGTAAAATCTTGTTGAAACCTAATTCGAGAAGTTTGGAAGTATTTTAAATTATCAAATTGTATTGTATCTACTTATATTTCTATGATTTGTGTTCAGCCAATCATATACGAGAAAATATTATCTTTTCCTAGCATTGTTAAAAACAATAAGTGGTATAGTAATATCGTGTTGAAACCTAACTGAAGAAGATTGAATGTATTTTTTATCATCAAATTGTATTGCTTATACGAATATTTCTAATATTAGTGTTCAACCAATCGTAGAGATTTAAAATATTTCTGCAATTTGATTAATATTACAAAGTCTTACTAATTCAATCTTTCTTAAAAACTAATTTATGAGTTTTACAATTTTAGCTGTCATTAAATGATGTTCTTATTATTACACACTAAATCAATGGAATATCAAGGCATCAAACAATTATTCATTACATAAACTTATATTCTGAACTTTCAAATAAAAGTATATAATCAAAGTTTAATCTATTAGTAAAACACATCAACAGTTTACAAAAATGTTGTGTGCTGTGTTTACTGTTTAAGAGGTAACAGATAGTTAGTTTTTACTAAATAAGACGTCAACAATTTTCCCGGAAACAACATTTGAATTTCACAATGGCATTGTTCTAAAACTAACTTCATGCTTATGATTATTGAAGTTTGACACTAAAAGTTGACACTGACATTTGTTGTGACGATGACAATTGGCAATTGAACACATAAACAAAAAGGAATGGTGACTAGTTCGATGTATTTTATCTAATTTAAATTATAATCTATCACAGGCAATGAGTTCTATTATTTCGGGTTATTTATACCATGGCCAGAAATCGTGGCTCAAATACAACGTGGCCGGTAACGCATCGTATTTTGTTCACAACGTGGCCGCTAAAGTCCGGTCACGTTGTATTGTACCTAAACTCAGAAAGTTTTCATTTACGTTGTGGTCGAAATTATATTTTAATTCCAGCACCAATGATAAAGGTAGAACAATAATAAAGTGCGTATCGAACAATGTAGGATTAGCATTAACATAACGCCTATTCATAAGATCAACAGAGACGACATGTGTAATAGTGGGCTCTCACCTTTACGAACATTATTATTAGCGAAATGTCAAAGTCAAAGCTGTCATCGACAGGCCGCCATTTCAATACATGGGCCAAGTGATATACCTAGGTACGTAGAGTTGCCGTGTCGTGGTTTCAAATCCCCACATCACAGGTTCAATCCCAATTACCAATAAATTTTTAATTTGGGTTGATCCTTGTGTGTGAAACTGATTGACAGTCAACGTACAGCCCAAACCAAGGTATAGAGACTGAAACTTTCAGGGTAGTTTTCTTTCATAGTGTAGGGGTGCATTGAGAAAGGATTTCGGGAAATTCCAGGTCCCATTCGAAGTCCCAGGCGTTTTACTTGTTACGAAGGAAATGGCCAGAAGCATCATGATGAGGATGGAGTATTTTGTCAATCCCAACAGGCGGTAGGCGTCTTGGCTGGTTGAAGATCACAGTATTGGAATGGAACTGCTTGCCCTCGTCTGGTTTTCCGTACCAGTACAATCTTGGAGACTCCAAATAATAGGTATCTTTTTGACAAACGTGCCCCATCTTAAACCACATCTATAGAGCTGGTGGTCATCGCTTGACATCACATATTAAAAAAAACGACACAATTCAAACATCCTAAGCAGTCTGCCTCGTGACATTTAGACGCCTTGTACAGATCCGTAGATAAAAGGGCCTGATGCTATTGTGATTTAGCGAAATGTAAGATTATTTTCACAAAAAATGGGTTTACCCTTGACCTTACATATGCATGGATGAGGTCAGCGATGGAGCGAGCTTGCCCAGGCACGGCTGTCCCATGCACTGAGGGAACACGATCTGCTTGGTGCTGGACTTCGGTTGGAAATTGACTATATGCTACAACGTTGTGTTAAAAGTAACTGCCTTAAGGTATGTTAGAATGACGTAACAGTTTGCATATGTCTAATTGACATGCACCTACCCTAACAATACCATTTGAGGCGTTTCAACCATTGTACCAAACCCTCCGAAAACACAAATCCTATCAAACCCTAAAACCGCAATAAAAACCCGTTCTTATCACTACAGTACAAGGTATATTTTCGTATGTGATAAGTTAGTTTGTATGACCTTTTGTATGACCGGGGCACACCTACATGTAACCTTTGATCTAAGGTTGAGATCAATAGGCTCGTTGTATGAAATGTCATTATTTTATAAATCTATTTATATGAATGTAAATAAAACTACCGGAACTATTTCGTAGGTCATGCATTGTTGTATAATTTACTAAAGCAACGCCTGGGACTTAATCCCGTCGTCCCGTGGGAATTTCTTATAACGCTAACACCAAAGTTGGTTCCAATCCAACCCACTTTTCAAGGCATAGAATGCAGGTTATTCGCATTTCGATCTTTTCTCACGATTCTGCATTCATGTGTGTCCGACTCACGCTTGACCGTTTTTATTTTTTTTATTTTTTATGGTCAAGGTTTAAGTTTGACCAGCTTGAAAAATGATTGGCGTTCTGGTCTAAGATGGAACACGCTTGCCTAAAAGGAAACTATTTACTCTGGACTTGAAGACTCTAAGATTGTACTCGTGCGGACAAATAATAAAACATAAAAAAACATTTATTTCGTAAACATAAGTATGTACAGAATAACCATATTAATTTGTGATATTTTATGAAATAGACGAGCTCCATTCCTTACCAGAACTTATCATATGGGTAATGTAGTCCACCTACTTGAAAATGTTATGGAACAAATATTGTTTAAAGTGTCACAATCAAAAAAACAATTGATAGCTTGTGGAGATTTTAATATTGATCTATTGACACATATAGCAAAAAAATTACTAACCTGTTTAACTCCTTTAATCTTAAACCTATGTTTATGGAGCCTACTAGAATAACTGAAACCTCAGCTAAATGTATAGATAATATATTTACAGATGCCAACATTATATGGAAGAGTGTAATAAGTAAAATAAAATCTGACCATCTAGGAGAAATTATTAAAATCGAAACACAATGTAAAACTAATATAAAAAGGAAAATTAATTTTGTGCCACTGACAGCTGATAGAGTGGAAAAATTAAAATCAGCACTAATGTCTAAATTACCTGTTTCATATAATGGCAACTATCCTGATTGTTTATATAATTCATTTTTTACTAAATTTAGCAACATATTTAACTCAATATATACATCCAAAACAATCACAGTCTCTGATAATGCAACATTTAGTGAGTGGGCAACAGCGGGAATACATAAAAGTAGAAGAAAATTGTATGAACTTTATGGTGAAAAACAGTACAACTTTAGTGAAGAGTTTAATGATAAAGTAAAAAAATATTCTAAAATCTTTAAGGAAGTTTGTGTGGCCGCTAAATCCCAATACTTGAGAAAACAGATTGTAAATAGTAAAGATAAAATTAAAGCTACTTGGAAAATTATTAATAGTGAGACTGGAAAAGGGAAAAGCAGCAACACTAACGAATTTAATTTAAAAATAGGAAATCTTAACATATCCCAAAATATTGATGTTGCAACAGCTTTTGAAACGTTTTTTACTGATATACCTGTTTCTACCACAAAATCATTGAACTCTTCAAATATTATGGCAGAGTCAATACTGAAAAACAATGTACCATCATGTAATAAACCATTTTATTTCAAATATGTTAATAATAACGATATTATTAAAGCATTTAAACTTATAACTGAAAAGAAGACCTCTGACCTCTGGGGCATCTCTGTAAGCATTGTTAAACCTATAATAGGCGTTATAGCGCCTGAATTAGCTTTTATTTTCAACGAATGCATCGACTGCGGCGTATTCCCTAATTTAATGAAATATAGTAAAATAACTCCTCTTTTTAAATCTGGTAACAGTTCTGATCCAACAAACTTTAGGCCGATATCAGTACTACCGACATTTAGTAAAATCTTTGAGAAGATTATTCTTACACAGTTACATAGTCATTTTTATGCTAACGCCCTATTTCATGACAAACAATTTGGATTTACAAGAGGTCGCTCAACTGCTGATGCCGGTATTAGTTTAGTATCGCATATTTTCGAGGCCTGGGAGAAATCACATGATGCGTTGGGAGTCTTTTGTGATTTGTCTAAGGCTTTTGACTGCGTGCACCATGAAACACTGATTATGAAATTAGACCACTATGGTATCAAGGGTGTTGCACTAGACTTACTCACGTCTTACCTAAGTGATCGCATACAGCATGTCGACGTGAACGGCCAGCGTTCTTCAGGATCTTTGGTTACCATGGGTGTGCCGCAGGGTTCTATATTGGGGCCTTTCTTGTTTTTAGTATATATTAATGATCTGCCCCAAATAGTTAAAGATGACCATGAGATTGTTCTGTTTGCAGATGATACGTCACTTCTATTTAGATTGAAGCGACAAATGACTAACTTTGACAACGTAAACAATGCAATCTCAAAAATTGTTAACTGGTTTAATGTAAATAACTTAGTACTCAATCAGAAAAAGACCAAATGTATTCGATTTATTTTACCAAATGTAACTGAAGTTAAAGCTAATGTAAAAGTTAAAGAGGAAAACATAGAATTAGTCAAAACCACTGTATTTTTGGGATTAACTTTAGATAATAAACTTCAATGGGGCCCACACATAGATAAACTGGCGAAGAGGCTTAGTTCTGCAGCATATGCTGTAAAGAAGATACGTCTTCTCACAGACGTTGCTACAGCAAGACTAGTTTACTTCAGTTACTTTCACAGTATTATGTCATGTGGCATAATACTGTGGGGAAGTGCTGCAGATATAGACACCATATTCGTTTTGCAGAAGAGGGCTGTTCGCGCTGTTTACAAAATGGGTCCCGGAGATTCATTAAGAGACAAGTTTAAAGAAATAAATATATTGACTATGCCCTGCCAATATATTTATGAAAATATTATGTACGCGCGTAAAAACAGAAGCTTATTTGACAAAACTGTGATAAACATAATTATAATACTAGAAATAAGAATAAACTCGCTGTTCCCACAACTAGGCTCCATAAGGTTAATAAATCGTTCATAGGGCAAACTGTACGCTTTTATAATAAATTGCCAAGTGATGTGCTAAGCTTGTCAAATAATAAATTCAAAAATGTTGTAAAACAAAAGCTATCCAGGAAAGCTTATTATAAAATTTCAGATTACCTAGAAGATAAGAAAGCCTGGCATTCAAAAAATGAATTTGCTCCAGTGAATAAATTGTAATTAGTATTAGATAATTTTAAGCTATTGTAATGGATCATGAAAAAAAAAACTAGCCCGAGGTTCTTGCCTCCTTGTGTGCTGGTCGCGATTCCGAACAGGCGGTAGATTTGACGTTTCAAAGTGATCCTAAAAAATCTTACTTAATAAAAATATTTGACTTTGACTTTTGACTTTACTTATTCTAATATACCCAAACATATCAATTGTGTTAGCAAAAGAAAACGCCTTAGCACACAAAAAAAAGAATTAATGAATGAATGCTTATTGTACACATCGAGCAATACAAACATTAGGTGGCGCAGTGTATATAGGTACAATAGGCGGTCGTTCGCTGAAAGATGTTTCTTCCAGGCAACCATAGAAAGAAAAAGAGAATGCAAACTATTTCACATAACAGACATTAGAGGACAATATTGAGCAAATGAATTCAACTAAAAATAATACAACAAATAGGTACATTTATTTATTTATTTATTTATTTTAAGTCTTTCATTTCAGACAATTTCATATTAGGTTCCTAATTTAGTATTTTACGTGACATCAACACTTATATCTGTTTGCCCTTTTTTGGCAAAGGCCTCCTCCAACTTCTTCCACTCCTCTCTGTCTCTTGCTATTCTTGTCCATGTCTTTTGTCATCTTTTGTACTGTCACCCTCTTTTACGTTTATTGTACTTCGGGAAATAGGTACATGAAGTTAAATAATAAACCACCAGGTATGTAGTTAACGTGTGGCGCACTGCCGTATGCCGTGGTGGCGGTTCATGAGGCCGACTAAGGGATCTCACCAGAAGAAGAGCAGCTTCCTTATGTCATCTACACCATTACTGTGATCACCAATCCATCTGCCAAGCGTGGTGATTTTATCAAAACCCAGTCATCCCGTTTTGAAGGAGGCTCTGTGAAGTAGTTGACACTAATGGGCTGTTAATGTGATGTGCACACCAACGTATAGATAAGTGTTACATTGAACATTTTCGCAATATAACTGCATTGTTTAGTAAAGTTGCCAAGATTATGAATCAGTAGGAATTTCTATTAATAATGCTTTGTGATCGATGACGCGACGGTGTCCAAAAATGTGACGCTTTACTGAATCCGGTTCATGACATGTGGATTAAACAATATGGGGCAAGGCAGAGGACTAAATTGTACTCGGGTTCCGTATGATTTTTATTAGATTTGGTCGGCTCTGGACCTCAAAACATGCACAGGCAAGGAGGAGTCCTGGAGTGAGTCTACCCTTCAGGTGGCTATTAACTCTCTTGTTGAAGATATTAGGGTACAAAATCGTATCATATCTGGTATAAATAATAATATTACAGGTTACTCATTTCATACAGCGCCATCTAGCCTCAAAGTAAGTTCAGTAATACTTTTTTCTCGTGAATACATATCATACACACCCAAACACATAACAAACATCTGTATAGGTATCTTTATATGTACGTATAGGTACATCACGAAATGTTTGTCTTGGGTAGGAATCGTAAACACAACTTACATCGAAGTCAAAGTCAGAGTTACTATAGAGCTGTAAGACTTATAATCATAAGTATTTAGTCTATATTACACAAAAACGTGTTAAAAAACGAAACACGTGTATAGTAAGTTTGTATGCACTTAAATATACGTTTATTGAAATGAATTTTGTTTAGGCGCGTTGGGCATTTTTTGAGTTGAAAAAAAAACAATTGAACTCGCGACACCATACACCTTACCGACATCACTTTTGACTTTAAACACATTGTCACGTTATCGTTCGAAGAATGCCTCTACTTAATTGGACGACAAACTTTCTTAGAAGTTTTCACTTCTTCTTTTTGTAGTTTATTCATTTAAATGAATAAAATATATTTACAGAATTTAAGGAAGGAATTCTAAATACCAAACAACACAATACACAATAATAATACCTATGTCTATGATATTTGACGACCTTCATACAAATTGTAACACCTACGGGGTTCTTGGCTCTCTCATTCGCTATTCTAATTCTAGCACGCATCATTTACGCTTTTGTTGAAGATAAGATAAAGATAAGATTACATTTTTGTTTAAAATTAACACGAATATTATAAAGAGGTTGTTTGTGAGTTTGTATGATGGAGGTAATATCCGAAACTACTACGATTTAAAAAAATATTTTAGTAAAAAAAAACATTTCAATATTTCAATTAGCATCGCGTTCAAATAAAAGGGCTTTTGTGGTGACCCCTAAAATGCTTTTTTATCGAAATTCCACGCAAGGAACTTTCAAATATAAATTATAGTTAAGGTACTCGTATAACAGTAAAACTATCTGCTTTTTTTTCTGAGTGGATATTGCAATTTAAGTAAAAAAAGCGCTAAAGTTCGTATTTTTAGTTTTGTACCCAAAGGATGGCCACCATTGACCATAGTGCCAACATAACTTTTTACACATCATGTTGACATCAGACACTTGGCACGAGCATACTTATGAATTATTATGGTAGATATTTTTTTATACATTACTTGTCCTTTTTTTAACATTCTTTATTAAATAAAATGTACAATAAAATTACATAACTACAAAAGTACAAAAGATTACCTACGGACCGTTACAAACGGCCTATTTTGATAATTGTAAACCATTGCCAAAGTGATGCTGGGTCACAAAAAATGTGTTTTCTAAGGTAGGTACTTAATTTTTGATCCACCGAGAAAGTCTAACTTGCACCAGCCGGTTTAATTTTATGTAAATGGTCAGCAAATCATTATGAATTTGGGCAGTAGCTGCTTCTAGAACCTATATAACAATTTGTAATTGTTGCGTTACGGTACTAAGAGGTAAGATAGCTGCCCTATTCAACAATTTGTAATTGTTGCGTTACGGTAGGTACTAAGAGGTAAGATAGCCAACTCCTCAGTACCTATGTTGTGGATTCCAAGTTGAGTGCGCTTCCATCTTCGGCCTTAACATAACTTGACTCCAGTATAGCGATTCTCAAACACACGGAATGTTTTCAGATCGGAAACATCACTGTCACTATCTCTATTGAGGGTTTCTTTCCTTCCTTCGGATTGGAAAATTCAATCCGATAAGCCTTACCGAATGTTTGAGAACAGGCCATCCCATCGATGTATATAAAAACCTTCAGTACACATAAACTAGGCTTACACATTTTCGCCTGTTATTCCCACTTTAACTGCAGCGTATAAATCTATTGTCAAGCTTTAAAAAGTTACGTAACCGTTCGACATTGGAACATTATTGGCTTAATATTATAATCGGAATCGGAAAAATCGTTTAGGTTTGCGCAATGACCGTTTTGCTAAGACAATAAAAATAAACGGTTATTCTTAAAGTTCTTTTGTCCGCAGTTTCTCGTGGTGATCACAAGGGTTGGTAGGTAAGCAATTAAATGGTATTATTATCTGACTTTAATAAAGGTTCTAAATAAAATAAAATAAATTTAAAAATCAATTTGGTTGTACTATGTTTGTTACTTTAGAGCTCAGTCATTTATTTTATACCCTTAGAGGTATTTTTAAGTATTTAATGGTGAAGTCGGTTCCATTTAAAGAAAAAGTGATTTCATTTGTTTCTAAAGACAAAATATGGTATTAAATAACTTTGGCGGCGTGCTAAAATTAAATCACTAACAAAAAAAAATTGCTAAAAAAGTTATTTTTGGAAAAAATAATGAATGAATGAGTGAATTGAATGAATTAATGAACGGAATTAATCTTTTTTTTTTATATTACAGGACATTAATTTTACACAGCGCCATCTAGCCCCAAACTAAGCATAGCTTGTAATATGGGAACTACATTACGGATAGAATACTTAAATACTTTTTGTAAATACATACGTTCTATATGATACAACACCCAAACACAGAACAAGCATCTATATTCATCACACAAATGTTTGTCCTGGGTGGGAATCGAACCCACAGCATATAGCGCAGAAGGCAGAGTTACTACCAACTGAGCTATAAGGCTTGTTGAATTAATGAATGAATTAATAAATTGAATTAATGAATGGAATGATAACATTAGTAATAACAAATATTACATAGGACATAAAGAATATGGAAACTAGATTACCGATAGAATACTTAAATACTTTTTGTAAATACATACGTACTATGTATATATGTAACAACACCCAAACACATACTCAACACACAAATGTTTGTCCTGGGTGGGAATCGAACCCACAGCCTACAGCGCAGAAGGCAGAGTTTTCATACCAACTGAGCTATGAATGCATGAATGAATGAATGAATGGAACAAATTTAACCAATCCACAATTTGTTTTACAGCATCAATTTATTAAATTTCATATCCATACATGTTCAGGAACCACATTAAGGATCTATAGAGTATTGAGTTGTATTATTCTTCTGTCACCCACGCCACGGTTTGACCCGAACGGTTAAAGCCTACTTTTAGAGTTCCGTATCCAAAAGATGCCAACCGAATCCTATTACCCTTTTACTATTCTATCTGATGTTTTGTTTTGATCACTCCAAGCTATGAGTCTGTGATGTACACGTAGTAGCTACCTATCTACTTTGTTTCTGATTTATATATTTACATACGTATTATATTTATACATACGAGTAGGATGTGTAGATTAATATCTTATTTGGTACCTAGATTATAATAATTCTGATGATTATATAAATTACATATATAAATTACTACGTGTATAACGAACATAGTTTTAATAAGACCAAGTAGGTAAGTAGGTATATAGAAATGTGAAATCTAAGCCTACGCTGAACTGTCCGTCTGTCAAACTTTGAAAGGACTCTTTCTTGTGATTTGTAATAGGTAGGAAGCTGGTTAAGACTTTCAGATAATAATATGTGTAATTATGGCGGATTATCTGACAAATTATAGAAATAAGGCTGTATAACAGAAACGTACTTTTTATAATTTTTTTTATTTGAGCTCTATCGTAATAGCAGTAATACCTACAAATTTTAAATTTTAATTGTTTACTTTGATTTCCTTTGATTTATTCCTTACTTTAATGCATATTAACATATACTGAAAGCCCGCTAAGCGTGAGTCCGACTCACGCTACCCCAGACGAATGCTTCAGAACGGAACGCAAAAAACCTGTTTTTTTCTTAACGTGTCCGAAATGAGGGTCGGAATCAGGAAATCGGACCCTCGGTGTGCGTCGCTGACTCACACTTGGTTCTTTTCATTTATTTTAAATCGGTCTTACATCATTTTGCCGCCGTGACGAAGACGATCTAAATCCATACAAAGGAGACCATTAAGATTATTGAGATTCTTCAATAATAGCTTTATGGTAATGAGATAAGACATGTTATTAATATTTTGCTGACATAGGACAGTCGCGAACAAAACCTCCTAATTTTTTTGTCAAACCCTTCCAACCATCTAGATCCTTCGCAATCTACCAACACTCTCTGTCGAAGGAATCGAATCATCCCGCCAGTTACCTCAGCCGACCCCTACACCGCCGTTTTCCATCTTCAGCTGGCCATTGTATAGTTAAACTGCCCACTTTTCCTAGTGTTTAGCAAAACAAAACTATTTAACACCTCAGTGGCCTAGTGGTTCGCCCACCGGCATCAGACCCAGATGTCCCGGATTCGATCTACAGCGAGGTGTTTTTTTTTTATTTATGATGACTCATTTGTGCGCGGACCATCAAGAGACCCATTTAAACATACAAAATAAATCATCAAAATCGGTTCAGCCGTTAGGAAGGAGTTCAGTGACAAACACACGTACTGGAGTAGGTTTTTGTCACTATTCTGGGTCAATGTATATACTGATAATTGTATCTACTACCAATACCTAATCTATTGTAAAATATACCTGGATGACTACTTAGTGCTTAAATTTTTGTAATTCAAGTGATTGTACTTGTCACAACATTCACAAATGTTATTATGATATGATAATTCACAAACCACGACGGGACACGAACCCGCGTCTTTTCCTTAAGCCGGAAACGCTCTAACCAACTGAGCTACGGGAGTACCGACGCAGATTCCAATTTTTTTGTGTCATATCTCTCAGCTAAAACAGTAGCTCAGTTGGTTAGAGCGTTTCCGGCTTTATTAAAAGACGCGGGTTCGAATCCCGTCGTGGGTTGTGTACTTAGTACTTATTTATTGATTGTTGTTTGTAACTGTGTTTTTAATATTTTTCCCAAATTTGACAGTGCCATCTAGCCCCAACCTAAGCATAGCTTGTACCTAATATGGGAACTAGATTAGATAGATAGATAACTCTTTATTATTCACCACTTACATAAAAACATTACAAAATACTGATAAAAGAAAACTTAATCTAAGCTACACTGGTTCAACAATGGGTGGCCTTGTCACTGAAAGCGATCTCTTCCAGGCAACCGTTAGATGGACAGAGAAGCTTTCAAGGACGGCGGTGTAAAAACTAATACAAGCAACATGATGTAGGTCTGCTCAGCATTTTTTTGAAAACAAAAAGAAAACTACAAATAAACATGAAAAATACCTACCAATTTATGAAGTAAATTCGAGTTTATATACTCAATAAATATCTTATTCTTATTATATACTATGAATATAACTACTTACATATACAAATATAATACATAATATTTCATAAATAATATTCATGAATATAATAATATCTAAATAGGAGATTCAAATAAATAAAAAATAAAAAATTAAACTGATAAGCTAAGAATATACTGATAAATAATAGTGATAAACATTTAACTTAAAAGTGTTTTGCGATGTCGCCTTTTTAATAGTTACAGGCAAAGCGTTCCACAGCCTAACAGAACGAACGAACCTCTATAAAAAGATGTTCTTTGCGTCGGGGTTTTTAACAACAGGCTGTCTGATGACCTGAGAGGAAATTTGTGAGTAGAGTAAAGGAACTCAAATCTGTCCTTAAGATAGAAAGGTGAAGAGGGATTGAAAAGTATTGAAAAAAAGAAGAGAGAATATGCAGATTCCGGCGATGCAGAATAGGAAGCCTTTTGAGCCTGGCGCGGAAAGGTGACACATGATCATATTTACGAATGCCAAATATAAATCTAAAACTCACAGTCTTCTTAACGCGCCGGCAGACGCAAACAGCTTACGGCTGGTAGCCTCCATCTGAGCCTCCCAAGAAAGGGTGCGGTAAAACGTTACTCCCAAATTTTTCCAATCCGTTTGCCAACCTCTTTTGCGAGTTATAATTTATCACTTTTCTGTGTGCCTGTTCCTTAAATTCCTCTGCGGAAAAGGTCAGGCTAAGTTTCGCGTACAATACCAAACTATGCAAAGTGATTTTTTACTTTGACTACAACATTAAAAATAATGCTTTTCTTCATTGTAAGCACCTACTAAAGAGGGGTTTTTTTTTATTCATAATTGGTAAGCTGGACCCTGGCACTTCATAATTTTCAAAATCAACCCATTAGGTATTCAACATTTTGTCGTTTCTGCCTGATAATCACTTGTATACCAAAAAAATATTACCAGATGTGGAAACAAAACCATTTTGAAATGTATGAAGCGTCAAGGACCTAGATATCATTGATTTACTAGCGAGATGCTTACCTACTATCGGATTGAGTTAATTTTTTACTTGTAGTACCTAGGACAATATTTTGAAATATCCATACAAGTGATCGCACTGTACCGAAAATAGCGTTTGGGAAAGCATTCTACTAAATAGACCATATGGGATAACGATACCTGGACGACTTTTTATTCACAATCCACGGGCAAGTCACTTTTTTGATAAGATTAAAAAAAAAAATATTTAGAATATAAATAAGAGATACTTACTTAATACTATCATAATAATATTGATGACTTCCTAACCACTTAGTGGGCAGTTAGTCAGTATTAAGGAATCACCCTTTACTTATCTGCCAACTGGGATAGCAACATCGGGGCACGCATTCTCAACATGAATATCCTCATCCGTATTAAGTTTAACCACCTACCTATGCCAAATCACACTCCTCCATGCGTGCAGTCTGCCTTAAGAGGGGGCCGAAGATTTCCCTTCCCTTATAAAGGTATTGAAATAAGAGAGATTATTGCAAAATTTCAGCTCAATTCGTTTAAGCGTGAAGAAGGAACAAATATCCATTCACACAAACTTTGTCCTATTTACTATTAGTTTGATTTTATCATTTTAAAAGCTTTGTTTGGTGCTAGAAGGCGCGGCATAAAATATGCATTCATTCTGTTCTTACATCCCGGTTAATATCACCTGAAAGAGCAAACCAAGGTATCTAAAAGCTGAGCAGACTGGTAGGAATACACCATCTAAGGTAATCGCTGAGAAATAATATATTTATCTATCTCTCTAGATATGTATTATCCAATTAAAGAAACACGATGATTACAGGTACAGGTCCTAGGTAGGTTATTACTATTAGTATTACATTATTATAATTACAATTGACTAGACAATGGTCATTGCATGTTCTTTGTTAGTAAAGTATCTCTGCGGAGTAGGAATAGACAGGGTGGAACATGGAGAATGGACTTAGTAATAAATCCTATTTTACCATGTACCATGATATACTATTATAGAAACTGACTGTACGTTTTTTATACCCAAAGTGGCTACTTGAGGTAAGCATGTACCGTCGCGTAGAGACGCTGCAATACCAGAAGCATAACCCGCGCTTTGCCGACTCTTTAAACAAAAGAATACGCCCCTTTTGCAAAACCCAACACTTAGGAAAACTTACTAATACAAAACCTTTCGTGGTCGTCGATATTCCGAGGTGGTGGTCTGATCACGCAATCAGATGGAACAGAAATCTTGAACATAAATCCTATTCCGAAAAATTATTGCATCTTCGATCGATTGCTCTTGGATCCACCAAACAGGCCAGGTAACTGAGCAACGATTTTATTATTAGGTATATTTCAACGCTGTTATCTGCAGCCCATCAGCCAAGCGTGTATATTCTAGGATAACCTTTCAATGTGGCTCACGTTATGTCCCACAGTGGACGGTTATAATTTAAAAATTGTCCCTAAGTTTCATTCAGTTCACTGTACACGATCCACCCTGTATTAATTAGATTTTAATTACAGAAGCTGAAATAATCGAATTGAGATTAATTATTCTTTGACACTTGAATCGCCTTTGAAATAATATTGATTGACTTGATTTCCTTACGGTGATCATAATTATAGCCCTACGGTCACATTTCGTGATTACTGTTCAGACATGTCAAGTAGCAGTATACTGACTTGTCTGAAATCATTTGCACGCTTGGCAGGCGGGTTAGAGATCCAAATGCTGCAGCCGGGACACACTTAGCTTTTTGGAAATCGTATCACCTGTCAGGTTATCCGCCGTTATCGTCGGACAGCTAATTGACTGCCAATCCACGCACTGTCCAAACCAGAGGCCCTAGGTTTTATTTTTTTAAGACGTTTTAAGATATCAAAAATTTATAAATAGTGTTCACTTTTTTTTGTACGATGGGGAGTTGCTTGGCTTTCATCTCACCTGATTTTCAAGTAATAATAAAGTCGAAGGTGGAGGCGCACTTCACCAGGAATCCTCAACAAACTGAGGAACTGGCTTTCTTACCTCTGAATGCCGGAACACAACAGTTGTAACGGCGACAGAATTAGGTAGGATGGTGGTACCTGGATACGTTTAGTCGACGACATACCTACCTAGTACCTACTGTATATTGCTACCTAAGATCATACTGTTGTTGTAAGTGACCTAAATGACCTAAGATCATACTGTTGTTGTAAGTGACATGTATTTGTCTTTTTAAATTAAACCTTAAACTTTTTTTAGCTAGCCAGTATACGGTAATAACCTGAAAACAGAATAACATTTAGAATAAATCCGCTAAATTCCGCTCAGCAACTCATCAAGACTATATTTCCTGAGGGTGCCCCGTGTATAGACGAAACGCATGTCGATTTCATTATTTCAAAGGGACTGTGAATTTGTTACTAAATATTTTTCTGTTTACAGGTTCACATTGGAATGGATTAGCTATGTTTCAAAAGGAACAATTGCAAGTCGGACAGACATACCGACAACGAAGTCTTAGTTATCTTATCATTAGGTTCCCTTGACCCTTTAGGATACGGCACTCTAAAAAAACATGTGAAATAAACTAATAAAACAAAAAATACGTATACTTCATGTAATTTATTTAAAGTTCGTAATAATTTAAAACTATATGAACATTACTACAATCTAAGTAAGGCACATTTTTATAGCACTTATAATACCAACTTATAAAATTAAACTGGGTTATATTTCGCTTACACATTGTAAAGTGCTCAAAAATTATATAGAACCAGATTTTCGACGCTGGATTTGACTGTTTTAGGGCAGATTTTTGTGTATCATGTTCCAAAGATGCTTGCTAACAATCCATTTGATATTAAATAAATATTTATGCGTCATATTTATAGGTTTTTCATACATAAAATACATTATAAAAAAACGGGTCTACATGGGAATGTTTAGATTAAAATAAAATAGGTTAAAGCTAATTTATATGAAATACTTAATTAATACTACACATTATAAGGTTGTTGCGTTGTGATGTTAAAAATACTTCATAAATCTTTGAATTTAAAATACAATATTTAAAAACAACATGTCTAGTATAAATCAACAGTTCTCAGATAAATCAATGACAATATAACCTGCCAAGGGTAGGTCAGGAAACCATAAAAAAATTCAATACAGATAATAAAAGATTTAAAATTAAATTGTAATCAAGTTATTTGAATAATATTTCTTTATTGAGATAAAAAACCTTGATAAACTATTTAAAACCGATGTTTTTCGACAACAACCTATAGCAGTCTTTATTTACAATAAATTAACAGTGGTATTTTGAATGGATGGTCGTAAAAGTCGACCAAGGGATGAGGAAGGGTATCAAAATCCACCTGTGACATTTATAAACATAAAGTTTTGGGTGAATTGTAGCTTTAAAAAAATATATCGCTACTATATACTGAACCCTATTTTGAATATTGTACGTTTTCACTACCTATACTAGTTCCCCGAATGAAACTTAACGAGCTAGGAGTTAGGAAACCAACATCTGAACAAAACTTTTAACATATTGATGATATTAACATATTATTATAGCCTGTATTCTATATGATTTTTCAATCAACTACCTAAGCAAAAAGTATACTTTTAATTATGACAGACAGACAAAAATGCATTCTTTTAAATTACAACATCAGCACCAATTTAACACAAAATTAAGGCATGCGTAGGTACTAACTAGCTTCTGCTCTCGGCTTCATCAGCGTGGTTTTTTTTTTGCGGCGCTGTATTTTGTATGACCTCTTTCAAAGGTCATACAATTTGAATGAAGTCTCATTCAAATTACAAATAATAAAAAAACAGTGAATATGCATTTAACGTTCTTTAAATTCTCCAATCAATCAATACATACACAAATTCACATTAGTGTATGAATAGATGTATTGTATAAGACTCATTCAAATTACAGACATAGTAGGAACCTCATTTAGACCTCGCATCATAACTACTTAAATAAGTGAGAATTATTTTTTAAGTCGGAGTAAGTTTTGTATCAATTTCGATACTTATGTATATGATTAACATTCATAGAAAATATATTGCATCAATAATGTTTGAGTCAGGGCCATTTTAGTAGGACCTTAGAACATTTTTGTATGAACTTTGCGAACTGCTAACACGCCGAAGCACTCGCAACATTTGTATGAGTCAATAAATCACAACTCATAAAGATTGAATTTCTCAAGCAAATGTATAGGTTTAACCCACTTGTATGACCTCTCATCCAACTAGGTCTTTCAACCTAGCTTTTAATAGCTTAACCCTCTTATTCAAAGCGTTTTTGTACCCACTTCTATCCACATTGCCCCGAACTCTTCTAGAATTGATTCTTTCTTCAAATAACTGATAGAAATTGGGCGTTGGGGTGTCAACTAAGTTGTATGAGTCCAGGTCATTTTTGTGTGACTCGTCCTTTGACTTGAGGGTGATTCCGGCGTCGCTTTTGTACGAGTCGTTAGTCTGTTTGTATCGTATTGCCATGTTTTGTATGAAGTGGTTAAACATAGCTGTCTCTGTGAACCATTCAAGAAAGTATTGATTCTGTTTGGATGAAGCGTTCTTCACAAATGCGTCTTTCTGAAAAAGGAAACATAATTTTGTTTATACTACAATATAATGTAACACCAAAATCAGAGTACTGTTTCTATACCAAGTTTATATTGATTTATATTATACATGGTCGCCAACTATAGGCCTCGTAAATAAGTTCAAGGTCGCACAGCGAGCTATGGAGAGCTATGCTTGGAGTTTCACTACGTGATAAAATCCGATATGTGGACATCCGTAGACGAACCAAAGTCACCGACATAGCTCTCAGAATTAGCGAGCTGAGTACAGCGGGCAGGCCACATAGCCCGCAGAACCGATACCCGCTGGGGAGAAAAGGTTCTCGCAAGGCGACCACGGTTGAATGCGAAACGGAGTGTGGGAAGACCCACTCGATGGACCGACGACATTGTGGCCGGTCGCAGGGAGTCGATGGACGAAGGAGGCTCAGTCGCTTTTTGTGGCGTCGATTGGGGGAGGCCGGTGTCCAGCAGTGGACGTGTGTGGGCTGATATGATGATGATGAATATTATCCATGAAAATCTTGAGTCCACGTCACCAAAAAAAGCTAAAAAATGTTAAGGCCCTGTCAGTAGATGTTTTCTCTGTTTCAAATGGAAAATTATAGTACTTCTGAACAAGTCACGAGTCTTATTTTTATACATATATTACTTCAGATACTTATCTACATTAAAGGTAAGCTGAAAACATAATAGCAGAAAAATAGAGCGTCTTAATTGCTTCTCATAATCTCGTTGAATAAAATTGTTACATTATATGAGACCCGGACTTTGTTCCCGCCACCCCGCGGGAATTGCTCAAAATCCTTCCTTAATGCACCCCATACACTACAACTTTGCCACCTTGATAGCAGCAAGTATCTTTATAGAAACTTCCAAGGTAACTTTCTTTTAAGATAAGCGAAAGTTTGTTTGAATGTTGCTTTCTTCAAGTTGAAACAACTGAACTGATTACTATTTCACACTTTTTTTTTAATTGTACGACGGGTAAGCACTTGGCCTTCATCTCACTTGGTTACAAGTTGAGATAAGGCCGAAGGTGGAGGAGCACTTCACCCGGAATCCTCAACAAACTGAGGAACTGGCTATCTCACCTCTGAATGCCGGAACACAACAATTTTTTTGAATTGTTATTATGGCGACAGAATTAGGTAAGGTGGTGGTATCAAGCAAGACGGACTTAAACAAAGTCCCACCACCAACCAAACCAAGCACAATATTGTACTCCCCATGGGGATCGAACCCGGGACCTCTGGATCTGAAATCGGTGGCTTGAACCACTAGACCACAGAGGCGGAATGATACCCAGACTTCCATCCCATACACCAGTTCCCGAGGCAAGACTCGTAGACCTCATTCAATCATCGTAGTTCAAGATCTCGATATTAATTTTAACCGCCTCTGTGGTCCAGTGGTTCGTCCCCCGGTGTCAGAATCAGAGGTCCCGGGTTCGATCCCCAGGGGAACACAATACAATACTTGGTTTGGTTGTTGGTAAGATTTTGTCCGCCAGGCTAGCTACTATCTTACCTAATTCCGTCGTCATAATAACAATTCTTAAATTGTTGCGCTCGGCATTTAGAGGTAAGGTAGCCAGTCGCTCAGATTGTTGAGGAATCCGGATGAAGTGCGTTTCCACCGGCCTTATCATAACTTAAAAATCAGGTGAGATGAAGGCCAAGCAACTCCCCGTCATACAATAAAAAAAATCAAGAGCTTAAATTTTTTTTATCTATCATATTAGTAAAACTCACATCAAAAATGACATCGCCTTTGCCCATATCCCCCTCCTTCAGCACTCCCACGCTGAAGTACTTCCAGAAATCCCCCAAAATGTCCACGAAGAATCTCAAAAACGCCTCCGAAATCATCACGTTGCGCGTTTTTGTATCGTCTCGATCCTGAAACATTACAGGACATTCAATATCACACAGCGCCATCTAGCACTAACCTAACAAAACCTAATATGGGAACTACTTTATGAATAGACAACTTGTCTATCTTTGGAAATAAGTACATGCATACTTATTTTCTTGTATGTGTTTGTGTATTTTTATTTTTTCTACTATGTATACTGCTTTAGATAACTATCGTCTACCTTATCTGTTTATGTCGTATATAGTTTTAGTTAACTGTGGAAATTTTTAATTTGCCTTTCTATATGGTTGCATATCTAAACTAAAATTGTACAAGACACTGTAAGTTTTCCAACAGAGGTTAAACATAAATAAAAAAATACAAACTATGATACAATACAATACACAAACACAGGACAATCATCTATAATCGTCACATTAATGTTAGTCCCTACTACCTACTACCAATGAAAACGAAATAAATAAAACAATATATCACCTTATTTTTGATGGACTCCATTTGCAAAGCGGTCTTCAGCGTTTTGTAACAGTTCGTTGGCAAAATGGTGGACTCGTCGCCTTGGTAGCAGAGCACCTTGGACGGGTGACTCAGGTCTATGAACATGCCCTGGGAATTACGAAACGATTTTACATTCATTCAATATTACTAGACATTGAACACAACGCCATCCACCACCGCTGTGGACGAGTGATACATCCACCGGGACATCCCGGGGTTCGATCTCCAGGGGACGAGCGTAAACCTAACAGGGTTTACGCGAAATACATTTGCTGAAGAAGACACTTGCGCGAAGAGACACTCGCGCGTAGAGACACTTGCGCGAAAAAATCTCGAAATTCCTAATGTCACTGGAAAAAAAATAATGTAGCGAGATGCGGATTGCACCAATGTGTAGGTGAGTTGTCTTTCTCTTTTTCAGTATGAGGATGTACTTTCCCGACCCTTCCCCCTTCCTTGTCCATATCAATATATATAATATGCCGTAGAGCTTCGTAGAACATGCTTCAGCGCTACAGCCTGACCCGCATATCATACGTGGGATACTATCCAGCCAGAAACCTCTTTTTCTCGCCCCTGAAAGTCGCGGAAACGAAAACTCAACTAACCAATGGTGAATACCGTATTTTTCTTCGATCTCTTTTTCTAGAGAGAAGACGAATTTAGGTATTTTTTAGCGCAAGTGTCCTTGCCGCATGTGGTTTTCGCGCTAATGTCTCATCGCGCAAGTGTCTTGCTACTCCAGCGGAGTTCACATTGCTCGGTTTGGTTGGTGGTAGGGCATGTTTTAAGTCCATCTGGCTATACATAGCTATAGCTATTACCATATTACATATGTGACGTCGTAACCGTGTCAGTCGACCCCTCCAACTCAGCCCAATGGAGTCGTGAAAGCCGACTAAGGGATCTCAAGGGCAGCAGTTTCTGTGTATTATCTAGACCATTACTGCGATCATGATCAAGCCTCCAGCTTTGGAGGAGGCTCTGTGTAGCAGTGGACAGTAAAGGCATGAAAACAAAGGCACTGTAATGAGAGACCCACCTCCTCGACAGTGTCGCCATCTACATCCGCCCTGTCGAGCATCCCCGCGAGGATGGGCAGCGGCGCGTCCTGCACCGCGCGCTGTATCTCCGCGGGGACGCACGATATCAGCGGCTGTTGCCACACGAACGGGTACAGGGCGGCTTGGAGCGCCTCCAGCCAGGACGACAGCCCACTGGAACAACACTCTCGATAACTATTGCTTCTTACATTATTATGGGCTAAAGATGCTGAGTCTTGCTGCTGATATGTTTAGAGACAAGAGTATTGATAATAGACTGATAACCGGTGCGACTTGATGTGTGACTTTCTCATCCTGTCTCTGCCCCCACTGTACTTCGCTCCGCCAACTCTACACGTGGTCACGTGGTCACCACTGAAGGACTCGTTGATCACTAATTCGCCGTTATGAAATATTCTGTCCGAAAACAGCGTGCACATATTTTACCAAAACCTGCCGAAACTCATAGAAACGGCACAGTGCCTCATTGTAATAAAAAAAGCCTGAAATTATGTTTTTTCCAACTAAATAAATAAATATAGATACGTCGACTGTACAGTATGATAATAACCGCCTCTGTGGTCTAGTGCTTCAACCCACCGATTTCAGATCCCGGGTTCGATCCCCAGGGGAGTACAATATTGTGCTTGGTTCTTATCTTACCTATGTCTGTCGCCATAATAAAAATTCTAAAATTGATGTGTTCCGACATTTAGAGGTAAGATAGCCAGTTCCTTAGTTTGTTGAGGATTCCGGATGAAGTGCGCGTCCACCTTCGGCCTTATCTCAACTTGTAACCAGGTGAGATGAAGGCCAAGTGCTAACCCTTCATATAAAATATTATAGGACATTAATTTCACACAGCACCATCTAGCCCCAAACTAAGCATAGTTTGTAATATGGGTACTAGATTACGGATAGAATACTTAAATACTTTTTGTAAATACATACGTACTATATGATACTACACCCAAACACAGAACAAACATCTATATTCATCACACAAATGTTTGTTCTGGGTGGGAATCGAACCCACAGCCTACAGCGCAGAAGGCAGAGCTACTACCAACTGAGCTATGAGGCTTGTTATATATATCTGTACGTATTATATATATATACAGAGTATACAGTAGCGATGGTTACCTCAGTCTGTCGGCGCGCACTATGAGTTTCCTCTCCAGCAACAAGGACCCGAAGACCTTGACCAGCAGACCGGCGCCGAGCGAGTCCAGCAGCTCGCAGGAACTGCTCTCTTCAGCGCGCGGCTCCAGGGGCCTCGTCAGTGTTGTTACTCTGCAACACGTTACTTTGTTTATGACCATTTCAAACTAAAACATCGCAGTAATTCCTTTACTTATCATATACCTGTCCATACAAAGAGAAATAGCTCTTTTCTTCAAAGGTCTAGAATCATCACGCGCCTTCGCATAGTTCCGCGAAAACAGTACGATAAAAACTTGTTTATAAATAACACAAAAGGATGATTTATGACCGCCGCGCCGAAAACAATAGATTCCCAGATTACGCAACAGTTAATGCGGCGTCCATTCCCGCGCTTAATAGATCATTCGATAGACTGGATATAAACATGCCGCGCGACTCGGAAGGAAGACAGTATTCAATTATGATACAGCGAGATGACATCAAGTGATATTTGAGTGTGATAACAGTGTTTAGTGATTCGGTAGTATAACTCAATTATGATACAGCGAGATGACATCAAGTGATATTTGAGTGTGATAACAGTGTTTAGTGATTCGGTAGTATAAATAAGTAGTGTTGTACTGTGTTTGAGAGTAGTTCGTTTGGTGCTGAATAAACGTGTCTTATTTTGAGTAATAACCGGTTGCTTTTAATTCTTACGAACCCCAGCTCGTGACAATATTGTCCGATTTCAACGCATTATTACCTAGGTTTAAACGTTTTATTTTTGCGAGTTTTATAAATCACTTTATATGTACAATCTTTTCATTTTATCAATGACAATAAATAGTGACGACCCTATTCCTTTACCGCACTATGCATGTAGGTAGGTATCAGTTGGTGCAATTGTCTGTGTCAAAGAGTATTAAGGACAGATGAACCAATTTTAGTGAGAACTTGGAGTCATCTCGTGAAAGTAGGTTATTAGATAGAACATACACATTGATAAATTACATAGGCACCTACAGTTACAAAAAGACGATAAATGCGACTCAAAAAACCAGCTGTTGGTGTCGGAACTTTGATCTTTTTTTACCAAAAACTTTGAACCAGAATTCAAAGTCGTAAAACAAACGTTGTTCCGCGAGTCGGGTCGGATAAAACCGTTTCGGCATAGTACACATATTCTGTTACAGGTTATATAAGCATCTTAACCAGTCATGTTTTTGCACTAAAACTATGACTATTAAAAGTCAATAAAAAAAAAAAAAAACTTTTAAACCTAAAATACATTATTTTCAAGCAATTGACACCGATAAAAAAAAACATGTTACAATAAAGGGGTACAGAGCTACGCGTCGAAACGTAAATTCTATCAAAATATGTACGTATTAATCTCGCTCACAGCAACTGTCTCTGTCGCACGCATAGGGCGGCTGCAGGAACGCTGAGATAGCAATACGTTTGCTAAATACTAACTTGAAAACAGTTTCGGCATATGCTGCGATTCTATAGGGGAAATCTCTTATTCGACTTATACGACATCGGCGGGCTGAGCGAGAGGGATCGATTATCCGCGACACAATATTTTCAGCTACAGAATATTTTCAGAAATAATATAAGTAAAGCGTCTCTGTCAGTAAGTAAAGCAGTAAAAAGGCCCGGAGTATCGCTGATCGCTCTTCAGTACAAACGTTGCTTGTCGTTCATTTTGAAATGGTAATTAAAAATAGGAGAGCCTTGTTATTTCAATTTACGCGAACATATGTTCTTACGAGAATAATTTTCTTGAAACCTCGTGTACGATTCAAATTAATTGATCATTTCCTTTTATAATACCTTAAAATGACACAACTACATTTCCTGTAGCCTGTTTCTGTGCAGCGTTTCTCAAACGGAAAGTTTTCTGATCGGAAACATTCCATTTTGTCCGATTCGAATCGGAATCCGATATATTTCAGCGCGAACATTTTTCGGGGAATATCGAATTCAAGTGTGATTTTTTTTTAAGATTTCGAAGTTTATCCGAATTCGATCCGATAAGGCTTTCCGAATGTTTGAGAATTACTATACTGGGCAGGAATAAGAATGTATCAGTAAACCAATAGACAAGAGACGTTGTGTAATGAATATTGATGTTTTTTTATGCGTTTGGGTGTCGTACTGTATGATAAGTATGTATATTTACAAAAAAAAGTATGTAAGCAAGTATTTTATCCCTAATCTAGTTCCCAAATAACAAGCTTTGCTTAGTTTGGGACTAGATGGCGCTGTGTAAAATTAATAATAAATGATTGATAACTTACTTCATCCCATCTAAACTTAGCAACAGCTCCCTCAGACTATTATTATTCTCCACATCGTAAAACTTCTGAGACGTCCGTAGCTCCGGCATAGTTTTACACCTATCACTAGCTCTGTCACTGATTTTATCACTAGTTTTATCACTTCTGTCACTAGTTTTATCACATCTGTTACTAGATTTTTCACTCATATCAATTGTTTTAACGTTTATGTCAGATTTATCACTGGCGTTACACTTGCCACCGATAGTTCCAGTGTGACACTTGTCACTGAGAGTTCCGGTGTGACACTTGTCACTGAGAGTTCCGGTGTAACACTTGTCACTGAGCTTGTCTACGTCACTGTCGCCGTCAGTGGGGTCGATGGTTAGTGTTATTTCTTCGCCAGGATTCGGGAAGTCGGATTCGAAAAGCTGCTGCAGCACGTTGTTTATTTGCGTGTCCGACCCGCCGTGATGAGATTCTATTTCTTGGAGCACCTGAAACCATTGCATTCATTATGAGTGTTCATTTAGAAAGAACCACCGTGTCTCGGTCACAATGGGTACTTAAATGTGGAAGAATAAAGGGCTATTTTTTCCCTGGTACCAGGGAAAAAATAGCCCTAAGCAGCCATAAGCCTGTTAATATATATTTACCTTATAATAGAAGCCCGGAGCTCTGTACTTTCCTATGAGGCAGTAGCACAGTGGAAGACAAGCGGTGGCGCCCTCTGGTAATACTCGGCGGCAATAACTGGAAACAGACATATGCTTCGTTTATTTTCATAGTCATTCATTTCCTCTTCAAACATATAACATGCACTTAATATGTCAAGACATAAATATTGAATAGGTAAGCTAGGCTACAGAACGGATTGAGCTGAAATTTTGCACAGATATTGTTCTGACCACGAATAGGATAAAGGCTACTTCTTATCCGGGTACCACACGGACTAAGCCGCAAGCAGAAGCTTGTCAAGTTCCTGTTTGCAACGCCACAATATTACCATTCCGGTTTGCAACTTAACACTATACCACTGTAGCGAGTGCTCCCCTTCACGTCAAAACTACTTTACGGATTGAGCTGAAACTTTGCAGGTATGTCTCTCTAGCTGTAGAGTGTACGTGGTATCCTGTAAGTAGCATACAGGCTGCATATCTGATGGGGTACAGCTATGGCTCACCCATAGGATCTCTCTCCCCTCTCGTCCGTGAGTACGAAGGAGTAGCATTGCGTAGATTTGGCCTCCGCTGACCACTCGCCTTTGTCCTGGCTGAGGGTCTCCGGGAATATCAGGTTCTCTATATGCTGTGGCACTTGCACCTGTAATCATAACGAGGATATGTAAAATAGGACTTTAAAATAGGTACCGATAATTGTCAGTGCTTCAACACATTTTAAAATTTGATGGTACATGAAACTTTGGGGTTTTTGAAACGCTATTAATGATTTGTGGTTTGGTCTTTGGTTATTATCTCCATAGAAAAAAAAAACAGAAAATCTGTGTTTTGTACACATTTCCAAGGTTTTCTTAATTACCCGGCATAACCCGGCATTTAACATGCCTGATAGCTCAGTTGGTAGTAGCTCTGCCTTCTACGCTGTAGGTTGTGGGTTCCGTTCACACCCAGGACAAACATTTGTGTGATGAATATAGATGTTTGTTCTGTGTTTGTTGTATTGTATGATAAGTACCTACGTATTTACAAAACAAATAGTATTTACAAAATTTAAGTATTCTATCCGTAATCTTGTTCCCATATTACAAGCTATGCTTAGGTTTAGGTTTGGGGCTAGATGGCGCTGTGTGAAATGAATGTCCTGTGGTATATATATATATATATATATATATATATAAATACGGGACTTTTGATTTAATTTACACAGCGCCATCTAGCGCCAAACTACGCACAGTTAGTAATATGGGAACTAGATTACGGATAGAATACCTATACACTTTTTAATTTCAAAAGTATGAATTTACATTTACATACTTTTGATACGATAACACACAAACACAGAACAAAAAAGTTTGTCCCGGATGGGAATCGAATACCACCTATAGTATTTCAACAACCCTATCCTGGAGCTGATAAGGTTGTGTGCCGGACGAATACTGCTCGCCGCGACTCTGAACGCATTCGCTTAAGTTATATCATTCATTTTGTGTTATAGAGAGTAACAATAATAATTTGATGAATTTAATAATTTTATGATATTGTGTGTAAGATGACTACGCTGTCGTATTAGGTTAACCCTGTAAAGATATATATATTTTTGGATATGAACATTTCAACTGTCGTTTCTCTCCCTCCATCTCAGCAAATGGATGTCATAAAAGCCGACTAAAGCCACCTCACCAGAAGTGCAGCAGCTTTCTTCTGTGTTATCTACACCATTGCGATCACCAATCACCGATCACCGTCTGCCAAGTGGTGGTTATGGCGAAACTCTCCAGCTTTGGAGAAGGTATATATTGTGCTTGGTTTGGTTGGTGGCAGGACTTTGTTTAAGTCCGCCTGGGTAAAATAGCCAGTTCCTCAGTTTGTAGGGGATTCCGGGTGAAGTGCGCCTCCACCTTCGTCGGCCTTATCTCAACTTGTTACCTGGTGAGATGAAGGCCAAGTGCTTACCCGTCGTACAATAAAAGGTTCTGTCAGTGATAAATGTGTGTATGTGTGTATGTGAGAAGGCTGACCTGGCTAGGGAAGACACTTTTGACATACGCCAGCCCTGTCATGTAGTTGAGGCCAACCAACAGACAGACGTTGAACAACCCTTTGTCCCTGGGCTCGAAGGGCAGCTGTATGTCCACGCAGCCTGCCTTCTCGTCGACGCTCAGGGTGTCTATGCTGTTGTCGCTCACGCTGAATTCGTTTTTCATTGACAGGATGTTGCCTGAGGAGTCTGCGGAAAAGTATCAACAATGTATTTGACTTGTCAAAATAGCCGTAGAAAATAATGACTTGATACTTTTCGGTAGCTAGTTGTGGTTCCGTCGGCGCTCTTTGGGTACGGAACCCAAAAAATAGCTTGTAAAAACACAGTTGCATGAACCAGAATACCCTGGCGAAGAAGTGTGAATAGACCCGAAATGTGGGAAAGGATATAGACGAAGACTTTAGGGTAAGTGCGATTTGCTAGCGGTTTCTTAACCGCAAGGCTCCATAGACCACCTCCTCAAGCCTATTAAGAGCTATCCCACGATTTATATACACAGAAGATCAACTCACCAGTCAAATTAAACTTGGAATCGGAGTCCATCTTGGTGGCCAGGTTATTCTGCGAGGCCCTGAAACTCTTCCAGGATCGAAACGTGTTGTACTTGTCGCTGTCAGTTCGCAGCACGTCGGACTTGAACGAGCAAATGGACGTTTGGTGCCGTGACCGGGATGATGGCCTGATACTCTTGGGCTCGAGGTACGCCAGCCGCGTGGAAACGCGACGCACGTAGTTTTTACGCTTCTCTGTCAGACTTCGGGTGAGTTTCACTGACTCTGTGAAGCGATACATTTATTGAATATAATGTTAATCAAAATATATAATTACCACTATTTTTTTACCTGTTTAATAAAACCCGGCCAAGACTTCTCTAGTGTAAGATATCACGCGAGTCCAACTCGCGTTTGACAGCTTTATTTTTGAGTAAGGAATAGTTTGCCTGCTTAAAAATAAAATAAAAGCCTAAAAGCCTGCCCGCGGCTAGTACCTACTTGAAGAGTCTGTGTTTTTACTGGTCTAGAACAAAATCCGTGCAAAATATCAGCTCGATCAATTTTGTAGTTTTGTTCGAAGGAATACCAAACATCCAAATGGCCAAACAAACTTTTGCTTTCAAAATAAGTAAAATAATATTAAGTGTGATATTGCGAGACATTTTACACAACACCATCTATCCCGAACATAAGCAACGCACGTAATATGGTAATTCTAGTTTAAAGATGGAATACTTATAATACAGATTTTTATAAATTACTGATTCTGTGTCTGAGCTAGTGCCGCCTAGTTTCCCAAACTACCCCAAACTAAGCTTGTAAAATGTACTCGTAATATATGATACAATATAACACCCAAACACAGATCAAACTCTTTTATAATAATCACACAAATTGTAGGCCTAGGTGGAAATAGAAACTGCAACATACCTACAGCACAGGAGTCAGGGCTACCAACTGAGCGCTGAGGTCCGCTCAACTTTATTAGAAACAGCTCAAGACTGACAGCATCCTAAGTAAGGAGTAGAAAGGAGTCCGTAGCCGAACGGTACCCTACAAAAGGTCAGTGCTTACAGAAGGTTAACAGAGGGGTTAAGTGCTTCCCAGTTAACCCGGAATCCTCAACAAACTGAGAAAGTGGCCGGAACACCAACAATTTTATTTGAATTGTTAATATGGCGACAGAATTAGGTAAGATGGTGGTAGCTAGCCAGGTGGACTTAAACAAAATCCTACCACCAACCAAACCAAGCACAATATTGCTCCCCCTGGGGATCGCACCCGGGACCTCTGGATCTGAAATCGGTGGGTGGGTTGAACCACTAGAGCACAGAGGCGGACTCACCTTCACTGGTGCTGCCGTCTGCTTGGTCCGTGGGGAAGGAGCCCGGCTTGTTGTCTTCCATATCGCAAGCCGCCGTCACGGTCTCGTAGATCTCGTTCATGAGCGCGTTCAGCTGGAAAATAGACATCCAACATGTTTATTAGCTCTGGCTTCTGCGCTGTGGGTTGTGGTTTCGATTCCCACCCGGGACAAACATTTGTGTGATGAAAAACATATATATGTTTGTTCTGTGTTGTATCATATAGTACGTTATTACATTACAGGACATTAATATTACAGGACATTACGTATGTATTTACATAAAAAAGTATATAGGTATTCTATGCGTAAGCTAGTTCACATTTTATAAGTTCAAGTTAAGCTTAGTTTGGGGCTAGATGGCGCGGTGTGAAATTCATGTCCTCTAATATTTTTTATTTTACAGGTTCCGGGCAAGTTTGTGCTCGATTTGGTTCGTGGTAGAGCTTAATATACACAATTTTATATCACTCTCCTCAACTCAGTATAATTATTAAAAAATCACATATTCCATAGATCTTATTATTCTACCTCAATCTAATCTAATTATGTCGCCAACAATTCTAAAATTGTTGTGTTCCGGCATTTAGAGATATGATAGCCAGTTCCTCAGACTGGTGAGGATTTCGGGTGAAGTGTACCTTCGACCTTATCATAACTTTAAAACCATAGGTGAGAAGAAGGCCAAGCGCTTCCCCGTCGTACAAAAAAAAAACATAAAGATTAAAATAAAGCCTACGGCTACCCTGAAAGTCCGGCATTTTATCTTAGCGAAAGAATTTTTGAAATCTGACTAGTAGTTTAGTACCAATAATCACCATGTACATCCAAACTTACAAACAATCTTTAAATGTGTGCACCTAGATGAAATAAATGAAGTGACTCTGATGTTTTTTTTTTTTTTTTTTTATTGTACGACGGGTAAGCACTTGGCCTTCATCTCACCTGGTAACAAGTTGAGATAAGGCCGAAGGTGGATTTGTCTGAAAGCAAATCTAACCTAGGCTTTACATATTGGTGTATTGAGTAGGAACCGAGACACAGCGTGACCCAGATCCATACATTACATTGCATTATAACACCGTACACCATTTGGAAGAACAATGCTGGACAGCGAATGGATAAGAATAGCTTGGCGGAGGACATTTGCGCAAGTGAAACCGCATGAACTCATCAAAAGACGTATGTTTCTCCTTTCCAAATACGGTGAAGTGTAAATATAGGTGAAGAGCACCTCCACCTTCGGCCTTATCTCAACTTGTAACCAGGTGAGATGAAGACATGAACAATAAAAAAAAACTAGTGTTCCCTGGTCTAAAACGCAGAACACAGCCCACACAAAGGAAATCGTTTTTTATTGATTTTCATCAGACACCTTGTGAGACAGACGTGGCTGTAAGGGGTAGGTGTTAATAAACTTTGCCAGACACCACACGGCAGTAAAAAAAATACACCGGCCAAGTGCGGGGCGGAGACGCACACCAAGGGTTCCAATAAGAAAACGGGGTATTTTTTTAGTTTCGGAGCCTGAGTGGATATCTAACGCTTTTTTTACCGTTTTGTTTGGGTAGGCAAAGCACGCGGTAATCCCACCACTTTGCATTCTTAGATATGCAAAATATGACAACTGTTGTTTAATCCTTCCCAACACCAATTTTCGCAATATTTTATTCAGACTAAGAGTTAAACTAAGAGTAAATACCCTTCGTGAATATTTTAAGAGACTGCGAATGGTAGAAGGTTCAAGATGGTTGATGTTTTGAGACAGGCCTTTGCCTAGCAGTTGAACGAAGTAAATAGAAAATATTTCATTGTATACACACTAGGTAATACACGTTACATAGAAACAAACTTAATGTCACAATTGGCGGTCTTATAGCTAAAGCTCGCTGCTTTCTCTATCTGATTCAGCAGAGAAGAAGGCTGATTTAATCAAATATTTTATTCATGTGAACTGGCGAGGGGAAACCCTTCGTATTTTCACATTTTTAAGTACCTATATTTAATCCGCTATCTATACATTCGAAAGAAACAATTCATAAAAAGGATCTGTGCTTCCGATCCTTTTTATGAATTGTATCTTTCGAAGGGCAACGTGGCCTTACTTTTAGGGTCCCGTTTGCAACCTTTGGGCACTGATCTCCAAAATTGTCGGAGATGAACCCGCGACCTATCGATACAATAGATTAAGCTCACTCACGTGTCTTCACACGATAGTATTGACAAGGTTAACATCAACAATAATGACCGATCAGTTCAGTACACTTTACTGGCAATAATGAAACATTAAAATACTATATCGCCCTCGCTGTATCTACTCGGATAAAAATTACACTACTCTATAACCATGGCAAATTGAATTGAGATATGTCAGCCGTTTTGTCGAGAAAAGTTAACAAACAGACAGACCTCCGAATATATAATATGGGTATGGATATGGATTACTGGATATTTTACTCAGCGCCATCTAGCACCATAGTAAAGCTTGAGATATGCGCCATTTGCGTATTAGCAAACTGGTTTTCCACGTTTACAAGTAATCTTAGTGGTTTTAATAATGGTTTCATGCAAAATGTATAAAAATATTACAAGACACTAATTTCACACAGCGCCATCTAGTCCCAAACTAAGCATAGCTTGTAATATGGGAACTAGATTACGGATAGAATACATAGATACTTTTTTGTTCTTTTTTGTAAATACATACTTATCATACAAAACAACACCCAAACACAGAACAAACATCTATATTCATCACATAAATGTTTGTCCTGGGTGGGAATCGAACCCACAACCTACAGCGCAGAAGGCAGAGCTACTACCAACTGAGCTGTGAGGCTTGTTTTGTTGTTGTATGGGTAAAATGTTTTGCGATTTCCGGCTTTTCTAGTAGTTTCTCAGGGCTCAGTTGGATTTTTAGAGACATTAAATTCTTTAGAATTCATTTATTGCGATAATGGGTTAGTGATTTTTATTAATTACATATTTCAGCCATTATCAACGAAAATCGCACGCAGTATTACAGTCTTATCACTAAATAAAATATTATGTCATCAAATCAAAATGAAATTAATGTCAATGTAAAATGTTCTGACATTTTACACTTCTTACCTTACTTACAAATTAATAAAAATCAAAATCATAAGCTATTAGAAATTTTTATCATTTACGAATGTATGTACACCGTACCGTAATCTAGTATTACGAGCTATGGTTAGTGAAAATAATGTCCTGTAACATTTATACTTCTTTATTTATTTAATAGAAGAACTATTTCTATGAATCTTTTTTTACTTTATATACTAGTAGTATATAACTTACAATCATACAAGTAATCTAACTGGATATATTGTGATCAAATTATTTGTCACTTTTAATGCTGAGAAAGCAGTTCTGAATATCTCTAAAATCCACGGTCAACTTTGAAAGTTTTCCTGTCGCTACAGTGGTAAGAGCATGTTCTCATGCAGAAGTCCGGCACCAAACCGTTAGCCGTGTTCCGCCAGCCGGGCAGTGCCTTAAGAGTCTATGATACGTGAAATGGCTTTTAGCTTCAGAGATCATATGTTCCACAATACTGTAGCATTTACTTTTAAATTAATATATTATATATATGTTGTAATTCAGGATTGATGCTAGAACGCTTGTGTTTCGAAAACACGATTAAATAAAAATTTCTCGATAAAAAAAATCCAAAGTTGACTCTAATTTGCACCAAAAATGTTCGCCATTCAATAAATACACCCAATTAGGCCTTGACACTTTGTACAGTAAACAAACACAGTATACAGCAGACGGTCTGTGTTATAGATTTTAAAAATTCATATTTGTTTTACCGTAAAAAAAAAACTTAGAAATACGCGCATATTTCTGTCATCTGGTGGTCATAAGCGCCGTGGTTGAGCGCACACCAATGTCACCTTTATTATCACTATATCTTAGCTCGAAACTAGAGTAAAGTTGCGTTGAGTTGCTAATCTGAGGTACTATAGGCCGTTAAGTAAACTCGCTCTATCGTAGCGTAGACCTCAACCTTGCTCTGGCCTAGAGCCTAGGACCAGGTTATTTATAAAAGAAGCCTGCTATCGCTGTTCCCATAATCATGATAGATATTTACCGTTTTCAGATCGTAGAAACTCCATTTTGATTTTTAGTACACAATATTCTCAAAATTTTATATTGTCACATTGTCACAAGCAAATTGAGCGAGCACTGTTTCAAATACTATTTAGTCCAATTAGGTTGCTTTGTCATATTTTTGCAGCAAAGATTATAGTTTAATTTACACAACGAGTTTCGAAATAATTTACCCCATGTGTGTTTCCTTATCATTGTCACTGAAAATTTCGTTTCTGTCACTTTAAACACGTTTTAAAAAATGATTTACGTGATCACTTAAACACTTTCACTAACGCCCGTTGTATAAAGTCATTGCTTGTCATATTGTCACAAACGTTTCAGTATTTACCTTCTACAAATAAAATAAAATAAAACTTAGAAAACGTTATTTGTTCGAGTTTTTATTGTCCTTTACACATTTTGAAATTAAAATTGATCTGCTGTTACACTCCACAAAGTAAATACCAAAATGCATACAAAGCTCTGCATTACTTTTTAATTTCGAAATTGTATTTTTTTTAGCAAACTAACATTCAAACACGTAAAAACAATTTTCGTCACAAGGATTTAACACGTCGCCATTTTGTTTTTTTTTCCGAGAGTTTGTTTAACTTTGTCTTTTACCGGTATATCGCAAATCTTTTTTTACATGATATTAAAAAAATCATTCTGCGTTGAGTGAACACAATGCCTAACTAAACTATCTCTGCAGTGTGTTGATAAGAACGACCGCTAAAAACAACAATGCCGCACGTCGCAATTTAAAATAATTATCAATTATTATATTACATCATAACGACATTTTTTCTTCCAAGATAAGGGTCAATACATGTATTCTTAACGACGAAATACTTCGCACTAGGAATAAAATACATACATAAAATACACATTGAATGGTGATGTCATATAGCACTGATAAGAGATTGAACTATTTTTTTTTATCATTTGGTAAGGTTTATGCCACAAGAGACAGGAAAAAAAGCTGAAAGATATGGTTACACGTATCTAACCATGAATTTGTAAATAAATAAATAATTAGTCTTGGCCTTCGTCTCACCTGGAGTCAAGTTATGATAAGGCCGAAGGTGGAAGCACTTCGCCGGAATCCTCAATATTCTTAGGATCTGGCTGACTTACCTCTAAATGCTGGAACACAACAATTGAAGAATTGTTATTATGGCGACATAATTAGATAAGATGGTGGTAGCTAACTAACTTGAATAGAGTCCTACCACCAACCAAACCAAGCACTATATTGTACTCCCTCTGGGCATCGAACCCGGGACCTCTGGATCTGAAATCGGTGGGCTGAACGACAAGACCACAGAGGCGGTTCTAAGCTACTTCAATAGGTCCTGTACCATCCAAACAACTGGCCTTGCAGCCTTGCAGCGGACTCTGTCTTCTACGCGTTATCTAGTTCCCAAACTTTGCTTAGTTTAGGGATTGGTGGCTCTTTGTGTAATTACTTGTGTAATTACTTAATTACTGTAAATGATCCAATCGTTGCTATTACCAGCGATTGGATCATTCAGGCGTAATCTTTGACAATTCTGCTGCCCGGTAAGACCAGTAGGAGGTAGACCCCACTCACCCCAAAATACCGTTAAGCGTCTTTATAATTTAAGTGAATAAGTGAATATGAAGATCGTTGGGGGTGCTTGCTATACTATTGCATGAACAGGTCCATCGTAAAACAAAACAAACAAGGCTAGGTCATTATATTATAAGAACATGACGTTATCCAAGAATATATGATTTATTAGGGAGGGGAAACTGCCTATTCTATTGCTAAGATACATTCGTTGATCACTATCTCACTTTTAAGTGATGTGCGTGCACAAATTGAGAGAGACGGCGCTATATATGCTCGCACGTGACTGAGTGAAACGGATGAGCGATATTTTATTGCAAAAAAATCATCTTAAATATAAAAGGATAAGGCCTGAGTGACTGATTCAACTAGGTACAACGTGCAGCCTTAGCCACTGGTCGTATTTGGAATAATAATAATTATTATACCATATTCTGAAGTCAATTTTCTTTTTCATGTAGGATTGAGGATATTAATACATATAAAAAAATATATCTAATAACTTATTATATTACGATATATTTTTGTAAAGTTCTGTTATAATGGTGAAGTTGAATGATTTATGAGTTTATAAATAATCATTTTCAATCAAAATTACAAAACACGTAGAATAAAATTTATATATTTTTTTTATTCCATAAATATGACTGTGTTACAACGCCGACAGTATGGCGTAACACGTAACATTAGCATGTCGGTGACGCGAATCCATACCGCAAATAATAAATTTGTAATAGTAAATTCGCCTTTTTTGTGCTTCTTTTTTAGAAAATGAATCAATAATAAGTACCTTAATTCTACCCAGAAAGTAGCTATTTGAATAGCCTGATCGGTTGCCTGGATCAGGTCCCTGTGTGTGAAAGCCGTTCCATTCAACGGGTAGGAAAGAATGTGCAACATGTTTAGTTTTTTTCCTTTATCTACATGTGCTGTAAGACATTGCTATTCGCCAAATTTCATGATTCTAGTCTAGATGAACGTGAAATATAATAATAATATAGGTTGTGATACCGTAGTGAAATACAAATTTGCCATAGATAAACTTCAATATAATTAAAACATAAAATTTACATACTTTTTGATCGCGTTGACTTACAAGTTTGATTTTTTAAAGATACCGTAGACCCAAGTATTTGATATACATTTCAACTTGATACCGCGTTCCTGATTAAAAGTGTCTAGACATTGTTTGGTGGTTGTAATAGTTGTGTCCCTACCTGTTGCCATGTGATGAACAACGTTGTATCCAATGTGACAGCTCTTGATTTTGAGGCTTGCCTGGGCAAGGTTTACGATTGAGCGAACCTTCTCAGAAAATGTCTATTCGCTCTCTATTCAAATATTACAGGTCATTAATTTCACACAGCGCTATCTAGCCCCAAACTAAGCATAGCTATAAGGGAACTAGATTAGGGATATACGAACTATATGATACAAAACCCAAACACAGAATAAGCATCAATATTCATCACACAAATGTTTGTCCTGGGTGGGAATCGAACCCACAGCCTACAGTACAGAAGGCAGAGTTACTACCACCTGAGCTATGAGGCTTGTTATTTGAAGGTGTTGGGATTTTACGTACGAGGAAAAACTGACGATAGCTCATACCAATTTGTTTAAGTGCATTTTAAATGACTAGTTTCTGTTTGCGACTTAGCCCGCGTGGTTCACCGATAAAAAATGTAGGCTACATATGTCATTTCCGGTCTATGCGAACTGTCAGCTCAATCCTTTCTGTAGTTTTTGGAAGAACGAGCCTAAAATAACGAAACAGTTTTGTATATACACTGCTGGGCAAAGGTCTCTAAAATTAATTAATTAATTTCAACATTTAAATTTAACTTGTATGCATTTCTATGATTTTCCTAACATGTCCCAGCACTACTCGTTAAACTAATTAGTTTGAGAGATAACTTTGCAACGATCAGACAGGCCGACGCCATTTAGTTTAATTATAATTGCTACAAATTTTACGACGCTGATCTGTTTCTACTCAAAAGAGGAAATTTACCAATGTTTTATTACCCTAAAGAGAGAAAGGTCAGAGGGTGAATAGGTATTTCGAGCGTTTGTCGTTATTCGTATTATACATACTTTTTCCAGAATTTGGACAACATCTTAACGGGAAAAAAATCAATACCCGGGAAACTCTTCGGGAGTTTGTTGCCTCTCCCGTCCAGCAGACTTTTTCAAGAAGTGCATCGAGAAATTGGCACTGTGCTAGAAAAGATGCGTCGACTGCATGGGCGATTACTTTAATTAACGGAAATAAATAACATCGAAAAAAAATTATTTGCATTGATTTCATACAAGACGGCATTTTTATAGATGAAGGCCTATTTCGTAACAACCAGTTATAAGTTGTAAATCTAAAAACCGATTGCAAAACCTTCACCGTTTTATAAAAGTGCTTTCAGACGCACAACAAATTTTCATCCCTACCATTGCTTCCCCACACTTTCAAAAATAATATCTGCACTCCAAAAAAATAATTACGGATGTAGCTTCCAGCTACTTCGTTTCGACACTTATGTATTCAAGCCTTCATCTGAACTGGTGTCAAGTCATGATAAGGCCAAAGGTGGAAGCGCATTTCATCCGGAATCCTCAACAGACTGAGGAACTGGCTATCTTACTTCTAAATGCCGGAACACAACAGTTTTGAATTGTTGTTATGGCGACAGACTCAGGTAAGATGGTGTTAGCTAGCCAGACGGACTTAAAAAAAGTCCTACCAGCAGCCGAAATGAATACTTACTTGGCACCTTCTGGGTAGGCTCGCTCCATCATAGATCCCAACCTTACAAGAGCCAGTTTGAAGGTCAAGAGCAGACCCATACGAAAAAAAAACTATACACAATATGTTGGCAAGTTCATGTCATATTACACCCGAAATCTGTGCTCTATTTAGTTTGGAACTAGATGGCGCTTTATGAATTGTCCCGTGATATGTCATCTGTGACACAGGCAAGGCTAAACTGCTGATCGCAAAACACAATATTAAGCTACCTAAGCCACTAGTAATATATCTACAGCTACGTATATAACTTTCCAATATCCGTAAAAGCCTTAGGGGTGTTCCCGTGACCTTTGAGCTAAAGATAGCCTGTGGCCGACGTCATGGGCTTGACTCATGGCTTTTTAGGTGCGGCTTAAGTGTAGACCAAAATCGGTGCTAAGCATACTCATCATCATCATCATTACAGCCTATAATTCATCTAAATATATATATAATCGTTGTGAAGCTGACTGAAATTCGACGTTTAACCCAAGCCATAGGTCGTGACTTACTAGGTTTTTCTAATTACCATCATAATATAACAAAAGATCAGATGAATGCCAAGCGTAACCCTGTAGTACAATAAAGAGAGACTGACTGACAAATCAACGCACAGCAGGATCCAGAGGTTCTAGAGACTTGGATTATTTAGGGTAGCTTCCATGTGTAGTGTAGGGGTGCACTAAGGATTTTAGTGAATTCCCTCGAGATGATAGAAACTAAATCCCGGAAATTTCACAAGTCTTCAACAATCATTATAAAATGAAGGTAGAAAAAACTAGCTAGCCTCCACTAGGTTAGCAAGGATAAACAGAATAAACAATAAAGTAACTTTTATTATACCTATAAATGTAAATATTACAAGACATTAATTTCACACAGCGCCATCTAGTCCCAAACTAAGCATAGCTTGTAATATGGGAACTAGATTACGGATAGAATACATAAATACTTTTTTTTGTAAATACATAATTATCATACAATACGACACCCAAACACAGAACAAACATCTATATTCATCACATAAATGTTTGTCCTGGGTGGGAATCGAACCCACAACCTACAGCGCAGAAGGCAGAGCTACTACCAACTGAGCTGTGAGGCTTGTTGGTAGTAGCCAAGCATAATAATATATAAGCCAAGTATATAGCCAAGCGTTTGACCATCAGCTCACTTGAAAAACGATGATGTGGCCTAAGAAGAAGCATCTCTAAAAGGAACCAGTTCACTCTGGACTTGAAGACTCCAAGACTGTATTGGTGCGGGAAAACAGACGAGGGCAACGAGTTCCATTCCTTACCGAAACTAAAGGTAAAGAACGTCGACGTGTTCCGCACAATGGAATATCAACAAGGTACGGGTAGTATCGGCTGTACGTCTGCTAGTCCGGTGGTGGAAAAGGGAAGGAGGGACTATATTGTAAGTAAAATTCCACGTTAAATCGGCAATAACTTAAACAAACATGTTTTACTAGCCTCCATGACCCTTAGGTCGAATTGTCGGTGGACTCAATGTTACATGATAACGTTATCTACATAAAGAGGATGCCGCCCACTCTACCTATATCCAAATCGCAGTAACTAATTCTACCATTACATTTTAAAATTACCCAAAGGCTGACACTTATTTAGGCCAGCGAATTAACATAGCTCTCTCAGCATGGCAATAGAGCCAGTGTCTCTGCTTTCCCATACACATATAAAGTTACTCGTCCCAGTTGCCCCCTTCATTTTGTTCTAGTGGTCGAGTGGCACTGTTGTTATTGTTATTATGACGATAGCATTAGGTAAGATGGTGGTAGCTAGCCAGTCGGACTTAAAAAAAATCCTACCACCAACCAAACCAAGCACAATATTGCTCCCCTGGGGATCGAACCCGGGACTCTTCTACGTTGTGCTTTCCTTAATTCCTTATAATCCCCGATAAAATAGTAATACAGACTACTAACAAGTTAAACAGCGATTTAAATGCGCACCAAACAAGTGCGCGTGCGCATATTGTTACACACAATAGCGTAACAAAGAACTATGAGTCATCATCATGACTATTCATCCCAATTAGTCTAACATTAAACCACGTGGTGATGTGATAAGTAGGTTTAACACCGAGCAGAGCTTACCATGAGTTCTTACAAGCTATACTCGCTATCGTAAAAATCATCATCAACATCTCCATTTCAGCCCACATACGTCCACAGCTGAACATAGGCCTCTCCCAATGAATGCATTGAAGGCTCACTAAGTAGTCACGTCACGTCAGATGATTTCACTACAGTAGCTCATGGTAGCGCCACTGTTGCCGGCTTGCGTTGCCTTTCAATGCCACTTCTAGTACTAACATATGTGTTAGTATATCCTTCAATATAAAAATAACCAAGTTCTAATTCCTTTTACTAATAACTCGGGTGTTTTTGAATCAAGAGTGGTATGTGGTTCGCCGACCGGTTCGGTACCCAGGGCAGTAAAATATTGTGTTATTACACTTTGTTTAAGTCCGCCTGTCTAGCTACCACCGTCTTACCTAAGTCTGTCACCATAACAAGAATTCTAAATTGTTGTGTTCCGGCATAGAGGTAAGATAACCAGTTCCTCAGACTGTAAAGGGACGGGTGAAATGCGCTTCCACCTGCGGCCTTATCATAACTTAAAACCAGATGAGACGAAGGCCAAGCATCCCCGTCGATCAATAAAAAAGCATCTACTAGACCATCGGAATACATTGTAAATTAGTATTTGAGATTGTAAATAAAAAAAAACATGCGGGGGCAGTCTTTGGTGACTGCCGCTAGAAGTGAAAACTAATTAACTTGTGAATTGTATCGTCGAGCTATTAGATTATTATTTATTAATTATTTTGGTTTGTAAAGAGGTGTTATTGACCAATTTAAACTTTAATCCTTGATAAACACTTCTTTAAAAACAAAAAATAATTCGACAATAATAATCTAATAGCTCGACGATACAATTCACAAGAGCGGTCGGTAACGATGACGCGGGTTTCAAGATTTCGTTCGCCCAAAAAAGTTTTCACTTCAAAAAACGTAGAAGAATTAGTGAATATTACAAACCTCGTTCAAAAGTATTGTCCTCGGACATTGAAGGTATTTGAAAGGATAGCACGTCACAAATGCAGGTATCGATACCATATGTGTTGGACTATATTAATATGCACTTTTCCTCTTCCACATTTCACTAGAAATCCTTAGTTATTTTCTGCTATGTCTCACTAATTTATTTCTGCTTGTTATTGTCATAGTTCACAACAGTAGCTCATGGTAAAGCCACTGTTCCCGGCTACTCTCGCACTTGATTTTGTATGCATGTACTTTTTGATGACTGAAAATATATGATATTCTTTCGTCATTTACACTTTGATTCACATTCGCTTGCACATGTAGTTCTATAAAAAATATGTTTTGTATATCTTATTTTCTATGTTTAACTATTGAATCACCATCACAACCTAAGACCAAAATGATAGAATATCTGACTATTTTCTGTTAATTTTACAAAATGTTCCGTTTAATTTCACCCGCCAAGCAAGTTTCGATACAATTTCTATCAATTTTTCAATATATTAACGGAATGGTCAGTTTAATTTCACCGGCCAAGCTACACTTGGTGGCGTAGAATGGGAACTAACGAGCATAGACTGGGCCTTGGCTGGCTGTCAAGGTAATGGTGGGTTTACATGGCGCGGGCTGTAAGTCATTAGGAGCGTAACGCATGCCATATTAAACTACAATTAACATTTTAAAGTAAACCAACTAACAACGTACTCTATCGTACTAGGAATTTTAAATGCGATATCGACATTTAAAAAAAAAAAAAATGGTATTCAAATATAGTATGTACTACTTAAATTATATAATTAAGATATACGTACCATACCATATTTCAAAATGTATCTTCCAAGAAAAGGTCATGAATCAATTTCATCCAATGACACACGGCAGGTCATTTTAATAATAATTGAAAAAAATAGGGGCGCTTGTTTTTTTTTTTGTATATCCAAAAAAAAATCAGGTCAGCTCTTGACCAGGAACTTGCTCGTGCAAGTGAGGTCTACTACGGAGCGTACTACGGAGCGAGCCTACCAGAAGGTGCCTATTAACTGTCTTGAAGACGTTAGGGTCGTAACACAGCGGAAGTACTTGTACTGTGGTTTTGATTCTACATACAAAAGTTTTTTTCTGTATTTGGGTGTTGTGTTACATGATATATATGTCTGAAAAAACCGACGTATTTATTTAGTATTATGTCCAGTACATACTTGACATTTTCAGGGTAGCTTCCTTTTTTAGTATAGGGGTTCCATATTCAAGTTTTGCTTAGTTCGGGGTATATAGCTATGTAAAATGTCTAGATAGTAATATTTAAGCTTGTGTAATGTGCGTTGTAAATTACCAAACAGCTAACAAGATCAAAGTGACCCATGTAAACCGAGCTTTACAAGCGTTTCTCACGTACCCACTAGCCAGTGTTTTCTTTCCGCTGTGAGTCACAGATAATGAATACGGCACAGCACATTGATAATGAGAACAAACAGACAAACAACGACCCACTGTAAGGAAATATAAGGTGATTTTAGTACTTTTCGCCAATGGCATCATAAGCCACATGACTTTTGCTCGCGGTTTTGTGATGTCAGTAAATCACCATAAACGTCTTAATCATAATCGATACATATTACCTACTGTTATAAATTCGAATTTGTCTGATTGTTTGTTACCTCTTAAAATGCACTTCTGCGGCCAAAAGCGTAACTAAAATGTTTTACGTGGAAATTAAGGACGCTTGTATAAATGAAAATGTATGAGAATAACTGAAACTCACTGCAGTAATTTGAGTTCAAATAAACTACACTCTATTAAACGCAATAATTATTGTGCATGTAGGTAGGTACCTAAATAATCCTTTGCAAGGTCTTCATAAGGTATTTTTATCTGTAAGTCGGTCAAGGTGGAATCTGAACCTTTTGTTTTTACGTTCGTGTTACCCTTTTACGGTTATAGCTTTAATTGAACACAAATACTGTTTTCAAAAATAAAGATCTTTAATAATATTTTCTTGTATAATGCCATCTATCATCGAGTAGCGAAACCATTAGTTGCTTGGAAATGCAACAGGTAGAACTATAGATTCATGAGACTGCTTCACTATAAATGGATTTTTGCATAATGTAATTTAATAACACGTGGATTTGAAATTCCCCACAGCCTTTTTGTGTATGCTGAGATTTTCATCCATTCATTCATTCATTATTGCACAATTTTCCTTATAACTGAGCGAACTTAGTCATAAGAATAATCTAATAAGTGCACATATAGATCCAGATAGAGAACCAGTATCAAAAATATTGAACTAAGTATGCACTTTTGCATAGATTTTGACTGTGTTTTTCATATATGTAGAGCATTACAAACCAATCTAGGTACATGTAATTTCAAAAAAAATATCTAATAAGTTTGTATGGAATCGCGGTACGACTGGGCCTTTTCATTCAATCATTTTACCTTATCTCACTTGAATGAAATAAATACACAAAAAAAATATTAACATAAAAACCATTCTAAAAGTAAAGCAAAGCAAAGCCAAGGTATTTCATTTTATTATTTCTAAACACCGCCATCACTTTGCAAGTAGCGGAACTACCAGCTTTCCACAGCTACCAACAGATGTCGCTACACGGACGTTAGACGTAGTGCGGAACAAAAGCTGCTATTATTCAATAACGTTTCTCTAACCATATACGGAATGTATTCAATGTGTTCACAGTGGGTTAGTACAGACTTCCTGATTTCCATCTGTGAATGCAGATAACATAACAATACATTGGTATTTTCCATCATCATGGTGGCCAATTGGCCTTAATAAAACAGAATACCTATTAATAATGTTATCCCACTAGTAAACGCCCGGGACTTCGTGTTTGGGTAACGTTCCTTTTTAGTTCACCCCTACGCAAATAAAGAGCTGTGTGGCCAGGTGGGTATGGGCCCGCCTTACGATCCGGAGGTTGTGGGTTCAAACCCAGTCGTGCATCAATGGAGTTTTCGGTTTTTCGGAAGATTATGTGCGCATTTGACACATGCACATGCTTTGACGGTGAAGGTCACATCGCGAGAAAACCGGTCCCTAGGACCAAAAGTCACGTGTCACGTGACTCTGGCTAGTATTCCGCTAAGCGGCGATGGGTTTGCAACCTGTCACGTATTGAATACTAGCTACTTGCAAGCCGTGGGCATGTGCATGATTAAAGTTTGGACGTGCCTCTGACTACCCCCTTGTAGGTGATCCTCATCAGATCCACGATCCGAGTTGAGTAGTGATCAGAGATGAATCTTCGAATAATGCCGGCAACAGACTAAGATAAGATGGTGGTAGCTAGTAAGACGGACTGAAACCAAATCCTACTACCAATCATTTATAATTTTATAATCATTTTGATAAGATAAATAATGATTGCTTTTCACCGTGGCCATGCTATGTTTGAGCTATGTTTTGGGCACGCTTCCGTCTAGTACTGGGGCCTAACCCCAACGTCTTATAGCATTCTCGTTCTGATCTTACATTACTTTTATCTCGATTTTTCTAGACAGGACAGATAGTGACAAAAGTCAAGTAATATCAAAACAAGAATGCTATAAGAGTTCGTGGTACCAACCTGGTCTGGAACAGTTGATTTACCTATAGACCGTCTGTAACGGGGGACCGTTGCTAGTTTGATTGTACATATTGTAAGTGTATTGATAAAGTAATAATGTACTTACATTCTCCCTGTCCACATCCAGTTGAGGGTTCTTCCTCGGCAGACTGTACCCAGCCCGATTCAGCTTGTACCTCGTGACCTCGGTATGATACTTTCTATTCTTCGCAAATTTCACATCCGATGGATTCAGATCTTCACTGTTCGATGAGAGATTCACGGGAGAGAGCTCACTAGCGGGAGAGAGATTCTCACTAGTGGGAGAGTGCGCGCCTTTTTGTTTCGACGGCAATTCTAGGGATTTTGAGATCTTTGCGTGCTTTTGAATTGGAGAAGCGTCGTCACAAAGTGAGAGTTTTGACGTTTTTCTGAAGTTCTCCATCTCTTGTAACGTTTTCGGGACGAAGTTCACGTGTAAGGATTTAGGCGACAGTTTAGATGGCGCTGGGGTCTCTTTCGGTGGTGTCTTTTCCGGTACACCCTTCTCGAAGTTTTGTAGAAGCTTGAAGAACTCTGTTTTCGCCATTTTCGGGGAGGTGGCGTCGGGGGATGGAGGGCGATCGGTTATCGTCATTTCGGGCAACTCTAAGGGATCGCTTTTCGCCATTTCGGGCAAATCGGATGTGGAGACATGGTAAATTTTCGTAATTTTAGAAGAGTTGGTGGTGGGGAGATGGTTTTTTGGCGTGTTCGTTGATTCGGGAGCGCTTTTCGCCATTGTGGCTAACTCTGGTGTGGAGGTTTGGTCGGTCTTCGCCATCAGGAAGTAAGGATCTGGCGTGGAAGACCGCTGGTCGCAGGGGATGTCGTAGATTGCATCCTGTAAAAAAAAGAAAAGTAGGTGTAAATTACAAGATACTTAGTGTTAGGTATCGCAGTCTACTGTTGGACGTAGGTCCAACAGTAACAAGCTGGCTAAAGCGGCCCAAGGCTTTTCTTATCCACTCTCTGGCCGTCACTGTATGGAGGTATCTCTAGGAGAGACGACCTCCGTACAGTGCCGGAGTGCGTCTAACACAGCCTACTTGCTACTCTACTAGGTAAGTACCTAGTAATTAGGTGGGTTATTCAGTATCTCCGCAAGAATCCCCCGTCTGCAGAGCACTAAGAAACGTCAATGTACTTATAGCCAACCTATATCAGGTGGATCTGTTTGCTGGAAAATGATAGAAAGAGAGGATCTCGCTTACTGCGAAAGTAAATGAACGTTATGTAGCCTATGTATGTATAGGCACTTTGTTTTTCTAAAATGGTGTATCCATATACCTATTGTATATTTCGTTTTACCACATGATTAGTAATACTTATTCTTATCATCATATACCTAATGCATATTTTTCCTTCAAAATGATTATTTTTGTATTTAAATGTCTGTACATAATGATTTCTGTTTTTCCAATATAACGCATTGGATATTAATTCTGTAATAAGAATGTCAGTAAATAAATAAATTCACGCGATAACAGCCCGAGTCGAGTCTGTCGTCGGTTATCTATTCTTCTATTGAAGCGGTTAACGTAATCTAAAAATCTATGTTTTAAAATGAAATTCATCCAAATTGTGTTCGTCTTGCCGGCACGGTAATAGATGATTTAAGTAACACCTACAGTATGTAAATGCGTGATTGCAAACACACATTACGGTAGTCGGAGAAAGCTCAGCTCCGTTACTTACACACACAATGTCGTACATTGGTGACTGTCTGTCCTGTATGCGGGCTCTGGGCTTCATACCGAATAGGAAATAAGGCAAACATGCATTTTCATCGCGCACTTTTTTGAAATTGCGTTTTTTTATGCTCCCCAGTTGTACGTTACTGCATCAACCAAACTCTTACTATTCTCTCATAAACCTTCGGCTTATCTCAACTTGCAACGGTGAGATGAAGGCCAAGCGCTTCCCCGTCGTACAATAAAATAAAAAAAAAACACCCCTGCAGTTGTAGTGCTATTTGGCTGCTATATTCTGTGACGGGCTGCTGAAATAGTAAACATATCCTAGTATTTACCGTATGTAGCGCCATTTTCACGCGACAAACAAGGATAATATCACACATCTTGCAACGTACAGGTACTCGTAACTCAAGACGCGTCTTAGCCACAAACCACAATCGGTCAATGAACTGGTGACGTCACGTGGGTTGGGGTAGGTCGGTAGCTATTTCTAGCCGTCGCCAAGAGGAAGCCCGTAAGATGAATGGGGTATTGTAGCGGTACGAGGAAACGTATAATAAATAATACAACAATAAAAGTAAAAAGTAGCAGACTCACGACTTATCCCCTTTATGGATTCACTTCTGATCGCTAGAGCGCGGGTCTTATGAGAATCGCCTACTAGAAGTAGGCATAGGCACGTTCAAATTTACGTTCGACACGCGTTTGCAAATTGCTAGTATTCAATGCGTGACCTGACAGGTTGCAAGACCATCGCTGCTTAGCGGAATACTAGCCAGAAACACATGTCATTCGGATATTTGGTTCTTTTGGATATGTAGGTTTCCTCACAATGTGGCCTTCACCTTCACATAATAATATGCATGTGTCAAATGCGAACTTAAACATCCTAAAACCCGAAAACTCCATTGGTTCACGGCTAGATTTAACCCTCAGCTTCCGGATTGGAAGGCGGGCCCATACCCACACATTTTATTACACTTCACTAAAATAATTCAAACTTCCTAATTCCATGGGGAACAATATTTTTCCCCCGCTATTGCAAATGAATGCCTGACTTCAACACTGACATTTCATATGCTCGTTCAAAAAAGTGTCGCAGAACGGGCACATCGACAGGCACAAGTACCTACCTATCTTTACCAAACGAAGATATAAGGTTGCCAAGCGATTAACGGGCTCAGATTAGCAACTCAACGCAACTTTATCCTAGTTTCGAACTAAGATATAGTAATAACAAAGGTGACATTGCTGTGCGCTCAACCACGGCGCTTATGACCTCCAGATGACAGAAAATGCGCGTATTTCTACGTTTTGTTTTTTACGGTAAAACAAATATGAATTGAAAATCTAAAACACAGACCGTCTATCTGAATACTGTGTTTATTTACTTTACAAAGAGACTGTAGAAAGGCCTAATTGGGGGTATTTATTGAATGGCGAACATTTTTGGTACAAATTAGAGTCAACTTTGGATTTTTTTATCGAGAAAATTTTATGTAATCGTGTTTTCGAAACACAAGCGTTCTAGCATCTATACTGAACTATACATATAACATATAATAATTTCAAAGTCAATGCTACAGTATTATGGTAGATATGATCGCTGAAGCCAAGCCATTTCACATAGATCATAAACTCTTAAAAATTTTCGGCAATCGCTTTTTACCAAATACAAAATATTTGGTAAAAAGTGACAAGTGCCTTTTTAGCATTTTATTACCTTCTTCATTTCCTGTTGCTTAAAATATTGTTGTTTTTTACCATAAAACATGTATGTACCAACTATGTTTTTATCGTTTTGTGATGTTGTGTAGTGTGCTATATTAAGTGAATAAATGTTATCTATCTATCTATCTACCTATCATTTAGCCATTCATGTAATACAATTATAGTCTTTTTACGATAGAATACAGTACCTATTTTGATTTGAAAAAAAAAACAGTAATTTATCGAGTAATTACCTCTAGCAAACTTCAATCGCCTCAGTATGGTCTAGTAGTTTGCCCACCAGTGTCAGATCCAGAGGTCCCGGGTTCGATCCCCAGGGGACACAATATTGTGCTTGGTTTGGTTGGTGGTATATTTATCCCAATGTTTCGGCGAAGTTTCTCCACAGCCGAGTCATGAGCGGAAAAGAGAATACTCAGGACTTTGTTCCGATTATTTTGTTGGAATAACCTAACACGACTCACTTATGCCATAGAGTAAATACTACCGGGGAGTGGACCCTTTGATGTATAGGTTAGTGCGATCTTTTCCGGTTCGTCGCCTTGAGGAAACCCGTGGGATGAATGGATCTTTACATTCTTAGGTGTTACTATGAGGAAACGGAAAATAATATAAGAATTATAAAGATGAAATCAAAAGGAAACTACAAACGAGTATAGGAAATTAATGAATTAAAGTTGTAACGAGAAGAGTGTTGAATATGATGTAGGTAAGAAGTGATTAATGGATTGTGTGAGAGATTACATGAGCAATATAGGTGTGATGAGTACAGAGTACGATACCTAGAGGCTATGAGAAAGGATAAACCTTCGCGCACCGCAAGGTTCGAGAGGAACACTTGTGGAATGGTCCGAAATGTCGAGGTTTTCCCTGCCAGCTGTGGTATGGGGTTTATCAAAAGGGGCGTTTTGAAAGTTTAAAGAGTCGGCAACGCGATTGGTGCTTCTGGTGTTGCGTGCATCCTTAGGCGACGGTAGCTTACCATCAGGTGGGCCGTGTGCCTGAATGAACGTAAGAGGAGAGTGGAGGCAGAGTGATCCGACCCCAATTACTTTGGGCGAACAGGTAGATTTAACCGCCTCCGTGGTCCAGTGGTCCAACCCCGGTGTCAGATCCAGAATTCCCGGGTTCGATCCCCAGGGAAAGTACAATACTGTGCTTGGTTTAGTCGGTGGTAGGATTTTGTTAAAGTCCGCCTGGCTAGCTACCACCATTTTTCCTAAGTGAGACATAACAACAGTTCTTAAAAAATTTTGTGTTACGGCATTTACAGGTAAGATAGCCAGTTCCTCGATTGGATGAGGATTCCGGGTGAAGTGCGCTTCCACCTTTGGCCTTATCATAACTTGAAAATCAAGACAAAGGCACCTCCCCGCCTTTTTTTTATAGTATAAAAAAAAGATGATAGAAATAAGATAAAATTATCATGATGCGTGCCCGAACTCGCATGGTCATTCGATAGTAGCAAACGTATTTTATATAGATATATAGATATATTATACTTGCGAATGTCCACCAAATGGAGCATAAGTCGGATTATTTCCAATTCTACTTCCTTCTTCTTCCTGCCCTTACCCCGCACTCAACCGAGGTCGGTACAGCATACTCTCTTCTTTCACTCTCCCCTATCACCCGGCATCCACTCCTCTCACAAATAGGTATAATACTTCCATTTAGCAATATTTTAACTGAGGAAGCAATTATACTGTAGTAAGAAGGAACATGTTTACAACTAGGTATAATCAGGTGCTTACTAGTAAATAATATACAGAAATTTTAATAAAAGTAATGTAAACATAACCCACGCACCAATCAATTGATAATGGGGAGAGTGGGGAATTTCGGAATCTTTAAAATTACTTTTCCAATTATCCCCGCTATCGACAAAACAACTAGAGAAATATATACAGACGACTTTTAACCCTTAATGTATCACCTGTCATTACTACTCGGAGCGTGAATGTGGACCGCCTACAGGGGATATTAAGAGGCACGTCCAAACTTTAAAATCTGCATATGCCCACAGTTTTCAAGAAGCATTCTATAGGACAGGTGGCAAGCCCAGCGCCGTGTGAGATACAAACAACCCACCGGAAGGGTAACCTGTCCCACCGCTAACCTGCACACTGCTCGGTAGAAAGTGAAAACTGGTGTTACACCCATCCACGATCCTAGTGAACGGGAGAGGGCGCCAGTGTCTTCGTCAAACTTATAAAGTGACGTTTATTGGTTGTGCGTTAGTTCCGTTTTCTGATACATTCATTAACAGGCTATAGTACCACAGATTAGCAACTCAACGCAACTTTATTCTAATTTTGAACTAAGATATAGTAATAATAAAGGTGACATTGCTGTGCGCTCAACCACGGCGCTTATGACTACCAGATTACAGAAATACACAGACCTAAAACACAGACCGTCTGCTGTATACTGCGTTTATTTACTGCACAAAGTTTCAAGCCCTAATTGGGCGTATTTATTGAAAGGCGAACATTTTTGGTACAAATTAGAGTCAACTTTGGATTTTTTTCTCTCGAGAGTTTTTTATGTAATCGTGTTTTCAAAACACAAAGCGTTCTAGCATCTATTCTGAACTATTATAACATATATTGATTTCAAAGTAAATGCTACATTATCGTGGAAGATATGATCGCTGAAGCTAAGCCATTTCACATATCATAGACTCTTAAAGGTAGCCCGGTCTTGTTATGTTGAATAACATTTGTTTGTTATAACGGCGCGGCGTTTCGTCGATCGTAGCAATAGCGTAGACTAATAAAACTGGCCTCAGCTCAGTTGGTTAGTTCTGCCTTCTGCGCTGTAGGTTGTGGGTTCGATTCTCATCCGAGACAAACATTACTATGATGAATAAAGCTATTTGTGTTACATTGTATCTTTGAAAATACCACTTGAACTCTTAGATAGTTGTGTGTCAAAATGTCTCGTAGTTACTCTTTTGATATATTTATTATATACTTAGATAGGTACCTATTTATAAACATATATATTAGATATATGGGTCTCTTACTATTATTTGCACACAATGTCTAGTAATATTTCGTTGTTTATTCTTTTTTCTTTAACGATAGACCTCAAGTAAAACTGCGCAGTTTTACACGTGGGTATGTTACGTTCTGAATCTGAAATCATATAGGTACCTACTAGCTGTGGAACTAGTAAAATGCCCGGGACTTACTTTCATCATCCCATGGGAATTCCCTAAAATTTCAATTCTCTAGATATAACCTCTCTGGTTTGAGCATTGCGGTATCAGTCAGTCAGTCAGACGAGACGAGAGTTTTTATATATTTTAGTCTCACACAACAGACAAACAGTCTTTCGAATCTGACACACATCTAAACCATCTGGTGAGAATGCGTCAGCTTCTAAATATAACTCCAAATTCCCAATACAATAACATTTTCTATGGTTTGCTTACTAGCTTCTGCCGGCGGCTTCGTTCGCGTGGTACCCGGATAATTAACTTGTATGTATCATTATTTCTATGCGTGTGTGCAATAAAGTATACATAAGTGTAAATAAATTAATATAGTAGGTAAGTATATATTTTATACGTGAAGTTTATGTATAGAGGAGTACAGAAGGTATCTAAAAAAAAAAAATAGAGACTGTGATCCCTAATTCGTTCTTGGTATTTGCTTTAAAATAAAACTAAGTAAATAAATGGACAAGGTCATTTATGAAACTTTTGTCTAGAAATCCCCTTTGCTTTCCCTTCGTGAGCGGAAAGGGTTTTCTGGAATAAGCCACATTTTTGTACGGTCACATTTCAGCCACTGGGTAACCACGTGTTATCTACTTATTAAAATCATCGTGTAGCTGACTGACTGACAAACAACGCACAGCCAAAAGCAGAGCCCCTAGAGACTTATAATTTATCTGCTTCCTTTAGTAGTGTAGGGGTGCAATAAGAAAGGATTACATTTATCAAGCTTCCTTTTAGTAGTATTAAACTAAACTACTAAAATCCCGTTCCACTGCTGTTAAATATGTATAGATCCTTAGATAAAAAAAAACAAAGGATTTCGAACCATCCTCCCGAAAGAGTCTTACCTAAAACTCCGCCAAAAATCACCGGAGCAGTAGTTTGCATTCAGTTACCTGTCTGTCAAGTTCGTTACGAATACAAATAGTAGCCTACTTTGCATGTTAAGCCCTAATTCTCTAAGTTATAGTTCTATTTGTTTCCGAGTTTGAAAAACAGTAATTATACATCGCATGAGACAAACATATCTATAGCTAGTTTGTACAGGCAGAATATGCCACTATTTTCGTAGTGTTAAGGCGTGCTTTATCCTTTGTTTTTTTTTATCTAAGTATAGAACGGAAAAATCTGTACCTAATTACCTATATAGCAGGGTCACAGTTTCACAATAGTTAGTTCTAAAAACAGTGGCAATTCTGTCATTTGCCGCGTCTAAATTTATCCTTCTCCATATTCCCAACTATTTCGTTCACCGAGTTATGAAGCTACCACTAGCGTCACCTCGCGGCTTTGTTTGCTTGTTGCCCGAATTAAAAGTACCACCTCTGTGGTCTAAACCTCTGTAAAGATATATATAATATACAGAAAGCTCGATATTACACCAACGCCTATCCTGTGATATGCCCCTCCATAGATGTATATTATGTATCCATATGCCTGTATAATTACATATTTCATTAAAATCCGTTCAGTTTAACCGCCTCTGTGAAGTGAAGTGGTTCGCCCACCGGTGTCCGTACAAGAGGTCCCGGGTTCGATCCACAGGGGAGTACAATTTTTTGTATTTTTTTTTACATTGTACTACGGGGAAGCGCTTGGCCTTCATCTCACCTGGTTACAAGTTGAGATAAGGCCGAAGGTGGAGGCACACTTCAACCGGAATCCACAACAAACTGAGGAACTAAAAAAAATATTTTTAGAATTGTTATTATGGCGACAGAATTAGGTAAGGCGGTCTTAAACCAAGCACAATATATTGCACTCCCCATGGGGATCGAACCCGGGACCTCTGGATCTGAAATCGGTGGCTTGAACCACTAGACCACAGAGGCGGTTAAACTTTGGTAAAAAAAAAAGAACCCTCTGGTTCTGATACCGTTGGGCGATACACTAGACCACAGATTCTTGGTTAAGTTCCCGAGTATTTTTGTACAGTAGGTACATTATTTGGGGTAACGGAGATATGCCGGTTCAGTTTTTGTGATGGACCGAAATAATGACCCGAGGAAGTAACAGATTTAGAAACAAAATGATACGGTTACATGGTAAATAAGGCCAGTACTGCAGAACTGAGCTAGAGCGGCGACACTGAGTAGGTGTACCTACCTACTAGTACATACTCACATGTCATTGACCTATAGACATGTTCGACAAACGTGCTCTAATATGCTGTTTCTATGTAAAATAGGGATTAACGGGGGGTTAATTCTCGATATACTTAATTTACACACAGAAACAATAGTACAAGATAACTTAAAATTAAATAGTATGGTAAAGGCAAGCTTGACCCTAATAGGTAGTAAACGTAGGTAAAGAAACGAGATTTTGAACATAATGGAAAAGTGTACAACATTAACAATAATATAGTACTTTATTACTCGGTAGGAATTATAAGACAAACTACAACTAAACAAGCCTCATAGCTCAATTGGTAGTAACTCTGCCTTTTGCGCTGTAGGCTGTGGGTTCGATTCCCACCCAGGACAAAGATTTGTGTGATGAATATAGATGTTTGTTCTGTGTTTGGGTGTTGTATCATATAGTAAGTATGTATTTAAAAAAAGTATTTAAGTATTCTATCCGTAATCTAGTTCCCATATTACAAGCTATGCTTAGTTTGGGGCTAGATGGCGCTGTGTAAAAATTAAGGTCCTAATGTCCTACAGTAAATAATAAAACAAAATTATACTGTTATATAATATTTGATCCTATACCTTGGTACATACCTTAATTAAACAAACATAATATTCACATGAAATTTATGGGTTCGTGAAACTTGTTGTTTTTTGTATTCAATTATTAAATAATAATTTATTAAATAATACAATATTCATTAATTAGCTTTCACACGGGTGAAAATTTTGTTTTTTATATAAGTATGTAATTAAAGATTTAATTAAAAAAATATTACGCTGTATTTTTTCAAAAAATAGAGCGTAATTTGTCATTCATTTTGAAATACCCCGTGTAATTCAAATCAAGTTTGGGTGTGCGCGGTCGCGTATTTTATCTTCTAATAGAGGTAGGTAAGTAAGACAATTGAACTAAAATTATAGGTATGGTAAAGAGTGTTTATATATGAAATCCCTTTCCCTTTTTTTTAATACTTAAAATACTTTTTAACAATTCTAAAATTGTTGTGTTCCGGCATTTAGAGGTAAGATAGCCAGTTCCTCAGTTTGTTGAGGATTCCGGGTGAAGTGCGCCTCCACCTTCGGTCTTATCTCAACTTGTTACCAGGTGAGATGAAGGCCAAGTGCTTACCCGCCGTACAAAAAAAAATAAAAAAAATACTTAACGCAACACAGACCTATATATCTGCAAAAATATAGAAATCAGACGTGCCATTTTGTAAATGAACGACAAACAAAGTTTGTATGGGAACGCAATCAGCTGGTCGGGTTTGAATGTCCGATATTGTGTAATTTCCAACTAGCCGACCGGTAGCTAGTCAGACACCAGCCGGAAGCTGTAGCCTCGATTGAATTGCACCAGAACCAGTACCTTTAAGTTCTACCAGATATTGAGCCATTGGCCAAGTTGATAATAAACATAGACATTCATTTATTTACTATTATAACACACATACAAACATAACACAGAAAATGTCAAACAGAAAAACACGAGTACGTAATAAGTGAATACAGTTTGTGCTGTGTGCTACAGCAGCAAATGGGACACAACTCATCATTATGCCTCACTGTAACACAGGTCAGCGCTGATATTCTGTCGTGACCCAGCCCAGTCAATCGACTTAATGAAGTGACAGAACATTGAATATCAATAAAATCATAGAAAAATGTATAAGGGGAAAATCTATAAAAATAAACACATTACAATAAACATAACATAGAAAGTAAAATAATAGATAGTAGGTAATTGAAAATACACACAAATAATACGCAGAGATACTAAAGTATTAGTAGATAATGATGTCTTCCAGAACGATTTCGGCTACGGCGACTTTTTGCTTTATACTCAAGAGCTCCTTTCGTGTGCCTTTACATTTAATTTCTTTTATTTCAATTTCTTACTGCACTTAAGTATAACTTACACTATGACCAATGCTGCAAAGCAGGCAGCAGAATGTTACATGTTACCACATTTATACACACTACTTAATTAAATACAACTACTTACCTATACTTAATTAGTTACAACTAACAATTCTTTAGAATTATTCTAGCTCAAAAAATACTGAACATTTACAAAGAAATTCAGCATACAGCTACAAGACTGACATACCCTATTTTAATATTTATTTATTGGATGCATTGGCCAAGTTCCATATGAACGGACTAAGGAGAGGTTGTCCGGGGTAATATGAGGCCCTCTATAATATTTAACAACCTCCTGCCCTGACCCCACCCTTAGTGAGACCGGTAACATCACGTTCTCTTCCACTCTCCCCTGTCTCCCGCCGACTCATCATCCACTCCTCCCACATACATATCGTCACTCACACGATCCCTACATCTCTCCCTCGGTCTATTCCTACTCTCACGTCCGTTACATTGATACCATTTTTTTTTATTTATTGTTCGACGGGGAAGCGCTTGGCCTTCATCTCACCTGGTAACAAATTGAGAAGGCCGAAGGTGGAGGCGCACTTCACCCGGAATCCTCAACAAACTGAGGAACTGGCTATTTTACCTCTAAATGCCGGAACCGCGACAGAATTAGGTAAGATGATGGTAGCTAGCCAGGCGGACCCAAACAAAGTCCTACCTCCAACCAAACCAAGCACAATATATTGTACTCCCCATGGGGCGGAACCTCTGGATCTGAAATTGGTGGGTTGAACCACTAGACCACACAGGCGGTTCCAGTGGTCTACCCTGGGTAACGGAATCGTCTTTTGCTGGTAGTTACGGCTGAATGATCACAACACAGTAGGGTTCACAGCTGGTTTTTAACCGTGATGTTTACTTGTTACCAGGTGAGATGAAAGCCAAGCACTTAACCGTTGTACAACAAAAAAAAAAGTCCTGCCGAAGTCCTGCGCCAGACGATTGGCCGTGATCCATCGGTGAGCGAGAGCCAGTGCCTTCTGGGAAGCTGGCTCCATCGTAGACAAACCTAGCGGTCGAGAACTAACTCATCATTCATAAAACCCAGAGCGGAGAGAAAGAGGAACGCTAGCTAATGATTGAAACGTCCACAAGAACGGTTCCGCCTACTATTGACTTTCCCTGGCGCCTACACGCGACACGACGTACATAGTACATACAAGTTTCACTTGTTACTAGCTTTTACCTGCGGCTTCGCCCGCGCCGTATCCGGAAGAAAAGTAGCCTACCAGTATAGTTTGTTTTTCCCCATAGCGTACAATGTATTCCTGCCAAATTTCATTGCGATCCGTTCAGAAGTTTGTTTGTTCGTGAAAAGTTTACAGACCAACATAGACACTTTCGAATTTGAAAGACAAGAAAAATGTTTTGCTTGTAACGGTATATATAATAAGTGTGTTGTTTGAAAAATTTTGTGTACCTATTGAGCTTCACGTCATGGATAATGAAAATGTGTGTTAGTCTTTTGTGCTTTTTATTTATTTCAATAAAAATAAAATTAATTAAACTAGTCTGATAATGTAATTTGAACTTGAACCTATTTCGTAAATCTATATTTATTAAGTGTGTTCGTAATTGTTTTTTTTATAATATATTGATAGATTGATTGAACCTATGTTTTTTTCCTGGCCCAGAACTATAAATTAAATAAATAAATATTTCAGGACATTATTTCACACAGCGCCATCTAGCCTCAAACTAAGCATAGCTTGTAATATGGGAACTAGATTTCGGATAGAATACTTAAATACTTTTAAATAGGTACTACATCTTTGCAAAGTTTTACCTCACAAAAGTATCCGCAAAAAAGTTTTGCTGTGAAGGAGGTAATAACATCCAAACAAACTTTCGCTTTCATAATGTTTGTGTGATCTGACTAGTGTTTAGCCCGCGGCTCCACCCGCGCTGTACCCGGATAGAAGCCTATACTTTCCAGGTTCTTCCTCATAGCGTACAATATACATGACAAATTTCATTGCAATCCCTTATCATTAGATGATGACACTGCACTGCTTTTTACTGGTGATAGCTGGCAATCAGTCTTCAAGAGTGCTCAGGAGGGTTTTAACAAGGTTTGTGATTGGCTACAGAGTAATGTTCTGACATTAAATGTTTCTAAAACCAAATATATTGCTTTTGCACATAAAAAAAACCTGCTACCTCCAACTTTTCTGACCATCAGGGCCCACAGTTGTTCTGCAAAAGCTATTGACTGTAAATGTCCCTGCGTTGAAAGGACAGAGTCGATTAAGTATCTTGGCATCACCATCGACCAAAGACTTACCTTCAAACCTCATATTGAAGTACTAGTGACCCGCCTTCGTAAACTAATTTTTGTCTTTAAAACCCTTAGACATGTTGCCGACCGCAGAATTATTAAACTTGTCTACCTAGCTCTCTGTCAATCAATTGTGGACTACTGTGTCTCTTCTTGGGGTGGCGCAGCCAAGACACATCTCCTCCTGCTCGAGAGAGCCCAACGAGCTATTCTTAAAGTTAGCGCTAGATACCCCTTTCAGTTCCCCACGGTAGACCTGTACAGAGAGTGGGACGTACTGACTGTCAGGCAAACTTTCCTATTACACGTCTTGCTTAAACAACACGGGCAACTTGTTTTCGACCCACAGACTAACAAAGGCAGGCGTAGAAGAGGTGCGGTTTGTCGTACTACCCCATTTAGAACTAGGTTTGCTCAGAACTTCTTCTGCTTCCTAGGCCCCTTTATTTACAACATGCTCAATGCCTCTCTCTCAATATATTCTCTTCCAAAATACAAATGTAAAAAGTCGATAAGTGATTGGCTAAAATCACTAAATTATGACGAAACAGAAGCTGTAATGTTACCTTCCTCCTGAGTAATAACTAACACTTGTTTACACTCCTTAGACCACTACAACAACTGTCCTCTAGTGTGGCTTGAATGAAGTCACTAAGTGAAGCCTATTATATTGCACTCTCCCCAACTACCCTCAAACGAGATCCTTTTCCCCATTCACACACTCACTACTAACATAATTCATGAATTTACACTCACCTACATTTACATTTCCATCCACTAAACTACACAAACTACTCTCCACATACCAATACACTCGTACCTCACCCACACATACACCTATCCATCCACATCCACCACTGTATACATTTTCAACTAGTTGTAGTTATATGGTCACGAGCCCAAATCATATTGTTCTAATAAGTTGAAATTATGTCGTCAAGCTCAATCAGCGGAGTGCGGGCACTGGTGACCTGTATTACAGGTTTGTTTCAAACCTACCATAGGCACCAGTCTCACACAAAACAGGTTATTCTAATCTATAATTTTAGCTAAACCTACTATGTTACTGACCTTTTTGTATGAGAAAATAAATAAAATATTTGATTTGATTTTGACACTTTTGAATTTAAAATAAGGACTGATATGCAATTGATGGAGTATTATGGACTAGTATAAATATGGATGGATTCATAGTAATTTATACGTACTAAAACTTGTTTAGAGGCACTTACTTACTATCCTACTAATATTATAAGTTCAAAAGTTAGAAAGGATTGAAAAGATACTAACTGGATTTAAGTTGCGGTTTCGCATAGGTACGCGGTACCGAGATAAAAAGGCGTGATACCAGGAAAAAAACAGTGTATATCCTATTCCAGGCCAACATGTGCTTGGCGTAAAGGAGTACCGACTAACGTTCGGCGAATATAGATTTCGTAAATAATTATTTGTAGTAAGTATAGTAGAGAGTTATCTACACTCTACTTTTACTACTTCTACTTTACTTACTACCTTTAATTTCGTCTCTGTGGTTTATTGGTTACCGCACCGATATCAGCTCCAGACATTCAGGGATCGATCTCCTAGGGGTACAATATCGTGCAAGGTTCGGTTGGTGGTAGGACTTGCTAGCTACCACCATCCTACCTTATTCTGTCGCCATAACGACACTTCTAAATTGTTGTGTTTCGGCGTATAGAGATAAGAGAGCCAATTCCTCAGTTTGTTGAGGATTCCGAATGAAGTGCGGTTCAACCATCTCCCAGTCGTACACTAACTGTACTAGTGTAGACTTACAGCTTGCACTCAGGAATTATAACGGTTCAGTGCAACCCGACATGACAGCTAATGAGGCCAAGTAGGGAATAATGCAAGGTCATTTTAAACGGACAAAGACATTTGAGACTTTAGATATGTTTGAACGCCCCGGAGTAGGTACTGCTGATTTTCGCCCTCCAGCACAAAAACGTTTTCATTTGTAAAAAAAGGCCGAAAGTGTTCCTCACTTCACCCGGAATCCTCAATAGTCTGAGGAACCTGGCTATGTAACCACTAAATGCCGGAACACAACAATATAGAATTGTTGTCATGGCGACAGAATTAGGCAAGATGGTGAAGCTAGCCAGGCGGACTTAAACAAAGTCCTACCACCAACCAAACCAAGCACAATATCGTACTCCCCCTGGCGATTGAACCCCGGACCTCTGGATCTTGATCTGGGCGAACCAGTACACCACAGAGGCAATTAAAATTAGTATTGTGTTTTTAGAAAAACCTATACTTATCCAATTATAACTGTAACATTACTTTTGATTCGGACATCCTATTTCAAATCTGAAAATTCCAAAGCTTTTTTAAGAAATTCTTTAGCATTGGATAGATATTTCTTGACGAAGCATTTGCTGATAAATTAGGTTGTGTGTCTGATGATATTTTTGAAATATGATATTGAAATTGTATTATTATTGCTCGATCTTCGGTTATCTACCTACAATGTTTTTATCATGTTAAACGTAACGAATGGAACTTGTTGCGTTCGTCTGTTTTCGGAGTTTTGAAGTCCAGAGTGAAAAGGTTCCATTTAGATCAGCGTACTCAATCTTTGGCCACAATCGCCACTTGTATGTCAAGTGGCGATTGCTTGGTGCTTGGTGGTCAAACGCTTGGCTATCACCAATAAAATCATCGAAGCATCCATAAATACATATTTGAAGCTTACATATTTGATCCTGGCTACAACCTCACACAAGCAAGTTATTATTACGCTGTACCGCAGAATAAAATAATAGGTACTAGGCACAATGTATCAGTTCGCATTGTTTCTAAGAACATTGTCATCACTTACTGATAAGATATCTGACAGACATGTTACGTAATCACGTGCATGTAGGTAGATAGGTGGACTGGCAATCTTTGAGATCCCATTCCGATCCCACGGGAACTGATCTATGTACAATTAGCCTTTGTCTCATTCCAGGTGCAGGTCTAAAGCAACATATTTTCAAAGTTTCAGCGCAATCCGTTCAGTAGTATAATCGTGAAGAAGGAACTAACATCCAAACAAACTTTTGCTTGCTTTTATCGAGACTATTCGGGCCTTTAACTGGCCTTGTTTTTTTTTTGATCGATGCATTGGAGTTGTGGTTCTGGAGACGTATGCTGAGGATTCCATGGACAGTCTACCGCGCCAATATATAGATCCTAAAGGAACTTCACATCAAAGAAAGTGTCGTCGACTGTTCAAATGACAAGCCTCATAGCTCAGTTGGTAGTAGCTCTGCCTTCGGCGCTGTAGGCTGTGGGTTCGATTCCCACCCAGGACAAACATTTGTGTGATGAATATAGATGTTTGTTCTGTGTTTGGGTGTTGTATCATATAGTACGTATGTATTAACAAAAAGTATTTAAGTATTTTATCCGTAATCTAGATCCCATATTACAAGCTATCTTCTAGTGATTGTTCCCTCAGCCGCCTTTTACGAAATCCGCAGGCTGATTTGACACAAGACCGCGACACGTTCCCTCAGCCGCCTTTTACGACATCCGCAGGCTGATTTGACACGAGACCGCGACACAATCTTTCGGTTACAGTACTCGAATTTTACAGAGATTTTAGTAGTTTTCATCCAAGCTTTGTATGTTTCGCTTGCGTTGGGTGTTAGTAATTATTTGCACATACCTACAACGTGCCTACCGTACCTGCATACCAACTCTGGTAGGTAGGTAGGTATAGATATAAACATACAATTATAATGTTTAGTACAGGTGGCGGTTGCGTTACTTTCAGTTGTATCAATAATGAGTCGATAGTCTAGTAAGCTAACCGCCTCTGCGGTCTAATGGTTCAACCCACCGATTTCAGATCCAGAGGTCCCGGGTTCGATCCCCATGGGGATTACAAATATATTGTGCTTGGTTTGGTTGATGGTTGGACTTTATTCGAGTCCGCCTGGCTAGCTACCACCATCTTACCTAATTCTGTCGCCATAATAACAATTTTAAAATTGTTGCGTTCCGGCATTTAGAGGTAAGATTCCTCGGTTAGTTGAGGATTCCAGTGCGCCTCTACCTTCGGCCTTATCTCAACTCGTAATTAAATTCAATAATTTATTTAATATATAGACAATTAAATCGCACTTAGATAAGTCACACATACAGATTGGTTGTTTACAAAATAATTAACACAAGTGAAGAAGTTACAGAATTGAGTTTACAAAATAATAGGTAGACAATAGATTAGCAAAAGCATCGTCAATATAAAATATTTTACTTCACTAAAAATACCTAATATAACTAAAGGCGAAATAACTGCTTTGCTATTAAATAATTTAGTACCACTTATAGATCAGCAAAAAGCTCTGTCAATTTGTAAAAGTAAACCTTTCTTTGACATAAAGAGCTTCTATCATGTTATAATAGCTTTTTTCCATCGTTTGTTTTCTTGCACATATTTTAAAGTTTTGTTCTGTCAATTCTTTAATTTTGTCTGGAATATTATTGTATAATTTTAATGAAATAAGTACAATCAAAACTTTTTGTAATTTTTGCAAGCCGTGTCCATGGCACATAAAGGTAATTCCTATTTCTAGTGTTGGCTTTGTGAAGTCACTTCTCTTTTCAAGAATAGGTACCTAAATTTTCTCTAACGTAAGTTAAGTTTTGAAAAATGAACTCGCCTGTCATCGTCATTATGCCCAATTCTTTGAATATTTGTCTACAGGAATCCGTTCGATGGAGACCAACTAAATATCTCATTGCACGTTTTTTTTAGAATAAAGTCTGTCTGTATCAACAGCGGCACCTCAGTGTAAAATCCCATATGTCGTTATCGAGAGGAACATTCAATTTTGGAACATTTGACGCAGCATTACATATTTATTTGGGGCATACTATTTTGCCTTTCGACTTGGCTTGTTTAATTTTATAATTAAGGTTGTTACAGTACATATTATATGATTACTAGTGTTATTTAGATTACAATAGTTGTGTTTAAAATTTAATTACATGGTATGGTATCAACTTATAATCTAAGTTTAAGGTTTTATTTTAATAAGTAAAAAGTAAGTAGGTACTATGTTTGAACAGTACACATCTCTCGCTGCTTGCACTCCTACTAACTCTTGAATTTTCCTTATAGCAAATGTTGCGTAGCTTAATTTTTTTGTTAGGTCGTCGTCAAGATGCATTCCGCATGTCAATTTAGTATCGAGATTGAATGCTTTAAAAAAAAATATTACTGTTAAAAAAAAAAAAAAAAAAATGGGAAAGGACTTTGCCGATGAAAGCTGATAGCGAAATAATAGTCAAAATGTTTTTTTATTACACGACGGGGAAGCGCTTGGCCATCTTACCTGGTTTCAAGTTATAACAAGGCCGAAGGTGGAAGCGCACTTCACCTGGAATCCTCGGTCATAGTCTCTGTCAAGTTCTATACAGTCTGTAAAATCGTGTTTACGTTTTTTTATATTTTTTTTAAGTACCTACTTATTTTTACAAATTTTAGTGGGCAATTAATTCAAATAAGTAGAAATAAAAAAATATGTATTATACATTTTACTTCACAAATAATATGAAAATAATTATATGGGTAAGCAGGTTCATATATTCTGGATTACTTACGATACGACAGCGATTCTGTTGTTTGGCTTTTCAAGTGCGCCGACTTCAAAAATATATTAAACTTACCCACATACCTACTTAATTATTTTCAAGCTTTTATTGAAGTCGGTTACATTAAAAAAAAACAATATTGGATGAATGTTGTCTATGCCTACAATGAAATGACCTACATAAATACTATGTCAAGTATGTACTCGGCAGCGGCAGTCGGTCAAAAATAAAAGCAATAAAATTACAAAAGCGTGCTCTAGCTCGGTTACTATTACGTCGCAATTACAAATGATACGTACCACTACAACTTACATCACACAATAATGGCAAGATCATAGAGATAACTGTGAAATACTCACAGATTAACCTGGATTGTGTCCGTTATTTGTTTTTTCTCGACGTAGTACAAACGTTATTTTTACTTATTAAATTTATTTGTTCCACATGCACAAAGGTTAAGCTTTTTAGCCGACTGGCCCCGCTCGAAGTGCCCCCTGGAATCCAGTTGATCTAATGCATGTTTAGAATTGGTCAACTGGGCCCGCTTACAAGATTTGTTATTACAATAGACAAGAAAAGTGTTTCAACGCGAACTTTAGTAGGTTTTTTTTTATACAACTAGGAGACGGAACAAGCAGGTAGCCCACCTGATGTTAAGTGTACTCTTGCCTATAACAATGCCTTATTGAGTATGTCACACACACAAAGAACATAGCCGACACGGCACTGCATTGCGTCAACTTGAGGCATAAAGTTGTTAAGCCTCGCGTGCCCGTAATTTCACCGGCAAACATACCCTTCAAACCGGAACAAAGCAATGCTGCTTCGCGGCTGAAATAAGTATAGTGGTAGTACTTCCCCGCACGAGCTCTTTTACAAGGGGCTCTACTATTAAAATTGTATTAAGTAGTATTTACAAAGTTTAACACACTGAATCAAAGGTGAATACTCGAAGCGAAAACCAGTCTTGAGATCTTATACCCGCTACCCAGTATTGGGCTATTACAAAACTGCCAATGATGATCGCAATGATGTCAATTTATTGGGCCTTCATAACTGCATCCAATCATAAATCGATCATGTCACACAATGATATAACCGGAAGATAAGCATGACATAACAATATCGTAGACACTTCGTAATAACAACCGCGACAACTAAGTAGGAACATCTAAGTAGATATATATAAAATAGTCGTGTCGACTGAGAGACCGACTCACTAACAATATACGCACAGCCCAAACCAGAGCTTCTAAAGGAAAGCTTCGTTCAAAAGTCAAAGTCAAAGTCATTTCTTTATTCATTAAGATTTTTTAGGATCAATTTGAAACGTCAAATTTACCGCCTGTTCGTTTAAGTTTTGCGGTGTGTGGTGCACTAAGAAACGATTTTAAGAAATTCTCAAGGATTAACAGGAATTATGTTCCGGGCATTTTACAAATCACACTAATATTATAGAAGCTTTTTTATTGATGATAGCCAATAAATTGCCCACCAACTCACTTGAAAAACAAGAGGCGATGTGGCCTAAGATGGAGCACGCTTGTCTAAAATAAACCAGTTCACTCTGGACTTGAAGACTCCAAGATTGTATTGGTGCGGAAAAACAGACGAGGGCAACGAGTTCCATTCCTTACTAGTATGAACAATAAAGGTAGAGGCAAATTGATGCGTTCGACATAATGGAACATCTACAAGGTACGGGTTGCAACCTGCCGTACGTCTGCTGAAAAATGGAGCAGCTAGTTCCATATAAGTAGTATTAGGACTTCCACAATAGGCACTTGAATTTAATCTCAATCAACTCATTGTCCGATTATGTAAAAGTTAAATAGAACAAGAACAGATAGTGATAGTCAGCTATCGGTCATTCGAATTTATTTTGATATCGAAATCTAACCATTATTCACACTTTGGTATCAACAAACTACACTCAGGAGTATAGAGAAGCCTGTTATCCCTACTTAGATACATTATTAGAATTCGAATGACCGATAGCTGACTATCACTATCTGTTCTTGTTATTTTGCTAAAAAAAAAACGGGTATTTATCGCTTATTTCACTAACGAAGCGTCCGGATAAATATGTTTTTTAATACGCGATAAATAGCAGTTTTCTCATATCAAAATAATAATGAAATAATCCCTACTAAAAATATTTAAATTCTATTTAAATCCTTTATTAGTGCACACCACAAAAAGAAGGTACTTACCCTGAAAATGTTTGAAGACCTCTGGTTTGGGCTTTGCGGAGAATGTCAGTCAGTCAGCTACACTTGGCCGGTTTGTCATGAAGATGCACATAATGTACATAAAGTATACCATAGTTGGCTTTCTAGGAACGAATTGTGGAATCATCGCATCACCGTAAGAAACAACCTGCCTAGATAAGGACTCCGTTCCCAAAGGTATCAGGATTATGAGTTTGCATTCCGCATTGCGTTTCAAACTTCGGCCCCATTTAGCATGTTTTATGGAGAAGTGCATAGAGCTAAAATATGATTACTCGTGGGCCGAAAATTTGGGACGTATTTTTAAGAATGAATGAATGAATAAAACTGGATTAATTAAAAAAAAAAAAAGCGATATCTTCCAGGCGACCTTTGGATGGAGAGGATTTTATGGCTGAAGAGGTGGTTGGTGGTACACATATTAATTGGGACTTAGCGCTATCAATAATATTTTATAATGTTCACTGCAAAGACTTGTAATAAGCTTCCAGCATCTATATTTCGGCTGCGTAGCGACTCCAATGTCTTCAAGAAGAGTTAAGCACCTTCTGGGTAGGCACACTAAATCATCGAGAGACTAATTCCAAATACCTAATACAAATAGGTATATATATACCTACCTGTATACCTACATGTTTTAGCTAAATGGTAGCTATCGCATGGATATCAATATACCTACCTACCTAGTTATGATTACAATTACGAGCTTGGCAGGATGTGAAACCGGCTCGTCTGACTCAAGGTTCCAGCCAGGTGCTCTGTTATATTATCGCTAGCTACCTACATGCGGTTGAGAAATTAAAACAATATTGTATGGGATTGAGGAATTATGTGAGTGAGTGAAATAAAATGTGACTTACAACGAGCAAGAGAATATGCGCTGTCTCTGTCTTACAATAAAGGGACGCGCGTCTATGTACGTAAGGTACCTCATGTAGAGCAAACGAAGACAGAATGGTATTCTTTGCCCTGTCTTTACCAAAGGAAAATAGTTTGAATATATTACACTAACATTATAAGGAGGTATAGTTTGTAAGTTTGTATGTCGGAGGTAATCTCCGACACTACACGATGGTTCAATAATTCTTTCAACATTATTTTTTAGAATGGACTTTCAGGGTGGACATAATTAACTATATATAAATAAATATTACAGGACACTCATTTCACACAGCGCCATCTAGTCCCAAACTAAGCATAGCTTGTAATATGGGAACTAGATTACGGATAGAATACATAAATACTTTTTTTTTTGTAAATACCTACTTATCATACAATACGACACCCAAACACAGAACAAACATCTAAATTCATCACATAAATGTTTGTCCTGGGTGGGAATCGAACCCACAACCTACAGCGCAGAAGGCAGAGCTACTACCAACTGAGCTGTGAGGCTTGTTAAGCAGTTTAATATATAACAGGCTATAGATAGAAGATCTTAGAGTATATTGTAGGGAACAAAGGGGTCTCCTTCTCCATATCTGGAGGAGATATCAGTCTATACAGGACCAACAAAATAGCAGCCATTATCTTTCGCGCTCTCCGATTCAATAGGAACCATTAGAAAACACGGAGAAAGTATCTGGCTTGATGAATAGCAAATGGCAGAATAATAATAGGTTCATGGCATGGTCATGATCATTTTCTGTTCCCACGGTCCATACCCAAACGATTTACCGTATATATGGATACCTAATTGACCCTCCAAATCGGCTCGCAAATGTCGTAATAGATGAGATCTCTCCAGGAACCTTCTTCTTGGAAGATCAGATGATTCAGTTAGGAAAAGCACACCACAGTCACTGATTATACATAGATCAGATAAGAGAAGAGATCCTTGTGATGCTCATCCAGGGAAGTACTGCCACTATACCTATTTCGGCCGCCAACCAGGGGCCCTACCGCCGACGGCGAAGCCGATCTCCATTGGCTTAAAATTAGCTTCATGAGAACTAGTAACGATTTTTACCGTCAAATGTACTGAACGGATAGGTTTCATAACATGTGTACACTTTTAAGATGGGAAACGCCATTTTGGATATGACACATACCCGGTAGTAAAAATCGTTTCTAGTTCTCATGAAGCTAATTTTAAGCCAATGGAGATCGGCTTCGCCGTCGGCGGTAGGGCCCCTGCATTGATATGTTCCGGTTTGAATGGTATGAAGAGGGAAATAACGAGCACGCGCGATTCTGCAGCTTTTCGTGTTAGTTTTCTTTTCTGTGCCACAAAGTGTTGGAACTCACTGCCCCCCCCAATACGCACGGTGCAAACAAAGTTTAATTTTAGATTTAAGTATAAAAATATATTGTTGGACTTGCAAAGGTCCGCTCAGTAAGTTTTTGGTAATATATCTATTACTTGAATTATGATTATTTTTATTTATTTAATTTTCCTAATAGCTAATTCACCTTCATATAACTTACTATATTTTTGATTGTAATTACATGCACTTTCTTGGCATTTTTGGTATTGACCTTTTTTACTTTTCTATGCAGTAATAATGTTTAAAATACTTTTCGTTTTAGTTTTATTTGTCTTGGTATGTCACAAATACCTAGTCTTATATTATTATTTTTGTTGTGTAATATTTTTTGTAATTATTTATTTTTGAAAAATGTATGTCGGTATTTTCATACTTTCATTTAATTTAATTTTTAGTAGTATCTTGGTATCGTATCCCTGTTTTTATAATGTCACCACAGCCCTGTGCTGAAAATCAGCGGGCTTTTCACGCAGCATGGCACACTGCCTATTTTTTTGTCTTTAGCTCCCAGTCACGTCACTTATGCAAATTAGATTTATTTTCTTAAATACCTTTCTGTTGTTGATGTATAATGTCATAACTGTCATGTCTGTTGTTTATTTTTTTATTTTTTAGTATGTGTGTTTTTTGTGTTTGTGTGAATAAACGTTACATCTATCTATCTATCTCTAACACCTTAATGCCTCAACATGACAGGCGCATACAGTGCAGCGCAGGCCATGTTCCTTATGGATGTGACCAACGCAGTAAGGCTTTGTTATAGGCAATTGATGCACTTAAGATCTACAGGGTTGCTTGCGTGTTCCGTCATCTAGTTGTATAAAACGTGCCATTTAAAAAAAAACTACCTACGTTTGTTTGGAAGAGCGGTACCACTGGGCCTTCTTAAACCAAATCCAGAGAGACCGTATTCTCCAAGTATATTCCCATCACGCCAAGCGTGACTGTCCTTCGATAGTTGGTCACACTCCAGTGGGTCGGTTCGGTGTTGATGTCACGACGGAGTGCTATTATACTTGTTTATTGGCCAAGCGTTTGACCATCAGCTCACTTGAAATACCAGTAGAGATGTGGCTTGAGATGGAGCACGCTCATCTGAAAGGAACCTTTTAGATAGCGGACTTGGAGTATGATCGTCTAAAAGGATCCTATTTACTCTGGACTTGGAGCATGATCGTCTAAAAGGAAACTATTCACTCTAGACTTGGAGCATGATCCTAAAGGAACCTATTCTCTCTAGACCTGAAGCGGGAAAACAGATTATCGATTCCTTTTTAATCAGCCTTTTTTGCCGTGTTAATCAAATAGTTGTTAATTTGTTATCATTACAACCCGATAAAGTGTATAACTAGACATGACATCAAGCCTCATAGCTTAGTTGGTAGTAGCTCTGCCTTCTGCGCTGTAGATTGTGGGTTCGATTCCCACCCAGGACAAACATTCGTGTGATGAATATAGATATTTGTTCTGTGTTTGGGTGTTGTATTGTATGATATGTATGTATTTATTAAAAAAAGTATAAAAGTATTTTATTCGTAATCTTGTACCCATATTAAAAGCTATGCTTATTTCGGGGCTAGATGGCGCTGTGGTAAATGAATGTCCTGTTTATATTTATTTATCAATACAATCTTGAAGACAAAGTGATAATGTTTCTTCTCACCAAGCGTGACCATATTAGGCCACATTATTGTCTCCTAGTGAGTTCGTGATCAAACGCTTGGCCTATTTGACCATATCTTCAACCGGTAGAGCCTAAGAGGCTGTGAGGAATGGACAGAGGTACGGTACACCGGTGAGACCATAACATATAGCTACCTACATACAGTTAAGATTCCGAAAAGTGGCGCTATGACTTACCCCTTACCTTATAACATTCAGTTTTGGTAATGCTCTTTTTCTTAGTATCTAATCTAATTATTTTATAACTTCAAACTGATTGTACAAAACAGCTTCAATATTTTGATAGTGTCGGAAATGTCGTTAAACATAAATTATAATTGAAAGTGTCATTTCGGTCTAGTAAGTAAGCGTCCGAAAATATTGTCTCCGAAATGTCACCAAACCATATTTTTTCTATAAATAGTGATCAAATGGGAAAAGGATAAGGGCAAGGATAAGGTCCGAAAAACATCTCCTTTTTTTAAGTTTATGGCCCTGTACCGTGGACCAAGTACGTTACTTTGGAATAGTAAAAAACCCACTAGGTATCATCCATTAAGCGGTGGGATTCACCACCACAATTACGTCTTACTATTGTGACTAATACAGCTTGAGGTGCACAATTGTTTCAGTATCGAAGGTCAACAGCACACAGTGCCACCGCGATCACAATGAACGTGGCAGAAAATGGAACTAACGTCCACTCAACGCTGGAAACGTCAATTTTCTATTTTCCCAAAGACACTGGCGCCCTCACTCGCCTTCACCGTAATCGCGGTCGGACTTTAGTAGGTATTTCTTTTAGACATTTGCGACACCAGTGTTAAGAAACCCAAGGTTTTTTTTAGAGAAGATTTCAACCTTGGATTATTTATTCTGTGTAATTTGATAGTTATTTTATCCATAAAATAACTATCAAATTACACAGAATATAACGAGACTACAGTATAGGGTCTTAAAAAAAAGTTTTAAAGGTTGGGCAACGCGCGAGCTATAGGCACCGCTTACCATCATCTGGTCCGCCGTACGCTTGTTTACATGTTAAGCTATGAAGGCAGCTATATAACTATCAAAATACACAGAATATAACGAGACTACAGTATAGGGTCTTAAAAAAAAAGTTTTAAAGGTTGGGCAACGCGCGAGCTATAGGCACCGCTTACCATCATCTGGTGCGCCGTACGCTTGTTTACATGTTAAGCTATGAAGGCAGCTATATAACTATCAAAATACACAGAATATAACGAGACTACAGTATAGGGTCTTAAAAAAAAAGTTTTAAAGGTTGGGCAACGCGCGAGCTATAGGCACCGCTTACCATCATCTGGTGCGCCGTACGCTTGTTTACATGTTAAGCTATGAAGGCAGCTATATAACTATCAAATTACACAGAATATACCGAGACTACAGTATAGGGTCTTGTTGGGCAACGCGCGAGCTACAGGCACCGCTTACCATCATCTGGTCCGCCGTACCTACGCTTGTTTACATGTTAAGCTATGAAGGCAGCTATATAACTATCAAATTACACAGAATATACCGAGACTACAGTATAGGGTCTTGTTGGGCAACGCGCGAGCTACAGGCACCGCTTACCATCATCTGGTGCGCCGTACGCGCTATGAAGGCAGCTATACCAATTTTTATAAATTCGAAAGTATATTTTATCTGTTCGGTACTAGGTACGATGGGGATGTGCTTGGCCTTCATCTCATCTCATTTCCAAGTTATGATAGAGCCGAAGGTTAAAGCGCACTTCAACCGGAATCCTTAATAAACTGAGGACCTTTTACAAATAACTGAACGGATCTTAATGAAATTTGACTTGGATATAGTGTACGACACAAAAATGCTAGAAGGTGTATAGACGCAACACACATAAATATGCTTTTTCATTTTGTATTTTTACAATGGGGGGTGCGAATCAAACATTAAAAGGGGGAGAACATGTTTTATTTCAAGAATGGGTATCGAATTTAAAGTAAATGACGTACCGGTTCTAAATAGTACAATTAGATTTTTTTTATTGTACGACGGGTAAGCCCTTGGTCTTCATCTCACCTGGTAACAAGTTGAGATAAGGCCGAAGGTGGAGGCGCACTTCACCCGGAATCCTCAACAAACTGAGGAACTGGCTATCTTACCTCTGAATGCCGGAACACAACAATTTTCGAATTGTTATTATGGCGACAGAATTAGGTAAGATGGTGGTAGCTAGTCAGGCGGACTTAAACAAAGTCCTACCACCAACCAAACCAAGCATAATATATTGTACTCCCCATGGGGATCGAACCCGGGACCTCTGGATCTGAAATCGGTGGCTTGAACCACTAGACCACAGAGGCGGTTGAGGGTGTGTTTTCGTAAAACCATGAAGTTCACAGTTTTGCATTCAGGTTTTATTTTTTCAGCTTATAGCTAGGTATTACTGTATATATGGCCACAGTATTATAATTAAGTATGTAGGTATAGGTTCATACAAAGTATAACAAACATTGAACATGTTTACTAAGCTCAGGGAAAATTGTGGTATTGATAAACGTGGTTTTACCACGACGGACGCGGCAAATCGCTGAAATCGACCAGCTTATGACATTATACTAATACATACATTATTATAATTCGAAAGTCTTGTCGGTTTGTTGCTTTTTCACGACTATTCGACTGAACATATCTCAATGAAATGTGGCAGAGATAAATGAATATAAACCACTCCAAAACATTAACTAGCCCGAGGTTCTTGCCTTTCTCCTTGTGTGCTGGTCGCGATTCCGAACAGGCGGTAGATATGACGTTTCAAAATGATCCTAAAAATCTTAATGCACAAAAACATGTCGACTTGACTTCGATGAGGAATATCGGATGTCCACAAAATAACCACGATGTTAATATAACAAGACATTTTAACGCAAATCTAACCCCTAACTAAGCAACTGTACGAATATGGGAACTCGATTACGGAGACAATACTTTTTTGTTAATACGTACCTACATATGTATAGGTACTACAACACACACTCATCTAATGATAGAACAATATAACATTTTTTTAACATTTATCACACAAATGTTTGTCCCGGATAGGAATCCAATACATAACGCAGAAAGCAGAGCTACCAACTAAGCTGTGAAGCTACTTAGACAATAGGTAAGAGAAATACAGATGGTAAGAACGTACCCACCTACCGAGCGAAACCGCGGGCAAAAGCTAGGAATTGTGCCGAGGATCGTAGTAAGTGGAAATCCGAAGCCAAAACTTGCTATCCCCCTAGGAAACAGGCACGAGTCTATATATGATTAAGTGAAATGACTACTTTTTTCAGTCTCTAAACATGTCACCAGAATGTTCTGTTTGAGTCATATATTTTGATTTGTAAAATTAATAATGAGTAATGGCTAAAACGACAATCATGCTCACCACAAATAATACACAACGGTTTTATTATAGTTAGGTACTTAATACTACCTGACCCCACGCAGTATCACTTGCGCAAAGGTTATAAGTACATCATTTCAGGCCTTATATGGCGCACTGCTGATCAATGCATTTTGTCGGACAGCACACGGCCCCCACCTAGGAACTGCTGGGAAGCGGTTACCGTTGCCTACCAAAAGCATTACTCGCGCGTTGCCAAACGTCGCTCCATTGTAGACCTCATTCTTGCCCAGGAAAGCCTCAAGATTAATTTCATTTCATAATTCAATTATTCCGTAATAAGGGTAGGTAACCGGTGGAAGCTGCTACAGGAATAGTACACTTGACCATACGCAGCGTTCACACGCACCCAGTGCAGAACCTGCGAATATAGTCATGAGCTTTTCTTTGGGGGGGCAGATCAAATGGATAAAATGTGTAAATGATCCTAGCCATTATCCGTATGTAATAATTATGCAAAGGTTCATTCAAACGCAAAAATATTTCACGTTCAACATTTTTTTTTCATTGATGTAAACGTTGAACAGCGAGCCGATTCAAATGAGCTGAAACACTTTTTTTAACCACCTCTGTGGTTTAGTGGTACGCCCACCAAAGCCAGATCCAGAGAGTCTCAGAGAGGTTCGAGCCCCCAGAGAGGTACAATATTGTGCTTAGGTTGGTGGTAGGACTTTGTATAAGTCTGCCTGGCTAGCTACCACCATCTTACCTAAGTCTGACGCCATAACAACAATTCTGGAATTGTTGTTTTCCGGCATTTAGAGATAAGATAGCCAGTTCCTCAGTCAGTTGAGTATTCAGGGTGAAGTGCGCTTCCACCTTCGACCTTATCATAACTTGAAACTGAGATGAAGGTTATAGGCGCTTCCCCGTCGTACAAAAAAAGAAGGTGGTTCTACAGATATCTGTCTACCCCGGACCGGACTGCTCTAGCTGCTAGTGTCACACTCACTATTCGCCCGTGACATTAATACCCCCTTTATCCATATATCCTCATCCCTCCTTATCCACTATACTTCTTCTACCATACTGAAATTTACTCTATCCTTATCCCCTCATCCCACACAACCTAGTATTACCAGGGAGAGTCAACCCTGCTGTCAGACAGGCGGCCGGTTTTTAAATTCAGCTAAAACTCCTAATAACATGTCAAATCAGAAGACATGTTGTGCCGACCCCACCTAGTGTGGGATAGCGGGCAGATGATGATGTGTTTGCCTCGTAGACCATGTAAATAAGGCCTAAGGTAAAGTCGGAGGTGCTAATTAATGTTTGTAATTGAACGAACGTACGTATATAGTGGCAAGCGTTACAGTATTATACTATATCTATGTGGATCGTCTTTGTACCTACTGACTAATGCACCAACACTTTGTGACAGCAAAACAGCGAGATAGCCGGTGCACTGCGCATTTACTATCCTAGGTACTAATATTTTAAATACGAAGTTTTGTTTGGGTGTTAGTTACTCCTTTACGCAAAATCAAGGGAAGTAATATTCATATTTTGCTGTGATATTCCAGGGGCGTGATCGCTTTATATTTAAAGAGCTATCTATCAATTTAGGTTCATATCTGGATCGTTTGATGTGCAGTTATAGAACGCGGTGGTTCAGGTAATATAGGTAGATAGTATAAATATGTAATATATATCATATTTAGGTAAACTACATTATACGATCCATTATTTTGATATGAAAAAACGGGTATTTATCGCATGTTTTAAGTATAACTTATCCCTTTTTATTTTTTGTCCTGGTTGGGTGGTGCAACCCCGCCGAAACATCGGGTAAATATAGGTAAAATACGCGAGAAATCGGATATTTATATTTTATTTGCGTATTTTACCTATATTTATTTATCGTATTCGTATTTCGTACCAAAATAATGTGTTCTAATCGCGAAAGTTTAAAAAACTAGTACGATCCATCTACGGCTATCAAAAAGTTAATTTGGCTGAACATGTTCATTTGATAGCAGTGCAGCTCCAAACACAGTCGACGTGCTTCTCTGGAGTCTCTACTTCGTGTACAAATTCAAAAGCGCAATACCAAAACAGTTTGAGACACGGGTGAGGTCCAGCTACGATTCATCTCTTAATGTATAAGACGCACCCTGAATTCAAACACGGGGTTTGAAACATTGATATTTACGTTATTGCAATTAATATCACTGGATGAATGCAGTTGTTGAAGTGAAGAGTATTTGGTAATGACCTGAGCTGTCGTCGGAAAGACAGAAGAAAGGTATCTGACCAGAACGTCAGAATCCTCTCAGACAGCGCTGCAGTACTACAGACCCTGAATAGAAATGAGCATAGCTCTAGGACTGACTATACAATGTCACCATATTCTGGAAGGACATAGGTAAAGGATAAAGGGACATAGTGAGGTAATGAAGAGGCGGACTTACTGGCTAGGAGAGGTTCAGTGATGCTACCAGTTGGACCAGAGCGTCCAAAACCAAATATCCTCCGACGAATCATCGTTATTGTCACAGATCACTGCATGGCATCGGGTGGCTTTGAATCAAAAAGGGCCCAAAGTAGGCATAGTTAGCGGAAAGTTGTCCGCGCTACAAGGTAAGAGCTGTCGTCGTCGGGAGAACGCTTAATAAAGTTTCGAGGTCAATGACTAAACCAGCTGTTTCCGTTCCACTGTGTCTATCCAGACCGTGGGATGTGAGTCACAGTGCAACGCACTGAATTTACGCTTTATGCTAAGTTTGGTAAATATTCTTATTCATTAATAAAATGGTTATGTGAACTTTAAGTCAGATAATATAATTACATGAAAAAGTAGAGCATTCTTCAGAAAAATAACCAAATCTAGGTCTAGGATGAAGTTCTGTGATGTTAAGAAGCTAATGTATGAAACAAAAAGATTGGAAGCAGCTGCCACCATCCGTTTCCAGTTACATTCATACAACCCCATCACCAAAGATAGTTAAATAGGTATTTTCAAAGAAAGCTCACTCTATCATTGACCTCCTTGCCCGGGCAAGCCGTGAGGTCAAGAAATGGACCATATTGTTTAAAAACTAAATTTTGTAATGTAATATTTACTTTGAAGAGTTAGTGGTTCTTATACTTACCTAGGTTGAAATTGCAAGGATTTGGGACACTAATAGATTTTTGAGAAACCCCATTTTTATGGACAGTGGCAAAAGCTGCTCAGAGCCAGGCCAGTGCCTGGCTCTGAGCAGCCTTCCATGAACCTATGCTTGAGGATTACCTACTCCACAAATCATATCAAAATCAGTCGAGCAAATACAAAACAAAATCAGATAGCAGCTATTATGAATGAGAATTAATTCCTGATCTTAAAGTATTTAAGACTTAAGTACTTAGTATGGCTTACCACTTTCTTATCCTGTGACCGAAGATCCTCCATGCTTTTACTTGCAGACACTTTATTTAACATTCCATAGTCATTCCTACGTTCACTCTTATCATCACCAATGAACGGCTCATCGTAGATATGATCATCGTAAAACTCACAATTATGCAATCGGCACTTGCAATCTAAATGGCATTTAAAGCCGTGTTTTTCTTCATTCACTTGGCACTTGGAACACTTCTTTTTCACAAAAGTGGTAACGTTTAAGCTGTCATCGCTACATGCACAGCATTTTAGGAAGGAATTACGGTTGGAATCAAACCCGGAGCTTAATCTAGTGTATGGTAGACTGGACATTGAATGGTTTGCTACACAATTCAGTTTGTTGAAGCAGTTTTTCAAAGCGGACTCGTTTTGATTAGGCAGTAATGTTCTTTGAGTGATGTCTAGTATCTCTGTGCATAGATAATGGACTTCTTTAGGCCTTTTTAGACTTAAGTTCTCTTCAGCTATGTCATAGATATTATCTTTCTTAGCTTCACGCTTCATCAAAACTTGCTCCAGCTTCTCAAGTTTTCTCTTTGTGTCTTTTTTCTCGTTTTCCAATATTGTTGGTATGTTAAATGTCCTTGGAGGTTTTTTGGGAGGTGGACCGGCTGGTAACGGCTGTTTTAAGGCCTTTTTAAGTGTGTCTGTTAGGATTAAATGAGGGTTCTTACGTTCAAGTTTCATAGTTTCGCTTGAGCCAGCCAAATTTTCCATAGAATTTAGGTTGTTATTTTCAGTCTTGTCGTTGCTTTCGAACAGAGAAGTGATTTTCTTCACTTTTCCTTTTTCGTCCTCAACATTTTCTGTCTCGGAACTCACACCACTATCAGTCATCACATCACTCTTATCTTCCCTTTTTCTAGGCTTTATAACTTGAGCATACTGCATTAAAATATGAGGTGGAACATTCTCATTGGGGACAGAATTCATTAATTTTATCTCCTTTATTTCCCCGACGACATTCAAACTAAAGTTTTCTTTTCGCATCTGCTCATCGAGGATATCTCCTAGGCGCCTCAACCGTTCTTTGCTAAGTTTTCTGTCCATTTTGACGTCTGGTTTGGTGTTAGTTGGTCTGTTGTAGCTGTTGGTGCGCTTTGGACTGGTGATTTTCTGGGTCCGATCACATCGGAAAGCGTGGCTGCGATGGAGTTTTTTGCCCGGATCACTGGTTTGACGGACTAATGAGGGTTTTGGCTCTGAAACGGTCCGTTTTACGTCATTTTTGTGGAGGTAGCTACAGTTACGCGGCGGTGAACCATCGCTTACCTCGTTGGTTGGAGCACTACTATCGATTTTATTGATCGACTTTTCCTCGATTGATTCATATTTCAGTTTGTATAGCTGGGAGGATATTCGAACCGGTTCTGTGCCTAAATTCTCGAACTTACTTTTTATCGCTAGCACTCTGTTCTCATTTGGCGATATCATTTCGCAATCGCTGCTGAAGACATTTTTATCAATCAAGAGATAAGGATATTGTTTACTCACACTAGTTTTGGTTTTGTTTGCACATTTTTCACTTAGTACGCAGCCTGTGCAAGAACAGGACACTTCATTTCACAGAATTATAACATGTTTTGAGAAAATATTTCGTTGTTTTTTTACGAAGCAGCACGTAGGTACAAAAACAGATGGAACGACAGTTTTAAATTTTACACAGTACTTATAATACAATCAATGTACAGTCTTTCGATGATTGTAAAATAAAGCGCAAATTTTTCACGGTGCTAGAGTATTTGAAACACAATACCGATCGTCAAAAGTTTACAAAACACTTTTGTCTTGTCTTCGATTCAAGTAAGTTAACGAAACAACGTTTCGTTTTCGTCGCGTTTCGCTTTGTAGGTATAGTTAGAAAGGTACTCGCTCACTCAGGCGGACGTAATGACAGAAGATAGGCAAGCAGCTGTGTTGCTAGATACCGATAAGAACTTCCCTTTTGACAATAATAAATATACCGATTAGCGATCTTTTCCAATGGTTGCATGTAAGAATTTGCTTTCAGCGATAAGGCTACCCATTGTTTTACCAGTTTCGCTTAGATTAAGTTTCTTTTATTTCTGGATTTTGTTAGTACCTAGGTACATGTCTTTTGTAAACGTTGCACAATAACGAGTTATCTATTTATTAATCTAATACCACGCACAATTCAAAATAATTGCAAACAAATGTACCTGTCATCAGCTTATTCAAGCACATACGCTCCATAGTAAGCCGATCATGGGCAGAAACATAATAAGGTAAACCTGCCAACTTTTCAAGGAAGGATTCAAATAATAATCATTATCAATGACTATTATTTGGATTTGGTTTTGATCAGGTTTATTAATACTTACTGACCTATGCGTTTCATTTCAGCTACATGATAACTATTATGTGCTTGAACGTAAGAAAGAAGGTAAGTAAGTACCACCTTAGCAACGATTTTTCCCCAAGTTACGGGTAATATTTTTCAACAAGATGCTTCAATTTAAGGCCATCTAGTGTCGAGTAGTGGTAGCTTTGCAATAAAGTCATCTAGCGTTACAGATACTGGCAATAGAGACTAAGTCAAGTTATCCCGCTTTTGCTACACGCCATTATCGTGTTTCTCTGAATGTATAGATGGCGCTTTCGTTAATAAAAGCATTTTCGCCGTCCTGAAAAAGTTTGTCATTCAATATATTTTTATGACGATTACGGCGGCTCAGCAGGCGCCGCCTCGTAGCAGTAGCCGTCTCGGAGCGAGGAGGATTACCAGTTTGTTTCTCTCTTTTTTTCAGACATACAGATATCTAGGTACCTTGCTTCCAATGGTTCCCATACAACCTTTATAATATAATTATAATTGGGAACCTTTATACCTCAACTGGATGGGCGCAATGCAGTGCAGCGTAGGTCATGTTCTTTTTGGATGTGACTTACGCAGACTTTGGTATTGGTAACTCTTACCTATAATAAAGCCTGCGTAAGTCACTTAACATCTGGGACGCTACCGCCGACGGCGAAGCCGATCTCCATTGATGGCTTTAAATTAGCTCCATGAGAACTAGAAACGATTTTTACCGATTTAGGTATGTGTCATATCCGAAATGGCGTTTCCCATCTCAAAAGTGTACACATGTTATGAAACCTATCCGTTCAGTACATTTGACGGTAAAAATCGTTTCTAGTTCTCATGAAGCTAATTTAAAGCCATCAATGGAGATCGGCTTCGCCGTCGGCGGTAGCGTCCCTGGTTGCTTCCTTGTTCCGTAAAAACTTCCAGCCCGACATCCCCCACTAGGTGGAGTCAGCACAACATGTCTTCCTCCTCTCTCCTCAATTGGACGTCATCTCATCACTCCTTATTTTTTTTTTTTTTTACTGTACGACGGGGAAGCGCTTGGCCTTCATCTCACCTGGTAACAAGTTAAGATAAGGCCGAAGGTGGAGGCGCACTTCACCCGGAATCCTCAACAAATTGAGGAACTGGCTATCTTACCTCTGAATGCCGGAACACAACAATTTTAGAATTGTTATTATGGACACAGAATTAGAAATTTGTTCATATCATCTCTCACTCAATACATCCAACTCTTCTTCGGCCTACCAACACCATTTCAATACTCTTCTCGTAACATGGCTTCCATACTTCCTCAACGCATGACCGTACCACACTAACCTATTACTTCTCAACCTGCCTCTGGCGCCATGTAACGCTGATGCCTCTAATGTATCTACTCATTATTTATCTTATCCATTATCGTAACTCCACACATCTATCTCAATATTCTCACCTGAGTACACTTTCCTTTACTTTTTTACCTACTAAATACCTGCTGACGAGCAATTAAACCATAATAATATATATAATAATATAAAAGAATTCCTAAATAATGTCTGCAAGAACTTTAAGCTAGCAGGTGAACACTGGTGACATCCTTACCGTAATTGGATCATGTTATGCAGAAAGCGGCCATGTGGGTAAAAGAATAAACAGAGATATAAGCGTTTTTCTGTCGATGGTTACACTTCGGTTATTTATTGACTTCCTGATTATTTAATAAATGAGAAATGTAGGTACTAAAATCTATTATTTTTTTATTCTATGCAGTAATTCGAACCGTTGCTATTAATATTAGTTATTGAGTTTTTAGCCGTGGCTGTTTTGTACTTAATAGCATATTTCAAAGAAACATCAATAAATCATAAACCAGCCACGTAAGTTAGCTGTGTTTTGTTTTTTTTTTAAACAGACAGATCATGTAAAAGTCAGACAAATGTATTACTGGCAATTATAAACATGCCAAAATGATTTTATGTTATACATACAATGTTTTCATTCTGTTGTTTTCTAAAACTATAATTTTTGGGTGTTTTAAAAAATATAATTAATAGAGATTTTAATGAAAACTCTGTATTAGCATAAGAAATGTTTATTATAAAAATGTTCGCTCGTATTCCACATCTTTCTTTTTAAAATCTAAATTTTTGAAAGAAAAATATCAACAATTGAAAGCTTAATCAACCTTCATATATATGATATGTGTCATCCTTTGTTATTTTAATTCACTTGTTTTTGTTCTATTAACTTTATCATTTCTTGTCGTTATCTTCCAATTTCATTTTCACTTTTTTAGAGTCTTAGTCGAGTACTTATTATCAATTTACATCTGGCAAGTTAAAGTTAAGTTATTAGAGATTTTTTCCTTTTTCATATTGCCTTAATTCGAATCTAATTATCAGGCGTATAAATCCTTTGTACTTCAAAGCTCTTTCAATATCGTATTGTAATAGTCATTGGATTTTAACATTCTAAGTAATAGATTCTAGGTACGGCTTCATTTTGAGCACCACTTTCGTCATAATTAATATTGCAATTTTGACCCCCTATGCCCTGATACGCATCTGACAAAAAAAGTAATGGTTTTATATATATATTGTCAGAGACAGAGAGGCAATTTTATCTAGGTATATTTTAGAAGATAGGACTCCACTTCCTGTGCCTCACGTCTAGCCTGACTCTCGAACCATGTATAATAGTAGCTTTGATTGTATTTGGACTGTGCTCACCCAAATTGTAAAGCCGTCTGAATTCGGAGTACCAAATGGTAGTGTTTTTTGCTTAGAAAACGTAAGACATTCAATGTCTATCAAATTTATAATCAGATCTTGTTCATTCCGCCTGGTAAATATTAGTGTTTGTTTCTTTTATGGCGTTGATATCACCACCGCTTCTTCCTGCATTTATTAGTTCGATGCGGAATTTATCGCAGATATTGCACGTGTCTTTACTTAATATTTTAACTTTAATGTTTAAAAACTTTGAACTTTAAAGGTGGTGTAAAATAATTGTTTGAAAAAACAATTTTCGGTCTATATTGTTTTATTTTTTGTGGTTTTTCGCTTCTCACCTCAACTAAAACCCTTAAAAATGTTGTCTGTGAAATAAATGAACTTTAAAAAAAAATATTAGTGTGATTGCAAGGGAACAGCTGTTTTGCACTGTTTTTTGCATTTGAAGGTGAAACCTATAAAATTCCTTGGTGGTTTAAGTCTTAATCTATAGTCAAAGTAATCTTTATTACTGTTCTGTGCCCGTTTTCGATACTGGATAGAGAACGTAGTAATAAAAGTAGTAGTAATTTTGTACCTATTTCTTGTATTTAATTTGGCAAAAAGAGACAATTTAGTGTTAAAAACCGCCAACTACCACTACTGACAAATAAAAAGTTTGCAAAAATCAGCCATCATGGATTGGCTGCCTTTATCGTAACTTGAAAATAGATACCGCCTAACATTTTCAAATTTGTAAAAATCAGCCATAAAGGTAGACTGACTTCTGCAATAAAGGTATTTTCGTTAATGTCGAAATTGGCTTTATTCAGCACCATGATGACTGTTTTATACAAAAAAATATTGTTGAGATGGCTGCATTGGACAGCTTATATCTCCGTATCTAATAGAGATATCGTCATGGCTGTCTTTGCAAAAAATCCACAATGCCGAAATTAATATGGCTGTATTCATAGCTCATTTTTGGAAAAAGTGGCATATGGCTGCTTTCTGCATAACTAGGTCCAATTATATTGTTAAATAATTAGGTAGTTTTATAACTCTATTTAGTAATTATTTTGTTTGACATAACTTAGTAATGTTAGATATATATTTTCAATCTATTTAATTTTATATTACACGAATGACGGTCCCTTTAAACCGAACTTATTATGATTCTTATATTTTTTCTATCTAGGGTCTTTTTATTGTTATTTACCATTTGGATCAATCTAACAGTGTTTTGTATATCTAACGATGACTAGTCATTGTAACCGTGGCCCTAATTTTTTGTTCAATGCAGTGCTACCCTCACTTTGATATTAAACATTTTCATTTTATTTTTCATTTAATTTCTTACATCTGTCACTTTCGTAGCCCAGCACTCTGCATACATTACGACAGGACAGGACTCATGGTAAAATGTGAAAATAATGCGTAGGTATGCCCTTGGAGAGGCCAGTAACGTAGGAATACTGAATTAAACTGAGTAGGTTCATTCCGTAGGTACCTAGTTACCTTTCCAAGTGGTGTGTGCTATACGGCATTATGCATTATGCAGACACTTCTGTGTCCTCTTTTTAAAATAAAATGAAGTTAAATAATTTATTGTACATCTTATAAATAAAACTACGTAGTACAAAAAAAACAATACACAAAAAATACTTATACATAAACTAAATATATACAATAATTATGAAGATAATTATTTCAAATGTATAAAGATAGTAAAATAGTTAACAAATACTCCAGACGTACCTACCTTCCTTGACTAAACATATTTAACGGCACATAAAGATGATGATAATGATGATGACCATGACCTAGGCTCGTCTAGTTCTAGGCTGGAGCAAGGATGAGGTCTACGATGGAGCAGTGGCTCTCCCGCGCACCGACGAACTCACGGGAAACCGCTTGGCGCTGGACTTCTGCGCCAAGGATCTCCACCCTAAAGTGGTCTGGAAGAGATCGCGTTTCAGCGATAAGACCGCCCATTGTACTGATTACTTTAGTTTGAAAACTCACTGTAGTTCTATATGTTTTTGGTGTACAATAAAGAATTTTCATTCAGTCATTCATTAATTCTGTAGGAGGGTATAGATACCCTCGAATATAAATATCGAATATAATATAGATATCCCCTAGACTCTAGCTCTAGCTCTAGCCAGGAAATTCACAGGTCCACCAGTGTTAGTGTTGTGACAATTAAGCTATTACGATTCTATATTAAGCTTCCTCAAAGCGCCACCAAACTGCCTACTAAGTAACTACTAGATAGTGCCTATTACAAAATTAGTGACTACATCGGCGATAAGAACGCGTAGCCCGATGTTGCTATACCAGTTGACAGCTAGATGGTGATTTCTTAAAGTTAACAAACTGCCCATTAGGTATTTAGGTTTATGATGTACTTTTAATTATACCGATTTAAATTATTATAAACTCTGTATACCTAAATGTGGAATGGATCATCAAAAAATAAACCAACCCGAGTTTCTTGCATTTCTCCTTGTGTGCCGGTCGCGATTCCGAACAGGCGGTAGATTTGACGTTTCCAAATAATCCTAAAAAATCTTGAATAAAAATATTTGACTTTGACTTTGAAGCCGCTAGCAAAAAGCTCTCCTCTACTAGGACAGCGGAAATACAGTCGCTACAACTTTGTACCTAGTACCTACTATTTATAATTCTAAGTATTATATTCTAGTGTCTATTATTTCCTACTTATTTTATTACTAAACCTTGAATCAAAGTATAGATCATTACCTACTTTTAGGAATATAAATGTGTTTTAACATATTTTTCATCGACAGATGCTGAGAAAATAAGTTATCTATACCTACAATATTAATTTACTTCCTTACGAATAGAGAGACATACGCGATAATAAGCTACTCTTATATAAATTATATCGATATTATGACAGCAAAGTTTATTGAATGGAACATACAATTTATTTAAGGTGAAAAGTCTATTTATTATTTGTTATTATTTTTTTATCAGACGGTTGGTACGATTTGCTACGAGAGAAGAGTGGGGTGAGGTGGACGGTTTACTGAATAACTATTATATTTCTTACATTTCATTTTATGCACTAACGCGTCCATCTTACGTGAGCTTAAGGTAAGACTTTTTTGTACGTTTTTGTACGACGGGGAAGCGCTTGGCCTTTATCTCACCTGATGCAAGTTATGTTAAGGCCGAAGATTTAAGAGCACTTTATCCGAAATCCTCAACATTCTGCGGTACTGCTATCTCATCTCTATATGTCGGAACTCAACAATATTTAGAATTGTTGTTATGACTATAAACTTAGATAAGATGTCGGTAGCTAGACAGGCGGACTTAAACAAAGTACTGCCACCAAACCAAGCACAAATATTGTGTCCTCTGGGGATCAAACCGGGACCTCTGGATCTGACACCGGTGGTCGAACCATTACACCACAGAGGTGGTTAAAAGACTATCGTATATAGTAGACCACCAGGTGGACTAACCAGATTGAATAAACTTGGAAACGGAATTTCATGTTTTTTTCTCACACCGCAAAGGACAGGTGTAGCTGGCGGAAAATTGACCAAAACAAACTCATTCCAAGGGAATCACGAGAATCACGACCCTCAGTAATGAGGATTACGATTTTAGGAGGAGGACTTTTAAGATAAGGTAAGATACGATTTATTTATTGCATAATATAGGATAGTGCACAATTTGCCCCAACTCACTCCACAGTAAATACAGAAATAATAAACTTATGGTAACTTTATTTGACAAGATGATCATAATTAAGAGACTTCGTTCTTAAATAGTAAGTTTATCGCTTTTGTGTTTTTAGTTGTTATTTTTGCGTTTATTTAATTCCCTATTATCATTTCTTAAATTAACTTTCAATGATCGCGCTTGACCTCACAGTCAGAATACGAAATAATGGAGTTTGTGGAAATTATTTGTGAACAAAAGAAAGTGTCATGAAAATGTATAACAAGTCAAGGTTTTTCATCACTTTCTTAGACGGAAGAGGATGTATGACGCACTTTTTCTAGGAAGCAACAGATCAATTGACACCCCTTTGGGTGTCCAAACTTCAAAGGGTCAACCACCTGCTGAAGTCCGGCGCCAAACGATTTCCCAAAATAAAGTATGTTTTGGACTATAACAGCTATATTCAGAGATTAGGTATATACATTAATGACATCAATCTCTTAAAATGAACTATATATATATATTATGTGGTTAAAATTCAACCTTACAAAATATTCAAGATTAGCTTTTTGCACTTCTCCGTAATAAACTTTAAGAATGCCGAATCTCGCATAAAAAATAAACTTACATAAAAACACCGTTTTTTCAGAGCTTATCGATAGAAGGATATTAAAATATAACATGGTTCCTCCATACACTGTATTTAAAACGTTTTTGCATAAGCATAAAAACATTAAGTATAGCTTCAAGCTTAAAACTTGGTGTGATATTGTATATCGACAAATACTAATAACTGGCCAAGTGTGAGTCGAACACGCACAACTGATGGCAAAGCATGCGGGCATTTTGTTGTGGAGCCCTGTGTGGGTCTGACGCCCGCTTGGCCAGTTTTTAGTTTTTTTCTGTGCTTTAGAGTGAGCTTATAATCACACCTGTCAAACTAGGTGTGATTATAAGCTCATTGGGTTACAATAGAAAACGATAAAAAAGTACCTTACGTTTATTTTAAATCATTTCCTGTAAACCGTATTTTTATCATTGTATATATTTTTTTTATTGGAAGGAGAAGCGCTTGGCCTTCATCTCACCTGGTAACAAGCTAAGATAAGGCCGAAGGTGGAGGCGCACTTCACCCGGAATCCTCAATAAACTGAGGAACTGGCTATCTTACCTCTAAATGCCGGAACACAAATATTTTAGAATTTTTACTATGGCGACAGAATTAGGTAAAATGGTGGTAGCTAGCCAAGCAGACTTAAACAAAGTCCTACCACCAACCAAACCGAGCACAATATTGTACTCGCCCTGGGGATCGAACCCGGGACCTCCGGATCTGAAATCGGTGGGTTGAACCACTAGACCACAGAGGCGGTTTAATTTATGGTAAGTAATTGCATTTGCCTTTGTAACACATATTGTCTGAAAATTTCAATCTACCTACCTATACGAATCAAAAGCTACAGTTGTACAGGCTGCATGGGCTTAGTAATGGGATCCCGACGGCACCTTTTGGACCCTAAAAAGCCTCGGCTAGAAGACGTCGACGTTGGAGCTGGAAGTATAATATATTATGTTGCATGCTTTATATTAATTGCAAGTGGCAATCAATTACGTCGGTAAGAGTATGATAAATGGCTTATCATTACATAAAAATAATATATTAAGAGGTCAATAATATCGCTAGGTTTATTGAATTAATTATATGGCAAAACTATTTATAACCCAAGAATTTATACGTGAGGTCTAGTATTAAAGTAGGTACGTACCTACCTACTACCTACCTATCTACACCTTTATGGGGGAAGTGATTGGTAGCAATGTATTCTGGAGTTATTTTTAGGGGTTCGTGCTCAGAGAGAGGTAACGGGACATTTATGTGTCATACCTAATTCAAATGTTATTAAGAAAGAAAAAATAGTTAATAATATATAACAATCTTAACACAACAATACATATAGGTACTCAAACAAAATATTGCTTATACACACAAATAATAAATAATCATAAATACATTTGAAAAACAGACTTATTAGGTACTCACCACACATATTATACCCACACGGCATACACACATTTTGTTAGCAATATTATACTAATAACTCCAATTATAATAAAAAACTTGACTTATATAAATAATTAAGTGTAGATTCATGTGTCAAAATTGAAGGGGGAGAGCAGATGTCTATAACACAGGCTTTTAGTCTAGCATAGATATCAATATAGATATCTGATGCTAACCAAAGCAACCCTTTTCCTTTTTCTATTAGGTACATTATTTGATTACTATATTTTAGGTTAAGTCGGTTGTATTGAATTTGATTGAGTCCTTGAGATATTGAGAATTGAGAGTTGAGAATATATTATTTGAGAATAAATTAATTATTTTATTCTTTTTTAAATACTTATTGGCTGTATATATATATGTATATATATACATATCATACCGTACCATCTTATCAAAGATTTACTAGCTTAAAATATAACAAAAAATAAGAAAACTCTATTGAGAATATATGAACCTCCTATCAAATATACCTATGAAAACTAAAATATTTTTGTAAATTATTTTAACATTATTTATTTAATATTTTACTGTTATTTTCTTTTCAACTTTATGTCATATAGACCTACGTTTAAACGCTTGACTAAAAACTTTTGTGATTTTTTGGTTTTGCAATCACAATCCTCCTTGTCTCTTGACCAAACAAAGTTTGTCTGGAAGAGATCGTTTTTAGAAAAAGACAAGTTTTACCCATTACATATAAAAAATTAAACCAGGCAAGTGCGGACACTAATACCGAGGGTCCCGACCCACATTTTAAGACAGAAAACCATGCTCTAGGGGACGACGAACGTGGTTTTTATATGATATTTTGGTTGGTGGTAGGACTTGGTTTAAGTCCGACCACTATCTACCATCTTACCTAATTCTGTTGCCATAGTAACAATTCTAAAATTGTTGTGTTCCGGCATTTAGAGGTAAGATAGCCAGTTCCTCAGAATGTTGAGGATTCCGGGTGAAGTGCGCTTCCACCTTCGGGCTTATCGTAACTTGAAAAAATTAGGTGAGATCAAGGCCAAGCACATCCCCGTATTACAATAAAAAAAAACCCAAAGTGCCATCTAACCCCAAACATTACGGATATTACAGATTACGGATTGGGTACAGAACAAACATAGTTGCGATGGGAATCTAGCCCACGAACTACAGCGAAGAAGGTAGAGCTACTTCCAACTGAGCTATTTGACAAGCCTTACAGTATTTTGATAGTAGCTCCATTGGATTCCATCTCCACCCAGGACAGACATTTGTGTTGAATATGATGTTTGTTCTGTTTTAGTGTTGCAAGTGGCTATAAATATATTGAGTTTTGAAATCTCGTAATCGGCTTTTTCGACATCCGCGGGCTGGGTGAGCAAAGTCTTTGTTGCCTACGATTTATTGATTTTGAAGATACATGAAAGTTAAACTAATGTCGCAGAGGACTGTGAGAGGACAGCATTTTTTTTCCATTTGCCTCACAAACTACATCCGCGCAGACTATTTATCACCTCTTTGCAAGTTAGGTTGGGTGGGTAGGCATTCTATCTGCCTATTTATTTTCGAACAGGATAATGTTGTTATGTAGGTACCTATAGCTTCTTCTAATTTAATCCTAATATTTACATTTTTAAAATTGTCTGTGCTGTGTTGTTGTGTGTCAGTAAAATGTTTTTCTTTCTTTATTTCTTTACCCCAGTATTCTCTTCAGTTACCAGTAACGGCTGATTATGTCGCTGGTGGTAGGACTTGCAAAGATGCCGTAGTCCGGCGCCAAGCAGTTTTTTGGTACGCGGGACCCAGCTTCTAGGCAAGCTCGCTCCACTGGACCTCATACTTGTCCAGGTGATGCCCAAGCGAGACTTGACGTCAAGAGCTTTATTTTTTGGGCGATGTGGTATAGCGACAAAAAAGATAGGGCATCTTTGGTTTAAAAAAAAATGTTTTTTTTGTTTGAAACCTTTTCTATCAAACCTCCACATGTATACTTATAAAAAAGCTATTGAATATTCATGTGTTAATAGATCAACCGGTCTGTCTGGCGCATTTTTATTCTGAGAGACTGTCAATTAGAATCCAAATATCGATTTATATAAAATGGTCGGATAGCTGACTGACTAACTGGCTATCACAGCGCTGCCCAAACTAGTATATCTATTCTCAAACATTCGAGAAGCTTTATCGGATCGAATTCGGAAGCTTGCGATGGAGATTCGGGAAACGCTTTTGAGACTTCCACGGAAGATTTTCAGAAATGGTTTGAAAATAGCGTTAAAATTTATCGGATTCTAAGACGAAAACTTGATGTTTCCGATCTGAAAACTTTCCGTGGGAATCGTTACAGCGACGTAGCGACTTGACATTTTCAGGTTAGATTCCTTTTGTAGTGTAAAGAAATTATCTTTTTTAAATTTTTTTTTTAATGTACGACGGGGCGGTAATTGGCCTTCATCTCACCTGATTTTTCAAGTTATGATAAGGCCGAAGTTGGAAGAGCGCTTGACCCGGAATCCTCAACAAACTGAACTGAACTGGCCCTCTAAATGTCGGAACACATCAATTTAAGAATTGCTGTTATGATGACAGATAGAGGTAAGATGGTGGTAGCTACCCTGGAGGACTTACACAAAGTCCTATCACCAACCAAACCAAGCACAACATTATACTCCCCCTGGGGATCGAACCGACCCCCAGACACCGGTAGGCGAACCACACAGGCGGTTAAAATAATATATAATTGCCCGACCTACCTTCTCCCCAGTGGTAAGGTATTCATACTTAGTCGAGGCTTTTTTGCTTTTTTACTCATCGAATTATCTATTTTTGTTTATATTTTTATAATTTAAGTACCTACTATAATATCGAAATTGTTTTTAAGCTTTTTATTTTGTGTATATTGCGTCTGGCTTTTTTTTGCGCGAACGAAGACGATGCGTTTCACTAGTATTTACATAAATTTTGGTAACAGCGTTGTTATTTCATTCTAAAATCATCCAGGTTTTTGCTCAAAAAAAAAGCTAGACAGAGTTAATTTATTTAATAAGCCAAAAGCTTCGCTGGCGTGGTACTTACCCGGATAAAAACGCTTTTGAGAATTTGTGTACACTATATTATGGGCAATTTTAATCAAATCAGCTCAACAGTTTAGTAGTAAAACGGTAACGAAAAATCAAACATCCTTTTAAATTTATAATCTTTCTTTTTGTCTTTCTAATCGTTTATGGATATCAGATAGATAGATAGATAGAGATAGTACTAACTTAATTTATGTTATTTTTTGTAATTTTTAATTGAATTACCTAGTAACTTTGCCAAAGCACTCTAATTATTTATATTTCATTATCATGAAACATGAACATGAACTAAATATAAATAACTAATAAAATTAGAAATAATTAGAATAAAATATACTGGATATCACTGCCATTTTGATTTTAGTTTGCCAAAATTAAACGTAAACTCTATAAATACAATATGAGCTATTTAAATAAAATCAACGAAAAGAGCTTGGTGTAAACTTCTTAATGTTTTTTCAAATATAATTATTATCTGATTCTTATTTTTTAACATAGTTTTTTTTAAATTAATTTATTTGAAGGAAAACCAACAGCACATGAATATTAGATAGACACAGTAATATAACACAGAAGGTCAATTAAAGGTTTTCACGTATAGATAAAGAGTATAGATGCATAAACATTTTGAACTGGACAGGATACAATATAACACGCTTACTTAAACATTTGCCTATGTGGCCTAAGATGGAGCACGCTATCTAAAAGAAACCTATTCACTCTGGACTTGAAGACTCCAAGATTGTACTGGTGTGGAAAAACAGACGAGGGCAACGAGTTCCATTCTTTACCAGTATTATTGATGAAAGTAGAGGCAAAAATGTGTTCGGCACAGTTGAACATCTACAAGGTACGGGTTGTAGCCTGCCGTACGTCTGCTAGTCCAGTGGTGGAAAGGGTGTGGACAGTCAAAAATATCCTGCTGAAAAGTTGGGTTTTGTCATTTACGCAAACAGTAACTTCCGTCGAAGATATAAATACTTGCGGATATCGTAAAAGCTGTATTAAGGATTTCACCTAAAGAAAGGCAGCAGCTTACTTATTTTTTAACCGCGATAGTTTATCCGCCTGCCAAGCTTAGATAATGGCAAAATTCCGACAGTGGACAATAATGGACTATTAACGTGGAGTAATGTACCACTCAAACAATTGCACAAGGAAAAGTAGCAGATTACGTAAAAACTACCTAAAGTCTAGTCTAGTGGTCTTCCCGGGTTACGGGATCACAACTGTTGCTAGCGGTCCCGCTGAATGGTCATAAGTTCACGTGGCGACTAACCTGCTGCCGAAGTCCGTGCCTCCTCCGTCAAACAGCTAGCCGGGAGTTATGGGAAAGCTCATCCTTGCCTAGATCTAGACAAGCCAGGAGGTCTATAAAAAAAGACTGCAAACTGTCCTATACATCTTTATAGATTGGTAGCTTAGCAAAAAAATACATTAATTCAATGAAATACTGTCTTCCTGTTGACACTAAGTGCTTATCCTTGAATGAAGTGATTCTTGACTATTTGCATATCCAATTAGTATAGAATACCTAAATGATTCCAATCTCTCTAACGTTTCATAGGGGGTGTGGTTATGTGACTATGATTTTTATCTTTTTTGGTAACTATGATCGTAGTGTTATCATTGTAATTGAAGATATTTAAGTTTTACTGTATATGATTTGTTGCAAAGTGATTATAATAACCCGGCTCAGCCGATCCGATCTAACCCAAATTTCAATGCAAATAATTCGTTTCGTTGCACTATCCCCTCAGTAAGACTACTTGTAAAATATGTCACAGGATAGCTAAAACATTATCTTACGATGAAATATAAAATTTTGAAATCCCTGTATTTTATCATGGTATAATAATCACTTTAAAATCCTTGAAAAGTACCTACATATTCTTCCGCCCTATTTGCCGTCCTTAGTCCCAATAGAGTTTCAGACAGTTGCACACGGAGGGTTTTATTTCCAAGCCATATTCCAAGGGAAAATATGCAAGATTTTAACAAGCCTCACAGCTCAGTTGGTGGTATCTCTGCCGTCTGAACTGTTGGTTGGACACCCAGGACAAACATTTGTGTGATTAATATTCATTTTTGTGTTTGGGAATTATATTGCATGGTACGTATGTATTTACAAAAAAAAAGTATATGACTATGTAATATTTCCGTAATCTAGTTTCCATATTACCAAGCTTTGCTTAGCTTGGGACGAGATGGCGCTGTATTAAAGTCAAAGTCAAAACGTTTTATTAATTAAACGTCAAATCTACCGCCTGTTCAGAATCGCGACCAGCATGAAAGGAGAAAGGCAAGAAACTCGGGATTGTTGATTGTTGATCCATTCAACATTTAGGCATACATACAGTTTAAATAAAATTATTAGTAGGTACATCATAAAATAAATACTTAATACTATCTTTGAACATTAACTATTACCTGACCACCTATTGAGCAGTTTGTTAACATTGAGAAATAACCATCTAGCTGTCAACTGGTATAGCAGCATCGGGCCACGCGTTCTTATCGTCGATATAGTCACTTACGTTGTATTAGTCACTATTAATTAAATTATTCTTTATATACACTTTGAATTTACGAGCAGAGAGTTTGGTGGCGCTTTCAAGAAGCTTATTGTAGAATCGTACCCAGTTTCCTAAGAATGAATTATTTACTTTCCCTAAGCGATACCTAGGTAAATAGTTGTGTGAAATTGTAATCTAGTTCCTATTTTACAAGCTATTCTTAGTTTGGGACTAGATGGCGCTGTATAATGTATAATGAATGTCCTGTAATAGTTAATATTATTTTATAGTTCTGTATTTTTAGTGCGGGTCCCAATTTAACAAAAACGCTCCCGGTCGTATCTGACTCTAGTGAACCACCTTAGATAGGTATTCGTAGTTTTGTCGAATGCGAAACAAGAAAACCGAGTTAGTTTAAACAGCAAGTTGCCTGAGTTACTTTATTATGCATGTTTTATTCATGTTTCTTGTTATATTTAGACCCACAAAGGTCACAAACAAAAAAACCAATAAGTAAGTTTTTTTTTAATATCACAGATTTACAACACAACCGGAAATTGGATGGTTTTGTCGAATTTTCCTTTTGCACACTTACTGGGAAATTTCCAAAATCCTTTCTTAGTGCACCTCTACAAAGTACTCTACCTATCCTGAAAAATACGTATGGGTTCAGGCGAGCGTTATGGTTATCAGTCCGTTAGACAACGGCAGTATTTTAATTTACATTGGAACCTTTATAGTAAGACCTAAACGAGAGCAGGCCCTGCGTATAGGTAACTAGGTACTTAGTATCAAGTATCTGCAGATATATGGAGGAATGAACATTTCATCTTAAAATTTAAAAAAAAAGTTTTTGTAATTTCAAAACTTTTTTTTACATTGTACAATGGGGAGGTGCTTGGCCTTCATCTCATGTAATTTTCAAGTTATGTTAAGGCCGAAGGTGGAACTAACTTCACATGGAATCCTCAACAGACTTACCTCTAAATGCCGGAACACAACAATTTAGAGTATCTGCAACAGACGTAGGTAAGATGTTGGTAGCTCGCCAGGCAGGCTCAAATAAAGTCCTACCACCAACCAAACCAAGTACTTCCCCTGGGAATCGAACCGAGGACCTCTGAATCTGACTATTATTTATATACATAACTACCAGAAATATTGTTAGACAACTAATATTGTCTAACAATATTTCTATTATTTTATGTTTTACCACTACCTTAATAAATATTTGTTAAAAATTGGCACCCTTGGATGCAGAACCTTAAAAAGAAAGAAAACATTCCAAATTCAATAATTTTCCACCGTCATTATTTCCCGGGATTCTGTCAATGTCATTTTTCAAACAATTGCAAGCGTGAATCAGTGAGAGGCTGCAGTCCGGCCAGCAGCGCCGGCTTGGTAGAACGCATGACCGCGCGTTGCGTAAAAAAAATTGTGAAGTGCTGTGGTAGAGATTGGGTAATTCATGTTTTTTGACGAAACATTTTTTTTTCATATTATCCAGAAATAAAACAATGTCGTACCAAAAATTTATAATCGAAAATATTTTTGAAACTGATAATTGAATTTATAATACGCTGAACAATATCAAATTGAAGTAATAGAAAAATTGGAATAGTCGAAACGCAAATTTGAAACATGAAAATTTCAAGTTCGTATATAGAGCGCGCCTGAATTTCGAAACAGTTTTGAAAGTGACAGCCCAAGTGAAGTGTTTAGTGAGTGCGTGTGACATTTAGGAAAACGGTTCGGATTTGCAATTCGCACAACTTGAGGTAGGTTATGTGATATTATGTCAGTTTTGCAAATTTTTGCTTTCACTCTTAGTTAATGGAGAGGGAGAGGCCTATTCGGGTCAGTGGGCCGATGGAAAGTGATGGAGGCTGCGATCTCGGGCACTCGTGAACTTTTGTTCTTACAATATGCTCATATTTGGCGATCATAACTGTGTAATTATAGCTTCTGAATCGCAAAAAAAATGCACAATTCTAACATAAAAAATCGGGCCTTTGGTGTTGAGGGCAAACGTAGGTTTTAATGACATAAAAGGCAAAGGAAAAAAAAGGTAACCAAAATGAGAAAAATATATCATATGTTTTTATTTGTATAAATGGTATACAAGTAGGTAAAGTAGGTAAGGCAAATTCTATTTCACCACCAATCACTCTAAATAATATTATTGGATATTAATCAAAATTTTTACCTTTGTAGTATTTTTTTTTGTTAGTATTTTACCTTTGATAATGTAATACAACATTTAATGCTATTGTGCATTATAAACATATAAAACTAAAGAAATAACTTTTTTTACAATTGGTCAGCGCTTGATTTCAAGGTTTGCCTGGGCAAAAATTAGGTCAAAGATGGACCGAGCCTTCCCAGAAAATTGTAATTAGGATGATACTATCAAATCCAAAATCTCATTTAACAGGCGATCGGTTAGCAACTGGATGCAACTGATTCCTTCAGATTCCTTAAGTGCCTATACCTACAATGCAATAATGGCAGGGATACATAAGGGCTTTATGCATCCCTCCTATTCTAAGGCGCTGTAAATAGTCGCGGAGTGAACGGATAAACGGGATTTCATTGAAAAAACACGACTGTTTTAAGTACTAAACAGCCAGGGTTCGTTCCCAATCAATCAGTCAACAATCGTTCATTCAGTAAGGCAATCATGAAAGTCTTGCTGAACTGAGTCTCAATTAGTTACATAACTATTATACTTACAGTTATACCTATATTTCATCATTGACGTCATCACCTCTACCTACCCCGCGGTAAAAGCACATCTTCTTCCTCCATTCCCTTTAAAAAAGGAAAGAGAGAGGATTTTCATATAACTTATAACTCATTTCTTACCCATAACAGTCTTCTTCCAATTATAAAAGATTCGCCTCAACTTTGATCATTAGTTAGGAATGGAACTCCTTGCCCTCGTCTATTTTTCCAACATCAGTCCCTACAATATTGATGTCTTCAAGTCCAGAGTTAGGTTCCTTTTCTCAGGCGATATCGCCCTATCATTTGTTTTTCATGTGTGTTGGTGGTCACGCTTGGCTATCAGCCTATCACCAACAATATCTTTAACAATATCTATTAGACAACCTTATAGATATTGATTTTTAGTTTTAGCGGTAAGACCGCCCATTGTACTTCTGCACTGGTGACACGTGCATCTAATGTTTGTATTGTTTGATGTAATGTCTGTATACAATGAGGTTCATTCATACATTCATTTACCAATAAAAATAACATTATTCCACCTTCTTTGTTTATTTCATAATCGGTAAATTACTTTTTAACCTTTGCACACATTGGTAACTATGTCAACATAAATTATGTAGGTCTATGTCTATTACTTATGAATAACTGCATAAAATGAATATCGCTGAGCTAAAGTTTTTGCATAATGTTATGTCACAAAACAAACAGAGATGTATTTGATGGATCCAGCGGGTTTTTAAAGTTTATAACTCTGGTTTATATATTTTGAACAGTGAAATGACTGAAAACTTTCATTAAGGCTATTAGTAGAGAATTTTCTTTCTGCACCAATCGTACAATTGTTGAGTCAAAGTCAAAGTCAACATTATTTTATGCTTAAAGATTTTTTCGGATCATTTTGAAACGTCAAAAGAGTTTGTTTTTGTCCATAATGAACATGTTCCTTATAACATTATCTTCCTGCCCGTCATCCCACACTAGGTGACATAGTCACCTAGTGTGGGAGTCACACATGTCTTCTTCCTCCACTCTCCTCTATCAGTCGTCAACTCACCACTCACTCCTCTCTTGTCCATATCATCCCTCACAGAATACATGCTTATTTCCATCCACACTCATATTCAACACTCTTTCCGTAACATGGCTTCCATACCTCCTTAACACATGACCGTACCACGCTAACTATTACTTCTCAACCTGTCGCTGGCGCCATGTAACTCTTCCTCTAGTGTAGTTACCTACTCATTCTATATCTTATCCATTCTAGTAACTCAACTCATCTCTACGTTCTCATGTCTGCGTGCACATTCCTTTCATATGTCACTTTCGTAGCCCAGAACGTCAGGACTCCGACTCTACTAAGCCAATTGCTTCACTTTTGCAAAGGTGTCCTGCTTAATTTGAGACTAGATGGCGCTGTGTAAAATTAATGTTCTTTAATATTTACATTATATTATACATTATCATCACAGAATGGCCACTAGAATACCAAAAGGTATCTATAGTACGTTGGTACTATAAGTTACTCTGTTAGTGGCAAATCTGCGACGATACAGAATCGGGACCCAGGTCCACGATAGTCTTATAGTTTTGAATGAATTGAAGGGGGCATTCAGCGTCACAAATTGTCCCAGAGACATGACGTTATTTCCCCCATCCAATATTTATAATAATTTTCAAGTTACGGTCAATGTCGCCGCCATTTAAGACCAATGAGACAAGGTACCGGAAATCCGGAAGGCTGGTAGGGTTACACCATGGGAGAAACTGTAAGGACCACCACATCAACAGCCCATTAGTGTGCACTGCTGGACAGAGCCTCGTTTTGCCATAATCCCCACGTTTGGCAGACGGATTGGTGATTGCAGGATAGATAATACACAGAAGGCAGCTCCTGCCTTTCTTCTGGTGCCCTTAGTCGGCTTTTACGACATCCATCGGCTGAGTTGGAGTGGTCGATTCTTAAGCCGCAACCGCCACGGCTAACCTCCAAAGTCACAAAAATCGTTTGGTTCGATTTGTCTTCAGTCCGTCACTCTCCAGTTTTTCCAGCCACCAGTCTGATCCGAACCTCAAACACATCTTCACCGATACGGACAATGTCCTCGAAAAAAAGCATGCACCATAGTCCCGCCACATTAGCTCATCAAGAAGGTATAAATTAAAAACCTACCGCTTCAATGAATTATTCAGTTCTGCCTTTTAAACTCCTAAGCCACATTTTCACTTGCTTTCAAGTACGCGTATGGTCAAACACTTGACCACGCATTATAAGCTAGGTACATAAAAAAAACAAATATTACATCAAACCTCCAAAATTGAAGCTCATAGCATTTTAATATCCGTTCACAGACCTGTTACGAGCAAGACCTGTTACGGTCACAGACCTGTGTTAGACAGAGTGAACTGAACATAGTTCACTAAAATGTTTATAAAATACTACTAAATACCACCCTGGGACTTCCGTCACCTCGTGGGAATTTATATAAAACTTTCTTAGTGCACCCCTACTCTACAAAAATAATCTACACTGAAAATGCAAGTTTCTAGGACCTTGACCTCCGTGCGTTGCTTGCTGGGCAGTCTAAACGAAATGGTACCTATAGTACTTATAGTATTCATTTGTTTATTAGGTTTAGATGTTTTTTTTTATTGTACGACGGGAAAGCGCTTGGCCTATCATGTCATCACCTTATGTCAAGTTATGATGAGGTAGGTGGATGCGCACTTCACCTGGAATCCTCAACAGACTAAATGGCGGAACATAACAATTTAGAATTGTTATTACGGCGACAGACTAAGGTGGTGGTAGCTATACATATATATATAGCCAGGCGGACTTGAGACAAGTTCTACCATCAATCAAACCAAGCAACAATTTGTACTTAATACTTTTTTATTAATACGTTAGGTTTAAGGTTACATTTAACACTCGCATGATGTATTTTCTTTGAAATTTAGTTATTATTGTTGTAAAATCAGCAGCTAATGTATGCCACATCACGAAATTATTGTATAAATTTTAATAGATGCCATAATAGTTTAATACAATAACTCACATCAATATCATCAAGGTTTTTTCAAACGGCTAGTTTCTAAAGCCAGATCTTTACCTTTATGTAATTTAAATGAACCTGACCTCAAATGGTAAATTTGTAACGAAGATTACATATTTGTTATCATATTTTGTCAGTCAATTTAGTAAATTAATAATTTGTAATACTATTTACTTTTTTAATCACTGTTTATCTAATTGATCGAAATGTTTTGCCCAATTAAACTATTGTCTTTACCTTTATTTGTACAACTTAAAATATTAGCTTTAGGTATTTTTTGATAATTTAGATGTCAACTTAGTTGGGTGCATAGTATTTTATACTCATAATCTTGGTTTAAAATTTATTTGGTTAAGTTACTTACCTAAAGAAAAACTATTTCTTTGGGTTCCTTTAATTAACCTGTACTCGCTCAGTGTATCTTTCATATTACGAAGTCTGGCATATTAAGTAACACTTAAGTATTTTTAACTAATATATACATACATTTAAAATTCCAACTAGCCCCGACATGAACCTGCTAACATAATAAAATAGCATGATAAAATAAAGATTCATTTAACTATATCCTCCACGCTTGGCAGGCAAGATCTGCTACCCTTTTCGTTGAAGTTAACACGAATAAGACATGATACCTATATAGGTAGGTATATGCATTTAATAGATAAAACTGATTTAATAATAATTTGATACATTGTATCTGTATAAAATGATGAAATTAATTTGACATTGCAAAAATAGCACTAAGACTGCTGGTACAAAGTGGACCACGCTTTGCTCGCTACAACCGTTACTGTATCTTGAAAACGTATGAGTGGCATTCAGTAACTGCTGTCGCACTAAATAAGTTGCGGACAATCGGCTGTTTTGATGTTTAAAAAAAACGAATTACGAAATTAAAATAAGCATAGTTGGCGATATATCACAATTAATTAGTAGAGAAACACAATTAATATCACAATTATTATCACAATTAATAGTAGAAAGAACTATTTAAATATAACAAGCCTCACAGCTCAGTTGGTAGTAGCTCTGCCTTCTGCGCTGTAGGTTGGGGGTTCGATTCCCACCCAGGACAAACATTTATGTGATGAATATAGATGTTTGTTCTGTGTTTGGGTGTTGTATTGTATGATAAGTATGTATTTACAAAAAAAAAGTATTTATGTATTCTATCCGTAATCTAGTTCCCATATTACAAGTTATGCTTAGTTTGGGACTAGATGGCGCTGTGTGAAATTAGTGTCCTGTCCTGTCCTGTAAATATTTGAGGTAATACAATAAAGGAGTCACATCTTATCTATTTATCAATGTATACCAAGCCTCACAGCTCAATCGGTAGTAGCCTTATGCGCTGTAGGTTGTGGGTTTGATTATCACAAAAATAACCTAGTTTAATTATTTTTGTGATAAATGTATGTCTATTCTGTGTTTGAGCGTTGTATTGTATGATATACCAATGATAAAAAAATACATATATCCAATCCATATTGTGATCCCATATAGCTTTTCTTAATTTGAGGCTAGATGCCGCTGTGTGAAATAAATGTCCTGTAATATTGATTATTTATTACTAAAATCAATAAAAATTGCATAAGACGCGCTGTGTCAACTGAAAATAATGCCTTTTTTAATGAAAATACTGCTCTGGTTGGTGTTTACACAGAAAAATGACTCAGCGCACAGCACAACGAATAATTGCATGGCTCGCAGTTTTTTAGGTCATCCATGTAGAGCACCTTAAATAATTCCATGGATATCGTATAACCAGTAGGTACTTAAATAAGAAACTGAATAACAAAAATGTTCCTGAAAAAACAAAATGATAACTTCTAAAGTAGGTAGATACGCTTTTGGTTTAAAGCTAGTACAAGTGCAAGCGTGCATCACAGTGGAATGAAACATGAACAAGATAATGAGGACCAAACAACTTTATGGAAGGCCCATTGCGACAGACGACATTTGACCATTTAATTGTGAAATTACTAATATTTGACGACCTCTAGCAAGTACCGAAGTAGGTACCTACGCATGTCTAACGTGGGCTTATGTTCGAAGCATAGCTGCGGACGATTTGAGATTGAGACCAAACGCATTAATTAGTCGATCGTTGAAAAAACTTAAACCCGACCTCAATTGTAATATATAAAAGCCGTACGAAATTACGGCTATAAAAAGTATTGTATAATAAAATTGTATATTAAAATGTTTGAATAGGCATGTTGCTACATTACCCCTTTTTTGTTAGGGAAGCGATTGGCCTTCATGTCACCTGTTTTCAAGTTATGATAAGGTTAGAGGTGGAAGCGCACTTCACACAGAATCCGCAACATGCGAACAGAAGGACTGGCTATGTTACCTCAGAATGCCCGAGCACAACTATTTGAAATTGTTATTTTGGCGACAGACGTATGTAAGATGGTGGTCCTAGCACTAAAAAAACCAAGCACGATATAGTATTCCCCTGGGAAAACATCGAACGTCGAACCTTTGGATTTGATATTTAAAAGCCGCTCAACTTGATCAACAAAAACCCAATGGTTCAATCCACCGAATGCAGAAGTCGCGAGTTCGATCCCCAGATGGAGTACGATATTGTGCTTGGTTTGGTTGGTGGTAGGACTTTGTTGATATGCGCCTGGCTAGCTACCACCATCTTACCTAATTCTGTCGCCATAACGATAATTCTAAATTGTTGTGTTCCGGCATTTAGAGGTAAGATAGTTTGTTGAGGATTCCGGGTGAAGTGCGCCTACACCTTTGGCCTTATCTTAACTTGTAACCAGGTAAGATGAAGGCCAAGCGCTTCCCCGTCGTGGAATAAAAAACATAAATTAAGTCTTTTGTTTTTCGATTCGCAACCCGCCATGTCAATTCACAATTCAGACAGCAAAACGACATCTTACGACCGGTGGACCGCCTGGGATTTTGTTCCCATAATCCCGTGGCGATCGCAATGCCACCTACCGGTACTGGTGAATCTAAGCCACTCAAAAAAACAACATTCACAAAAAAAACCAGTTGGGGTCCAGACGCTTCTAATGAAGGGGTTTGACAAACACACGAACATAATAATTATATATGTGAAGACTTGATTGTGAAATCCAGTTGATATCAAATTATCCACCTTGACTCATCACATGTTTTTGTCGAACAAACTTGTTTTATGTTTTTACTGTTCAGTTTTTTATTATATATTTTTTTCTACATATTTAATCAGTTTGTTTTTTAAAATATATATATTGGTAATGCCCAATAAAACAATTGATTATGTACCAATAATACTTGCTAAGTAAAAGGACTTTGAAGCATTTTTTTACCATTTAACGACTTAACGGCTAACAGATACCTAATCAAATTTGGCAAGGGACACTATGAAGCCTACGCTGTATGTCATACCATTCAAGAGCTTATTTTGATTCATTTTAGGTAGCTGGTTTTCAGATAATAAGGGCATTTTTTAAAGACAAATTGATGATAAAAAAAAATAAGGCCCTTTCGTATACACAGTTCACATTTGGCCATCTAAGCTCATATTTGATGCGATTATAGCCTTAACATCGATTTATAACAACAAATACTAAAATCCGGCGAAGAGTGAATGCAACAGGAAGAAATGAAAAAAAACGGCATTTTTCAAACCTGCATTATTGCCTTAAAATGTGGGTTGGAACTTGGTCGGTTTTGTATTAAGGTACAAAACAGGCGTAGTCGCGAGGAGAAGCTAGTATAGCATAAATAACTGTAGGTTACCTGGAATTAATGTCTCAACGATACATGCGCTACCTATCAACTCGTAGGTAGGTACTAGAAGAAGAATATAAACTATATTCTTAGAAACATATACTTGAACAAACTAAATATTTAGATAAGTACTTCATGGGGTTTCTATATTGTACCTAAGACTGCAAAATTGTACTGGTGCAGAAAACAAATGCGGGGGCAACAAGCTCCATTCCTTTCCATTGTCTAATGACCCTAATGTCCAAGAAGAGAGTTTATAGGCTTGTTAACTTTTTACACAGCTGATGCGAAAACAATAAATTGGTCAAGTGCGGACACGCACACACAACCGGGTTCCGAACCACATTTTAAGGCAAAACAATCACGTTTCTTGTTTCTTTTATTACATTTTAATATTTAATTTAATTGTTAAAGGTAAATTGTTGCAACAGCGGCAATAAATGTATATATACACAACTCTGAGAAAATGACAACTGTCTACCTATTACGGTTCATAAGATACAGCCCGCTGACAGACAGACGATCACTGATGGTAGTAAGTAATAGGGTAATATATAATATATATAGTAGTAAATAGTACACATAAATGGTAAGACGGTGCCTTCCGATGGCGCTGTTTGGGCACGGTAAGTATCTCTAAATACGAAAGTAAGTAGATACTAAAACAATTGCTGGCGAAAGTATTTTGAAAATGCTCAAAAATATAGACTTGAATCAAATCAGGTGGGTCGTATTTTATATATAGGTATATATCGATAGTTTCTTTCCATCAAAACCAGTCTCATAATAGGTATTCGATTTTGGCGATATTCAAAGTCAAAGTCAACGTCAAATATATTTATTCAGTAAGATTTTTTTAAACGTCAAATCTTTATTATGTAACACTTGTACAAGCCTCACAGCTCAGTTGGTTGCTCTGCCTACTGCGCCATAGGCTGTGGGTTCGATACCCACCCGGGACAACACAAAAAAATATATTCAAGTATTCTATCCAAAAAAATAAGTTCCCATATTTTGCTTTGCTTAGTTTAGAGCTAGAGGGTGCATTACTCCAGTAGGAAAGTATCTTCTAGAACGAATTGAGTTCAACATATACTTATGTATATATTACTATGTTAATCATAGTAACTTAGGTTTTTATTATGTTTCATCCAAGTTGAAGATGCCCCTTTACAGCTGAATCAAATTCCTGACTTAAAAGTATCTACCTATTACCTATCTATTTGTGACATTAATGTTTATTCTGTTATAAAAATATTATTATCTAAAATACCTAATTTTAAATGTTAAATGTGCATAGGTATTTGAAATAGTGTACTATCAATCATATTTATATTTTACATAATGTAATAGAATAAGTTGACGTGACACTGATGTCACATTAACTTTTTATAAAAATGTTAACTGTTGTCATCTTTTTCAATGAATAAATCTTATCTTATCTTAGTGCGACATATGTTGTATTAGTGCGCCAAGTATGAAATTAGTGCATGTTACCGTTTTGGAATAAAACGCGAAAAACGTTTCCCGCTGGAGCAACATTCTTCCCGCAGGAAGATTATAAACGAATGACCGTAGCCATAAGTGACATATATGGGCAGATAGCTTACATTTGTGCATAAAAGTGCGCGAAAAATGGAATAAGTGCGTCTTAAGGTTTTTGAGATATATCATTTCCTGCTGGAGGAACGATTTGCAGAATCGTGTTTCTCGGAAACCATTAAATCCCATAAGATATACATACATGAGTGCGTATTTGTGACATTTATATATGAGTATTATATGAATATATGAATATTATCAAAAATATATACCGTTTTTAAGTAATCTAGCTTTTTTTAAAACCCTAAAAAGTATCTAGGGGGCAAACATACAAGTTAATAGTAAACAGTATTCGGTTCTTGTTGTTATTCTATGCAACCATATACTTATATACTTTCCTGCTGGAGTAATGCACACGGAGCTAGATGGCGCTGTGTGAAATAAATGTCCTGTAATATTTGTTTAGGTTATGGAACCGCCTAGAAGACTATTCATTACAAACACATCTTCAAAGTTTTTCAGATACTGAAGGCAGTAAAAATAAAATCTTTTTTTTATTGTGCGACGGAGAAGTGCTTGGCCTACATCTCATCTGATTTTCAAGTTTTGATAAGGCCGAAGGTGGAAGCGCACTTCACCCGGAGTCCTCAACACTCTGACTCTGAACTGACTTTCTTACCTCTAAATGCCGAAACACAACAATTTTAGAATTCTTGTAATGGCCACAGACTCCGGTAAAATGGTGGTAGCTATCCAGGCCGACTTAAAGAAAGTCCTACTACCAACCAAACCAAGCACAATATTGTACTCCCCTGGGGATCGAACCCGGGACCTCTGGATCTGACCACTAGACCACAGACGCGGTTAAAACCTCTTTTTAGCAGTCGTTTAAATAATGCAAACGGTCAAGGTGATGAGAAAAATGCATCTTAGTGAAAGTATGAAGCTGGTACTTGATAAGACAATTCGGGAAAGCACGCGTCTGGGTCAACTCACCTTGGGTTCCGTGCAGGCTTACAATTCCCATTTGGTCTTTGGTATTTCGGGCTTCACCTAGGTCATGATACTTTCTCTATTATTTTCTCTCTTATCTCAGCACACACCCTAGGCCCTCATTATATTAGTATCATTATATTAATTCAAAATATTTTTTGGATGTTTGTTAGGCTTTCACGCCAAAACTGCCGATAAGATTGAGCTGAAATATTGCACGCTATCGAATTATTCTACTCTGCCCGCCGAGACGCCACTGCCACGGTGGTGGAGCGTTGAATTTTTCAGTAGGACATATCATTTGATTTGAAGGGGAAGTTTGCACTTGGTGTAAAACCTTGGTGGATTCTGCCCCAGTAAGGTTGATAAAGATAAAGATATAGATAATTTATTGTTAAGTCATGTGTACATTATGATGGTGCCTATTCTAATAGTGGGTAATTGTCACAACACGCTTTATCGATATAGTCGGTGTCCTAAGTAAGATTGGCATGCATTAATTAATCAACGTTTTCGATTCGATAAAATATTTAAAATAAAAACATTTACAGTTACTTAATCTTGTTGGCACTTTAAATTTTGTATACATGGCTAATTTAAGAAACAAATTTAACCACCTCTGTGATCCGCCAACCGGTATCAAACATCCTGGGTTCGATCATCGATGGGGTACAAATTTGTGCTTGGTTTGGTTGGTGGTAGAATTTTGTTAAAGTCCGCCTAAAAAAAAGACCACCACAAAACCTACGTATGTCGCCTTAAGAACTTTGAAATGGTTGTGTTCCAGCATTTAGAGGTAAGTGCATTATCACATACGGCCTTATACTTGACATTATGTAACTTGACACCAGGTGAGATGAAGGCAAACGCTTCCGTCGTACAATAACAATAATAAATATTACAGGACATTAATTTCACACAGCGCCATCTAGCCCCAAACTAAGCATAGCTTGTTATATGGGAACAAGATTACGGATAGCATACCTACTTAAATACTCTTTTTTTTTTTTTTTGGAAATACATACATATCATACAATACAAACACAGAACAAACATCTATATTCATCACACAAATGTTTGTCCTGGGTGGGAATTGAACCCACAGCCTACAACGCAGAAGGCAGAGCTACTACCAACTGAGCTATGAGGCTTGTTGATATACAATTTAGACAATAAAAAATGGGTAACGTTTGAGTTCTTAATGTATTGTCCGTAAATCTGTGAACCTAGTCACAGATTCACGGTCAATACATTAAGAACAACTGCATGAAAAACTTATCTACGTCATTTAGATCCTGGTAATTAGCATACAAACATTTAAAGATCACATAAGTTAGTAGCTAATTGATGAATGTAGGTATAGGTATATGATCGTTAGGTTCATATTCAAATGTTATCTAAATATATAAAATCGTTTAATCCGACTGACCAAAAATAACGCGGAGCCTAAATAAGATGTCCTAGACACTAGAATATTACAGGTTAGCTTCCTTTTATAGTGTTATAGTGCACTAAGAAACGATGCAACACAACAATTCTAAAAAAATGTTGTGTTCCGGCATTTAGAGGTAAGATAGAAGGCCAAGCGCTTTCCCGTCGAACAATAAAATAAAAAAATAAAAATGCAAGGTAGTCTTTGCCCAGGCAATCAACGACGGAGTTCACGAGCTTACCCATTAAAAAAAACGTACCTATCGAAATATAGACAGAACAAAATATCGAATTTTAAATATGGGAAAACCCACACAATGTGACTTATTAAATTATTAAATTAATTATTAACTTATAATTAAAATATACCTACTATTTAAATTATTCTTCTAAATAAGCAAAAATTATAAAATATATATATATAGGTACAGCTGCCTAATTTCATCGTTTTCTTGAGTTTTTGTGTATAAACTTACCTGATTAAAATAGACAATAGATAATTAAGTAATCTGCTCTCATATTAAGAGTAATAGGATATTCAAGTGCATGTGCTTTCAACAGAATCTTCAACAGACTGTGAAGCTGGCTTCTTACCTCCAAATGGAGGAATACAAAATGGTGGTAGCCAGATATACTTTAATACGATAAAATGGTACACCTAGGTTTATATTTCAGCTAGTTGCTAGCAGGTACGTGACCTACACGATATAAATCATGTAGGTAACGTACACATATACATAACGATACACATAGGTTTTATTTTTCGTTTTTTATACCACTTACATGCCAAATAAGCCAACGGTACTCATCTGGTGGATTGCGGTTATCTTAGCCTCCTAAGCCTATCACTATGTGGCCGAACATTTTAAAATTAAAATAATAAGCTTATAATAATATTTAAAGAGAACTAGTTCTAGTTTTTTGCCTTTCTCCTTGTGTGCTGGATGCGATTCCGAGCAACCGATGGATATGTCGATTCAAAATGATCCTACCTTAATACTAATGTTTTCCAGATTTTGTGCAATGTCCATTTGATTTTGAGATCTGTTATAATAACATAGGTGTACCAAGTTGGAAATCTACGTGACGGTGTTAGTTTTCTTAGTTTTTAGGGAATCTAACAGAGTAAAACATTTTTGACTTTGACTTTGCTAAGCATGGTTTTAAAACCCGGATTGAGACCAAACTTCTTAGACAATATTGTCACAATGTAACTTTACTAACAAAATGGATATATAAATTGGTCTGAATATATAATAATATACTGTATAATTAAAAAGCAATTTAAATTTAATTTTTGTCACTATGCCTGACTAGTTAAGAAATACGAGACAAAAGTGAATTTAAGGGTTTCCGGGTATGTTGTTATTTGCCTTTTTATTAGTTCCAATGTTTCGAGTGGTTTGCACAAATCCAATAAAAAAACCGTCAAGCATTTCTAAATCATGCGTTTCGATCGTGATTGCTTCAAAAGTAATGCAATATTAGAACAGAGGATGCCGTAATGATTTTTTATAAAACTTATTGCTTGATGTCCGGGTTTTTTTTATTCTAATAAGCGTGAAGCGGCATCCTCTATAGTCATTTGCAACACCAAAAGCATCAAATAGCGAAATAAAATAAAATACACAAAACGTTAAAAAGTTATGTGTTAAAGTAAGTGCCACGGAACCCTAAATATATCAAAGTAGGCTTTGCCTATAGAAGTGAACGGCACTTGCTTTCTAAATACAGTGTTGTAGGTATTTTTATGATATACACTTCAAATTCTCTCGTTATTGTGCCTTCATTATGTGGTTGGGTGTTGTATTGTATGATATGTATGTATTTATTAACAAAAAAAAAGGTATCTGAATTATATTCGTAATTTAGTTCCCATAGTACCAGCTTTGCTTAGTTTAAATAAATATTACAGGACAGGACCTTTTTCACACATTGCCATCTTGAATGCTTTTTTTTTTTGTAAATACATACTTAACATACAATACAACACCCAAACACAGAACAAACATCTATATTCATCACACTAATGTTTGCCCTGGGTGGGAATCGAACCCACAATCTACAGCGCAGAAAGCAGAGCTACTACCAACTGAGCTAAGAGGCTTGTTGAGTTTGGGATTAGATGGCGCTGTGTGAAAATAATGTCCTGTAATATATTTTACTGTTATTAGGTTAGGTAGTTATTAGGAAGTACTGGCAAGGAATGGAACTTGTTGCCTGCATCTGTTTTTCCGCAGCAGTTCAAGTCCAGAGTGAATAGGTTCCTATTAGTCAAGCCTGCTTCAGCTTATGCCACATCGCCACTTGTTTTTTTTTAACATGACATGACCCATTGTGGCTAAAAGGCTCGTAGTCAGGCCGTGCAGGATGTCAATGCCAATGTAAAAATATCTATTGTCTATGTTTATCCTAGCTTTGCTTAGTGAAGATACGATACGATCGACACACTTTCACTCGCGACAAGCGTACAAACATACAAACTAAAAATAAACGAAATAAACTAAATGTTGGTGCAATCCCAAACACAGAACAAACATCTTATTCGTCAAACAAATGTTAGTCCCAGTGGGAATCGAACCCACAACACGTAGAAGGAATAGCTAATACTATCGGTATGCATGTCCTACTCGCACTTGGCCGAGCCAACTTATACTGTCATCCTCATAGGTGATAGGACCTACCCGTACATAATATCCGAAATTTGTTATTTTCAGGGTACTCATTTCGTGTTGCCTTTTGCTTCTTCTTCTTTGCTACCCTTTCTTGACCCTTCTTGCCCCCTACGCTAGGGGGCAAGAAGGGTCAAGAAAGGGTTTTGGGAAATACTCACGAAATCAGTAGATTTTTTTGTGGCTTACGATTACCCGGTTTAATTTCTAGATATATTTTTCTTTATTATACGACGGGAAAGCGTTGGCCTTCATCTCACATGGTTACAAGTTATGATAAGGCCGAAAGTTTAGGCGCACTTTACCCGTGATCCTCAATAGACCGAGGAACTGGCTCTTACCTCTAAATGCCAGAAAACAACAATTTCAGAATTATTGTTATGGTGAAAGACTTAGTTAAGATGGTGGTACTATCCAGATGGACTTAAACAAAGTCCTACAACCAACCAAGCAGCTACCATGGTGGACTTAAACGTCCTATTACAAACCAAACCAAGCACAATATTGTACTACCCCTGGGGATCGAACCCGGGACCTCTGGATCTGATATCGGGGGCCGAACCACTAGACTGGCAAACCAGCGTGACTATAAAGTGGTGTAGCATTGACCAATCAGCTGACCGTAATATTTCGTTCGGTAGTTTTGAAATAACCGGTCGTTATAGTGAGCGGCCGGTTATTGCCGCCAACTCGTTACTAGGTTTAAGTATTCGCTAGACAAGTGAATTTATCACAACCACAATCAATGTGTAAACAGAAAAATATCTATAGGTATCTATTGAAGTTTGTCTTATTTAATTCTTATATTGGTTATGTTACTTATTAATGATGTACACATATCCCTTAATATTTAAACCTCTTGTTTCTGGCTTTACCTAGGTTTGCTGGAAGAAAACTCTAATAACTAACTCTTGTATCATTGATTTTATGTGTGTGCAATAAAGTACCTATAAATAAATAGCAATTACGCTAGGTGCCTTTGAAAATAGTGTTTCGCGTTTCCACCTCAGACCCATTTAAGTTAATCTACGTGATAATTTGATATCGATATAAAAAAAAATTATATCTGTTATAGAACAACGTTACTGTAGAAAAACTATAGTCATAATTTTTAGAATTAGCAAGCTGAAGTGGCAGTGGGCGTTCCTCAGAACCGATAATTGCGAAACGGTGTGTGTGAAAACTCGATGGACCGGGGACATTGCGGTCGCGTGAGTCGATGGAGGCGGCTCAGCTCGGCTTTGTGGTCTATGTTCAACAGTGGACGTATGTGGGCTGAAATAATGATGCTTTAGATGAAAGTGACGCTATCAATGGACTATTTTACCATAAACAACATCCTCCGTCGTTCCCGATATGGTGACTCCGTTGTCGCAATGTTCTGTCTCCATGGGTTGCTGTGTTGTGCCTCATGGAAAGCCATGCTGATCGGCATCTCCTAATAGTCTGGAACCTGGTCAGTCCAGCGCTTGGGGCTTTGTCCACGAGGCCTTCTGCTTTCTACTTTATCGAACCTTAAAGCGTTCCAGGTTGACGGAACTTCTGTAGCATGCCATGCAGACATGTCCTGGAGATTTTCTGAGAAGAGGAGATTACCATAAATTTGTGGGAATTTCCCAAAATCCTGTATACTAGTGCCGTGGCGGTCGCCACCACTCCAACTCACAACATGAACATAAGTGAACGACATCGCAACACACTTTTAAATTGAAAGTTTATCAGTATTATCTATCAGTTTATTCTCAAATTATCATTTTTATCCTTCATTATTATTATTATTATCATGATTATTATTGATGTAATTTTATGTATGTATATTTTGTTTTATATTCGTTATTCGTATATTATCTGTCCATCCAGCGGTTGTCTGGAAGAGATCGCTTTCAGCGATAAGGCCGCCCATTGTTTTACCAGTGACGCTAAGATTAAGTTTCCACTATCTGTATTTTGTTATGTTATTTGTAAATGGTGAACAATAAAGAGTTATCTACGAGTATCTATCTAACTCAGTCCAAATGTCATAAAAGCCGATAAATAAGTAACCTTGCCAGAAGGACAGCAATTAACTTATGTGGATTACCACTCTGCTTGCTTGCAATAGTCGCAAAACTCTCAAATTTTGGAGGAGGCTCTGTCCAACAGTAGACAAAAATGATCTTGCAAGAAGAGATTGTAAAATTATATAAATAAATAATTTTGACACCAGTCTGGCTTTCAAATATGGCAGTCAGGCTACCTATATAGCTCAATTAGTCCAAACCTAAATATGCCACTGGGCTTTAGATAGACATTTTACGAGTGTAACGAAACCAATTAAGATAGTTCCTCAGCTTTAGGTACGCGTTTTATAGTTTTTCGTAAATTGTAGTCTGTACCTAAGAGTAAAGTAACAGGCTCACGACTTTTCCACTGAGATCTCGTGATGTCTGGTTTGTCTATAATAAAAGTTTTATACTCGTCTAAACTAATAGTCTAAAGTAGCTAAAGTAGTTAAAGCTAAAGTAGCTATGCTCTTATATAGGTTATTTTACATTTATTGACCAGGATGACCTATTAGGATCGTCGTACAGTTAGGGATTCAATATGACAAATCTAGACATAATGTAGAATTGTAGTAGTAAAAAAATATATTAGTTAATTGTAAAGACAAAGTCCTATAGGCCGTTTGTATCGTGTGTATATTGGCGATTTTTTTTCCGCTATGCGTTTTGTATACAATTTACCAAAAACTGTATAACGCGTACAAAACCCAGAGAGCCACCTTAGGAAACCGCGAAAATCATACGGTTAGAAGTCAATGACCGTTCGATGAATGCCGATTGAAAATGTTATTAGTGGCCTACATTTTTTATTGAATAGCGGTCAGTACAACCACAATATTTACAATGAAATAATGCTAAATCTATACCTCCATCACTTTATTATCTGAAATATATATATCTTGATGGAATTCTTGGGAATGGGATCGAATGAGGCTAATTTGTCTTTTTTTTATTATAAATTAATTAATTTATGACCATTGGAGTCATAGAATAACACCTAGGCACAAACATTTAAATACATAGATATTATTATGCACGTGAAATATATTTATTGACACACAATGTACAACTAAACTAACTATATACTACCTACAAGGGAAGCAGTCGGGATACTAAGGACCGCAACAAACGGTCTATAGGTATAACTAATCTGTTCTAGACCAGTACTAGACGGAAGCGTGCCCAAAACACACAAAAAAAGCGTGAAAAGAGACACAAAATATGTAAATAAATGTACAGTATACATTAAACATAGAAATGAATATAACAAAAAGCACTATAATGGAGCAGATCAGAATTCGAGGTCATTGAGCCTTAAGAAAAGAGGCTTTAATACAGACATCTAGTGGCTCATGATGAATCCTGGTGTAGTTTGAGTTTCTAAATACACACGAATAAGGGATACATAGTGCTTTATACTATACGAGGAAAATAAAAGACAAATTTGTTACATACCTAATTGAAATGTATTTTACAATTGTTACAGTTATTAAAACTTTTTACGTGTTTTTCGGCAAGTGGACAGTATCATTTTGCAGACTGTGATTAAAACATTTTGTTTTTTGGTATTATTTTATGGTAACATACTAATATGACCCAAAATAAAAAAAAAATATGTTAGCCATGAGTTTCCATACACTTTTCCCATCCGAATCACAGTTAAGACGTTCAGACATTCTGCCTCATTTTTAAAAATAGATTAAGGCACTTTCCGGGCAGTTATACAGTTTAAAATAGTGATATCGTATGACGTGCCGAGAATTTGCCCCACCCTATAACTTAGGTATTTAACTTATACGTAGCTAATTTAATTTATTCTAATACGATTTTAAAATGATTTTACTATTTATTTTTCTATGACTATCATGTTTCTGACAATAAATCTGCCAATAAATAATTATTGGATTCCTGATGGAATTATAAGTAGGTATATTTATTAATGACGTCTTGAATTGAACCATAACCTTCTCATAGGTTTTTTCCACTATAAATTGTGACTCCTAACAATATAAATAATGCGTAAGTTTGTTTGTTCATCCTTCACGGCAAAACTACAATTTTCCTACCACAGGCTCTTTCTTCTGCGCCGTTAGGTTGTGGGTTTGATTCCCATTCAGGATTTCGGTTTTTGTAAGATATGTGTGATGTGTTGAATCGATTGTTAAATTTTTATTATGTTTTAATTTTGATTATTTGTTAGACATATTTGCAATATTATTCAATATTGTTTATGTAAGATATGTATGATGTATGACCTGTAAATCTATTTTTACCAATAAATTGATTATCACTGATTAACTGATTAAAAGTATATAAAAAAAAAGTATTAGGTATTCTATCCGTATTCTAGTTTCCATATTTACAATCTTTGCTTATTTTGGGCCTAGATGGCGCTGTGGAAATCTGTGTTCTGAAATATATATTTATTTACTTACTACTTAGTTAACTGTTCTAGTACGTGATGTAGTATAGTTAACTTCACACACCCACAACACCCGGGTTATCTAAAAAGAGATGTGTGACCAAGTGGGTATTTGCCCGCCTTCCGACCCAGAGGATGTGGGTTCAAATCCTATGGTGCACGAAAGGACTTCGGTTTTTCTGAAGTTTATGTGCTTTTACACATAGACATGCTCTGAAAATGCAGGTCACATCGTGAGGAGATCGGCATTTCTCTAGAGCTCTATCTTTATATGTATGATGGGTTTGCAACCTATCACGTTTTGAATACTAGGTGATATGGGCATGGCCGAGCGTAAGTTTGGACGTGCCTCTGACTACCTAGTACTGACCTTAGTAGGTGATTCTCATACGATCCACGCTCTAAGTATTGATCAGTGTAGCGATTTTCAAACACACGGAAAGTTTTCGGATCGGAAACATCACTTTTTGTCGGTTCCGACGTAGAATCTGAGTTCAACGGTATTCTCTAACCATTTGTGAAAATGTTCTGTGGGAAGCATCGAGTTTTAATTTCTAAATTATTATATTTTGTAGTTAAGAATAGCGTTCTCGGAATCATCATCGAAAGCTTCCGAATTCGATCCGATAAGGCTTTCCGAATGTTTGAAAACAGCTATACAGAGGTACCCAAACCCACCGCGAGGGAAAAATTTGTGGGTCTTTTATACTGTTTAAAATTGCGTAAAATAGCACAGTAACTTAAAAATACGTTTCTCATGAAAAAGGACAACAAAAACACTCAAATAGATTATAATTATTTAATTATTTTTCCAAAATCGTAAGTGCATCCCTACACAACAAAAGGGAACTGCCCTAAAAATCACGTTTCTAGGACTTTCGGTTTGTCAGCTTGCAGTCAGCTTCACAACATTGTTTATATAGATAACATATCGGCTACTTTTTACCCGGCACCCGGATAAAGAGTGTAGCGAAGACGCGAGCGGAAGCTTGTATTTTATAAGTATAATACAGACATGCGACCTGCGCAATCATTGTATTTGTGGTTAGATATAATGGAGATTCATCACGACATTATGAAATATCCGGAACTATGGAATATCCCCAACCCCTTCCAACCACTGGCGTCTCCCATACAAATGTAGTGTGTCCATTTGCATGTATAATGGGATAGTTATAGTCAGAATAGTCAATTATTTTTTAAATTTATTCTTTAAACATATTTCATACACTGAGATACGTCTAAACAAAATAGGTAGGCTAGGCACAGTATAATATAAAAACAAATCCAAAGAATAGGTATATACCTATGAATACATAATAACTAATAGTACTAGCGTACCCTAACCTAATAGTACTATAACCCTTAAATTATAAACAAATTATTAAATTTTACAGGTATAGGTACTAACCATTATTGTCACAAAATAATATACTTGTCGGCCAAAGCTTACTCAATTGTATAATAACTTTTACTAATTAATATAACATTAATGTCGTTAAAAAAAACAATGTCCGGTTAGGGATAATCTGAGGTTATGGTGCGTTTTTTATTCTAAAAATACATTTAAGAGTTTTTTTTTAATATATTTGAAAATATAATTATTTGCATAAACATGTGTAAGATTAGATCATAATGTCATTAAGGTACGTAATTTTTTTTACACACACACGTTTTACCGATTTCGGTGTGCAAACCGTGAGGATGGCATGCTTTTAGTTCTTGCTTAAATAAGTTCGTTCAAATAACACGTTTCTTGGCTCTCTTTTACTAGTATTTTGTATAATTAGTCATGTAATCCACCGTTATGATACACAATCCCTGAAAATTTGGTACTGTACCTATCTGTCCTACCTATTACTGTTTACAAGATAAAGCCACACATTTATACAGGTCGATCAAACAGACATACAGACAGATGGATCAAGATGTTTTAGTAATAATTTAGTTATAACGGGACCCCCGTTTGCCACTTTTTGTACCCTAAAAACGCAATACTTTGACGACTGCCACTTGTTAAAGAGAACTATGGTAACACGTGGGAAATAATCACCAGTTTCGGAGGAGGTTCATTTCAACAGAAGTTGATGATGTTGTAGGTGTTTCCTATAACTTAGGATTACGATATCAAATTGTATGTTATCAAGTTAAATGAAACTAAACTAAAGACCTTTAATTAATTTCGCCTTGAACTCATTCTGATAATTAATTATGAATCAATAATAAATTGATGTGGTATTCAACTAGTGGTGGACTACTGGTCCAATTCGACTGAATAACAAGAAAAAACATTGCTTACTGAACTCTTCCTTTAAACTTTATTCTATAACTTTTTCATCCTGGAGCATCCGTGTCGGGCCGACTCTCGCTTGACCTCACTTTGTTGTTATTCTTCATCAGCTAGATAGAGCTATACGTTTACAATTAAAAATTTTAAAACAAATATGTTTCTTGTATGGGACCCTATTTTTTTATCATACCTATATTAAAAATACACCATAATAACCAAATTCTCTGAAAATTTGACCAAAACATCAAACATTGTTTAAATAACCTTGATACGAATTTATATGTAAATTGAATACAAATCATAAGATACATCCCCTTTTTATATTTATTGTACGATGGAGACGATTGACCTTCATCTCACCTGGTAACAAGTTGAGATAAGGCCGAAGGTGGAGGCGCACTTCACCCGGAATTCTCAACTAACTGAAGAACTGGCTATCTTACCTCTAAATGCCGGGACACAACAATTTAAGAGTTGTTGTTATGGACTTAAACAAAGTCCTACCACCAACCAAACTAAGCACAATATTGTACTCACCCTGGGGATCGAACTCGGGTCCTCAGGATCTGAAATCGGTGGGTTGAACCACTAGACCACAGAGGCGGTTAAATGATGATTCCATGCAAGTCTACTTAGTTGTCACTCCCAGTTGCTGCATACAGTTCGTCAGACGCCTGTCGGCGGCTCGTAAACTACCATTAGTCATTAGTCATTTGGCCTGTACCTCTAAATCTACTACAGAACTAGGATCAGAAAACAGACCAAAAACCGTCTCCATCCACCGACTCCCTGCAACAATTTTGCATGGATATTCTATTTCTAAACCAGTTATGTATTGAACAGGTAAAAACCCAATCAAAAGTGGTTTTACATAACAACTCTTAGTACAAAAATATGAATGAAGTTAAGTCGGTCAATATCACTTATGTACAGTCGCGTTCTGAACTGCAGTGAAACCGAGAATGTACTGTAAGGAATGAGCCACTCATTCAATACAACAACGGACTAAGTATACATATTTAGATTTTTACTAGCATACATAATGATATTATTTATGTAAATAAAATTCTGATATCATATTTAAGTTGCTTTTTGTCGCAAATAAATATGTAAATTACGAATTTTATTTGGTAGAAGGAAAATAAAAATATTAAAGCGCTGAAATTATGGAAAACTATATCGGATTGTCACACTTCATTAGTTCATTAGTTCATTATTCTCTCTGTTAATTTTCTAAGTGCCCATCTAGCTTTACGTGATGTAATTATATTATATTATATTAAGCCGTCAGTGTCCCACTGCTGGGCAAAGGCCTCCCCCCACTCCCTCCAGACTTCCCAATCTTGGGCATCATTCCTCCAGTCTTCAAGAAATTTATCTAGCTCATCACGCCATCTGCGCTTAGGTCTGCCGCAACGCCTTCTGGTCGGGTTTGCGTGCCACTCGGTAGCCACCCTCGCCCATCGTAGAGTTGACATGCGACAGACCAGCCCAGTTCCATTTAAGCATGGCAGCTTTTAGCGCAACATGCAAGATTTTCGTTTTGGAACACAGTTCAGTGTTACGTATTCTATCTGTACGTTTAACACCCAAGATGCTGCGTTCCATTTGATGTAAGCTTGAATAAATTACTTGCTAATTTTACTTCTTCTTCTTCTATGGCATCCTCAGACTGAGTCATCAGCGGGCCCTCACGGGTCTAATGCCCGCTGCTGCATTAAAAATCAATATCATAATCGTTTGTTCTTCGCCTCTTCTGCCGGCTCTCGGCTTTGACTGGATAAAAGACCCGGATGAAAAGAAGCCAGATATAGTATTACCTACTAGTCTACATTTTCAATATAGTTCAAAATTTCGGTTCCATTCGACGAATTATGGCGAGAAAATGTAACACAGTCAAACTAACTTTCTCATTTATAATATTAGAGACATGATATTTAAGAAAGTATGTCTTTGTTTCCAGTTATTGCCACCGAGTGTAACCAGAGGGCGCCACCACTTGTCTTCCACTGTGCTACTCGCATATGAAAGTACTGAGCTTGAGGCTTCTGTTATAAGGTAAATATATATATCAACTAGCTTTTACCCGCGGATTCGATTATTATTTTATACCTAGATGTAATTACCAAGCAATCTATGTTCAAACAAAACTTTAACTCCACTTTTGTGCGTGATAGTACATAAGCAGATAGGTATATGATAAGTGAACAAATAGGGTTTATGTAATGTTATTACTAAATTGCAAAAACATTTAACATACATAATGCAGAGATAAGGCAATTTAATACATAACTCGATGTGCCGACGACATTGTACGGTCGCGGGTCGGTGGATGAAAGGGGTTTGATTATGCTCTTATTTTACCATTTTACTTATTTTATGGTATCGTTTGGATGAGGCTTGTGTTAAGTATTGGCCGTTGGTAAGGGCTGAAATATTTCCACCTAAAGGTATGTGAAAAGATAACTTTGAAGGGTTATCGACAGATACAAGGAAAAAATATAAAAAAAAGTATTAAATTAAAAATATCAAATTTAAAAAGCCGATTGACGCAATATTTTTTTATCGATAGACTAAAACTAAGTGATACAGGTAATATAATTATTTTATAGTCTGCCTATTCGGTACCTTTGTTATGAGATACCTTACAACAACGATCCGGTAACCACTTGCCAAGCGTGGCTTTGGTGGCCAATCATTTGTGTGACTGCCAACGCTCTTTGCATTCACAGCCAGAGAGGCCAGTCTCACCCATGAGCCCTAAAGTATGTATTGGATCCAAGATTTCATCGACTAAAAAAATCATCACAAACAAAACTGTTATATTCTGCGATGAAATTGGAAAAGATTTAGGCATAATATTAAATAAGATGGGACACTCAGTAATAAATAATTGTTTACCGAATTCTAGTCTTCATGATGTAATGAAATTGTTATCAAAATCCAATCTGACACCGGAATCAAATTTAATCATCATGTATGGAAATAGGGGTGATGTCAACAAATGGGACCTTATTAAATACTTTGAGACTATAAGCTCTCTGAATGTAAACAAAATTGTATTGTTTACATTTCCTTATAGTAATTGCTTGCCACAAGCTGAAAATGATTTTAGATATAAATTAAACAAGACATTGTATACAATGTCACATAATAATAATTTAATCCATCTGATTGATTCTAACAATTGTGTTAGTAATAATGTTTATTTGACCCGAGGTAGTTACTACCTACCAAACTTTTACAAACGACAGGTAGCTGTGTCGCTATCTTATTTTTTTAGTATAACAGCCAAGAATTTGGCTAATCAGACTGCTTTTATTGAGCACAGACAAGATATTAATGTATTGGAAAATATTCCAAGTAATTTAAATTAGTTCATAAGACAATAGAGGAAGCCTCTAGCATAAATGAGCCACCAAATATGTCACATAGCAAACATAGCTTAGTAAGGAAGTCAAAAATGTGTTTAAATAATTTGCCTAAATCAAATAAGTCAAATAGGTGTAATACTATACTGGTAAATAATACTAAGAAAATATGCCCTAAACCCAAAAATTATATCAAATTGTTAAGTCAGAACATTGAAGGCTTAGAAAACAAGGTGCTTGAACTGGAATTATTCATGAACTCTGATCATATTGACATCATTTGCATAACTGAACATTGGCTTAAACAACATGAGCTCATGTTTAATTTCAGTAATCACCAGATTGGCAGTTCTTTCTGCAGAGTGAATCACATCCGAGGTGGCTCAATAATATTGTTAAACAAACAAATAAAATTTAAAGATCGGACTGACATTGTTAATCATTCAGTTGAAAAGGAAATTGAAATAGCTTGTGTAGAGCTGGAGCAATTCATTATCATAAGTGTATACAGCCCACCTTGTGCCAAATATTCAATTTTTGAAAATGTTATGGAACAAATATTGTTTAAAGTGTCACAATCAAAAAAACAATTGATAGCTTGTGGAGATTTTAATATTGATCTATTGACCAAAGACACATATAGCAAAAAAATTACTAACCTGTTTAACTCCTTTAATCTAAAACCTATGTTTATGGAGCCTACTAGAATAACTGAAACCTCAGCTAAATGTATAGATAATATATTTACAGATGCCAACATTGTATGGAAGAGTGTAATAAGTAAAATAAAATCTGACCATCTAGGAGAAATTATTAAAATCGAAACACAATGTAAAACTAATATAAAAAGGAAAATTAATTTTGTACCACTGACAGCTGATAGAGTGGAAAAATTAAAATCAGCACTAATGTCTAAATTACCTGTTTCATATAATGGCAACTATCCTGATTGTTTATATAATACATTTTTTACTAAATTTAGCAACATATTTAACTCAATATATACATCCAAAACAATCACAGTCTCTGATAATGCAACATTTAGTGAGTGGGCAACAGCGGGAATACATAAAAGTAGAAGAAAATTGTATGAACTTTATGGTGAAAAACAGTACAACTTTAGTGAAGAGTTTAATGATAAAGTAAAAAAATATTCTAAAATCTTTAAGGAAGTTTGTGTGGCCGCTAAATCCCAATACTTGAGAAAACAGATTGTAAATAGTAAAGATAAAATTAAAGCTACTTGGAAAATTATTAATAGTGAGACTGGAAAAGGGAAAAGCAGCAACACTAACGAATTTAATTTAAAAATAGGAAATCTTAACATATCCCAAAATATTGATGTTGCAACAGCTTTTGAAACGTTTTTTACTGATATACCTGTTTCTACCACAAAATCATTGAACTCTTCAAATATTATGGCAGAGTCAATACTGAAAAACAATGTACCATCATGTAATAAACCATTTTATTTCAAATATGTTAATAATAACGATATTATTAAAGCATTTAAACTTATAAATGAAAAGAAGACCTCTGACCTCTGGGGCATCTCTGTAAGCATTGTTAAACCTATAATAGGCGTTATAGCGCCTGAATTAGCTTTTATTTTCAACGAATGCATCGACTGCGGCGTATTCCCTAATTTAATGAAATATAGTAAAATAACTCCTCTTTTTAAATCTGGTAACAGTTCTGATCCAACAAACTTTAGGCCGATATCAGTACTACCGACATTTAGTAAAATCTTTGAGAAGATTATTCTTACACAGTTACATAGTCATTTTTATGCTAACGCCCTATTTCATGACAAACAATTTGGATTTACAAGAGGTCGCTCAACTGCTGATGCCGGTATTAGTTTAGTATCGCATATTTTCGAGGCCTGGGAGAAATCACATGATGCGTTGGGAGTCTTTTGTGATTTGTCTAAGGCTTTTGACTGCGTGCACCATGAAACACTGATTATGAAATTAGACCACTATGGTATCAAGGGTGTTGCACTAGACTTACTCACGTCTTACCTAAGTGATCGCATACAGCATGTCGACGTGAACGGCCAGCGTTCTTCAGGATCTTTGGTTACCATGGGTGTGCCGCAGGGTTCTATATTGGGGCCTTTCTTGTTTTTAGTATATATTAATGATCTGCCCCAAATAATTAAAGATGACCATGAGATTGTTCTGTTTGCAGATGATACGTCACTTCTATTTAGATTGAAGCGACAAATGACTAACTTTGACAACGTAAACAATGCAATCTCAAAAATTGTTAACTGGTTTAATGTAAATAACTTAGTACTCAATCAGAAAAAGACCAAATGTATTCGATTTATTTTACCAAATGTAACTGAAGTTAAAGCTAATGTAAAAGTTAAAGAGGAAAACATAGAATTAGTCAAAACCACTGTATTTTTGGGATTAACTTTAGATAATAAACTTCAATGGGGCCCACACATAGATAAACTGGCGAAGAGACTTAGTTCTGCAGCATATGCTGTAAAGAAGATACGTCTTCTCACAGACGTTGCTACAGCAAGACTAGTTTACTTCAGTTACTTTCACAGTATTATGTCATATGGCATAATACTGTGGGGAAGTGCTGCAGATATAGACACCATATTCGTTTTGCAGAAGAGGGCTGTTCGCGCTGTTTACAAAATGGGTCCCAGAGATTCATTAAGAGACAAGTTTAAAGAAATAAATATATTGACTATGCCCTGCCAATATATTTATGAAAATATTATGTACGCGCGTAAAAACATAAGCTTATTTGACAAAAACTGTGATAAACATAATTATAATACTAGAAATAAGAATAAACTCGCTGTTCCCACAACTAGGCTCCATAAGGTTAATAAATCGTTCATAGGGCAAACTGTACGCTTTTATAATAAATTGCCAAGTGATGTGCTAAGCTTGTCAAATAATAAATTCAAAAATTTTGTAAAACAAAAGCTATCCAGGAAAGCTTATTATAAAATTTCAGATTACCTAGAAGATAAGAAAGCCTGGCATTAAAAAAATGAATTTGCTCCAGTGAATAAATTGTAATTAGTATTAGATAATTTTAAGCTATTGTAATGGATCATGAAAAAAAAAAACTAGCCCGAGGTTCTTGCCTTTCTCCTTGTGTGCTGGTCGCGATTCCGAACAGGCGGTAGATTTGACGTTTCAAAGTGATCCTAAAAAATCTTACTGAATAAAAATATTTGACTTTGACTTTGACTTTGGAGATGATAGCAAGCCCCCAGCCTCCGTGGTGACTCATTAAAGATGACGGTAAAGCGCTAGATACGAGTATAATCCAGTTTTTCTACAATTTATAATGACGATGGCAAATGACATTGAATTCTTAGAAAATCGTTTTCATCAATAGAATCGCTTATAGAACGACTCCGTGCCCTTGTCGGCTTCCGGTCATGGGTTCGACTCCTGGCCTTGCACTGAGCCTCGTCACCTCTGACTGTAAAAAACTTGGATGCAGCTTCCATTGCTTCATGTTCAACTATATGTAAAACCAGTGTTTAAATCGTAGTGGCTAGCTACCACCATCTTTCTAAATTATGTTGCCATAACAACAATTCTTAAATTGTTGTGGTACGGCATTTAGATGTTGCTAAGAGCCCTTTTTCTGTATGATCGATTGTGTCTTAACGCGCTTGCGTTACGATATCTGTATGGAATTATCGTATTGACATATCGTAACGCGGGCGCGTTAAGACACGATTAGTCATACAGAATAAGGGTGCAGTTGGTTGAGGATTCCGGGTGAAGTGCGCTTACACTTTCAGTCTGATCATAACTTGAGAATCAGGTGAGATTAAGAATGTATCTTTGTTTCTCTTCAGACAAGTGGACCGTAGAAAGAAATTTATTTTAGGTTTCTACTTGCACTCCTCCTTCATAACTATACCAATGGCGCAATACCCTTTAATAAAAAACGGCCAAGTGCGGACACGCACATCATGGGTTCGATCCCCACTTCAAATCAAAATAAAAATACTATTCTAAAATGTGGTTTAGTTTTATTATTTGTATAATAATATTAATACACGCTCTGTGAAAATTTCACCTGCCTACCTTTTTGGCCTTCATCTCATCTGATATTTCAAGTTATGATAAGTCTGTAGCTGAAGTTCCTATCACGGATCATGAGATACAGTCCGCTGACAGACTAAGCGGAGGCTTGGAAATAGGGTCCCATTGGGAACGGAACCATAAAAAGGGCCCGACTATTTCTCTTCACGTTTTTATCATCTGTGCTTTAAAGACGAGCCTAACTTAACAAATGATCAGCGGATGGTTGCCTCAAGTGTCCAAGCTGAGCTCTAAACTAAGTCTAGGTCATGGAAAAACCTAGATTCATCTTAATTGTAGGCTATCTTAATCACGGGCCTTGATATAGTTAGCTAAGTGCAGCACTGACATCTGTAAGGTTATTCTTAATTTGTCGTCTGCTTACTTATTTATGAAATATCTTGTTATTTGTTATTATTTCATTTATTTTAACATCTTATGAAATTAACTATGAGTATAAATAAATAATTTTATTAAAAATATAATTAGCATATAGCTATTCAGCGTGGCAATGTAGCCAGTGTCTTGGGCACGCTTCCGTCTGGTACTGGTCGAAAACAGTTGAGTTACCTACAGGCCGTTTGTAACGGTCCTTAGGTAATCCGACTGTTTCCGTTGTGCATATTATTAGTTTTATTATTGTCGTACATATATTTTTAATGTTTGTGGAATATATTTATAATGGAATACATATGTACCTAATTATTTTATTAATAAATTAATAAAATTAAGCCATACAAACATCCCGTTCAATAGCTTCCTGCGTCTGGTATTTCCGCTGAGCTACTACACTAATGTCTTCAAGAGGAAATTTTAGACATGTTCTGGGCAGCCTCCCTCCATTGTAGACCTCATCATCGCCTGTGCAAGTCGAGAGGCCAAGAGCTGACCCTTTCTAAAAAGAAACATTAACTTATTAGGAATATGTTAAGGAATTAGTTAGGAATATTTATTCACAAACAATTAAAAATAATATGTACATTTAAACTAACTATGTAGGTACACAGGAACCAGTCGGATTACCTACCTGAAGAAATCTTGCGAGGCGTGTGATTGAGGCGGCTTGTTTCTTTTTAGGCCAGCGAATTGAACATTTTGCTACCTGCTCATTATCAGATTGGCACATTTTACGTAACCTGGTAATTTTGCGACCAGCACATTTGGCTATGTATCCAATATGCAACCAGTGCCTTGGATACGCTTCCGTCTAGCAATAATCGTCTAGCTTGAATTTTCAATAAACGATAAGTTCCATTCATCTAAATATAAAAATTGTCGTGTAGCTGGCTGACTGACTGACTGACTGACTGACTGACTGACTGACAATCAACACACAGCAATCATGTCTTGACCATATTTATATTAGAAGTAAAAATTCAGAATCAGTATTAGGAATTGTGTGTGAGAGTTTTATCACAAATCATTCGATAGTTATGTTAGGAATAAACTATAAAGCGGTATGCAGACCCAAACCAGATCGCTATATTTTGAAAAGAGATATTGTTGTAATTAGAAAAGAGCTACTCTTAATAAACTGGCTAAATCTCCTTGGTGATCACGATAACATCAATGATATTACAAACTCCTTCACTTCAACCTTAGTCAATATCCTAGATAAACACACGCGTAAAGTAAGGCTGCCTAGGTCTAAGTTTACCCACAAGCCTTGGATAACGCCAGGCCTTATCCGGTGCATGCGCCACCAGGACAAACTTCACATGCATGTAAGACTGGACCCAAAAAACGAAATTAAAAGAGTCTCCTACACTAGATACCGATTTTTTTTCCGCAAGCTCTTGCGTAAGCTCAAGAGTGATTTCGAGAACTCGGAGTTAAGGGCTAATAAAAACAAACCAAAAGCTCTCTGGAAAACAATTAAAAATATTTGTAGTATAAGTCCATCTAAAACGGAGCTTTGGAGCTTCTATTCCTTGCTAAAAGTACAAACACAAAAGAATCTCTTGACGTTTGCAACAGTTACTTTTCCTCTGTAGGGCAGAGATTGGCGGATAAGATCTTACAAAATCTATCTAAAACTGAACATGATCTAGCAAATTCTGTTAAAATTTTGAAAACCCCTGCAGAGTCGTTCTTTATGGAACTGACTGACTGTAGTGAAGTTCGTAGTCTCATTTTGAATCTATCTAGTGATAAGGCTCCTGGAATTGATGGTATCAGTAATTCCTTACTAAAAGACCTTCATGAAGTATTAGTTGAGCCCCTCACTTTGATCTTTAACAAGAGCATGACCTCGCGAGTTTTTCCAGACGCTTGGAAGATGGCACTGGTGAGTCCTATTCATAAGGGAGAGGCTAAATTCTCCGTTGGCAATTACCGACCTATCTCACTCTTCCGTACTTTTTCCAAGCTACTGGAAAAGCTCGTCAACAATAGGTTAGTAAAATACATAGATTTAAGACATCTGCTTTCGGACAGGCAGTTTGCTTTTCGTAGAGGAAAATCCACTGATGATGCGGTAACTCTATTGACATCTCATGTGGCTTCTCGTTTGGACCGTAGGGAGTATTGTATTGGAGTATCCCTTGACCTCGCCAAAGCCTTTGACACTGTCTCCGTCTCAATTCTATTGAAGAAGTTGGACTGTATGGGTATCCGTGGCATAGCATCAGACTGGTTTCATAGCTATTTAAAGGGGCGGAGTCAGTGTGTAAGGGTTGGTCAATCAGTCAGCGGCTCACAGACTGTGGGGTTTGGAGTTCCTCAGGGTATAATTTTGGAACCCACTCTGTTTATACTTTATATTAATGATATTCATGATCTGTCTATACAAAATGCTGATACCTTATGTTATGCGGATGATACAGCCTTGCTTTTCTGGGGGTCTTCTTGGGACAGGGTCATTTCTGTTGCTGAAACAGGAATGACAACTGTTCAAAATTGGCTGCAAAGCAATCTTCTCACTCTTAATCCGAAGAAAACCATGTACGTTTGTTTCCATAAAACAAAATTCTCATCCCCTCCTCTAACTCTGTCATTACTAAAAATACACACCTGCGCTAGTCACGTTACAAATTGTAATTGTGATCAACTTACTAGAGAGACTCGGTAAAATATCTTGGTGTTATTGTGGAAGAAAACCTCTCTTTCAATAAACATATTGACGCGCTATCAGGTCGTGTAAGGAAAGTCATTTATGTGATGAAACAACTGCGTTGTGCAGCGGAATCCAGTACACTCAGGGATGTTTACATTGCTTTATGTCAATCATTGATACTGTACTGCATTGCATCCTGGGTTTCTACAAATAAAACTTCTCTAATACAGGCCGAAAGAGCTCAACATTCTGTTCTAAAAGTAATGCTCCGTAAGCCACGTCGCTATCCAACGGTTCAATTGTACCAGGAAAGTGGTGTGCTAACTGTCAGACAACTGTTTATTCTCCAAACATTTATCTCAGTACACAAATCTGTCCAGACATCTGTGGACTATGATAAATTACTTAAGCGTCGTGTCTATAAAGTACCGCTTCCTATTACCTCTTCAAAATTTGCAGAACGTTTTGGTAATTATATCAGAGGCCTCTTGTACAACAGAGTCATTAAACACTGTGACGATAAAGTGAAGTACCAATCTGTCAAACACGCTAAATTAACTTTAAGGAAATGGTTGGCTACATTGTCCTATGATGACACTGAGAACCTATTATCTAAAATAAATTAGGCTTCTAAGCTCAAGTAATTTGCCATCTACATGTATTAATTATTCATATAAGTTATCGTTATATACCTGAGTACCTTTTTCCAAATTTGTTTTAAATTTTAATTTTAGTTTTAAATTTATCTTTAATTAGTCATTTCAACTCAAACTTATTACTGTATACTATAGCTGAGGATTTATTAACTGACAATCGTATTAAGATCCACGCGATACAGGCTACGCCTAGTGCGCGGATCGTTGCACATGCCCTTTTTTAAATATTCATGTCTCCTCAAACTTGTATATTGATTTGAAAATTTCAGTTTAAATATATTTTTTAAGTACCAACCTACTTGTGCAAGCTTGAGTTGTTAATAAATAATTTTTCATTTTTCATTTCATTTTTCATTTTCATTTTCACTTACATTATCAGAGTAACTTCCTTTTGTAATGTAGGGGTCTACTCAGAAATATTTTTAAGATATTCCTGAAAGAGAAACAATTTTAAGAAATTCCTACGCGAGAAATCATTGAAGAAGTTCCTACGGGATGACGGGAACGAGGCCCTGGGCGTTTCACTAGCTCATCAATAAGCGACATAACAAAGTTTAAGCCCGAATTAAGATCTCAAGATGTCATGTGATTGGTTTTTAACCACGGATATTAGGTAGCTCACAAGCTCCTTACTAATATGAAAAGGATGATATGCGTTTCTTTAAAAACGCTTTGGAAACCGTTGCCTTGGTAGTCGTGGTTTAACAGCTACCCCTCTAGCCCGCGGATGTCGTAAGTACATAAAGTAACTAAGTCCTTATGTTTACATAACTTTAACTGTGAATCCTAATCTGTCTGCCAAGCGTGGTGATGATGACCAATGCTTACAGTTTTGGAAGAAGTTCTTTCTACACTGTGGTGGACAAAAATGTTCTGTTGATGTGGGATGAGCGCAGTTTAACCCCTTGCATAACATCCCAATAGCTTCGACCTTATCGACACCCCGGGCTTGACAACCCTAAACAAAAATAAATAGGTTTTAGGTTTAAATACATTTATTATCATAAAAACAAACAATGCCACTTATATCGCAATTCATATCAAAGTCAAAGATAAGTCGTTCTTGAAGTGAGTATAGGTATATGAGGTTTGTTAAAGAATCGAGTGTTAATTTACATCAGCCAAATACCCTCACGTCACTATCTTGCAAGACCTGATGATCAGCCCTTGCAATCCTTTATCTTGAAAACCATATCATGAGTATATCATAGGACAAAAGTAAACTATTCTTTAAATCTGTTGTCTTAGCCCTGTCATATGACATTTAACAAGAGTTAAATATTATTTACCCCCTTTGTAACCCCTAAGATCAATACAGGGTCGGTAAATAAAAAAAAACAAATCGTGAATTCTGAAACAAGCCCCTATAACATGATATCCTACAAGACATGCCTTACAAGCATTTAGGAGGTCCTAACACGCCCCAATGTTACATAACCAACCACCCCAATTGAAAAGTAATATAACTATATTTTAAATGTGCAGTCGATACATACCACATAACATAGATTTTCTTTCTCACTTAACATCATTTTTTCTCAAAAGCTACCTTTTAAAAACCCTTACCCTAAAAAAATAACCTTTAATCGATTAATGAGTATAAATGTAATCTCAGCACACTTTCGAATTGATCGGATCAACCATATATATAGAATACATTGGCGAAAAGTTGTAGTTATTTTCAGCACAAGACCTTAAAAAACTACTCCAGTCATCAAAAAGCCTCCGACAGTCAATTTCTATGTTGTCATCTTATGTTTTTTATTTCATTGAAATCGGATAATACGTTCGAAATTATACCGTCACAAACATTGCCATAAACACACATGCATACATACATTTCCCAAACTAACGCGGAGGTATAGCTCACTACGCTCGCTCGATCAATAAAGACTGTATGAGTAGTTTTCAGTTAGGTTAGAGTAGCCTACAAACACAACCAGTATTGCAATGCCTTACGTAAGTCACCCACTCACCCACTGACATGGTTCATAACCTGATCTCGTCTGAGCTGCAATTCTATCGTCACTGCAAGTTCTTCCATTGCTGGACATGAGCGTCCTCCTAAATAACCAGCTCACAGCTTAGTTGTTAGTAGCTCTGCCTTCTGCACTGTAGGTTGTGGATTCTATTACCCAGGACAAACATTTGTGTGATGAATTTTGATGTTTGCTCTGTATTTAGGTGTTTAATTGTATGGTATGTAACAAAAAAAAAGGTATCTAAGTATGATATCCGTAATCCAGTTCCCATATTACAAGCTATGCTTAGTTTGTAACCAGATTGCGCTGTGTGAAATTAATGTCCTGTAATTTGTATAAAATACCTTGGTACTCATTTTATATCTCAAATCGTAAGTGCTCAGATTCCCAGGGCAAACAGTTCGGCCTCACTACTCAGCTGGTAGCTATATAAATGTGTACATTATTTAGTTAATAAAAAAGTCGTCAAGAAGTTTCTAAACTTACGTTCCCGCTTTACAGCAGATTGGTTACATTAGAGTATAGTCTCTCGACTTTTACCCTTTAAGAGTGGTACGGGGTCAACTAATAAATACAGTAGGTAGCTATGCAGGAGGTTGTATGCAACACCGAATTCCTTATAAGTAAGTAAGTTTCAACTGAACTAAATAGTCATCAGAGCATCTCGCGAGAGTACCTATCTGCTTACCTTTCACCAATTTTTGTACGTCCATACTTATAACGGTTGCAAACATAGTTAATGGTACCTACTCACTTATTACTTAGTGAAAGTACCTACTTATTCGCCGCGGTCGCTCCGCCGAATTACGAATTATCTAAACGTTGTATAAGGCGACAAATGTCCGAAATTATGTATCACATAGTTGTTTGTAGATTACACTGGCTACTGCGGCTTTGTGGCCTGCATGTTACCCGGATAATAAAAAAGGATAAGATAAGATCGTTCATTTGTCAGAACATGTGATAAGTTTAGCATGTTTATTCAATAAAATGTACAATTAAACTATGTACAAAGGAATCAGTCAGAATACCTAAGGACCGTTACAAACGGACAATAGGTAACTCAACTGTTCCAGACCAGTACCAGACGGAAGCGTGCCCAAGACACTGGCTGCAATGCCACGCGGAGTAGCTATGCTAATTCGCTAGCCTAAATAAGAGCCAGCCCTTAGGTCACGTGTCGCCTCAATCAAAAGCTTATTGCTAAGTAATTACAATAATTATGTCCATTATGACCTACCAGTCAGGCATGCCAATGTTTGACATAATATTTTATTGAGATTAAAATAAACAATTGACGCGAGTACCTGAATATTCCTAATTTAAGTAATGTCAATAATAATAATAATGTCAGAATTATTAATAACAAATGTCATTGGCTATAATTTAATGTCCCTATAATTAAAATAGCCATGTAACGAACAGTTACAATAAGTAGCCTATATGTTATACAGTTACATATATATAATGTTATCCCAGAAAATTATTTGTGTAAAATTGTAGCTCAATTCGTTCAGTAGTTTTGGCGTGAACTAGAAACAAAATTTCACGATAATAATATTAACTTGTGGAATAAGAATTGATTGTGGAAAAGATTGAGGGTTTATTTGTTTGGTAACTTTACACGCCCAAACGGCTTAACCGATCTCAATGAAATTAGGCTTGATATAGTAAACACTATGGGGAAGAACAATATCTACTTTACCCGGTACCACATGGGCCAAATCTGGAGATATAAGCACAAAAAAACGTCGTCTATATGTCTACGTGATAAGAATAAACCTTAATTCTGTGCCAAATGACCCGCGGATACACGTTTTTATGCAAAAACATGGCAAATCTATGAACGTGGTGCTTGCCAGAATACTAAATGTTGTAACGTGAGACACGCCACGTGTCTTTATAATTATTTTAAAATACTATGTAGTGGCTCTGTGGTCGACATTAAAAAACTCAAAAGTTATTATTTATTCATCATGACCTCATTGCCTGGGCAAGGAGGATCGAGCCTCCCAGAAAATGTATATTACATCGTCTCCCACTATGAGCTCTATTGTTGAAGGTCTCTGTGGTCTGGTGGTACCGGTGTCAGATCCAGAGGTCAAAGGTTCGATCCCCAAGGGGAGTTCAATATTGTGCTTGGATTGGTTGGTCTTTGCACTATCTACCACCATATTACCTAATTCAGTTGCTGTAACAACAGTACGCGAACAATAAAAAAGTAAATTATAAAATGCTCGTGATTTGATCAAGGACCGTAGTCCTCATACTTGCCTGGGCAAGGACAATGGAGCGAGCCTCCCAGAAAATATACACATATATGATGTGTGCTAAGCTATCTTGTTGAATAAGTTGGAGTCGTATTCGTCACCTCTAACCGCCTCTGTGGTCTAGTGGTTCAACCCACCGATTTCAGATCCAGAGGTCCCGGGTTCGATCCTCATGGGGAGTACAATATATTGTGCTTGGTTTGGTTGGTGGTAGGACTTTGTTGAAGTCCGCCTGGCTAGCTACCACCATCTTACCTAATTCTGTCGTCATAATAACAATTCTAAAATTGTTGTGTCCCGGCATTCAGAGGTAAGATAGCCAGTTCCTCAGTTTGTTGAGGATTCCGGGTGAAGTGCGGCTTCACCTTCCGCCTTATCTTCACTCGTTACCAGATGAGATGAAGGCCAAGCGCTTCCACGTCGTACAATAAAAAAAAAACCTGTCATATATTCCTACTGCTCTATCCCCTTTTATTATGTTTTTTTTTATTATTCTCTTCTCGGGAGAAATTCATACTTTTCGTGTGTTATAGGAAAAAAGGACGCTGGTAGGGAATACCTAATTAATGCAGTACCTTTCAAAATGCTTGGTAGTGCTAAGTCTTAATGGAATGTAGACGTTAGTATTTTTCGTATTTTTTATATAAGTAGATAGGTACTTATACTATATAATACTTAAAAGTTGTTTTCTTGCACATGTTAAAATTAAGGAAACTTATGTAAAAGACGTTACGTTTTATGATATTTGTTGTATGGTAGGCAAATATGTTTGTCCTCGTTAGTACTCTGACGAAGTATTGTATCCTCTTCGTATGGACTATTAACTTTCGTTTTCTGTCAATGACCCTTCAAATTCTAATTACAAAAACCTTGAAATGATAATTTAACTGCCTGATGTTTTCTGAAGACTGCATTCGAAATTCGAAAGGCAGTGATTAAGACCTTTTTACCCTGCTTTTTCTACTTAGAATAACGGAAAGAGTTGCGTGTTTTGAGGTTTTAGTGAAATTTGTTTGTATGTTCTGTACGATTAAAACTAATGACATCTCGTGAAATCAGAATATGACAGATGTTTATCACATCGTCGTGTATCTGATGATACTCAACGTGTAATCCAGAGGTCCTAGAGACTAGACATTTTCAGATAGCTTCCTTATGTAGTGAAGAGATGCACTAAGTAAGAACGAGGTTCGGTTTCACAAGTAGACCTATTTTCATAAAGACGTGCAAGTGATGCAGTGTAGGTTTTTTTTGTAATGAGTCCCGACTCCTTGGCTTAGAAACCCGCTCTTATAGCATGTTTTTTTTTATGCCGTGACCACGGCCATTGTAACATGGTCGGAACTATCAGGAAGTTCAAAAGGTTGGTACGCGCGTATTGCCCCCTCGAATGTATATTTTGTACTAGTACAGTATTCATGTTTCTTTAAATATGTCCAGTACCGATATAATATATAAAGCTGTTTAAATGTGTAATTCCCGTCGTTCTTTGATTTTATTTGGATTTCTTGGGCTTGATTTTTTGCGCAGAGCCCTAAATATTTTTCTGAAACAAAGTAGCCGATGTAACACCTTATAACATCAGGTGTCTGCTAGTGAAAGTCCCGTCAAAATCGGTTTAGCCATTTCGGAGTCCATTGAGAAAATGAATTGGAGCAGTCCCAGTAATAATTTCGTAGTCTTTCCTTGGTTTCCTTGATGTTTTATTTTCTTGAAAAGTATTTTTTATCAGAACACGAAATTGGTTTGCCTATATCCATTTCTGCAAAAACAAAGCAATTTTTTTAAAAAACACCACAATAATCATCGAATCATGAAATCATCCTAAAATGTACTAAGGCTTCCCATACATTCCAAAGACAAAATGAAGGAAAAAACGATTATTAGCTAAAACAAAAGTCACTGAATTATCAAACTGTCTGTACATGTACATATAAGATATATACACATCGACTTTTACTCATATATATTGGACAAAACATCCGTATTTTTTTATTATTTGTAATGCCATTTGTAGCGCCTGATAGGCTGCTATGTAGGTAGTTTATTTGTAAACTCACTATACTACTACTATACGCTTTATTCATATTTATGGTGAGATGAAGACCAAAGAAAGATGCTGGAAGCTAACTACCAGACGGACAAAGTCCTACCACCAATCGACCCAAGCACAATATCATACCCCCTGAGGATAGAACCTAAGACCTCTGGATCTGATATCGCTGGGCGAACCAATAGACCACAGCGGCGGTTAACACACAAAAAAAGTATTCATCACACATAATTATATTTGTCCCAGGTGGGAATCGAACCCACAAACTACAGAAGAGATGCCTTATTATCATTGTAACCATACTTATTCTGGAAAGTCAATCAATGGTTACATTTTCTACAAACAGTTCTCATAGCTGGCGAGAGCAGCGCTCAGATACCAAGAGAAAATTGATAGTATGTTTTTGTATTTTACCCCACTGCCGCAGAAGGAGAGTTACATTTTTCCAGAGTTCGTATTTCTGTATGTCTGCGCTTGATAAATTTTGGCGTGTGTGGTCGTTTGGTTTGCTTACATTAGCTAAGTGCGAATCAAAATCAAAGTGGGTATAAAAAAGGGTTTATTTTATCAATTAAAAGAAACGTTATGGAGGTTATAATACTTTTTAAAACTTTTTAATATTCTGTGGCTGGGGTTAAGTTTATTCTGCTTTCATCTAATGATGTATCTTACCTATATGTACGTCAGTAACAAACCTAACTAACAAACGTAGGGTAACAGGTAACAAGCCTCACAGCTCAGTCGGTAGTAGCTCTGCCTTCTGCGCTGTAAGTTGTGGGATCGATTCCCACCCGGAACAAACATTCGTGTGACGAATATTGATGTTTGTTCCCTTATTAAGCTTCGCTTAGTTTGTGACGAGTCGCGCTGTGTAAGATTAATGTCCTGTTTCCTGAAAAATTGCTCAGATTAAAAGCCGCCATTTTTATTCAAACAAAACGAAACAGACTTAGAGGCCAGCAGATTAATATTAATAATAATCACATTTTAATAACAAAGATTATTTATGACATTCCATTCCAACTGCGTGAAGTGTATGCAAAACTAGCATTCTCTTAGGATGTACGTAGGTAAATTAAAAATGTATTCAACACCTACACCATTCAAGCCACATTAGGGTTTTCTGTGATTGTGCGGGGCTGGTCACTTCCAAGTTTAAGTTTGTCAAAAAGGTAGGTACTGAAACCAAAAAACCTGAAAACAAAGTGATATTTTGTAACAAATCCGCTAAATTCGTTTGAAAATTTTCAAATCGAATTTAGCGGATTTGTTACTAAACATCTTTCTGTTTTCAGGTTATTTATATTGAACAATGGATTTCCGAAAAATAACGCTTGAATTCATTAGCTTTCTTAGGTTACATTACTTTATCGAGCTGTTATTTGTTGTTGATCGTAGTTCGTCTACTACTCAGTTCGTCCAGAATTAGGTTCGTCCATTTCGAGGTTCGTCATTACGCAGTCGAATTTCGAATATTACAGTATTGCGAAATTGTGATGGGTATCATCATAAAAAAAGGTTTTTGTATAATACCAAATCTTAATAAGAGAATATTGGTATTATTGGGTACCTGTTTATCGAGTTTACCTATACGTACCTAAATGTTGAATGGATCATCAAAAAATTGTGTGCGGGTCGCGATTCCGAACATGCTATACATTTGACGTTTCAAAATGATCGTAAAAAAATCTTAATTATTAAAAATAATGACTTAGTATTGACCAGTAAAAATGTATCGGCTACTATTTATCCGCTTACAACGCCGGCGAAGTCGCAAGCAGTAGCTAGTTACTCATATGCACTTATATAAAATGCTGGTTCAACAGACTAAGTAACCTACAGAATGCAATAACGTACCTACTGCTTATTCTGTGGCAATATCAAGAGGTACCTACACAAGCAGGTTTCACACGCGCGCCCCCAATTTCATGCTTAGTCATTTATTTCAGTAATTGTGAAAGTAGGTGCTTTGTGTACGTACCTTTACCTTATATCAATGTTAGAAGGCTTGGTAATTAAGTTACCGTACAGTGTGTCAATTTTTTGATACATTTTTTTTCCAAGCTCAGTATTTATTTGACTATCAAACAGTTTGTTTTCTTTTGTAAAAAATGCATTTTGAGGTCTTAGTGCGATTCCGACTCACACTTGGCCAGATTTTATTATTTATTTACCTTAAAGTAAGCAGAAAAGCAAAGTAAGCTATATTCACACCAAGTTTGATTTAGGTAGGAAATAACAATTTATAAAAACGCTTCTGGCGGGAACTCCCTTTTATTTGTCATTTTTTGTTTATTATTTAACAGGTCTGAAAATTTCAACCTGCTACCTATTATAGTTCAAAAGATATAGGGCTTTGCTCTTTAAAGGATTTTTCTTTAAATATTGGACCCACTACCATTTTTCAAATTCCTAAAAAAACTAAAACATGCCGTTGCTTACCTATATCATATGGGCAATCTAACTTAAAAATGGGTCTTTGGTCTGGGACGCTACCTGCGTCGAAACCCTTGCGCATTTGCCTGAGACATCAGTTAGGGCTGGTGCGGCGGCTGATTCGTCGCAAATATAGTGGTCCCGACAGACCTTACCTTATTGAGCCTTTTGGGGTCGAGACCTTGGGTCCGTGGGGAGCCGCGGGTTATCAAAAATCTTCCGGGGGTTTTGATTGAGGCGACACGTGACCCAAGTGCTGCTCTTATTAGACGAGAGATTAGAGTATTAGGCGAGCGAATTAGCATAGTTTTTCAGCGTGGCAATGCAGCCAGTTTTGTCTTTGGCACGCTTCCGTCTGATACTGGTCTGAAACAGTTGAGTTACCTATAGGCCGTTTGTAACGGTCCTTAGGTAATCCAACTGCTTCCTTTGTAAATACATAGTTAGTTTACATTTATTATTTTTAATGTTTTTAAATTTTCATGTGTCTATCATGGTGTGGTTTCAGAGATTTGACTCGTCTACGGTTTTCTTCACACCAAGACAAGCATACCCTCCAAATTTCAAGTCTGTAACTGTGCGTTGTATCTAGTTGAATCAGTCACTCGCAGACTTTTCCTTTTGTATATTAGATTTATTTCTTATCGAAGCAAAGCTATATGGGAACCATACTTTGTCTAGTTGATTAACCTTTTTTTTGTAAATACATACGTACTTCTGATATAATAATACAGCACGTTGGGTGTCATAGAAGAAACGTTTATCACACAAATGTTTGTCTCGGGTGGGAATCGAACCACAGCGTAGAAGGCAGAGCTGCTTCCAACTGAGCTGTGAAGCGTGTTGCACAGAAGAGTATCTTGCCACGTTAATTGAAAAAAAAAAAAAATGCCACTCAATTTCTGAACGGTATAACTCAACCGGTTGAGCAAAATTTAGAAGTTCGAATTTATAACATATATTATTTTATTTATGGATCAGCGATTGGCTTGCCTGCTTTGTTTATGGAAACACAAGTAATTTGAATACAATGATATGTTGACAGCGAGCTGATCTGTATAGATTCTCAAACATTCGGAAACTCCCGATGGAGATTTCGGAAACGCTATTCTTAACTCCGAAATTCGTTGAAATTTTGATTCGGATCCGAGAAAAAGTGATGTTTTCGATCCGTGTGTTTGAGAATCGCTACATAGCTGATAAATTAATTGTATTTTTTTAAATTTTATAAGCGTTAACCCAAAACGAATGATTATAATTCTATTTTGTGATAATTTAGTTCCTAAACCTAATTGATCTCACTATTTTTATTATTACCTACCGGCTTTGCCCATAAGGCCTACCCGCTTCAGGCACCCATCCGGGCAAAACGGGTTTTTCGAAGAGTTTTGTTTTTAGTTACCTTAATTTTCTAAATGAAGATTTATTACAAGTTTTAGACTGTTTGATAGAAGTAAGATAAATAAAGAACTGTTATCTTATACTAATATAATATAAATTGCTAACTGACTCACACATGATGAACAACGCACGGCCTAAACGGCTAATCGTGGAGACATGAAATTTGAAGAGTATATTTGTCTTGATGCGAAAATGAGTGCAAAAAAACGGATTTTGAAAATTCGTACCCTAAGGGGTTCAAAAAGGGGTTTAAACGTTTTCATTAAAAGTATGTCCTAAATCTGAAACCGTGCATGATAAAAGGTCAAAATTATCATTATAGATTCCTCATATAAAATAGATAAGAACGTGATTCATGGTTTTTCTTTTTTTAATAATTGAAGGGCAATTATTAAATATTTATAGAAAAAAATCAAAAAAACGCGATGTACACGTGGTTTCTATAATAAACTGGTGTATTTGAGTGCTCTTTATGCAATGGATTAATGTCAAAACTACCAAGATCTGATGATGGAGTGGAATCAATATAAAGGGGTTCAGTAAATAACAGTAATGCAAATTAAGAGCGTTGCTCATTTAAAATAATTGTATGTGTGATACTCTTCTACGAACCGTGTAAACCAGGGTCTTACGATGATGACAGCGGAACTCCTGAATAATTCATGGTATAATAGTTGTGCTTATACTTTTTGAAATCAGCATAACGAGGCATTCAACGACAAATGTTTTTTTTAATTTACCCGGCCATAGCAGTCGCGGCTTAAAGCGGAAGGATGACCCCCTCCAACTCAGCCCGCGTCTGTTGTCTGGGAATGTGGGTCAGAACTCTCTGTGTGCGTCTGCACACCATGTAGAAGCTAATCCTGCTAATATATAAATTTATAATAATTTTATTATAAATGTATATATTAGCAGGATACAGAAGTTTTTGGAAATAGGTGCAAGTATTTACTTGCACCTATTTCCAAAAACCAATACGCGGACGAAGTCGCGAGTAAAAGCTAGTAGTTGAATAAAAGTTTGTCAAATATAAAGAACTAGTATATTTTTACTTCCATCCTTAGCATTCCCGTTTTGGGCTGGTCTCCCCTACCTACTCATTATTATAAGGGTATCGTAACCAAAGGGTGTCAATGACGTCAGTCCACTGGCAATGTCATCGACATTTTTACCCTAAATTAATTATTGTTTATTCTGTAAGATATTTTTAGGATCACTAATAAATAATTTTATGGCTTTTATTGTTTTTTTTCTTTTTCAAAATGACATTGGCAATGTTAATGACCTAACCTCACACTGTAGGTAATACATTTGAGTATGTTTGTTTTAACTTCTTTTTATATCGGAATGTGGTTAATTTACCTAAAATTTGGTGTTTCTATTTTTTTATATTTTTTGTTCACGCCTTAAATACCGCATATTCGGCGTATATGGCGTATATACCTAAAATCTTTATCCACAACATCGAATTTCTCAGGTATGAATTTTTCAAAAGGTATACTTAGGTCATTTTAAGCATTAGCAAGATCGAGGGGTGCGAGTTGGCTACGACACAATAGGTACGTGCCCAACACTTGGTGGTTCCTGTTAGTTAAGTACGCGCTATAGGTTTTTCGGGAAACTTTCCAGGATTCATGCAATATTTTGTATACATAGCATAGCGTTATTTTATACAGTTAAATAATTTATTTAAATAAAACGAAACATAATGTAGAAAATAATAAAAAAAACCATAAGATTAGGGTATCTAGAATACCTACTATAGTAGGTATAGGTACTATCATCAGCATCATATATTAGTTATTTTATATAATAGTTCTATAGTATAGGATTTCGATTTCCTATTTAAAAAATATGAAAGCTACACCCAAAAATCATCTCATTGAATATACAAAATAGATACCAACAAAAATTGTCGTACATTACCCATGATATTAACCAACTTCGCTGGTTTATGTGCTATTATTGTGGGTGTTATATTTTGATCTACAGATAAAGTACAGATAAAGTTTCCCAAATACAGCAAAAATAAATATAGAATAATAACTCACTGTAATAACAAAATAAATTTAACACAAATTTTACTATAATATATTAAGAATAGAGCACAAATAATTGGTACAAAGTGTTTCACGAAATCATAACCTTCCTCGCAACAGGTTATGTACGTAACATTGATGTAAGTGCTAATCTAATACTGGCATTATGTACATCTACTTGTACGCGTCGAGAGCCCCTCCCGCTCACGGATATCGTAAACGGCGACTAATCTATCTACGTAGACCTACTTGCATCAAATTCTAGGTCAAAATCTCAAGGACTCCACAGATCAATAAACTTATTTGTATGAATCCACCATTCAGCTTATGTTAGCTCTTGACCTCTAGATCTACGCCATTCGAAGGTGTCTCCTTTTTATTACAGGACATTAATTTCACACAGCGCTATTTCTCCCCAAACTAAGCATAACTTGTAATATGGGAAGTAGATGACGGATAGAATACCTAAATACTTTTTTTTGTAAATAGATACAATATGAACAACACCCAAACACAGAACAAACATCTAGATTATAATAATAAATTAGAATTGTTATTACGGCGACAGAATTTTGTAAGATGGTGGTAGCTAGCCAGGCGGACTTAAACAAAGTCCTACCACCAGTCCTACCGCACAGGGATCGAACCCGGGACCTCTGGATCTGAAATCGGTGGGTTGAACCACTAGACCACAGAGGCGGTTAAAAATCGAACCCACAGCCTACAGCTTAGAAGGCAGAGTTACTACCAACTGAGCTGTGAGGCTTGTTTTATGGCTGATCGGATCGTAATAACATTTGGAATGGATATATAGTGTACGCCATAGGGATGCACATTGACTATTTTTTATCCGGGTATCACAGGTAAACCGCGGCAAATGCTAATTCCATATAAAATATATATCGCATACGTTAAGCTACGAATGAATTTGAATGTATATTTTCTACACTGCCATCCTCAACTTGTCTAGTAGGTAAGCGTGAAAGTTATAAAGCTTTCAGTTGTAGAGTAGGTTTATCTCAAAGCGGTCCATTAGAGAAAAAGTATCAAAACTGATACAGCGCGTCAAGCGCAAAGTGACATGAAGGCAAAACACTTCCTGTCGTACAATCAAAAATATAAATAAATGTCTGTACATGTATGAGCCTTGCATGTCCTACATCAGGAAGAGAGCTACTGTGATCCTCTAGTAAACTGTATACATTCAAGTATAACATAACCGCCTCAGCGGTTTAGTTGTTGGTGGTAGATATTTGTTTAAGTCCGCCTGGCTAGCTACCACCATCTCACCTAAGTCGTTCCTCAGACTGTTGAGGATTCCGGGGGAAGAGTGCTTCCACCTTTGATCGAATCATAACTTGAAACCAGGTGAAATGAAAGCCAAACGCTTTCCCGTAGTACAATAATAAACTATGATGAACCTCTAGATTACAAGGTCAAAGTTCGGCGATCATTGAATCTGTTTACAAGTAATGTTTTTTTACTGTTTTAAGGAATGTTTTTTTTACTGTACGTCGGGGAGTTGCTTGGCCTTCATTTCACCTGATTTTCAAGTTATGATAAGGCCGAAGGTGGTAGCGCACTTCCGAGGAATCCACAAATACTTACCATACCTCAAAAGGAAAAGACGGAACCCATAAAGGATCACTTTGTTGTCCGTCTGTCTGTCTGTCAGTCAAGACCCTTTTTCTCAGAAACGCGTGGAGGTATTAAGCTGAAATTCATATCAAATACTCAGGTCTGTCCCTCGGAGCTGTGAAAATCAAACTTGTAAGCCAACGCAATCAAAAGATACAGCCGTTTATGCTGCAAATGTTCGATACTAGCAAGAGAATCAAAACATACTGCCCGTGAATTCAGAATCTTAAAATTTGATACGAAGCAACGTCTTATAACAGAGATAAAGAAAAAAATGCGAAAAATATTTTTTTTGTTACATACATCATATATATATCATCATACATATTTTTAATAATTAGAAACGACGTTTGTCTTAAATTTATGCTTTCCAGCTTTCCACATTGTAATGTTATGGATTTCATTTAGCTATAAAAATACCATAACTTTTACTTATATACCTACATGTTTGTACGGAACCCTTGGTGCGCGAGTCCGACCCGCACTTGGCCGGTTTTTCAATAACTTTCAAACTGTATCGACATGTTGAAATTAAAATAACAATTGTAATATAACATATCATTTAAGAAAGGTCGTTACATTATAACGTGTTTATAATAGTAAATGAATAATAAGTTTAAGTTAATGACACGTGACCCAAGGGCTGGCTCTTATATAGGCCAGCGAATTAGCATAGCTATTCAGCGTGGCAATGCAGCCAGTGTCTTGGGCACGCTTCCGTTTGGTACTGGTCTGGAACAGTTGAGTTACCTATAGGCCGTTTGTAACGGTCCTTAGGTAATCTGACTGATTCCTTTGTACATAGTTAGTTTAATTGTACTTTTTATTGAATAAATGTATTTTTCAGTTAATGAGTATTTAAAAAAAAATGTGCATATATGTTCCCACTAACTAACACAAAGGCAAATCATTGACTTTCGCAGTAAGCGAGAATCTATAATTTTCCAGACGTCCGCAAAATAATATACATACCTATATATAAATAAGTTCCCGTGTGCTTACGTAAAGATGAATTTTTCATAAGTAAATAATAGACATATTTATGTGATACTTATTCAAACAATTGCAATTAACATAAACACATACATTAGGGTATATAGATAATTATGTGTTGTGTAACAATATGTTGTCATTATTTATAATTGACTCTGTCAACTATGTAACACATAACATTAGTGTTTTTTTAAATAACTATTGTATACCAATCTTCTAATTCTTCTATATATACACTAGCTTATGTCCGCGACTTCATTCGCGTAGTGGTTTTTAACATTGGCGCAAATCTAAAAAATCAAGCTTACAGATGCTATGCCTTAAGATGTTATGCCTTGTCAGAATGTCAAGTGTGATTCTGTCACACGCACCGAGGGTTCCAACTCACATTTCGAGGCAAATAGTTTAGGTTTTATGAAGTGGTAGCGCAATTCCGACTCACGCTTGGCCAGTTTTTATTATTTATTTACCTCAAATAATGCACTATATTTACACCAAGTTTGATTTAGTTCGTAAATAGCAATTTATAAAATGGTTTCTTGTGTGGGAACCCCCTTTTATTTTTGAATCGTCGTTGTTGATCACAGACGGCGGGTCGCCATGTTGTTTGTGTCCTGTAGGTAGTAGCCTATCCTGTAGCCTATAGGCTCTGCAAATTGGCCTCAACGAGCCAATAATCACCTATGAGTCTAGCAGCACGACGCTCAATCAAGTCAGGGCTTCGAGCTGATACTTGACTGAGCGATCCCAGAGACGGCAGCAGTACCATACAAGAACGGACCTGAGCTAAAAAGTACAAGCTTAAAAGCCCGTCCCGGTGTGTAGTACTGACGAACCATGACTACTCGAATCGATCGCTCCCTCAGAAAGTCTGTGATCCTCTGTAAAAGGTTGAAAGGTAACCCGTAGTAGCTTCCTAATGAGGTCCTTGTGCCAAACCCTACCAAAAGCCTCAAAACTGTCAAGTGAAACTGCGATAGCCTCCCCGTTTCTATCGATGGCTTCACCCCAGATATGAGTGGCATGCGCTTAAATATCTCCTGAAAATCGTTTCCGGCGAAAGCCGTACTGACGATCACTAAGGTGATCATTACACTCTAGGTAGGTATGCCAGGAGCTTACAAATGAGAACGCTCCATTGACTTGCAGAGAATGGAGGTAATAGGGGTTGGGCGGTAGATATCGGAGTGTGCTCGGCTTCCTATTTTCCTTACCTCTTTTATAGTGTTGGCCAAGTTATTAAAAGCCTATCATGAAGGTTACACTCAGGGATATCATCGGTGTCCGGAGTCAGTGATAAAGCTCAATAAATGGAGCAAAGGTCATATGTGAGGAATAACTTAGGGTAAGGTATTTTAGTAAACCACTTCTCGGCAAACGTATTTTTGGACGTTCACTAATACTATAGATTAAAGTGATGACTAACACTAACTGGATGGGAAACGCCGAAGGCTGAGGTCAATTAAGTGAAAGTTAGGAGATGCCCTTGTCCAGCAGTGGACTAAAATGGAGAGATGATTCATTAAATAAATTTAATGAATCATCTCTCCATTTTAGTCCACTGCGATCTCCATAATGATTTTAAAATAAATTGTCATTTGTGGCTGTATAGCCCATCTGACCTGGCTTACCAAAGGCAATACATCAAGTTACTGATGCAATTTTTTCTCTTGGTTACACCCAAAAAAGTTACAGAATATTATGAATTGATTTTTGACATTTTAACAGAAATTAGATGTTTATGTGATTCATAGCATACTGTAAAATTGGTGGCCTAGAACTAGACATTGTTGCCAAATTTTCATCATAATGTATAAAGTTTTGATTTAAAATTTACAAGTGCGCTAAAAGGCTACTGACCTTAATTGTGTTATATTCTATTTTAATGTGTTTTTCTGAAGCAGTACTTTTTTATTACCTATCAGGAACCTATCCTTCTTTTAGAATCTTGTCAACAATTTTATGCGGGCAGTTTATTCTACTATTGAGGCATCATTTATAAATAAATCCATTAGGACTTGTGTTAATCTTTAACTTTATCAGTGTTAGTTAGTTTTTGTGCTAACAATGGCTTTTTACTCGTTATCCTTTTTTTTAATGAATGTTCAGAAAAAGCTATTGGCCTTATTGGGTACATTGTTGGGTGCAGACTTGGTAATACAACTTTTAACACGTTAACAATAAGTAATTTTCCATCCATTTTTCTCGGCCGCATATTAGTACAACAATAATGACGTAGGTACATTCTGCCTCATGTTTTAAAAAGGTTTAGGCACTTTCCGAGCAGGTATACATACCTCTAGTATCAATTGTGATGTTTTATTACGGTCGAATATCGACCATCGCATGGCCCTAATTATAAATAATAATAAAGGACCGTTATTATTATTATTCTGGGTGTCCCACTTAAGAGGGATACATTTCCTCCTTCCATAAATAACTCTGTGGACTAATTGGGTCCATTCGTCTGCGGAGGAGTGTAGCTCATCTTTCCATTTTTTTTTATTGTACGACGGGGCAGCACTTGGCCTTCATCTCACCTGTTTTCAAGTTATAATAAGGCCAAAGAATTCTACTCTCGGGCTTCACCCGAAATCCTCAAGTCTGAGGAACTAGCTATCTTACCTCTATGCCGGAACACAAACATTTAGAACTGTTGTTATGGTGACAGACTTAGATAAGATGGTGGTAGCTAGCCAGGCGGACTGGAACAAAGTCCTACCACCAATCAAACAAAACACAATGTCATGCTCACCTGGGGATCGAACCTGGGACCCCTGGATCTAACCACGTAGCCGTTCTCTGTTGGGGACCCAACAGACTTCTTTTGTGGTTCTCGCCCACATGACAGTTCCTCTGACATTCGTCACGCATGATAAGCGAAGTCCCACTTAGTTTAGTGTCTTTCTGAGAGACGCCCGCTATTTGTATTTGCGATAAAAACAATTGATTGACGTAAAATATAGATAAACCGATACAGTATTATAGAGATTGTCAGAATAGACCTGCTGTAAATGAATAGCCCTTTTTCTCGCAGTCGGTTAAGGCCAGTCATATAGAATGTGTAACGTAACAGAACGCTGTGGCTTTACTTCTTTGGCAACTCAAGAAATAGCTTGATGGTCAATGTTGCAACGATTTTGTAAAGTTTTTCTGTCATAATCTTGATATGACAGAATATGTATGTTTATACGTTTATATACTCTTCTAGGCCTGTTTAGCTCTAGACAAGAGCAAGGATGTGGTCTACGATAGCGCGAGCTTCTCCACTGGCTCCCGGGCACCCGAAGGTCTTCGGAACAGAGGTGGTCGTTAGCCAGATGGACCTTTGCAGAGCCCACCAGTGTTGTGGTAGCAAAAGTCAGCGTTTCTATTGTACACTAGGACATTTTTTTTATTGTACGACGGGGAAGCGCTTGGACTTCATCTCACCTGGTTACAAGTTAAGATAAGGCCGAAGGTGGAGGCGCACATCATCCGGAATCCTCAACAATCTGAGGAACTGGCTATCTTACCTCTAAATGCCGGAACACAACAATTTAAGCAATGTTGTTATGGTGAGAGAATTAGGTAAGATGGTGTTAGCTAGCCAGGCGGACCCAAATAAAGTCCTACCACCAACCAAACCAAGCAAAATATATTGTACTACCCCTGGGGATCGAGCCCGGGACTTCTGGATCTGACACCGGTCGATTGAACCACTAGACCACAGAGGCGGTTAAAGACTAGGAGGTAAATGACACCACAAACCTCTACAAGTGTCTACATTACGGATACAACTCGATGCACAGCTCTCCATAGCTTGTTGGGCGTCTTTGAACTTATTCACGATCAAGAGGCATATCACATTATCTGACATTACCCTTAAGTGGTATAATACGATCACGATGTTTGCAATACGAAATATTAAAAAGTAAACAATCAGAAACGCGTCGTACGATGGCTGCCGCCAATCGCGTGCGCAGACCTTGGCCGAAATGCAGGCTTCCACGCGACCGGCGCAGTACACAGGCCAGTAGGGCAACTACATTCCAAAATATATTTGCCAGTTCCTCAGTTTGTTGAGGATTCCGGGTGAAGTGCGCCTCCACCTTCGGCCTTATCTCAACTTGTTACCAGGTGAGATGAAGGCCAAGCGCTTCCCCAACGTACAAAAAAAAACATATAATTCCTCCAATTTCAATTTCTTTGCCCAGCAATGGGATAGCCAAGATTGATTGTAATAGTAATATATAGTAAATGATATGGTAGTAATAATTTAAATTCAACTCTTTTATGTAAGTTCATTCAAATTATGTATTTTATAATTTAAATGAATTTTTTGACATGTCTCTATAAGAATCACATTTTATTTGACTCGCTATATTTAAATATATGTTTGTGCCTGACATTTTGTTTAATAAAGGTACACAAAACCTTTATATATTATGTATTGAAAATTAAAAAAGGAAATATTTATGTAATAATATTCTGAATCAATTTTGACATATTTTGATAATTTTTTTAAAAGGTGGTTAATTTTTTTTTTGTTTCTGTAATTTAACTTTATTTAATAATTTGTTGAACAAAGTTGAATTTGGTGAACTAGATACCTATTACTAACCTTAAAGTTCAACATATTTTATGTAAAAATTGTGACATGCCTTGTATAGCAATCTTTGTCATAATGTGGCCAATAAATAAATCTGAAATCTGAAATCATTTTCAAGTAGGTATATTTGGCTATTCCTGTGCAAAAAAAAGTCAAACTGTGAAAGGTTTTAGTATTGAAGACCTGTTTATGAGAGGCCTGATATTTATAGGGGTTTTAAAAAAAACATGTAGGACAGGTCACCATTAGAACGCTCATCACAAGTTATAGCGCATAAGGCAGATTTACTACCAACTGAGCCGTGACGTTATCAAATTAATAATTAAATGCGACTGACTACAAATAACGCCATAACGTAGAACACTGACCCGTCGGAATATTTATCTTTGGGTTTGCTGACCGTACAGCCCCTCGTCAATACCCTTTCATTATTCAATGAAAAATGCTCAAACCCAAATCAAAACGGTAGTTAATTTTACAATGTGGTTATAACCACGATACTTATACAATTCATCGTCAAATATAATTTCCAGATGATTTGGACATTTTCTTTATCATAAGCTTTACCCGCGTGATTGTTCGTTGCAAACACCTTTGTAATCCTGCCACCGATTGATCGTTGGTTGACAACAAACAAAAGTTATTTATAACAGATCGCGATCCAAACATATTTGTTTTTATGTTGATTATTTTATTGTTTGACGGTGAACTGCTTGGCCCTCATCTCACTTGATTTCAAGTTATGCAAAGACCGAATGTAGAAGCACACTGCAACCTAGAATTCTTGACTGACCAAGAAACTTGCTATCTTACCTCTAAATATATAAATTTTGAATTGTTTTATAGCGACAGATTAAAGTAAGATGGTGGTTAGCTAGTCAGGCGCATTTAAATAAACCAACCAAACTAAGCACAACTTCCTTCTTCAACTTTACCTTCCCCTGCTGGAGATCAAACCCCTGACTTCTGGATCTTATTCCAGTGGGCGAACAACTAGACCATAGAGGTGGTTAAATATGTACATAATAGAAATCGGCTCGACTCGTAGTAACATACAAGTTTCTTGGGCACGCTTCCGTCTGGTACTGGTTAGTTACCTATAGGCCGTTTATAACGCTCCTCAGGTAAACCAACTGCTTCCTTTTTGCATAGTTAGTTTAATTGTAGGTATTTTTTTTAAATCTTCTTTTAATCCTTGATAAATCTACTGTAAGTATTACATTTATTCAATAAATTAAGTATTACATTTATTCAATAAATTAATAAATTAAGGTAAATTGTAGGTATTGTTTGTATTATTTTCACAAACAATATTTTGTACATCAGAATTATCAGAATGAATTATTATTAGGATATGACATTACTGAAATATTTTGTGCTGGGCGGTGATTAGCAACTCTGTCAGACTTTTTACTTTATCACCTGCCACACAAAACACAAAACAAAACATGCAACCGTAGTATTTTTTTAATATCCAAAGATGGAGGCATTAGAAAGTATCACTTTCGCCTGTCACTTTGAAAATAATGCTCAATAAACATGAAAGTTTAATTTCCCCTGTACAGTGTCGTAGTCTCGAAGTGGACATCTGCAAGTGATTGTACTATGCGCAGCAACCACCGTCCTATTGCGTGGATGTGTGGTTCTGTAACAAGCGGTCGGCCATTAGAAAATCACTTCGGTTTTCATAAAGTGTTATATTTTATAGATGCTGACTGCGTTCATTACTTAAATATTACCTGTAATCATGTTATATTACTATTCATGACAGAGTTGACGGCTTCGTTTTGCTGGGGCATATGTTACTTTGAAAGTTGATCACCGTACTAACAAGTGTATACGAGAGAAGCTTCGGATCTAATCCTATGACAACCAATGTAGTTCCTTTTTTGGTCACGAGGGTTACATTTATTTATTTACATAAGTAAATAAATGATACAGGACATTAATTTCACACCATACTATCATATAGAAGGTTAGTAACGGTCCATCAGTAACTTGACTGTTTCCACTATAGTACCTAAATAGGTATTGCAATCTTTGCTCAACAAAGCATCATGCGTAGGTTCTTATAATTATGACATAGATACTTCCTCGTACATTTTCAACCGCCACTGTGGTTTATTGGTTCGTTCACCGGCGTCAAATCAAAAGGTCCCGAATTCGATCCCCAGGAGGAGTTCAATATTGTGCTTGGTTTGGTTGTTGGTAGGATTTTGTTTAAGTCCACCTGGCTAGCTATCACCATAACAACGCATTAACAACAATTCTTTAATTGTCGTCCCGGCATTAAGAGTAAAGGTAGCCAGTTCCTCAGTTTGTTAAGGATTCCGGGTGAAGCGCGCTTCCACCTTCGGCCTTAACTTGAAAATCACGTGAGATGTAGACCAAGCATATCCCCGTCGTACAATAAAAAAAAAGAATCACCCATACCTCCTAATGGAACAAGGACAACGGAATCCCTGGCTCTTGCTCGTGGCTACGGCTGAATGATCACAAAACTGGTGGTAGGACCAGTACAGGTCCACCAGGCGACTACCTTCCAGCCAGTTCTCAGTCTTTCTTATCATATTTTGGCACCATATATTTGGCAATCGCTTCTCCGTCGTAGTATAAAACATATGTGGCTATCCGCAGGAGATCCAACGTTGCTGACATAGCTCTCGGGATCAGCGAGCTGAAGTGGCAGTGGACAGGCCACATACCTCGCAGAACCGATAACCGCTGGGGAGCAAAGGTTCTCGCATGGCGACCACGGTTAAACGCGAAACGGAGTGTGGGAAGACCCCCCCACTCGATGGACCGATGACATTGTGGCTGTTGCTCGTCGTTGGATGGAGGCTCAGGAACACTATTTGTGACGTCGATTGGTGGAGGCCTATGTTCGGCAGTGGACGTTTGTGGGCTGAAATTATGAATGATGATCCTATTTTTGAGTATATCAGTTTTAGCGTTGCATGTAAGCGAAGCCGCTGGCGGAAGCTAGTTAAGTTATAAGTGACGATTACAAAGTTCGCAACTCATCCGAGTCATAACCTCGGAGCAAGGGCAGTTAGTTGGGAAATCATTTCCTCTGCAGACCTATTAGCGGTCACTATAAAAAATGACATTATTCTAAGTTCTCACTTTACTTACATTGTTTTAAATACGCAGGTAAGATAATTGCAGCTGGTCTTCTTGGGCGTTACGAAATAAACAACTAATTTAACCGCTTCGGTGGTCTAGTGGTTCCTGGGGTCCCGGGTTTGATCCCCAGGGGAGTACAATATTGTGCTTGATTTGGTTGGTGGTAGGACTTTGTTTAAATCCGTCTGGCTAGCTACCTACATCTTACCTATGTCTGTTGCCATAATCACAATTCCATATTGCTGTGATCCGGCATTTAAAGGTGAGATAGTCATTCCTCAGTTTGTTGAGGATTCCGGGTGAAGTGCGCTCCGACCGTCGGCCTTATCATCACTTGAAACCAGGTGAGATGAAGGCAAAGCGCGTCCCCGACGTTAAATAAAAAAAAAAATGCAATCTACGAAAAAATATTATCTACATTTTTATTGTAAGTTCAGGTATTTTTTCGTTTTTAGTAACATCAAAAAATCTACATAATGCTTGGTTTTAAATAAATAGTAGCAAATATAAACATTAACTATCATGGCTATGAACACTATAACTAAAATTAACGGGATATTGACCATGATTTGTTGTTTTTTGAGTTATACGATCAAAAAACAACAAATCATGGTAAATATCTCGTTAATTTTAGATAGAGTATTAACATATTATAATTTGTTTTTCTTATAAATGCAGTAACACAATAATCTTTTAAACAGCATAAAAAAATAAAGGTTTGAGACAAAGTTATAACTAATCTACATTAGTATTTGATAAAGTGAGCTTGATGGATGTCTTCAATTTTACATTAGAAGAATAGAAGCGATTTAGGTCCCTAGAATATTAATATAATGCCTTGTACCGATATAAATATTATTTACATTGTCGACTTAGTGATACGCTGTTGACAGATGTATGTAAACCTATAAAAATATGAAAGTTATAATAACGGTCTTTTTTATATAGCTAAGTAAAGAGATGTCGGGTAGCTAATAATCGACCTGTTTTTACACTGAAAAAACATTATAAACGCGTCACAGATCAGAAATATAGCTATATAGTTAGTTAGTACCTAGCTATATTTCTGATCTGTGACGCAAAAACGAAATATAGCTAGGTTAGTACCTAGCTATATTTCTGATCTGTGACGCGTTTAAATTTTTTTTCAATGTTAAGGCAGGATTACTCACAACCGTACAGTTACCTATTACCTTCCATGTACAATGCAACTCTATTCGTATTATTATAATTAGCTAGTCATGTCGGCTCAGGGGAAACCCATTTACCATTCGAGATACATCATAGTTAAGTAAATGTATGTAATATGTCATATATATATATAATACAAATGAATGGCGAACTTAACATGAAATTAATATTTTAAACCAATGATAAAATATGTGTATTTAAAATTTAATGTCATGAATTATCCTGTAAGTGCTATTTTAGCATTAAGGTTAATTAATTAAGGTTCCTAGCATCGTTATATACAACACTTTTCACATCAACAGACTTTGTTCCATTATTGGACAGAACCTCTTTCAGTGCCGGAGGGTTTCGACATCTTTACGTATATAATTCTTCTGGTCGTGTGTTTTTCCGTGCGTTCATCGTGGTCCCAGTAGACAGTACCATCGATGGTACTGTGGCAATTATTGTTTGCCGCCGTTCCATTACGTTGATCGTATACCATTATAAATAATAATAAATAAATAAATATTACAGGACATTCATTTTACACAGCGCCATCTAGCCCCAAACTAAGCATAGCTTGTAATATGGGAACTAGATTACGGATAGACTGAAATACTTTTTGTAAATACATACGTACTATATGATACAACACCCAAACACAGAACAAACATCTATGTTCATCACACAAATGTTTGTCCTGGGTGGGAATCGAACCCACAGCCTACAGCGCCGAAGGCAGAGTTACTACCAACTGAGCTATGAGGCTTGTCATTGCAAATAATGTTTTTTGTGAACCGTGGTACATTCAGGTAATAAATAATAACCAATATGTAATTCAATAACGTTACGTTACGTTAATTATCATGAACGTAAAAACAAATGAATGGCGAAATTAACATGAAATTATTATTTAAGACCAATGCTCTAAATAATAATATAATGTATTTTAATTTGCATGTCATGTTAGAAATCGAATTATCCTGTATGTAATTTTAGCGTTAAGGTTAATTAAGGTTCTTTGTATCGTTATTATTAACACATTTTTTTTAAGAATTGTTATTATGGCGGCAGAATTAGGTAAGATAGTGGTAGCTAGCCAGGCGGAATTAAAGAAAGTCCTACCACCAACCAAACCAAGCACAATATATTGTACTCCCCAAGGGGGTCGAACTCGGGACCTCCGGATCTGAAATCGGTGGGTTGAACCACTAGACCACAGAGGCGGTTAAATATTTAAAAAAAAATGTAGTTAAAAATTTATATTATTCAATAACAATGATTTTAAAAACATAAAAAAAAACTAAACTCTACGCGGGCAGCTTTTGACCGCAAGCTGGTTAATACAAAAAAACAGAAAACTAGGAACGAAGGGAAATAAATATTGCCTAATATACATATAGTGACAATTCTACTATACTTCTCCAAAACTAATTTAAATAATGAACCTCTATATATATAGGTTTATTAAGAGGTTAATTTCAGATCTATAAAGATAAATCTGCCTATATAATAATATATATATATATATATAATATATACCTAAAATACCTATAAATGATGCCTATACCTAGCACTGAAAACCTGCGTGGAGAAGCACTGTCTCACCTTTCTTTTGAACAAAATATATCAGACAGGAACTATGAACTTAGTTTATGTATCAGGTTCATAAAAAAACAATTGTGTTGAATTGAGTGTAATTCAAACATTTCTATCGCGTGAATGGAACCGCTACCGTCTCATTAGTCACTAAGCTTTAGGTTTTACAATATTCGCAAGACCTTGATTTGATACCTAATCAAACACTATGAGCCACACATCGCATCATAATCATCACCCGGAACAAATACAGTCATAAATACAAATATTGACCGGCGGACCTGCGCTACGATTCGGTACTTATTGCCGATACGTGCACTCTTTTTTTTTATTGTACGACGGGGAAGCGCTTTTCCTTCATCTCACCTGGTAACATGTTAAGATAAGGCCGAAGGTGGAGGCGCACTTCACCCGGAATCCTCAACAAACTGAGGAACTGGCTATCTTACCTCTGAATGCCGGAACACAACAATTTTAGAATTGTTATTATGGCGACAGAATTAGGTAAGATGGTGGTAGCTAGCCAGGCGGACTTCAACAAAGTCCTACCACCAACCAAACCAAGCACAATATATTGTACTTCCCATGGGGATCGAACCCGAGACCTCGTGGTCTGACACCGGTGGGCGAAACACTAGACTACAGAGGAGGTTGAAATATACATAGATCTATAGATTGTAATAAACAATGAATCTCCACATAGTATAATGATAGAACCTCCAATACAAGGTCATTTTAGTAGCGGGTTCAGTTACCACGCCAAGACAAATATTTAGATAATGCACGTATTTGTTCCTTGTTGCTTTGGTGCATGAAATTACTGTAAGTACGTTGTTTTATTGTCATCACAGCCCCAAGAGGTCTTTTTTTTAATTGTTTGACTGGGAAGCGCTTTGCCATCACCTCATCTGGTTTCAAGTTATAATAAAGAATATGGAAGCGTACTTTACCCGGAATCGTCTACAGACTGAGGGACTGACTCGTTTAGAATTATTGTTATGGCGATAGATTTTAGTAAGATAGTGTTAGCAGCCAAGCTGGCTTAATAAAGGCTAGATTTTGTCTAAGTCTACCTGGAATTCTAAATTGTTATGTTTCAGGTAATAATAGTAATAAATGTTGCGTGCCGTTTGTGCCGCGTTGCTCCCCCGTCGGTACTCACATTCCATAATTACTCGAATTTTTAACGTATCCATGATGACGAAAAAGACCCAAATGGGATGAAAACATAAGGCTAATCAGTAAACAATAGACTGATTTTAAAAATAGAATGTCATGTTGTAAAAATAATGTTAATTTGAAATTAGAATTCATAGTCATTCAGAGTTTTTATTCGAAATGACCCGTACAACAAAACGGCAACTTCATAGGCGAAGACCTAATAATATACTTATATCCAGTTCCAGTTCATACGTAGGTACACTATCTTGATTATATTCATGTTTTAATTGCGTTATAAGTACCCATATAAAAAGACACAATCCTAGATTATTCCTATCCGATTATAAATGCAAATGTGCTATGAACCAGACATGCCATTTTAAATTAACCGGCAAACTATGTTTGTATGGACGATACAGGATCGCCCGGTCAGTCTGTACTAAATTGATTTGTTTACGGATAGATATAAATAACTAAAACGTGCTGTTATTATGACAGTTATATTATAATAACATAATTTTGCGTAAATTGACGTCGATAATAATTATGTTTTATGAAAACAGGTTGTACCTACTGTACACAAGTTTGTGATCAATCTTCTGAACTTGAGGTTGTATATCATGTCCAAACTTATTACATAGTAAGTAAATAGATAAATATTACTGGACAATATTTTCACAAAGCGTCATCTAGCCTCAAACAAAGCAAAGCTTGTAATATGGGAACTAGATTACAGATAAAATACTTACATTCTTATGAGCTACGCAGTACCTAAGGCATTGTTATAGACAAGAGAAGCATGCATCAGGTACAATTGCTTGTTCCGTCTCCTTGTTGCATAAAAAAAAACGTAGTTTTTCGACGTAGTAGTACGACGGGGAAGCGCTTGGCCTTCATCTCACCTGGTTTCAATTACGAGTTGAGATAAGGCCGAAAAAAAGGCTGGAGACAAACTTCACCCAGAATCCTCAACAAACTGAGGAACTGGCTATCTTACCTCTAAATGCTGGAACACAACATTTTTTAAGAATTATTATTATGTCGATAGATTAGGTAAGATGGTGGTAGCTAGCCAGGCGGACTTAAACAAAATCCTACCACCAACCAAACCAAGCACAATAATGCTCCCCCTGGGAATCGAACCCGGTTCCTCTGGATCTGAAATCAGTGGTTTGAACCACTAGACCACAGAGGCGGCGGGTTTTCTGAAGAGCTCTGTGTGGTTTACCAGAATACCGTTATTCCAGGTCCCATGTAGCAGCAACAATGGGTCAGAAGCCATACCTGACAGTGGGTCACTCAGCCCGCAGCCGACTGTTCGAGCTGACGCCGAGGATCTCCAACAGAACCCCGCTCAGCATGATGATCTCGCAGCAGGGGAAAATACATCATGGTGAGTGTTATTTACCCATTTATACCCTAACCTTATTTTTGTCATCCCGTGGGAACTTCCCAAAGTCCTTATCGGACTCCTATTTCACGAAAAGAAGCTATCTCCATCCCGCTTAGCATAATGATTTCACTGCAGAGGAAAATACATCGTGATGAGTTTACTTTACCCTGCTTTACCCATTTATACTCTATCTGTTTTACCCTCGCGTTATTGCAGACTTCTTACACTAGACAATAATGTATCCAATCACATTAACAGTCCACACCGTACCATACACATACATTCCATAGCAGACAATAATGTATAATTATGAATAATTATAACATCTATCTTCCATAACGGTAAGTCACCCCGAGGGAATTTGCCAAATCCTTTCTAATTACATCCCTGTGCCACAAAAGGAAGTTTTATCTAAATAATCTAGTACCAATAAACATTAGATAAATTGTTTTGAGGAACATTTTGTAAACAGCTGTTGCATTACGAACAGACACTTCTTTTCAGATATTTCATATGTTTTTATTTGTCCATGTAAAAAAAAATCTATGCATATATATATATGCATAGCTATTCAGCGTGGCGATGCAGCCAGTGTCTTGGGCATGCTTCCGTCTGGTACTGGTCTGGAACAGTTGAGTTACCTATAGGCCGTTTGTAACGGTCCTTAGGTAATCTGACTGATTCCTTTGTACATAGTTAGTTTAATTGTACTTTTTATTGAATAAAGAAAAAAAAATCTATGTATAAGTAGATTAATTAATATGAATATAAAAATAAAGATTACGGAGATTTTCCTACAGCATTAAAAATGGGGGGTTTTAAAAATGGTAAGCGGACGCACATGTGACGATTCTGGCGTTGCAAACGTCCATAGGTTTTTTATTTTTTATTGTACGACAGGGATGGCCTTGGCCTTCACCTCACCTGATTTTCAAGTCATGATAAGGCTGAAGGAAACGCACTTCACTCGAAATCGGAGGAACGGGTTATCTTACCTCCTAAATGCCGGAACACAATTTTTTTTAAGAACTGTTACTATGGCGACTGAATTAGGTAAGATGTTCGTAGCTAGCCAGGCGGACTTAAATAAAATCTGGTAGGATTTTGTTTAAGTTCCAACCAAAACAAGCACAATATTGCTCCCCTGAGGATCGAACCCGGAATCCCTGGATCTGAAATCGTTGGGTTGAACCACTAGACCACAGAGGCGGTTAACATATCACAATAAAGGTAGCCGCTTACCATCAAGGTGGCCTGCTTATAATTCTTATAAGGTTTATAAGAAATTATAACAGATTTATAATGGTGAAGTGTAGAAGAGTACACTATTTATAGACAGAAATAACCATTATTAATGAATCGCCTGGGATTTAATTCCCGTCATTCTGTAGATTTCTAAAACCGCCTCTGTGGTCTAGTGGTTTGCCCACTGGTATCAGATCCAGAATTCGCGGGTTTGATCCTCAAGGAAGTTCAATATTGTGTTTGGTTTGGTTGGTGGTAGAATTTTATTTATGTTCTCCTGGTTAGCATCTTACCTAAGTTTGTCGTCATTACAACAATTTTAAATTGTTGAAACTTGACATCAGGTGAGATGAAGGTCAAGCTTTTCCACGACGTACAATAATAAAAACAAAGCCTATACTTAACTAACACCCCTACACAGCTAAAGCAAGTTACCTTGAAAATGTAAAAAGTTTGGGCTGCCAGTGAGTGTTGATTTTCAGTCAGTCAGTTCCACGATGATTATTATATATTTGTAATGGAGAGACTTGAACCCAGGCAGTACCTAGGTAACCTAGTAACTTACATTAGCCGGCATCATACGAGTGTGCAACTTGTTGCCACATCGCGTCCGTTTTTCGTAATTCCGCAAATCCAGTTATTTGGGACGAGTCATAAGCGTCAGCGAGTTTTTAGTTAATATTTTTGTAATTAAACATAACATTTTATGGACTTCCTAATTACATTCCGTGTTAAGTAGTTCGAGGCGGTCAGTAACTTATACTGCTGTACCATGAAAAGTGGGGCCGGGTCAAATGTACGACGAAGTCTTCGCCGTAAAATATACGCCTGTGTTATGGTGGCGTTAAAACAGACTCGATTAATGTGGGTGACATTAATGGTTATTGGGATAAACGGCTGTGAGTCTGATTTTACCCATTCAACCATGGCCTCTTTTAGAACATACCTACCTTCAGACCGGGGTATTGTAGCTAGATATGTATCTCTCTGTGACGGTAATGAAATCTGCATCCCTAAAATGTATGTTTGGTCCAGTAAAACCATGCCTTAGAGAAAGTCCCTCCAGACTGGGCAGCGTGCGCTAGATTTGTATTTCGTGTAACGGTACTGAAATCTGCATCCCTAAAATACCCGGCCCTAGGGTACCGCTGATTTGCACTCTCCAGTACGAATACAGTTTGTTATCCAATTTAAAAGAAACTTTGCAGGATAGGGATAGTGTAGGTTTCAACCGCGTTACTTTTTCTGAAAATACAATAAATTTATTGAAAATTTATTTTGAATCAGACATGGAGGGTATTACACAGGAATAGTGTAATACACTCAAGGATCCTCCCAAAGAGGAACATTTGCGTTAGTGAACTTTTTATTTATTATGATAGATAGACCTACGGTTGACGATGTGGCCTAGGAAGAAGCACGCTGGTATTGAAGACACCTATTCACTCTGGCCTTGAATTGGTCCAAGCTGTAATTTTCAGTGAAAACACACGCAGGCAACGTGTTCCACTCCTTAAACCTAGTCCGAAGAGCAGCCATCAATCACTACCTACTTTGTTATCTCTTTGTATATTTAGCGTTTAGAGTTTAATGAGGTAGCGCGTTGAAATATTGAAAATGAAAAATGTTGAATTATGTTCATACGTAACATAACGCAGGCTCGTTACGATATCAACGTGGAATGATTGTGACGGCACCATATCCTTAGTGGAAATATTCTGTCAACGGGCCCTTCTCAAGAATCTTCGAGTTGTCTCAAACCGCGAACGCTTATAACTTAGATCAACTCGTACTGAGTAAGCGAGTTGTAAATCTGATTACTTGAAAGTTAACAGTTAACTAAAAAAATATCTAAATTATCTAGGTTATTGCGAAAGCCTATATTTAGTTCCAGTACGTTTCATTTCCACTAAAATTAATCTTCTATGTCAACAATTATACACAAGCTCATTCTGTCTAGTAATATTTGTTTATTTTAATTAATGATAACCATCAGCGCCTGTTGGACATAAGCCTCATCCAAAACTGAAGCTCTATAACCTTGGCAGGTGGCTTGGAGATCTTAGTAAATATATAATTACTCCATATCTTTTAGATCTTAGTAATTATATAGTTATGATTTTACTGGCGTGCTCAGTTGGTAGAGCTTTGCCTTCTGCGCTGCAGGATGCGGATTTGGTTACCACCCGAGACAAATACTTTTTGTCTCTTTCTGTGTTTGAGTGTTGTATAGTATAATAAGTATGTATATACAAAAAAAGTGTACCTTACATCACTATTCTATCCGTTATTTCGTTCCTGTAATACAAGCTATTATTAGAGTAGTAGAGGGGGGGTACGGGGCTTCAACTCACATCTTCGAGACCCAAGCCAACCTTACCTGCAAGTGGTACCCCTGCTAAACAACAGACAAGGCTCTGGCGCAACAACAGCAACACATTTTACCAGGGGATGGGCAGCAGCGTCCTCCTGAGTGCTTTTAATATATTTTCTGCGATCACCAACCCGCCTGCCAAGCGTGATGGTTATGGCAAACCCCCCAAAAATGAAAGACACAAATAGAAAACGGCCCCTAGTTCCCGGCAGCTCTGCTATTCCTGGCCACGGTAGCGGCCATGGTAACGGCGGAGCAAGGGGTCTAAGAATCACCGGATGAGATCAGGCTACCAACCTAAGCACCAGCGACCCCTGCACCTGGTAACTTATAGGGTAAGTCCGGGATATATGCCCAACTTTTTTTATTTTAATCTTATCTCCTAATATACAAATAATACGCACATGATTTTCATATGTGCACTTACTTTAGTCTTATATTTAATCGCTTTGTAGTGCTTTTTGTAGACTATTCAATAAATAAAGCGTATAACTTGAGTTAAAAATAAAACTACATAACGGGATAGATGCCTCACATGCGGTATATATGCCCAAGAGCAAATTTTTTGGAGGGGATAGATGCCCTTAGCAAGAAAACAAATATTTTGAATAAAAGTTTTAATCAACATTATAAATTATTAAATATATATATTCTTTTCAGCTATTTATATAAAAATGGTAATAAAAAACTAGTGTTTTTAATTAAAATTTTTATATATGAGATCAATAAGTTTAGGTACAACAATTTAATCATATTAAACACGGCAAGCCTAATTCGCCATTGGATAACGTTACTAATTTATTAACCATAAACAATTTCAATTAAAACACTAAAGAGATCAATCATCTTAGTTACAAAAATGAAATAATTTAAAAACTGCAAAACTCATTAGTTTGGGTCATTACCCATTTTAGCAGTAATAATTTTAAGGCCCCCACATTTATTGCAGTAATTGCGATACAATGTACATGATTCATGAAGCCACTTGAGGCACATAACACAACGGATCCAATCTACTTTGGATTTGGTGTTACTATAATAGTCAAGACATTCCACGCAATAATCTTCATCTAGATTCATATCATCTTCTCCACTATTTTCATCAATAGAACTATATATTCGAACAGGTTTTGCCTTTTTAGACGTTTCTTTGGTTTTGAAACATAATTTGTCGTGTTTTTTTTTTATTTATTTAACTTCAAAACTGCTGTCCTCATTCTTTGTATTAATCATTGTCACTAGAACTGTAAATTTTCATAGCTGTTCGCTTCCTTGGGTTCCTTTTAATTTGAATTTTGTCTTTTCTTTGTTTTTCAATGCTATTCTTTTTGTTAGTTTCTTTTTCACTTTTATCACTTTCAATACTATTCTCAGTAATATCTGTATCGCTTGACTTATAATGACGTGAATTATTTCTTTTTTGCTTCTTTGTTTTGGTTCTTTTCAAATTAACTTTTTCTTTACCTTCTTGTTTCGTTCTTTTCACTGGTATCCCTTTTTTAGCTTTCCTCTTCTTTTTTTCCTCTATTTTGGAATCTGAATTCAGCACTGCAGCACCTTGTTTACCCCTTTATGAAAGGAGCGTCGGAAGCGTAGGAATTGGTAACGATTCATGAAGCAGTTTCGATGGAGTTTCTTTTTCCGTAGAAGTAGCAATATCACCAATAACTGACGCATTGTCTACATCAATTATATTATTCGTAACTGCCGGATTGTCTGCATCTACCAAATCATCAGCAATTTCAACGTCCTAGATGGTATTCCTTGTCGTTTTGATATATCATTGACGCTAGTTAGTTTATTCGTCATTTCTGCCATAGCTGCAGCCAATGTATCCTCGGTCCGAGTAATGACACTCGGTTGGACGCCGGCTTTACGTTTGTATTTCCGGTGCATTTCCAATCTGAATCATATAACATACACTAAAGTACAGCAAGGGATAGATGCCCTTAGGGGCGAATATCCCAAAACTTATTGGGGCATATATCCATTTTCACAGGGATAGATGCATCTGAAAAAAAATATGGTTAATACGTTTATTTTATAGTAAAAATGTAATTCACAATAATCTATATACATTACTCCTTATTCAGAAGCAAAAAACAAAAAAACTTACTAATTAACTCCAAAGTTATAGAGGGCTGAAAATCATCCATCAAGTAAAATCACGACTGTTTGACTCGTCACTGTCACTAGCGCTTCTACGCACAATCGCACGCGCCAACTCTTTGTGGTAGACTGAAGTGAGGAAGTAGCACGTTCGTATTATAAGGTATTCTTTTGATCACATGTCTTACATTTCTCACAATTGCACTGCGGCGTCTATCCCGCTTGGGCGTATATCCCGGAATTACCCTAACGCACGAACATGGAGGACCGACGAGATGTTATTCGAGCTGGAAGAAGCGGTAAACAAGTTGCATTGGGATATCAGAAGTCCGAAGAGAGGGGGCGGATACGATCACCCTTAATTCCGGCAACTTATTCTACTACCGGGAGGGCGACCAGCTGTCTCAACACGGTATCGGGTTTCTCGTCCACAAGTCCCTCGTCAATAACAGTGTAAAGATCGAAAGTGTTTCGAGCTTGGTGGCGTACCTTATACTCAGAATTACCGATCGGTATTCGCTGAAGGTCATACAGGTTTACGCCCCGACCTCGAAACGCCCTGATGATGAAGTGAAGGTCATGTATGACGACATCTCTATTGAATGGGTTGGTGGAAACTGTCCATGTGGTCGGGTCAGAGTTATTTAAGACCCAACGCGAGAATAAAACCCAGAGACTCTCAGGACATACTTTAAATCTAATGGCAGAGAGGAGATCTCGAAATCCATGCGACACGATTTGCGCTTGTATAATACAAATTGTATTATGAACGCAATTGAGCGGAACAAGAGCTCAAAAGTGTTCGCAAGGAATTCGTCTATTGGGCAAAGTCAGCTGACGAAGCTAAAGACCGATACGAGATAAGGACGGCTCTCAAATAGCTTAAAAACAACAAGGCGCCGGGGGATGGTGGAATAACAATAGAACTTCTGAAAGCGGGTGGAACACCGCTACTTAAAGTCCTTCAGAGGCTGTTTGACTCTGTCATCCTTGAGGGTACAACGCCAGACACGTGGAACAGGAGCGTGGTGGTACTGTTCTATAAGAAGGGTGATAAAGCCCTTCTGAAGAACTATAGACCCATCTCACTGCTGAGCCACGTTTATCAGCTGTTTTCGAGAGTAATCACCAACCGTTTCGCTCGAAGGTTTGACGACTTCCAGCCTCCCGAACAAGCCGGGTTTCGAAAAGGCTTTAGTACCGTAGACCACACACATACGCTCCGGCAGATTATACAGAAGACTGAAGATAGTAAGTATAAGTATAATCGGCCATTATGTCTAGCGTTAGTGGACTACGAGAAAGCCTTCGATTCAGTCGAAACCTGGGCAGTGCTACAGTCTCTTCAGCGGTGCCAGATCGACTACCGGTATATCGAAGTGTTGAAGTGTTTGTATAGCAATGCCACCATGACTATCCGTCTCCAGGACCAGAGCACAATCCCTATCCCGTTGCAAAAAGGTGTGAGACAGGGAGACATTATATCTCCGAAACTGTTCACCTCTGCACTGGAGGATATGGTATCAACATTAATGGCGATCACCTTCGGTTTGCTGACGATATAGTCCTAATGGCTGAATCGCTGGAAGACCTTAGCAAAATGCTCAGAGACCTCAACATCGCATCCCGACAGGTGGGTCTAAAAATGAATATGAGTAAGACGAACACCATGTCAGACGCTCATGTTGCATCCATGCCTGTCAATGTTGGAAACGATGATATCGAAGTTGTAGATCACTACGTCTAGGCCAGATGGTCCAACTAGGTAAATCCAACTTCGATAAAGAGTTCAGCCGACGTATCCAACTCGGATGGGCAGCGTTCGGTAAGGTTTGAAATATCTTCTCGTCAAAGATACCGCAGTCCCTCAAGACGAAAGTATTTAATCAGTGATGACATACGGATCCGAGACGTGGTCGCTAACCTAGGCCTTATAAATAAATTCAAAGTCGCACAGCGAGCTATGGAGAGGGCTATGCTTGGAATTTCACTACGTGATAGAATCCGGAATGTGGATATCCGTAGGAGAACCAAAGTTGCTGACATAGCTCTCAGAGTTAGCGAGCTGAAGTGGCAGTGGACAGGCCACATCGCTCGCAGAACCGATAACCGCTGGGGAGCAAAGGTTCTTGCATAGCGATCACGATTAAACGCGAAATGGAGTGTGGGAAGACCCCCCACTCGATGGACCGACGACATTGTGGCTGTTGCGGGAGTCGATGGATGGAGGCGGCTCAAGATCGCTATCTGTGGTGTCGATTGAGGGAGGCCTATGTTCAGCAGTGCACGTATGTGGGCTGAAATGATGATGATGATGATTAAAGTAGTGTAAAATTAATTGTCCTATTGAGGGAGGCCTATGTTCATCAGTGCACGTATGTGGGCTGAAATGATGATGATGATTAAAGTAGTGTAAAATTAATTGTTCTATAATATCTTATATACTTACTCATATTCCAAGCTTTACTTAGCTTAGGTTAGAGTTACTTGTACTATTTTATATTCTGTGGTACAGTTGTGTATAATGTCTAGTAAAAAAAATGGCAAAAGGCCACCTAGTTATAAACTAAGTTCTCGAAAATAAACCCATAAAAATATAATTAAAGTCCTTCGTTGTGTCACGTTTTTACTGAATCATGTGTTTTTGGATCAAGGTACGAAGGTACGAAACTTTGTTGACATATTTATTTACTAAGATGTTTATTGCGTTTTAGTAGTTAGGTAGCTATAGGTACCTACCTACTGACCTCTGTTAATATGTATACTTACAATTAAAGTTATATTAAATTCTCCTTGCCGGTCATAAATATGTTTTTTGCCATTTAGGTTGTGGTTTCGATTCCCACCCAGAACAAACTGAATTGTGATATTAATTTGTTCTGTGTTTGTGTGTATGATAAGTTTGTGTTCACAAAAAAAGTATAAATAAAGTATTCTACCCGAAATCTAGTTCTCGTTTTAAAAGCTTGACTTGTTTCTATATAATTAACATAATTATGTGCACATATTTGTTATTCTTTTAGTTGAATTGATAAGTTTAATATTTTTCCTCAATTTGTGCGCGACCTCTATCTGTAAAGATTTTACATTCTGTTGATCGAATTTAGCGATAAGACCGCCAATTGCATTTAAACACTGCGCTACCTAATGTATATATTAATAATGCAATAAAGCGTTATTCAATTCAATTCAATTCCATTCACTCGGGTAACCAAAATAGAAAAATGTTGGAATGCAAATTTTTTTTTATCTATGCCCTGCATCTATGTCTTTTAATGAATGGTGGGTTAGCTCTTAACCTCTAGGCTTTAGCTCTTGGCCAGAGCAAGGATGAGGTCTACGATGGAGCGAGTTTCCATAGAAGCACTGGCACTTCCGATGCAACGCCTGGTAGCTACCACCATCTCACCTAATTCTGTCGCCATAGCAACAATTCTAAAATTGTTGTATTCCGGCATTTAGAGATAAGATAGCCAGTTCCTCAGTTTTTTGATGATTCCGGGTGAAGGGCGCCTCCACCTTCGGCATTATCTTTACTTGTAACCAGGTGTGGTGCTTCCCAGTCGTACAATAAAAAAAAAAGAACTGTCTTACTCGTTTGACACCAGGATGGTGGTCGCTAGCCAGATGGGCCATTACAGGTCCTAACACCAGTTGTTATCATTCAGCCGTACCAATCAACCAGCGACTCTGTTGCTCGGGGTATACCGCTACGTGTAGATAACACCAACCCCAAACATGTATAGTTATACTTTTTCAATCCACGATGTGTTTCAAAGTAACAATGTTCCAAATACCGAACCGCGTACCTTACCCTGAGCAACACCGAGCCAAATAAGTTGGTGTATTTTTTTGGGTTCAGAAACCCAACAGAAACAAAACGACAAGCTTCGGGGGTTTTTTTAACCAACTTCCATAATGGAGGAGAATATTTTCGCCGCCAGCCGCCGTGTAGCGAAACTGATAGTTAGAACCTTTGCTAATTAATGTGAAATGTACCTACGTGTGCTATCAGAGTGTCGGACCGCTGTTGGAGCACCTGACCGATGCGGATCGCAGGAATAACCTGGATGTGGGTCGCTCAGTGCACGGGTGTTGGCTTTCGTTGGAGGAGGCCTGTACCCAGCAGTGGGTGGATGATGATGATGATGATGATGGTAATGATGATTTTATCAGTCATCCGTCATCAGTTGTACGTACATATTCACCCGTATCGTGCATTTTATCCAAGCCAAGTTTCATCAAGATCCGTTCAGCCGTTTAGTCGTGAAAAGGTAACAAACAAAGGTGGGCACACTGCAGTGCATATGTACTTCTTTGTGGATGGCCACGCAGTAATACTGTTTTAGGCAAGAGCCCCCGTGGGCTTTCTGCTTATTTCGTCTCCATGTTGTATAAATAAGAGAAGAACAGATGAGACTCTTTCAAATGTATAAATATGTGTCAATAGAATGGATTATAACATTTGTATAGGAACATAATATAAATTTCATAGACTGCACCTGTTTCCCAGGGTGAGCAAAGAGTATACCTACTACCTACGCCTTGCACACCCACCCGCTTTTCCCGCATTTACCTACTCTCATCACGTTCATAATATACATGCGCTTTAGTTTAGGTTAGTTCTATCATAAACTTGTTTGAAAATAAACTATGATACCCTGCACATTATTAAAAAAGAAATTGGAATAAACTTGCCGCAACTAGGCTCATTGTAAGTAGTAAATTATTGAACAAACTATATTCTGCCTACATTTTGTATCTAACTATATCACAAAAATATATAAACATAAATATAAATTTATTGTCTCGGGGATAAGTCGCAGGTTTTGTGATATTGAAATGACGAACATTTAAATTTTTCGCCGATAACTTTTGAATTTTTATGTGGATGGTTTTTAAAATACGCGGGGGTTAAAATGTCAATTCTGTGGAAGTCAGTAAATATTACCAATTTTCACCTATATACTTTCAACACAAAAGTATGCTATCCAAGGTTTATGAGGTGTCAAAAAAGGTTTTTAAACTGCACATATCACATTTACTAACTGTTCTTTTTTTACAATTTATGTGGCTTCAATGATACGTAAATTATAGTCGCTAGCGAAAACTGTAGAAATGTATAAACACATATATCAAATGTTATAATGGCACAAAAATCACAACCCTCGACGGGACTCGAACCCGCATCTTTTCCTATAGCTGGAAACGGTGGATTTTTATGCCGTTATAGCATTTGTAAATGTTGTGACCAAATATATAGCGCCTCCAGGGTATTGAAAAGGTACTCATTATGCAAGTACAACGTCAGTAAAGTAAACTGTTTACGTTTCGTGTAGTAAACTACTGTGACCTGTGGTAGGCATATTTTACCTATTGATTTTGCTGCAAGTTCTATAAAATAACAATATATCAATGCTACTATCACTATCACCGGACGCAATTTTTAATTGCTAATCATTTATTTCCTTTCAGTTCGATATACTATTTAAATGTTCATTTAATTCGTTTGCAACAAAAACACTTATGCTTAGAAAGTTCGTGACGCTTTTTCGCTGTAGCTGAAGTTACGAGTCGCCCGCACCACACGGGAAAATCACGCGAGAGAGCGATAGTCATAGTCAAATCTATCAGGCAGTATTGCTTAAAGAGGTTTTATAAACTACTTGAGGTGTGCTATGGACTTGGTCACGGTTTTTGTCCAGGGTGAGCATTGAACCCACAACGAAGAGCAACGAAAGCAATTGAGTCGAAAGGCTAATATAATAAAACTGACATGTCCTAGTCATGTCTATTTTCTTGTCTTGGAATGTGCTCATTAAGGACATTCCCGTTTGATATCACCTCCCTCCAGCTGACGACTGACTGTGTTAGATAAAAACCGGATGCTCAAGTTGAAGTTCAATAGCACGACTATCAAACCGGAAGTGCGTTGAAAAAGAAAGTGAGCGTAACAATCATTTGATTACATTTCGTAGTGATATTCTGACACGAACACAGAAATATTTTATATTGAATTGAATTGGATGTACCTACATTCATTGTTCACATAAATACTAAATATTACAAACATTAGGTGGTATAGTGTTTAAGCACAACGGGCCTTAACTCTAAATGCGAAACGAAAAAAACAGAGAGTAAAAAAATACAGATAAAATTACAGAATTAAAAGTAAAAATTACAGAAATTTATAAGAGACTATATACTACTTATTTATTTACTATACAAGATTACAAATTGGGGAATAATATGAAATCTATCAATTTTATAATAAATGGATACATAACCATTAAACCATTAAAGTAATTTTTTGCAATACACGCTATACTTACATAATACAATTACCTATCAGTATTAAGATGGACCAGAAATGGACAGGGGCAGAATTGAAATAGAATAGTAGTGATGTTACAACTTCAATTTAAAAGTATATGAATTGACGGGGCTAAACTCATTTCAGTCGGCATCTTGTACGTGCCTTAAACGTATACCTTTCTATTAACTTGCTCCATGTTGGGTTTGCCCTATCCCTTTTGGTAACTCGTTTAACTTCGTTGCGGGAGTCCGCCCCTCACTAAACTGTCCAACAGTGGACTTTAATGAGCTGTTTAAGTAATTATCAAGCGTCAATGCTTGTATGCTGTCAATGCAGCAGTTCACTTGAAAAAACAAGGGGCTGTGTGGCCTATGCTGGAGTGCAATCCATCATAGGCCTTATTTTTGATTACTTAATATTTTTATTTTTATTATAGCCGCTTGTCTAAAAGGCCCTTTTCACTCTGGACTTGAAGACTCAAATTGTACTGCTGATGTAAATAAGATATACGATATGTTTTAAATAGGAACTTACGTTTTATTTATTTACTTTAAAGGTATGCTAATGAAATAAACACGTGTATTTTTCGGTCAAGGAGATAAAATAGGGCGTCACGTGCCTTACATAACACGACCGGATTCCGAAGGGCCGAGAATTAACCACGTCTGTGGTCTAGTGGGTCACCCCCTGGTATCAGAACCAGAGGTCCCGGGTTCGATCCCAGCGGGAACAAATTTGTGCTTTGTTTGGTTAGTGGTGGGGCTTGTTTTAAGTCCGCCTGTTTAGCTACAACCATAATAATTGAGTTTTTTTTTTGTATACAACTAGGAGACGGGATAAGCAAGTAGCCCACCTGATGTTGAGTGCATCTCTTGCCTGTAAGAATGCCTCACTGCATAGGTCACATTCACAAAGAACATAGCGTACACGGCACTGCATTGCGCCCTTCAACTTGAGGCATAATGGTGTTAAGCCTCGCGTGCCCGTAATTTCACCGGCAACCATACCCTTCGAACCGGATCACAGCAACGCTTCTAGGCGGCCGAAATAGGTAGTGGTAGGAATTCTCCGGACGAGCCCTTTCACAAGGGGCTTCTACTACTGTTACGTATAGTAGTATGATGTCATAACGAAAATTCAAGTAGCTGTTTTGAGGATTCCGGGTTAAAGGTGCTTTTACATTCGACCTTATCATAAATTGATACGTGTATGAAGGCCAAGAACAATCCCAAAGTAGATTAATTATGTTAAAATACCTTTACATCGTTTCGCGCTTGTTTCCCAGAGGGGCAGGCAGAGGCAACGGATGTCTACCTACTCCGCTCCTTGCACACCACTCGTTCCACATATCTCTCATCACGTTCTCCATACATGCTCGTCTTTAGGTTACTTCTGTCATTTCTACAGAATGCCTTTGATTTCGAATAGACTCGATTTTCCCCTTCGAGGATATATTGATTGTATTATTATTGTATATTAAATTGGTATGGATGGTCTACGATGGAGCGAGTTTTCTCAAAAGCTGCCAATTAAAAGCACCGACGGCACACAGTGACTGGCTTGGCGCCTAACTTCGGCAGGAGGGCTACGCAGCCAAGTGGAGCTTTACAGGTCCCACCACCAGGACAATAACGTAAAATTCCGTTGCCCGGGCAAGACCACTAGTAAATATCACCCGCCCCTAAAAATATTTAAATTTTCTGTTCAACTTTCATTTTGTTAACACTATTTCATGAAGCCACATCCAACCATTTTACCATTTAAAGTTTGTTTGTTTTACCTTACGACTTTACGACTAAATGGCTGACAGGCTATACAGACCATGGGGCAAGACATATATAGGTTATACGGATATCACGAGGGCGAAAGCTACGTTTTTTTGTATGACACCAAGTTAGGCCAAGACCTTCTCACTTGAGAATTATTAAAAATAATTTCTTAGTGCACAGAAGAACTAATAGTACTTACCACTGAGGACCACTACCCTAGAGGAAGCCTTGAAAACTTCAAGTCTAGGACTTTAGGTTTAGACAGTGCATTGATTGTCAGTCAGTCACTTACATGTTATATTAAAAAGTGCCTTTGTTTTTTGTTACATTCAAAACTACTTTTTTACGACGAATCGGCTAAACGAGTGGACAGTGAGTAAGTATGTGGGCTGAAATTATGAAGGTGTTTTGATTTTTTGACAAAAAGAAACATTTTGTGGCGAATTTAATTACTTAAAAATATGTCAGTTTCTTAGAAATGGGTCCGAGCGCACTCCCTTGACCTCATCGAGTGAGCCGGAGCGCTCAGCATTGTTTTTTTCTTGTTAACTTCCTACAGTTATCCGGAACAAATAAGTCCACAATAAGTTAAACAAACGACGGCCTTAACGGTTGACAGGATCGAACCAAGTTTTCAGATTAGCGTTCACTTTTACTTTAAAAGCCATCAATGTCGTAATTTCTCACAGCCCCACCTATACTTAAACAAAGCGAAGCTTGTAATATGGGGACTATATTACGGAGAGAATACTTAATTATTATTTTGTAAATACACACCCAAACACAGAAAAAACATCTATATTCATCTCACAAATGTTTATCCTAGGTAGGAATCGAACCAACAACCTGCAGCGCACACGATAGAGCTAAAAACCAACCGATTTGTGAAACTTGTGTGATGATATTTTGTGATATACAATTACAAATGCGAAAGTTTGCTTCGATGTATTTTAGTCGCCTTTTATGATAACTACTAACGGGTCTAACTTTGCACAGATACTATATATTTACAAACATTACAAATAATATGCACTTTATTCTTGAAACTTATTTTTTAAACTAAATTTTTATTAAAAATAATATGTACCAATAACATAAACTTACTATAGATACAAACTAACAAGTATTGAAATAAAAATAAATGTTAATGTACATTATACACATTATATTATATGTACATCAAAAAACATAGTACCACATTAATATGTAATTAAACTAACTATGTACAATGGAAGCAGTTCAAAATTGTATAACAGGCTACTTTTGCTGAACGTCAGGACTTGTCTCTGACAACCCCCTAGTAGATGATCCTCATAGGACCCACGCTCTGAGTAGTGAGTTATATCCGGGTACTACGGACGAAGCCGTGAGCAAGCTGACGACGAACGAACAAACCGTGTCTCTTTCAATGGAATCTTTGGAATCAACATATTATCACGTATGTTTACAAACATAATCCACGTTTATTTCCTAATTTAATATAATCTTTGATAAATAAGCGGTCATCAATGTGACTCATGATTTATGAGGTACACGGGTAGGTACATGTTATATATTCAGTTTGAGAAACAAAAACAATTCCTATAGCCGTTAGGTATGTACCATTCGATACGGTAATGAAATTCCTTAAAATTTTAGTGTTTTGCAGATACCTGTGTCACTGAACTAACTGTTTTTTTAATGATTTGGAGTAAATTATACTAGATAGTTTAATTGTTGGAAATCGAACTTAAAAAAAATGTTTGCAATGGATTGGTAAGTATGTATCAATAAACATACTTATGTAAACAAGTATAATATCCGTAATCGTGTTCTTTAGTTTGGCGCTAGTAAGCTGGTGAAATTAATGTCCTGTTTTGTAGGTAGGTAGGTAAGTCTTTATTTATGGGACGCCAAAAAAACATGTTTTTGACTTGGATCTTTCCTGCCTACCCCCCAGGAAAACGAAGTGAGCACCAATTTTTCCATTAAAATATTAAATATTCAGACACAGCTTTTTTACGATTGTATTTTAGGTAAGACATTATCTGCCGCCAGAGTTCACAGTCTAGCGATCCCGAGAAAAACATAATTACCAGACTCCAACAATACCATTTGTCAAATTGGCCATCAGCCAGGTGACTAACAGACAAAACAATAACTCCAAATTATCATAATTAACCTTCCGTATACTTTTATTGTTATGTGACATAACCATAAGTCAGAGCTACCTATTACATAAGCACCACAGCCAGTGTCTAGTGCGCGCTCCTGTCTGGTACCTACTGGTCTGGATCAGTTGAGTTGCTATACCACTTTCGTCTACTTCAACTGCCCATCGATGTCCACTACTGGACAGAGCCTCTCCCAAAACAAAACCCGTCAAGGCTTTGTTGGCCATAGTAGTAGATATTTTGAAGAGTGGAGAGTTAATTGTGAAAGGGCTCGTCCGTGGAAGTACTACCGCCATATCTATTTCGACCGCCAAGCAGCATTGCTGTGTTTAGGTTTGATTCGGTGAAATTACTGGCACACGGGGCTTCACACCTTTATGCCTCAAGTTGGCGCAATGCAGCGCAGCGTAGTTCATGTTCTTTGTGAATTTGACCTGCGCAGTGAGGCTTTTTTATAGACAAGAGCTGCAATAAGCATCAGGTGGGCTACTAGCTTGTTTCGTCTCCATGAAAAGAAACAAAGTCACCACGTTGCAGATAAAGGTGTACACACAGAAGTAAGTCCTCTTTGTCGACTTTTACGACACCCACGGGTAGATTTACAAGGCATGATCGCCGTGAATAGGTATTTGATTAACGCCTGTCCCGTTATCCTGTGAGAATGTGCCAAGTCACCATCAAGGTACTAAATAAATGTAGCTAAAAAATACTTTCTGGCAAGAATTTAATTAGCACGATTTACTAAGCATGTGCTAATGACGTTTTGCCAAAAATGTTGAGTTAATGTTTAATGTTTACGTGATCATCATTATCATTTCAGTCCACATAGGGTTACTGCAGAACAAATAGATGGATAGGCAATGGACAGACGGGTGGTTAGTGTTATAGGTAGATGCTACTGCTCATCTTCTGGTCGCCTTTTACGTCATTCACGGTGGCGTAATTCAATACCTCTTCCATCGTAAGATTTGTCACAGTCACCATGCTAGACAGGAAAGTTGGTGATCACAGATGCTGTTTTTAGATGGCTGGAAGCTGCTGCCCGCCATTACCTGGTAAAATCCCTTAGTCTAACGACATCCACAGGCGGTTAGCAGAGGTGCGTGTGTGTAAAGCAACTAGTTTACATTGATCTAATAAAATAATATCAATAATAATATCGCACCTGGCTGAGCCCTGTGAGTGTTACTACCTAAATTCTTCTTATAATTTTATATCAAAATATCTACAGTATAAAATACTCAAATATAAATATCAAAATACTGTAGGTATTTTGATATAAAATACCTACAGTATTTTGTACGCGTTATATGGTTTATGGCCAATTCAAAACACACTGTGGATTAAAACACGTGTAATTCGGTATCGAGCTCGGGACCTCTGGATCTTAAACCGGTGGGTTGAATCACTAGCCTACAGGGTCGGTTGTTTTTTTTTTTTTTTTTAATTTCAGCTTAATCCGTTCGGTAGTTTTGGCGTGAAAAGAACAAACATTCGGACTAAGTTTGCAAATAATATTTAGGATTACGGAAAAATCCTCCGGTTTTGGAGGATGCTCAAGTCAAATTGCAGAAGATTAGACGGGATAACTAACAAACTCACCACGAAACTATTTATTTTTATTACTGTTCAAGTACCTACGCGCTAATAGTTCATAATACATCGTAATGCAATAATTCATAGGAAAATGAACATAAATAACATTGTTGCAAATGACACGTCAGTATGGCTAATGGTGTTAAAAGGCTCTATTCAATTTAGTCTTTACACTAAAGTCTAGACCTAGAGCCTAGCTATTCACAGCCAGACCTTAGACCTAGCACTCAACACAACATTTAAAATGGAAAAACATACATAGATATAAACTTTGTGCTATTCAGTCTTGCTTACCTTAATTGTCAGTCAGTCATTAGCAACACGACAAGTAAATAATTGTAATGATTATACTGGCAAGCGACCAAAGTCAAACGCCAAACAGTTTGTTAAGTTAAGTGATGTTTTTCCCCGTGTTCTGGGGAAGATCGCTCCATCGCAGACCACATCCTTGCTCTGGCCTAGAAGTCATGGCTGACCCATCATTTAAAAAAAACGTTTGTATGTGTGTACCTACTTATGTACTCACTTAAGTAGTTATACTTCTTCTGCGTAACAAAAAAATAACGAAATGCTTATGCAATACACCGATTCTATGTAAACAAATACCTAATAAAAATACATAGGTATACCGACAGTTAACCTCAAATCTATAAACCCGCTTAAAAAAGTTTTAATATAAAAAAAAACACTTTTATCACGAGTACTCACAACAAATTATCATTCACCACCATAATATTATTTTAAATCACACACAAATACACATGTAGGTACCTATTGTAGATGCATATATTATTACCTATACTTCAATAATACCTCTTTACTATTATATTATAACTATTCTTTGAACTACCTACTAATATCATCAATCATCAGTTCTCTAGTTATCTAGACAATACCAACCAACTTCATTTTATAAAATCGCGCCAAATGAAGTATACGTCAAAAATAATCGTATATGCATGTGATGTCATTTATCGCAATAGCGACAGCATCAATTTCTTAAAGAAAGTGAACGTATGAGTAAAAGTGGTCGTCAGGTAGAAAGCTCCGAGTACCTCTGAGATTTAATGACCTTTGCCATTCTGTTGTGACATGAGCGCCGGGACAATTAGTTTGCCACCCACTGGCAATACCTTATAAGTAAACAACTTACAGACCCCGGGTCCGGGGGGAGCAGGTGCCCTCTGGGCTTACAAAATCTTGCCGGGCTTTTGATTGAAGCGACGCGTCACTAAAAGCTAGCCTTTTACTCAGGCCTGTGAATTAGTATAGGCATTCAGCGTGGCAATTCAGCCAATATCTTAAGCACGCTTCCGTCTGGTACTGGTCTGGTTCCGTTGAGTTACCTATAGAACGTTTGTAACGGTCTTTAGATGGCCCGACTGTTTCCCTTGTAAATAAGGTTACAAACATTAGATTAAATATAGAGATTATGATGAAAATAGTTAACTAAAGATGGCTGTAAATCAGCAATGGTACAAAAGGTCACTTCAACTTTTGCTGCATTTCGAAGAAATAATTTTGTTGTTCACAAGTTAGTTGTCAATTAGTGTCAAAATTTGCTTGCTATGTCATATTTTGCCTATTCGCAGAGTGTTTGATCATTTGATCACAGATATGAGAATACCCAAGAATACTCTTGACTGAGCCACGTTATGAAGCCAACTATCTAAGTACAATAAGTTGCCAGAGTAATGGCGGATCCTGGTATCGCAAACTTTGAAACGAAACAACTGACTGTCTGTCTTTGTATGGCGTTAATTAGTACCTAGATGTAATTGTACCCACTGATGTAATTGTAATAAATTGTTGTATAATTTGTATTAGGTACTTTTTATTTTAACTGGAATATTGTTTAACATATGAACTTATATAGTAACCTAACCTAACGGTTAGTATTAAAACAAATAATATATACAATTAATCTAACTATTGTAGTGTTTGTAAATGATCATCTGTATTGCTCCCAAGCATGGAATACTCAAAACGATAACGATGTACCTATAGGTACATGGAATTGAATACATTAACATATTTTTTTTTTCAATGTATAAGTAAGTAAGTTATACGATGATGACTATGTTTACAAGATGTAGAAGACACCACATGTTGTGTCTGACTGTAAGAAATGCAGATATACAATATTTACTAAAACAAATGGATCTACGAATAGTTATATCCTTAATCTAATTACCATATGAATATGCTCAGTTTGGAACTAGATGGCGCTGTGTGAAAATGAATTGTCCCATATTTATTTATTCAAGATCCCGCAGAATTTATTTTTCAAGATTTTTTACTATTATTCATTCTTTGTTTGGGCAAAATAAGTTTGGCAGGTCACTGGTGGCTTCAACAGTGGTTTATCTTTTACCATTTGGTCTATCTTGAATCAATCGATACATTAATTATTGAAATTCCCTTCAGGCAAGTTTATCTAAATGGTCTACAGTTTCGTAAGTTTTTTAGATTACGTACAATTTATTCTCAATAAACTAAGACAATAAAAAAAAGTTCCACAATATTGCTACAAGATGTCGCTACGTGTCGATTTCCACGTTCTAGATCGCGCAAGCGTTGCGTTTCATCGCGGACGTATATAGTTGATGCGACATTGCTCGCTGACGGACGGACGGATTATTCATAAACCACACCGAGGGTTCCGTGGATAATCTATCCTATTTAGTTTTTGCAAAGTGAACAACCTATATGGTTTGATCACTAAGAAAGTAAGATATTAAAAAAAAAATAGTACCGACGTATTGTAACAGACGGCAGCACAGAGGTCTTACTACTATTGTATTGTATTGTTTATTATACTACCTAGTAAGTTGTTGGGTAGTTATGGGTGGATTAATTATTTGTTTGGACCTTTGGACCACCAACAGAGGGATACAGATAGATAGTAAAGTAATCTTGTGCTCTAAACCAATTACATTTTATTTAATATTCGCATGATGTCCTATAAAGGTAGGTACGTAGGTAGTAGTAGTAAAATATAATTGGTAAGCTAGTTACTCAGCTAAAAGGAAAATAACTTATTAATTCAATTTAGGTAAGCAGTCACTTACATCTAAGTCTTTGTTTTTTAAATAATCTGGGCGTTTATATAAAAAACAAAACGGTTTTTGGATCGTGTTTCTCCTGCAGAAAGGTACTGAAAACAGGGCAACCGGTTGGTCAGTTCCAGGTAGTTATAAGTAATTCCCTAAGTCCTCTAAGCATTTTGTGCAGAAAGATCTAGTCTTTTTTCTACAGGAGGTAGCCAAACTATCGACAGTTGAATGACCTCGAAACTTATGTTTCACTATAACTGCCACTATAAATAATGTAATAGGAAACGATATCTTGACTTGTATTTTTTAACATTTAGGTAGATAATATTAATCTATCTATTTAATGATAATCTGTTTAATATAACGATTTAACAGGAAATCTCTTTCTGTATCTAAGGTTAATAGGTCAGTCGAGGTAATTGGTGTGTAATCGCTAAGGATGGGCGATCGCGTTCGGCTGCCGTTTCGGCCAATTGCCTCTTTCGAATCTTGCACATGCAAGGATCGCTCCATCGTAGAGCTCACTCTACGATGGAGAGAGCCTACCCAGAAGATGTCCTGATAATGGAATGATTAATAATAATAATAATGCCTTATGATTAAATTGTGTATATTAAAAAAAAAAGTTTTTGTTTAATTCGTTTGTTTGTAAGTATTTAATATGTTGTTAAAAATTGCATATTATAAATATTTTTTGATCGAATAACAACCGAATGCTGTCGTAACTCATCCACTCCAAAACTACAGCCGAATAGGGTCTAGAATAACAAAACAAACTTCAAATGATTCGTGAAGCATGTTACTGCGCTGGGTTTGCTAACATTTCGGCTTCGTTTCGGCCTCCACTAGGACTGATTTCCATCACATCACTATAAGGTTGTTGGTGGTAGCACGAAGCAAAATAATGTCATTTTATAGTTATCTCGGGTTTACCTGTGTGGTTTATGTATTTACATAACTGCTTAGCTTGAACTCAAGTCGTGCGCAGGCGCATAGATTATGATGCCTCATAAAACTGGCAAAGTGCGAGTCTTTTTCGCAAACCAAGGGTTCGGGTCGGGCGTAGACCGAATCACCTTTCACCTATCACATTTATTTAGTGAAAGAGTTTGGACCCACCAAATATAATTAATATCTATCGCGTACCTTTTTATATTCGACTGGTTTTATAACGGCCGTGGTCACGGGTCTCAAATATGTTTGAAAGTGTTACTTTTGTATAATATAAGTAGACGTAGACCGAATCAAATTTAATATTAAGTGAACATTTGTATGGATCTACACGCCAAGCTACTGAAGAGATTGAGCTAAAGCTTTTCTCATGTTCCTCTAGACCGGGAATGAGATTTCTCTGTATGTTCCTGATATTTTGGAGCCAACGCATGTCTGCCGTATTAACAGTTCCCTGATGAATACCTGAGAAATACGTAGATGGTTGGACCATCTACGTATTACGGCTTTGTGTTTCCCGAACCCTACAACTACAACATTCAGGGGAGGCTTCAAGTATAGTAAAGTAATACCTATAAAAATTGTACCTATTACGGTTTTAAAGTTGGATGAGTCGAGATCTTAGTAACAGTGTTTTGTTTTTAGACCTCATGTGTAACCCTAAGATGATGACGTAAAGCATGTGTTAAAAGAAACCGCTTAGTAAGTACTTACATTATAAATAAATAATCTGAATACTTACAATAAACAGCTAAAACACAAACAATAGATATGTATTATCAAACTATGTACTACAAGGGAAGCAGTTGGGCTACTTAAGGACCGTTAAAAATGATCTGTAGGTAACTCAACTGTTCCAGACCAGTACCAGACGGAAGCAAGCCCAATAGCTAATCGAATTACTAAACAGACAGAATGACTGCCTGACAATCAACACAACCCAAACAAATGGTCTTTCTCTCATTTGATCTCTTTAGTTAAAAGGACTGGCCTTTTAATAGGGGTGCAAAAAGAAAGGATTATGGAAAACTTACGTAATGTCGTGTTTGAAGTCCCGGGTGTTAGCTTATAAAATAAAGATCTAAAAATGTATAATATAACCTAATGATATATATATATATAACAGCCTCTGTGGTCTAGTGGTTCGCCCACCAAATGACGATGCAAAACCACAATTGTATGGTGTCCTGGTATTTATAGCCAGTTCTGATCGGCTGTTGACTGATGAGGATTCTGCACTTCCACCTCCAGCCTTAGCATAACGTGACACCAGTGAGATGAAGGCTTAGCGGTTCCCCGGCTTCGCCCGCGTGGTACCAGGGTGAAAAAAATATGTTTTTCTAGTAGCATATATCTGAGCAAAATTTCAGCAAAAGAGCAACAAATAATTATGTCCATTATGTTTTGTTTGGCGATATCTGACATTCCAGTTGCATACCAAGATAACTATATCTATATAATGGGAAAAAAGAGCCTATGTGTTAATCCAGGGTTAAACTATGTATGTACCAAATTTCATCCAAAAACTTTCGCCTTTATAATGTTAGTGGCAGATCTTCGGGGGAAGTACAGTATTACATATATATAATACGATATACTTAGATAGTACTTCCTCGTATAGCACATTCACAAGTACTTTTGCCAGTCTTAAGTACCTAAGTATCTATAAAGATAAGTGAGTTATACTAATTACATACGTAGGTAGCACTCAGTTACTAATGCTTGGTACTGAGATGCTAATTGCAATGGTAATTCAATGCCATGGTAAACTAAAATAGCTTTATTTTTATAGCCCTTTGAAAATTACACTTATACACGCATTCATTTAACGAGACACCACACACTTCAGTTGATAGTAGTTCTGCCTGCTGCACTGAAGGTTGTGGGTCGATTCCCACCCGGGACAAACATATGTGTGATTATTTTTAATGAAAACAGGTATTATTCGCGCCTTTGAAGTTCGAATCCTTCTCATTGAATCCATCTCATTACTACTAAGCATAATAATAGCAATGATTTAATTGAATAATGCTATTTGTGTGATCAATGTGTTTACAAAATATAACACAATTGTTTATTTTTAATGAAACTTAGAGACGGAAAAAGCTAGCAGCCCATCTGATGTTAAATGCATCTTTAACTTATAATAAAGCCTCATTGCGTAGGTCACATCCACAACGAACATGACCTACGTGACACGGTATTGCGCCCATCAACTTGAGGCATAAAGATGTTAAGCCTCGCGTGCCTGTAATTTCACCGACAACCATCAAACCGAAACACTGCAATGCTGCTTGGCGGCTGAAATAAGTGTGTTGGTAGTACTTCCGTTCCCCTTACACAAGGAGTTCTACTACTCTAAAAATGTTAATGTAGGTAATAGTATAATAATAATAATAATAATATATATTACAGGACATTAATTTTAATTATAAGCAAATGTTACATCATTTGTAGGTATCACTGTAGTGGAAGGAAGATGGCGGAATCAAATCATGAAGCCTCATGAAGTTATAAATTTGGGTCTCTGGCAGGAAAAGTATTAGGAAGTTCCACTTTGGCTGATGTTGTTTGGCTCATGAAGGTGGATTCAAACGGCCTGGTCCGAATAGGCTCTCCATCCATCTCTAGGTTTTAAATAAATCTAGCTATGACGGAAACAAATCAGCCAAGGTGTGTGCTAGGCATGCAACCTTGACCTAAGTATTTACCGATAGTACTAGACTGAGTACTATACTATTCACACATAAGGTACCACTTATATGGATTCCTTGGCGGGAACTAAGGCATAATGCACATGCGGAGCATGAAACGCGCGAATTGTCTACACCTTTACTGCGATCATCAATCCGTCTACCAAGCGTGGTGATAATGGCAATACCCTCCAGCTTTGGAGGAGGTTCTGTCCAGCAGTGGACACTAATGGGCTGTTCATGTGATGTGGATGATATCTCTCATACATCATCATTGCTCGACAAGCCTCGTAGCTCAGTTGGTTGTAATTCTGCCTTCTATGCTGTAGGCTGTGGGTTCGATTCCTACCCAGGACAAATATTTGTGTGATAAATAAAGATGCTTTCTCTAAGTTTCAGTGTTGTATCATATTGTACGTATGTATTAACAAAAAAAGTTTTTAAGAATTCTATCCGTAGTTTCCATATTACAAACTTATTTTTGGGATATTCCTGTATTCTTTTTTAGAAAAAGTAACGCATCACAGACACAGATTATCCCTATCCAACCGGCAAATTAAACCGGCAAAATTCAAATTAAGAATTGGAAATTAACATATTATATCAACGTTTGTAATGCGCAAGTCGCGCGAAGCCAGAAACAGAAAAAAAACAACATTTGTATAGGAGAGTGGTACTATTGGGCCTTCTTAAGCTAAGGTCATTTTATCCACCATTTACCATAGTGAGTCGGCAGATCAGTCTGATAACCCTCACGTGAGATTTAACCATTACAATTAGACAGTTGCTTGCTGGTGGTTACCTGAGTCACAGATAATATAATACTAACGTAGTAAATACTAACGAGTACACTCATTTTATGTAATTATGTACCTAATGCCTTGGACCTAGACCTTCTTGAGATAGGATCAGCCCGGGGAATTACCACCACACTAGTGTTATGTTCGATTCCCATCCAGGCCAAACATTTGTGTGATGAATAAAGATGTTTGTTCTGTGCTTGGCTGTTATTATATATATATTATGTATAGAATTAAGTTTTTGTGTATTATATAGTACGTAAGTATTTATGTAGTCTATCCGTAATCTAGTTCCCATATAAAGCTATGCTTAGTTTGGGGCTAGATGACGCTGTGTGAAATTAAGATCCTGTAATATTTATTATTATTATAATAGACTGCCCGCGGTTTTGCCCGCATGGTGCCCGGGTAAAAATAAACCGATGTGTTTTTCCTGGTTCTGAACACTCTGTGTAAATTCAGCCTCACTCGTTGGGTGCTGAGCGTCCGACTCTCTTTATAAAACACACCGTGAGTGTTTCACAGAATTTAAACAACATTTATTTTTAAACCCAACCCATCATTGAAACCGCTGTAAGATCCAGAGGGCCCGGGTTCGATCCCCTGGGAGGGTAAAATATTGTGCTTGGTTTGGTTGGTGGTAGAACTTTGTTTAAGTCCACCTGGCTAACTACCACCATCTTCCCTAGTTCTGTCGTCATAAGCAAATTCTTAAATTGTTCTTTTCTACATTTTAGTTAGAGGTGGTAGGATAGTCAGTTCCTCAGTTTGTTGAGGATTCCGGGTGAAGTGCGGCTCCACCTTAGGCCTTATCTCTTGTAGGTGGTGAGATGAACACGTCTCCGTTGTACAATAAAAAAAACCCATTGAGCTAATCCTATGTTAAGGTATGTTATTTATTAACGTTGTAAGCATACTTTTCCCATCCCATCTATTTAATCTTGATTCTCTCTCTACCTAGGTTTGCTGGAAGAGAACTCTTTTTAGAATTAAGCTTGCCCTTGCCTTACTTAATTTTATGTTAATATGCTTATATGCCTACGTTTGTGGAATAAGGCATAAAGTAAGTAAGTTACTTTAGGTAAGGTAGTTTTGGCGTGAAGGAAGAAAAACCCTCAATATCCCAGAAGGGTTCCTTTCGTCGTAAGAGAATCAAGGAACTATGTTAACATCCATTCTTCGCATTGTTACAGGTCGGCTAGCGGTGATTCTGTTCAGCATCTGCACGGTGGTTCTCGGAGTCATCCTGTCCTTCGTACCCTGGTTGGACTACATCATCTTCAGGGTAAGTTCTCCTGGTCTAGTGGCAGAGCGTTTGAAATCATTATGGCTAGAAGTTTAGTATTTATTAATTCAAGAACACTTAATCTACCTGTTCCGTAGATCTCTTTCGTATCAAAGGTTTGCTGGAAGAAAACTTTTCACAGGGTTATACTCGCCTTTATTTTGTGCCCAGTTTAACCCGACTACTGTTTTTATGATGGACAGAACATCTTTTGACCAACTACCTCACGATGGTTTAGGAGACTATATCCACTGAAGTCATTCAAGATAGGACCAGGAAAGGCTGAGGACAGCAAAGAGTTCCCCACCTTGGCTGTTCTTATAATAAAGGTGGATTCTAACCGTTTGGGAATGGGTGGTACACTAACTAGGAATGGATGGTAGAGTTCTGTGTGTCTGCTGCTCCTATTATGGAAAAAAAGTGGCATCAGATCGTGAAAATCTTTCGCACTTTGCACACACCAAATTTAAACCTATAGAATAGGGACAAGCAAGCGACTTTCCGGCGGTGCTCGAGACTACGTCAGAAGGATCCTCAGGCAGTTGAGGATTCCGGGTGAAGTGCGCTTCCACATTCGGCCTAATCATAACTTGAAAATCAGATGAGATGAAGACCAAGCACTTCCCGTCGTAATATAAAAAGAAAAAAAAGATGGCGGGCTATGTTTTTCTAATCTTGGAGTCTTCAAGTCCAGAATAAATAGGTTCCTTGAATGAATCTATTTATTCTGGAAAGTGTGAAGGGACGCCTGTGTGAAGGAACTTCCTACAAGCGTGCTCCATCTTAGGCCACGTCGTTTGTTTTTCAAGTGAGCTGGTGGTGAAACGCTTTATCACCAACAAAAACACTTTGCCCACGGCAGGCGGGGCGAGGTCAGCCTCCAACACCCGATGACCTTGACCGGATGCCCATGGTGGCGACACGAGGAAATAGAACCTGTCTGATTGCTATGTCGATACAACCTCAATTTTAGAGTTATGTAACGCCTCACCCATACATTATGGTATTTGCTTTTGCTCGTGGCTCCACTCGCGTTAACCGTACCCTCATTAAAAAGCATATGCTCCTTTCTAGAATACAATCTATCTACATGACAAATTTCATTAGGATTCGTTCAGCGGTTGGCGTGAGCAGATGACAAACAAACAAATAAGCAAACAGACAATTATATAACCTACTCAAAGTATCAATGGAAGTATATGAAAGGATTATACTGCGTCAAGCAATAAATCAATATGACTAAACATCTTACACAGCGCCGTCTAGCCCCGAATTAAGCAAAGCTTGGAATATAACTAGACTAATCATAAAATAAATACTTACCATACCTATATATAGCCAAAAATGTATATACATATATATTATATATATATATACCTTCTGGAGCCTGCTGTGGAGGTCGGCTACATAGTTAGTTTGATTTTACATATTATTTGTTGTAGGTAAATATACATACTTATGATACAATATAACACATCCAAACATTCAACAAACATCAATATACCTACATCACACAAATGTTTAACTTGGGTGGGAATCGAACCCACTACGTACGTACGCCTTCATGTCAGTAGTAGTCCATCGCAGAAGGCAGAGCTACTACCAGCTGAGATGTGAGGCAGGAGATGAAACTAGCTCACAACGCCTTTATACTAGCTTTTGCCCGCGGCCCGGCTTGGTATCCGCATAAAGTGTCACCTAATCCTATATTATCTGTGCCATGTTGCCGTGGCGGTCGCGGCTTAAGAACCCCTCGACTCCTCCAACTCAGTCCATGGATGTCGTAACAGCCGACTAAGGGATCTCACCAGACGAAGGGAAGCGACTTCCTTCTGTTATCTACACTTTTACTGTGATCCCCAATCCGTCTGCCAAGAGTGGTGATTAATAATCCATTTTCCCCAGGAACTAAAGCTATGGAACGGCTCCATCAGCTACAACTACTGGCAGAAGCCAGGAGTGACGCGGCTGACCAAGGTCTACATCTTCAACGTCACCAACCCCCAGGGCTTCATAGAGAACGGGGAGAAACCCAAACTGGTGGAAGTTGGACCATTTGTTTACCGGTAAGCTATTGAAATGACATCTTGTCACAGACCAAATAGCTTCAAGATGTACTTAGTCTTAAATTTTTTGACGCCAGCGAAAAAAACCTACGCAGACCAGAAAATGGGTGAGATAAGATAGATAGACAGTTATTTATTTACTAATAATAGCACAAATACACAAACAAACAAAAAAAAATGAACCTAATGAAAAAGAAAGTCTTCGTTCTTCAAGATGTACTTAGTCTTCAAATTTTTGACGCCAGGGAAAAAAACCTACGCAAACCAGAAATTGGGTGAGATAAGATAGATAGACAGTTATTTATTTACTAATAATAGCACAAATACACAAACAAACAAAAAAAATGAACCTAACGAAAAAGAAAGATTTCGTTCTCTTCTCACTCTCTTCGGTAAAGAAACACGAAGAATGAATTTGAAATTAAAAAGCGGATACTTTTTTATTAAATTATAATAGACGGGCTAGACTCTTGACATCTAGATTTATCTAGCTCTAGGCCAGAGCGAGGATTTCCCTGAAAGCATTGGCTCTCCCGCGCACTGACAGAACATAGCAAACCGTTTGGTGCCGGACTTCGGTAGGTCGCTAGGGGGCAGCTATACCGTTGCCCGGGTAGACCAGGAGGTAGGAGGTACAGACACTTACCCCAAACGTCTCCCGGTCGACGTGTTGTCGCTTCAGTCGCTGAGCTGCAAAGGCTCAAGAGCTAAGTGACTGGAGGAAACATTCCTATAAATTTGTTAATATTTTGTCTCTTTTCTGTACCTCTACCACAGGTTTATGTCAACTAGATGTACATTCGCTATGACAGTAGAGAAAATGTATGAAAACTTATACAGCGCCTCTAGCGTACAGATTAGGTATTAAATTTGACAGTACAATGTCAGTGTAGTGAACTGTCTACGTCATGTATACTACTAAACAAGCCTCATAGATCAGTTGGTAGTAACTCTGCCTTCTGTGCTGTAGGTTGTGGGTTCGATTCCCACTCAGGACAAACATTTGTGTGAAGAATAAAGATGTTTGTTCTGTGCTTGGGTGATATATCATATAGTCAAGTAGGTATGTATTTATAAAAAAAAAGGTAAATATTTATAACAAAAAAGGTTCCCATATTACAAGCTATGCTTAGTTTGGGGCTAGATGGCGCTGTGTGAAATTAACGTCCTGTAATATTTATTTATACTAATGTGATGTTGTGTTAGCACATTTGGTTAATTCTTTCACGAAACACTAACGGAGAGATAGAAACATTCAAGGCAGAATATCCGAATTTATAATAATTGAATACAAGTAGATATATCAAGAACTGTCTGTCTGTCGTAATCACACGGACTCGTTTCTATTACGACAAACGCTTGCTCGGTCGCGTGCGTTGTACTGTCGGGGAGAGAAGTGTCTAAAAATTAAAGTAAAATAAAAAATGAATAATCTCAGCATTAATTTCACTGATGGTAGGACCTATAGGTTTATCTGGCTAGCTGCTGAAGTCCGGCGCCAAACGGTGTGCCGTGTTCCGTCGGTGCATGAGCCAGTATCTTCTGGGAAAGCTCGCTCCATCAATAGACCTCACCTTGCTCTGGCACTGGAGACAAGCTAGTGGTCAAGAGCTACTAGCCCATCACTAATATGCCCACTGCTGAACACAGGCTGCTATCATACAATGAAATAAATAGCGATTCTGAGACGCCTCCATCCATAGACGCCCCGCCACAATTTCGTCGCCGCCTCTATCCATAGATAGACTCCCCGTCACCATGTCATCGGTACATCAAGCAGAGTTCTTCCCACTCTCCGTTTCGAGTTTAATCGTGACCATGCGAGAACCTTTACTCCCCTGCGGATATCAGTCCTGCGAGCTGTGTCCTGGCAACTGACACTTCATCATCATCTTCCTGACATTCTTCTACGGATCTTCCTTTCGGATTGTATCACAGAGAGTGGTCTTCCTGGCATAGCTCTTTCCGGGTACTGTTCAAGTTACAAGACAACACTGAACACGTGCACGCGCAACGCACGCGCAACGCACGCGCAACGCACGCGCAACGCACGCGCAACGCACGCTGCAGTGGTCTGCGACTCTAGTCACGTGACACGATAAAATATATATTTTTTAATTACATGCGGATTATGTGGTTAAGGATAATCGAAACCGTGAGTGCATGGGTCATGTCATTTACCATGTTGTTAGATATATTATAATTATCTAAATATGTAAAATCGTTGTGAATCTGACTGACTGATAATGTTTTTTATTGTACGACGGAGAAGCGCTTGGCCTTCATCTCACCTGGTTACAAGTTGTGATAATTGTGGTTGCTGGTGAAATTACGAGTACGTGAGGCTCAACAACTTTATGCCGCAAGTAAAAAAAAAAAAAAAGTCTTCTAGGTAGGGTAGAGTTCCTTTTGTAGAGAGGGGTGCATTAAGAAACATTAAGGATTTAAGAAAATTTCCACGGGATGATTCCCATCATCCGGGACTTTAGTCATCATCTTGGCGTGACTGAATGTCATGCAACGCACAGCCTAAACCAATAGTCTTAGCAACTTTGGAGAAAGCGTTCCCGTGAAACACGTGAAAACGTGTACCTAGGGGAGCTAGGAAGTAAGGATTTTCGAAAATTCTCATGAAATTACAATGAATAAATACTTAGTTCTATAATTTTGTCTGAGCTTGGCAAATTATGAACGGGCACTATATATAATCACCTCTGAACACCAATGTACTGAACTGTTAAGAAACCTTGCAGCTTGCCTTCACAACCTTAGGTTTCTTGCTCTTTTAAGGGTTACGATTAAGGTACTAGTCAAGCCTAACAGCTTAGTTGATCGTGGCTCTGCCTTCTGCGCTGTTTTGTTGTTTGGTTTTGGGTTCGATTCCCACCCAGTTCAAACACTTGTGAATCATAAGTATTCTGTTTGTGTCATTAATCGTATCATAAGTATATGTAATCTAAATAAGTATAGGTAAGTTTAACATGAATATTCCCCGTAATTAAGTTCAGACACTGGCCTCATTGCCACGCGGAATAGCAATACTGATTCGCTGGCCGAAATAAAAGCGAGCCCTTGGGGTCACGCGTCACCTCAATCAAAGTGTTGTATTTTATTTGAGTGTATTTTGTGATTGATCAGGGTATGATGGGCTGTCTGAAAGCCCGTAATATTTTTTTACAAAATGTAATAGAAATAATAATTATCGGGGGTTGAATAGTCCCCCAAAATAATTGTTAAATGACGACCAATAGAGGAAAGTAGAGAAAGAAGATCGACCCCACCTAGTGTGGGATACAGGGCAGGAAGATGATGGTGATGAGACTAACTGATGATGCCTAATTTGTGCCTCTGACTACACCCTAGTATGTAATCCTCATAAGATCCACGCTCTGAGTACTGATTATAGGAATTGAAGGAAAAGTCTTGAGTTTCTCACTTTACAGACGACATCCCTTGCACAATACATTTAGATGGGGTTGGTAAGATGTTTAGTAATCTTTTGTATATTCATTTATGTTAACATATAGAATACTCGTGTAGCTGACTGACTGACTGACAATAACAATCAGCGCACCGCCCATACAGATGGCCTAGATATATTAGACATACTCCCCTTAATTTGTATATGAAACTTTCATGACATAGACACAAAAGTGACCCCTATCACTAATTTCTATAAAACAAAAAAGTTGAAGTTGAAGTCAGAGGGCCAGTATGAAATTTTTAGCGTAGCTTTCTAACTAAGAAAATTCAAATGGGTTTATAGCTATTAAACGATTTTTAGTTGACCTTGACCTACTTTTCCGACATAGAATTGACTCAAGACTCATACAACCTTTGCGGTTATGAGATATCGTAACACGAATGTACAATTCTTTTATGTAAACACTCTGTGGGTTTTAAGAAAACACCTAACCTTTGCCAGACGGTAAAAGATTTACCGTCTGGCACCGTGGCACTGGAGTGTCAGTGGCAGACGGTAGAAATGTATTACCATGTGCCCCCATTGTTCTGCATAAGTGTTTTGTCTGCCACCGCGTGGGGGTCGTTCGTGGGAGCTGACGGTAAATATTCATTTTTCTCGACTACCTCAGAAGGATGGTAATGTTTTTCAAAGTGTTTGTGTGCATGTGTGTATGTCTATTTCATTAGCACGCTCCACAGACTACAGCTTGATTGATTTTGCCGTATAAAGAGTCGTCTGGTTTGTCTAAACTAAACTGTGGGTGACATAGAATATATTTTAAACTAGCTGTACCAGTGCAGTTTCACTTGCACATAACATAGGACGCCGTAAATACATATTTTCCATTTAAACTTTGATCTCCCCTGCCTACCCCACAGAAAAACGAAATGAGATTTTACATCACCGACATTAAATATTACCTATCTAATGCAAAGTTTCTAGTTCGTATCAGCAACAGCGCGGTAAAGACTATTATACATCGCTAGCAAAGGTACTTATTGACCCGCCCGTGGATGTCAATCGATTCGACGATAGGGAATTTAGCAGGAAATGGGCGAGCAGCAGCTTCCATCCATCTATGAACTTACCTGACACCAATACTGTGACCACCAACTCAACTGTCAAGCGTGGGGATAATGGAACATTCCCCCCCTTACTCTTGTTGGGAGATGGGCAACATACTCTTTAGTGCTAAACACAAATACTGCCATCAACTCGCCTTTCAAGTGTAGTGGTTATGGCAAATCCCGCAGTCACACTCGTTGAGACTTGGAGAGTTGAGAGATAAGTGGCAGCACACACTCAAGTAGGTAGGTTACCAGCGTAGGCTCACTCCATCGTAGACTTTATCCTTGTCTGTGCATATCTAGAGGTCAAAAGCATGGTACATATAAAAAAGTCTGCCTTCCACGGTCACAGAGATACCAACTTTCATCTCTCATAGTACCTACCTACCTAACACCGACACTGTGATTACCTGCCAAGGATAGTGGCAATGAATCCCCCATTACTCTACAAATAAATAGAATCACTTTTTCCCCTTCGAGGATTCACCTATGATCACTACTCAGAGCGTGGATCTTATGAGAATCACCTACTATATATACCAACACTGCGATTACCGAATCGCTTGCCAAGCGTGGCCCATGTCATGCAGTGGTACTTTTGTGGGATATGATTATGACACGAAAACCTAAAAAGGACACCAGAACAAAAATTCTTTTCAGAGCAAGGCCACAGAATGGTCTAGTAAAAAAAATAGTTTTACATGCCTTTGCTCAACCGCGATTCAGAAGAAATGAAATGAGATGAGATAATGGCAGGAGTATGGGATATGCTATATTAAATGTCGTAAAAGGCGACCAGGAGATGAGAAGTAGTATGTATCTAGAACTTAACGACATCGACTAACCATCCGCCTGCCCAGGATGGTGATTATGACAAACTTTTATCGGTTACGATGATGATGATGATAACGATACTGACTGTGATACCACCTATATAATGAGGGGTACGGGCAGGAGAATAATAGTTGATGATGATAATGATGATGATAAACTAACATTTATGGACTGCTAAGGTAAAAACTACCTTTTGAAAATTGTACCGGGATGTTCCGTAGCCAAGCGTATACACAACAAAACACAGCAACTATGAATTTTGAATGTTGGATATTACCAACCTTTTACGATTTTGCATACCTTGAAAACTACAAATAATTAATTCTAAGTTAAAATTTAAATCTCCAAAGAGTATTTAACTCATCACTCGTCATCAACCTTTTGCTTATGCATAAAAGTTAAAAGTGTGTTTACTTTACACGCGTCACGCCGAAAACGTCTTTGACCACGCTAATCTCCGAAAGTACAGAACCGATTTCAATGAGGTTTTCAATGGTAGATTTTGTAATATTTGGGTTAACATTATTCGTTTAATTTATTAAAATCCAAACATAAATTAAAAAGATATGCATGCAATAAAACAAAATGCTATAAAATAAAATAGTATATAATATAAAATAAAGTAGTAAAAGTCAACACAACCTTTTTATATATTTAAAAAAAAAATCGATCGTCAGATCCTTCACTTAACCATACACAACACATCATTGAAAACCACATCCAAATCGGATAAGCCGTTCCGGAAATACGCGTGCACAAACAAACAGACAAACAGAAAATAATTCTAAAAACTGTATTTTTTATGCTCATGCACGTTTTAAGTAGGTAGCATCGATATTTTATTGAAAATATTAAATGTACAGACACAGCTTTTATACGATTTCATATATAATCTATAATAAATATAGATATAGGCGTATCAAAAATAAGAAAGAAAAAATATTTTTATCAGGTATATACTGAAATGTATCAAATGAAAGGTGTGTGTTTGGTAGGTTAGTGTTTATTTTAAGGCCTTGTTAAAGTGAAACTTTTATAAAATTTTGATTAATGCTAAAAGATATCGAAATTATTGTATTAATTATGTATTCCTTACTCTTATACGCAGATTGAAATTAAAATTTATAGTTGGATATTTTGTCTACTATCGATTTCCCATTATCATTCCCATTTTCCGATTAAAAAGCCAATTTCAATTAATCGAATAGTTTTCCAAAAATGTTTTGTTAAATGCCTATCATTCGAAAAAAAGTTTCACTTGCATCGTGGTTTCATAAAATCACACGGTCTTTTTGTTTGTAAAATCTTGTTTTTTTTTTTTAAATTGCAACATTGCGCATTTTACCTGCCAATCGACGGGGTTGCACCAGCTGTGAGTTTGCTCGCGACGACAGCTGGTGCAACCCCGATAAATTCAGGTTAAAATACCCGTTTTATCGATTCAAAATAATATATTATAAGCGTGAAGTTTAATAAAGACAATTTACTATAATTAATTTACTCTATTGGTCCTTACTAAATAATCCCTAAATAACAACGATCGTCAAGCGTGGACATTTTGGCCTTGCCTTGCAATTAACTTTTCAGTCTGTCTGTAATGATGATAATGATAAGATAAATTCCGTGAGGGTTCCGAGAAAACCCCGGCTCTTGCCCTTGTACATGCGCAGGCGCATGTTACGTTGTTAAATCCATAATTGCCAAATCACGCGACCGGAGAAATCTGCCAGAACAAACAGTTGTATCATCGTTCACACTGAGCATTCAAGTTATGTTTATAACTTACCTCACTAGCACTTGCCCGCGGCTGCACTCGCGTGTTCCTGAATAAAAGCCCATGTTCTTCCCCATGCCGTGCACTACATCCATGCCTAATTTAATGAATGGAATTAAAGCTATAGGCAGATTGATTTTTATCCGAAATGGGCCATCTTTTACTGCAACACTATACAACAATATAGTATACTTCATAATCATCAAGTTTCTCCCTTTTTTGTGACGGGAAAGCGCTTGGCCTTCATCTCACCTGGTAACCTACAAGTTGAGATAAGGCCGAAGGTGGAGGTGCACTTCACCCGGAATCCTCAACAAGCTGAGGAACTGGCTATCTTACCTCTAAATGCCGGAACACAACAATTTTAGAATTGTTATTATGGCGACAGAATTAGGTAAGATGGTGGTAGCTAGCCAGGCGGACCCAAAAAAAGTCCTACCACGAACCAAACCAAGCACAAGATATTGTACTGCCCATGGAGATCGAACCCGAGACCTCTGGATCTGAAATCGGTGGGTTGAACCGCTAGACCACAGAGGCGGTTAAAAACTCTGGTAGTGTACCTGTACTGACCACCCTCTTGCCGAAATGCAGCGCCAAGCAGATCGCTGTAGTACTCGGTGCGCGGGTAAGGCCATGCCAAGAGCTTACATAACGTAAAGAAGGCAGTATTATTTTTGGACAATCATTTGATGCAAGTCTGCAATGGCTGCAATGTCCAAACAAAACTGAGACAAAATGGTGGTTTACATTTGAACTTAATTATTGTGTTTTGAAATTTGAATAGCGTGTTCGAGTGAAAATCGTAGTAAGTTGCCCAATTTCTTCGGTACAAATCAATGGTTGCGAAAATGATAAATCCTAACAAAATTTGAATTCATAATTGAAAGTCATTTCAAAATGTAGTAACACCACAGTTACAAAAAAAGGAAATATTTTTCATGCATAGAAAATGATGTGCCCACTATGTTTATGTACATGCTCATCTGTCATGTACCTGACTGACTGACTGACACTGAACGCACAGCCTAAACCAGAGCTCCTAGAGACCTATTCCCACGAGATAATGTGAACGAAGTCCCATTATATTACTTAACAAGCCTCACAGCTCAGTAGTATTAGGTCTACCTTCTGGGTTGTGGGTTCGATTCCTTCCCGGGACATCAATTGTGAACCCACCACGGTGTAAAAAAAATGTTTGCCAAATCACACACTCCTCCGTTCGCGTCTGAAGTAGTCTCTCCACGTAGTTATTTTAGAAGATAACATTTCACAACGCCATCTTGATTTGAAAACACAATCATCTAACATACTTTGTTTGTTACAGTGAAGACATGGAAAAGGTGAACATAAAGTTTCACGACAATGACACGGTGACCTACCAACATAACAAGATCCTTCGCTTCGTACCGGAGCTCTCTGTGGATAAAAACCTTAAGCTGGTCGTGCCGAACATACCCCTACTGGTGAGCTCTTCGATTTTATCATATCCTGGTACCAGCTCTTCTCGAAACTGCAGTTCTGAATATCTCGAAAGTAAAAGACTCCTCCGTAGCCACAGCAGTTCATCGCTGCCCCCCTTTTAGAAGTCCACTCTGTATACCCCCATTGTTTCAGACAGTGACTTCCTTCTCCCCGAACCTGGCGGGCTGGCTGTTCAACATCCTGGTGTCGGGTCTGGCGGTGACGTACAAGGAGCGGGCGAAGCCGTTCGTGCACGTCACCGCTGAGGAGCTGGTCTTCGGGTGAGTCGTGGCATCATCTAAGTACTGTCTCGCATTCTTGAGCTTTTCGGGCATGTCTAAAGCGGGATGGACTAACGCCTTGTCCAGGGACGAGAAAAAGGAACAAGACCTCGCTGGACTGACCAAATCAAATCTGCAGTGGGCAGGAACCTCCTCAAAAGTGGGAGACTGTCCTCTAATAAGGAAAAGATGGCGACAAATCGTGCGGCGGCGACTTCAGCCCGAAACAATCGATCACTCTGTCAAGAGTATACCGGGGAGAAGATGATATCCAACCGCACTCATGTCTACTGCCACTCTCCTGTAACACTTGAGGGTTTTGTCATAAGCACCACGCTTGGCAGTCGGTTTGGTCATTAATTGTAAAAGACGCCGAAAATAACTCACCTGAAGAAGGGCAGCAGCTGTCCTCTGTGTGTAACACAGCAAAGACATCATTTAAGTTAATAATAATGTTTAATTGTTGATATTAACTGTTTTCAGTTACAATGACCCCCTAGTATCGCTGGCGCACATTTTCTACCCCAAAGGAAAGCGACCGAACAGTCAGATGGGACTTCTTTTAGCTGTGAGTGGTTTTTTATGTATAAATACTAGATTAGTGGAACGCCATGAGAGTTCCCGTCATCCCATGGGAATTTCCTTCAAAATTTTAAGTTACAGTTTGGTTTTGCGTCGTTTGGCAGTCACCAACTTATTTCTTTAACCTAATTAGTATGACATTTATGATAAGAATTTAATGACTCCACCTTGTTTATAATGGGCAATTTTAAATGCATATTAACCTTCCTTAGTACCTAAAGAGCTAATAAACCAAAAAATATCCTTCAACCGAAGTCCAGCGCCAAACGGTGAGAACAAGAGTTTTTCATAAACTCATCCTTGCTCTAGACTAGAGATGAAAGCCTGGAGTAGAGGTCAACAGCTAACCATAGTTCCATCCACGTGATCAGATGGGATATAAGTACTTACCCAAGTCAGCTGGTTCAATCAAATATACAAAAAAAAATATCGCGTTCTATGAAATCTAGTTAAGTAGGTACTTTATTTTACAATTTAATATTTTAATTGAAAAGGTACAACAATTTACATCATAAATAAATTAACATAAACTAGCATAAGTAATTACTTATTCGTATTTAAGTTGGTAATGAAATCCATTATTTTGATAGTAATGAATATAAAATAATGGATTTTCTATAAAAGTAGCCGATTGTCACCACTATATATATGTCAAGGTGGCCAGAATACTCCCCCAAAAAAAAAGTGAAATATCCCCAAGGCCCAAGAGTTACTACCCCGAACATATATTATCATGAACATAGTTTAGCTAGATTACACAATATTTTAATCGTAGGTCCGATTGACCTAACCTTAGCTTCGTTGATGCGGTAATTCAAGATTCTAGTCATTAAAATGACCGAGTTACTAAGACTTGCATTTATACCTAACCTACATATATATTTAATTATAGAGTGATTAACAAGTGATTAAACTTATTGTCCGTTTAATTGCTAAATTAATAGGTAACAGTTAATGGATTATATTATTACAGTTGATTAGATAATATATCATATAGGGGTTTGATGCCCGCCTTTTGATCTAAAGGTTGTGGGTTCAAACCTTATCGGAATCACAAACTTTCGCTCTAGAATTATTCGTGGTTTTGATATTTCGTTGTTACATTTTTCGTTCAGTAAATTTTTGGTGAAATTATAATTTTTTAATATAATTACGTTATGTAAAATTTATGTTCGTGTTATATTTGGAACACAAATAATTAGTGTTTTATTTTAGCAACCATACATGTTTTTGCTGTAGGTATCTTTGTAAGTATAAACACCCTCTGTAGTCTAGTGGTTTGCCCACTGGTATCAGACCCAGAAGTCCCGGGCTCGACCCCCAGGGAGATACAAATTTGTGTAACATTCATAAAAGCCTTTAAGCTTTTGTGAATGTAAAATCCTTTCAGCAGAGGGATAATATAGACTAGCTAAAAATACGTGAAAAAAGTAGTTGGTGAACTAGGTAGTCGTTTGGATGGTGGTAGGACTTTGTTTAAGTCCGCCTTGCAAGATGCCACCATCTTACCTCTGTCGTCATATTTGGTAGGTCGCCAAATTGTTGTGTTATAATAATAAAATCAAATCAAATATGTATTTATTGTCTCATACAAAAAGGTCAGTAACATAGTTAGGTATAGCTAAAATTATAGTTTAGAATAACCTGTTTTGTGTGAGACTGGTGCTTATTGGTAGGTTTGAAACAAACCTGTAATACAGGGCACCACTCAGCGGATTAAGCTTGACGACATAATTTCAACATAATACAAAATATATGATTTGGGCTCGTGACCATATAACTACAACCAGTTGAAGATATTTATGCAGTGGTGGATGTGGATGGATAGGTGTATCAGAACGGATTGTGTGGGCGAGGTACGAGTGGATTGGTTTGTTTGTGTACTTAGTTCAGTGGATGTAAATGTAAATGTAGGTGAGTGTAAATTCATGAATTAGGTTAGTAGTAATAATACTAATAAGAATAATAAGACATTTTAGAGGTAAGATAGCAGTTCCTCTGACTATTGAGGATTCCGGGAGAATTACACTTCCACCTTCAGCCTACTTGAAACCAGGCGCTTCCCCTTCGTAAAAAAAACGTAGAACAATTGGAATATAAAACAAGTTTTCCCCTTTTCCCCCTAATGGTGAATTGTGGGTCAACTAAGGAAACACGGTTTTGATTTCGCAGAGAAACGGAACGCTCGATGAAGTGTCTACGATCTACACCGGACAACAGAACCTAGACCGATTCGGTTACCTAGACCGAGTGAACGGACTTGACCACCTGCCCCACTGGAAGGACATGCCGTGCAATAACTTACGGTGAGGGAACGTTTGTTATACAAGAAGGGTCAACTTGAAGCCTCGGCTTGTCTGAGCAAATCTACGATGGTGCGAACTTTTCCACATGGCACCGATGAGACGCGGCAAATCGCTCAGCATCGGATTTCGGTAGTCGGATTCTCTATAGTCCACTCAACCTCACGGCTTGCCTAGGCAAGCGCGAGGTCTACGATTGAGCAATCAGCACTGGTTGGAACACAGCGATCTGTTTGGCGCCGCCGACTTCGGCAGAAGGGTGGTCGCGAGCCAGACGGAACAGAGTGGGGCAAAAGCCAATATTAGTAAATATTTGTATTATTATTGTTATATAAAAAAGCAAGCCCAATTCCTGGTATTAAACAATATCTATATCATATCAACATCTATAATTTCATCTCATATGCATAATTTCAGCTCATTCCGTTAATTCGTTTTGGCTACGTGTGAATGAGTAACATTTTTCTGCCGCCTTTGTTGTCTAATGGTAAGTCTACCTGTGTTAGATCCAGAGGTCCCTGGTTCGATCCCTAGGGGAGTACTATATTGTGCTTGGTTTGGTTGTTGGACTTTGTTTAAGTCTACCTGGCTAGCTACCACGATATTAATATAATTGATAAGTCTGTCACCAAAACAACTATTTTTAATTGATATGTTCCGGTATTTAGAGGTAAGATAGCCAGGGACCGTACCGGCGACGGCGTAGCCGATCTCCATTGGCTTAAAATTAGCTTCATGAGAACTAGAAACGATTTTTACCTACCGGGTATCACAAGTGTCAAATACAAAATGGCGTTTCCCATCTTAAAAGTGAACACATGTTATGAAACCCGTCCATTCAGTACATTTTGACGTTTAGATGACAGATTCGGTACCGCGTAAGGCAGATGGGCTTCAATAATTTTTTTGCCATGGTTCGTATCTTTATTGGATGAATAACTTGAAGCCGGTTACCGTAAAGCACCGGTTATCAATACCATCATCCGAATTATTCAGCTTTCGGCACATTTAGGATACATATTTGGGTTTTTCTGGGCACTATATGTTATTGCAGTGTTCAGAGTAATTTGTGTGTGTCTTTTTCGTTTGTTTGAGAGCCATGGAGAGTGTTGGGTTGTGGGCGATTTTGGGTAGTATCTACCTACTTTATGTTACCTATTGCCGTGTTCAGAGTAATTTTTATGTGTCTTTTTCGTATGGTTGTGAGCCATGGAGAGAGTTGTGTTGTACCTTCTATAAGTGACCTACCTATTGCCGTGTTCAGAGTAATTTGTATGTGTCTTTTCCTTATGGTTGAGAGCCGTTGAGGGAGTTGTGTTGTAGGCCGCTGAAGATCTTCGAAACCTAGAGCGCATGGACAAGGAGAAACCTTCGAAAGAACAGCCAGCCTATGTGCTTCTGAGCTGTATTGTGGGTTCGATTCCCACCTAATAACATTTGTGTGATGAATATTGATGTTTGTTCTGTGTAGTTTTGTATTGTATGATGATACTTACATACAATACAGTATTATTTCCAAAATCTAGTTCCTGATGAATAGGTATTGATGTAGGTTCTGTGTTGTATTATATGATGATACATACACATCAAACAATACAGTATTATTTCCAAAATCTAGTTGTCTTATTACAAGCTTTGCTTGGTTTAGGCATGATGGAAATAAATCATTATTCTCCTGCCCTTATCCCACGCTAGGTGGGGTCGGCACAACATGTTCTCTTCTTCCACTCACTCCTATCAACCGTCAACTCTGCATCTACACCTTTCATACCCATGTCCTCTTTCACACAATCCATCATCTCTTTTTCGGCCTTCCCTTGCTCACATGTCCATCCACACTCAAATTCATAACCCTTTTGGTCAAATGACTATTATCCCTCCTCATTACATGCCAACCCAGCACTCCTCAACTTTTCTACAACTGGTGCCACTTTCAAACTTCCCCTTATAAACTCATTTCTGATCTTATCTAACCTTGTCACCCCACACATCCATCTTAACATTCGCATCTCAGTAACATGCACTTTCCTCTCATCCGTCTTCTTCATAGCCCAACCCTCTGATCCATGCATTGCGACAGGTCTGATGAATATTACAGGACATTTATTTCACACAGCATGAAATAGTCCTGTAATATTTATTAGGTATTATTTATGCTTCTCTCAGAAAGTATGACACTTCATCATGAAACACCCACCTTTTTATATATGAATAATAAGCAATTAAGTATAAGGTATATAGGTTTTATTTACATATTTGATTCTAAAATCTAATTAAGTGAATATGCGGTTGTCTCAATTTAACACATACTAATCTACCACTCTGCCAAATTCTTCTGATCAAGGCTGCTGAGGCGACAACCTCAGAAACCTAACTGTAAATATACATAAATGTAAGATAACATATTATGATTAAAACAAAAGTTAAATTAGGGTTATTATTAGATAAGCATTTCCTAATTGTGGTAAACATAAAAGTCTTTTTTATTTATTTTATTCTAATCTTCCACTATGATTTGTCCGCCATTCTCAACATTTGCTCTTCAGTTCCATTTGCTCTTCACCACCAACTCCACTCCTCAAGGGAGTGGAGGCTATAACAAGTCCTCCTTTGGTGCTATAAAAAGCCGGGGGCTCCAATATGTAATCGGTTTTCTGAAAATAATAGGACCTTATTAGAACAAGTTGGAGACAAAAATTCATCAAGCCATTCTTGTATTTGCCAAATAAGTATGTATGGCGGTGGTTTGCTTGATGTAGAACAAACAGCAGTGCACTTACTGCTGTTGTATTGCTGCTGCAATACACACCCACAAACTAATTCCAACACTTCACGCAAGTACTATCCCTCCATTTCGGGCGAAGTCTTCGTGGTCCCCGACCCTATAGAGTTAAGTCGGGATGCTACAATCGAAACGAAGAGCCGCAGTCATTTTGCAGCAAGATTTCCTCGTCTTTGGGAAACTATTCGAGGGGACGGCATATCTAATAATTACCACTCATGACGTAAGTAAAACGTGGAAAACTAAGTTAACGCACATTTTACTTATAAATTTATTAGAATTACTTACTTTTCGTGTCTACAAAGCACTCTAAATAAATATTTAGAACATTTTCTCATATATTTGTTTTTGTTTTGTGTTTACAAATACAAACTCGCATTAGAGGTGTGACTAATAAATTAATAATAGTTAGATAACCTAATATTAGCAATGTATATTCGTAATAGGTATTGGAATCTTTGGTATAATATTATTTTATAATAGTTAAATATTAGCCTGATCCAAGATTCGTTTCGTGAACTTCGCCGCGGTGGCTGTGATGGCGCTTAGTATTGTCGCTCTGCTCTGCCGTTAGTGTTATGTGTTCTCGTACGTAGATACTGAAGCGCTGTTCTTACTAGCGTCCATGCGAGCGAGGGTGAGATGAATAGTTATTCTATGATTTGATTGATATGCGTCTAGAAGTGAATGAATCTAAGTAAATACTAATAGTTTCTGTGATCGATATTGGTCTATTAATGAATGAATTTGTATGAATGATATTTGTCTAGAAGTGAGTGAATTTGAGTAAATAATAGTCTCTGTGATTGATATTCGTCTGCTAATGAGTGAATTTGTGCGAATGATATATGTCTAGTAGTGAGTGAATCTAATTAAATAATAGTCTGATTGATATTCGTCTGCTAATGAGTGAATTTGTGCGAATGATATTCGTCTAGAAGTGAGTGAATTTGAGTAAATAATAGTCTCTGTGATTGATATTCATCTGCTAAGGAGTCAATTTGTGTGAATAATAGCAATAAATAATCATTGTTGGTAGGTACCTACATAGGTAATTAACTTTTTAAATACGCCAACTTATCTTTATTTTCGTTCACAGTCCTAAGCCTCATAAAAGATGAAGAAAAATTTAATAACCGTTACATTTACATTATGTACGTATCATAATATACTTTTATCCGATTATGGATACCAACCCAAAGAGAATACCTGATAGAATATCTATTAAACGCCGTAAGTAGCGTTGAATACAGAATCGGAATCAGTCGAAACACTACCTATTATTTGACTATTACATTATAATAGGTATCATAACATAATCCCAGCAATTAAATAATACGAAAATATGACCCTAATACACCATCTCTATTACAAACTCTCATCACATTGGGAACTTCTTCTTCTTCTTCTTTGATTGGCCTCTGCGTTTCGTTGCGTTTGCATAACACACCATTTTTCGGTTTTATGATTAAAATAATTAGTTTTAAGGTAAAATTACTATTTTATACCTAGAAATAAAAAATAATAAGTACTACAGAGTATCAATAAATGACATTCTAATTAAAAAAATATGGTAGATCGCATTTTTATTAAAACGTTGCGTTTCGTTTATTTAATATTTGTTTCTTATTGAAATCCCATTCTAATCCATTGTATGCTAGGAGTCCCATCTTAACATTGACGAACTTCATAAAGAACGGCGGTACCATTGCAGACTTATCGATTGATGAAGATGGAGATGAAATCAATGGATGACAATGAACTTCGGCGAAATGCCCGGTAGCCTCACTGATCCTCAGGTTGTTGAAAATTGCGGGAGAAGAGCGCTTCCACCTAAAATAATTTACATATTAGCACAGAATTTATGGTCTGTGCATTTTTATAGCGACCGAAACCAAGGATCTAGTAGGTATTGCGAAACCAGGTAGGTATTTAATAGCTACATTTAATAGGTAATCAATCACCATACAATTCCATGTAAAGCGCCTATCATACATTTAAACAATAGCTTATTGGAAACCTATTACATGGATACGAATATGACAATACTGAGGTTATAGGAAACAAATGAAATATAAAAAAAAATATATAGATAGAACATAATTAAAGTTATTGTCAACATAGGGGCACGTGATGACAATAACCCATGCTGTTCTGCAGGCCTATTACCTAACTCTGTTTCATTTGGGTTTCAATCGGTTTCAATCAGAAATGCAGGCATTTTAATTGAAACCCATTGAAACCCAAATGAAACAGAGTTAGGTAATAGGCCTGCTGATCACACAGTGAATAGCTCCCTCTAGGCAAGCGTGCTCCATCATTGGCCGCATCATTACTTAAAAGGCCGTAACTAAGCTTATCAAGCAAACTGAAAAAACAAAAAAGAACTGTTTTACCTATTTTAAACGTACGATATATTAGCATAGGTAGTCTACATTTAATACTATACATAATACACTACGATAAAGCCCTTTCGCCGTTTTTAAGGTTAATGTGGTCACGGAAGACTTTGAGTTTTTAGGTACCTACTTGGTACTTAAAAGTTTATATTAGTAAGGAAGAGGAGTGTAGAAAGTTTTAAATTGTTAATTAAATAAGTACGTATTGTATTTACAAAAAAAAGTATACCGGTATTATTTCCGTAATATTTTTCCCATACATATAACAAGCTTTGCTTAGTTTGGGACTAGATGGTACTGTGCGAAATTAATGTCCTGTAATATTCATTTATTTAATTTTTACTTTAAATGTGGATAAACTCCTAAATACCCTGTATTCGTTTCAGTAATTCGATTTTTTAAACATACAAGTACAGGCGTTCGCAATAACATGTACACACGTCATAATTTTCAAAATGAAACCATTACTTTCATATTCACGTCTGGTAAAATCTATCTCTATTTACCTATGCGTTCCATATTCCTGATAGATATATCACACGTGAAAACCAAATTTGCAAAACCATTAAAAAAATTATAAGGTGTATCGATATGCATAATTATTGCAGGCTGTGTACATAATGTTAAAAAAATCCTGTAGTTAAGTTTATTTTCAGCTAAATTCCGGAGAGAGTCATCAGTGTAACGGCAGTCAAATCAAGTCACCTTCTTTGTATATTTATAATTCTCACGTACGTGTCTTTGTCCCAGAGCTACTGAACGGGCTCCTACTCCGTGTTTTCAAAAATCTTGCGGGGCTTTTGATTGAGGCGACACGTGACCCAAGGGCTGGCTCTTATTTAGGCCAGCGAATTAGCATAGCTATTCAGCGTGGCAATGCAGCCAGTGTCTTGGGCACGCTTCCGTCTGGTACTGGTCTGGAACAGTTGAGTTACCTATAGGCCGTTTGTAACGGTCCTTAGGTAATCTGACTGATTCCTTTGTACATAGTTAGTTTAATTGTACTTTTTATTAAATACATGTACAACTGTTCTCTATACCTACTGTTGATTATAACACACGGGTTTTACTCTCGTATACGGTGTTCTCTATAGCTGTAAATGGCGCTATAATTGATTACCTATCGCAATTATGTCATTATAAGTAACTATGTCGTTACTAGGTAATATAGTTCACAATATCAATGATATATTTCCTCGTGCCTGCTCTATAAAACTTGTAATGTTGGTTAAATTAACCGCCTCTGTGGTTAGATGGTTCGCTTACCAGTATTACACCCAACAATTTTTAATTGTTGTGTCATTTAGAGGTAAGACAGCCAGTTCCTCAGTCTGTTGAGGGTTCGGGGTGAAGTGTGCCTTCAGTTTCGGCCTGATCTTCTCGGCTCGAGCTATCGGCTATTCTCTATATATAGCTTAACCATATCCAATTAAAACTAGAAAATGTATTTTGAGTTGAACATGAACATGAACGAAAAACTACGTGTGTATGGAACATACACACGTAGTCCTACGTCGTGTACGTCTACCTACCTACTGCTGGACCTTGAGGTCGCAAAGTTCCACGCCTTGTGCAAGTCACAAGTTGACGCAGTCAATGTCAAAGATGACGTTTGATTGACCAAGTTAGCGAAAAGATGGGTAACAGCCGTTCTAGATAATCATAAATTTCCCTAATTACACAAAGAATAACTTTTGCTGACGGCTTTACCCACGCCTAGAACAATATCTGTGCAAAATTCAGCTCAATCCGTTCAGTTGTCTTTGCGTGTTGGAAGCACAATGAAAGAATCAGTTTTGTATGGCTATGATCGTCCCATTTTCATCTACCGGGAACTGATTGATGGGATGAAAGTAGCCTTTATCTCTTACGGCATAAAGCAGTTTCAGCTCAATTTAATCAGTAGTTTTGGCTTTTTTTGTTTAGTTTGTTTTTTAACTTCCCCGGACGAGCCCTCTCACAAGGGGCTCTACTACTCTCAAAAATAATGCAAAACAAACTATAAATCGCATTTATAGTATTACTTAGGATGAGTCTCACGTTGAGTCATAGTTGAAGTAATTCATTCATTATGCACTAATACCATTAGCAGCTATCTAGTTGACGTGGGCACCTTTTCTCTGAAGTATCACTTAGTAAGTACCTAGTCTTGCTATCTGTACTTCCGGATCCGGTTAGCAAGAGGATTTTTCCTTAATCGATTTAGTATGAATTCGGTTGGTAGTCATTGTGTCACATATGTTAACCAAATGGTAAGATAAAGACCAAGCAAGTCCGGGACTTCGGTTTCATTCCCATTATTCCGTGGGATCTAGTGGACTAGTATTGCAAACATAATTAAGAAAGCCCAACGTAACGGCCGAAATGCCTGAAGAAATAGAATAGGAGAACCGACACTGCCTAACGTGGGACATGGGTTAGAAGATCTATGATCTCCAAAACCGAAGTTAATTTGTGTGTCAGGAGAAAATTTAACTTAAGAAACACAGCAACTATCTAGCACCAATCTAAGTATAATTTGGTTTATTGTCATAACTCCACTAAGCTATCCCTACCTATGACATTTTTTTTTTAAGTTTTGGCGTTTTCCCTACTAACATTTTTAATCCTTTTAAACAATAAACCCCAGCAAATCACCTTTAACAATAAGAATAGTATGTGGGAACTAGATAACGGATGTGCAATGTAACCAATGTCTCGGGCACGCTTCCGCCTGCTACAGTCAGGTATCCTTGTTACTCGTACATTACCAGCAATGTGCGAAGAAAAAATATTCTTCGTACAAAACCGGGTAATGTACTAAGAAACTTTCGTTCTTTGTACATTACCAATTACATTACCAGTTATATACAAGTATGTTAATATTCTTCCTACATTACCCGGTTTTGTTCAAAGAAATATTTGTTCCTTGTGCAAAACCAAGGAGATTCTCCGAGTAGTGGATCTGATTTTATAATGTAGGTTCATCTTTTTATTTTCAAATATTGACAAGCTTGACATACCTTTTATTGTCATTCATGAAATGAAATACAAAATGTGAAATGAAGATAGTTATCATGATTCTTTACTTGTGATATTTGATCTTCAGTAGGTACAAATAATCAGTGATAATGTCTACTGAAAGGCCGAGCACTTCTAAGAATACGAATGAACTGGTGTATATTCCATCCAGAATAGGAGGTCAAATGCTGTTATAAGATGGCTACAAATACCATAAAGGAAAGCGTTTCCGAAATAGTTCACAATATTGGGCTTGTGGGAATTTCAAAATATGTAGTGGCAGTTTACCAGTGTTTGAAAATAAAGCTATAGCTAGTGCTCTGCATCATGATAGTTGCATTCCGAATCAACCCAAAAACATTATGCTGAAAGAGTTCGACCGATTACGGAAAAATGTGTCTTGAGGAACTTGCTTTCATAAAGTTAAATATTTCCCCATTTAAGATAATGTTAGCATTGCTGACTTGAACATTAGGCAAGGTGAATCTAATCGTTTTTTTTTTCAAATTTAATAAGATGTTATTTACCGTAAACCAATCAAGAACTCAAGCTAGAGAAGCATTTACACAATCATAATTATCTTTAGCCATATCAACTCTAAATATTAATGAAGTATCGTCTGCAAACAATACAATATCACATAAATACACTACATAGGAAGGCAGATCATTGACATAGATTAGAAACAAAAAAGGCCCCAAGATTAACCCTTGTGGTACACCGATGTTAGTGGAAGTTCCCGAAGATTTGCTACCGTTAGTGTCCACTTTTTGAATGCGATTCGTTAGGTAACTACGCATTAGGCTTATTGCCTGATTCTGAATACCATAGTGTTTAAGCTTTGAGATTGAGGTGTTATGATCTACGCAGTCGAAAGCCTTAGATAAATCACAGAATACTCCTATGACATCCTATTTTCCATTAAGAAGTCCATTAATGTCCATTAAGAAGACACTAACTCGGAGAACCTTCTTGGTTTTGCACAAAGAACAAAGGTTTCTTTGAACAAAACCGGGTAATGTAGAAAGAATATTAACATACTTGTATATAACTGGTAGTGTAATTGGTAATGTACAAAGAATGAAAGTTTCTTAGTACATTACCCGGTTTTGTACGAAGAATATTTTTTCTTTGTTCATTGCTGGTAATGTTACTTGGTAATGTACGAGTAACAAGCCGTCAGGTCTGAGCAAAATATCCTATCGACTGTTTGTAACAGTACTTATGTAATACGACTGGTTACCTGGAAATCTCTTAAAAGCGAAAAACCACCCACTACATTTATAATATGTACAATTAAGTATTTACAGGACAGGACACTAATTTTACACAGCGCCATCTATTCCCAAACTAAGCATAACTTGTAATATGGGAACTAGATTACGGATAGAATATATAAATACTTTTTTTTGTAAATACATACTTATCATACAATACAACACCCAAACAAAATATTTTCATTCATTCATTCATTCAAAGCTGAATAACTGACCCCGACTGAACCTCTACTCTACCTACTTCATAGCTACTTAGCTGTGTGACTGTATGTTTATATATTGCATATAAGACCTTACTCAAGGTGTTTAAGGTAGATCCTCAGGGTTATGTAAGCGAGATTTATTTAAGTGTAGTTTTTAGTTTTTTTTTATTTAATATGAATAGACACTGAATACTAAACAATGTTGAAAACCATTATAAATATAAACATTGAATTAAAAAAAATATTGTTGATGTAAAGACAACAATTTACCAAAAACTGTAAACGCGTACCTAACGCTGATGAACAACCTTAAATAGGTATGTACCGTGTGAGTACGAAGTAGGTACAATTCAAGGTGTTTTCTATTTACTTATGTTAAAACCACTTTCGTAACCTAATGGTAATGGTAGGTAATGTACAGTCGCCTGCAAAAATATGTACCTACTTATTTATACACGTCGTTTTTCAAAATGACTCTATTTTCTAGTGCTCCCCGGTATCAGGTCCAGAGGTCCCGAGTTCCATTCCCAGGGGAGTACAATATTGTGCTGGGTTTGGTTGGTGGTAGGACTTCGTTTAGGTCCGCCTGGCTAACTACCACCATCTTACGTAGTTCTGTCGCTATAACAACTATTCTTAAATTGTTATGTTCCGCCATTTAGAGAAAAGATGGAGAAGAAGAAGTTTTTAGTGACGATTCCGAGTGCGCTTCCACCTTCGGCCTCATCATAGCTTGAAAAATCTGATGGCCGAACCACTCTCGTATAATAATAAAAAAAAAGTCTGGTATATCCTGTCATTTTACTTGATCACACTTGAATACCAAATAAATATCATATACATAGATGTGGGTACCAAAACTATTTTGAAAATTATGAAGTAAGTGATCGTATAATATTTACCAGATCATGGAATTCCTCTCACTCTCGGTTGACGATGGGGTAAATCAGGCACGGGGTAAAGCGGGAACGGGGTAAGGCGGAAAATTGCGATCATACGTTCGGTCGATACAAACATCGATCGTTATTTTTAACTGACTTCAAATAAAGGAGGTAAGCCAGTTCCTCAGTTTGTTGAGGATTCCGGGCGCCTCCACCTTCGGCCTTATCTCAACTTGTTACCAGGTGAGATGAAGGCCAAGCGTTTCCCCATCATACATTAAAAAAGGAGGAGGTTCTCAATTCGGTTGTATTTTTTTACCTTAGAGCTATTTCTAAGTTTATAGTGGTGTAGTCGGTTTCAATTTTTTTCAGAAGCAGCTTAAGTATCGACTTTACGGTGTGCCCAGTGCCGAGGAATTTCATGTTTTTATTTTCAATTTCAATTTCAATTTCATTATACGAACGGGCTTCGACATAGGTATACATATTATTGAAGGCGTATGTCCCTGGTTATCAGCGTTATGTCTTTCAAATATATATACCTACTATACCTACTAAAAGTACCTACTACAGTTATTTATTACCTGACCGTAGGTAACTGTTGGCTGTTCGACCTCCTGAATTATTTTGTCATTGTCTCGTATTTGTCAGATCGATTTGCAAATTACTTCTAGAATTCATGCAGAGGTTGAAAATTGACCGGAAAAATAATGATTTCTGCTGCTCCATAAACTTTACTTTGCCAAATCTCACACACCTCCACACCTTATGCTTTGAAAGTAGTAGGTACCACACTCCTATACAAACGTAGTTTAGTTTGTATTACGTCAGAATCAAATGAAAATTTCGCAGGTACTTTCTCGTTTTCTCTTCAAATTGTCTTTTCCTTGCTTTGATCGCACTTTGTTGTTTGAAGATTTATTTAAATTAGGATATAGACAGGTTTTATGTTCACCTACACACAATGTATTTTTTTAAATGGAATACCTACTCGAAAATGGAAAAGAATGTATGACCACAAACCTTTTTATTGTTTCAGTGCATCAGAAGGTTCGTTCTTCCCGCCGCGATCCGTTACCAAATCAGACATAGTGCACATCTACGACAAGGATCTGTGTCGGATTCTGCCGCTCAAGTATCGGAAGGATGTATACAAAGATGGTAAGATCATACACGCTCATAGTTCATAGCTCAGATGGTAGTAACTCTGCCTTCTGCGCTGTGGGTTCGATTCCCACCCAGGACAAACATTTGTGTGATGATAGATGTTTGTTCTGTGTTTGGGTATTGTAACATATATAGTAGGTACGTATATACAAAAAGAAATTAAGTATTCTATCCGTAATCTAGTTCCCATATTACACAAGCTATGCTTAGTTTGGGGCTAAATGGCGCTGTGTAAAATTAATGTCCATATATATTATTTATCATAGAAAAAACAATTTTGCTTATTTTTATGATGAGATATGAATGCTAAGATTTGGACATAGAGGATGTACAAAAGCAGGTTGAAAAAGCAGTATATAATGTCGAGTAAAGTGTATAGATTATGTGGAGTACGAATGGTACACTTGGTGGGGAAGAACTCGGCGACCGTTCTCTGAGAAGTCGGAGATGTTCTCGAGAAAGGCCAGCTCTGGAGCACCCTAAGCCTAAACCGAGGAGCATGTATAAAGAACATGATGAGAGTGAATGAGGCGAGAGATGTGCAAGGAGAGTATTGGAAATCCATTCACGCCCCTCTGGGATACAGGCGTCAGTTCATGTATGTATGTCAAGCCTCATAGCTCAGTAACAAGCCTCATAGCTCAGTTGGTAGTAACTCTGCCTTCTGCGCTGTAGGTTGTGGGTTCGATTCCCACCCAGGACAAACATTTGTGTGATGAATATAGATGTTTGTTCTGTGTTTGGGTGTGGTATCATATAGTACGTATGTATTTACAAAAAGTATTCTATCCGTAATCTAGTTCCCATATTACAAGCTATGCTTAGTTTGGGGCTAGATGGCGCTGTGTGAAATTAACGTCTTGTAATATTTATTTATTTATTTATGTATGTGTGTTCGCAGGCATCCAAACCGGGCTGTACACGCCGCCCAGTGACACATTAGAATGCGCGGATCTGAACCCAGACAACCGGTGCTACTGTCAAGGAGAGGCCTGCCCTCCGCGCGGCTTGCAGAACATCAGTCCTTGTCAGTACAGTGAGTACCTACGTTACTTATCATTCATACGTGAGTAGTGTTGCTAGTGACAGGGCTCGTCCGGGGAAGTACACCACGAGGAAACATTAGAGCACGTGATCCTTTACTGCTCGGCTGCAGAATCGGAAAGGGAGAAGACGGGCCTTAGGATGCTTTGCCTTCGTCCACAACACCTTTGTCACTTTTACTGTCGCTGTCGCGAATCCTGGCGCTTAATGAGTGTCACCAACATTTATAATATATTAGGTCCTTACATTTGGCGTTTTGTCGTACTGGCCACTTTGATCTTAAATATCTCCTCTTTGGTTAGGAATTCCAAATTCAAATTTAAACAGCTATTTACTCATGCATTTGTGTTTCGAAAACCTTTGTTGGTATGGATGGTGGTAGGATTTTGTTTAAGTCCGCCTGGCTGCCATCTTACCTAAATCTGTCGCCATAATAACAATTCTTAAAAAAAATGTTGTTCCGGCATTCAGATGTAAGATAGACATTTCCTCAGTTTGTTGAGGATTCCGGGTGAAGTGCACCTCCGCCTTCGGCTTATCTCAACTTGTAACCAGGTGAGATGAAGGCCAAGCGCTTCCCGTAGTACAATAAATAATAAAAAAAACAAAGTCCTGCTCCGGTATTGTGAAGAGCTGGGCTGGCTGGGGTAGGGTAAGTTAAAACCTTGGGGGACAATGCACAATACACCCCACAGCGGGACTTCAATGCAGGCCTTGGTCACCCCCACTCAGAATAACAATAACAATATGAATACCATACCAATGTTAGCCGCTAAGCAGTTCCCCGTGTTTCGGGCGGAGTGCCAGGTTTCCGGGACAGTTTGCTCCATTGTAGACCTCATCCTCGGCAGGCAAACTTCGTGGTCAGAAGCTTTCTCATCAAAAAAACTGCGTATCTAAACTTGGAGTACTTACATAGGCATCAAGAAACAAGCCTCAAAGCTCAGTTGGTAGTAACTCTGCTTTGTGTGCTGTAGGTTGTGGGTTCGATTCACCCAACAACCAACATTTGTGTGATGAAATAGATGTTTGTTCTTTGTTTGGGTGTTGTATCATATAGTAGATACATTATATTTACAAAAATAATTAAGTATTCTATCTGTAATGTAATCAGTTTCCATATTACAAGCTATGCTTAGTTTGGTGCTAGATGGCGCTGTGACATGAACGTCCTGTAATATTTATCTGTGTATGTTCCCAGACGCCCCCGTGTACCTGTCGTACCCTCACTTCTACGAGGCAGACTCGACTCTCCTCACGCACTTCGACGGACTCAAGCCGAACAAGAAGAAACACCAAACTTACTTCATGATCCAGCCGGTGAGAGGAATCTCTTGCACTAGCTATCGTACCCGGATAAAAGTAGCCTATGTCCTTCTCCATACCATAGCATACACTACATCCAAGCCAAGGTTTACTAAGATCCGTTCAGCTGTTTAATAAATGGCCAGTTACTTTCGAACTTATGAAACTACAAAACTGCACAAAGTGTGTTGAGAATATTGATGTGTTTACCTGTGTGTGTGTAATTTCAGAAACTAGGCGTCCCTCTGGAGGGGTTCGTGCGCGTTCAGCTCAACATCAAAGTGAACCGGGCTCCGAACATACGCGTCAACGACATCCACAAGTTCCCGGATATCATCTTCCCCGTTATGTGGCTGGAAGAAGTAAGGCATCATTCTCTCATAAGCGATAAGGCCTTCCGATAAACGAAACTTCTAATCATTATAATTTGCTACGATATCTTGTTTACAACCGCATCTATGGTCTAGTGGTTCAAGCCACCGATTTCAGATCCACAGGTTTGGAGCAATATCGTGCTTGGTTTGGTTGGTGGTAAGGTTTCGTTTAAGTCCACCTGGCTAGCTACCACCATCTTACCTAAATCTGTCGTATTACATAATAACATAAAAATTGTTGTGTTCCGGCATTTAGAGGTAAGTTGGCCAGTTCCTCAGTTAGTTGAGGATTCCGGGTGAAGTGCGCTTCCACCTTCGGCCTTATTAACTGTAACCAGGTGAGATGAAGGTCAAGCGCTTCCTCGTCAAAAAATTAAAAATGATCGACTGCCTTGAAGTAGTCGGGTAAAATACCTACCTAAGAAGTGGTTATTCTCGTTTCGAGTCTCACGATAAGACATTTGGAGTGTATTGCCAGGAACAGCCGAAGTAGATGGTGTTAGAATTTTCGTAACCAAATAATGCACGGAAGACAGAAACGCTAGCAAAGTTTAACTAAAAGCTAAGTACCTGCTTCAAATTGACGACATTTCATAGATAAACTTGGTAATGTGTGCGTAACAGCTATTTTTTCTATCGCGAAAACATTACCTACCAATCTTATCTGAAACCCCGAATTGAAAACAAAACACCAAAGTGTCACTTACCCAATGTTGTCTGTATAATTTACTCAAGCACCGAGAATTATCGGTGTTTTATGCCTTATGGTGCCTCTTAATGGGATCCCAAGTTATCTCTCCACATGTTAATACACTTTCAACAGGGCGTCCACGAAGTGACAACTCCAATATGGCGCTGGATCTTCCTGGCCACGGCCGTCGGGCCGGTGGCAGCTCCGCTCATCAACTACGGCATGATCCTCTTCGGCCTATCTCTCCTCGCACTGGTCTTCTTCCGGGCCTACCGGTCCTTCATACTCGGACAGAAGCGACCCCCGTGCTTACTGGACAGGTTGGGCGTACTGGACCCCAAGCGCATCGTGGACCGACAAGCGCAGAAACTAAACCGCCACCCGGCGTACCACAACTTGAACCAGCTGCACAATCTGAACCTCCACAATCTGAACCTCCACAATCAGAAGCTGCACGAGCTGATGTTTGTGGAGGACTTGAGTCGGAGTATGGAGGAGTTCAAATCGGTGCTGAAAACGGATTTTGTGAAAAGCACGTTCAGTGATGTTGAGCGGGAGAGTCTCATCCGGTCGGATAACGCGTTTATACTATCCGAACATAGGAACAAGAGGTTTAGTTTAGATAGCTAAATTGTAATCATCCCGTGCTGGTAGATTGACTACTGTGTGAATTCACTCGAGCGATATGAATGTGGGTTCGAATCTGGGTAAGCTTTAAATATGTTTTGCACTTTTTGTAATTTTAATATCATTAAAGAAAGTTTTTTTCGTTTGTGAAACCTCAACACAAGGTATTTGATGATTTACGAAATGTTTTATTACTTGCCATCAAATACTATCATGATGCGAAAATGGCCCAGATTTAAATCTATACGTGCAATTGTCATCAAGATTGGTCCAGCCGTTTTGGCATGAAAGTGCGACAGACAACATTTTCACTTTTGTAATATAACATTTTTATTTTTTCGACTGGTGGTTGCTGTGTTTGGACTTATTGAGAAAGTCTGATGTATAGTTTTATATGGTTCGGTAAACCTGTACTTAGTTAAATAACAAAGGCAAATAAATAAAAGGTATTTAATAATCAATTCGGCCATTTGAAATATTCAAATGGCCGAGTACGTCAGTGCCTAGGTTTTTTTTGCATTCTGTATTTTATTTCAATTCACTTTGACGAAATACATTTTGGAGCTTACCAAAACCTATTTAATTAGCTGATGGGTTAAATGATAGCCAATAACAAATACTTTTAATAAGAAACCTATAAGATTTATTTATGCCTTTACATCATCATCATCTTCCTGCCCTTTATCCCTTCAGTGTCTCACTCCATCCATCAGACGTCATTTTCATGTTCACTCCTTTCTTGTCCATATAATCCTTCACTTGAAATCTTCAACTTTAGTCGAGTACTTATAGAACACATATTTTATGGTAAGTATTCAATACTGAAATGCCGTATATCAAATTAATAGTAGGTGGGTCCAGTCAACGTTAACCTTAATTTAAACTGTATTGTAAACGTAATCTAAATATAAAAAAATCGTCGTGAAGCTGACCGACTGACAATCAACGCACAGGTTCTGAAGACTTGAAATTGTCAGGGTACCTTCCTTTGGTATTGTAGGGGTGCACTAAGGATTTGACGAAGTGCCGGTTGTATGCTAGTAAGCAATCATTTTGATCCATCTCATTTATAATAAAAAATATCATAATTAAATTTCCCAAACCACAAAAATCGTCCCAAGTGGTAAATGACGAATCAAGAACATTTCTGAAGCGGACGTCGACTGAACCTACTTTCTATTTTGAGTTTGAGACTTTTGTTAATTTTACTTGGGTGTTAGTTTTCTTGGACTTTTGCATTCCATAAGTTAAAGCTTTTGCTCAATTATTCTGGGTACTTCTTTTAGAGTTGCTAAAACTATGTGCCTTACTTACTTACTTTATTTTATATACATCTAATATTATAATATGTAAATAATATAACCAATTTCCTAAGTGTAACCTCAATACCACTTTTATTTGGTACCGATATCATTAGAATTGTTAAAGTATCCATCTAAAGGTACTGAAATACTTAAGTATGTGATTTAATAATTAAGTAGGTAATCTTTTATACTGACCAATATATACAGGGTGGGCAAATAACAGATATACACTTTATTTTTTATTTTATTTTCTATAAAATTTACAAATTATTAAGTTTTTTTTTTAAATATAGTATTTAGAGACGGCAATTAAATATGGAAAATAATGTCAGAAGAATGTCCACTTCAAGCAGCATTGCATATGTGAACCCTTTTCATTGCGTTTTAGATTACATTTTCACACATTTCCTGCGTTATCTCAGTTTTTAAGGACAATACGCTGGCCTGGTTCTAAGCCGGGGGCGACAGCGTTGCGCGGACCTGGCTGGTGCGTTATCTCAGTGACCGTATCTCGGATATTTTGTTTAATTGTTGAAGGTTCAATGGCCTGTTAGCATAGAAACGTCCCTTTAGATAGCCCCACAGAAAAAAATCTGGAGCTGTTAACGATTCTTGGGGGGCAGTCATATTCACCGTTACTTTTGATGGATTTTAATGAAATCTGGGTCTCTTTACAGCTTGGTTAGCATAACACTACAGAAACCACGCCGTCCGCGATCTCGAGGCTTAAGAAGGCCCAGTGGTCTCACTTTCCCATACAAACGTAGTTCCACTTTTATTTCGAAATGGCAAGTCTGATTCAAAAGCTTTTGGCAGGTATAATCGAATAGGGATAATATGTGTCTGTGGTGCGTTACTTTTTTTAAAAACGAATACATACCAAAATATATGGAAAAGAGTTTTTCCATACAAACACTCTTTTCCATATTTTATTTATTGTCATTGTTATTGCGTTTTAAGAAAAAGTAGCGCACCACAGACACAGAATATCTCTTTCCGATTATACCTGCAATATTTCATGTGAATCGGGTAACCACTTTGAAATGAAAAAAGGCTACAGGGCCCTCTTAAGTTCTTGAGTTATCTGAACCTTGGAATCACACCAAGAGAATGAATCCATCTTCAGAGTTGTCCGTAGAGAAGACAACTTAATTCCGAGTTGTTGAGAACGTCGCCTTACAATGCCATGCTGCTCAAATGTTTTCTCTAAACAAGTTATTGTTAGCCGCGAAGGTAAGAGATTTCTACCAAAATATGGCCGCAATTTTCTGATGTTTCCGTAATACATGATTAGTTTGAGTAGAATGTTTCAATAATTAAAACACGTTGATCAGCCGTAAAGCGCTCCATATCAAATTTGCCGTATTTATACAAAATAAATTTAATGAAACAACAGTCATATTTGCCGCCAAAACAAAAAATGGCGGCAAAAAAAGTTGTACACCTCCAAGTTGCCCACCCTGTAGTAGCGTAGGCTTTAAATAAATATTTTTGCATCGAATAATTCAAAATAGTTTATTTCTGGGCCCACGTTACACTTTTCTTTTAGAAAGAAAGTTTGGATAATTGAATTTATTTGCTCAATTTTGATAGTCTAGCTAGATAATAATGATGGTTAGGTTTTTATCGTCAACTCTAATATAAAACATATCTAATATAATGCATACCAATGTCGTTTTAAAATGAAGAAGACGGAAGCTCAAGCAAAGCTTTAAATCAAGATTTTTCATTCTTTTGAAAATCATAACATTCCATTTTAGTTAAGTTGGTTAAGGACTTTGTTTGTACGACTTATTCTCTAAGGACTGTAAATATAATATTTAAGGATGTCTTACAAAAGTGTTTATAAAAATAAATGTATTTTCCTTATAAATTTGTTTAAGTGCCTTACCTACCTACCCTCGTCAACCTGAGAGAAATTTCCTAAATATCATCGTGGTAACATGCGTGCTCTTGACCATTAGTCAATTATTACATAATTATGTCGATTATATTGAATTTTTACTCTATATTTGGCAAAATATAGAGTAAAAATTCTAAATAAAACTCGAAATAGCCTAAAAATTATTTTATTGACTAGCAAAATTATGCCGTAATAATATATGTATAACTTGAAATGCTTATACTAACAAGCGTTATTCTATAGTATACTAGTAACTGGACATTTTTTACTATGATATAAACCAACACGTTTCCACGTCATCTCTTGATGAAAAACAAGCAACAGAAATCGCTACATCTATTGTTTCATGATGTTTTATTCGTAAGTATTTGCATGCTGGTATTGTACGGTTTGTGTATCGTTTGTTTGAAGACAATTATAAATATTGCTTGTGAAAAATATGTGCCCGAGGAGGACATATAACGATTGATTCTGGATTTGTCCCACAATTTCACAAAGCGTGGGAAGATTCAAGAATTTTAAATTAGACCAAATATTAAGCAAATATAGTGTTTTATGTAAATAGTATTTTTTACTTACCAATAAAACATCGAAACTGGCTTTAATGTTTTTCGAAAATATTTATAATAGGTAATGTAACTACTACGTATACTTACAGAATACATCTAGATTTATAAAAATCTTAATATTATTCACCATCAATTTACGTATATTCGTTTCATTAAAACAGACTAACATCACCGTTTTATTTTTAATTTTAGAGAATTTTCAACCGACATTTGAGAATAAAAACAAAGTCTCACTAGTTGTCATAGTCACGAAATGGACAACTAATCTAACTAGTACAGTAGTAAAATCGATCAGCCCAGTCCACTAACGACTTAGGTACTACTGAACCAGTCATGTGCGATCAAGTCATTTACATATCATATTCGTTTAAACCTTTTTTTGAATATTCTGTTTCTTAATCTTCAAAGAATTTACTGTTAAATATGTTTGTCATTTTGATGAACAACGTTTTAATTTCCCGAAAATTATGTTTTAATCATCAAGACTATTTCAAAAGTTAAGTCTAAATTTAAAATTTTTCATTATTTCCATTAGTTTCGCGTATACAATTTTGAATCGAATGTAGGGTATACCGTTTTGAAATCGTATAATTATCGTATAACTTTAAAATAGGCCTTAGTAACAACTAATTTAATATCTAATATGGCGGCGAATAAATACAATGAGTTATTGTCTTGTATATGCGTGTACAATTTGTAAGATGTATACATTATTTAAAAATAATTTAAAAGTGGCTGAAATTGCATTTTCCTTTGCAAAAAATAATATAAATGATACAATTAACAATTTTTTTTTATTAAAATAAGTCTTTCTTTCGTTCTTAATTATACAAAAATGGCGATATTTACAATTAGGTCGTTTTGTTTTCAAAAGTTTAAACTGTACACTCGTATACAAAACAAATCTATAATAACACACGTTTAAAATAAATACATTCTGTCTATGGACGGTTTTTGCCTAGTTTCTGCGGTAAAAATACTTTCTATTTCATATTTCGGGTCTATAATAATAGGTCACGATTACTGATCATATTTCATTCGAACATGATATATACTAGTCTTATTCTTTCTTTTGTAGTAAAACATAATGTTTAATAAATTCAATGACAAAAACAACAGAAATCGGAAAGTCTTAATCTTGATCTTAATTATTTAAGCTTAATCCAACTTCTGTAAATATTTCACGTTTTAATGAATCGATGCCAGTTTGGTTTTACAAAAAACAAATAATAACGTTTTTTTTTTGTTAATGAAATCTTCTCAAAATCCCATACATAAGTTACTGTTGTCAAACGGAAGTTAATTAATTGCGATAAGTGCATATAATTTAATAAACTTTGACACCCCATTTGATTTATAAAAAGAGTTTGATTGTTACGATCGGTAATACATTAGTACTGTGATCTATTATCACAGACCCAGTCAGTCGGTTTGGTGGAAAATTATTATCACAACCGGCGTACAGATTCAATTGACGAATTTGGTTAAAAAATGCGTTTAAATTAATCTCTTTGAGATGTTTATCGTAGCATTGTTCGAGAAGAAATTGCCTTAATTTTGGGTATAATTTAAATTAAATTGGCTTTTATACAATATTGGCTCACATATGTAATTACATTTTTACGTCCTTCCAAATTTAAAATAATTGGTAGATATTTTATAACAGTCAGTATAAAAACAAATTTCAGTAGAAAATTAAAGCAATTTTCTCTCACAAAGATGGTTATAAATGAGTATTTTCTTTATTAACTATATTATTACGAATACTTGAGGTATGCTTTACGTATACATGGTTCTAAACTGTGGTAAATGTGTGCACATTTTTACGTTCTTTTATAAAGTTTTTATTTGTTGAACTTTAAAATTATGATTGATTTATTTCACCTTCTCTTTTTATAAAATCGTATACAAAGTTGAATTTACGTATAGTATTTCGTATACCTCACTAAAAAGCAAATTCCTGCTCTTGTATGCCTAAGCAGAGTAGGCATTCACCCGTCCAGGGCTAGCAAGAATCATCTTTAAAATAAAATACCTCTACAAAGATTACTAACATTCGAAAAAAAAATATTGCTCTTCAGCCGTTTGTTCTTATAAGTCTCAGAACATATCTAAACCACTATGTAAATCGTATACTTCATTCTTATTGTAAATCATAATCATGATATATTTCCTTTCATAAAAAGTAACTGTAATTAAATTTAATAATACAAAATATTATTTTTAAATAATTGACCGCATACCCAAGAGACACATAATTTTTACCAAATTACCAAATAAAATACATTTATTTTGCTCTATTTTATCAATGAACTTGTAAGAAATAGCATCATTATATTTGCCATCGCAAGTAAAAATAACTACAGTCCCTATAATTTTTGACACTTTTTCAGTAAAAATGTACACACACTCACAATTCTACACTAAACTTACAAATAAATTATGGTATACTGTTCAGTAATGTCTTTTTAAAATATTAAATAATTTGTGACACGATTATGTCATGTATAAATAAGTATACAAATAAATTATTATGTATACACTGAAAATATACGTATACAAGGAAATAATACGTATACTTAGTTACAATAGTATATAGTAACGTATTTTTGGAGAATTGTGGTAGATGATGAGACAATTTTAATTGCAACATTAAAAATTAGATGTATTATTTTTACAAAACTTTGCTTAGTGATACATAAGTATATATTATTCACCTTCAAAAAGATTTTTGAATAGAACCACAAGTCTCCGATTAGTGCTTATATTAACTTGGCTGTATCATTTTCGAACGTTCTACATGGGTAAGAACAAATCGCTTACAAATAACCGATCACTTTTATGTCCTCCGTAGCAACATCATATCACCGCTAAACCATTTTCGATCCTACACTTTGGTACAGATAGATCACCAACCTCAAATCACTGATTTTTAGCAAAAACCTAAAGAATGCTAGACCATTTTCGATGATCCTCTGTGGCACAGAGAGATCCACAACAGCAATCATCATCAATTTCATAAAAATACTTGAGCGCAGAGCCATTCTTGATACTACATTTACATACGGACAGGTAATCAATACAGGTCAACAGTAACAAAACTGATGATGATAATGACTCTTGAACTGCTTTCGATAATGCCTTCTGCCATAGATCGTTAAAAAGCAAAAATTGGTGCCATTAGCAGGCACCAATTCGACTGTTCGAATTTGTATTAACGGAGAACTAATTACGGTAATATTCTTTAGCAATGATTTTAATTTGTCAAGCCATTTTTGATTATATATTTTTTTGACAGATTGATTTGTGTAATAATTACCAATCAGCAACCAAGCTGTATTTTTTTATTTGAAATTTAAGGTCAGACTTGAGTTTTATGCATATTAGCGGCCAGTTCCTCAATCGTCAGTAATTCGATTAAATAAGAACTGTTAAGCCACTTTCGCTTATCCAGAAATATGTGCAGGCTGGGTAGTATGTGGTCGTTGCAGCTGTCGTCCGTCTGTTCGTTCTCAGCGCCCCAAGACTCCTCGGCGTTAACATTAAATGACGAGAAATGTCAACACTGCACGACACGACATCACACACCTCTTCACATTAACAAACTAGTAAAATAGGAACACAAACTTGTTTTGAAATAAACCAGGAGAAACTCTTGCCTGTTTTGATGATCCTCGCTCGTCTGGATAGATGTCTAGTGCATGCTGGGTATCGTGAACTGGTCGTTGGAGTGTTCGTCCGTCTGTTCGTTCTCATCGCCCGAAGGGTCCTCGGCTTCGTCTTCTGAAGACGAGAGCAGGCCTGCTGACAATCACAGTAGACTTTTACTAACCGCCATGGTCACGTGACGTGACACTGCTTCAAGTGATGTAGCTCTCTTCTAAGGGCTCTCATTCGAATTGAAGCATGTAATAAATCCGTGTCGAATTGAAGGGAGAGCGCAGATGTCTATAGCACAGGCTTTTAGTCTAGCATAGACATGATGCTAGCCAAAACGAGCCTTTTCAATATTACATAATTTTTCGTGACATTTTATTTTCATGTTTAGTTGATTGTAATGAAGTGATATCTAATTGAGTCTTAATGAATAAATAAATAATTTAAAAAGTGGCCCACTGACAGAGTGATCCAGTGATCACTATACACAGGGTCTATCATTAAGATAGGTCAGTGAGGAAAAAACGAAAAGGTATCATATAAAAACGCAAAAATAACTCACGTCACCATCAAAAACAAAATCAATCAATGAAAAATATCTTACCAGTCGGTTATCTACCTATTATCTATCGGGAATCGAACCCACACGTCTATTATGTTTTAAATTAGTGCACACCATTCGAACCAAATGTTTTGGGACGGGTATTTATAGAAGTAAGTTCAGTTCAGTTTCAGTTCAGGAAAACCTTCGTCGATTTGGCGGCGCTCGCTCACTTTCCATACAAACATCATACAACTTTATGGGAATCATATAAGTTCACTTTTTGGTCGCGATGATTCTTTCTGAACAATGTAGTAATATTGTTTTTTTTTTTATTGTACTGTACGACGGGAAAGCGCTTGGCCTTCATCTCACCTGGTAACAAATTAAGATAAGGCCGAAGGTGGAGGCGCACTTCACCCGGAATCCTCAACTAACTGAGGAACTGGCTATCTTACCTCTAAATGCCGGAACACGACAATTTTTAGAATTGTTGTTATGGCAACAGAATTAGGTAAGGTGGTGGTAGCTAGCCAGGCGGACTTAAACAAAGTCCTACCACCAACCAAACCAAGCACAATATTGTGCTCCCCTGGGGATCGAACCCGGGATCTCTGGATCTAAATTCGGTGGGTCGAGCCGCTAGACCAGAGGTGGTAAATTAAATACAACTCACCAGCCGTGAACTGCGGGTTGGAGAGCGCGTCGGGCCAGTACCTCTTGCCGATGGATGATCCGTTCTTGCCTTTTTTACCTCCTGCAATACGAACTATGATCACTCCAGGTCTGAGCTTTGTGGCGTTACCGTTTTTACGATTGAGTAAAAATCTATAGAAAAAACACGTTTTCTGTATGTTGAACCCTTACTATTATATTTTATTACAATCACACTAATATTATAAAAGCGTAAGTTTGTGTATGTGTGTACGTTTGTAGCTCCTTCACGTGTAAACGGCTGAACGGATTTGGATGACATTTTGTATGAAGATAGTTTATACACTGGATTTACACATAGGCTACTTTTTATCCCGGAAAAGTGTAGTGATCCCGTGGGATGGCTCTTCTTCTTCCCGGTCGTATGGCTAAATTAATAAAATCTGTTTGTATCTCGATTACGCTCAAACGGCCTAACGAATCACACTTATATTATAAAATCGTAAGTTTGTTTGTTGTGTATGTTTGAAACTCATTGACGTCTAAACGGCCGAATGGATTCGGATGAAATTTGGTACAAATATATTTTATAGCCTGGGGACATGGATGGAACATAGGCTACTTTTTATCCTATTAATGAGTTCCCGTGGGATGGAAATGGTATGAAAAAGTGTAGTGTTTCCGTGGGATGACCAAAAATTCAAATATGTTTGTCACTCAATTGATTCTCACTCAAAACTAGTTGCATCTCTTTGCCCGACTGCTCCCTGATTAAAATATACTATATATTATGTACATTGTGTGTTATTTAATTTGTTCTAGATTTCATCAATTCTATTTATGTTATATTATTATTGTACGCCCAGAATGGGTAGTGAAAAGGTTTGTAGCTTCGTAAGTATATAAAAGTTTGGTTATTTTGACAAATTATATTGGTATGATTCACTTAGCACTAACACTCTAAATAATTATTACTACTAAATGAATTATGGTAAAATGGTTATGAGCCGCTCTGGTTGATGATAAGACGCGAACTGAACTAGATTTACTTGATTCGCAGCAAAACTGCCCTTGTGAATGCTTACAACGCACTATGCGTTTTGCTGCGTGTTCAAATATCTTGAACAGGTAGAACTAAGTGGACATTGTTATTATTATATTTTAAGAACTGTTAGCTTTACCTGTGTATCGCAATAAATTTCCCATTCACGCGAGCCCCCCGTATCGTCAACAACCTCGGTGAATCCGATGACATGGATATATTTCACAATTTTTTGCCGAAATTGTTAGATGCTGCTACACAGTTCATATATCGTTTTTAAATGTTCATATTTCATGTGTATTTTTTATTTCTTATGTTCTTATTTTATTTCGGGTTTTTATTCAGATTTTGCGCTGCAATGTTATTTTATTTATGATTGATTATGTCTATTTTATCTTTGTATATAATAACATCGTCGTTTTCGTTACCAATGTATAGGCAATGTAAATGTATAAAAAAAAAACTGATTCTGATTCAATTACGCTCAAAGTGCACACAATTAATGAAATATTTAGAGATTGTCCAATTCCCTTACCAGGCTTGTCATTGCAGTCCAGCATGGGTTGCAGAATGCGCCGCCTCGCGTTGATGAACCAGTTGTTGACTTGCAGCAGCGTGAGTCGGGTCTGCGCCGCCAGCGTGCGCTTCTCTTCCTCGGTCGGGTACGGATGCTGGACATCACATTTTAAACATTACCGCTCGAAAGACAACTAATGGACGATGGATTTTTTCATTTACAATGGGTAAGCTATTGATTTCGAGGTTCGCCTGGGCAAGAATTATGTCTACGACGGAGCGAGCCTTCACGGAAACTGTCTGTCTATTAACTCTGTTTTTGAAGCTTTTGGAGTCGAAGGCCCGCGATACAGGAATCCTACTGCGGAAGCTGCTAGTGTACCACAAAATAATTTAATAGTCAACTTCTAATACGACTAGAGATTATGACTTTGGCCGCGCGCCATTTGGACACGAGTTTATATTAAAGTAAAGTAAAGTAATATTTATTGCACGAATACGTGTGAAAAATAGAGATGGTAACAATGTCAGAATGTGCATAAATGTATTCTACCGGATAACGGTAACGACGTACGGATGTAACGAGTTTATACAGTACGCATACGTACGATCGTGCTCGTACGAACTGAGTGCGCCCACTGACTACGTTATTCTCGTTAGTTTGTTTTCATAGTTTCTAGCGCGATGAATAATCTGTCATCATCATCATCATTAATTTAATAATATGACTATTGTCGACACAACTGATGAATGTTTCTCCATGTTGATCTTTCCAGAGCAGCCTCCTTGACCTCCTTATACGACACGACAGCGACTTTCTCTTTCACTTGGTTTATATAGTTTATTGTCGGTCTCCCTCTTCCTCTTCTACCTTCCACTTTCCCATATATGATGTTTTGTCGAGTCGTATAAGATGGCCGATCATTTTTCCTCTTCTGTTCTCAATAGCTTGTAATAGAGATCTTTCCTCGCTTACTTTAGGCAATACTTCAATGCTAGTCACTTTATCAGTCCAGCTGATTTTCTCCATTCTTCGCCAACACCACATTTCGAATGCCTCTAATATATTCTTATATTTCTTTGTCATCGTCCACGTCTCACACCCATACAACGCTACACTCCAAACATATGTTTTGACAAATTTATTTTTAACCTTTCTAGATATATTTGATGTAAAAATGTTTCTTTTATTGTTCAATGCTTGTTTGGTTACTGCAATTATTGCTTCAATATCTGATGTACATTTGGAATTTGAAGTTACAAGGCTGCCTAAATATCTGAACATCTTTACTCGTTCTAAATTAATATTATCTAAAGTAACTGTATTGAATATCAATTTGTCGGTTTTGGTTGCTGATAGTAATTTAGTTATGCTTATATTAATCTTGAGAGAAAATACTTTACAAGTATTATTCATGATGTCAATTAGAGCCTGTAAATAATTTTCTGTTTCTGCTAGAGCTAGAATAATCTGTATCTTCACGATAATTCTATTGTAACTGGAAGACTGCGTGGCGTCGTCGTGTCGTAGAACTGAATGGATGCGTGGAATATTTTCAAAAGTCACATTTATGGAGAATTTAATCATATTATGGAAGACTATGTAATGACCACATACTGTTTCATGGAATCACATATATTTTTTAATAAGAAATTTGTATTTTTACATTTTGATGAGTATGAGATTATGAGCTACACTTATCAGTTCTTTTTTTTATTTTGTTTAATAATATTGTGTGATTGAAAGAAACTAAGTGTAACTTTTGTGTACCTGTGGTGGAAATAAATGAACAAGTGTGAAATCGATATCGTGTCCTGTAATATTGTTGATTACAATGACGGTCGCGACTCACCACTAGATGTTGGAACAGCCAGGCGCGCATGGCTTGCGTGGCGTGTCGCGGCAGAACCCCCCTCTTCCCGCCGGACTCGTCGCAGTCTTCCTCGGGAGGGGGGGACCCGCTGACCGAAGAACACGAGTTATTCGAGTTTGTGCCTGGAAATTGTAATACAAATATATTAAAAATGTCGCGTAGGTAACTGACTGGGATTTCTTAACCTATTTAAAAAAAAGGAGGTTTCAGTATGTTTTTTTTTATTTTGTTACCTCAGAGCTCCGTCATTTCTTAACAGATTTGTAAAAAAATATTTTTTTGTTTGAAAGGATATATTATTCCAGACTGGTTCCATAGACATTTTTATCAAAATCAGCCCCTTAGCTTTTAAATAAAAAAAAACAGGATAATTGGGAACGAAAAATCGATCCTGACATTGTGCACCCCTACACTGCACCATAATAGAAACCGATTCATTTGTTTAGGTCATCTGTATTTATCTTCGTCTCCATCATAGCGTGGATATTTCCCAGAATCCCATATTATTGCACCCTTACACGACTCTTAAATAGGATGTTGTAGAGAACGAAAAATACTAAAAATAAGTTATTTAAAAAAAAAGGCACCAACTTCAATCTTGAAAATAAGACTTAGGGTAAGTCTCTAGCCAGGCAGACCTGAAGAGAATGAAGTCCCGTATCCGAATCAATAAATGTAAATGTTAGTTAGCGTATCGAGTGATCTCTACCAGAGCACGTATACATTAGAAGTAACATACCTGTGTAGGTGTCAGTTGGTATCAGCCCTGCGCCTATCTGACTTATCGGTGTCGACCCTTGCACTACGACGGGAGCTGAAACATATTAGCAATTATTTAAAAAAACATTTCACACAGCGCCATCTAGCCCCAAACTAAGCAACGCTGGGCAATTTGCTACAGAGAATGAAAAACATATTTATTACTAACATAAAACACATGTAATAAAAAAGAACAACATTATTCTAGGTAACGCACCGATATAAGTTTTTATGTAAAGTGGGGTGTAGTACTAATTGTCTGTTGATCCCCACACTAGGCACAGCCCGTATCGTGGGGACCAATATATTATTACCACTTGGGTAGCCACCTCGTATATTGGTATTATATAAACACTTATTTACTTTATTTCAGTACATACGTTAATTGCAAGCTCTTTTTAAGCATATTGCGTTTACAGAGAAGTGTTAGATTTGTCATAGTAAAAGTTTATTTGTGCTTCCTGCATTCCAACACAAATAAACTTTTACCCTAGTTTAACACTAATATAAATTAAATATAAATAAATAAATATTACAGAACATTAATATTACACAGCGCCATCTAGGCCCAAACTAAGCATAGCTTGTAATATGGGAACTAGATTACTGATAGAATACTTAAATACTTTTTGTAAATACATACGTACTATATGATACAACACCCAAACATAGAACAAACATCTATATTCATCACACAAAGGTTTGTTGCTGGGTGGGAATCGAACCAACAGCCTACAGTGTAGATGGCAGAGTTACTACAAACTGAGCTATGAGGCATAGTAAATACGGTAGAAGAGATATGTGGCCACGTGGGTATGGGCCCGCCTGCCAAATCGGATGTTGTGGGTTTAAATCCAGTCGTGCACCAATTAACTTTTAGGTTTTTTTTGGAAGTTTATGTGCGCATTTGACACATGCACATGCTCTGACGGAGGTCACATCGTGAGGTCCCTCTAGGTCCTCACGGATTGTTGCATGTGTCTCTGTTTAGTATTAATGCGCTCTACGCAGCTAAAATCGCGGCGGAATCGATTATGAGAGTTGACAACGGCAAGCTGTATGTAGGCGCATGCGTATCGTAAATACAACCTTTTGATAATTCTTATTCTGAGATCGCGTTGCTGGTATGTAGGTAGGTAATGTGACCATATGATGGTACCTTTACTGGCACAGAACGAATAACTTATTTACATTCGTCCTAATATTTATTCTGAGTCTAGGTGTTGTCTGACCGCTGCGAGGACGACAAGCACACGTCCGACGTCGACAGTGGTCACAGAGCTACTGATTGAAAAGCGGGCGCGCTGCGCCTGTAGTTTTTCAAATAATTCATGATTAAAATTAAATTTGAATTCGTATCAAAAAACAAGCTTACCTTTAATGTAGATCTACATGTAACCTATCATTTAAAATAAATCGTAAGTCAATATCCAATCGGTATCATATCAGGTGAATAAAAATTAGACTCGTGACTTGTTCAGAAGTTCTATAATTTTCCATTGGAAAAAGAGGAAACGTCTACTGACAGGGCCTTAAGCGACGATACCGATAGTAAGTTCGGACGTGCCTCTGATTACCCCATAGCAGGCGGTTTCTCTCGAAGGGGAAAAAGTCGTGAGCCTGTTACTGGTTTACGGTAATACTTACTGGGGGGGTCCCTGTGTGCCGTGAAAGGCCCCTCCGGATGAGTGGTGGGGGGGAAGACGGACGGATAAGGCAGCGGCGCAGGGGGCGACTGGAAACGGATAACAATTCAAGTCACTGTCAAACATTCAGCAGGTCGGAAAGGGAAGATCTACGTGTGCAGCACATTACCTTTTTAAAACCATTTTCCCATACAAATACTGTTTTTTTTTCATTTGTTTTCGGTTTATATCTTGATAAAATAGAATAGGATAGAGCAGAGGCTAGTAAACAAAGATAGATAGGAAAAGGACATACATTTCATACCTGATATTGTGGCGAGTTTGAAGTACTGGAATGGTCGTCTATGGAACCTGATAGGTTATTGTTACTTTCCACTCCCCCTGAAAATATATCTATTATATTATATCCATACTAATATACTAAATTCGAGAGTAACTCTATTTACGATGGGTTAGCTCTACACCCAAAGCAAGGATGAGGTCCACAATAGAGCGAGCTTTATCAGAAGGCACTGAACACGCGAAAGCTTGGCGCCGGACTTCGGCACGAGAGTAACTTGACCGCTAGCAGAAGCCGATTTTTTTTTCTCGAGGGGGAAATCTTAAACAAGATACCCCACCGCATTGAGGGTGTGATGAGGCTATATGAGGTTATAACTAAAACCCCCCGGCGGCCGGCCTCGATGATAAAGAAGGCTGGGATGTTTGTTAAAACATCTTCCAGTGCCTTCCCGCATATAGCAGCAAAAGCCCTACGTTTTATGGAAAGTATTTGTGCGCATTTGTTATATGGAGCAACAATTCTCCTGAGCTCGTGGCATGTGTCACTGGCTATTCTCTATGCGGCGATGAGTTTGCAACGTATCACGTATTGAATGCTACCTACTTCAATCCGCCTCTGTGGTCTGGTGGTTACCACTCCGGTATTCCAGAGGTCCCGAGTTCAATCCCCAGCGGAGAACAATATTGTGCTTGGTTTGGTTGGTGGTTGGATTATGTTTAAGTCCGCCTGGCTAGCTACCACCATCCATCAGACTGTTGAAGACTCCGGGTGAAGTGCGCTTCCACCTTTTTACCTTATCATCACTTGAAATGAAGTCCAAGCACTTTTCCATCGTATAATAAAAAAAAACTTGCAAACTTTTGTCTTGGTCGTGCCTCTGGCTAGCCCCTCGTAAGTAATCTTCTAAGAGATCTACGTTCAGAGAAGTGATCGAAGGTCTCACAAGAGCGAAGGGTCGTGAGTGTTTTCACCTGCACTGTAGTCAGTCCTCAGTAGATTCTCGCTCTGCATTTTAGTCTTGAGACATGCGATGTACCGGCCGCAGAAGTCTCGACACAACTCTTGGACCTTCTCCAGCTCCAGAAGGTGGATTCGGAGGACCTGGAACGAGAAAGGAGCCTTATGTTTGCGAGTTACAGGAGTTATGACGAGTTTTTTTTATAAAAAATGAGTCAGCTTTTGACCGCGAAGGGCGAGTCTTCCCGGAAAATGTCTATTAACTCGGCACTATATTCATTCTCATCGCTAAGAAAGCAATGTAATGTAATGTAATGTAATGTAAAAAGACTCCCGTTTCCGCACTTAGACTCCCAAGTGGTCCATTGTGCGTGAGGAATTTCCGGCTAGTATAGCCAGCCTAACTCCGACCAGAAGCGCAGAATACTCGTAGGGTCTTCACGGAGTGACCTCGGGCTATGGAGGATTTCCTTGCGTTGTGCTGTGACTCCCACCTCTTCGGTTAGACACCCTCTGCATAGGGGGCTGTCCGTTGCTCCAATGGTGAACGAGAGTTTATTTAGTGGGCAGTGGCCCGTTAGTGTCCCCACTATGATTCGGAGATCTTGTCTCTTAAGGTTTAGGAGTCTTCCTGTTAGTTTTGGTGAATAAGTCGGTAGCGTTGCTCTGGCCTGTCGACATTCGGTAGAGTTGATGCAGCGTTCGGTGTGTAGGCCCCGGGTGTGAAGCCCTATCCATGTGCGGATCTGTGCGAATGGTAGGGGGAGGGACGGGGCCTTCTGTGAAAGTCTCAGTGAGAGTTCTGTGTAGAAGCAGTGATTGTGAGAAACATTTTTATAAAAAAATATTTAACGATGCATCTAAATGAAATGCGCTCACGATACATGATACCATCTTGTTTGGTTCTCCCCGGTGCTATCAAACAAGATGATCAGATTTTTCAGGGCTCTTGCTTCATGAAATCTTCATCACAAAACAAAATGCTCTTATCCCCTCCATTTTTTTTTTTTAGATAAATGATAGGTTAGTTTTTAGACCAGAGCAAGGATGAGGACGGAATACGGCATGCCGTTTGGTACCGGACTTCGGCAAGCCCGCTAGCCATGAACCATTACAGGTCCTACCACCACTGTTGTGATCAATCAGCCGTACCCGCAAGCAAAAGCCAGGGATTTCGTTACTCGAGGTAGACCACTAGGAATTAAAACGCACCTGGATGCTTTTAATCATGAGTCCGTCGATCTCGGGCTCGTCGAGCAGCAACGGCCTCGTGTCGCGGCGCTGGTGCTGCACGAAGGCCTGCAGGTCTGCGCCGAACGCGTCGGCGGCCGGGGGCTCCGCGCCGGCGGTGGCTTGCTCGCATCGCTCTAGCAGCAGAGCGAGCAGGGGGAACAGGGGATGTCTGCAATTCGAACGTTCAAAAATAAACAGCCTCATAGAAATATGGGTAGACAGATCAAATATTTATTTGACAGTACAGAATGTATCGGAAATAAAAATGTAGGTTTCAGGTTTTCAAAAATTTGATGTGTAACTTTTTGAAGCACCAAGAATCATCGGTGTTGTTAAGACCTCTTTTACATGCTGCATAATATTGTTTCATCATCAGTAAAGATTAGGTGATAGCCATGACAGTCACGTCAATGTTACACGCTGACCTACGAGTCATTATCTTTTAAAGTCAAAGGTGGAGGCGTACTTCACCCGGAATCCGTAACAAACTGAGGAGCTGGCTTCCTTACCTCTAAATACTGGAACACAAGAATATAGAATTGTTATAATAACATACGACACCTAACGACAACTTAACGACAGACTTAGGTTAAATGGTGATAGCTAGAGCCAGGTGGACTTGAACAAAGCCCTATCACCAACCAAACCAAGCACATTTTTGTACCCCCCTGTGCATCGAACCCAGAAAATCGGGATCTGATATCGGTGTGTGAACCACTAGACTGCAGAGGCGGTTAAAATTATCCTACAACGCGCTTGTCTGGAATCTCACGTGTCAAGTTATGATACAGAACGAAGGTGGAAGCGCACTTCACCCGGAATCCTCAACAGACCGAGTAACTGACTATCCCTAAACGTTGGGATGAGGTGAGGTATCTGGCCAGTACCAACCAAAAGCTGCTAAGTGTCAGAAGGGGAGAGGAGGGATAGGTACTTACTTGTAGACGGCTCGCTTGTCCGCCTCGAACTGCGCCTGGTCGGCATCGGCAGGAGGCGCGCCGCCCTGCATGCCACCGGCCTATGACACCCCCCGCCGTCGCATCTGTTAACAATTCAATTATTAAACGTCAGTGAATGGATCATTGGATCAACTTAATAAAAACAGGAGAAACATTTCACACAGTTGCAAACCGCCGAGCGGAAGTTTGGATGCGCCTCTCATTCGTAGGTAATCCTTATTAGTAAGTCCTCATATCCAAGCTCCGATTAGTGATCAGCGGTAAATCGAGATGAATCTTCGAAGAGGAAAAGGTCATGAGCCTGTTACTGATTACTATACCCATACATCTATTAATCGCATAATGTTTAACCCGGATGAGAATCGAAAAAGCAACGTACAGCGCTGAAAGCAGAGCCTACTGAGCTGTGAGGCTAGCTCAAATGTTAGATGCTCTAAATAGCATTCTGGAAGTAAGTGTTAACAGTCATAAATGTCCGCCGATGTGGCCAGCTCACTTAAGAGTCAAAGATACCTTAAATTCTTTGGCTAGCATTTACTTAGAGATTAATATTTATGTTGTTCAGGACTGATGTTAAAACGAAACCACTGAATTTGACGAAAACACGATTACATGCTCGAAAGAAAAAAAAAACAAAGTTGACTCTAATTTGTACCAAAATGCGCACAATTAGTCATTGAAACTTTGTAGAGTAAATAAACACAGTATATAGCAGTTGCTATGCGGTGTAGGTTTACAAACTTAATATTAGGTTTACCATAAAAAAATAAATCGTATAAAATGTACGCGTAATTCTGTCATCTGGTGGTCATGGCTGAGCGCACAGCAATGTCACCTTTATTAATCGTATATCTACATTATGTTAGCTGGAAACTAAAGTAAAGTTGCTAATCTGAAGAAGTATCGGAACTTAAAGGACAAATTGGTTTTAGTTAGTACTAAACGAACCTCCAATCATTAACATTCGTATTGTAAATATAGACTTGCAATTGCAATGGACGGGAATAGGACAAAACAAAATAATACAATAAAGGAAATTGGCACAAGGGGAGGAAACTTTGGATATCGTCCTAGCGATGATGAGATCCAACTTTATTGTCTGGCTTCACAGCGCTGTTGGTTGGCTCACAACGTACAGCGTTGTGGATTCGATTCCCACCTGAGACATGCATTTGTTTCATGATTGGTGTTTGTGTGTTGTATTGCTCATAATTATGTAATAAACAAATAAAATAAAATTATTGTATATGATTTATTTCGGACTACTTTAAATTAAAATAATACAAATTAGATTTAGGTCCATGTAATGAAACGTATATCCGGAATCTAGTTCCCATATTATAAGTTATGCTTCGTTTGGAGCGCTATGTAAACGTTATATCTCGTATTAATTTGTTACTAACTTTTGCCAGCAATTTCACCCACGTTGTACCCGGATAAATAGTACGAGTCGTCTATATCCTTCCCCAATGAGTACACTATATCCATGCCAAATTTTATCAAGATCCTTTCAGCCGTTTCGCCGTGATGAGGTAACAAACAAACAGGAGTTACTTTCGAATTTATAATAAAAGTATGGACATAATATAGATTTTGAATTCTATTCTATTTCAGCCGCCAAGCAGCATTGCTGTGTTTCGGTTTGAGGGGTATGGTTGCCGGTGAAATTACGGGTATGTGAGGCTTTACACCTTTATGCCTCAAGTTGACGGGCGCAATGCAGTGCCGTGTAGGTTATGTTCTTTGTGGATGTGACCTATGCAGTAAGGCTTTGTCATAGGCAAGAGTACACTTAACACCAGGTGCACTACTTGCCTGTCCCGTCTCCTAGTAGTATAAAAAAAAAAAGTGCGGCGGCCGTGGCGAGCTGTGAATGTCAGCCCTTTCCTATCCAACCGTGGATATCGAAAGGTTTACACTAGGATTAGGTAGTATCATCCACCCACAGGTCACCAACCCGCCTGTCAATTAGAATTAGAATTAGAATTTACTCGAGGTACATTCCCAGAAGTCGAAAAGCAATCGTAAAAAATATTATTTCTCCATATATTCTCCATATTCTTCGTGTGGGCTGTGTACAGACCGAACTTTACGAGCTGCCGCAATCGTACATGGCTCACTATCGATCACTACTATGAGCCGGGACTGGCAGCTTAAACTACCCTCATGCACGTTTTCATGCTTCATGACAAGGTGATTCAAGCCTGCAATGTCCTAGCGGTTAGGACCTAGCCTAACTGGGAATAAATATCAAAAGGTTTCTAGTGGTATTTACGGAAGTATTATGCCATATCATACTCATCCATGCGTGCAAACAGGGACGCTACCGCCGACGGCGAAGCCGATCTCCATTGATGGCTTAAAATTAGCTTCATGAGAACTAGAAACGATTTTTACCTTCCGGGTATGTGTCATAATCCAAAATGGCGTTTCCCATCTCAAAAGTGTACACATGTTATGAAACCTATCCGTTCAGTACATTTGACGGTAAAAATCGTTTCTAGTTCTCATGAAGCTAATTTTAAACCATCAATGGAGATCGGCTTCGCCGTCGGCGGTAGCGTCCCAGGTCCGAATTTCGTTTTCTCTTTCGTATTTTTACTTCAGTTTACCATTACATCTCAATGCAGAAATCTACATAGGTGTCTGTAAATTCTTTCGACCCCAAGGACATTTCAAATGCCATTACATCCCACCCTCTTAAAAACAACAGAAATTAATCTCCACTTACAGAATGCAGTGGGGTGTTTTATATCTTGTGATACAGGGTGTGGCAATAACAAGACCAATAATCCGCCCTCAAATTTCGCCTTTAAAAATGTTATTAACTACCGACTTCTTTTCGACTTTGATTATATACCTAATATACTAGTTACCTTTAACTTTACTTTGTCCACTGGTTATTCAGCTCGGGGGTACAATATGGAATATGCATTCATTCATATAATCATATATTCGAGCCCAGTTCCTGAATTTGTCAACTGCTGGACAGAGACTACTCCGAAATTGGAGGCCTTGCCGCTATCACCACGCTTGGGAAGCTGATTGGTGATTGCAGAAAGGGTGTAGATAGTACACAGAAGTAAGCTGCTGATTTGGTGAGATGCCTTAGTGGACTTTTACGACATCCGCGGGCTGAGCCGGGGTGGACTTTTACGACATCCGCGGGCTGAGCCGGGGTCGACTCTTAACCTTTTACATGGTTTTTTGTAACTTTAGTGGCGTCGTGAGGCCCGACAGGCCTCGGTTAAATATAACTATAATTCGAGATGTACTGAAATAAATTACTGAAGCCAACCAATTTATTTTAATATGGATATTAAGACCGCCACGGCACGTATCTATTTTGTCAAATATTTGAACTAGATATACTGAAAAACTGTCGCAAATATATAATACTGCCTGGGTCGACACAGCATGTCTTCTTCCTCCACTTCCTCCTGTATTGAGCGTCATCTCACACTCACTCCTTTCTTTCTCATATCATCCTTCACACAACCCGTCCACTCTTCATCGGCCTATTCATATCCAATAAAAAAAGTTAACACTCAATTCATATCTCCGGAGCAATAACACACACAAATTTCATTTAAGCTCAAACATTTACCTCTTATCATATACTTAGTGATTGTATTTTATTTAATTTTATTTTACAACCGAGTAAAAAAAGTATCCCTGGTAGTTTCCGTTCTCTGGCGGAAACTGCTATTTCCAAAAATCATAACTTCATACACTAAACTTTACAAACAAATAAAATTGGAGAGTCTGTTTGTAATGTCAAAATACTAGCTTTTTACTGGATGCATACACCACTCATGAAGTCTAGAAGTCTATAACTATATCCTATCTATATCCGAGAGGCTGGACCGATTTCGACGGAACTTTCACTGGCAGATAGCTGATCTAAGGAGTAACTTAGTTTCGGGATCCGCGAAAAAAAAAAAAAAAAAAGAAAGAATCCAATATATACGATGGAAATTACCATCGTGTTATAGAGGTGCTATTCCCACAGGATGACGGGAACGAAGTCCGTGGCGTTTATAAAAGAATAAGTCATATCATGTCATTCGTTACCTACTTACGTTTCCGTCAGTGGTACACACACTACTTCCTCGGAGCACCCTGTACCCGGGGCATTTTATATCAATCTGTGCAACACTTGTGATGAATGGCCAACAAAGCTAACATCTCGCGTTTAATATAATGGTTTTTATTGCTCAGTAAGTTGTGGACGTGGTGTTGTTATACAACTGCCGATTACATCAAACAAACTAGGTGAAACCAAATGGATCAAACGTTGAAATTGAATACACTGAACTATTTTCATGGATGGCTCACACTCAAAATCAACCCCTAATTATATCCTAATAATATGTAAACGAGAAAGTTTGCTTAGATTTGCACATCACGCTTTTTATGGTTTTTTTTTACTACTTTGAGACGGAACAAGCAAGCACACCTTACTGCGTAGGACACATCTACAAAAACCTACGCGGCACTGCAATGCGCCCGTCAACTCCAGGCATAAAGGAGTTTAGCCTGGCGTGCCCGTAATTTTACCTAGAACCAGAAACACAGCAATGCTGCTTGGCGGCCGAAATAGGTATGGTGGTAGTACTCCCCGGTCCAGCTCTTTCACAAGGAGCTCTACTACCCTTAATGTGTGACTGAAATTTTGCACAGATTGCGATTGATTGATAATTTTCGGTTTTGACTCAGAAACCGATGAATTATTCGCTATATTCTCAAACAATTTCTGAAAATTCTGTTGTGTCTAAATAACGTCAACGTTTTTTAGATTTCGGAGTTAAGAATAGCGTTTCCGGAATCTCAATCGGAAGCTTCCAAAATCGATCCGATAAGGCTTTCCGAATCTTTGAGAATAGATACAGATCCAGTAGTATCAAATATAATGTCTGGGAAGCCATGGACTAAAAGTATATCCAGCCTTATTCGAGTCTTCGCCTGCGTATCCAAGGTCGTTTCTATCTTAGCAATTCTAACTCAGCGAAGCAAACAAAATACGTGGGCACATCCTGTTTCCCCTTTTTCCTGTTTCCGGCGAATCGTTTGGGAATAATTATCATTCGTTTATTTAAGGAACGAAACAATTCTCGTGGATTCTTTGGAAAATAATTTGCTGGTTCGCGTTATCCGTGTCTTTTTAGCTGAATATATTTTAAATTTCTTTAAAAGTATAAGAAATTAACTTCATACAATAGGGTGGCATCACCAACACAATTGCCAAGCGTAATTATTATTGCCAAACTAATTCACGTCGGCCATTGCACTCTTTGGAGGAGGCGCATGCCTGCTATGGATTTAATCGCAAAAATGGCCGCCTACCGAGTATATCTCACAAGCGGGACCAGCCAATGATAGCAATAAGGAAAAAGATTTGCCATAGTCACCACCACACACTGCCTCTGTGGTCTAGTGGTTCACAGGCCGGAATCAGACCCAGGTTCGATCCCCGAGTGGTACAAATTTGTGCTTCCACCTTTGATCTTATCATAACATGACACCAAGCAAGATCAGGACCAAGCGCGTCCCCGTCGTAGAAAATAAACACTTAGTTGGCGGGTTGGCGATCGCACTATTGGTAAAACGTAAGTGTGGGTGACCATCGCTTAGTCATGAATTTACATTGTATTAGATTAAAATTTTAAATGATTGCATGCTTGTTACGCTGGAAATAGTGACACAATATTATAATTAGTATAAGACCTACATAATGTACCTACCTACCCATTTATTGCAAGAAATAATATGAATTTGAATTTAGTAACCCTTAACCCTGTTTTAGTTCAAGTTACATAACATGGTTTAAAGAACCCCAAGTTATAGTTAACCACAATAGCAAAGCCTCGGCGATTCAGCCAACATAACAAAACAAACACGTCTACCAATAAATATCGCGCCAACTTTTCATCTACCAGACCTACAGTTGGTACTGTTGTATTGTAAATATTTGAATTCGGAAAGCGCGCGCGGCGGATCGAACGCGGCCGGCATTCAAATGGTTGACTTATCTACATGCCGCGTGGGACGTAGGGATGTTACCTGTTATGTTAATGTATGTTTACGTTATCGATATTCGTCGTAAGTCAAATAAAAAAATATCAAGCGATAGCGCGCAGAGCATGTAGTTGCGTATGCCAGTTGTTCCTTAAAAATTATGAGCTAACATATGTTTTTATCGAAGTTCGAATTCGTACAAGTGTATTTTGTAAGCCGCCGGTATAAACCGCTCACTCAATGAAGCAGTAAAACAGTAACAGAGTCATGACTTTTTCCACTTTGAGGATTCACCCCTGATCACTACTCAGAGCGTGGATCTTATGAGGATCACCTGCTAGGGGGTAGTCAGAGGCACGTCATCGGCAAATGCCCACTGTTTGTGGCTAGCATTAAATACGTGACAGGTTGCAAGCCAATCGCCGCTAACCGGAATGCCATTCGGATTGTTGGTCCTTCACCGTCAGGGCATGTCCAATGTACATGTGTCAAATGCGCACATGAACATCCGAAAAGCCGAAAAGTCCACAAGTCCATTGGTGGACATGACCGCTATACACTACGATTTGAACCCACAACATCCAGATCAGAAGGCGGGTACATACCCACTTCGCCAAACAGCTCTTTTACTAAAATCAGGTTATTAAAAATAATATTGACAAACGATTTTACTTCGGTTTTTACTTTAGGTTCGCTAAAAAGGTTGACATGACGTAAGATATTTTTTTCACACGCATACGAAAACGTTTATCAAATGTATCGGTTCAGTAGACTGTAAGTAGACTGTTAGTGTCGATTCAATAGTTTGTAGAGGAATCACTTCTCTACAATATATCGACAGTCTATAACATCACTAGTCACAAACGACAGCGGGGAAAATAGAGATTCCAGAATGCAGCCGAGAATTATGCTGAGAACACTGAAGCTGGGACTTTGCCTATAAACTTTAAAAATAAAAAATAACTTTTTCAATATGCCCCTCGAATTTCTACTTTGCGATTTCATTAGGTTACGTTGCGTACTCGAGTAGGATACCCTGAGACCCGACATTCCAAAGTTAAATAGAGCTGATATATCTTCAGATTTCTGACTTGCAAACCGCTTTGCATTGAAAGGCTTGTTGTCTAAAAAAAGTTTTTAGATCAGGAGTTTTTTTTCGCATCCCATCCGTCATGACATGAACGTAGCTTGTGGGCTTGTAGCTATGTCCAAGTGGCCAAAGGACCTAATAATACAAAATCTTCAATCGTCATTTTGAAATATATAATATTGTTTCAAAATGACATAATATTATGTGTTTCGTTTCGTTTCGTTTGCACTGGTGGTTTAGTTCAGGCTTATGAATGGACCAATTCGCATGTCAGAAAAGGCGACTGAGGGATCTTTTTTCAAATGAAATAGCGCTCGATCAAACAAGTACAAACCTACCTACTATTCACTTACCTGTGCTATGAGGTTGCGGCTTAAGAATAGACCCTCCATCTCACATGTCAGAAAAGGCGACTAAGGATAAAGGTGTAAGATATATCTCGATCAAACAAGTACAAACCTACTTACTACTCACTACCCTCTACGCACACGTGCCAAATTATCAATTTATCCTAACGCCTTTCAAGAACTCAACAGCCACTCAAAATCAGAGATTTTTCCACTCGAGCAACACCGAACGTTTCGTTCTAAAATTGAGCTAATTGCAAAGGCGGAAAGCGCGGAGATTTCCGAACGAAAAAGATGGCGGACTAGATTTTTCGTTTAATTAACGCCGCGCCTGCAAATTGGAGTGCTCTTTGCTAGTAAATGGGGGGAAAGGAATTAGGTAATCAGTAATCAGAGGGGCCTGATTGGGAGCGCCGAAGACTGGCTGGGTTTTTTAGCGCGGAAAAGTTTGGCCGGCATTCGTAATTTAGCGTTGAAAATATCCTACAAATATTGAGATCGAAGACAGGCTGTGTAACTTTAATAATTTGATTTAATGGTAAAGATTTCTATTTTAAATAAACCTAAGTGTTTTGGTCCCCAGGTACAAAGCTCTTCATCAGATTTTCACCAAGTTAAAATGTAACTAATTTCAGACCTATCAATATAAAAAAATATTTTATAAATGACGAAATTCTCAGGTAACAAATCGAGTTAAGAACCACAAGAACACATGTTAAAATACATCAAACCCTTTAGGCTGTAGAGCCTGACGCCATAGAAATATACATACATACATACTCTCATAAAACATAACCCTCCTGAGGCAGTAGGGTAAACAGCAGGAAAAGGATTAAGCCATTTTGTACAAACAACTCTAAAAAAACAAACACACTGTGGCGTAGTGGTACAACGTTGAGCACTCTGTCTGTAGGTCCTGGGTTTGGTTCCCAAAAAAACCATCAAGCCGAGCAAGCGTTACAATGAAATCGTCTTACTTGCACATGCAAAACATTACAACATGCATAATTAAATAACTAACACCCACAGATTAATATTACTAACATTCAATGGATCTGAGTTATCTGAACTAAATATACCTACTTATCATCATAGTTTCCCTTCTTCTGTGACACTTGGGTAAAAAACACTATTAATATTATTTATTTAACTATTAAGGTATCTCAAATAGAGACTACTAGTTGACTTCTCTACGTGTTTGACGTCTGCATCAATACAAATAGTGAAAATGACATGATTCATAGCAAAACCTGTTTTACATAAATATACAATAACGCGAGTTAGTGGGGACGAGCGTGATCTAAATACTGTCAGTCTGTTTGTTCTCGAATAATAGCCGAAAACTTGTCGTCTAGACATTAAGCCGGTATTACGACTGTTGCTAAGCTGATTATCATAATAAACGCCCGCTATTTGGTTAATAATATTTGTATTTATTTGTTTCATTTATACTAAATAACATGATTTAATACTACAAAATGTATACTATGTGTACACTGGCAAAATGCGATAGTTACAAGCTGTGTTGCAAATTCCAGTGACAGTTCCACCTTAGGACTAGAGATGATAAAAATCTAAGTGAATATAAAATGATCAAATGATCTCTTTGAGTAACTTTCAAAGAGATCTAATAATTCAGAGAAAATAACATAAAATAATTTGTATTTTCGTTGTTTGGGATAAATGAGTAATCATGTGCACGTGGAAAGGGTGCTGGTGCGATAATAGAGGACAATGAGCCTGCCGACAGGGTTAACGCGGGTCCGACTCACACTTGGCCTTTGTTTTGTTTTGTAATACAGGATATTTATTTCACACAGCGCCATGAATCCCCCAAACTCGGAAGATATGGGAGCTAGATTACGTATATGCTTATATATACATACTATTTATTTATTTTATTATACAACGGGGAATCGATTGGCCTTTATCTCAACAGAACCCAAGTTATGATAAGGTTGAAGGTGGAAGCACACTCCACCCGGAAACCTCAAAATACTGAGGAACTATCTTACCTCTAAATGCAGAAATACAGCAATTTAGAATTGTTATTATGGCGACAGACTTTGGTAAGATGGTGGTAGCTAGCCAGGCGTACTTAAACAATGACAAAGAAACAAACCAATCACAAATTTGTACCAGGGATCGAACCCGGGACCTCTGGGGGTCAGATACCGGTGGGCGAACCACTAGACCACAGTGTCGGTTAAAGAGGGTATACTCGTTTTGTTGTTATACTTTAGGGTAAGCACTATAATCACTCCTAAATTCTGACACTCATGGGTAATAATTTTTTAAACAAAGAACGTTAAAATTTTACGTTTCCTTTATGGGTATCCCTTTTTTATTTACAGACATAGGACATTAATTTCACACAGAAGAGTAGTAGAAGCCCCTAGTGAAAGGGCTCGTCCGGAGAATTACTACCACCATACTTATTTCAGCCGCCAAGCAGCATTGCTGTGTTTCGGTTTGAAGGGTATGGTTGCCGGTGAAATTACGGGTACGTGAGGCTTAACACCTTTATGCCTCAAGTTGACGGGCGCAATGCAGTGCCGTGTAGGTTTTGTCATAGGCAAGAGAAGAGAATCCTGGTGTTAAGTACACTTAACACCAGGTGCGCTTGTCCCGTCTCCTAGTATAAAAAAAAACAGCGCTATCTAGCCCCAAACTAAGCTTAACTTGTAATATGGGAATAAGATTACGGATAGAATACTTGAATACTTATTTTTTTTACATATACTATCATACAATACAACACCCAAACAAAGAACAAACATCTATATTCATCAAACAAATTATAAGTTTATCCTGGGTGGGAATCGAACCCACAATGTACAGCGCAGAAGGTAGAGTTACTACCAACTGAGCTATGAGGCTTGTTGCTTTTATTATATTTAAGTAATCCACCATGAATACACATATTACGAGCACACATATACTCAGAAAATGAAAACTATTTTTTGTTGCCGAAAATTTCAGCCAGCTTATCAAGAATCGAAAGGCATTATTGGTAGAACAGACTGCGTAGGGTTAGTTATACGGTACCATCACGTCGCGTAGTCAGCTCCCTTCGGACAGGGAACCCTAAAAACTGAACTCAAGCAAAGGCACAGCTGAAACTGTTTATTTTTAACGTAAAAGTGTCGCCTTCTAAACCCGCAAGGTGGCGACACCTCAATAAAGAGATTCGTAAGTCGAGCACGCTTGCCACTGCAGTACTTTCAATATTTATAGCGCGAAGCATCCATAATGCTGATTGTGTTTTTTATTTTTTTTATTGTACGACGGGGAAGCGCATGACCTTTATCCCTTTCATGTCACCTGGTTTCAAGTTATGATAAGATGATAAGGCCGAATGTGGGTGCACTTCACCGGAAACCAATAACAAATAATTTAGAATGGTTGTTATGGCGACAGACAGAGGCAAGATGGTGGTAGCTAGCCAGGCTGGCCTAAAACAGTCCTACCACCAACAAAACCAATCACGATATTGTACTCCCCTGGGGAAAGAGCCCGGGAGCTCTGGATCTGAACCGGTGGGCGAACCATTAGACGTACGTGATATTGTTTAAACATTTCTTTATAAAATCCTCTGCCCACAATACTAGTAAACAGATGTGCCACCGAGTACCTATCGCAATCCTTTTTTACGCGACTGCCTCTGGAGATGTTTTTCGAGATGTATGTATGTATGTATGTATGTTTATATATACGCCATTAGACTAATTAACATAGTTTCGAATAATAACATTGATATTTTAGATAATAGCCTGCCGAAAGTCCTATTTATGGCACAGATTCTCTTAGAAACAACTACATAAATTTATTTTTTGTAACTAGAATGTTTACCTACCTAAAGTGTATTGTTATTGTTTTACTTATGGCACCGGTTTGGGTTTTTTATCTGTTATGGTGTTATAATTGTTTTTAAATAAATAAATAAATAAATGTTGTCAATTTCATCGGCACGCTCGCTCTGCAGGCATATGATGCTTCATGGATTCTGACAAGGTCTGTCTTAATCGTGGATGTGACAAGAAATAAGTTATTTTTGAAACCTACGTTGTAAAACCTACGACACCACGTCGTTTACGACACCCTATTAAAGAGCCGAGTGAGGGTGCAATAATACGGGATTCTGGGAAATAGCTCCTTTATGATGGGAATGAAGATAAATACACATGACATAAAACAAATGCTAAGAATCGGTTCCTACTATGGTGCATGATAATGGGAACTGTTTTCCTGTTTTTTTATTTTAAACCCAAACTACTGGACAGATTTTGATAACATTTCCATGGGACCAACCTTTTTTTTTTTCAAATCGGTTGACAAATGACGGATTTCTGAGGTAACAAGCATTTAAAAAAAAAATTGAGAACCTTAATTCTTTGAGTCGGTAAAAAAGAAAACAAAGACGCCATATTAAAGTAGTGGGCTAATTTAATATTATTATATAATATTGCGAACCAAAAATTAAGAGGTAAAATTAACAAAAAAATCTACTGTTTTCCACACAACTTTTTGTTTTTAACCGCCTCTGTGGTCTAGTGGTTCAACCCACTGATTTCAGATCCTGAGGTCCCGGGTTCGATCCCCATGGGGAGTACAATATATTGTGCTTGGTTTGGTTGGTACCTAAATTTTTCGCCATAATAACAATTCTTAAAAAAAATGTTGTGTTCCGGCATTCAGAGGTAAGATAGCCAGTTCCTCAGTTTTTTGAGGATTCCAGGTGAAGTGCGCCTCCACCTTCGGTCTTATCTCAAGTTGAGTCACCTACTGTATAGACCGTTTGTAACGGTCTGACATCTTTATAAAATATACTCAGCATCAGACTGCAACCTTAGCTTTCATTGCAGTTTGATTGCCATCGATGTGAATAAGTAAGTACAAGGTATATAAAACTTGTTAAAAAAACAATGTACTGGGCTACGCTAAATTTACGCTTAATTCGATGGGTGCTGTAAAACACACGGAGTGCTCTTCATAGACAGCGAAGGGCTGGTCTGTCTTTCAAAATACGTTCCGAGTTCTGAACGAAGACGGAATCATCATTACAGCTCGATAAGTCCTCCGACGTCACGGGCCTTTCACAGAATAAAAAACGGGAGGTTTTGTCATTATCACCACGCTTGGTGACATACCGATCCTAATCGGTATGTTAATCGGAGTATGGGTGCAAGGTACCCACGTGGATCTCTGCTTGCATTTTGATAAGCTCATAGCCAGTGCATAAGTTGTGTCAAATTGTTTTTATAAACAAATACAAAACGAGGGTACATACAAAATGTCAAAAGGAAAGTTTCGAAAACGGAACGAGACAAAAGCAGCCAATCTCGCAGGCAGCAGGAACTCAATATTTGAGCAGCTGTGCCTCGGCGGCGCGCGAAAATGTTATTTTTATGCGACCTACATGGAAATGTCGGAGCCCCCGCTAGAGGTGGGACTGTATCGATGTTTACTAACTATCGACAAAAATGATATTATCAGTAAGCTAGATAGATATAGACTGAAGTCGTTGGGAGCTAAGGTGTCACCGCGCCACGTGTGTTTCACCTTGTGTATAGATTAGATATATAGATGTTTGTTCGGTGTTTTTGTGTTGTAGGTATTATGTGTGTCTCTCAGTATTCAACTAACTAATATAGTAATTTTTATACGACATGGATATGTAGCGTCGTTTCAAAGGCTAACAGAGCGTAGTTTCATTATGCACGATTTGAGATGGAGATTAAATCACTAAAAGGCGCCATTTAGTGATTCCATATCGAGTCTATTTCGAGCTTTAAGCTCCCGTAACCAGTGTATGTTTAGAGTTAGTGCTCTAACCATACAAAAGTGAAAGAAGAAAGGCGACTGATTGTAAGGCGTGCCACGAATCCGAAATTCTAGAATGATGATAATTCAAGCAGAATATCCTCACCAGAATTGCGATGGTTTATCACGTACACAACAATTTTTAAGTTGTGCCAAATTTGGGGCTAGATGGCGGCAGTGTAAAATGTCTAGTTGTATTTAATATACAAGAACATACGAAAGTAGTAAACTGAAAATCTATCCGATAACACGGAACCGACCCAATTTAATACTCTATACCCAGTCTACTCAACTCCTCGATAACAGCAAGGCCGCGGCCGGGGTAGGCAACTGAACGATAAACGACCATCGATAAGTCCTGTAGCTTTATCGACGAGTCCCATCACTATCCCGAAATTTACCCTTTCCTACTCCCTCCATCGAAACAAGAATTTGTTTCTTAATACGATACTGTTCTATTATTTAGCGAAATTTATCATAAATTCGTAATAAGGTCCCGAACGCAGATGCACGAGCTCGCTCTCATATATTTGGGGATATTTTATCGAACCTATGAATTTTAAATCGAAATATTCAAGGACGTCGAAATGGACTACGGGTTCGTGCTCCTACTCAATGCCCCTACTGGTACTGGCACGAAGACAATAATGTACTGATTCTCCTACTGCAATGATGAATGTAGTTAGATTAAAGTAGGAGCATAAAAACATTACAAAATAAAAAAATGAACGAATGATATCTTCGTTATTACACTCTCAATAGTAGTAATTCAGCGATTTGCTGGTACTCGGTACGAAATGTGTAAAGATGTTGCACGACAACTGACGACTGTTGAAACTGACGGTTAAAAAAATATTGTTTACCTTCTAAAGTTTTCAAAATGTAAAATTTAAAGTTTTCAAACCGAAACACAGCAATGCGGCCGAAATAGGTACCTATAAATAAATAAATATTACAGGACATTATTTTAACACAGCGCCATCTAGCCCCAAACTAAGCGTGGTTAATAATATTTATATGGGAATTAGATTACGGATAGAATACTTTAAACACTTTTTTTATGGTATGGTGGTAGTACTTCCATAGACGAGCCCTCTCACAAGGAACTCTACTACTCTTGAAACTCATATCGCATAGACCCGTGTTACGTCAATCGAGCCCTTACAACCAGTTCAAAAGCAGTGGAAAGCAAATAAAACATTGTTCAGTACAATTAACACAATTCCAAGCACGTTAAGGGTTTGATTTTCACTTGTTAAACGGTCATAATGGGTTCCGCGTGTGGTCTCAACGAGACTCTAATTGGGGATCAAGTCATAAGATTTTAGTACCGTCTCTCAATGGACCTACGATCTAGTACTGAGAGGTAAGACAAGAGGAACAATATTACCTGACTGTCAAATGGATGGAGGTTCATGTTTTCTGAGAGTCATAAGTTTTTTGGTGCTTTCGGTGACTGGTGACACTTATAATAAACACTTCCAGCATGGAAGCATTCATATTGGTAAATGTTTTATTTGTAGTATTTAGCCTCTACTGCGCAATTCACTGCAATTGAATTTTGACAATATTTATCTTTTTTATTTATTGATAACGTTTTTGGCAACATACGTGAAGTTTTTGAACACTTGCTGTTTTGGAAACCTGCGTAATAATTATTATTGCGTGTCTGGCAGAATACGTTTAATAGACTACTGCTTTTTAGACACCTTGAAACCAACATATCCAATAACTCTATTATTTACACGCTGTTTCTAGTGCGTTGGACCAAAACGTGAAAAATTACAGCGTTCTTTATTAATTATCACAATCGGAGGTCTGCCGTACTCATTTAGCCGTCGAAAGGTAGACAAACGTGTTTTTCGGTGGTCGTCAACTGGTATCACAAATGTGCGCTGTAGATTAAATAATCATATATATAACAGGACATTAACTTTTACACAGCGACATCTAGCCCCAAACTAAGCAATAGCTTTTCAATAATAATCAATAATATGGGAACTAGATTACGGATAGAATGCTTATATACTTTTGTAAATACATACGTACTTTATGATACAACACCCAAACACAGAACAAACATCTATATTCATCACACAAATGTTTGTCCTAAGTGGGAATCGAACCCACAGCCAGAAGACATAGTTACTACCAACTAAAGCTATGAGGCTTGTTCTGGCAAATCAGAATAGCATTTGGCCCGAGGCACACCGATGAATGTATAAAAAACAATTGGGGAATTGACACAAGTGAAGCTGAAGAATGACAAGTTGAAAGTTAAAAGCTAAAACCCGAATTATACCGCATTCAACTTCATGATATTACGAGAACAGGGTCTTAATAAATTATATAAATGGAACCGACTCCACCACTAAAAACTTGAAAATATCTCTAAGGGCAAGTTCATATAATTTGAAGTTGGTGCCGAATTATCATTACGTTACCTTTTATTTATTGTTGTTTTGTTACGTTTTTTCATTGGTGATATCCAAGCGTTTGACTTAACTTAGCCTTTTTCCTTTGAAACAAGCGTGCTCCACCTGAATGACGCTTGTCTAAATGGAGCCTATTCACTCTGTATGAATGTATACGGGAAGTGTTGCAAACCTAACTGGCTAGCTACCAGGCTCGAATCAAACTCAATTGGCACGAGCTTCCTGCCTCTCGCCTTCAGCAAGGACATCGCTGCATGAATCAAATATGACGCGTCACGACATTAGGAAGGCCCAGTAGTACCGCTCTACCATACAAACGAAATTGGCACTTTTTTTTATCGAAAGGAAATTTACATATATGTGTTGTATGGCGGATTACCTAATAAATTCATGATCATCATCCTACCCGTTATTCCATACCAGGTGGGGTCGGCACAACATGTCTTCCTCTACATCAAAACCATGTTGCACGAGTTGGCTGAAATTTTAAGACCGGCCGCCTGTCTGATGGCAACCCTCCTTGGGAATACGCGGTTGTGTGGGGTGATTGGATATGGATACTAAAGTCACGGGGACTGATGAATGTAGCAGTACTACTACTCTAGGTGGTAGATTTTCTTGAAAGGGCTCATCCGGGGAAGTACTACCACCACCTATTTCGCCCGCCGAGCAGCATTGATGTGTTTCGTTTTTAAGGGTGTGGTTGTCGGTGTATTTATGGGTCCATGGTCCTTTACAACATTATGCCTCAAGTTGACAGTCATGTTCTTTGTGGATATGAACTACGCAGTAAAGCTTTGTTGTAGCCAATAGTTCCACATAACATCACGTGGGCTGCTTGCTTGTTCCGTCTCCATGTCGTATAAAAATAATGGAGCAGTCCGGGTTGCGTTCCTGTAATGATTCCGGACAGATAGCTGGAGAACCCCCTCTGGACTATATACGACCTCATAAGAAAATATTCTTGACGAATAAAAACTTAAGAGTACGCTATCCTCCTTTCTATGTCGGGTAAAAGGACGAGAAACTCGCCATTTTCCTCCCTAAACTAAAGAAACCCCTCTTATTACCTACAATTTTCATAACCCGAACTGAAAAATCCGAACGGACACAAAAGATTTTGTCGCAAACGCAGAAACTTGAATTTTGCACGGATTTTCCCGCGAAAAAACCGCTTTGACAGCGAAAAAGGCGGGAACGGCCGCCATTACCGCCAAGTGGCGCCTCGCCCGGCGGTATATAATTGGAAGAAGTCGCGTGGACAGATTTTAATAACGTTCGGCTAAGAATTATGGGTGTTTCGTCTTGTATTTATCTAAGACAAAGTTATTGTAAGATTTTTTAATATAATATGTATACCACTATAAGCTGGCAAACAGGCATATCGTCGTCGCAATACCAGAAGCAACACACATAACTCGCACGTTGAGTTTTTTTTTTATGGACAGCTCTTGACCTTATGCTTGCCTGGGCATGAGGTCCGAGCCTTCTCAGAAAATGTCTATTAACTCTCTTTTTGGAGGTGTTGGAGACGAACATAATTGGACAAACGGACGAAGGCAGCTGCTGATTTCTTCTTTTTTTTTTTTTTGCTGTGCGCACTATTATTTTGTAAAACCCCTTGGAATGCCAGTTATTAGCAACTAGGGAAAACCTCGGCCGGGAGACCGTTCCACAATTGTATGGTATTTTTTCGTGGGAGGAAGTTCCTCTTGAAACTTATACGCTATGGTTTCGTTTTGAAAGTGTGGGAATAGAATCTCGGTCGATGGCGAGTAGGGCATCGAGAACCGGCCATATTTTAAGAACCGGTTCTTTCGATTCCAGATTTAACAAAGAACCAGGTACCCGGTTATTTCGGTTCTTTTGCTAATTTATTTGAATTTTGTAAGTAGTCTTACATAATTCTACATTATGATCAAAAATCTTACGGGGAATTCACAGATAAGTATAATGATTATCTTTTAAACGATCAATCTGGGAACAATCAGTTTTTTATATATTATAGATATATTTTCCGATTATAGCAAGCAAAATGTCATTTGTATCGGACGTGCCATTTCGAATTGAATACATAATAAACGTTTGTATGAGAGAGCAAAAATCAGTGTGCAAAGGAAAGGAAAGGAAAGCTACAAAGATCAATCAATGCCTTCGTCGAAAAATTTACCCTGAAAGACTTCGCGCACTATGCTTTACTACCCTTGAAGATAGACGCCTTCGTGAGGACCTCGTTGAAACTTTCGAGATACTTTCCCATACCTATGAATAATCTGTCCAATATCCATTCCAAATATTCCCTGAAAGAGACTCATGGATCAGCCCGTGGTCATAGCATGAGATTAAACCGTGAACCCTCGAAGGACAAGAATGCTGCATAGGTACTATTTACTCTGCAATTGAGAATACGAGACTGGAACCGTCTACCTAAAGAAGTACCTGTTACATTCGTATCTTCCTTTTCCATGTTAATATATTCTGAAAATACATCTCAGGAAAAACTTCTGAAATACTTGTTGGTCAAGTATTTGACCGTAGTATAAGTAGTATATGACCAAGCATAGAACATGACAACCATCTTATAAATCTTTCTGCTTGAACTGGCGTCGTTTATTGTATTGTTTCCTCAATGCAGTTGCCATTTTATTAATGATTGCTGACACTCATCGTGTTCATTTCTATTAGTTTTTCATTGCGTCACATTAATCACACGATATTCACAGATGTTTAAAGGAATCGAAAGAACCGAAAACCCGGTTCTTAATATTTAGATAACCGGTTCTGCTTGTAGACCCCTGGAACCGGGTTTTCGCGGTTCTTTCGGTTCCGGGAAAAACCGGTCCGATGCCCTAATGGCGAGCCGCCTTAACGATCTGATCTGAGAGCGATCGATGGATTGAAGCGGCTCAGGAAACTATTTGTAGCGTCGATTGAGAGAGGCCTAAGTTCGGCAATGGACGTATATGGGCTGAAATACACATAACACACATAACCGATAATAATAAACCTCACTATAGGTATATTTCATTACTTTTATCTATGTTGGCATTTTATACAGCGGTGAATACTAAAGAGTTACCTAGGTATCTGTCGACCTAAGATCTATCTATCTGTCGTGTAGCTTATTTACTTACTGACCGATCAACGCAAAGCAAAAACCGAAGGACCCGAATACTTCTAGCAACTTACATTCGAAGTCTAAAGACACGTATAATAAGGTAACAACTGGGAATTTCTTAATAATATAAGAAGGGCGATGTGGTTGCTAAGCGACAAAGCCCTTCAATGAAAAATACTTAAGTGCGCTGATAATTTCACGTTTCTACGGCCTCAATTATCGGCTCTGCGTTGATTAACAGTCACTCACTTGACTGTTAATCAACGCAGATATTATATACTTATTCAGATTGATGTAATGCCTAAAATACAAAATACATTTCCAACTAATCCTAGAGTTACCCGGTAATAGGGAAAATGGAAGTAAGCAAAGGTAATACAAAGGAGCGGAGCCCTCGGTCGTACCTAAATTAAACCCCTTTCGTATTATGGGAAGGTGTTGCCATGTACTGAAGCTTAAACTAGAATATGTATATGAAATAAACTGACAAAAAGATTTTTGTAAAGCAATCCTTACTACGTAGCTACGTGGTACGTTCCTATACCAACCTATTTCAGCCGCGAAGCAGCGAATTAAATTAAGCCAGAAATCAATAGAAAATAAAATGCCTGGCAGCAGGTATCTCATCTCTCTCTTATTAATTACTTAGTCACGGTCATTCGTTTCCTGAAGTATTTTTAACACTGCGATCTCAGCTAACCTGCCAAGCGTAGAGTATCAAGCAAAACCGTTATCGATGTGCTACGACGATTTATAAAATATATTACAGGACATTTATTTCACACAGCGCCATCTAGCCCCAAACTAAGCACAGAACAAACATCTATATTCATCACACAAATGTTTGTTCTGGGTGGGAATGGAACCCACAACCTATAGCGCAGAAGGCAGAGTTACTACCAACTGAGCTATAAGGCTTGTCTTGTATGAGGATTTATGAGCTGATTAGGTTTATGATTGTGAAAAATCCATATATTTTTATTATTACTAATAATAGGTAAGCTCTTGACCTTGTGGCTTGCCTGGGCAAATAATAAAAAAAAACAGTATTTTTACGGTAGTTTATACGAGTTTAGTTTAAATGTTGTTTTTCCGGATCTATCGTAAATCTACTACCCTGGCAACACTTGCAAGACGCAGATTACGTAACAGTATGTAAGGGAAGTTACAGTTGCCGGGAAAACGGCTCGGATTATGACCCGGGGGAAAATTAAATGGCCGACGCCGAAGATGATTTACTTTGTATCTTAATTTAGTCTTTTGTGTCGCATCGTACGGGAAGCCGTTGATATTCTCGTTTTCATTTATATTTTTGAAGTGTATAATATAAACAGTTGAGTTACCAACAGACCGTTCGTAACGGTCCTTAAAAGTTAGTTAGTTAAAGCCGACTGCTTATACCTGGGTAGTTAGTTTAATTGTTTTTTTTTTATTATACAATATAAAAAAAAATGTCTTACCGTTTTGCTAAGTCTATCATCATCATCAACAGCTTTTATGAAACCCACTGCTGGGCATAAGCCTCCTCCCCCCAACGCCACTCTAACCTATTATGAGCCCTTTGCATCAGGTTTTACCCTGTATAGTAGCAATGTCGTCAGTCCACCTAGCTGGTGGTAAAAAAAAGTAGCTAGTTTGATAAAAAACTATAAACTAAGTAGGTAGGTACCTAAATAAAAAGATTTCACACAATTATTTATTCCTTTAGACATCCTAAAATGTCTATGTACTTAGGTGTACTCATATTAATCTCTTTCTACTTATGCACCTAGGTACTACAAAATGTTACAGAGTACCTAGGTATGTAAGTTTTTATGTGATGGTTTGAATATAAAAATGGCTTACCTTCTAATATATAGTTTCGTTTTTGTTTATTTTAACACTTATTATTTTATTTTTATTAATTGTATTTTATTTAAACAATACATCACAGTATCTTTAATACGATTTATTATGTTTCGAAGTCATAGATAATAATTGTTCGACAATAAAAACGCTCGGTGACGACGCGGTTAGCGTGCGACCCGAGACGAGAGCCGAGTGGTAACCTACTGCCGTCATCCTCCCCGGGAGGAGCTCGGGTCAAACATACCTAAACTTCGGAGTGACACCCCCCATGCTATCACAAAGTATAGGCACCTATACTTAGAGATAGATAGCGTGAAACGAAGAAGTTAAGAAGCCTCAAAAGGAAACGGGGAACTACCTTACAAAGAGATTATAACCCCACCCAGAAATAAAACCCAGCATACGAATGTAACAACAATTTTAATCGTCAACTATTACTATGGCGTCATCATCAAATTTTCCTAAACTAATATGTAACCCAGCTCATTTTAAAAACAAGTGCCGATGCGAACTCGGGGACTGCAAGATTAGACTGGTGCGCATAAACAGAGCAGGGCAAAGAGTTACATTCCTTACCAAGGGCCGAACTATGAAGTCTTATTGCGATTCTTGTCGACCTAAACCGAGTCGCCATATCGTACCATGACATCGCGTCGCGTATGCGTGTTAGTGTACTGGCCACACTGGTTCAGATACCTATTATCATGCCAGTGCGCGAAGCCGGTACCAGCGTAAAACATGAAAACTTGAAATTTAATCAATTCAGAAAGTCCAAAAACTCAAGCAACCGTTATCATTAAGATCGTCAATTAAGAGCAGATTTTTTTTATCTTTTAATGAACTAACAATCCAGTTCACATACCAAACATGGCAGCCCTATTGTAACGGTCTGCCCGGAACTGGAACTGGCTGATTCGAGATTCGGAATTCAAATTCGAAATTGGAACAAGACGCTGACGCGGAGTTTTTGGGCGGCTTTCCTTTCCCGTTATTAGCTTCGGAAAGGAATCTCATTCGTGCGACCTTTTCCTTGCGAAAGATGTATCCCAAAACCAGGCACAGAATAAATAATTGTAAAGCGCAGGCCATGATACGAAAAAAATAGGGAGGAAAATGCTTTATGGCTTTGCATAGAAGCATTAATTTCACCCATGTAGGTACTTCTTTTAGATAGTTTTATTCATTCAGTTAGTCGCCATATCCACCTCAATTATCTTGCTTCACTGTACTCACGACAACCGGACGATCATAAACCCTGGAGATTCCAGCCTTGTGAAATATTGGGCACACGATACTCTCCTCTAGGATTGCAGATAGAAGAGTCAGATAGGAGCCTTCAGTTAATAAATAAATAAATATAACAGGACATTAATTTTACACAGCGCCATCTAGCCCCAAACTAAGCATAGCTTGTAATATGGGAACTAGATTACGGATATACGGAATACTTTTTGTAAATACATACGTACTATATGATACAACACCCAAACACAGAACAAACATGTATATTCATCACACAAATGTTTGTCCTGGGTGGAAATCGAACCCATCAGCCTACAGCGCAGGAGGCAGAGCTACTACCAACTGAGCTATGGGCTCGTTAGTTGGCTAATAAATGTTTCGGATGGACAACCTATACAGGAAAGCACCATAGCAATGCCCCGCGACCTTTTTTTTTTATTGTACGACGAGGAAAGGCTTGGCCTTCATCTCACCTGGTAACAAGTTGAGATAAGGCCGAAGATGGAGGCGCACTTCACCCGGAATCCTCAACAAACTGAGGAACTGGCATCTTACCTCTGAATGCCGAAACACAACAATTTTTTAAGAATTGTTATTATGGCGACAGAATAAGTTAAGATGGTGGTAGCTAGCCAGGTGGACTTAAACAAAATCCTACCACCAACCAAACCAAGCACAATATATTGTACTCCCCATCCTCAACTTACCCTCACCCTTACCTGCAGCTAAAATAATGATGAATGAATTAAACTGCAGACATTTCTCGAATACCAACGGTCAGGTCATGCTGAGGGAACAGCTCATAAAAAGTAGGGAAACGGATTCGGTGCACGGGGTGCCGGAAGCCAATCCGCAGGTTTCCGAACACAAAGGGGCATGTGCCGACGCGTAAATCAAAATTATTAAATATGTAATAAGTGGAACATCAACCAGATAGGGAAGATAAGAAGATGTGGGATGAAATTTCTAATAAAGAACGGAACGAAACACTCACCGAAGCACAATATGTAAAAAACAGACAAACACGCAACCTTGCGACGATGGCTCAAGCTGTCGAGCCTTGCTTTGGCAAGATACTCTTCAACTTTGAGTCTCTTGGCTCTGCGCTCCACAGGCGTGTTCATATTTAGCTTAACCATCCCAAAGGTGGCTGCAATACTCCATAAAGGATCGAACTTGATCTTTATATAAAGACAAAAGTTGATCAGGTGTGAAATAACACTTGACTTTATTTAGGATACCCAGCTTATTGCGATTTAGACTCGATGAAAGTGCCAAAGTTAAGGCTAGCCGTCAAAACCATACCAAGAAAGGCAAGCCGGTCAGTAAAGTCAAGTACCTTAAAATGTGAGGGCCCCGGGTCAAACTGACGCCTTTTCGCCGAAAAGACACATGCCTGAGTTTTGGAAGCATTGAAACAGATTCCATTGCCGTCTTCCCATTGGGAAACAAGACAGGACCCACACATGACTGCTATTCTAAGAGCTCGACATCTTGACGAAAACGAAGAGGTCGAGCTCTGCTTCCATCAGACGTGACGTTTTCATTTAAAACACTTCAAATGGTAAGCAGTAATGAAAGAAGGGCAAGGCAACCTGAAGGCTGTACATATAGGTGTCTCAAATCAGCACCAGCAACTTCACCAGTCCTAGACCTTGTTACTACCCTACTGTTGTGTATCTCCTAGATCCTGTAGCCTTTTGGGAAGCTTACTCCAACGTACACATCAAGTTGATGTTCTATTTATTGCGATAAAATAATTAAAAAAAAATATGTTCACTGTTTTAACTTGGAATCAGCTTCCATCGTCTGTATTTCTGCTGTGTTACAAAAATTACTCTGATGAACCTTTAACCGCCTCCGAGGTCTAGTGGTTCAACCCACCAATTTCAGATCCAGAGGTCCCGGGTTCAATCCCCATGGGGAGTACAATATTGAGCTTGGTTTGGTTGGTGGTAGGACTTGGTTTCAGCCCGCCTGGCTAGCTACCACCATCTTACCTAAGTCTGTCACCATATAAACAATTCTAAAAGTTTTTGTGTTCCGACATTTAGAGGTAAGATCCAGTTCCTCAGTTTTTTGAGGATTCCGGGTGAAGTGCGCCTCCACCTTTGGCCTTATCTTGAAATGTAACCAGGTGAGATGAAGGCAAAGCGCATCCCCGTCGTACAATAAACAAAACAAAAAAAAGACTTCAAGAAGAGAGTTTATAGGCGACTTCTAAACAGGCTCACTCCGTTATAGACCTCATTCTTGCATGTTCAAGTTTCAAGGTGAACAAAATTAACCCATATCAAATAATCCAGAGTCTGAGTGATAGATGTGGTAATGGTAGTCAATTAGATATAATTAGTCACCAGTGAGAGATGACTCTCTAGCTATCTCTCTGCAGTGCCAAACTTTTTGTGCTGAGTTATTGATATCAACGGTCAATAAGCATAGTTATAGTGTATACCCTGTTATAGGGTATGTAATAGATAAATGGCCCTATCACTGAGTAGTTGCAATATGACTGTAATAAAAAAAAACTTTTACTAAACCTACTCCCTTTATCTATGACAAATCTCACTCCTCCTGTGCACGCAATATGCTAAAAATGGGGGTCCTAAGTATTTTCTTCACATATGAATATAATCCAACAACTTAATAAAGATGTTCAGACAATAAAGACAAACTAGATGCAGTAGGGAAGATAGATAGAAGGGATGGGGTTGCTCACCTATCCACTGGTTGTACCAGTATAACACAGGGCTTAATATAACTACCGAGACAAGCCAAGGACAAAGTGGTGCAAGCAGCTAGTGAAGGCTTTATTCATAATCTGACCCAGGCCTACACTGACATCCTCCTTCTATAACAACAATTCAAATGAAAACAAAAGACATGGGTAAAATATATGATAATGTTTTTTTCATACAAAATTACTTACTAGGTACCTAAGAGTCAAAAATTTTTTAAACAGTGAGATTTTTTGTGGATTAAATTTTGAAATGACAATTAAATCGACCTCCTGATTGGTAGCATATAAGCAAACAAGAAGATTATTGGCTAGTTAGTTTATTGTAGTTGCAAAAAAATATTTCAATAGACAAGGCTACTAATATGTTTGGGGTGTATGGAGACCAGAGCATTTTCTGTTGTATAAATTCTAGGTACATAACAATCTCTAACTAGGTAAGTACATACTTATAAATAACTGTATGTAACACCTTTCAAAGTGTAGGTACTGTTATGAATCTGACTAAATGAAATAAGTAAAGGGATAAAAAAGTGCCATGACATTAAATGAATTCTACGATTTAGCTAAGAAAATAATTCCTACAGTTGAGGAGTACACAGTTACAGGTGTGAGTAGAACAATAATGATAACGAAAGACAGATGTGTCACTTTATATATGGTATAAAAATATCTGGTAAAGTGTGCTATTTTAAGAAAACTTACCAGCAGTAACTGCCTCTTCACAGGACTTCTACTTTATCTGGTTTGAGTTATGTATTTATCCACAGAGATTATTTCTCAATAAGAAATAATCCACGAACAACAAAATTAAGTTTTTAAAAAACTATATATATTAGATAAGTATAAAGACTACAAATTACATCAAGTATAGGTATAGTCACCAACACAAGAGACTGATTTCTAGGGCTTATGACCACATAGAGATTGACTAAAAGTTATTGTTGTAGGGCATTGTTTATACCCTCTATACCTAACTAATTGTAACTTCTAATAAATTATGTATTAACTAGACAATTTAACTGGTTGTAAAAATTAATCACTAGATAGAAGCCGAAAAAAAACTAAAAATCACGAAAAGCATCACAAAACCAGTTCCTATTTTTGCAAATCAAATAAAAAAACCCAAGAGTAACAGCCTAATCAATCCATGCCAAAAACCCATAGTTAGTTGGTTTGTCAAACTGCCAATTCAATGCAAATTGTAAAGTAGATATGGTCAAGCATTAAAATATCGATACAAAAAATAATCAAAATCGATTGAAAAATATTGTCAGCTACCAGCCTGTCAAAATGAAAACGATTCAAATCAAATAACATAAACCCGCAAACCACGTGGAGCGCCAAGGTCGAATTTATGTTTTCAACTTGTCAAGCGCGGCGTGTGATAAATTAATTCTACGGGCCGTTATCGTCCGTATAGCAAAATTAATTTGCACCTTAAACAGAGCACATAGGATAGATATTCGTCTGCGCAACCAAGCCACGCATAGTCGCCAGCCCAGGCAATATATCTTAGGCCGTGTACTGCCCCTGACAGTTCGTAAACAAACTGGAGCTACCGCAACAAAAGGCGAATATCGTTCAACACTCCAAATATCATTCTTAGTAGTCTATAATCTGAAAATTATAATTATTTTGAAGTCATTTACCCGAGTTATTGGAAAAACTCACTGTTATAGCAAACGACAGACTACAATAAAATTGAAATATCAGTCAAAACGTACACCAATGAATAAAATTACAACAATACTCACCAGAAAACAACACGAGGAAGAAGGATGATATTGCAGAGTCATCTGTAGTACATCTTGCACATATCGATCAGTCTTGCAGTTCTCAAAACACGACTACAAAAAAACCTAAGAGGTTAGCACCAGAAATCGGCAATGTTGACCTATCCGTCACTAGTCACGGCGTCAGTAAATAAAGATGTTATTACAAAACAGACAGTCGGGTACTAAACGTAATCGGCTCGTTAAATGATTCACAATCAAAATAAAAATAGCCCGGCAGACGATGCGTCGACGACCGCTCTACCTACTGTCTGTCTGCTGTGCTGTCAATATTCGTCAAAACGAAAATGGCGACACCCTCGACGGAATACGATCAGCCGCCACTGGCTATTGCTTCCGTCTTGCTCTTTTCCAGTCGATGAACAAGGACAGACAACTGACGTGTTGTCTTCAGCCCGAACGGACTGATGTGTGATGTCACGCCCAGCGGCGTAACGTTTTGCGTAATTACACGTTCATGAACGGTTGTAAACTTGTTTTAATAACATTAATCGTCAGATTATTCCGTGTTCTAAGATCGTTAGATGAAAGTGTCGGTCAATTCATATGTTAATCATAGGGCAAAGCAAGACTATTTCAGAACTTATCTGTCTTTCTTTGCGCATGCTAAGCCCATCCCACTACTCAATATCTGTCGTATGAGCGCCTCCTACTTCTTCTTATTTTATTCAGCACTTTTTTCAGTTGTTCATCTTGACTGCATTAATTTGAGCCTCGAGCAGTCGCATTGCAGTTTGATTAATAAATTAGGTTGACCTTGTGGGTAGGTTCGTATCTATATTGAGGCTGGGTAAGTAAAAATACTTTTGCGATTACTAGATATCTACCTAGTTGAGTAGGTATTTGATACTGATTGATGATTTCTAAATTCCACTAAGTTTCCTAAAAAATAATAGCAATAAGCTTAAGTAACAGCATATTATCTTTATTTAAAAGTCCTTGAATAAATAATAAGTCACGATCGTTAAAAATTATGTTAATCAAATTACGGCTATAAATCATCAAGGAACCAAAATACTCTTTAGCTGACCTTTAAATAATAATCAATTACCAATAATTATTTACGTACGTACGAAATGGTATTCAAATGTAAGATATTATGTAAGTAGGTACCAATACCAAAGCGTTAGCTTCATAGTAGGTACCTAGTCTGTGGTACCATCTGTAGGATTCTTTAACTATTATTTTCGCAAAAAAGTGAAGTTATGTTCTATTTACCAAAATGTCATCATTTAAATAATTGAGACTTGTGACTCCTTGGATAACATTTTTACAACCGTTGACAGTCAGTTCGCGTACTTTTTGGAATTATTTTGGATGTAATCGATTTCTGATCTAAAAACCTGTGTCCCAGCCCTACCTTTTTATTTCAAATGGCAGCACCAGCGCTTGTCATATACTTTTCGGAGCAGTGCGTTCAACTATTTGACTTTTGCCGATAATCGGCACAGCACAGGTTGGTAGTAAGTATCTCTACCTAATCTTTGGTAATAGCTACTAGGGTATTTAGGGTTCCGTACCCAAAGGGACTTAGTTACATGACTTGGTTGTCTGTCCGTATGTCTGTCTGTTTGACCAATGGAGGTTGTAACTTCTGAACCATGACACGTAGCTAATTGAAATATTCAGATATGTACAAGTTATTACAACTGTGGCGGTGGCGGCGACGGCGCGGTACCCATCTTAATATAAAACAATATAAATAAAATAAGGGGCCTCATTTTGAAACGTACCTACCTATTTTTAACGAGCTTAATCTGAGCGCTATCGTAAAAACGGTAATTCCTACAAACTTGGTGTCACTACATTCCTTACCTTTTTGTTTGATGACACGCGAGAGTTACTTTGAATTGTTGGTCGGAACCCTCACCTCGCCATGCGTGTCCAACTCACACTTGTATTCATTTAGTTTAAGAAGATTAAATGTTAGAGGTAGAAATGTGGTAGAAATTGTTGGTAACTTTGATTTCCGGTCTCTAGCAGCAGTCAGAGTACCGGAAACTAAGTCTAGACAGACAGCTGATCATATCATCTGTCAAAATTCAAATCCTTTCAACAATCGTTTTTTTTCCACGTTTTACGTTGGTCTCATCAACTGCCGCTTTCGTTTATTTGAGTTTATATTTTAATATTCAGTTAATTTATCCTTTTAGTTCACCATGGCGGATAATACACGTTCTTCGAGATTATCATCATACAAAAATTCTGGAGTCGGACCTGTAGTAAGTAAAACTACGAATTTTGAGATCATTACGAGTAGTGTGCGATTTTTTCATTGTTTTTTTATCATAAATTAAACAAATTCAATTATGCAAGAACAAAGGAAATCATCTCATTACAGTGTAGTCTTTCTCTATTGAAATATTATAGCATTTCGCGTGAAATATGTTTGTAAAGTTCCAATAAATCGAAGTAGGTACACACCTACCTTCTTTTAAAAGGAAAAAATAGTTACATATTTAGTTTCTAGGTGCAGAATTATTATACGTTTCACTTTTTGTCCTAGGTTTTAACTAAAAATCTTAGAGATAAAGCTGAGGTACCATCTGGGTGTGAAATAATAATTGTGGTTGTAAAGTTGAACTTTAGATACCTACCTAAATCCAATGCACTGAACCTACTGCACTAATATAGGATCCTAATTCACAGCAAGACCTCCGTCGCAAGCGAGCAGAGCTGAGTGTGGCGCTCCGCAAACAGGCAAGGGATGAACAACTCCAGAAACGTAGAGCCCTGTCTCCGGATCCTGGAGATGATGCGGTCGATGAGAAGATCTATACAACAGCTGAGATCATACAAGGTAATGCTTTTTAAGTTGTATCTGCCATCAGTTACTTGATCTGTGGTCAAATTCTATGTTCTTGATTAGTTGTAACACTCCATTCATCAAAAGGTACAGCTATAAGTTTAAAATTGTATTAAACTTTTTTTAAACAATGAGTCGGCTATTAATTAACATTGTAGGACTAGTGGAGCACCTGGGTCTGCATTTCATTCATCCAGTAGACATTTATCTTATCTCAGTTCACCCTTACACCTTAAATTCCAAATTTCAAGTTGCCAGGACAAACACTTGGGCTGTGTCATTGTATGCCAAACACTCCCGCCAAGCTCTTTTATTATAGTTATTGTTATGGTTATGATACATTAAAAGACCAAACCACAGAGCTAACTTATGTTTGTTACATAAACTGTCTCCAGGCCTCAAGTCCCATGACCTTGCAATCAAGACTGCGGCAGCACGAGCTGGTCGTAGAATGCTCTCCAAGGAACAGAACCCTCCCATCTCAGTGCTGATGAAAGCTGGTATCATACCTCCACTCATAGATGCCTTGGACAGAGATGATTGGTAAGAACTTTAAGGATTCCGGGTGAAGTGCGCCTCCACCTTCGGCCTTATCTCAACTTGTTACCAGGTGAGATGAAGGCCAAGTGCTTACCCGTTGTACAATAAAAAAAAAAAAAAAAAAAAAAGAACTGTAAGATCTTACTTAATTTAAAATCTTCTCAAATCTTGGAGACCCTGACTCCTATCTTTAGGTTGATTGTCTTATGTTTGGTACATTGCAGCTTTGGAGACTTGTTTTTGAATCCAAAATCTCCAAATACCTGTTACTAATAAAATATTTGGTACACAAAACAAGACAATCAATGCATGATAAAACTAGGGAATACTACAAATGAGCTAGATTGTGTTCCAAAACATAAGTGCACAAAGTGATCCATGAAATGAGCAGCATTTTTGCTTAAATAAAATTCACAAATACATAAATAAAAATACGAAAAACAATTTTTAAATTCATATGAAATGTAATAAAAGATTGGACATGCTATTTTAACATGGACAACAAACTACGTTTATATGAGTGAGCAGCACTACCGGACATATCTTAAGGTCACACTATTTTACTTTTAGCACTGACCTCCAGTTTGAAGCTGCTTGGGCCCTTACAAATATTGCATCTGGAACGCGGGAGCATACTATAGCTGTTGTCAATGTGAGTAAAGCGTTCACCAATCTACCTGCCAAGCATGCTCAAATAACATGGTCTAGTGGTTCCCCCACCCAGAAATCCCGGGTTCTATCGCCAGGGGGATTCAACTTTGTGCTTGGTCTGGTTGGTGTTGGCCCGGCTAGGCTACCACAATCTTACCGAGTTGCAACAACAACAATTCTAAATTGTTGTGTTCCTGTATTTAGAGGTAGCATAGCCAGTTCCTTAGTCTTTTGAAAATATCTGTTGAAGTGCTTCCACCTTCTGCCTTTTCACAACTTAACACCATATGAGAAGAAGGCCAAGCATTTCCCCATTGTAAAATAAACTCAATTCCATTATTAGTGTTTCATTGGTGCATGTTAGTGCCAGTGCCTTCAATAGGCAGTATCTGGAAAAGGTTGCTCAAGCCTTCAGGTCAAGAACTTATCTATATCTATAAAAAAATAAATGATTACAACTGTTTGTGTACTTTCTTCCTAGGGTGGTGCCATTCCGAAGCTAATCACATTACTGGGTCATGGAGGGGTAGTGGCCGAGCAGGCTGCCTGGGCCATTGGTAACATAGCTGGAGACGGGCCGGTGACCAGGTAAAAGCTGCACTTTACCAATGTGATTTCAGTGTTGGATTGTAATTATGATCACTATGCTTGTTCCTTGTAGGTTAATGGTTTGTAGTCGATTGTATTTTTTTTTATAAACTGTTTACAGAGGAGGCAGTAACAACTACTTCAAGAAGACAGTTTCAGTTTCACATTACTTTATTGCAGAGATTTTGTTCCTTGAGAGTTCACGGTTTTATCTTATGCTATGAGCGCCTTGTAGGAGGAACTCAAAATCTAAAGTAAAAATTTTTTTATTCATTAAGATTTTTAAGGATAATTTTGAAGCGTTTAATCTAACGCCTGTGTGCGACTAGCACATATGGAGAAAGGCAAGAAACTTGGGCTGAAGCAAGAAACTCGGGCTGTTATAATTCACAGAAAATGCCTATTACTCTTTGAAGGTGTAAACCACATTTTTGTCCGTTTGTTATAGAGATGCAGTGTTAAACCACGGAGCCCTACCTGCGATTCTGCCATACATGAAGCCTGATTCACCGTCAACTCAGCTGAGGACTAATGTATGGACTTACAGCAATATGTGCAGGTAGCCATTTTCGCTTATGCAGTATCAACGTAGTTCATCATTAATTTCAAAATAGCATGTCCGTTTCAATATTGTTGCATGTGTAACACATGCAACATAGATATGAATAATCTGGGTTTGAATATACATTTTATAATAAAAAGTATTTTGCATCGTACATGCTAATCGCAAAGCCCGATATGAATAATCTGGGTTTAAATATACATTATATAATAAAAAGTATTTTGCATCGTACATGCTAACCGCAAAGCCCGATATGAATAATCTGGGTTTGAATATACATTTTATAATAAAAAGTATTTTGCATCGGACATGCTAATCGCAAAGCCCAAGTGCACTTCAAAGTCAAGAGATTACATTTACAATAAAAAAGCCACCTATCCTGTAAGCATGGTGATTATGGCAAACCCCTCCAGCTTTTGAAGAGGCTCAGTCCAACAGTGGACATAGACATGGAACAGTGGGCTGTTGATGTAGGTTATTGAATTTTGGGAAATTTCAACGGAAACCAAGTCCAAGGCTGGCTGTTAACTCTTATTTATTTTATTTCAGGAATAAGAATCCCATGGTCCAGTTCGAGCTGGTGTCCCCTGGCCTGCCTCATATTTCCGAGCTGCTTACTGTGAAAGATCAAGAGATACTTGGTGAGCTAAATTTATATTGTACACCTCAGTTTGTCCTACAAGGAAACGCCAAGCACATCTCTTTCCACAGCACTCTGTACAACTTTCAATTTGTGGATGAGCCCTAGTCAGTGTGTATGATTCAGTAGCGTAGGTCATCGCAGGTAGGACGCACTTGTTGAAGACTTTTGTCTCGAGGCACTGCGGGATCAATCCCGCAGTGCCTTCTCTTAAGTTAAGGTCTTCTCATCATCCATGGATGATGAGAAGACCTTAACTTTTAATCAGGAATTTTCTGATAGAGAATCAAGTGGTTGACATGGCGTAAAGGGCAGCAGGCAGAGGTGTTTGCCTGAGGACCAACAAGTCCTTAAGTGGAGATCACGTCTAGGCAAGCGTCCTCTGGCTAGACGGAGGGACGACCTCCGTACAGAGAGTGGATGAGAAAGGATAATGTTGGTGCTCAGTGGCGTACAGACTTAAATCCAGCAGTGGACCGCGATAGGTTGATGATGATGATGCCATGGGGAACAACAAAGGCTACTTTTAATCCAAGTACTAACAATCGTGGAAAATCCACTGTCTCTGCCTACTCATCTGAGAAAAAGGTACGAGTCAGTATGTATGTGCAACCAATAAAAAAAAAAAACCAACAACAACATACACTACTTTTTGTCAAAGTACAACTAGTGATTTATGTATAGTCTAGAATAGTATAGATCCCCTTCTCTTTCCTATCATTTAATTATTAACCACTTCCCGAAAATTAGGAGGTTCTCAATTGGGAACGTATTTTGTATGTAGCGGACGCGTGTTGGGCTCTGTCGTACCTGACCGACGGCCCCAACGAGCGTATCGAGGCGGTGCAGGCCGTGCCGCGGCTGACGGAGCGCCTCATAGCCCTGCTGGGTCACAGGGCGCCGTCGGTGAAGACTCCCGCGCTCCGCTCGCTGGGGAATATGCTTACTGGATCTGATACACAGGTAACTTACTATAATCACATATATTTTAAAGATTCGTCGAAAGGATTCCAGTTCCTCAGTTTGTTGAGGATTCCGGGTGAAGTGCGCCTTCACCTTCGGCCTTATCTCAACTAGTTACCAGGTGAAATTAAGGCCAAGCAAAAAGTTTTATAATGTTAAGGGCATTCCAGTGTTAAATAGAGTATTAAAGTTTGTGTTTCGCTAATAAACATTGTTTTTTCAGACTGACCGCTGCTTAGACGCCGGTTGTCTAGACCACGTGATAAACCTCCTCTGCTGCGGCAAACCGTCCCTAGTGAAGGAGGCGGCGTGGGCAGCATCCAATGTGTTAGCGGGCACGACTCCTCAAATACAACGCGCGCTCGACGCCGACGTGCTCACGCCGTTGTTGGACGTGTTAGCCAATGGAGAGGCCAAGTTAGTGTTGTTTCACTGCTCCCACTGGTATGATTCCCATCCGGTACATTAAAATTCATTCGATGAATATACATGTTTGTTGTGTGTTTGGGTATTGTATTGCAGCATATGTATAAAAAAAGTAAAATTAGAATTCTGAGGCTAACGGCTGCCACAGCAGACCTACCAGCTGCTACCGGTCGCGATGATTTTGTTAAAACTTATTTATGAAACAGGTGTCAAAAAGAAGCAGCGTGGGCGATGACCAACCTCTGCCTGGGTGGAACGGCTGAACAGCTGGATGTGCTGGTCTCATCCGGGTTCCTGTCTCCTTACTGCGCGCTGCTCGCCTCGCCCGACGTCCGGGCCGTGCTGCTCATACTGGACGGACTGAACAACTTGCTACAGGTGAGTGAATGTGTCAATTAATTGCTCCTTGTTCGCTCATCATCAACATTATTACAGTACACGTACGTCGACTGCCGAAAGAACTGACCGAATGACGAACCTACGAATAGTCAGCCTCCATCCATCCACTACCCCCGACCTACACAATTTCGTTAGTACATAGAGAGGGGGTGGGAGAATGAAGAGTGAGAAAACTGGCACTCTTCGTTTCGCGCTTAACCGTGGGCGCCATGCGAGAACCTTTAGGTTATTAGTGTGTGGTTGTGTGTAAAGTGCCCGGGCAAGCCTTGGTCAAGATATGAGCCATCATTATAAAAAATGGTCATAGTGAGGATGATGAACAGTGGACAATACGCCAGCTGTTGTCGTATGTGTCTACTGTTACAGACAGTTATGGGCAAGTTGGTAATGTTGTTATTTAAATTGCAGGCTGCGGTAAAATACAATCAATTGGATGCCTTCTGCGTAAAACTGGAAGAAATGGAAGTCCTAGATCAGATAGAAGCTTTACAACAACATGAGAATGAACAGGTTTGTTTATCTTAATTAGTTTTGTACCTTTCTACACATGATGGGCAAACCATTTGGTTTTGTGATAATGCAGCGGTAACCACTAGCAAATGTTTTCCATTGCGTTTTGGGTTAGCCCTAAACCTATACATAAATAATAATAATTTAATTATTTTCAGGTATACAGCAAAGCTGTTCAGATAATAGACACATATTTCGCAGAAGGAGATGAGAATGCCCCAGTTCAGAACGAAAATGAATTTCAGTTCGAAAGTCAGGCCAACCCTAATATCAACTTCTAGACTCCTAGTTTGTACCTACATTCTCATAGAGTACAGTAAATATATTTTTTTATCATATGTGGTGTTTGTTTCAAACATTTGCATAAAGAATTAATGCATATCTATGTAAAATGTTTTAAATCAATTACTTTACTTCAATGATAGATATATAACAGACATATAGTGAGTTAATAAAATATAAAAATGGTAAAGTGCACCAAAGTTATATGGGCACCTACGTTCCTATTACTAGTTTCTGAGACAGTAAAAGTAGATTCTGTGTGTCTAAGGAAATAATGGAATGCCCAGATCAAAACACGAATGAGTATTCATCTGGAAGGCAGGCTTACCATATCACTTCTATATCTAGACTACTTACTATGTTCATTCTCAAAACATGCTGTAAAAAGAATGCTTCTTATTTTATTATCAATGAGTGTTGTTGATGTCTATGTTTATCTAGATATTATGTTGCATAGTGCCTTTTGTAACGGCCTAGCCGAATGGTTGATTTGAGAGATTAGGCCAGGCCCCCTAGTTTGCCTGTTCCTGTTATCGTATTTTCTTAGCAACTAAGGTTATAAATCAATTATTTTCCAAGCAATGGCGCTCCTCTTAACAATATTTCTTAATACCTATAAATTGTAATATATTTTTTCTAGTTTTTGTGAGCAAGGAGAGATTCTGTTACACTACACACCTAAGTAAAGACTATTGTGAGAGTCTGGTTTAGTAGAATCGTTCTAACAAGGCTTGTAATGAACTTGAGGAGCGCTAGTGTCTTTGTCAAAGTGTAGAAGGGACTTTTAATGTCTTTGTTGTTGATAGTCCCTTATGTCACGATTATTATTTATTACCCATGTTTTACTGTGGAGTGATTTAAATCAATTATTTTTTAAATGGCCCTTGCAAGGTCCAAATTCTTGTCATAACTTTTTTATCTAGCTTTGTGAGCTGGTCTTGCAAAACAATAACTTTTTAACTTATTTGTATTGTTTTTCTTCTACAAAGCATTTTGGTACATATGAAGACATTTTGAGATTGCAATTTCATACCTAAAATGTTTTTTTACTTAATCAAATTCAATTTATTACCCATTATTTTGATATTATATCTATCATCATCATCCTGCCTGTTCAGTGGGGTCTATAACATCTCTGGAGACCATGTAGTTACTAGCCTGGGCCTTTAACTGTAAGAGTTGAGCCTCTTACTGGGTCGTCTGTTACAATGCCAATGAGTTAAATGTAGTATCATACAGAGTTGTAATTAATTATTGTGAGAATATGTCATTTAGCATCTTTAGGCTGTTGCAATCTCAAAGTTGTTGTTCATTATTAAAGCACCTCTAGTTTTATGCATTCGAAATAATCAAAATGCGTTTGAAAGAGTGTTTTTAGATACAAGTGTTACTATTGTACTGATGATCAGACTGATATGTGATAAGTTTTAGTAGTTAGATTTTAATAAAAAGCCAATTTGTAAAATATTTTCTTTTATTTTTGGCTAGGCTTTTGTTTTACTTGAATGATTCGGTATTGATATAGAATACTAATGTCCTGATCTAAATATCTTCTTATTAGTTCATACACAATGGATCACATAAAACTAAGTAGGCCATAGTTCTTGCCCTATCCCTTCTGGTTGTGAAGATTTAACTTGTCAAATATATTCTAAAAATCTTATTGAATAATCACTGATTTGACTTGACTTTGTCTCCTCCCAGTTTGGAGCTTAATTTCTGATTATGATTGAAGCTATGAATGAGCCAATAATTATTTTCTGTACAAAGATACTTTAATATTCTACTATCTATGCCATAGGTAACTGTGCAATGGCAATAGCAGGAACTACTGGGTCCAATTCCGCACAAAAAAAAAACATGAATTGGTCCAGCCATTTAGGAGTTTATTGACAAAATAATATGTAGATTTGTCCAGAATAAGAAAAAAATCTCAAAAGGATCTACGGGAAAAATGGAGGTCCATTTTCAGATTCAGATCATCCTTTTGAGATTTTTTTCTTATTCTGGACAAATCTACATGTGAGTAATAGTGTGCCAAGTAAAACAAGATGTATCCCTCCCTCACTCCCATATGTGCATGTCTCCAGCTTGCACAGAACAAATCTGTAATTTCTAAATATGCCAATATTTGGTTCAATCTGCAAAATCTAGTTTAAAATTTAGGTTGCAATCAAACTTCGTAGATACAAGCCTCAGCTTACACATCTGGATTAGCGAAATGGCTGAATACTGGATTGTGCCTATAATTCTGTTCAGAATGGGTTCACTAAGCATAGTGTCATGCATTTTTTTAATGGTATTACCAATTTAACCACCTATCAACGGCATACCACTAGTGTGGTCTATAGTGGTTCATATGAACCAGTAGACCACACTAGTTTTACGCCAACTGGTCTCAGATCCTTCGATCCCTAGGGGAGTACAATATTATTGTGCTTGGTTTGGTTACAGCCTAGGGCCACCCTACTGAATCTGGTGAATTAGGTTAACTTCCCCATATTTCTTGTGAACCTGACATGCCATTTCTAACAAGCTGTTTGTATGGTTAAGCAAAAATATTAGTGTTACTATAGGGTGTTAAGAAATATAAGAACCAGATGTGTTTCAAATTTTATAACAAAAATATTACTTGCTACAGAACTCAGCAATTGGTAGAATGGGAAACAGTGGTTTTAAATTGCATAATATTGTAGCAATTTATTAGAACAAACTGTAGTGGGTGCTGTGTGAGTATTATTCTATAACTATTCTAAGCCTTATTTTGCTCCTTTAGTTTTTCTAGTTGTTGCCTGGAAAAGAAATAACAATATTAATTCTGAAATAATAAAATATTCAACTTTACCATTTTAATGTATCTAGTATTACACTGGTCTGAATGTTGAAGGTAAATAAATAAATATTACAGGACATTAATTTCACACAGTGCCATCTAGTCCTTCATTAAGCAAAGCTTTGTTATATGAGAACTAGATTACAGAAATAATACATCTATACTTTTTAGTTGTAAATACATACCTACCTACTTATGATACCATACAACACCCAAACACAGAACAAACATCAGTAGGTAAATTTATAATACAAATGTTCATACCTTGTGAGTATAAGAATTCTATGGTTTGTACTGGGTGGGAATTGAACCCACAAACTACAGCTCAAAAGGCAGAGATACTACCAACTGAGCTGTGAGGCTTATTACTAGTAGGTGTGAATGGCTCTAAAATATTAGATGTAGGTACACACACAAATCTTCACAGTTATCAGGATCATGGCCAATTATTCAGTTTTGGATAAAGGTACTACCTAACAATGTATGTTTGAGCTGTAGATGTGATGTGACAATTTATCAAGGCCAACATAGCTTCTGATCAGAATTGTCATAAAAAAATGAATTGCAGAAATGCGAGCCAGAAACAGAAGAAACAGCCAGTCATGATCAAAACACATCTAACCTCAACTGTTGACTAAAATCATCTTGCACGATATCATCTTCCCAGTTGTCTTCCCACACGGAAACATCTTCATCGTCAACGTCTTCTGCGCCCCAGTCTGTTACAAAGAAACATCAAGTTATAATAAAAACTCACTAAAACGATTACACGAGTGACTTGTCCGGTTAAAAACTTACTTTCTGCGGGAAATTCTTCAAATTCATCGTCTTCTTCTAAGAGGCCGAGGTCTACTTTCGGCTTATCAGCCATTATTCGGTTTATTTCAATAAAATACGGAAATGCAAACGAAACGAGAGAATGCAAAGGCAATTTGAAAGTGAATACAATACAACAATACCTACTAATACCAATACAATTTTCTTGCAAACGAAACAGTTTACAAGAAAAATGCAATTTCATTCGTCTGACTGACATTGACATTTATAACTTTTTGACATCAATTAAAACTGAGAAAGAAGATCTCAGGGAACTGTAAAATATGGCAATACTCGATATTGAAAAGTTAGGCTACTCAACGCTAGATGACATTATTCAATATGATATAAATGACTTATTTATTTCTATATATTTATACAGTTTTGTTTCGTAGTTTATACTACTTATACTAATCCATTTTCATAATCACTTTCTATCCCTGTGTCGCGTTTAGCGCGAACCCATAGGTAATAATTCACATTATATTGTGGCAGCACTATATTTCTTGCTTTGTCTGTGGTACTAAAGACCGATGTCGTTTCTCTTTATAGATGACGTCATTTACAATATAGCTTTGGCGGTTTAGTTTTGCATTCCATGTGGAACTCTCATGTCTGTTGTGTAGCGCTGGTGGGTGTGCCGTGCGGCGGGTGCAAGTCGGGTGGATCCAGGGTGCTGCGGCGGCCTGTCTTACACCGTCGTCGTGGACCATAAACTGAGTACCTGTATATTTTATACTACCACATTGTTTAACTAAATCTCCGCGATGACTTGAAAGTTGTTTGAGGGTATCGGGGGGGGATCTGTATCCGCACGCATGTGTGGGACTGGTCCCTGGTCTGATACCTGTCTTTATGCCTCAGCATTCTAGTAGGTAGACGGGTTCGTCCAATTCGGGGCGACGTGAATACTCTGTCTACCCGTGAAGGCTTCAACCCTCCTAGTAGGTAGACGGGTTCGTCCAATTCGGGACGACGTGAATACTCTGTCTACCCGTGAAGGCTTTAACCCTCCTAGTAGGTAGACGGGTTCGTTCAATTCGGGACGACGTGAATACTCTGTCTACCCGTGAAGGCTTCAACCCTCCTAGCAGGTGGTCGGGGCCGTCCGATTCGGGACGGCGAGAATACCTAGTCTACCATAGGAGGAGCTACTTGAGGACGGAGGAAAAAACCCGAGTCCAACTTGTATGTAAACGGGGTCATCCACGTGGGGATGATGAATCGTCTACATGAGAATCTCGGCCGAGTATCGTTTGTGGGGACGCGATGGAGACGTCCATTTGGCGGTCCCTACATTATATAAAACTGGAGGCATTCGTGTAACGCCGGTACACGCTTTATTGAACTTAAATTGTATATGTACTATTTGTATATCCGATGAGGATGGCACACTGAATGTCAGGCTCATCGGATCATGGTGAATGTGGTGGTATGAAGTAGGTACTCATTGTAAATTTACTCTATAGGAGGTGGAAGTCAGTCCGGCAGGGCATGCAGTTAGTTGTTCACATCCAGAAGTCTATAGCGAAGCAGAATTTACTCAACGGAGAAAACCCAATGAACCCAGGTACAGAATATTAAGTTTTATTTACATCGCGAAGGACCGGTATGGGATACAAGGCCTGAATGTAACCCAAATATCGTACCCTTTTGCGACATGGTGGAGATGCAGGGATATCGAAGTTCTCGAGGGTTTTTTTTTCGTTTCAGGCTGAAAACAATTCTATCGGGAGCAAATTAACCTATAAAGTTACTGCATACATGCCATTCTATCGAGATATATTCTCTTTTGTTGGCCAGGTTGTTATTGTGTTTAGCACATGTTGGTAGCATCGACGCATGCTATTTTTTTTTTTGGGGCTTGGGAGGTCGGTCATGTTGGTTCCCGATATCGTCGTAAGCTAGTTAAATTGACAGATGTTGCTTAGTTTTGATATGGGTTATTGAGTGTCAATTTTTTAAACATTTTTAAAGAAGATATTTATGAAACAAATCATCTTCATAAGTTTTCAAGCAGTTCAACCGGAAATACATAGGGCCAACATAATAGGAGTGAAGAGTTCTAACTAGTTTGCGCGCGCGCCGCCATCTTGATATTAGATCAAAATCTATTGTTTTTGGTAAGAGTTCGATTAGATTAGCGGAAGTGGAATTATTTCGATTTCGGTCATTTCGAGTGCCATTTTGTTTTGCAACTGCACACGACACAGAACAGAAGTGAAAGTACAAAGTGAAAACTGATAAATTGTGATAGTAAAGCGTGTTAAAGCGCTACGGCAGTAAAAATCGTAAGTAGACAGATATTTATAGATAATTGTAGCCATTATCTAATCAGAGATAATAGTAATCGCATAGAAAACGAAACCAAATAGGTAGCCACCGGTATGACGCCGGCCGGCGCGTCGTGGCCACAATCCTCAGCACGACGTATCATGTGGGTTTAGTTTAATTTGTTCAATTTTCTTTCGATTGATGTGTATATTATGTCTGAGCCTTTGATTTCGAAAAGACCGATCAAGTAAAACTTGCAGTTCAAGCAAGTTGGTAAGAGTTCCCGTATTTAGGTACATTGTACGTGGTACAGGAGTAGAAAGTGTACAAAACGAACCTTGTTTTAAATCGAAACTATTCACAAAGCCGGGTGAAGTTCTGTTAGCCAATAGGGGCAGGATTGGGTGACAAACATCCTAGCTTTGGACACGTTATACAGCAATCTTAGCATAAGTCCTAAATACGGATTAGGTACTTTTATTCCGATTCTAATTGAACTTGTAAAATTATTGGCGATATTATTTCTAGGGTAACAAGGATCTCGTACCGAATGAAAATTACAAAAGGACAATAAACGAGACTTGCATATATCTATCAAGAGTAAAATTAATTAAAGTCGGGCAAGACTTACTAACAAAAATGGAGGAAGCTGTAACTTCTGACAGCATAATAAAAGAAAGGCTTCGTGAGATTACACGAAGAATTGCCCATCTCAGTGAAGAGGCTCGCTCTTGCACAGGTAGCGATGATGTCAAGAAATCACAGGTATGTGCATCCAAGTTAGAAAACCTAATCAAACGATTTACATCAGAACTCAATGAGTACTTTAGAATTTCAAACACTCCATCAGCGGATGAAATTTCTGAAATGAGTAGTATTCAACTAGATGGAGAAGAGATTTTAGCTGAACTTAAATGCACTTTGGAAAATAACATTACTACAAATATAAACAGCGCAGATCAGAATCGAACTTTCTCAGCGAAATTACCTACACTTTCTCTGCCTGAATTTTCAGGAGATGTGTTAGCTTGGTGTGAATTTTGGGACATATTTAAATCAAATATTCATGACAGGACTATATCAGATGTTGACAAATTACTTTACCTTAAATCTACATTAAAAGGAGAACCTCGCAGGATTATTGATGGGTTTGAGACTACTAATAGCAATTACAATATAGCGGTGCAGATATTAAAGGACAGGTACGGCAAAACTTCTCAGATCATAGATGCGCACTATAATGCTATTAGTAAAGTTAAAATGGCTAGTTCCATAAACGAATGTTGTGAAGTATACAATGAGATTGAACGTCACCTCAGGGTCCTTCAATCGCTCGGTGAGAATACAAATCACAATCATCTAAGACATCTCATCAAAGAGAAATTCCCAGAAGACGTAATCTATGAGATGAAGATGAAAATAAAGGAAGAAACCGTAGAGGAAATGCGAAAAAGCCTAGGAACCATAATTACAGCTAGAGAAGAAGCGAACAGTGCACGTGCGACTAAGGATCCAATAGCAGCCGGGAAGGAAAATTATACTGCGGAGGCGTTACTCTCAACGGACGTAACCAGACCAAAGAAGACTAATTATGGAGACTCGAATATAACTTTTATGAGAAGACAGGATAATAGTTACAACAGAGAACAAAAACCATCAACATCGAGAACTCAATATGAGAATAGGAAACGTAGACCTGACATTCATGAGTGGAAGAACAACGACCATAATTACCCAAAGAGAACAAAGTTTTTATGCATATTCTGTAACGAAGAACATTATTCAGACCAGTGTCAACGATACAAGACTATAAAAGATAGGAGAATAAGACTGAAGAGACGCTGCTTCAATTGTTTTTCAGAAGACCATATGTTTAAGTTCTGTGGTAAGAAAAGCAAATGTCCGCACTGCAACAAGGCTGGTCACCATCGAGCATTGTGCCCAGAAAAATTTAAACAGAAGGATGAGACTACGCTGACTGCGGTAAGTGAGGATAAACCTACACTACTACAGACTGCTATAGTACTAGTGAATCATAAAAAGGATTCGAATAAGTCGGTTAAATGTAGACTCTTACTGGATTCAGGATCACAAAGGTCGTATATAACTAAAGAAATATCTAGAAAACTGGATTTGCCAGTAGTAGAGGAAAACAGACTGTCAATATTTGGCTTCGCCGGAAAAACACCACAAGAGTATCATAGTCCTCGTGTAAAACTGGAGTTGGTAACGAGAACAAACAAGGTTGTTGAGCTCTATGCTAATGAGGTGCCTTCCATTTCAAAGGGGATAATAGCACCTGATGTGTGCAATGAAAGTTATGAGAGTAAAGTCTTGGCCGATGATGGATCCCTAGGAGAGAGAGTGGATATACTAATCGGAAACGACTACTACTTCAACTTAATTTCTACAGAAAAACAACAATTAAACTCTAACCTATTTCTCATTAACTCTGATTTTGGATGGATCATTAGCGGGAAGGGTCCAACAAAAAGTCATAGAAGCAAGAAGCATGAGGACACATTGTCATTCATTACTTATTGCCAGAATCATGAGCCTAACTGCATCTATTTCACTGACCCGGATCTACCACTCAAAAATATGGACATTTCATTTCTGTGGACACTAGAGAGCATTGGAATTACAGACAACCCGAAAACAACGAGAGAAGAGGAAGCTGTGAAGCATCTTAATGAGACCATACAATACGTAGATGGCAGGTACACGGTGCGTTGGCCGTGGATTCAATATCCTCCAGACTTACCTACAAATTTCGGATTGGCACTCGGAAGATTAAAGGGCCTATTACAAAGACATACCAGAGAGCTAATGGAAGAATATCAAAATATATTAAATGAACAGATGGAAAAGGGCATAATAGAAATGGTAGTTCCCGAAGACGACGTTTATTCACAGAAGACACCACCGATACATTACCTCCCTCACCATATGGTGAAACAGACTGGTAAAAAAGGACGTATAGTTTATGACGCATCTGGAAAGCTGAAGGACTGCAAGAGTCTGAATGAAAGCATGTATCGAGGTCCGTCAATGATCGGAGACCTAGTAGCACTACTTATTCAGTTTAGAACTCATAAGGTAGCAGTAACAGCAGATGTGGAAAAAGCCTTCTTACAGATAGCAGTTCAAACGGATGATAGAAATGTAACTAGATTTCTCTGGGTTAAAGACATAAATAAACCCGTTTCTATGGATAACATCATTCACTTGCGCTTCTGCAGAGTACCATTTGGAATAATCGCAAGCCCGTTTATATTGACAGCCACTTTAAAGTATCATGTTTCGAACAGAGCTCCTGAATTAATGGATAAGATAATCGATAAGTGTTATGTCGATAACTTTGTTACTGGAACCGACACTACAGAAGAAGCGATTGAACTATATGGAACCACAAGAAAAGTTTTCAATGAGATATCAATGAACATCAGAGATTGGATAAGTAATGATGAAACTTTTCTGGGAACCATACCTCCAGCGTTCAGAGCAAAACAGAATGAGGAAACAAAGATATTGGGCCTTACTTGGAATGTGAAGAATGATACTCTGAGATTGAATATTAAAAAAGAACTGTTTAAAGAAGAAAATGTGAAAGGGCCGCAAAGTAAAAGAAAGATATTAAGCATAATAGCATCAATGTATGATCCGTGTGGCATCTGTGCTCCTCTGATCGTACCAGCAAAATTATTACTCCAACAGTTATGGGAAATGAAGTTAAAATGGGACACCATTCTTCCTGACGAATTACAAACAAGATGGGAGGACATCATTCATCGTTTAGAAGCTATAAAAGCAGTGGAAATACCGCGTTACGTAGGACTTTCTGAAAAAATGGAGAAAACAGAATTTCATCTTCATGCCTTCAGTGACGCGTCCAAACAAGCCTATGCTAGCGTCATCTACCTAGTAGCTGTGGTTAGAGAAGCCAGGAATGTAGCATTTATAATGGCAAAATCGAAAATTGTACCGAAGGAAGAAAAAGAGAATCTGCGCATGCCTAGACTGGAACTAATGGGTTGTTACTTGGCTAGCAGGCTATTAAAATATGTCAAAAACGAGATAGGCATTCCAATAGTGAAAACATATCTGTGGACCGACAGTCAAATAGTGGTTAGCTGGATTCACTCTAATAAATTACTGCCTCCGTTCTACGCTAGAAGAGTTAACACAATAAAAGAGAGCAAGGAACTGGAAGTGCGCTATATAAACAGTGAAAGTAATCCTGCTGACCTGGCGACGCGTCCCGAGCTATGGGAAAAGAAGAGGTTATTATGGTTGAATGGTCCCGAATTCCTAAAACAAGAAATTTCTGACTCGCCTTCGGTTGTGCTGCCGGGGCAGGGTCCTTCGGAAACACTTAAGGTAGAGATGATGATGTCAATCAATCAGATGGAAGTTGAAGGTAAAATTACAGAGAAAACTGATAAGAAACAAGATCATGAGGTTAGCGAAGATAAACCTAACAGGAGTGACATAAAAACAATTCAGGACTTGCAGAAGGAATACTTTCCAGAAGAATATCAAGGAATGAAAACCAGCTTAGCTTTAAATTTGGACTTATTCAAAGATGTAGATGGAATATTGAGGTGCAACGGCCGTATGAAGAACGCAAATTGGTCATTCGACAAACGACATCCTATATTAATCCCAAGAGATATCAAATTTACTAACGATCTTGTTATAAATATTCATAAACAAAATTATCATGTTGGAGCGAACCATACACTCAGCAAAATAAGAGAGGTATACTGGATTCCTAAGGGAAAAGCCTACATACAACGCATACTAAGAAAATGTCCGGAATGTGTCAAGCATAGCGGTGGTCCTTTTAAGCTACCATCTGCACCTGCATTACCGGCAGAAAGAGTAACTTATACATCTCCATTTACTTATGTAGGGATAGACTATATGGGGCCTCTTGTAGTTAACAATGGAACAGGAAACTGCAAAAGGTGGATCTGCCTTTACACATGCTTAGCCGTGAGAGCGGTTCACCTTGAAGTGGTATCGGATCTCACTGCAGAAGAGAGCCTGCTCTCACTTCGAAGAATGATTTCTACTAGAGGAGTGCCAGCTCTAGTAACGTCAGATAATGCTAACTACTTCAAATTATTGGCAGAAACGGTGTCAACGTCATACTGCATCAATGAAAAAATTAAATGGAGGTTCATAACACCACTTTCCCCGTGGGCTGGTGGTTTTTACGAGCGACTCGTGGGTATAGTGAAGAACTGCTTAAAGAAAACAATAGGTAAACATATGCTGAAAGATTCCCAATTAGCAACAGTCATAAAGGAGATAGAGGCAGTGGTCAATTCACGACCGCTTACTGCTGTCGACTCTGAGTTAGATTACATATTAAAGCCTTCTGATTTTTTGACGGCTGGAAAGGTGATAACTTTGAATGATCCCGAGGAGATCCTGCAACTTCAAGATTCATCAAGAACGAAGACCGAGTTGATACAAAGTTGGAGACGATCACGTATCATTCTAGAAGAATTCAAGGAGATGTTCACTAACCGTTATCTGCTGAGTCTTCGAGAGCGGTACCATCACCTGCCGCGAGAACCTCGGATAACTTCAAAGTTAACTCCCTCAACTGGTCAAGTTGTTCAGATTAAGGGTGAGTCGAAAAATAGAAGTGATTGGAAAGTAGGGAAGATTATAGCTCTAGAACTAAGTGCCGATGGTGCACATAGAGCAGCGACAGTACAAGTTGGGAAGAGCAAATATACTCGATCCATCGCTCATCTTTATCCTCTGGAAATTGGTGAATCTGGTGATTCAAATATGCAGACTGTTTATAATATTGAAGAACACCCAATGGAATTACCTGTTTCTGAAATTCAAAATATCGAGATGCCAGTTGAAACCATCCCATGCTCAGAAACACCTGGGACAACACCGAGCAACACGTTACCATCGGAAGACATAAGTCCTACAGAAACCACGGATGATGACAAAGAAGAAAGTGAGACTTTTCTACCTGGTCATAGCGGCCATGATAATGAATTGGTACCGGATGATGTGGAGCCAACGAGTACAGCCTCACACGTGAAGCCTCGGCGAGGAGCGGCTGTCAAAGCTTTAGAAAAAATCAAGAACTGGACAAGTGAACTGACTGCGTTCCTGCTCCACTCCAGACCTTCGCCGTCGGCGGGGAGTGTCGCGTTTAGCGCGAACCCATAGGTAATAATTCACATTATATTGTGGCAGCACTATATTTCTTGCTTTGTCTGTGGTACTAAAGACCGATGTCGTTTCTCTTTATAGATGACGTCATTTACAATATAGCTTTGGCGGTTTAGTTTTGCATTCCATGTGGAACTCTCATGTCTGTTGTGTAGCGCTGGTGGGTGTGCCGTGCGGCGGGTGCAAGTCGGGTGGATCCAGGGTGCTGCGGCGGCCTGTCTTACACCGTCGTCGTGGACCATAAACTGAGTACCTGTATATTTTATACTACCACATTGTTTAACTAAATCTCCGCGATGACTTGAAAGTTGTTTGAGGGTATCGGGGGGGGATCTGTATCCGCACGCATGTGTGGGACTGGTCCCTGGTCTGATACCTGTCTTTATGCCTCAGCATTCTAGTAGGTAGACGGGTTCGTCCAATTCGGGGCGACGTGAATACTCTGTCTACCCGTGAAGGCTTCAACCCTCCTAGTAGGTAGACGGGTTCGTCCAATTCGGGACGACGTGAATACTCTGTCTACCCGTGAAGGCTTTAACCCTCCTAGTAGGTAGACGGGTTCGTTCAATTCGGGACGACGTGAATACTCTGTCTACCCGTGAAGGCTTCAACCCTCCTAGCAGGTGGTCGGGGCCGTCCGATTCGGGACGGCGAGAATACCTAGTCTACCATAGGAGGAGCTACTTGAGGACGGAGGAAAAAACCCGAGTCCAACTTGTATGTAAACGGGGTCATCCACGTGGGGATGATGAATCGTCTACATGAGAATCTCGGCCGAGTATCGTTTGTGGGGACGCGATGGAGACGTCCATTTGGCGGTCCCTACATTATATAAAACTGGAGGCATTCGTGTAACGCCGGTACACGCTTTATTGAACTTAAATTGTATATGTACTATTTGTATATCCGATGAGGATGGCACACTGAATGTCAGGCTCATCGGATCATGGTGAATGTGGTGGTATGAAGTAGGTACTCATTGTAAATTTACTCTATAGGAGGTGGAAGTCAGTCCGGCAGGGCATGCAGTTAGTTGTTCACATCCAGAAGTCTATAGCGAAGCAGAATTTACTCAACGGAGAAAACCCAATGAACCCAGGTACAGAATATTAAGTTTTATTTACATCGCGAAGGACCGGTATGGGATACAAGGCCTGAATGTAACCCAAATATCGTACCCTTTTGCGACACCCTGTAAGCCTATTAGAGTTAAACTTTTTTGATACAGCAGTCCTAATGACTCTAACTAATAAGTAATTAAGTATTTTTTTAAACGAATCCGGCTTGCTGCTATCTTTCGTAGACTACACATATTGATTATTAACGAACAACTTGGGAGTCAAAAATATCGTCCTAATGGCGCACCTAAAAGGCCGAAAGGGATATATATGAATATCACAATGTACGAGCAATATGTAGGCACCTACACCTTATAAAGATTATTCTCATATGTGAGGCAAGTTCAAGTGTACCAAAACCTATCAAAAGGGTGGTGATAAATAAAAAGATAATTTCAAACGAGTAATATGTTTTATTAAATAATGCTAAGAGGTAACAGACATAATTCAAATAACTTGAGATTGCTTACTGTCTAACGCTTTAGCCAATCAATCTCAGCTAAAACCATATATTTTTAACAATAGATACCTAGGTATTACAAAAGATAACAGAGTACTAGGATATTATAGAGTAGGTTATTATTACTTATGTAATAATATTACAATAATAATCAAAATATAAAATTGTATTATAATTTCTACGAAACTAACGAGATAAGAACAAGAATGCGTATATATCATAAAAAATAATCTATAGGTTTTAGTTACTTTCATTAGAAAATTCAAAGAATAGGTACACTTTGAACAATTTCTGATATCAATGTGAGAATTTTAGTACCTAGGTAAAAGCCTCTCGCTTCAACACATAAAGACTTTCCATTTACCAAATCATTAAAGGCGAGGCAATCCAAGAGCTTTTTTTGAAGACGTCTCGGTAGGCATTGGCCGCCCGGGGCGCGAGCGTTAAAGCTAAAAGTGATACTCCCCGCCTTATTATTCTAGCATTATTTAATTATTAGGGCTAGATGGCGCTGTGTGGAATTTATGACCTGTAATATTTTTATTATTATTGCAATACTGCTCAGGATTTAATCGAAATATTTAATTCGATTTTATGTAATACCTTCTCAAGGACTGCACCTGTATGACACACATTTAGGTAGGTACCTACCTACCAAATAAAGCCTCAGAACACCCGGTTAGGTCTGCGTTCTCTGAAATTGCGAATACCTGAGTCATTGCCTTTAAAACATTATAAAATAATAAATAGGGAAATATTTAATTCGCATTTTACAATATATAACCATCAAAGCAAAATCAATATTGGCGACACGGTTTTACGCTCTACTTATTTAATAATACCTACATCAGCCTTTTGCCCAGTAATTTCCCGACGTATCTGCATATCGCGAAACAACCAGCAGCACCATATAGGAAATTTTCCTATATGAGTGAGCAACACCGACCTTTTTTTTTAAACTTTTCATGGCAAAGAACGAAAATCTATTCAGCCTTTTCAAAAACAAAACCCAAATTAATCGCAGAACTGTTAGCGACATTCAAAAACCAGATATTGGTGAAGGATTTTGGGGATATCAAAGTCTGGGGCTTCGTGGACCAGAGCTGGGCCCAAGTACCGGCGGAGGAAAGTCCTCGCTTGCGCTATCAGCGGGATAGGAGTCTTAGCACGTTCGATTAGGGTCTGTTTTTGCGTGGCGTTGAGGACGTTGTTTCTCTTGATCATGCAGAGGTCGAAGGATTCAGCGGCTTCTAGAAGGAGATAGAAGATGTGTTGATACTCGTCTAACGTCACGTTCTGGAGATGGTTCAGGATGCCGTCGGGGTCACGGAACTGCGTCTTCATGATCACCTGAAATACAAAACGAGATCAGACACAAGGTTTCAAATAAGTGTTTTTTTTAACTAACAGTCCACCTGCCCCCTCAGCACGGGGAGGAGATAAAATTTTTGTCCTCTGTTTTTATCCACCTTGTCAGAGCATTTTGTCTCCCGATGGTGGATAAAAACAGAGGACATAAATTTTATCCCCGCCCCGAGCCGAGGGGACTGATCGTAGCGGGTACCATTGTCTATGGTCGCTTGCAATTTTACCAGCTTTCTATTATTCTGTGAATTTTACTCACCGCAGGAACACAGCACTTTATAGATACCCTACTATAGTGGTATTTGGTACTAATTTTGTTTACAGAACATCTGTTCTATGGGCCTTCTTATGAATGGAATAGGTATTGGCTGTATCTGGACTGAACTTTTGATGTAAAAACCTATTTATTGCTGGGGTGCAGCAGTAAAACCGGCTTGTATGCCGCCGTGAATCGACATGCGACAATCTCTTATGACGTCTTAATTTTTTTAATTATTGTACGACGGTTAAGCACTGGGCCTTCAGCTCACCTGGTTACAAGTTAAGATAAGGCCGATGTACACCATCGGCCTTATCGTAGCTTGGCGCGCTTCACCCGGAATCCTCAACAAACTGGAGGAACTGGCTATCTTACCTCTGAATGCCGGAACACAACAATTTTTAAGAATCGTTATTATGGCGACAGAATTAGGTAAGATGGTGGTAGCTAGCCAGGCGGACTTAAATAAAGTCCTACCACCAACCAAACCAAGCACAATATATTGTACTCCCCGTGGGATTTGAACCCGGGACCTTTGGATCTGAAATCGGTGGGTTGAACCATTAGACCACAGAGGCGGTTAAAATCACGTCATGTCCTCTATGCCGCCACCGCTCTCGAGTCTTGTTTGTGTGCGTGCGCATATATTTTACATTTAATTGCTTCTCTGTGTGAGCTTCATACTTTTTTTTACTCCACATCCCTATTTAATATTCTAATCAAATTAAATGTTCCGCATCTGCTGGGCGGAGTCACGTGACAACCAACGCTTTTGAGGTGAGAAATTTATTTTAGCGCGTTGAGCACTTTTTGGGTAAACAAAAATCATGGAACTCGCGTCATCGTCACCTAACGCTTTCCATGAGCTATATGTATACTGTGTAGGTATATATGATTGTGTACTTTTTGGACGAACAAAAAGCGTGACACTCGCGTCATCGCCACCGCACGTTCTTGTGATTTTATCATCGAGCTATGATTTTATAATTTTACGAATTATTTTTCGTTCACACTTTAATAAATTGGTCATTGACATTTCTTTACGAACCGAGGATCTTGCCTTTCTCCTTGTACTGGTCGCGATTCCGAACAGGCGGTAGATTTGACGTTTCAAAATGATCCTAAAAATCTTAATGAATAAAAATATTTGACTTTGACTTTGAACCAAAAATACTTCAAAAAGAATAATGTAACAGCTCGACGATACAATTCACAAGTGACTTAGTTTTACAATGTATCGGCAGTCCCCACAGACTGGCCACATGTAATGTTTTGTCTCACCCTGGCTCCGTGTCTGAGCAGCGTGGCCACGATGTCGGCGCTGGGCTCCGAGTTACTGGCGAGGTACTCGGCCAGCGCGGGCCGCAGCTGCGTCGCGTCCTCGTCGTGGTACACCTTCAGGTTCGGGTTCGCGCCGCTCTCTAGGAGGATCTGGACCAATCGTCTCAAACTTATTTCCCCTTTCCTTATATTCGATTCACATTCATTATTTAGTAATCAATATTTGTAAACAAAAATATGAACCAACACTACACTACTCGGAGATCTTACTTGGTTTTGCACAAGGAACTGTGATTTCGTTGAACAAATAAGAGTAATGTAGGAAGAATATTTACATCCTTGTATATAACTGGTAATGTATAAAGAACGAACGTTTCTTAGTACAATACCCGGTTTTGTAAGAATAATATTTCTTCCATGTACATTGCTAGTAATGTACGAGTAACAAGGGGTCAGTACCTAGTCTGTCTGTGGTTGGCATAACCCTGTGGCAGCCAGATACATTTCGTTTCATACCTTGATCATCTCCTTTCTATTCGTGATGTTGTCCGAACACGCGACCTGCAATGGCGACCCGATCACAGAACTAGAAGTATTCACAAGAGCACCTGCAATAGAAAATGATGTCATTAAGTAGATGAAATCTTTTTTATCCGTACAAAATTAGCAAGAGTTTGACCACCAGCTCACTTAAAAAAACGTTGTGGCTATCTGAAAGGAACTCTGGACATGACTTGATTGATGACTCCATGATTGTATTCGTAAAGCAGACTTGAGCAACCAGGTTCATAACTAACGTGTTTTGAACAATGGAACAACTACGGGTCTACTGTCTACTACTAACGTACGGGTTGTACTAATGTGTGTCTGCTGGTCCGGTTACAGAAATGAGCCAGCCCTCTTGTCTCCAGTGACGTATGTAAGTTAGGGAACAACTAAACAATTTTTGACTGAAAGGTACTAGTTGAATGAGGTGTAAAGAAATCGCGGGGTTGATAGAATAAAAGTTTTTTTTGAGTTCATTTATCTATGCCATTGTTGGTAGATTTTGGTAAAATTTTAAATTGTAATATTTCAAACGCAATACTTATTCTTTGAGGGTAACACTGAACATTATGACAAAATGTTTTGACATTTTGGCTCAACCTAACTCAGAAGTCAGACAGTCGACAAGCGGCAAAATGTTGGTCTTCGTACCCAACAATATTTATATAAAATTTTAATAGACACATGAGTTAAATTCCTGTGTAAAACCTCTTTTACTTAAGTCAAAATTATAAATAATGAGAAAGCCCCAAAAACGGGGTGTTTATTGTATAGTTTTTAAGGATATTATAGGAATATAGTGTTATTCTACATTAAAATAACTATAACAGGTATTTTTGAATTTATTAGCTAAATGTGATGATAATTAACATGATGATAATTACCTTTGGTAGGTACCTAACTACTTTACTAAACCACCCAATGGTCTCAACTTAGCAAAAAGACAAAAATGCTACTTATGTATGTAAATTTCAAAATAGTTTTTATTCACCCCAATCTACGGCATTGATTATTACCTACATAGCTTACCAGCAGACAGCAGCATCTGCAGCATAGGCACGTCTCCCTTCAAGATGGCGAGGTCCAGAGGACTGGGCTTGCTGAGCTCTGGACATTCGTAGTTCACGCGGGCTCCTTGCTTGATCAACAGGTTCACTACGTCTGTGTTACCTGTGGGTGTGGGTAGATGCGATAATAATATGAGCTAAGTTATAATTCCCTTCAGTGCTCCATCTCAGATCACAATGCTAATTGTATTCCAAGTGAGCTTCTGTTCACACGTTTGGTAACATCCACCAAACCAAAAATACAAAAAAACATATACTTATCCGATTTTACTTGGAAAATAATAAAGAAAACAGTAGATTGCGAGCACTCATACTGGCATAAGTGGTAGATTTATCAGATCAATTGGTTTATTTACTCTGTGATCATACATGAAAACATGTGAATCATACATGAAATACGCCAAAATCAAGAATTTACGTTTTATTTTGTTAAAAGCGCCACCTAGTTTATAGAACTCTGAAGAAAAATGAAACAACATTAATATACTAAACAATGGACATGCCCGGATAGGTGGCGCTATTGACAATCACAACCAAAAATAAGTACGAAAAATTGTATTAACCCAAAAAATGTAGAATGAATCAAAAAGGAAGTTTCCCATTTATGAACAAATACTTTCGTTAGAAAAGCTAGATACGATTATGACAAACCGGTCCGCCTGGCTGACTACCACCATCTTACTTACCTAACATTTCGGGTTTATTACCACGGTAATATGTAATTTTACCTCGATATTTCGAAGCGGTTTCACGCTCCATGGTCACGAGTAGACTGGTTCGGCGATTGTTTGCAGCTCCTAAGGACAGACATATCTGTCTACCCTCTTTCGGATCCGACGACTACCCTCACTTCGAATTCTTGAACCACTACCATTGTCACTCACTTGTTTGTTACGGCACACAAAACTCACTGTGTCCACACGCGAACTCGTAGTCGACCACTTTTTACGATTGTAGGCCCTTAATACTGGGTTCCAAGTACTGGACAGTCTAAAGCCATCTTCACGATTGAAATTTTTATATTTCGTGATTTCGATTGCTTCTCGCACCAACCGTGGTATGTAGTGGCGTTCCGTCGACAGTACTTGGGGGTTATGTAGTTCTATCCAGTGATTAATCTCCGTTTGCGTAAGATGTTGTGCTATGGCCGATTTCTGTGCGTCGTTGTTTTTCACAGCACGGATGTGTTCTTTCATGCGGTCGACAATGGTACGTTTGGTCTGACCGATGTATGAACTTCCACAACTGCAATTAACTTTGTAGACACCAGGCGTTTGAAAAGGTAGTGGGTCCTTGGGCGAACGAAGTAGCTTTCCTATTTTGTTAAAAGGAGTAAAGACAGTCTTTATCGAGAATTTCCCTAACAATCTGCCTATTTTATCTGTTACTCCTTTCACATAAGGTAAAAACGCTGACTGTCGTTGCACTTCTTCTTTCCTTTTCAGTTGACAGTCAGCGTTTTTACCTTATGTGAAAGGAGTAACAGATAAAATAGGCAGATTGTTAGGGAAATTCTCGATAAAGACTGTCTTTACTCCTTTTAACAAAATAGGAAAGCTACTTCGTTCGCCCAAGGACCCACTACCTTTTCAAACGCCTGGTGTCTACAAAGTTAATTGCAGTTGTGGAAGTTCATACATCGGTCAGACCAAACGTACCATTGTCGACCGCATGAAAGAACACATCCGTGCTGTGAAAAACAACGACGCACAGAAATCGGCCATAGCACAACATCTTACGCAAACGGAGATTAATCACTGGATAGAACTACATAACCCCCAAGTACTGTCGACGGAACGCCACTACATACCACGGTTGGTGCGAGAAGCAATCGAAATCACGAAATATAAAAATTTCAATCGTGAAGATGGCTTTAGACTGTCCAGTACTTGGAACCCAGTATTAAGGGCCTACAATCGTAAAAAGTGGTCGACTACGAGTTCGCGTGTGGACACAGTGAGTTTTGTGTGCCGTAACAAACAAGTGAGTGACAATGGTAGTGGTTCAAGAATTCGAAGTGAGGGTAGTCGTCGGATCCGAAAGAGGGTAGACAGATATGTCTGTCCTTAGGAGCTGCAAACAATCGCCGAACCAGTCTACTCGTGACCATGGAGCGTGAAACCGCTTCGAAATATCGAGGTAAAATTACATATTACCGTGGTAATAAACCCGAAATGTTTGACAATTTAAATGTAGTGAATAACCACGAAAACCTAAAAACTTATATTACTTACCTAAGGCTGATTATATTTAAAGTGTTCTGGCATTTACTGGTTTTTTTTTATTATTGTACGACGGGGAAGCGCTTGTCCTTCATCTCACCTGGTAACAAGTAAAGATAAGGCCGAAGGTGGAGGCGCACTTCACCCGGAATCCTCAACAAACTGAGGAACTGGCTATCTTACCTCTGAATGCCGGAACACAACAATTTTAGAATTGTTTTTATGGCGACAGAATTAGGTAAGATGGTGGTAGCTAGCCAGGCGGACTTCAACGAAGTCCTACCACCAACCAAACCAAGCACAATATATTGTACTCCCCATGGGGATCGAACCCGGGACCTCTGGATCTGAAATTGGTGGGTTGAACCACTAGACCACAGAGGCGGTTAAATGGTATAGCCAGTTCCTCAGTCTGTTAAGAATTCTGGGTGAAGTGCTTCCACCTTCGGCCATATCATAACTTGACAGGTGTACAATAAAACACACTCACTGCTCGATGCACAAAGCACACATAGGTAGGTAGGTCCCTATATCTAACGGGCAGATAGTCTGTCAGCATCTAACGGGCAGATAGTCTGTCAGCATCAGCAACGCTCACCACTGAGTACAGCGTAATGCATGACGGTCCTGTAATCGTTCCTCGCGTCAGCCATAGCATTCACATCGGCTCCGTGATGGATCAGTAGCAGAACAGCTTCTATACCCTGAGGAGACAATCATTCGTTTTATTATTGAACTTTGTTTATTCTTGCGGAGCAGGAACCTACCTACCGCTGATTATCGCACTCCAGTAGGTACAAATGTAGTAATAAATAAATATTACAGGACATTAAATTTTACACAGCGCCATCTAGCCCCAAACTAAGCATAGCTTGTAATATGGGAATTAGATTAGGGATAGAATACTTAAATACTTCTTGTAAATACATACGTACTATAGGATACAACACCCAAACACAGAACAAACATCTTATTCATCACACAAATGCTTGTCCTGGGTGGGAATCGAACCCACAGCCTACAGCGCAGAAGGCAGAGTCACCTACTAACAACTGAGCTATGAGGCTTGTTCCCAGCATCGTTAGTAAGGGGGGAGGGGTAGTATGCTATCTATCATAGATTTGAAGTTACCTTCCTCTGCCTAGCCGCCTTCATCAGCGGAGTAAGCCCAGCCCTGTCCCTGGAGTCAGGGTTGGCTCCGAAGGTCAGCAGGAGCTCCAGGTACTCCGGATCGGAGACCAGGTTGATCTCGGACCCGAAGAAGTAGCGCTTGTTGGGGTCTGCGTCGTGCTCTAGTAGCAGTTTTGCTACGTCCTGAAATATTGGAGAATATTCTAGAAAATGTAACAGAAAATCTCGCAGGACTTTGGATTTAGATGACCCATGGCTCTTATCCCTGCAACTGTGGCGGCCATTTTGCCAAATCGGCGCGTTCGCGTCATACATAACGTGACGGTATGAGATCTTTATTCGATTCCCTATACTTTGTGCAAATATTGGAGCTAGTTGCTAGTGTTTGCATTAGTCTTAATAATAAACACATTAGAAAATAAAAGGTACTTCTCAAATAGCTCAATATGGCTAGGGCTGCCACATCATCATCATCAGCATATTGTGTCTCCAAAGTTTCGCCACTGACCCCGATTTCTCTCCCCATCTAATTTGTACCAGTCACCTTCCTGATACCAACTACGGCCGCTAGCAAGGACTGTAGAGGATTGTATGAAAACTTATACAGGACCTGCAGCGTACAGAATAGGTACTAAATGTGGCAGTATGTCAGTGAAAACTGTCCAAGCACGTATACTGTGAGCCTATGGTAAGCAGTAGGCGCACTACATTACATACTCTTGGGGCGTTCAATGACATGTTGTATTTAGTAGTTACGTAATGTTTGTTCCTGATGGCCAGTCGCAGAGGCTCGTCGCACAGAGTGGTCCTGGGGAACTCCTCGCCAGTGTCAGGTCTGTAGTCTACCGCCGCCCCGCTTACTAGCAGCAGTTTCACCAGCTCGGTGTATCTGAAATGGAAACATTACTACTAATTATAATTAGGTATACATTTTATGTATTCGATGCAAAATATTATAAAAAAAACAAACTAACTTAGCATAGCTTAGTACCTATATGGATACTAAGTAGTTTTTATTTTTGCTAATACATAAATTATGATACGACACCCAAACCATGTATATCAACCCTTAACACAGAGCAAACCTCTAACTTGTTTCTTTTTTGTTTTTTAATTCATTAACACAATTTGTCCCGGGTCGGAATCGATCCCACAACCTACAGCGCAAAAGGCATACAGTCATGTGGTGAAGTCAATTTTACACTTATAAGTTTTCATAACCCTTCACTCTACTGAATCTTATTCGGATATTCGGGTGAGTTTACACATCGTGACAATTCGTGCGGGTTTTCATCTCGCTAACTTATAGGTACCGCAGTAAGCTTTTGCTTACGAATTTTTTTACAGCCTGAGGATTGCATGGGCAAGAAGTCTGCAAGCCAACACAGAAAATGCTAATCATAGACCATAATGGTATGTATTAACGCTCTTTTCGACTCACCCATGCTCTGCTGACAGATGGAGCGCGCTGTACCCACAATCGTCCCTTGCGTTCGCGTCGCATCCTCGCACTAGCAGCAGCCTTGCAGCCTCCACGTGGCGCTGCCAGATGGCGTAGTGGAGCGGTCGGAGACCTTGTGTCACCGGCTCATTTACCTATAGTATAGGTAACTTATTATTTCGATGATGAACAAAGCATTAAACTAACAAAAACATACCAAAAAAAAAAATGGTTGATTTTTGACACTAGACTGGGCTAGCGCTACGGGCGTCCAAATTGCGCAAGATTACTAAGACTGATTACCTTTTTTTATTTAATGATTTTTGGAAAGCTTACAGTTAATACCTACGTTTAAGGTTAGGTATTGGTAACTAACGGCTAAAAAGTTTATAAAAACCACTCTTAAATATAATGGTAAGTAGATATAAGCTATAATTTGACATGAACATCAAATCAAATTATTTCAAAAATTCTTAACGAACTAACAACCAAACGTTTGAATATTAGCCCACTTGCAGGCAAGCGAAGATGTGACATAATAAGCTCGCTTGCTGAAAATAACCCTATTTATTAGGGACGTAAAGACTCACAAGATTATGTCATATCCAGAAAAGCCCTACCTTGGCTCCACATGCCAGCAGGATTCGTATCTCATCCAGAGGCACCATCCTGATGATGCAGTCCGCTAGCTCCCGCTGCAAGGACTTTTCCGTTATAACCTCTGAAGGCATCCTGGAGGAAAATCAAATCAATTTCGTTTTATTACACACAGGCTCTGAGAAATGGAGAGGGATTTGACAATGCATAACAAATGTCACACTCCTTGACGTGAGCGCCTTCAGCGCCAGGCAGGTCCGCGCAAAGCTGTCGCGCTCCCGGTTTACAACCAGGCTAACGTACTTTTAAAAAAAAAACTATGGCCGTAAGCGCTACGCAACGCAATATACTTGAAATGTTTTCGAAGTTTTCTCTTAGCACATAAATAGAAACATTTCACTGTTAGCCACCTAACACATGTTGTGATAACAGAAATAGACATTTATTTTGCACGCAGATCGATAAGTGCGTAAAAATCAAAACACTGAAATAAACACCACGCGCTTTACAGCGAATCCAAACATCGTGGACAAACAGACTGATTGATGGGTAGTAGATACTTAATTAATAACCTGTCTGTCAAATATGTAGATGAGAAAGTAATTATTATGCAGACACTGTCAATTAGTGAAACGACAACATGTAGGTTTCTGTTTTACTGCAGGACAGGACAGAAAAATCGTTAGAACTTAAATCAGTGATATACTCTTGCCGTGTTAGACTTCGGCACTTGGAAGAATTAGGTTGCGGTTATCACTATCTAAGTAAGCGTGGTTGTTATCGTAAGACCCGTGAGGAAGGATCTGTGCAACAAAGGATATTATTGGGTTGTTCATAGGTTTACATTTTGAGAAATCGGTGACAAATACTTATCTGGCTAAACTATGACCTAACTTTATGCTAGCAAAGCATTTTTAAACTTATTTACGCCAATAAAACAAAAACCACGAAAAAAACAACCGATTGGGTTAAACCTGTGGGTTAAACAGAACAGCGGAAAGGAAAAATGACATCATTCGTTGAAATATGGAAGTTTCTTTGTCTCGATACCGAGATATATGAAGCTAACGAACTTGCTATTCTGCCAAGATTCACCAGTTAGCTAAGCATTACACATTCTATAATGCAGTCACAAGCACGACACTATAGATATTATCAGTGAAACGTCCCGAGAGTCTTATGTCCGTGGGAATTTCCCAGGATTTGATTTTTACTAAAAATCCTTTTTTTAAATAAGTACCTATTTACATGAGTATACTCAATGTATATACGATGAGGATACTATACGATCTCTAAGGTTTGGGCTGTGCGTTGATTGTGATTCTGTCAGTCAGTCAGCTGCACGACGATTTTATGCATGTAGTTAGTTATTTATATTAGCATTAGTTAACCAACATTTAATAATAATATAAATTGTTATAATCCAAATAATAAATTGATAATTATAAATATATAGGTAAGTACCTTTGCAGTCGCATGACTGCGGTCGGTTCAAGATGGCGCTCGTCCAAAACAGGCATGCGTGCGAACGTCAGGGAATTTCCTCGAACAGGTGATTGATTATTTGTTGTTTTGGTTATAATTTACATTCAAAGACAGATATGTATCTACATAATGTATTGTTTTGGTTTGATGGTTCAAAAGATGATCCCTCTAACACATACCGCGGTTATGTTGTTAAAGTCTACTAAGGCTCACAGAAGGGCAGCAGCTTTTTTCTGTCTATTAACAGAAACTTGGTTGTTGGAGATTATGGCAAAACCCTTCATAGGATTATTTTGATTCAGTTTCTAGAAAAGTTGCAAATTTTCAACAACCAGGTTTGTCTGGGATTAAAAGGCGTTGTGTAAAATGTATTGTAATACCTACATATTATTCTTTGTATGAAAAATGGAACCCTCACGTACCTATTCCTTACAAATCACTGAAATGATTAGGTACTTGTTTTAAAGTAAATGCTGAGCAAGTAATGCGTAGGTTTAACACAAAAATCCATACTCCACTATCCATTACAATATTTAAAATACAAAATAAAAAGTAACTCTGTTTGTATATTGGTTTGTTATTTACCTTTTCACTACTAGACGGCTAAACGGATCATAATAATTATGTTATCATGTCAAATGTCTTTAATTATTAATGAATTTGACATGGATTAAGTGTAGGTATGCCATGGGAAAAAACATTGGCAAATTTTATCCGGGTTTATTTTTTATACTACGAGGGCGAAGCCGCCGACAAAAGCTAGTTTAAAAGCCTATGTAATTCAGTTTTATGGCAACCTGTACCAGCTTGGATCGCGTCCAATAACCACCAACAAAAGATCTACCACGCTGCTACAATTTCATTCAGATTACAATAAAAGCTTAGTTCAATTTAATTCGGTTCTTTGGAGAGGCCAATGGCAGCGTGATTGATCCTTTTTGCATAAATAGATGGCACCACGTGTTTTGTGTTTACTAACATTTTTTGCGTTGCAAATATGTTTTGGCGAATGCGTAAATGCTTGACACGCATCTTCATTATTCTTAATAAAGCATAAATGAAATACTGGTGCATTTGCCAGATAAAAAAAGAAAACAGGATGTTACTAATAATTCATGTAGATACCTAAATGCGACAAACACATTGAATTCAATTTATTTGAAGAGACAGCTTTTACTAAAATAATTTGAGAAGGTAATTGACAAAATTATGTAAATATAGCTAAGCTAAGTAGGTAGTAGTAACCTTCCTAATTTTCTTATTACATTGTAGTTTGTAGGTAAGTACTTACCGCATTTTTACTACAAAAACAATCATCTTACAGAATTTCAGTAATACAGTTATACTTTTTAATGAGGTTATGGGGCTACCAACAATACACAAAAAGCTAAGTCAGTATTTATACACGTACGATAAGGTCTTGTTCTCCATTACTGGACAGGGCCTCCTAAATTGGTTTTTCCATTATCACCTCGCTTTGCTTTGGATGCGTGTTAGATAATACACAGAAGTAAGTTGCTACCTTACTTCTAGAGAGAAATCGCAAAGTCTAATCTTACAATACACGTATATGTAACAAATTAATTCAGCTGTGTATGTTGTACTCAAAAATAACGTCAAGACAGAAATAAACTGTCAAATCTAGACCAGGTGAAGGTCTTAGTCTCCTCAAGGCGCTACCTTATAAGACCAGCGATCTCTTGTGTGAGAGGAAGTTGGCACGCACTGGCACCTTGATAGTGCGTTGACCAAGTGTCTGTATGACCTCTGCATTGTCTATCAATCAAAGATCGATGGTAATAAGTATATTTAATGGTAACATTTGCGCATGAATATCGGATTTCTGCCAAGTACTTAAGGGTCCCTACAAAAAGGGTGCCAACGTGACCCTATTCCTTGACCTCTTAATAGGTACTTAAATACTTTTTTGTTAACTTTTCAAGACTATACGTCTGAATGGATCTTGGTATAATTTAGCAATTCAGATTATTAATTGGGGAATATATAGGCTACTTTTTATCCGGACAGGTATCACAACACGGACAAAAACTAAGTAGTAGCAAATGTTCTTTGTGTTCTTGGGAGTACTTGGGCGGAGCCCCTTTTTTGGACTTTTTCAGGCTTTATTGTTCTTATAAATATTTAAAATGCTGAAATTTTAAATATTTATAAAAACAATAGCACTTGCCCGTGCAAGTTTTGAGGTTAAAATTTCAGCATTATGATGAGGTCAACGATGGAGTGAGCCTACCCAGAAGGTGCCTATTAGCTCTCTTTTTACTTTAGAGTCGCACAGCGGAAATATAGACGCTGGAAGTTGTTTACAAGTTTTTGTAGTGCGTGTGACAAAGAAAAAGATTTATACAGATAGTTTTAATAAAGAGAACTCAGTAGGAACTCAGAAGCAACTTCTTACAACTGGAAAAGCTGCAGCTGATCACGACTAAAATATGTTATTTAGTATTCATTTTAGATATTAATAGTATAGATATGAATAAGTACAATGGACAAAGGTATCGATTGCAGCGTAGTGATTTTAGGCATGGTATCTTAAAAGTAAATTTGCAATCCTTTCAAACCATATTTTCTTTATCTACCATACATATTATACATTGATCTTATATACAGAAATCATATCCGAATGAAGTGTGTTATTGCCAAAATATTTTTACATAACAGATGTAACCATGTCTCTTCTCTGCCAAGCAATGTGGATTGATAGCTCAGTATCAATTAAGACCGGAAATAATAGACGTGGAAGAAATGTTTAGCGTCAATCGGGTGTCGTACATATACAATAGGTAACCATTTCTTATTGATTCTACCTTCTAGTGCTTCCGTTGCTCGGAATGGACACTCCAAGAAACGGAATCGCTATCTTTTGCTTGCGGTAGCGGCTATCTGGCTAGCAGCTACCTGCTACCAAAGTCCGATGCCAAAGGGTTTGCGATGTTACATCGGTGAGCGGGAGAGCCAGTCCCTTCTGAGAAAGTTTTATTCATTGACCTCATCTTCACTCTGACTCTGGCCAAGAGCTGGACTTGTACGGTCAAGAGGTTATTAAAAAAATGAATTAAAATGACAATATTTCGTACGAAGTTATGACGTTACACTAGGCTAGGCGAACGTCATGTAACGTTGCCGTGACGTCTTCTTGGCATTTACAATGATCACAGAATAAATAATAGATGATGACATGACATGGCCTTGGAAGGGCGTTACACTAATAGCACGATATAAAACATGACACGATTTATATCAAAACAATGAATAAATTTATCAAAATTATGAATTATGATTTGTTAATTTTGTCCTCGGAGACAACAAATTTATTTACACTTCGAAAATTCATAGACTATTTCTTTCTTACATGTTTATTAACTATCATGAGGTTAGATAAATTTGTGTACTGACCAGATTTGACTACCAAATAATAAATATAAAAAATATTATCAATTTTACCCCCAAAATGTTTAAGTTACAGTGTAATTGTACCTATCAATAAGGTCAAAAACCGGATGTTTGGAGAGGGCAGTTTCCAAACACATCAGTTTCTATTTTAAGCGCGATCCGTGTACGTTGTAACCTCGGCAATGACCTTTCAGGAGCTTATTCACAATTTATGACTTTCGAACCGTCTGCAAGCGATAGCACTGGTTTATTTCACCTGCTGTCACTGAAAGTTTTAGTAGAAACCAATTAATAGTAATAACCTAATCCTAAATGGATCCTAGTTAGTGCGCAGCGTGACTGTTATAACTGACTGGCAATAGACGCACTCTGTTGCAAAAGATTGTATGATATTACGATACCAAGTAACCATGAGACAGTATGATATTCCGTAGGTGATCACTATTTTGTAAATAAGTTTATGTATGTATGATAGATAGGCCATCGCTTGTCAACCTCACAATCTTACAATCTCATCTGAAGATATGGCGAACAATGAAGCATGAAAGCCTAGTGGCATTTATTTAATCTTGCCTTAAAAATAGGCAAGTACGTATAAGAGAAAATTGGAAAGATTTGTACCAGTTAGGATATCATATTAAAAATATCCAAATGACATTAAATCCCATTACATGACTGTTAGGTATAATAATCAATCAAAAAGTAAGTGTTTGTTTGCTGTAAGCTTTGTGCCATTTTCGGTACAAAGTGTCGAGGCCAACTTTGTTTTGCGTACAAAATGGAAACAAACCTCATTCCTATATTTAGGACAAGTACGCCACATGGTCCATTAACGCCCACGAATCAGTGTTTATGCGATTATTTCCAATCTCGCTTTTAATTTACAAAAAAATATGATAATTGCAATTACGAGTACCTAATCGTATTATTGTAGATAGCTTGTAAATGTGCAGGTCTTAATTTTTGTCTTGCAGCATATGAATTACGACACGACATTTTGAATAAAGTACCTGTATGTTTTAAACAACAGAAAAAAAAATGCACTGATGGTGATTGTACAAGAAAGAAATTTATAAAAAAACAGACGAACGATGGTCTACTAAGAAATAACAAACATGACGGATCTATTGACGGATTGCACGTTTTTCACTACAAAATGTTTTTTTTGTATTGTACGACGGGGAAGCGCTTGGCCTTCATTTCACCTGGTTACAAGTTGAGATAAAGCCGAAGGCGGAGACGCACTTCATCCGGAATCCTCAACAAACTGAGAAACTGGCTATCTTACCTCTAAATGCCAGAACACAACAATTTTATAATTATTATTATAGTGGGTTGAACCGCAAGACCACAGAGGAGATCCGACGACGTTCGATTTTCATAGTATCCCTGATCCGGCTAAATGTACTTAATTATGTAATCTATAAATTACTGGATATAAATATCATGATGTTGGTGACAGATCACCTGGAGATCAAAAAATAATGACGCCTATCTAACTCTTATAGGTAGTCATTTGAGTTTACTCTAAAATGTTGTACAATGTTCAACGATGCTTTGCTAGGTTCGACAAAGCATGCAGGCTTATTACAATTACAACCAACATAAGTAAAAGACTTACCTTTGTTTTCAAGTCCACGTTCTAAGGAAAACAAAAACAAAACGCACGAGTTGACCACGAGCAATCCTTTGTCTGAAAGTCCACGCAAATAAAAAACAACTTTAACGCGCTTTTAGACTTATTCTTTTAAAGATAAATTATCGATTATAAATCAATAATTGATAATTATGACTCGATCAATTGTTAAAACGTGTGTACTGTTTTCTAGTCAAGTGTGTACTGTTTTGTGTGTTAGCGTCTCGGGGTAAATGTTGGAGGGTGGCCATATGGCAAGAAGCCAAGTACGAAACGGTGTGCGCAGACAGACGTGGGGGAGAAAGGGAATGGTGGACGCGACAGACTTTGCACTCCGGATTAATACTGAATCCTTGCCCTAAACCAAAAAAATACCAGGTAAAAGCTAAGCAGGTCTAATTCAATGTACTTTATTGCAACTCTTTTATTTACATGTACCATGTACCATTGTAATTCTAAGTGAAATATCAGGGACCCTTTTTTTTTAATATAACCACATAAAAAACTATTGTTAGTATAGATAACAACTCATGAAGCGTTTGACAACTAATAAGAACACTATAGTTCCCCTTTGAAAAAGTTTTGTGCCACAATCGACAGGTGGTTGGGTTATAAATTTGTTAGGTAGGTAGGGAAGTACTTAATGCTAAGCTCGCCCCAACCGCCTCTTTTAGTAAAATGTCTTTGTGTAACGTTTGCCTTTAGAGAACAAAGATTTTCATTTTAATTAGAGCGTCAATCTCTTTGATTGGCGTTTAAGATTGGACAAGCTTTTTCGTTTTATTATAAATGATGAGAAAGTTATAGTCACAATTTCGATAATAAAAAAAACAATCATATTAACAAGCCTCACAGCTCAGTTGATAGTAGCTCTACCTTCTGCGCTGTAGGTTGTGGGTTCGATTCCCACACAGAACAAACATTTGTGCGATGAGTTTAAATATTTGTTCTGTGTTTGGGTGTTGTATTGTATGATAAGTATGTAATATTTACAAAAAAGGGTTTTATTTCCGTAATCTAGGTATTTCAAGCTTTGCTTAGTTTAGAACTAGATGGCACTGTGTAAAATTAATGTCCAATAATATTTATTTATTTATACCAATTTGTTTATGGAAAATAAATACAACGCATATAGGTACGTGATCGTCGACGAGCGGCGAGCGATAAGATTGGACTCAGTGGCGCATCTTGAGTCTGAGTAATATCTGAGTATGGATACGTCTATGATTGGATGGATTAGGATGGATTACGATGGATTAGGTCTACCATGGAGCGAACTTTCCCACAAAATGTATATTAACTATGTTTTATAAAGTGTAAAGTTAATGTGTTCTGGTCTTTCTCCTTCAATTATTTGAAGCGAAAAAAACATACAACGATCATGTTTTTTTGTTACGGTACATTCATTTCACGAAACCCAATAAGAAGTTTAGTGCGAGTTTTCCCTCAACTCGGAAAATAATAATGTTGTTGATTCGTGCGAGTTTTACCTTTAACGCTCTAATGGTTATTTTTTTCGGATGATATGCAATGAATGTTGTATACGGTGAAGCATGTCGTCGGTTCCATTGACAATTAAGTACCTACCAATAGGGAAGCGTACCTACCTATTGTGTTGATTTTTAGGGCTCCGTACGTTAACGGGACCCTGTTAAATCACCTCTGCTTGCAGTTTTTTTTATTGTAAGCAAGGATGTGCTTAGCCTTCATCCCACCAGATTTTCAAGTTATGATAAGGCCGAAGGTGGAAGTGCTCTTCACCCGGAATCCTCAATAAACTGAGGAAATGGCTATCAGACCCCTAAATGCCGGAACACAACAAATTAAGAATTGTCAGTGTGTATTTATGCTGTCGCAATTACAACAAATAATAAAGATACCACCTAATATTCAAAATTTAATGGTACATTTTAGAAACTAGATTTTTGCCTTGAAATGTGGTATCATCACAGGAGGATCCTACACTGCTTGGCTACAGAATCAGCTAGGGTGAAGATAGGCCATAGGGAAATACTTGGCCTTGCATCATCGCCCACAACGTCAGATTCACTTTTAATGTCGCTGTCGCGAACTCAGGCGCTCAACAACCTAAAGTCCTGCTCCGGTATTTAAAGGAGCTGGGCTGGCTGGGGCAGGGTTAGTTAAAACCATGGGGTACTGGGTCGGATAACCTCCTCGTGGTGTGCCCTGGGTGCCGTCGATCACTTCCCACTTGTGGGGACTTATCGACGGCAGCTAATAATCCGACGCGAGGGTGTCCTCCGCGTGTCCCTATGAAGTTAGCATAGGGCACAGTGGATGGACAGGCGATCGTCCGCGGGGCGGGGAGTCCCAGTGAGGGACTCAGCGGACCTTCGGGTCGTGGGATGGCCGGCCTTCAAGGCTGGCGGCGCGGCAGGGAGGGTCAATTCGGCCAGTGAAGGGTCGGATGGGGGCCGGGAACGCAGGGGCGTTCTACCGGCCTCCATTGCATAGACCCTCATCCCCTTCGAACGGCGGGAACGGCCTGGCGACCCAGCTGTTCCCGCCATCCCCCCCAGCCACACTGGGGGGGCCTGTGGGGCCCCTGTAAAGGGGCAATCGCTGGTGGTGTTGTGGTAGTTAAGGCTAAGGCCGGTAAAGTAAAGTAAAGTATTATTTATTGCTCGATATACATGTTTAACATAGGTGGTAGTAATGTCAGGTCAGGCACAATGTATTCTACCGTACAACGGCGTGCAACATTTTATTAAAATTTACATAATACAGTCGGATTAAAATTTAAATTAGTAATTCAGGAAATAAAAATTCAGTAGTTCAGTAGTAGTCAAATATACAAATAATAGGTAATTTATATCGAATGAAACATAACAAACACAAAAACAAGAAATTAAATCAGTCAAATATAATAATAATGTCATTTAGTACATTTATTCAATAAATTAAACTAACTAAGTACAAAGGAATCAGTCAGATTACCTAAGGACCGTTACAAACGGCCTATAGGTAACTCAACTGTTCCAGACCAGTACCAGACGGAAGCGTGCCCAAGACACTGGCTGCATTGCCACGCTGAATAGCTATGCTAATTCGCTGGCCTAAATAAGAGCCAGCCCTTGGGTCACGTGTCGCCTCAATCAAAAGCCCCGCAATATTTTTGAAAACCCGGAGGGCACCGGCTCCCCACGGACCCAAGGTCTCCACCCCAAAAGGCTCAAATAGGTAAGCTCTGTCGAGACCACTATATTTGCGCCTTTTGTGATCCTCGGCCGAATCAGCCGCCGCACCAGCCCTAACTGATGTCCCAGGCAGATGAGATGGCGCTAGGGTGTCGACGCAGGTAGCGTCCCACACCAAAGGCCTACCCATTTCTCAAGGGACAAGAGTCATACCGTCGGGCCGCTTACCATCATCACGTAACAGAATTCATTTAATTCAAACGTAATGTCATTTAAATTGAATAAGAATATTAAGGAAATAAAAATTCGTTTAGTCAAAGATACAAATAATAGGTAATTTAAATCAAATGGAACATAACAAACACAAAAACAAGAAATAAGATCAAATATAATAATAACGTCATTTAAATTGAATAAGAATATTGGGGAAATAAAAATAAGTTCAGTCAAGTATACAAATAATAGGTCATTTAAATCGAATAGAACATTACAAACACAAAAACAAGAAATAAGATCAGTCAAATATTATATAATAATAATGTCATTTAAATTGAATAAGATTAAAATGCAAATGCAGAGACAATAATAAATCAATTTTCAAGAAAATTCCAGTCGTTCATAAATTCTTCTAATTTGTAGTAGCATTTATGGGCAAGTATGGTTTTTAACTTTCCCTGAAACAGAGAAGTTGGTCACCCCCACTCAGAATAGGAATAATCACTGCGTAGGTCAAATCCACAAGGAACATAGCCTACGTGGCACTGCATTGCGCCCGTCAACTTGAGGTATAAAGGTGTTAAGCCTCGCGTGCCCGTAATTTCACCGGCAACCATACCCTTCAAACCGGAACACAGCAATGCTGCTTGGCGGCCGAATTAGAAATGTTGGTAGTACTTCCCCGGACGAGCTGCGATTTGCACGATTCTTTTTTTATTTAATTGGGTACCAAAGATAAATGGCGGCTTAGAGAAATTTGGTTGTCGTGGATTCGATTCCAAACATCAATGACTTTTCAGGGGCAGGTATATCGCGACTGATCGCGACTAGTATAATGTATAAGTGAAAAAATCGTGTAGGAGGTATAATTTTTTTTTTCTTTTATAATCTTTAAGACATTTAGTATAATGGCCTAAACTATACTGGTACTATATTATGATCTAGCCTGCGTAGGCCAATGAGTAAATTTATGCTTAGTATTTTAATAGAGAAATTATTTTATGAATGTGTCCAATGTCACGTTTCTTACAGTTTCTATTTAAGGGGAGATACTTTGTTGATGTGTTCTTAGGAGGTATCTATAAATTACTTAAATTACATATCACTAAAAACAGTTTTTATTTTTTTTTATTTACCGGTTACACTAAAAGCTTGTAAATAATTCTATGGGTAGGTAAGCTTATTATTATGTTTTGGAAGGCAGTGTTTTATTTTATTTTTTTTACAAATTATTTTTTTTATTATAATATATATTTCATTACAAAAATGGTAATAAAAAAAATGAACTAACAAGCCTCATGTCTCAGTTGGTAGTAACTCTGCCTTCTGCGCTGTAGGCTGTGGGTTCGATTCCGACCCAGGATAAACATTTGTGTGACGAATATAGATGTTTGTTCTGTGTTTGTGTGTTGTATAATATAGTACGTATGTATTTACAAAAGTATTTAAGTATTCTATCCGTAATCTAGTTCCCATATAACAAGCTATGCTTAGTTTGGGGCTAGATGGCGCTGTGTAAAATTAATGTTCTGTAATATTAAATATATTAAAACAACCACAATATAAATCATTACAAAATCCTTTAAAAACTTTTCGCAATACTGTGGCATTGCCACGCTGAATAACTATGCTAATTCGCTGACCTAAATAAGAGCCAGCCCTTAGGTCACGTGTCGCTTCAATCAAAAGCCACGAAAGATTTTTGAAATCCCGGAGGGCACCGGCTTCCCGCGGCCCCAAGGTCTCGACCCCTTCATTAATTTAAGAGTTTGACTAGTTTGTCGGCACAACTGATGAATGTTTCTCCATGTTGATCTTTTCAGGGCAGCCTCCTTGACCTCCTTACACGTTACGACAGCGACCTTCTCTTTCACTTTTATATAGTTTATTGTCGGTCTCCCTCTTCCTCTTCTACCTTCCACTTTCCCATTTATGATGTTCTTGATGAAATTGTCGTGTCATATAAGTTGGCCGATCATTTTTTCTCTTCTGTTCTCAATAGCTTGTAACAGAGATCTTTCCTCGCTTACTTTAGGCAATACTTCAATGCTAGTCACTTTTTATGTCCAGCTGATTTTCTCCATCCTTCGCCAAAAAAGGCTCAAATAGGTACGCTCTGTGGAGACAACTATATCTAATATAATAACATTAACTATTGGATAGTTTTGAGCTTAATTTTCCTTGCAAAGTATTCGCAAATATTTTCCCGCCCGAAGTGGAGTTGTGTCTCTAAAACAGTTTATCGGTTTTGCGGTGCGCCCTAACCTACTTAGCGATTACAGATTAGCGAAGTCGCCTGCCATCTTTAGGCTGGGGCGCACTGGGAGAACAAATAATACAGGTAACCTACCTACCTACTGTTTTATGAAAAAAAAACCATTTTGCATTATGGCTAAATTTGTGCTTTGTGGTTAGGTTGGTGGGAGGGTCCGTTGCCGTTTGGATAGCTACCACCATCTTATCCGAGTACGTATGCCGCTATAACAACGATTCTCTAATTTAATGTTCTGACATTTAGAGGTAAGATGCCAGTTCCTGAGTCTGCATAAAACCATAAATAGGCAACCGGACTGGACTAGGCCCCGCGGCGTAGCAATAAGTTACAAAGAGGGATTGATATTTTAGGATTACCTACTCACTGATAGATGGCGCTATATCAAAAATTTCGTAGTTTGCTAATAATTTTTAACAATGATTTTAAAGTAAATATACCTATAATTAAGGCTATTTAATTTATTAATGGTGTATTTGCAATTCTTGTCCTGCAGATGATGATGATGAGTCATGGAAAATTGGTCGGAATCAGAAAGCAGAAAAATATATCTATTCATTTATGAGGGCTACCATCAAGCGCGTTATGATCAGTGAGTAAAATTATTCATAAATCATCATCATCCTCATCATAGGCATTATTCGGATTCCTTGATTGGTAAGCAATGTGAATACTTAGGTAATATATACAAACGTATTACTTAGACGTACTATAATCAAAAATTACAAGAATTTAATACGTATTATCAATTTAAAAAATACCTTTGCAAAATAGTGACTGCTCCTCTCCCGTTGTGCCTCAGTACATACACCACTAGACAATTTTCATCCCCCGAGACGCGCACTCCTACCCCGTCTTCAGTGACGAACGGACAAACAGTGCTGTTTGATATAGTGAGTGCCTGTCATAAAGGTACGTACAGTGAGTGAAAGAGATATATTTCAGTGATATGAGTCCTCAAATAAAACTGATTATTGGCGGAAGCTGTTAATACATTTATTCAAACTCTAGTCATAAAAACATAATGTTGACAAAATGTTTAATGACAATTTATGATTAGCATCTTTATTATTAATACAATATGAAATAAAGTAGTTATCGCTATTAACGAGCTCATAGATTACCATAACTAGAGTATACCAATTTCTGAAACCATGCTAAGGCAACTGTTTTACAGCAAGTAGTGTACCATCACTATTTCTAGCTAGGTATTATTATTTATATGTTCTGAATCAGTTTGAAAGTTAGACAGCTCCGGTGAAGTTACAACGTATCCCCTGTTCCTCGTTGTAGCAATACATTAAACATCAGGAAGTAAAAAATATATCTTTGTATATTATGCAAACTATGTTATTTTAGAATATGACAGCCTATCCTATAATGACAATTAACCAGACCCTGACAATTTTAGATGGTATTTACCCGCCCAGCTACAATCCCTTTTCCATCAGTCTGGCACAAGTTCACAGCGATCAGGAACGGTGTCCCGACCGGGCTACGAATCCAGGACTTGACCGAAGACAAATTCGAGACAGCCTTAGAACTATTATCGAAATATTTTATGAGAGACGAGCCTCCTTGCAAATATATTGGTGAGCTAAACATAATAAAATTCAATTCATATAAGTAGGTACTCGTATACGCTAAGCAAGTTAACGCCCGAAAACTCGATTCCATCATCCTTTGGGTAATTCCAAAACTACTTTTAAAGAAAAACTTTACTAAAGGATACCATGCCAAAAGCAGACGAGTGTGAGACTGTCAGCTACATAACGATTGTAGGCATGAATTCAGACCATCGCATAGGCTTATGCTCAGTAAAGGTAAACATTACCAGGAAATGTGCATTTAGAACCTTGAAGTTGGAAGACGTCATCCAGCCTGCATTGTACTTGTGGTGTGCATGATGTAATGTATATATACATATGAAGTAGATGCTATCATCTACTTCATATGAATATATATATCATCTATATGTTTGGCGGGCTATGACATGACTCGATCACCTATTGCTTCAGAGATTCACAAGCACCCTTCAGCGGCAGCCGAGCTTCGTAAGCTGTGGTCCACCACAGTACAGGACCGCCTGTCGATCGTCTGCCTCACTGATGATGATGACGTTGTTGCTGTCAATGTTCTTACTGTAGCTCGGAAGGAAGATAAGGATGAGCCTTTTCAGGTTGGTTTTAAATAGCCGTGTCATTTCAAGTGTTGACCAATACCATAGTAGGTAGGTACTATTAATATGTTATACTGTTCTGTGCTAAGAGTACATTGTACCTACTAATTTAAAATGTATAAACTATGCAATACAGGATCGAACTTGAGCTTTATAAAGTCAAATAGATGGCCGCAATTTGCGCTTTAGACTCGATAGAGGTACCAAAGAAAAGCTAGAACTCCTTGCCAAGAATCTTTGGCACCTCCTTGCCAAGAAGGGCAAGGCAAAGTTTTTTTTTTATTGTACGACGACGGGCAGGTGCTCGGCCTCATCTGATTTTCAAGATATGATAAGGCCGAAGGTGGAGGCGCACTTCACCCGGAATCCCTAATAAACTGAGGAACTGCCTATCTTACCTCTAAATGCCGGAACACAACAAATTAATAATTATTGTTATGGCGACAGAATCAGGTGAGATGATGGTAGCTAGCCAGTCGGACTTAAGAAAAGTCCTACCACTAACCAAACCAAGCACAATGTTGTACTCCCCCTAGGGATCGAACCCGGGAGTCCCGGGACCCTTGGATCTGACCACTGACCACAGAGGCGGTTAAATTACTTTAACAGATGTACTTACTTTCTTATTAATCGCCACTGTAGGTAGCGATAAAATAACGTAGCCAATTTAGGATAACCCTTACATTATACCTACTTGACGCTGAAAATACACAGTTCAACAAACTTTGTCAATGTTAGAATCTTTAAATTCAAGGTCTTCAAAGCGTTAGTTACGTACTTTTAATTTTGAATCTTATATCTAGTTTAGGGGCGTTAAATCTAGAAAGTTTTATTTTGGTATTTAGCATTCGATTTTTATCGTAATTTTTATTTCTAAATAGACAGATGACAAGATATGGGCGCAACTCTTTGGAGCGGTAGACTTTGTATCCAGGAGTGTGGACATCTTTACTCACTATGGAGTGGAAGAGTACTTGACAGCACTGGGCCTCGTTGTAGACCCGCAGTGGAGGGGCCTTGGTCTTGGAAAGATTATGCTGGAAGCCAGGTGAGAATGAGAATTGAGTATAACTATGTTTCAAGACGCAGGTAACTTTTTTGAACTTAATAGGTACCTACCACCTATAAAAATATAGGTATAGTTAATAGACATTTACACAACTTGCAAGAATGATGATTATAAAGCGAGCTTACCCAGAAACCTATTAACTCGCTTTTTGAAGACGTTAGGGACAATAAAGCGAACATACCGAAGGAAGGAAAGACCACCACATCGACAGCTGTGTAGTCCTCGCTGATGTCATAAATGGCAACGTTTGGTCTCAAAAGCAGGCCATCTGTCATCTCCACAGGGCAATATAAATAGTACTTACGTTCATTCAGATAAACGAAATGCTATTATAGGTTAGGAACTATCTATTTTATTCAATTAAGCACCAGTAATTATAATAAATAATTGTTCTTGTCCGCTGCTTTGCCCGCTGTTACCCGGATGAAAATTAGTACAAATGTTGTTCCCTACGGCGGCGCCGCGGCGTGCACAATATCCACTCCAAATTTCACTAAGATACGCTCATCCGTTAGTGAAAAGGGAAAAAATATATTTATTAATTTATTTAATTCAAGGAAAAACTAAAGATCGCACAAGTAAATAAACTACTTAATAATCAAAGAAAGACACTATGGAATTGATATGAGTATTTATTTTTGGTACAGGTTAGTTAGTATACAATACCTATAAATGACACTACTAAGTTAATACTAAATTTAAATGACATAATAATAAGCTGAATTTATAAATTTAAAATTTTGAAAGTGTCCCTACAACTTAAGTCACATAGTCGTCTTGGTCATTTTTTTTTATCAAGCAAAGAACTCAAAAACAAAAAAATGTTTTTTTCAAAAACTCACTTTTCCAGAAAAACTAAAAAAAAAAATGCAAAACTTTTAGTGACCCTGAAAAAAAAACGCCTTTTTTAGTAGTAGGTATACTACAAGTGAAACGCCCGGGATTTCGTTCCACTCATCCCACGGGAATTTCCTAAAATATGTTACCCTGGTAAATTAGTCTCAGAACCACTGGTTTGAGTTGTGCGTCAATTGTCAGTCAGTCACTCAGTCAGTCAGCCAATCAGTCAGTCAGTTCAGATAAACGTTGACTCTATATAGGTACCTACCTCACTTTTTATTTATGTGTCTAGTGTTGTATTGTATGATTTGTTTGTATGTATGATTGAGCGATGTGGTCGCATAACGGCAAAACCCTACCTTTTGTTTGAAATTAAATAATATATATGGGTACCTACCTACTTTAATATGGTGTGGAAGTATTGATTACAATAAACGTCTCAGTACCTCGGCATCGCCATTTCCCTCATTTCCGAGTTTCCCGATAAATTCCTTCATAATCGAATTCCTTTGATGTCTAATGGAATTCTTCCTTCGCGAGAACGCTTGATAAATATCCCATTACTGAGGTCGCATTCCTAAACAGGTCGGAATGAAGAATTGGATTACGGTAGGGGTGAATGCAAGAAAATTATTTTGATGACTAGCGAGTACCGTAACTTTTTTTTTTTCTTTGATCCACAATAAAGAGTTTACATTGTACCTACTTATTACGCCAAAAGCGAAGCAAGGAGCTGGGAAAGCTCGCTCTGCCGTAGACCTCATCCTTGCTCTGGCCTAGAACTATAGAATGTAGCTAGTTTATATACTTAACTATCTTGTTATTTTGTTACCATTATAGACTCAGCCAAAAAGAGTTCAGCAAGGGGATTCTGCCGAATTACTTTCTGTGCTTGTATCGACTACTATTTTGGCATTAATTAAGTGTATTTTGGGTTTTTTAGGTATTGGTTATACGTAATAGTATTTTTATGGTGAGATGATTGTCATTTTTATTTTAAATACTTACCTACCTACATGGGTTCTTTTTTCAAGAACCGAAGAAAAAAAAGGAGTAAGTATATTAAAAAATAATGAAAAAAGGGGTAAGTATATTAAAATGGTGGTCACCCTCTAAATGTGACATACAACCTTTTTTGGCTTTGAACTAGTGACAAGCCCTTGATATTACAATACAATGTCATTTTTACAAATTTTACTACAATCACTGTATTTCTGGATATAAACAATTTTGGTAATATGATCCGAAAGTCGCCTAGGGTAAGGCAAAAGAAATGTATCTGTAACACGGAAGCTACTTTAAAGAAAATAACTGGAGTTACCAGACCCTTCTCAACCAGAGACCTCAACCAAATCAGGTTAAATCTTTTCACAGAGAGGAATTCAGACGGAAGCGGATGGTTGACTCTGCGCGGGCACGATCTATTCGACAGATTTGGGAGAAGAATCCAAGATGTTGATATCAGAGCCATCTGTGTTTATGCCCGGGAAATACCGAGAAGAATAACGAAACTAGACTTGGCTTATAACGTAATAACAGATGTCGGGTTTCATAAGCTACTGAAAAAGTTGTTAATCAAAGGCAGATCGAGTGTGATCAATTTAAATATCATGCACAACGCTCTAACCGATAAGGCATTATTAGATTTAGCTAACTATTCGAAATTCGTCAAACTAAAATATCTGCGATTGAATGGAAATAACTTTGGAACGAAAGGCGGGGAATACTTCTCAACGTTTTTAATCAATAATACGACAGTTGAATACTGTGATATTGCTGAAACGGGTCAGACTTTAACGAGCGTTGCGCAGATAATAACTGCGCTGAGAAGCGATCATGGTGCAAACAAAACCGTGAAAGTTTTCGATTTCAGTCGTATTATTCCCCTCTTTGATCGTTATTCGTACGTAACAAAATGGCTGGCGTATCACATCGAATACCTTCTTGAACGCAATTCAACCATAATCGAACTGCATCTGCAGAAAAATGAATTTATTGGACACGATATAGAGTATTTCGCGCGAGGATTGAGAAAAAATAACACATTACTGTATCTAGATTTGGGTTACAACAAAATAGGAGATTATGGAGCTGAATTACTAGGGAAATACTTATCGGAAGGACCTCAGCTGTTACTGCTCAACTTAGCGGGTAATAGTATAAACGACACTGGTGCAAGAGCGCTGAGTTTCGGGCTACCGTATTCAAAAATTCGGGCTCTAGACATGTCTAATAACAGATTAACAGACAGAGGTGTTCTTGATTTATTGAATACGTTGAAAAAGCCGTTTTTCATGAGGTTTCTCAATATTTGGGGGAATAAATTTGGAGATATAACTTGCCGAGTTATCGAAAGAATGCTTGTAAGCGGCGTGCTTTTTCAACACACGATTGATGTCAGATTGTACGAGGTGGATGAAGTTTTATATGCTGCTTACTATCCCAATCCGGCGGATAGAAATAAGCATTTGTATTATTGTGAAATGGACTATGGGTTCGCACTGCCTATGTATCACATAACTAGAAATGTGCTTGACGAACCGAAGACAGTAAAGGTTGATTGTAAGCAGAGGCACAAGTTGGATAAAACTGACAGAGACCGATATTAGTTGATTTTTTTTTTTTTGCTTTAGATGTACCTTACCTACCTATGCAAATTTTTTGTTGATAAATATTGATATCATAATAAATGAATTTTTATTCCAGCCTTCTTAATCTCACTACTGGGAAAAGGTCCCTCCCAAATCCCTCAAACCTTCGCAATCTCCCACCAATCAATGCATTTTAACCGACTTTCAAAAAAAGGAGGAGAATAATTCTTTTTTTGTTTGAAAGGGTATATACCCTTTCGAACAAAAAAATAATTACATAAAAAAAGAATTATACCCATTATGTATACCCTATGGTATATATCCATTATATCTATATTATAAATGATATTATATTATATATATCATTATAGGAATATATCCATTAAAATCAGGTCAGGATCTGATGATAGAATCCTGGAGAAATTGAGGGAATTCTTCAAATATTATAGGCACACTTGAAGCGATTTGGGTGTATTCAAAAGTAAGGAAAAAGTGGACCCCATAATAAGATCACGTGTCTGTCTGTCCATCAATCTGTCATCTAAATAAATGGAAAAAATACGTCATCCAGGTAAACGAAATTGAAAGATATTCTTCATCGAAGTCGGTTTTCTTTTTAATTTTTAAAAAGTATTATATTTAAATTGAATTGTTTTAAAATTGACTTATTAGTTAGCCTATATTATATAGGCTTTTTTAAACTTTCGCTATTAGAACACATTATAACGGGTATTTACGCGATAAACAGTGTTTTTTTTTTTAAAGGACAATACGCTGGCCTGGTTCTAAATCGCCCTGGAGGGCGACAGCTTTGCGCTGAAGGAGCGAGCCCAAAAATTGTTTTATTTTTATTTTTATTACAAACAGCTATGTCCCATAGCCAAGTCCTATAAACAACAATACACAGCGACTCGGCATTTTTCATTTTTGGTAAAACCTGCCTACCTACGCTTTTACATCCGTATATGTATGAGATAATACAAAGTTTTAATTAAATTGGGGATTTTAATTTTATTTACTATATGAATATATATTAAACTAAGTAAGTATTTTACAACCTCGTCATCAACTCATCACTCGTCATCAACGTTTTTTTTAGCTTAGAAGCGAAATTAAAAAGTTTCTATTGTGTTTACATTACACGCGTCACGCCCAAAATGTCTCTTTGACAAAGCACCGAATAAACCTATTTTTTATGAAATTTTCATTTTCATTTAGATTGTGTAACATTTGGGCTAGCGTCTTGATTTTTTTATTCAATAGATTAAAATACTAATTATGTAAACAAAATATAAAAGGTGAATATAAATTAAAATCTACAAAACTTTTTTTATGTAGTTATTTTATCAAAAAAAGATTACAGGACAAATATATTATTATTATGTATGTAGGTAGCACCAATTTTTACTTGAAAATTTTAAATGTACGTACAGATACAGCTTTTCTATGATTTTATTCCAAGTACCTATAGATTTATCAGTACCTTTTCACTAGGATTCGTCGCAATTAAACGCTGAGTAAGAAATACCTGTATGCTTTTTGGATACAAGTAAAATTATGGAGATCTAAAGTAAAAGTCAATAATAGTCAATATTAGTTACCTACACCCCAATTGAGAGCCACCAAACCTAATTTAAAAGTTTCGTAAAATCAATTGAGCCAGAATAAAATGAATCTAAAGTGTCTGAAAAAAAGTTGAGATGGCGCTGTTATCAACATTATTATTCCTTTCAGAATCCCGCTATGCAAAGCTCTCGGTGTAAAGGTGACGGCGACTGTTTTCACTGCTGGGGCTTCGCAAGCCGTCGCAAAGAAGGCTGGATTTGAAGATTTGTTCGAAATAACTTATGAGGCGTTGGCCCAAAAAGGGTTCGTTTTCCCGGGAATTGAAAATGATACTAGAAGTTCTAAGCTCATGGCTCTGTCTATTGTATAGACATATGAATTGGAGTCAAGTGAGGGTTATGCTTCAAGTTTATATTTTTATTGGTTAACATTGATCTTATGTGATCTCATTTTAGCTTTTATATGTAGGTGGGTATAATAAACGGACCTACTTAGATACTATCTAGTCCGTGATATAGTCAACTCTGCCATGAAATATATTATATCAACCTTAAGTAGGCTATGTATGTCTCAAAAAATATATACACTGTTTTTTCTTTAAAATATTTTTATTTTTTGCCGTTACCCCAGTAGGAAAACAAATATTAATAAATAGATTTCAACTATCAACGTGTCTTCATTATTACTACATACCTATCATTTAAGTATACCCGTAACCTGTGTTCAAAAATGTATTGACACAAATATTAAGCCTGGGTGGGAACTAAAACCCAACTAAATACAAGCAGAAAGTTAGATTTGTGTCTTAGGTTAATAAAATAAAAATATTTTTCGTATTCGAAAATATTGTTATTAACTCAAACATATTGTCAATTTGAAATTAAGTATTTAAAAATCAATATTTAAATGTATTTTTTGAGAGTCAATAAAAAATGGTTAAAATCATAGCAGACTCGTCTTGAAACTCGGCAAGTATTTCCTAGATTTAACTTTTACGTCCTAAAATAAACAATGCACATATAATATAATCACGTTATAAAACTGCAATAAAATTCTAACGCACTACAAGCTTTGTGAACAAGTTATCTCTTTTTATTTTCCATGCTGGACGAAACATTTTGGCGCGAAATAGTTGCACGTCTAGAAGAGTGGTAATGGTAAGTAGCCCGGCCGTGGCCCGGGCGGCGCGCGGCGGCAGCTTGTGGGATGCAAGCCTAAGTAAGTCTGTTAGCCAGGGAAAGGGTCTACAGCTTGCACATGTTGGTAACGCCAAACTGCTTAAGACTGGGCTGTGATTAATAGCCTCTTTCTTTATTTATTTTTTTGTACGACCGGTAAGCACTTTGTCTTCATCTCACCTGGTTACACAAGTAGAGATAAGGCCGAAGGTGGAGGCGCACTTCACCCGGAATCCTCAACAAACTGAGGAACTTGCTATCTTGCCTCTAAATGCCGGAACACAACAATTTTTAGAATTGTTATTATGGCGACAGAATTAGGTAAGATGATGGTAGCTAGCCAGGCGGACTGAAACAAAGTCTTACAACCAACCAAACCAAGCACAATATAACTTTTGAAACTATCATGATTATGAACACTATAACTAAAATTAACAGGATATTTACCATGATTTGTTGGTTTTTGAGTTATCCGATATTTCGACGCAGTTGCATGCGCCATGATCACGGATACACTGAAGTATTTCCGAGTAGGAATGAAAGTAGTTAGTGATCGCCTAAACGATCTACCCTCTTCCTTAGTCTTTTACTGCTAGTAACGACACTACCACTGATTTTATTCTCGAACGCAGCCCGATCACGGCAAAACACACTAACATTATCACAACAGGATTCCAGGCTCCAGATAGTTGAAAACGGATGGTTTTCAACGATTAAAATTCCTGTGTTTGGTAATCTCAATGGCCTCCTGAACCAATCTTGGTATGTTATATGTAATAATATGTAAAAAAAACAACAAATCATGGTAAATATCCCCTTAATTTTAGTTACAAGCACAATATATTGTACTTCCTATGGGATCTAACCCGGGACCTCTGGATCTGAAATCGGTGGGTTGAACCACTAGACCACAGAGGCGGTTAAAAAAGTTATAGGATACTTTCAGAGATACAGGTAAAAGCAACGTGTTTGCTGGAGACCCTAGAGATTATCAAAATGGCTGAATATTGGATTGTGATTGATAGCTTAAATTTGAGTCCAAAATTGGTTCACTAGGCACCAACAATTTTAAACCTTACGACCCAGTGGTTTCAGAGAAATAAGCAATAGATTTTTTCCCGCCAAAAATTAAAATACTCTCGAAAAACCCGTCCACGCGCCACGTTGCCGCTCATTGCAGCCACAGTTACAATCACTTTTGAACTTTATCGTTTGATTTTTTTTAGAAGGCTTAAAAATTACTGGACCCCTTTAAAATTTATTTCACAAATAGAATGCTATGGTCTATATAAGTACCTACGTATACGTACTAGGTCCATGGCTATGACCATGCCTTGGTAACAGATCCATTACTTTGACCATAGCTTGAAACCACAGATGTAGAATGTGTGATACTTGCTTAAAACCAGGTAATAAAAAGTGCTTGCATTACCATCGCTGCAAATACAGACATTGATGTGTTTGCTGACAAATGGCCAACAATTGCAAAATTCTGTTTAAAATACTGCGAACAGCCTAGCTCATTGCAACTATGGTGATAGTAATTTTAGTTAATATCTCTTTTAGTAAATTGTATTTGTAAATGTTAGGTATGTTATGTATATGTAGGTACTTACTTTAACTCATTTTTTGTTTGTGTAAAAAATATAAGTAGGTAATCAGATGTTGGCATTGGTATGCCTGATTCTTTTGTGCTACACATATGTTATGTGTGGTTGTTTCTATATGCCTTTACTTTTGAATTTTTCTGTGTTTAATTTTGTGTTTTACACTGGTATTATTTTTAAGAAACGATTCACGTACTAGGACTTTTTTTCGTATATCGCAGCGATCTGCGTTCTTGCGGTAATCAGCGTAATCTTTCCAATTCGTATCGTACTATTCGCACGGAATGAGCCGCGTTTGAACACGCTTACTGCCATCTAGTAGTGAGTAGAAAAACTAGATATAATCAATTTCCGTTTTGGGGTAAATCCGAACCTGCAAGTGGCAGCATTTTACAAAATAGTCTATGTAGGTACATAGCTTAGCATCCGCTTGTCATGTTACAAAAAGAAAGCTGTCAAGTCAAACGGTTGTTGACTTCTGTGTAGTGTGTGGGTGTTGTTTCTTTCGTGTTATAAATAAATTATGAAAACAATACCATAATTTTAACTAAAAATGGTATATGTACTTAAAAAAATAACGTCGTAAAATTGTGACAAGTTACTTCTCGAGATGTGTGTTGAATCAGTGCAAGAAAAATGAGTGTTTTCATATTACACCTGTATTTCGTAGTTCGATTAGTGGTATTCATCAGTATGTAGTATATTGCAACGATTTCCTATGTTTACTTACTTTGTGAATAAATTTATAACGTATCCTCCATAAGTCGGAAACTTCCAAATAAATTGTTAGGAGTGTGTGATTTTCGAAGTCGTTACTTGTGAATTGTGCTCATCTGAAATGGGATTTGGACACCAAAAAGACTATTCGATTTGACAGGTATGTTTCAAAAATAAAAATAGACCGTAGTAGTAAGCACTTAAAACTTAAAACTTTTTTTTTTTTTATTGAATGCTAGAGTTCCTTGACATCAATAACCTAAGAGCATGGTTAAGCCCCCTATGGTCTACATGTCGCACCCGTAGGTAGGTACACAAACATACATTTCCTTATGCACGGAATGTTAACTGGCATATATATGTAAATTATTCCCGTTTCCACCCTTAGACTGTCCATTGAGCGTGAGGAACTAAGAATAGAGCATAGGACTAATCATATCAGCTTAGAGAAGTTACAGAAAGGAACTAAAATATCTCTCACCATTTAGACTGCAACAAGTCCACAAGTATACCCCTAGGAAAATACTAGGTTTGGAGAAAGCATTGTCGTCCATCACATTATAGTCATTGCGAAATCAGGTACTGTGTAATTGTCACAACAACCCAAAGTCCTGTGCCAGTATTTCTGGAAGCTGAGCTGGCTGTTGTAGGGTTTGTTAAAACTATGAGGGACAATGCACAATGCACCTCACTGTGGGATGTCTGTGTAGACCTCTCATGGAATTAATTTCCTAATATTTATAAAACATTATTGTAATAAAGACAATATGCCTATGAATCAAATACACCATCTGCAGGAATGAAAATGTCTTAAAACATTTGCATGTAACTTTTTACTGGAAAGTATTTGGACCACAAAACTTAAGTGTAAATATTTTTTATGGTAAATGAATACGTAACTCTTTTTTTATGTACTTCACTGCACACAAATTGACTTGAAAGTTGCTAAGAAAACTATTCAAAGTAAAATATTAAACATATGTTTATCGAGTTTATATAATCATCATGTTAAAAAAAACAACCTAATACTAATATGAGCTCTCTGTACAAATAGTTTTAGCTGGATAGAGGGATCATCATCACCATATAAGCCCACACACATCCACTGAACAAAGGCCTCCCCCAATCGACTTCACTCTAAGTCTCCTTCATCCATCCTCTCCATGACCACTACAATGTCATTGATCCATTGAGTGGGGGCAACCACTATCAAATGCAAAACGTAGTGTGGGAAGCACACTACGTTTCGTGTTTCGTTGCCATGCCTTAACTCCCCAGCGGACATACCTACATTCAATTGAATTCAATTACAAGTTTGTACCAAAGGGTTGACATTAAATATACTATTAGATGTTACAGGCAACTCCGTAAACGTATGCTGAGATTCTTTATTTAGAATTATATAATTGTATATTGTACTTGTTTATAGAACTTTGACGTAAAAACATTGGCGGAACGTAATAAATCATGTGAGGAATGACAAAAGATGGAGATTTCTTGATTCCTTGAGTGATTGAATCCTAATAATCCCGACAGACCTGCTGGAGAAGGACTGTAATATTAACTACGGATCCGTTGCGAATAATACTTACATTTGAAGTTTTTATACCTATAACATGAAACTGATACATAGATACTGAAGTACCTATTATGCAACAAAAATATTTCTAGTGGTTTAAAATCATTTGAATGGGGCCATCAGTCAACAATCAACCAAAAACGTAGTGTACACTAGGTACCTACGTCACCAACTCAGATCTATACTGTTATGTACAATATGTTCTTGGTTTTGTTGGCTTTTGCTATCATATGACTTTTTTTCGGGTTGGAAGCCCAGAGGCTACATTAACTGACCATGGGAAAAAAGTCTTTTCAGGGTAGCTTCCTTCAATGTAGAGGTGCTCTAGTTGCAAGATAAACTAAAACATGTTAACAGAGCACTTTCTAAACAATACAGTTTGCGAAATAATTAACTTGAGTAGCCACAGTGTGCAAAATGAAAGCCCAATTTGATGCTAATTTCACTAATTGTAACACTTTTCCCTACCTAGTTGCTTGCCAAATATTGAGTAAGTAATAGGTACAAGTATTGTAAGAGGCTTTAAGCCAACAGTGGAACCTAAGTTTGAATGCCTCTGACTACCCTTTAGCCGGTGATCCTCATAAGATCCACACTCTGAGTAGTGATCAGAAGTGAATCCTCCAAGGGAAAATAGTTTTTATTGAAGTGAAAACTGCTTTAGGCGCGTTGTGCGTTGGGCATTTTTTGAGATGGTTAAAACTATTGAACTCGCGACACCATACACCTTACCGACACTACTTTTGACACATTTGACTTTAAGCACATTGTCATCATTGTGACTTTAAGCACATTGACGATCCTAAGAGCGTACCTCTTAAATTTAATTTAGGTAAGGACCGTTCGAAGACTGCCTCTACTTATAGACGACTAACTTCAAGTTTTCACTTCTGACGGCACTCCCGGAGTGCCACTGTTTTTTTGTATTTATTGTACGATGAGTTAGATATTCAAGTTATGATAAGGCCGAAGGAGGAAGCGCCAGTTCCAGAACGTGGAGGATTCCGGGTGAAATGCCCGGAATCCTCCACTTTCTGGAACTAGCTATCGTACCTCTATAATGCCTTCCTGCGGCAGATTTCAGACAAGTCCTATCCAAACCGAACCGAACACAAATGTGTACCTGGGGATCGAACCTGGGACCTCCGGGTTTGATAACGGTGGGCGACCACTAGACCACAAGGCGGTAGAGTCGTGAGTCTGTTACTGTTTATTCACTGATTAAAATCAGAACTGAGATACATTAATTTCAAACAGCGCCATCTAGCCCCAACCTAAGCTTGTAAATATGGAACTAGATTACCGCCTCTGCGGTCTAATGGTTCAACCCACCGATTTCAGATCCAGAGGTCCCGGGTTCGATCCCCAAGGGGAGTACAATATTGTGCTTGCTTTGGTTGGTGGTAGGACTTTGTTTAAGTCCGCCTGGCTAGCTACCACCATCTTACCTAATTCTGTCGCCATAATAACAATTATAAAAATTGTTGTGTTCCGGCATTTAGAGGTGAGATAGCCAGTTCCTCAGTTTGTCGAGGATTCCGGATGAAGTGCGCCTCCACCTTCGGCCTGATCTTAACTTGTAACCAGATGAGATGAAGGCCAAGCGCTTATCCGTCGTACAAAAAAAAACTATATTCATCACACAAATGTTTGTCTTGGGTGGGAATCGAACCCGCAACCTACAGCGCAGAAGGCAGAATTACTACTTAACTTCGATTGATAAATATGTTATTGTACCTTGTTCATTTTCATACGAACGAATATGAACAAGTTGGTACAATACCATTTCGGTCATTGGCGAACGCGACACTTCACCCAAGGAAACCACAAATATGGTAGTTTCATTTCATTTATTTGCAACTATAGGATCACATAGGAACACTTAGTTATAGTCCATATTTTTATAAAACTAAAAGCATACTACATATATCCTTATCCATGAACAAACATATAACAACAAATAAAACAAACACACCTACCTAATATAAATAACATTAAGAACATAATACAAAATAGGCTGTAGAGGGGCCGTACTTACCTACATCGCGGTTACGATACTAGCTTGGAACCTAAGGGGTAAGTACGCTCGAGACGGCTGACGGTAAATAATAATTATAGCTATCAAATCTTTGTATACCTTATAAATATATTATTATTAGTCACAGCATTTACAAATGTTATCATTAGTATATTAATTTTGAGCGTAGTTCTGTCATCTGGTGGTCTGAGCGAACAGCAATGTCACCCTTATTATAACTGCACGTTAGTTCGATAATAGAGTAAAGTGTTGCTAATCTGAGGTTGTATCGGCCCTTAACGTTATCCAAGTTTCGAGGTCAAGAGAGTCGAGCAAAGTCTTGATAAATGTGGACGACGATTAGCAAGTTCTATCACATCTCTGATGAATAGCCGTCCGCTTGCTTTAATCTCACCGCGTTGTCCGCTGACCATTGTAATGGCTGACCTCAATTGCCTGCACCACAACAGGCAATTAAGGGCTGTGCAGGATGATACGAGTACTTGATCTACTAGCTGATTCACTAATTCTTTCTTTATTTGCTGCAACACAATAGGCAATTAATGGCCGTGTATGATGCACAAAAGCCTAAGTACACGCTCTGGTTGCTGGACACCAGTTTTTTGAGGACCTGTGTATCAACTGGCCAGGATGAGGTCTCCGATGGAGCGGATACCAGGTCTGGCACTCCCATACTGACGGAACAGGAGGATGGTATGTTTGTTACTCCTTCAAGCAAAAACGACTGAACGGATTTATCTGAAATTTTAGGTATGTTGTATGTTCTAGACCAGGAATACCATAGATTACACTTTGAGCTCAAACGAAAGTGAGAGAGCCACCTCGTTAAAACCGTATCGTTGGTGGTATTGCCAGTGCGGTCACGTAGTACCTCTCCAACTACCACGGTAGGGCCATTGTGTACTTTCACGGAACTAGTGCATACCTAGCGTACTGGTAGCATGTGGTGGCGGTTGATCATTTGTTGTGTTACGGTTCTTTGTTTGTCGATAGTGTACTGTCAACATGCGTATTGTTGAAACCGCTCAAGTGCGAGTTGTACTGGCGATATTTTTGTCTATTTGTTCTGGAGTTGGAGGTAGGTGTGAGGTAGATCCTAGTGGTAGACCAGCCGGTAGACCGGCACCACCCGGGGTCTGGGCAACGGAATCGCTGGCTCTTGCTAGCGGTTACGGCTGAATAATCACAGCACCCTGGCTAGCGTCCCTCTGGGTAAGCTCGCTCCATCATATACCTTCGTAGACATCCTTGTGCTGGCCTAAAGCTGGACAAGCCTAGGGGTCAACTGCTAACCTATTATTCGTATAAAAATAGAAGAGCTGCGGTGTTGCTTTTTCGACTCACACTTGCTATGCTATAAACTGTTTAAAAACGATAAGTAACTGAAACATATAAATGTTGAATTAAATGGCGTCACAGCACAGGTAGCGCAGGGCTGCAGGTTTTGGGTTCGATTCCCTCCCGTGACAAACATTTATGTGATGAATATAGATGTTTGTTCTGTTTGGGTGTTATTTTGTATCTAAAAAAAAAATTGCAAATAATTGGGACTCGATGACGTTGTGTAACACGTTTACTACTATTAATTTATTTACTTTAAAGAAAACTATCAGGGTCCCGTGGGCACCTGGTACGGAACGTAAAATAATGAGCAAGTACATTTATACGACATGGAGACGGAACAAACAGGCCTGATGTTAAGTGCAGCTCTTGTCTATAACAAAACTTACTGCGTAGATCATATCCACAAAGAACATGGCCTACGCTGCACTGCATTGCGTCACCTTGAGGCTTACAGTTGTTAAGCCCGTGTGCCTGTAATTTCATCGGCAACTATATATACCCTTCAAAATGAAACACGGTAATGCTGCTTGGCGGCCGAAATATGTATCGTGTGTAGTACTTCCCCGGACGAGCCCTTTCACACCTTTCACACTTTTAACCGTCTCTGTGGTCTCTAGTGGTTCAGTTCAACCCACTGATTTCAGATCCAGAGGTCCCGGGTTCGATCCCCAGGGGGAGTACAATACATCACCTAATTATGTCGCCATAACAACAATTCTAGAAATTATTGTGTTCCGGCATTTAGAGGTATGATAGCCAGTTCCTCAGTTTGTTGAATATTCCGGGTGAAGTGCGCCTATACCTTCGGCCTTATCTCAACTTGTAACCAGGTGAAATGAAGGCCAAGCGCTTCGCCGTCGTACAATAAAAATGAATAAAATAAAAACAAGGAGCTCTATTACTGTTTAAAAACACTACCTACATAATTCTAATTCTATTATGCCATAGTAAATCATAATCCATTTACGTTGTGGCGTACGTAACCGCCGCTCTTCGGTTTGTCACATCACACGTTTCAAAGTACTTACGGCCGGTATAGCCTGCCCGACTCTGTTAGAAAGTGAGCGTACGCACTAATACTACTTACATGCCATTTACGTTTTAAATGCTGTGTAATAGATCGCTTTACAACCTTGTAATTCAATTATAATGGCTATTGTACATTGGCTCTATTACCCGCGGGACCGACAGCCGGAAGTAGCGGTTCTCGAATGGCGAAGAGGAATAAACGTCCACTGCGTACCCAAAGGGGACCAACGGGACCTTATAGGCCTCCGCCGTCCGTCTGTCCGTCTCTTTCAGCGCTGTTGCATCTCATGTTGAAATTTACATATTACTTTTTTTTATTGTATTACGGGGACGTGCTAGGCCTTCATCTCACCTGATTTTCCAGTTACGATAGGAAGGCGCGTGCGGTTCAATTTTTTTTTTTCATGTAACCTATATTTAGATGGAGATAATCTGTCTGTGGTGCATTACTTAACTTTTACTTTAAAAAATATAAAAACAGAAAAGTATGGAAAATGATTTTCCTTTACGCTGTTTGCCATATATTTTCATTTTAGTAGTATTTTATACAAACGTATCGCACCAAAAATATATTGCCTCCATCCGTGGCTGTTTTTCGTTCCGATTTCATTTGAATCGATCGTGTCATTTCAAAATGAACGACAAACGTTGTACTGGATAGCTAAAATCAATTGAAGTGACAATGGCGTCGCCCCATTCCTAGTGGTACGGTAAGGTTCGGTACGGCTACCTTGCAACGTCCTAGGTAATAAATAAAGTTACGTAACAAGAGCGCATGTCAGTGTCCACTCCGCTCCGAACCTGAGTAGAAAGTTAGACGTGAGTCAGCAGCTGGTGAAATGCGCCATTGCAGAGTATATATCAGCAGAACCTCTAGATCTGATTAACGATGGAGTAGCCCACCACTCGATAGACGCTATGGCTGCGGTGGTTTTCGCTACTTATTAATTGTAGGTTATCGGATCCATGTTGGACCATCAATCGAGAATCATATATCAGCCCGCGCACGTCCACTGCTGGACGCCTCTTCCCATCGACGCCACAAATAATGAATATGACCCCAAATTCATCAACTCCATGGAGGAGCTGTAGACTTCAACTAGCTAATTCTGAGTCTCTCTATTTAACGTTACTGGCATAGCGTTAAATACACCTTTACCTATTTCTACCTATAATAATGTACCTAATCCTCTGCCACTCTGTTTAGTGATTTGCCCACCGGTTTTAGACCCAAAATCTAAATCAAATATAGTTTTTCAGTGAGATTGTTTAGCATCATTTGGAATCAAATCTACCGTCTGTAGTGCACGTATTGTTCATATCTATTCATTACGTTTGTTTATTTGCAAATAGCAACGTCGATAAAACCAACTTTATCGAATCTAGACGAATCTAAATGTCAAATTATGCGATCGGTAACAAAGATACTTGTACTGCTGTTCGGAATCGCGACTATCACACAAGAAGAAAGACAAGAAAATCGGGCTAGTAAATGTTTTTTTATGATCCTGATATTGTGTTACGAATCATTTATATAACATTTATAAGTACGTACACATTATAAACCTTATTAAGTATCTTGAGAATATTTATAACCAGGTACCTACCTAACTACTTAGCGAGCAGCTTGTCAAAAAAAAATACCATTTACATACTTAGTTTCCAACTGGAATAATCACAGCGGGCATGGCCCGATGTTGCAAATTCATCATTGATAAAGGTCCTGGGTTTAATCCCCAAATTTATAACAACAATTCTATATTGTTGTGTTCCGACATCTAAATGTCGGAGCGCACGTCACCCGGAATTCTCAACAGTCTGAGGAACCTTTACCTTTAGAGGTAAGATTGCCAGTTCCTCAGACTATTGAGAATTTCCCTGTGACGTGCGCTTCGCTTCGGTTACTATAACTTGAAACAAGGTGAGATGAATTCCAAGCTTTTTTCCGTCGTACAGAAACAAAACTTCTCTCGTGCTACATAGGTACTAGTAACGTACGATAATTGATTATTCGTTTGTAAAGATCACCCTCGTCCGCCTCGCCTAGACGTCGCGACGCTCTGCCTAGACATGATGTCATGGCTTTAGCGACGCGTCGTGTTTTGGTTTTCGGCTTACGGTGCTGAAAGATACTGAGGGGGGCGAACAATCAATCGATACTCTATCCGACATACCTAGGTATATGGTTTGCAGTTACGTTTCAACCGCCTCTGTGGTCTAGTGGTTCAACCCACCGATTTCAGATCCAGAGGTCCCGGGTGCGATCCCAGGGGAGCAATATTGTGCTTGGTTTGGTGGTAGGATTTTGTTTGAGCCCGCCTGGCTAGCTACCACCATCTTACCCAATTCTGTCGCCATAATAACAATTCTTAAAAAAAAGTTGTGTTCCGGCATGTAGAGGTAAGATAGCCAGTTCCTCAGTTTGTTAAGGATTCCGGGTGAAGTGCGCCTCCACCTTCGGCCTTATCTCAACTTGTTACCAGGTGAGATGAACGCCAAACGTTTTCCCGTCGTACAATAAATTTTTCGATAATACAACAGCAATTGTCAGCAATGTGGTCTATTGGTCCAGGCTTCGATCCCTAGGTGGCACTATTTGTGCTCGGTTTGGGTGGTTGGTGGTAGAGCATGTTTCAAGTCCGCCTGGCTAGTAGTGAAGTGAGCTTCCACCTTCGGTCTTTTCGTAACTTGACACCAAGTGAGATGAAGGCCAAGCTAGAAAAAAATACAACATAATAAATATTCATGAAACATCTAAGCTAGATGTATTGTAATACTGGCTTCTTCTTATCGATTCGCTCGTGGTACCCGTATAGATTCTGTTATTCATGCTTATATTATTAATTCCAAAGTAACTAGAAACCATATTTTTATAGACAAGTAAAGATATATTTTACTAGTAACAACAGCAATGGTTTAACCAGAATCTAGTTAGTTACTAATTTACCTTATACAAATACTTTGGTCAGCTCATCATTCATTAGTAATAGTAACCTAGTTTTTATTTAACTATAACTCCTTATTTATGCATGTTTAAAATGTTAAGTAAACCTTCTCTGTTGTAAATCTGATTCATACTTATACTAGAACTAAAGCTTCAGTCCCGTATGTAGGGGAGTTCTGAGAAGTATTTATATTCGTTGTTCTTGAATGCTGAATCACTTTTGTTTGTGAATGAGTCTAAAATGAATGTACCCTTTTTTATAAATTTCGTTTGGCTAATAAATTTATAAAAAACCAACGCGTTTGACCACCAGGTAACTCGAAAAACTTGTATTTATGTCTAAAGCGGAGCACGGTTGTCGAAAAGGGACTAATTCACCCTGGACTTAAACACTCCAAGTTGTACTGGTGCTGAGAAACAGACGAGGGCAATGAGTTCCATTCCTACCAGTACTAATCTGCGATAGATCAGCCGGAGTAAAAGCCGACTAAGTGATTTGACCAGAAGAAGAGCAGCTTACTTCTATGTATTATCTAACACCTTTACTACGATCACCAATTCGCCTTCCAAGCGTGGTGATAGTGGTGAAACCCTCCAATTTTAGCCGAGTCTCTGTCCAGCAGTGGATAGCATTGCGCTGTTGCCAATAATTGAGGTTGCGGTAGAAGGTATTAGGTATCCTAGGCACTAAAGCGGTAGTTAGCCAGTGGTTATCAGCTACGGTAAAAACCGCAAGGGCGCTCCGTGCCTAGTTACAAGAGATATTGAGAGAAATCTAGACTCGGTCGTAACTCAGGCTTGAAATTAGCGAGCACCACAAATCGAAGGAAAAGCCTCTTGGTTTGGACTCTTGGACTGGTTAGGAAAATAAAATTACGAAGTGGCTTAATATTAGTCCACCATATAGGCACCCTCTTAGCATCAGGTATGGTCGCAGAAGCGCGTGTGGATGAATTTTATTCATAATGAACAAACACGCAAAAGAATCGAACCCACAACATACAGCGCAGAAGACAGAACTACCTACTACTCAGCTGTGAGACCAAATACCTAAATGTTTATTTATTGCAGTATGTAGGTCCCATACAATTATAATTAAAATGAATATTAAAACATGAATAACAAATTTACACCATACAACCAGTATCTAAGGTAAATGAATTCTAACTCCTTCACAATCTTCTAAAGACGCTTTGTGGTACCTATGCCTATGTTCAGCAGTTGGCCGTACACAGGCTGTAATGATGATGATGACAAGCACTAAAAGTTGCGGAATCTCTCATATTCCTATGTAAACTGTCCCACGATTCCACATTGCACACCTGTTATGAACTACTACTAGCATCTGTCGCCTGGAGACGGGTATGAAATGAAAGGAGTTGTTACCTTTTCCTGGCATTTTTGAAGTGAAAACTTCTTAAAGCGCGGAGGGCATCTTTTGAGATGGGAATAAACATTGAACTCGCGCCACTGTTACGGTTAACACACTTCTAAAGACAATCTCAGCTGTTCTCTTCGGCAAAGATCGACAAACCGGTGGCCTACCATCACATAATTAGACGCCACTCATTTCCGTTGCAGTTCAGTGTAGGTTCCTAAACTGGATCGCTCAATTTGGTACCATGACGTCTATACAGCTGGTTAGCGTTTGAATCGTTGAATTAACTAATTTTTGTCTGTGGTACGTTCGGAAATTAATCAGCAGATTTTACTGAACGTTCCGGTTACTTATATTTTTTACATATTATTTTTTAGTAAAAAGTAAGTACCTAGTACATAAACGCATAAACTCTCTTTTTTATTTGAAATGAGTGAGCTCTTAGCTTGACTTGATTGACTATGCAGTTGATAAGGGTTATATTATTAAGCTACTTTTTATCCGGGTAGGTATCACATGGGCAATGCGTTCGCGGTGATATGCTTTTCATTACAATCTTCTAAATTGAAACAATACTATAAAATTAAATATAAAAGTCGATTTGTGTATCTGTGTGATGTGTTATGTTCCCTATGGGCCCCAAAACGGCTGGACTAATGTTGATGGGACTCTCACTGAAAGATAGCTGATGTTGTTGGGTAACTTAGGGTACTTTTATTTTGGAATAAGAATTAAATTTCCGCGCAAAAAAGAACCCATGATATCCAATGAAAACATAGAACGACGGGAACGAATATAATAAACGATTCACCCGGGTTTTCCGCAGCTAATTCCTAGTTTTGCCGTAAAAATATAATTTCACACGTTTTTTGGTGTGAAATAAAGAATATTGTATTGTTTAAGAAGGACCGGTAAATTGTGAAGCAAATAACCGGGAACGCAATGCGCCAAGATTAAATGAGGTCAAGGTGGCTCCGAGATAAATATACGCGGAGGTCGATCTGTCTTATTGACTTCACACCTGCATCTGAACAAACGACCACGGCTATCCTCTGAACCTGAGCGTCTCTATGAAAATGTATTATACTTATACGTTGTAATATATAACGCGTAGTTTGTAAGTTTTAGAAAATAATATTTTCTTTTTTATACTTTTTAGTGCGTGATTTTTCAGTTCGGGTTTTAGTTTTTGCAATTACTTTTAAATATAGTATGTTCTATGTTGGGTGTTTCTGCCAATCCCCTGTTGAGAACCCTTAGTCGTCTTCTACGACCTCGCGAGCTGGGTTTGAGGGGTTCCAGTTTTATTCTAGGCCAATGGCGGAGACTTAACTGCCTCTGTGGTTCGCCCACCGGTATCAGATCTAGGTCTCGGGTTCATCCCCGAGAGGAGTACAATATTGTGTTTGGTTTAGTTGGTAGTAGGACTTTAACAACAATTCTAAAATGTACAAATGTTATAACAATGATACAAAAATTCACAACCCGCGACGGGACTCGAACCCGCATCTATTCCTAAAGCCGGAAACGTGTTTCTTGTGTCATTATAACATTTGTAAATGTTGTGACCTTTGTAAATGAGTGCAATAACTTTAAATACAAAAATTATGAATTATAAAATTGTTGTGTTCTGGCATTTAAAGGTAAAATAGCCAGTTCCTCAGACCGTTGAGAATTTTGAGTGAAGTGCGCTTCCACCTTTGGCCTTATCATAACTGTTAACCAGGTGAGATGAAGGCCAAGCGCCCCGTCATACAATAAATAAAAACCTGATAAAAAATTTGATAAAGAGAATCCAAAAAACAAAACTTTCGGAATATACGATTATCGACTTAGAGTTGATCACCACGGTCAATAAACTTTAACTTCCGGACGTCTTGTTACGTCATAACATGGTTGCCGTTTTACCTTTTCTCAGTTAGGATCCCATTCATTACCTTACTACTATATCTACTTGGACACCCAACCCTTGCTATTTTGATAGGTCATTAGGGGATAGGGGAGCGACGAAGGTCGTAGAGAAATGGCGACCAACCCTCTGTGACTCATAGTGACGCAATAACTTGTATCTTTTCAACTTTAAAACCCTTTGGTTGAGGTTGTTCCTCAGGTTTAGGTACGCGTTATTTATTTAGGTTCAAGCATATCGAGGTTTAAAAAACTTGGGATTCGCCACTACATGTATTTAATACCAACAGTATTTTAGATATTCAATATTTATATTTCTATTTGTTCCTTAACTGAGCAAACTTTGCAAGATTCAGTCGGTCCAGGAACCAATATAAGAAATCTCTACACGTTTCAAAAGTTGGCCAAGTGGGTATGGGATGGGCCCGCCTTCCGATGCCGAGGTTATGGGTTCAAATCCAGTCATGACTGAGCAACAATCCGAATGTCATGTGTCACTGGCTTGTATTTCGCTAACCAATGGGCTTGTAACCTGTCACATGTTTAGTGCTACTTGCAAACCGTGGGCATGTGCCTAACGTCAGTTTGGACGAGCCTCTGATTACTCCGAGTAGTGATAGTGATCAGAGGACTCCTGAAAAGGGAATAAGTCGTGCAGACTCGACGTTTTCCCTTTCCCGGATTCACCTTATTTACCTTACTATTTTACTTATATATAGGTAATTGTTGTTAGTAAATTACATGTAGGCTGTATTTAGTGGCGAATTCATCATTTTTGTATCTACGATGTGTTTTAAAACTACAATTTACCAGCGACAGTGAGGTTCCATTCCACCTTATACAAACATACAGACTGATAATAAAGTTGTTTATGTCAATACCGTCCTGCGGTACTGCGCTCTTAGTAATCTATGTATGCAAACAAATAAAAATAAGTGGAAATATCATCTATCTATTCTATACTAGTATTATATTGCGGTGACTTATGCGGGCAAAAGTTAGTCGGTTAAAAAACGTAATTCAAAAAGATATCCGCCCAACGTGGGGCTCGAACCCACGACCCTGAGATTAAGAGTCTCATGCTCTACCGACTGAGCTAGCCGGGCTGTATGTGTCATCATGAAATTAGTAAACGCTAACAAGAAAAGCTCAATACGATACAGTTAACGTTAGTGTTTTTGGAGTTCATAGGTACGTACCTACATTCATAACATTAAGTTCGCCCATGCACTGCAAGACATTTAATGTTATAAACATCGCATACAATATAATGACCTTGACCATAAGGGTGTATTCTATTTTTAATTCATATAAATGACCTTCCAAAAACAATAACGGGACCATGTATTTTATTCGCTGAAGACATCTCTCTTTTGACTTCTTGTACTCGTAAAACTGACATTAATTTGTATAATAATGTATCTGACATTTTCAATTCTATTTCTGAATGGATGAATGATCACAATCTGGACATAAACTATAATAAAACAAAACTAATGCAATTCAGACCATACCAAAAAAAATCGCTTGACATATTTTTTTCCTATAATAATATAAGATTGGAATGTGTAAATAACTTCTCCCTGTTAAGTATTGATATAGACACGCACATAAACTGGAAAAGTCACGTAAAAAAGATCACGAATAAACTTTATATATGCACTAAGGGAGCTTAAAAAGGCGACAGACTTAAAAACAGCCCTGTCTAGCTACTACGCGTATGCATTTTCGTATCTGACTTACGGAATATTACTTTGGGGCATCCGTACCGAATACCGACGCAGACGATGTATTTATCCGGCAGAAAAAATGTATTCGAATCCTTGCAAATATTAAAGAACCGTATGATGATGAACCTGAAAGCTACACTTTTGTGACCTGAGAATCCTTACTCTAACGTCTCTTTATATTTTGGAAGCCTGTAAATTTGTCAGAAAATATCCCAGATAGCTAATTGATTCAGGCGTTATTTTGCGGAGATCCATATTTCAAAATAAAATCTGAAAACAGAAAAAATGTTAAGTAATAAATCCGCCAAATCTTGACTAACTATGTGATTATGTATGCATGAAATAAATGAATATGAATAATCATGATCCTTGTAGGATGGATAAGCCAGCAGAAGGCTAACAGCAACACCGCTCTCCCATACAAACGTAGTTTATCGTTAATTTAAAAATGGCGTCAGATTAAAAATAAAATTACATCTATAAGTAATCTGATAGCAATACATTTCATTTGAAACAAACAAGCCATTTTGAATGAATGACAAACTACGTTTGTATTGTACACGGTACCTAGGTACCTACTACTAGAAGTCAAATTTAATTTTTCATGGCGTTTCTTTCTAAGTTTTTTTCCTAATTTTGTATGAAAATTTTTGTATTGAACCTATCCGTAATTCTTCAGAAAAAGTTTACGAAAGTAGGTACTTTACTTACAGATAAAATTAAGCACCTGCCGCTGATGCACATTGACATACGGTACTATTTCGAATGTAATGCTGATAAGACTTCATAAACTGGTGTTCTATGGAGACCCACTGACACTGACAACGCACATATTACAGCTACCTTACCTACCCGGAATGTTTTCCGTTAATAAGTTGTTAACCTAAGTATTTTTATGTTATGAATGTAAATGTGTGATATCTAAGTAATATTTTTGGAGCAGATTCAGTGAAAATAGTTTTTGTTTTTCAGCTAGTAAGAAAACATTTTTGGGATTCAACATACAAAGTGTTAGCCAATTATTGAGCTAATAATAATAAAACGTGTTACTTGGAGCTTGCAGTTCATTCAGAAATAATTTTATGATCAGAAACATTCGCGTTCTATTTTCAAACAGCGAGGCGGAATGTTTGTTTTCGTTCGTTTCGTTTTAGCAACACCAAATACTTTTTATTTGGTGTTGCTATCATGCATTCGCGACATACCCTAATTTTTGGACCATAAAGGTTGTTTTCAACACGCGATTATTTCTGCTGATTGTTTTTGATGTTCTGAGTTTGATATTATCAACGTACCAAATGTTTGTAAACTAAGTTTCACAACAAACAAAATTTTCACAATTCAATTCAATTTATTTATTCACAAACAATTTCAGTAATCGTATTTGAATGTAGGTACTAATAATAAAAAAAATAAAAATAAGTCGATAATTAATAAACAATCAAAGTCAAATTACAAAATGTCAAAATGAGATTAAATTAGTTACATAAATACAACAATGATGTCACCCTAGTGTACACCAAACTCATTCACTGAATAAAAGCAACCCTCCAGCAGAAGCTTCTTTAACTTAGTTTTAAATAAAATAGGACTATCGATCACTTTCATATCTAGGGGTAAGAGATTAAAAAGTTTAATAGCTTGGTACCGGCAGCCATGCATTGCTACATTTAACCTGGGATGCATTGGACACATAATATCTCTCCTTCTTGTGTTTAGTCTTAAGGCTCTCTGTTGTGCTGACTCGTATTTAAGCGGATGTCGAGCGATGTCCATGAGGACCACTAATATGTAGAGACTAGGAAGGGTAAGAATGTTTAGAATTTTAAATTTCTCCCTACATGACTCCCAAGGAGGAATCCGCATCATTGTTCGTATAGCCCTCTTTTGTAATGCAAAACCCTTGTCAATATTGTATTGATATCCATTTCCCCAGAACTTGATACTGTATCTGAATTTCGACTCTACTAAAGCATAGTATACCGATTTAAGCTGGTCAAGACTTATTTCTTCTCTTAAGCTCCTAATTGCGTATTACAATTATGCGTAGCACATTATTACTTCTAAGAATCCTGAACCCATTTGTGATCGAGTGAGCGTAGCGATCTCCGAGTTTGGTTGGGAAATCTGACACTATGTATGTATTTATGTGGCAATGTTTGAGACGACATAACTCATAACGGGTTATCCGATTTCAATAAATTTTAAACTATGAAGAGATAACTTAAATATAAATAGATGGTCTCAAGCGATTTTTTATTGCTGGGGTAGTATTTGAGATATCAGGGCTAACAGAAATACAATATTTCGCCCATATCATTTGTATTATTAATCCAATCAATAATAAATTCATAATTTGCTGAGATTAATTACATTTATACCTGCTCTGTAAAAAGATTTTAAAACAATCATCGTTTTCGAGTAATTGGGCTGTTAAGTGAGACATTAAGGAGAGTTATTTGAAAGAGTATCGACTACACATTTGAAATATATGTTATTTTACTTGAGGGTAGTTTTTCTTAAATGGGGGCGCATTAAGGTGGTTCTTCACAATTCACAATTTTGTATTGATTTTTAGAAAACTTCCCTGTATGACATTTGTAGTTGCAAAGGAGGTAAATAACATTGAAGTCTTGTTAAATGTCATGTGGCATGGCTTGCAGATTTGAAAAATATTTTATTTTTATTCTTAATACGGGTGGTTTTTATGTTAAAGGTTTGCAGAGGAGTGTATTTGACTTCTTATTAAAACTGTTGGGTATATTAATTTCTTATTTTTCTATTGTCAATAAGGTTGCTAAGCCAAGAGTGTTGATAAGATCCAAGTAACACTTTTTAGTGCATTGATTCAAAACCCCTATGTGGCTGCGTTTGCAACCACTTCAACAGCCCATTATTTTTTCCCACAATGTAGAAAACACTGCCTCCAAAACTGTAAGGTTTGGCTAAGGTGCTTAAAATAGTAATAGTGCTTTGCTCTTATTCTGGATTTGCATAGAATGAGTTAGCATCAAGAGAGAGCACTCAAGTGAATAAAGAGAGATTGATAAAAAGTGTACTCAGAGTAAGGTATAATGAAAACACACTTTTATCGTAGTGTTATGTTAATAACTTTCTTTTTGAGACAAAATCTCCGTGATCATAATCTTGAAACACAAACCAGACATCACGAGATCTCAGATCGCGGCGATTGACTTGTTTATTTCATTCTTATTTTTCCTTATTATTGTCTACCTCGACTTTGAACGCGCTTTTGATAAAGTTCCTCACCAACGTCTCCTATTAACTCGACCAATTTGGAATTCGTGGTTAACTACTAAAATGGATAGAGAATTATCTAAGCTATAGAACGTTTCAAGTTAGAGTAGGTGACACTTTATCAGAGAGGAAACAGGTCTTGACCGGAGTTCCACAAGGATCTGTGCTCTCTGCCCATCTTTTTGGTATATATGTAACAGATCTTATTGATAAACTGGAATCTCAGGCCTTCTTTGCTGACGACGGTAAATTCTTTGCCAATCCACTCATTCACTCTGGTCAGCTTTCTCAACCGCATTCAGGAATAGACTAAGGATTGGGTTGTCAAACTAAATACATCCAAATGCCAAGATTACTTACACTTTGGACAGTGATCCCATCAATTCAACTTACCTTCAAAAGGACTTGGGGGGTTGTAATCCCTTATTACCTTAAGTGGGAAGAGCACATCACAGGGATAGTCAAAAAAGCCAGTGCCTTTGTTTATGTTATAAGAAGATCCTTCCAATTTATGACTATGGAGGTCTTCCTAAAAATCCCCTGCTTGAATATGGGTTCCAGTTATGGAGCCCCTACTTTCAGAAGGACATAGACCTATTTGAGAGTGTGAAAAGGAAAGCTAGAAAGATCCCTCAATGCCTTCGGCAAAAAACCTACCCTGAAAAACTTAACGTACTACCCTTGAAGATAGACGCCTTCGTGGGGACCTCATTGAGACTTTCAATCTGCCCAACATCTATTCCATATTCCCACTGAAAGAGACTCATAGATCAGCCCGAGGTCATAGCATGCGATTAAACCGTGACCCTTCGACGAACAAGAATGCTGCATACTATTTTCTTTGCAATCGAGTTGTACGAAACTGGAACCGTTTACCTGAAGAAGTTGTTACTGCCTCCTCTATAAACAGCTTTAAAAAACAAACTGGACAACTGGCTACAAACTAATAAACTATTTCCTAAACTAATAAACTATTTATTATATACAAGGAATAATCAAGTGTAGTGACTCTCTATTTAAAATCAACACTGTGAAATAGGCACATCAGCCCCAGTGCTGCTCGCCTATCATTAAATAATAATAATAATTATTATTATTATTATTTATTATATTGCAAAATAAAAATACAGAAAGCATTAATAATTTATCGAAAATTATTACCGATAACAGCCATTTATGCCTCATTATCGCCAGTTACTTGAGGCGGCGGCGGCGGCCTCGCGACGAATTTAAATTTTTAAATTAAGAACGACATCGCTTCCCGTCAAGTTCATTGTCGCTTCCGTCACCGTTCGTCAATGTCGCGTAGGTGCGGTTCGTCAATTAGAAGACCGCAGAATACAACGCGACCACGGTCATCATTAACTTGTGAAATGTTAAAAATCTAATAATAATATAAATAATTACATTTGTCTCCGAGAGAGGTAGGTAGCGACGTAGTTTGTCGATTCAGCCTATACAGCTGACGGATTTTACGTTTCTTCGTAAAATCCGTCAGCTGTATAGGCTGACTATATCTGCAGGACAGACATTTGTGTGATAAACTGAGATGTTTGTCCTGTGTTCGGGTGTTGTATAATATTATTATCATAGGTATGTATTGACCAAAATGCAGTTCTTATTTATATCACAAGCTTTGCTTAGTTTGGTGTTAAATGACGCTGTGTGAATTATTTTTGTTTTTGCATATGTTTTAGTAATATATATTTCTGAGAAAGCTCGCTCCATCTCAGATCTCATCCTTGCTTAGGCAACTCTCGAGGTCAAAAGAGACCCATCGTTAATGAGAATAAAGAATGTAAGCCGCCATTCCTCCTACCTGGGTAGGTAAGGGGAATCCCCATCGCCTCTTACGATATCCACGGAGTGACGGGCGTCTCTCCGTGGATATCGTAAGAGGCGATGGGGTAACACCAAAGGATAAACAGGAGCATCCGCCTGTATTGTGGTGCACAACTAGGATTCCAGGATTCTGATTCAATTGGACCCACGACAACCGAATCGGAATGTCCTTGTATTTTGGAGTAGGTGAGATCAACATCCAATTGGTCTACCCCGGGGTCCCCGGGCAACATAATCGCCACGTCCCCGGGTCGTCCCCGGGCAATGCCAACATTGTGGCTAGCGTTTACGGCTGAATGTTCACAACACTGGTGACGTCTGGTGATATGGCCTGCAAAGTCCGCCTGGCTAACTTTGGTATGCGGGAGAGTCCTCTGGTTAAGCTCGCTCCATCGTAGACCTCATCCTTGCCTGTGTTTTGAGCTTGACCTCAAAACTGACACAGTCTCACAGGCTTGCCCATTTCAAGTAAAAAAAAAACATTTTTGATGTGTTCTTAAAAGTGACCACCGGAAGACCAACGCAGGCTTTTTGGAATTACGCCTCTTAGTGTTGTTATAGTGATTTATTGTATGTGATAGAGTGCGTGTATTTCCAAATAAAATATTAGGTAGTAGTATTGCATTGGAAAACTGATGTCACTTCGCTTATAGCTACAAGCAAACGGCTTAATATTTCGTTGGAAGAAAGCTGGATCGTTTGTTACCGGTTAAGTTTAAGTTGCTCAAGCATAAAGCGTCGGCTCGCAGTTTTAAGTGCGCGCCGTAATAACGATAATGCTTGGAATTTGCATACGCGTAAACGTAATGTGTTTGCTGGGTTTTAGAGCCTGTTTTCACAAATCGTCGGTCATGTTTCCATCTAACAAAGTCGGTGGACGGACGCGGATCCCTGTAGGTAGGAAAGGTTTGTTCTGCAGGGGGCGTGATGATGAGTTCATCATCATTACAGCCCAAAAAAATACAAAGCAATGCTTGCAATTAAAAAAAATGCTGCTGCTCATATCCTTGTGCTTAGTCCTCTCTTACAAGATCCACGGATGTAACTTGTAAAAGACGACTGAGGAAAAATAAAAAAAAAACTCATTTCGATTGAATCGAGTGTGTTCCGTGGATTCTGATAGTTTAATATTAATTAATTCCGTTTAATAGAAGTTCGCATCGAACGGAATCTCATCTCAACCATACACAGTTACATACAATACAATGACGCGTTCGTGCTAAGAAAAGTCAACAATAGGATTCCAATAAACTGTGTTGCTAGCTCGCAAAAACTGCCTGTGAATCGGCATCTTGTTATCAACCGCGTTCTTGAGTTGGCTGCATAACGGTGCTCTTATTGTTAATTTTGAATTGTCACTCGGTGTTCCTTATTAATCGAAGAGCTATTATTGAACAAAAAACTAATTGTGATTGTGAGAGGTACTTAGAAAGTTCATAGAGTCCATTTCATAGTTCAATGATTTATTCTGAGCTCATTTTGTTGGCAGGTACTGTACATAGAACTGGGGGGTTATAATGACTGCATCGATACTATCGATAGCTTCCCCGTACAATAAAGAAAAAAAAAGCAATGAACGTATGTGTTGAACAAGCATAGCACAGCTGAGTTACCCCTGATAACGTTTTTATAAGAGGTCCAAGAAATGGTGAGACTTTTATGGCGATCCATTGTTCATCGACCGTTAGAAGCCCAGTGAACTGCAGGTCTGCCCACAATGGATGAATGGCATCGCGACCTCTAGCGGTGATTTGAAACTTTATACTCTTGTGCCAACAAGCGCCATGGGAATACGGGCCGATTTTGACGATATTTTGCTGTCTTTTTGAGTGGGTCCCTTGAAGGTTCACATTCACAATTGGAAACGGTAGGTGGCGCTGCGATCGCTAGGGGACGACGGAAGCGAAGTCCCGGGCCACTGCTATTCTGCATAATTGTATAATTCTGAGTATGAGTAACATAATATATCAACTGGATTTTAAAATATCTATAAAAATAATATTTTATCGATATAGTCGACCGTTGGCCACTAGATGGTAACGTGGCCAGAATACTGGAATACTTTTTTGTATTGTTACGTCGGGGGAGCGTTTTTCCTTCATCTCACCCGGTTTCAAGTAACGATAAGGCCAAAGGTGGAAGCGCACTTCACCCGGAGTCCTACACAGTCCTGAGGCTGTGGAGGACACAACAATTCTAAATTGAATTGTTGTTATGGCGACAGACAGCTGCATTGCATTTTGTGTTTAGTAAAATGCCCTGCCCATTCCTTGTTGAAATCAATCCCTTATTCGCTTTATACGACGGGCTGAATTGGAGGGGTCATTCATAGGCCGAGGCCAAATCGTGATCGTGACTCGTAAATATACTATATGTAGAAATAACGTGGGCCAGTGACCGACATCATGTGACATTATCATAATTATTCAGCATTTTTATTTAGTTTCTTGCTTCGGAATGTCCGAATGCTAGGTCACCAGGGTCACCTCAGCACACCACATAAACGTCTGGACATGCATGGTTAGTATGGACAACAGTTAGTTCATACTGTTCATAGTTCAGAGGGTCTGGCAGTTCTCCTGGTGTGCTGTTCGTGATTCCGAACAGGCGGTACATTTGACGTTTCAAATTTCTACCGCAAAGCAAAGGCCTCCCACACCTCCTTCCATAAATATATCGGCTAATAGGGCCCATTCCTTTATGTAGCACTCTAGCTCGTCTCGCCATCTCTGTCCGGTCCTTCCACGTGGCTGTTGAGGACCACTTCTGATGTGGTTTTTGCCCACAGTTCTGACATTCGGTACACATGACCAGCCAAGTTCCACTTAAGTTTAGCGGATTTCTGAGAGACGCGCGCTATTTGTGTTTGCGATCGTATGTCCGAGTTTCTTACGCGTTTCGTTCTTTTTTTTTATACAACTTGGAGACGAAACAAGCGAGTGCATCTCTTGCCTATAACAAAGTTACTGCGTAGGTCACATCAACGAAGAACATAATCTATGCGGCACTGCATCGCGTGCCCGTTATTTCACCGGCAACCATACCCTAAAAACCGAAACACAGCAATACTGTTTGGCGGCTGCAATAGGTATGGTGGTAGTACTTCCCCGGACGAGCCCTTTCACAAGGAGCTCTACTACTCTTACGAGGATGCTTCGCTCCATTGCTCGCTGACATTTCAAAAAACCTTGCTGGGTATAAATGTACTTTTGAGTATTGACTTGTTACTTAGCGTGAGTGGAACTACCAATAGTACAAGTTCTTTTATTGTGAAGATACTTAAACCGTGACATTCCCACGGGCGCTCGGTTAAATAACCGATGTGTCTGCTCTCGATGGCCCTCTATCAACATGGTATCGCGTTGCGAACCGGTCTGCGCCTCCGCTTTCTATCTGCAAGGGTATATTAAACATCGGTTTCCGGTGGCATATGGTTTTATTAACAACCTCTCACAAGTTAACAGTGAGTAGAGATAGCAGTCAAGCGCAAGCCTATCTACTATTTATAAACTTAGCTCCCCATAAGACCATAACGCTATCGTTATGGGGACTCGCACTCCCATACAAATGTAGTTGAAGAATAATTTCGTAATGGCAAGTGCGATACAAAATATTTTGTAGTTATAGTCAGAATGAAATAATCTAGGTTTGTAACGCTTTACTTTTTCTTAAAACACCAATAAAATTGTAATATTATGCAAAATAGTATTCATATGGGAACATTCTTCGAAAGCGGTACTTTTCTGTAGGCCTACTATAAATTCATTGAAATTTCTATCACGGTTCTTTTCGTTTCGAAATTTTGTCCATGGATGTTGTTTGACATTTAGATGAACGAAAATTTGTATTTCACAGATGTTTGTTCGGAATTTTAACCTCAAATTGACTATTTATTTATTTATTTAGGTATTAATATTTTTTGATATACTTATTGTTTTATTGTAAAAACGGTTAAAACCGTTAATATAAATATTCACTTACTTGTTTTATTTCAAAAGCTCTTGACTTTGATATCTGGATAATGAGGTCTACGGTGGAGCGAGCTTCTCCAGAAACGGCTAACTCTTATATTTGTATTGCAATCAAATAGTTTATTTTTTTTTCAAAAATATTTTTCACGACCGTGTTAGGCGGGGCGGGGTCAGCTAGCTGATAGTGCCTACCAGCCGCCATTGGCACATGTTCCAAATGTTAATGTAACCAGGAGAAATCTAGCGGAGCCGGTTAACGAAACTGGTTGTATGCTAGTTATATCGTAGTATAGTCAAAGTTAGGTATAACTATCAGTTCGATGATCGTAGGGGTAGTTACTAGGTTTTTTAGTTTTTGAAGAGCAGTAGAGTTCCTTGTGGCTCGTCCGAAGAAGTACCTACTACTACTATACCCATTTCGGCCGCCAAGCAGCATTGTTGTGTTCCGGTTTGAGTTATGGTTGCCGGTAAAGTTACGGCTGTACGGGCACGCGAGGTTTAACGCCTTGAGTTGACGGGCGCAATGCAGTACCACGTAGGTCAAATTCTTTGAGGATGTGACCTTCGCAGTGACGCTCTCCAAGGCGTATATAAATATATTTTTTTAACCCGACTGCCTTAGAATATGGTTTATATTTTTCGAGTAAGTATAGGTAAGTACATTTATAATTACAACCTATTTGAGCCTTTTGGGGTGGAGACCTTGGGTCCGTGGGGAGCCGGTGCCCTCCGGGTTTTCAAAAATATTGCGGGGCTTTTGATTGAGGCGACACGTGACCCAAGGGCTGGCTCTTATTTAGGCCAGCGAATTAGCATAGCTATTCAGCGTGGCAATGCAGCCAGTGTCTTGGGCACGCTTCCGTCTGGTACTGGTCTGGAACAGTTGAGTTACCTATAGGCCGTTTGTAACGGTCCTTAGGTAATCTGACTGATTCCTTTGTACTTAGTTAGTTTAATTTATTGAATAAATGTATGTATTTTTTAAATTATGCTATATTAAAAAATATATACAAAATTTATAATAAATAATAAAATAAATATTTTGTCGTCGTGTAATAATCTTTTTTATATTGTACGACGGGGAAGCGCTTAGCCTTCTTCTCATCAACAAAGTCCTACCACCAACCAAACCAAGCACAATATTGTACTCCCCTGGGGATCGACCTCTGGATCTGAAATCGATGGGTTGAACCACTACACCACAGAGGCGGTTAAAATACAACAAAAAACGAAACTAAGCAAAGCTTGTAATATGGGAACTAGATTAAGGTGAATACTAATTTTAAATAATAATGGCAATGCAGCCAGTGTCTTGGGCACGCTTCCGTCTGGTACTGTTCTGGAACGGTTGAGTTACCTATAGGCCGTTTGTAACGGTCCTTAGGTAATCTGACTGATTCCTTTGTACATAGTTAGTTTAATTGTACTTTTTATTGAATAAATGTCCGGCTTAGCTAGTTAAATAAATACTAATGTTTATGTGTATTGATTATGTGCGATTAAAATGTAGCGAATTTAAACAGACAATTCGATTATTTCTATTTTAAACTAACATCCTTTTTTATTTGACACAAATGGCGTTATCTCGTTCTAATTATTTGAAATTAGAGCTAGTTTTTCCTTTGTATGAGTTAGGACCCCATGACCCGGGCAACCTTTGCTCGCATTCGAAATGCAAATATCCTCTGAATTGCAAAACGCTGCATCAAAGTTCGAAATTCAAATGAAATACCGAATGACTGACCGAATACACTTTGTTGATGACATAACCGACTCAATAAACCTGTAGGTGAATTTCGATAGCTGTGATGTGATTATATGATTATGAGTAACTTCTGCTGTATTACACAATTAGATCACCCGGTTCCCCGGCGGCGGCGTGGCGCGGCGCGGCAGTGGGTTGACTAGTGAGGTGATATAACGTTTTGTTATCGCTAAAAATCACAATACAAGACCACACTTTGAAAGTAGTCCATCTTAGTCGACTTAGGAGTCATTGCCTCGAGCTAATTTAACTTATTAGAGAGGAGAATTATCCAGCAGTACCTACTAGGCCTCCTAGAGGAGTGTCAGCTGGATTCTGAGCTCCATTGAAAGCAATAAAAAGATAAACTGATCAAGTGGGAATCGGACACGCCGCTCACCGAGGGTTAGTTAGGGTATGTTTTTTGAAATGCAAGTAACTTTTTATCGGAGGGTTTAGAAATTCTGATCCGCAACCATTTCGTGTTTTTGACAAAAAGTGGTGGGACACTATGTCGGGTAGAGTGGGAGATAATTAAAATGTTTCCTTGTAATACAAAAGTTTCACTTCTTGTCTTTACGATACACCCTGTTTTTGTATTTTTCGTAATTGTCAGGCAATGCAATAATTAAATGGTTTAAAGTATCGATCGGACAGACGTAGGTACAACGAAATATTACTGGGAAAAACAAATACTTAAATAAATTTCCTGAAAGTTTTAGGCTGAATCGCAGTCATGTAATGTTTTTAATGTTAATAAATAAATAAATGTTTCCGTTTACACTACACTACTTACTTGCTCTATCTAATCTGTTGTCCCTGCCCGCCTACCCCTCTGGGAAACAGACGTGTACCTATGTATATGTATGTATGTAATTTCCCCATGTAAAAACTCAAATTTGAACCATCTTCTATTTTCAAATATTTCCTACTCAGAAATGTTGCCATGTTCACTGGCAAAATTACCCTATTACGGACGCGTGACAGCTTCCGCGCGCGCTATATCGCGTGCGCTGCATAATAACAAAAAAAACTAATCACATTATCCCGTATATCGTGGGTGCTAAAGTCGATTATCGCTTGCGTATTATTTGCAAATACTGTTATTGATAGTTAATCTTTACGATCTTTGGATTTAAGTGTAAATTCGTTTGGCAGCATGTCTGCGGTGTGGGTTATTGCGTTTGAATTGAATTTGATGGGTCATTTGTCGCGGCGATGACAACATGTTAAGTATTTGCTGATACGGTAGGTAAACTAAACACCGATTGGTTCTAAATAATCTAATATTTAAGATGGACGCCCTTTATTACGGTAGAAAGAATAAGCGCTTTTGTTTATTACTGACCCGAACAACTGGGAAATCAATTCGGCTAACCGGGATGATTGGAGGAAAGCTATATCCGAATGGTGTAAGAGGAAATGTTGGTCACTCACGGCTCTTGAACGGCGTGAACGACATCACCAACGCTCTAATCTACCTCTAACGTCACGGGGAACACATTTGGTCTGCCACGTGTGCTACAGCAGATGTCGCTCTCATATCGGCCTTACTAGTAAATTATAGATGAAAAGGGCTGATGAGAGTACAGTATATAACTTACGTGTTATTTACGCCCGCGGTACTTGACACTATATCATTTTGATCTGTTGTGAAAATTGTGTGAAATTTAATACGAAGCTCACATGGAACTCGTAATATGGAAACTAGACTACATTTTAGGGTTCCACACCTAAAGGGTGTCAATGTCAACGGGACCCTATTACATTGCCTCCGCCGCTGTCCGTCCGTCTGCCTGTAAGTGGACTGTATCTCATGAACGTAATAGGGAGACATAATTTTTCAGGAGGCATGTTTTCTATTGCGTATTATCTATCGCCGCTATTATTTTGATACTGGTGGGCGAACCACTAGACCACAGAAATGTAGTAAATTTTATAAAATTATATTCCAAGGGGATGCCATACAATAAATGCGAGGTTTTCCTTAGAAATATAGGTTCGGAACCCCAGTGTGCGTGTCCGCACTTGGCCAGTTTATACCTAGTAGAGTACCGAAGTAGTAAAGTAGGTAATGGCACTGACCCCGACGGGCTTTCGATTCGAAGGTCGTGGGTTCAAAACCCACCGTGACTAACCACATAATTAAGTTTTATGTTTTATATATATACCTATTTGTACAAATCCGTTACCTAACTGATTTTCGAATCCTAGCTCTACTGTAAGATTTAACCATATTATGAAGTCGGGTCAAGGCTTGCATATAAATTCAAGACTTTACCAATAGATGGCGTTGTTCTCAAATTCCTAGATCGCGCTGACGAAAATTCTCGGCTTGACTCGACTACCCATCATAACATTTTAGTTTTAGATCTGCTTTGAACTGAATATACATACATAACACGTATACGAAGTTTCTTTTTTGATAACCGTACTGGATAATAACCAGGCCCATAGGTAAAGGGAGGGACCGGATAGTTCGTAGAACATTTTGGTCCTCCTGAGCCGGATACGTAATTACTTACGAATATCCGACACCTATTTTTTGAGCGGTTCCCTTCCTACCTACTAAGGGTATAGGGTAATAAGTTTCGGGCCACGGCAGAGGGCGCTATCGGTTCAGTTGGGAATTGAGGAGCATTATCACCACCACGATCAGGAGGGATCGGGGTGCAGCCGTTCGGAACTACCAGTACGGGACAGCAGCAGAGAGGAGCAATCGATCCGGGCAAGCAGCACCGGGGTTGCCAGCAAACCAGCTCAGGCGGGAGCTTGGCCAAGCAGCCATAGTGCCGACTCAGGAGGGAGTAAGGCACGCAGCAATCAAGCAGTATTAGTGCGGACCAAGGAATTTGGTGATGTTATTAATTGGACTTTTTAATTAGTAGAACTTAACTTAAAATTCAGTAGTACCGTAAATTAAACTAACTTAAAATAACTTGTAAAATTTTGTAGCTAAAACTAACATTAGACTTAGAATAATTTTAAGAATTTGGTTCTGACGGGGAACCTATGCCCGATTTTTAAAAAATTGCAAAAGACTTAGAATATTTTTGGCAAAAGTTTGAACTTGTAAAATTTAAAAAATCTATTTACTTAATATATGTAATATTTTGAAGTTTGTAAACATTCGAATAGAAACTTAGCATCATATTATTAAGAATTTAAAATACCTGTTTAATCATATATTTTGAAAATGTCAATGATGGACCAACTCTTGTTTCTCCAAGAAGACACAGGGTCTAGAATAGCGAAAGGTCTAACTAACTTTAAAAAGTCTCCTAAAACTAGAATAACCATAGCATACGTTCAGTCAAACCTCGACTCGTTGGAAAAGGGGTGGAGTCAGTTTTTGGAGACACATGTCGAGCTTTGCAAGACGGCAAGTCTTGGTGAGTTAAAAAAAACTGATTATTGGTCTAATGATGTGATAACATTTCGGAAACATATTTGGAGTTTAAATGTATTTTGAAAGATGTGTTAACTAAGATGACAGGACCATCGCTGTCACCTAGGCCGGTAACCGATTCTCATGATGCCAACTTAGGGGGGAATAGGAACAGTTATGCTAAATTACCTAAGATTGTAATTCCTAAGTTCACGGGAAACTACACGGAATGGAGCACCTTCCGTGATCTGTTCAAGTCTTTAGTCCATGATACAGATATGGATAAAGCAATAAAAATGCAATATCTCAAAGGGTTACTTGGAGGAGAAGCTGAGCAGTTGGTCAGAAACATGAGCATAACAGCAGCAAACTATGACCAATGCTGGGCTACTCTGATTGAGCGTTACAATAATAAAAGATATTTGTGCAACACTATTTTAAAGAGGTTGTTCAGTCAGCGCAGCAGCAATATTGAATCGGCTTCTTTTCTTAGAGAAATTCTAGACAACACTACTGAGTGTATGGGAGCACTAACGAATATGGGAGTAGATGTATCTACATGGGATTCGATCATAATATATATGACTGCATTGAAGTTGGACCCCGAATCCAGGAAGCAGTGGGAGCTTCAAAGCGCGGAAGGTGGTCAGGATGAATTACCTAAATTTAAAGCTTTTCAAGATTTTTTAACTAAGCGCTTCCGAGCTTTGGAATTTGTGGTTTCGGCATCCAACTCCAATAAAACCAGGGCTCCAATAAAGTCATTCCATGTGGCACAAGAGCCTAATGTTTCTGTAACATGTAAATTTTGTAAGCAAGGTCATAAATTGGTGCATTGTAAACAGTTTGAGGCTGAAGAGGTACCTAACCGAAGGTTGTTTGTCGAAAAACAGCGTTTGTGTTTCAATTGTCTGGGTGACGGCCACTCGGCCAATCAATGCCGGTGTAGGGTATTATGCCGCGTGTGCCATAAACGACATCATACTTGGTTACATGCTCAGGTATCAGACTCAAAATCAGCAGATAGTGGCGGATCACTTGCGGGAAAAGATTTGGGCGGAGAAGCCCCGGTAGTATGTTTCGCCTCAGGTCACGCCGCATCTTCTGTCCAGGTACTGTTAGCCACTGCTCTCGTCAAGGCACAAACTGAAAGTGGAGATTCGCGTATCATCAGAGCTCTGCTCGACCAAGGCTCTCAGGCATCCTTCATTACAGAAGCAACAGCACAACTTTTACGTCTCAAGCGGACACCTGTCAGAGGTGTTATTTCAGGAGTAGGAGGTGGTCAAGCTTTAGCGTCCAAATCAATGGTCAAGATCGATATCTCATCCATGTGTGAAGGCTTTCAGGATGTTAAACTGTCTCTAGATGTCTACGTTCTAAAGTCTATCACTACCTTCCTACCAAGCAAGAGGATAGTCGCGTCTGACTGGGTGTGCCATTTACCGTTGGCAGATCCAATGTACAACACGCCCAACAAAATTGATCTACTGTTGGGAGCTGAAGTAGTCAGCCAAGTTATGAAGGAAGGAATTCAAAAGCAAGGATCCTTATTAGCACAAAATACATCGTTAGGGTGGATTTTATCAGGAGTGGCTGAATCAAATGTAAGCAAGCAATCAACAAATATCGTAGCCATGCATCAAATACGTATCGAAGAGGATAATCAGCTGAAGAAATTTTGGGAGCTGGAAACAGATATAAAAGTTAGCAACAAGCAAATACTTACGAAAGAAGAAAAACAATGTGAAAAGCTTTTTGCAGAAACTACAACAAGGGATCAAGATGGGAGATACGTTGTGAAGCTGCCTTTTAAAAATGAAGATCCTGAAATAATCACAAGTAATTCAAAGAGAATTGCTGGTAAAAGATTGTCATTTCTAGAAGGAAAGTTGAATAAAGCACCAGAATTAAAAGCGAAATACACACAAGTCATTGAAGAATACTTACAACTGGGACACATGGAGAAGATTCCTGAAAAAGATGTACCAAACGCAAAAGGATCATACTTACCGCATTTTGCAGTTGTAAGAAATGACAAAGATACCTCTCAAGTCAGGATTGTTTTTGATGCGTCTTGCAAAGGTGAAGATGGCATTTCCCTTAATGACAAAGTGATGGTAGGACCTACCTTGCAACCAGAGCTGAGAAGCACACTGATGAGATGGAGATTGCATCGCATTTGTCTATCAGCAGATATAATCAAAATGTACCGCCAAATAAAAGTAGCACCTTCAGATGTAGACTATCAACGGATTATGTGGAGAGAAGACAAACTAGCAGCTACTGTCATCACCAACCAGCATCAAGCATCTGAAAAACCAGAAGAATTTCGGCTACTTCGAGTTACGTTTGGTACAGCATGTGCACCGTACCTGGCAGTTAAGGCACTTCAGCAGGTAGCTATAGATGAGGGGTCAAACTTTCCGGAAGCATCTGAAAAAGTAAAGCAGGATTTTTATATGGATGATTTGTTGACTGGTTGTCAGAATATCGAAACAGCAATAAGGCTTCACAAGGAGATGAATGAACTACTTGAGAAAGGAGGGTTTAAACTACAGAAGTGGTCAAGCAATAGTCAAGAGTTTCTGGAAAGGATTAAGGAAACCGGAGAGGAAATAAGCAAAGAGAATGGATTGAACCTTAAACTGGATGAAGTAATGAAATTATTAGGACTTACCTGGAACAGAACACACGACGCATTTCAGTATTCGGTGACACTTCCACAGCTTAAAGAACCTGTAACAAAAAGAAAAGTTATATCTGATATATCACGCTTATTCGATCCATTAGGATGGGTCGCACCTACAGTAATTATAGCAAAAATGATTATTCAGAAGCTTTGGATATCAGGAACCGAGTGGGATGAACAAGTGCCAAGCAAAATATTAGATGAATGGCTCGCTTACCGTAACGAATTACCAGACCTATCCACGCTACAAATACCTCGGTGGGTCCAATATTCTCAAGAAGGTACGCACGTTGAGCTTCACGGGTTTTCGGATGCGTCAAAGTTGGCTTATGCAGCTGCTGTGTATATACGAGTAATTGATGACATAGGCGACATTCATGTCAATCTTGTCATAGCTAAGACGAAGGTGGCACCCATAAAGCAAATATCTATCCCAAGGTTGGAACTGTGCGGTGCTGTTCTCGTGACAAAGTTGCTCGTAGAGGTGGCCGGAGTTCTAAATATTGAGAAAGAAAACATTCATGCATGGACAGACTCCACAGTAGTACTGGCATGGCTCAACAGTCATCCTAGCCGTTGGCAGACATTTATAGCAAACCGGACATCTGAAATATTAACAACACTTGAATCGCAGCAGTGGTCACATATTTCATCTAAACAGAATCCAGCAGATTGCGCTTCGAGAGGTTTAAAACCGTCTGACCTTCTTCAGAATACCTTGTGGTTCAATGGTCCAGAAATCCTGCAAAGAAAAATGGTGAGCTATGATAGAATGAAGGATGAAGAAACAAATTTAGAAGAAATTACAGTCCACATAGTAACAAAGCAAGAAGGAATTTGGGAAAGATTTTCAAATCTGGGAAAAATGATTAGAGTAATAGCATATTGTAGAAGATTTTTAACTTGGAAAACGAGAAAACATAGCAAAGATGAAACATTTCTGAAGACACAAGAACTAAGAGAAGCATTGAACACTTGTATCAGGCAGTGTCAACAGGAAAACTTTAAAAATGAAATTGAGAGCATTGAAAAAAGACAGAATGGAAAATTCGTAAAAATCAAAGGGCCGTGCAAGTCCCTAAATCCATTCATAGACCAACAGAACATTTTAAGAGTTGGAGGGCGTCTGGAATTGTCATCCTTAGATGACGACAGAAAGCACCCTATTTTGATTCCGAAGAAGGCTAGTCTCACCAATCTGCTCATAGCGGACGCCCATGCAAAAACACTGCATGGAGGACCACAGCTAATGTTAACCCATTTGCGGTCCCGATTCTGGGTGTTTGGAGCCAAAGAACTAGTTAAAACTTACGTAAGAAAGTGCGTCAGGTGTATTCGCTATTCTTCGGCATCATCAAACCAATTGATGGGACAGTTACCAGCCGCCCGAGTAACACCAACGAGACCATTTAGTAGCAGTGGAGTAGATTATGCTGGGCCCATCAACATTCGAACATCCAAAGGCCGTGGACAACACTCATACAAAGGCTACATCTGTCTTTTCGTGTGCATGGCTACAAAAGCTGTGCACATCGAAGTAGTGAGTGACTTAACCACGGAAGGATTTATAGCAGCATTCAAGCGATTTGTATCGCGAAGGGGGTTCTGTTCGGACATATGGTCTGACAATGGAACTGGGTTTGTTGGAGCTTCCAAACAATTGCTCAAAATGTTCTCAGCAGAGCAATCAACTCTGCAAAGTGAAATTGCAGCGAGCTTAGCCAATAATGGAACGAGATGGCACTTCATCCCACCTCTATCGCCCAATTTCGGTGGTTTATGGGAGGCAGGTGTCAAATCTGTGAAACATCATTTAAAGCGCATTATTGGAGACTCAACTTTGACGTATGAGGAGTTGGCAACAGTATTGGGTCAGATCGAAGCATGCCTCAACTCAAGGCCGATGTCAAGAGTAGACACAGAATCAGAGGGCTACGAACACAGAACAAACATCTATATTCATCACACAAATGTTTGTCCTGGGTGGGAATCGAACCCACAGCCTACAGCGCCGAAGGCAGAGTTACTACCAACTGAGCTATGAGGCTTGTCTTATTTTAACTTGTAAAGGCCAAGCGCTGCCCGGTCGTTCAATAAAATAAAATAAAGCTCATGAGTAGAAGAGGATGGTGCTAATTTCCCATGCACAGTAGATTAACCAGTAACAATACAGTTAACAAGTCGAGCACAATCGTGATGTGATGTCCCAGTAGCCACACCACACGCGAGCGTGCAGTTTTTGTGTTGTTGGTTACGCGCTGCCGGTTCACACATTAACGGCACTAACCACGTACAGTCACAGACACATCTGTTTTATGATTATAAAAACGAACATAGACCGTCGTTTGACCACAATCTCACCTGAATGACTTGTGCGAGTTGCAACCGAAGATCACTCGATTCGCGTGCTCACCGTGAATGGTGAATATGTATTATTTTTGATACTAATCGTGGTAAACGCAAACGCGTTCGAGTCGGTATGAAGCAAGAAGAAAACTCGCACAATGTTACGTGACGTCTAGGAGGCACCTATTCACTCTCGCCCAAGGTAGGAAAAACAGCAGCAGGAAAAAACTGAGAACGACAAAGAGTTGCACCTTGGATGTTCTTATAATGAAGGATTCAAACCGCTTAGTCCGAATGGGTGGGTACACTAATTAAGATGGTAGTGTTCTGTGTGTCTGCTGATCCTGTTGTGGAAAAAATCCTGGGCACATTCACCATAATGCAACCTTTACAATATCGATTGGCAAGCGCCTTTTCGGCGGTGCCCGAGGCCTAGAGCGTTAGTTTTTCCAATTGTCTTTACACCCTACGATCTTCAAAAATCATCATCATCACGTGTTGTCTCATCCCATTCCTGGGCCTATGCCCCCTTCGCTTGTCGATCTTACACCATTCTTATCTACAAACGTCCTGCAAATTTGGCGGGTGACTCACACATCTTTTGTTAAGTAATTACTATTGGTTAATTTATTAATTCAGACAACTTAGATCCGTAATTTTGTAGTTCGATGTTAATGTGTGAAGTTTTTGTCAATAATGTTATGGCAGATGTTTTTGGGAGTAAAGACGATTACGTCCCTAACTGTACCTTACCTACTGTACTGTTAGTTATTGTTCTTTATAAAGCGCAGTAAAGATAGGAGATTAGTTTATGCGTGTTTGTTTTATCAATTAACGTTTAGTTAGATATCAACCAGATATTCTTGAAATCCGCCAGCGTCTGTGATTCCATTATATTACGAATATAAGGTTTTGAAGAAGTGAATTGCCATCGTAGACCTTGCCCAGGCAAGCCTCGAGATCGAGAGCGAGAGCTGATCCATCTTCTAATATATAAATGTCGAAAACCCCATGGACTCCAATACAGCTCAATCCTCAAAAACTGAGAAACTGGCTATTTTACCTCTAAATGACGGAACACAACAATTTAAGAATTGTTGTTATGGCGACAGAATTAGGTAAGACGGTATTAGCCAGGCGGACTTAAACAAAGTCCTACCACCAACCAAAACTATACCGAGGCACATATTTTTGGTTGGTGGTAGGACTTTGTTTAAGTAAGTTTGTGTTACCAAGTCAGCAACGGAGTGACGTCGGCCAGGCTCGCAAGATCACGGCTGCGGAACGGGTTCCGTATTCCGGTTTGAAGGGCGCGATCGGAGGCGGAGGTGAAACCGTGTACTTTCCATTACACGGATGACGAATGTCGTGTCGTGTCCGTGTGTGGTTTATGGTGTTTCGTGTTGGATTACCCGCGTTTGTTTTACATCACACGTCATTTCAGACCACATGCGTCCACTGTTGAACATAGGCCTACCTACATCAAACTACATTTTTCTTTTTTTTATTGTTCGACGTGGAGCTGCTTGTCCTTCATCTCACCTGATTTTCAAGTTATAATAAGGCCGAAGGTGGAAGCGCACTTCACCCCAATCCTCAACAAACTGAGGAACAGGCGTTCTTATACTTCTGAATGCCGCAACACAACAATTTAAGAGTTATTGTTATGGCGACAGAATAGGTAAGATGGCCTTGTGTATTAAATGTTTATATAGTTGTTATTTTAAATTCTGTTACAATCGGCCATACAATGATAATAAAGCCGCGTACACTTGACCCACGAGGTAGGTAAGGCACCAGGTTTGCTGTAAACCTGCCAAGTCACGAGTTAGCTCTCTATTCTCTAACGGTAAATAGTTTTTGCTGTGTGATCGCACGCATAATTTACTATCTCGTTAATTATGATATTAAGGTTCCGTGTTAGATTATTGAATAGTGGTACTTATAAACCGTATATAAGGTAGCTTTGAAAACAAGAGATTAAGGCGAGGCAATCCAAGAGATTTTTTTGAAGACGTTTCGGTAGGCACTGGCCGCCCGGCGCGAGCGTTTGGTCCACTAGATTTCCTTTGTTTTTGTTCTCAAAGATTAATAATAACGATATTATAATATTTGTTTTCGGCAAGCCAATAAATATAATAATAAATATTTAAATATCGATTTAGTGTAATCTTTATGATTTTTTTTTATCGAGCCAATTATTATGATTCACGTTTCCATTTTTGCACAGCGCTTGAGTATATGTTCTATTTAATTAAAATATTTTTTCTTGGGTGCTACGTCGCTTTATAATAGATTAACCGAGGTTCAAAAAGCTAAAAAGTGAAACTACCCCGCCTTGAACGGTTTATTAGTCGAAATCTAAATGTTCTTGAGTATATGTTCGATTTCATTAAAATATTTTTTCTTGGGTGCTACGTCGCTTTATAATAGATTAACAGAGGTTCAAAAAGCTAAAAAGTGAAACTACCCCGCCTAGAACGGTTTATTAGTCGAAATCTAAATGTTATGACTTTCGTAATGAGTGTTCGGGTGAAATTGAATAGTTCAAGTCGCAAAAAGATTACTAAAGGTACATTGCTAACTAGCTAGCTAGTTGTTCCCCATGCCGTACACTATAATTCATGCCAAATTTTATCAAGGTCCGTTCAGCCATTTAGTCGTGAAGGTAACAAACAAATAAACAAGCAAACAGAGTTGGTTAGTAGAGTTAGTTCCGCATTTATAATAAAGTACGGATCATTATTATCAATCAATAGTAATATTATAAATGAATATTACTATTGATTTCCCACCACCGTCCAGCCCAGCACGTAAGCAAAGCTTTTAATATGGGAACTACATTACGGATAGAATAATTGTCGACTTTTTTTGTATTCATACAGAACAACAATATACCAAAACATGATACAAACATCTATTATAATTCCGAAAGGACTCCTCCGGGAAAGTACTACCATCATACCTATTTCCGCCGCCAAGCAGCTTTGCTGAGTTCCGGTTTGAAGAGTATGGTTGCCGGTGAAATTTCGAGGCTTAACATCCGTAGTGCAGTGCCGCATCGGCCATGTTCCTTAACATAACACTAGGCAAGAGATTGGACTTAACATCAAGTGGGCTGCTTGCTCGTTCCGTCTCCTAGTTGAATAAAAAAACTTTCATCAAAAATGTTTGTCCTGGGTGGGAATCGTACCTGGATACAGCTACAACTACAACTTCACCAGGTATTAAAAAGTCTTAGAAATAACAAAATTTTCTTCAAGTAACAACTTCAGTACCACCTTTCGGATTCCATCAAAATCTATACGGAACACTGGTTTACGAGCCCCGGTATAATGTTAGCCACACAGACTACACTGCACCGTCATAAGTATTGATTCCAACTCGGCAAATCAATCCGCTAGTTGATAGCAGCAATACAATAACATAGTTTATGTACTTGATATTATTATTGGAATCGGAAGTCATTTTCGTTTTTACGGTGCATAATGATACATTTGAATAACAAAAAGGGAGGTTTTTGACTTATTGCAAAGCGGTGCTGTGAATAGTAAACGATCCCGCGCTCAATAACGGTATTGCATCTTTGAGTCTTAGGAGAGACTTTTCTTCAGTGTTACTTCTCTGCTTCTAAAAGGCCTTAAATACACAAAAACGGCGTAAGGTGCAGACGCATATAATGTTGTATCAACAAGCTTTGCAACGGTTGAGTTTTAACTACCTATATGGTATAGTGGGTCCAGAGATCCCGGGTTCGATCCCTAGGGGGTACAATATTGTGCTTGTTTTAGTTGGTGGTCGGACTTTGTTCATGTTCGCCTGGCTATCTACCATCATCTATCTTACCTGAGTCTGTCGCCATAACAGCAACTCTTAAAAAATGTCGTGTGGATTCTGCGTGAAGTGCCCTTCCACCTTCGGCCTTATCATAACTTGAAACCAGGTAAGATGAAGGGCAATTGTTTCCGCGTCGTACAATAAAGCGGCGACACGCCTGTCCGCTTACCTATATTACAGAATAACTTATTAGTTATATACTATAGTACTACGTACAGAAGGATCACTCTCTAACAAAAGTCATGTTTAGGTATAAAAATGTACCTACTCTTACCACTTGCACGCGAAATTGAATCTTATCGTGTTGGACTAGCTTTCATATTCCGTTAACTCCGCTGACTTGGAACCGCTTTCGTGGTCAGAGCATAGGGTTCCCACTCGCCGATATAAATAGGTATACTTAGGTAATTTTATGTTAAAATAAATCAATAAAGTAAACTATGTGTATTAAGTCAATAAACTACCTTTTATAAGTAAGCGTAGTGAACATACATGATAGGTTCCTACTACAGATTTTTTATTCGTAAAACATATCTATCCATTCCTACTTATAGTTTCTCACCACTTATAGAATTTTACTATTACTGGGTAGGCGACTGTTAGGTACGGCACGGCGCGTTTCAAGTTCTACAAACATGTATCGACCTGTTTAGTTTATTCGCGCGGTTTGAGACGTAGTTGAATGAAACGGTGGTAGGTAGGTGTAGGTAGTACTTATCTATTCAATTATCAATCTATTTTTATTTGTGAACGACCGAAATACGAAAATCTACATAAATAAGTACCTAGGTAGATAAAAAACTATAAACTAACTAAGTAGGTAGGCACCTAAATAATAAGATTTCACACAATTATTTTTTCCTTTTGACATCCTAAAATGTCTATGTACTTAGGTGTACCTACTCATATTAATCTCTTCCTAATTATGCACCTAGGTACTACATAATGTTTCAGAGTAGCTATGTAAGTGTTTATGTGATGGTTTGAATATAAAAATGGCTTACCTTCCAATATACTTATAGTTTCTTTTTTGTTCATTTTCACACTTATTATTTTATTTTTATTTATTAATTTTTATTTATAAAAATACATCACAGTATATTTAATACGATTTATTATGTTTCGAAGTCATAGATAATAATTTTTCGATCCAAAAATCACAAAAATAACGCACGGTGTCGACACGGTTAGCGTGCGACCCGAGACGAGAGCCGAGTGGCAACCTACTGCCGTCATCCTCCCCGGAAGGAGCTCGGGCCAAACATACCTAAACTTCGGAGTGAAACCCCCCCTGCCCCCATGCCTATTGGGACGTATTTTGAAGAATTTCACCTTTCACTATCGCACTGCTTGCCTTCGGCAGAGGATCCATCTTCACACTTGAGTCATTCCTTTTTGTACGATAAAAATATAATTCACCTAGCCGCCGCCGCCATGAATAATCCATTGTTAGATCACTGTCATGCTTGTCTTTAATAGGAAACGATCCAAACTTACATACTCTGACTGTGTCTGTTTCTATTCTATGTTCGTGTTTGTTTGTGTTTTTGGGGTAGGTGGTAATTGCTTTTGGGGTAAGCTCATCGTAGTCCTCTTCCTTGCCTGAGCTTGTGCAAGTTTTGAGGTTTCATGTACCTATAAAAAATACCTTTTCACGTCTTATCGTCTGGATTTGAATGATATTTGACATGGATGTACTCTTTTCCGTATACTATGCGAGTAAAGCCGCGGACAAGAGCTAATAGGTAGCTAAGATGTATAATGAACACATAGGAATTATGAATGCATAAGGAAAACTTGTAAACATAGTGCATAGCTACGTAAATACAATACCATTGTCACTTTTGTACACGCAGGTCAACGCATGATAGCGGCGCAGAACAATAGCGATTACCTAATAGGTCAGGGTATTATAAAAATAGTTGTATTGTTAGTCTGTCTATTGTGCGTAGGCGTTCCACTCATCTTCCTTACGGACAATCTGAGATGTTGTCCGAAATCGTGAAAAATACCCCATCTTGATTCTTGCTATTGGAAGTCAAATCGAGTTTTCGAATACCTACCGTCCTACCGATGATTAAACCTAAACCTACCGATGCTTTACTCACGTCTATCAGATGTCTTACGGCTTACTGTGCGTAAGAAAGTGCTGCCATCTTTTAACCAGCAACCGGAATTTATGATCGAATGAATAATTAGTGTTGCAAACTTTTTCTTACCGCACGGGATAACGGTTATTTTAATATTATATTATTATTATGATTTATTTTCTAGATAAACAACTCTGCTTAGTACATCCGTATATCTTGATACACTAACGTATAAAGCTTTTCATTTGTATGCATGCAAAGAGGTGCGTCAGCGCAGTAGGTCAATTATCATACCTTACAAGTTTAGCCTTATATGGTGCGCACTAGATGGCTGGATAGTGGCCACTAATGGTCACTATCCAGCCATTGATGGTTGATTTTTAAGATTAATAAGTCATACGCCACAGTTCACCGTATTCTCCCATTATAAATTATATATATGTTAATATTATAAATATTACAGGACATTAATTTCACACAACGCCATCTAGCCCCAAACTAAGCGTAGCTTATTATATACTTATTATAGCCATCAGCTTGCAAAGCTTCACTAAACTGAACTATCAATAGTGCTTGACGATTTGCTGTTTTTTATTTTGGGTAGAAGTTAATCTTATTTTTTAACAAAATAATATTTTATATTGTGTATAATTAAAATTAAAATCTTATCATACATTATTTATATCAATTATTCTATATGATCGAGGGTTTGCTGTAAGAAAACTCTACATGGGTTAAGCTCGCCTATGTATCTACATATTTTTTTGTTTTTATTCGACTTATTTGTGTACAATATAGAATAAAATTATGAATGAATGTTGTAGTGAAGTAGCTTTATTTAAAGTCACGTCGTCGTCATTATATAAAACAAATGTCCTGAGCTTGTTTTGACTGTACCAAAACATTTCGTGGATGTAATGAGAGTTAAATCTATAACTCGTTGCGTGTACAACCCTATCTTAGTATAAAGAACACCCTGCCTGTGAGCATTATAACAAACAAACCAAACAGCTAACTAATAATGTTGCCGGATGTAAGTGGGAATGACTTGTGTTGGGAGTTAGCCTTCCAAACTAGGGATTCAGATCTTGAGAAATTTTGCAGATAAGAAAATATTACGATAAAAAAAAAGACTTTTCCCCATCGAAGATTCAATTTGATTCTGATCACTTTATTATTGTGCGGTTTACTTCGTGCAAGGAAAACATAGCGAGGTTTATTCGCGATTTTGTATATGTACCTATTGGCAGTTATTTCCTGTTATTTGGGCGAAGTAAGCTACAATTACTATAATTAGTATTAGATATGCAGGTATAGTGTTTTTTTTTACTCTAAACGTAGGCTTTTCGCTTTGATACCTTTTATTATTATTAGTTATAGCTTCTTAGATACCTTATATTGTTTATCGCGTTTTCCGTTTCGTTTAACAACAAGCTTCATAACAACATCTCAGTTGGTGGGTTCGAATCCCACCCATTTGTATTATGAATATTGATGTTTATTCTGTGTTTGGGTGTTGTATTGTATAATAAGTATTTACCTATTTACAAAAAAGCAATGTCAATGTCAAATGTCAGCTCTTACCTTACTTATAAATTAATAAAAATAATAAACATCAACATAATTATTAGCTATTAGAAACTTTATCATTTACAAATTCAAGTACTCTATTCCGCAACCCAGTTCCCACAATACCTACAAGCTATGCTTAGTTTGTGGCAAGATGGCGCTGTGTGAAATTAATGTCCTGTAATGTTTATTTATTTATTTAATTTTCTATAACTTCAAAATCTAAGCTTTACCGAAAATTGTCCTTCGCTGTCTCTTCTTTAGCTAGGGCTTTCCCCGTCTGCGTCTGTATTTCCGCTGTGTGACGACCCTAATGTATGCTCACTCTTACGTGGACCTCAACCTTGCCTGTGCAAGCTTGCCCATACTATATAAGTACCTTTAAATGCAATGTCATTGTAATAAGGTTCAAGTAGGCTACGTACTGTATTCCCACAATAAAAATGAAGTTATAAAAATTAGCGATTCAGCACACCACGTCGCTACGTATTAGTCACAGTCGCCATCTTGATTGTCAAAGTAACCAATTTGTGACGTGATAGGTTTGAATTGGCTGCGTCAGGTGTGAAGGCCCAGTACGCTGCTGATTTTCGCTCTCCAGTGCAAACGCGGTTTGTCGTTTCTGAATGGCGTGTCCGATTCAAATGAATTTTTGCCGGTGTAATGGGATAGGGATAATCTGTGCCTGGTAATTATTTAATTAAAAAATATTTATAGTAGTGTTTAACATGTTTTATTATAACAATAACTAATATGAGTATCAAATGAAAGGTTTATAAATTGTTGTCCATGATTCTTCAAATAGACAGCTTAGAATTTAGACAAAAAATACTTTTGTGAGAATCGTCAAGAAATGAGGAGAATGAAGAGATCGTCTATTTCAGTTTGCTTAAGACGTTATGCTTTCACAAATGTATTTTCGTGCGTTTAAATGTTGTGATCACGAAAACGACATAAATATCCGTCCAGTACGACATTATTATATTTCCTTACATACAGACAAGAATAGAATGCAATCATATAAACGAGTGTGTCCTACATCGGGTCAATATAATTGAGTTTGGTTGGGCGTTTTACTCCGACGATATATCTTTGTAATGGATCACACTTATCTTATTCTTGACAAGAATAAGATGAGCAAAAGGGAGGGTTATGATTTTGACCACCGGCATCCTCTGATCATCACTACGAATGTAATTGTGTATGTTAATATTATTGTGCATGACTTTAAATATTGAATAGTTTGTACATTACAATTTCAGATAATATTATTTGCTGGTTTCATACTTTTTTGATGATTTTTCAGTTTGTATGTTATTGTTGTGGCATTGACTGTTTACACATGTAACGTTCAGTTTCGAAGAGATTGTATTTGTATTACAACTTTTGTTGACAGCACCAGCATGCTATGGCGAATCTAGTTTTTTTTATCACCTAGCGTTTGACGACCAGTATACCTTCTGATGCTGATTCCAAAAACGCGGAAAAAGCAGTTGAGAATATCAACATGGAAATCTAAAAATGATGACATTAGGTATTATCCGTGACTTTCACAGAAGATTTTCAGAAATTGTTTGACAATAGCGTTGAAATCTGTCGGATTTGACTTAGAATCCTATATGATGAACAAAATGTGAGGTTTCCGATCCGAAATGTTTCCGCGGGTTTGAGAATCGCTACACAGATCACCTAAAATACATTGGCGATGTGGTCTAAGATGGAGCACGCTTGAAAATAACCTATCTATATTAGCAACCCATCAGTACCACGGTGACGTATCACTCATCATTCCTCCCTCTAATGAATAGCGCAGACCACAGTAGGTACCTACAAAAGATGTAGCAAGTGGACGAGCGTACAACACCCAGCGCTAATTTATTAATCCTGAACATTCCAGAGGCATCCCACAGTATTAGATTACGTCATGCAGTCCCAGTTGTGTGTCGCAGATGGCTTGGACTTGCCTTTTTTTTCATTGTGTCATGTTACTACGATGCTTTTATATCTACTGTTTGGCTTCGACACAGATGGCGCATCTAGTTCCAAACAAAGCACAGCTTGTAACGTAGAAGGATAGTATCTAACGGTATCTTAAAGCTCACATACTGCTGGCAAAAATCTGACGAGTGCAACACAAATGGTGCCTATGTGTGCCTACTTTATAGTATAGCTTAGTACCTTGGTTGTCCGGAAAAGTTTTTGACGTTGTTGCGCTTAGTAGGTAGGTATGGTAATGTACTTGACGATATTAGGTACCTACGTGCTGCGTTACAGCGAACGGCGATCAATCGGAGTTTTTCACCGTCGCCTGTGGTGTAAAGCAAGGCTGCGTGCTGGCTCCAACCCTGTTTGCACTATTTATACTTTGCTGTAGTAGTTCGTGAACCGCTTCAAGAACGGTCTGAAGGCATACAAATTCGCTATCGTAATGTTGAGAAGTATCGTAAGCCTGTAGAGGGCTTACAAAGCCTTAGAAGACGTGACATCAGCACACTATAATGCGTCAAAAAGACAAAAGTCGTGGCTTTAATGCTACTTTAAACTTGCGTCCTAGCGTGTGCGTTGGTGCGGATGTTTTGAATTGTGTGGATAAATTCAAATACCTTGGTACGAGTAGCACTGTTGTAGTTAAGTGCGATCTAGAAGCCGAAAAACAAACAGCGAAATAGGATCTTCTGCTACGGCCTATTTGTCACCTACAGTGTTTCGTTCACATAATTGAAATCTCTCCACCAATATCAGTGTTTTATGTATCGGTGGTGCTGCCAAACCTTCAGCATTCTTCTGAGACCTGGGTCCCTTTCCGCAAGCATATTCGCACACTCAATCGAAATGCCTCCGAGATATGAACATTCAGGTCAGAACACAAAAGTATTGAGACAGGCAAGCATCGGAGACATTGAGATGTATCTTATGAGTAGGAAGGGAGAATTAAAAAGCGAGTGTTCTTTTCAGAACTCTAGTATCTACGTCATATAGCCCATTAGTGTCCAATGCTGGACAGAGCCTCCTCCGGAGCCGGAGGGGTTTACCATAATCACCACGCTTGGCTTGCGGATTGTTGATCGCACGAAAGGCGTAGATAATACACAGAAGGAAGCTGCTACCCTTATTCTGGTGAGATCCATTAGTCGCCATTTACGATATCCAAGCCAAACTAACTAAGAACATAAATTATCATGTTTATTATTATTCTATTTACCTACATATATGTGTATGTAAAAAATTTTTTTTATAAATAAATAGGTATGTATGAAACAGTGTAATATACTAAATTTGCCTTATATTTATATATTTAGTAGGTGATAAACATATGTGTAGGTATACTTTTGATATATGTATGTATTAAAATTGTATTTTAATTCAAGTACACATTTCTACCTTTTCTGTGTAGTTAAGGGTTAAGTTTGCCTCTGTATATATGTTTTCCTATGACATGTTTAAATAATATTTATATGTACAATAAAGAATTACAAGAATAACAAGTAAAATACGGTAAGCGTTAACGCAGTGGCCAATAACTAAGATAAATAAATATAAGGATGTTCTAAAAATACACACATGAAGCGCAAGATTGACCCGTCTCAACTCAATGGGAGGATAACGCAGCAATGCGCCCTGAGCGGAGACGAACGATTCATACTCACAGGAGATCAAACGCCAGCTTGAACTCTATACAAAAAGAGACGAGCTAACAACACCACCTCACAGCTCAGTTGGTAGTAGCTCTGCCTTCTGCGCTGAATGTTGTGGGTTCGATTCCCATCCAGGACAAACATTTGTGAATGTGATGAATATTGATGTTTGTTCTGTGTTTGGGTGTTGTATTGTATGATAAGTATGTAGGTAAGTATTTACAAAATATTTACTTACCTAATATTATATCCGTTATCTAGTTCCTATATTACAAGCTTTGCTTAGTTTGGGACTACATTGCGCTGTATAAAATTAATGCTCTGTAATAATTATTTATTAATAGGCCCGATCACCAATAAACGGGGCTCTGACATGTCCACAGTGCGAACGTTAGGGAAGGGTAACTCACAAGTTAGGGTATGTGAACCTATATCTTATCTCTATCTTGTGAGTAAAAGTTTAAGTTTGCAATGTTTCACTGGTCAAACATTATCTTGGCCGATTTCGGCACCAATAGGTTTTTTACGATTTGCTATAATTCATCTCGGTTTGCCTGGGCAAGGATGGGGTCTACGATGGAGCGAGCCTCTCTTTTGCAGTTAAATGATTTTTGGTATATTATGAGAAAATGATTTTTCCTACATTTGGTTGTTGTACATTTTTAGAAAAAGTAAAGTGATGCGAACCTAGATAGATTTATCCCTATATTGCTGCTAAACTAAACTTGTATTTGTTTTTATAGTGTTATTAGAACAAGCTATTTCAAAATGAGTGACAGACTATGTTTGTATGGGAAATGTGTTCTTCAAGAAATAAATGCTGTGGTGCCGTGGTAGCTAAAGTATTAACTATGAAAACAAAAGCCACTAATATTGACAGAGAGTGAAACCGGCATTGTGCGGTTGTGCGAACTGCGTACGAACATCGAAAGTGTATCGGATATGAAACGGCGCATGAGGCGGGGTGCACTTTAACATCCCACAAAAATAAATAGATACGGTAGGTAGGTACTCAATCTGTTGTTGTTGATTTTAGTATTGGCTAAATTAAGTTAAATGCATGTAAACTAATGCTCTAATGCTATTGTATTCACACAATTTATAGTCTACAATCTAGGTCTGAACAAGATGTGAAACTAATAATAAATATTGCACTACATTCATTTCACACAGCGCCATCTAGCCCCAAACTAAGCATAGCTTGTAATATTGGAACTGGATTACGGATAATACACATGTATACTTACTTTTTTTTAAAATGAAATGCTATTAATACGAATATTTTGATTGTAAACTGTTTGGTGGATTATTGATTGAAATACGTTTCGGAAAAAAATATATAGCCCTCCTTTAACTCCCGTGGATGTCGTAAAACGGCAACACCGAGATTTGAGGCGAACCGGTGTCCCGTCAATCGTCGCGCTTGGCAAGCGGATTGATCATCAATTATGAGAAGCTAGATAATAGTTCGACCTTATTAGATACATTCTATTATGTATCTGATAAAATCACAGCTATCAAAGCAGAGATGGATGGATCGTGTGAAGGCTGATATAGGCAAAAGGGAGTGGATGCTGAGATGACGTCTGATGTTTGATAAAGGAGAATGGAGAACGAATACATATTGTGCCGGGCAGGGAGATAATGATGATGAAAGAATCTGTAGTTAATCCAATAAACAACTCCACACATCGTCCGCCCGCAGCCTGATATTGCGTAGTGGAGTGGGCTAGTTCGATTCACGCAATGCATGTAGTCACGCGATGTTTATTATTATGACAGACACAGCACTGGGCACTGAAGTACTACGTATGCCCACTTAGCCGTTGTGCGGGTCGTGAGTTGTGATAAAAGCAGCCTGTTCAATGGCAAAAAAAACAGATGTTCATGAAATTATAGATCTACAACCCGCGCGACTGAACTGTGCACTTCCCTGGAACTGGTCGTAAAAAAGTTTTCACGTGAATCGCCCATTATTGTGCTGACTCCACAACTTCGAATGTTATGGGTAGTCTGATTGGAATGTATAGGTGTCCCCACTGGGTGTCCGAGCCCCTGCGCCTCGTAAAATATACCAATTTTTTTTTTCTTCCACTTTGTCAAATTCTACTGAAAAATCGCTATCAAATATTAAATCAGCTCGTAAATTCTAAAACATCGAACGAAGAGTTCGATGATGTTAAACGACACAAACTGCTTCACTATGCGGCAAAAATAATCTCCCTAAATTGGGGTAAATCCAATGCGAATTGGCAACTCCACGCGCCGCGATCGACCGCAGTTCCCCGCGGGGTGAGGAAGGGAAGGGAGGGGTCATCTCGTTCTGCTCGGTCTGTTGACAAAATAAATCGAAAAATACTTCGCGGCTATTATTTATGCGATTTTGATTATGAAAAAGCTCATAACTGAAAAAAAATACGCGGTGTCTTGATATTATGTGATCATACCATCTCCCCATCATCCCGAAACGGAAAATAGTTGAAAAATCGAACGCAATTCAGTGGGTCGAGTTCCCGAGCGCAGTTGGAGAGAAAATGCTATTTTTGTTTTGTAGCCCAGTTTTGGTGTAAATATTGTTTTAGTGTCGAAATACTGTTGCGCTGTGAAAAACTATCACCGAAATGCAGTTGATGTTGTGTTGCGTTAGAATTCTTTTGTAATTTGGACGTGTCTGTGCCAATAGGTGTACAAAAACGATGTTTGTGCCCTAGATGCTGTGCCAAAGTGATTAGCAGACTGTGACAATATTTACTAAACTCTTACAAACCTAGAAAGTGAGTAGAAGTGGCCACTAACCACATTATTGTTCATTCTATTTATTAGCAAGTAGGTACTTTTTACAAAATACATTTTACTTCTACAATTTTCTATGTAAGTATAGGAAAATAACTAGGTTTATTAATTATTTAAAACTAATTACATGTTGAAAAATTTGGTAACCTACTAGAAGTAGGTTACTACTACTACTAGACAAAAAAATAAAAACACGAAAATTTTTGGTCCTTGCAGTAAGAAGCCAAGAGCGGCTGCATTACCAATCTATAAGAAGGTACATTCTCCACCATACAAATAAAAGTGCTGTGCGTGCTTCGTATTTTTTCTCTGAAAAAGTCAATGTGAAGTGTGAAGCTATGATTAAAAATGGAATGTGATTTATTTTCAAATATCAGTGGCTACAGTCGGTTTTGTAAACATCCAGTTTACTAAGAACTTGTCATTGTCAGAGAACAATGAGAATTTTCTGAGTGGATCTTTTAAAATTGACATGATAATGCGAAGAGGATGAGGAGAGTTTTCGGGGTCTGCTCCGATGGCTGGCTACTATGTGGACAGAATGTGAGATCCGGATGAAATAGATGTTGTCTGTATGTTGTTATTTTTTGTTTCTTTTATGCTTCACCAGAATATTGACATGCATTCTGCTATTTGCTTGGCTGTTTTTAAAACACTGCATGGAATAGCTGCACAGCTTTATGTTAATGTGTTTGAACTGTAAGAAGTAGCAGTATTCTGTTCCATACCATTACCATTTACTATGCATGAGGAACTTATCCCAGTTGACTGACAGTTGAGTTGACAGTTAGAAGTAGTGTGAACTACCTTCTGAGTATGCTTGGTGTGTTGTAGGCTTCTTATTATTGCCTATGTAAGTTAGGAGGTCAAATGCTGACCCATGTAAAAAAAAAAATATCGACTTAATTTTTTATTGTATCATTCACACCATTCTTGCCCATATAATCCCTCACACTATCCATCCATCTCCTCTTCAGCCTACCTCTGCCCCTATATCCATCCACACTAATATTCAACACTCTTTTTGCATCTTGCACATTATTTTTGCTTCAACTAACTTCTCAAACTATCTGTCACTGGTCCTAATGTTCTCATTGTTTATCTTATCCATTCTCGTAACTCACCACAGCCATCTCATCAGTCTCTTTCGTAGCCAAGTACTCAGATCCATGCATGAAGACAACTCTCACAATGGTCTTATAGATTTTCCCTTTTAATTTAAGGGGCATTCAGGTATCATAAATTTTCCCTTAGACCCGACACCATTTTATTTATTCTATTGTTTTTTATTGTAATGATGCACAAAGCGACTGGGCTGTTAGAAAATTATATTATATTACATATAGAGTACTAGTTTATATTTATTAAGATGATTAATAAATATAAACTAGTACTCTATAGCTATAAACTATGCTGACGTTTTCTATTAGTCTCAATTAGTTCAGGCATGCCTCGAGTCAAGAGCCGACTGATTGTAATTAAAAAGTTAACATTCTATTTCTTAACATGTTTCCTAATTTCTACAAATGCCTATGAAATTTAAATATCACATTACAAACCCACAATAATACTTTTACTATGGACATGTTTATGGCCCGTAAATGTTGAGGTGAGGTAGGGCCACACTGCTTGCGGTTATAGTAACTAATTAGTTATAACAGCTCAATAACATTTTATCCTGTAAGTAAATTTAACTTATATTCACATGTATTTGACTAAAAATCATCATTTTTTTTATTACAAATATATGGGTATCAAATGAAAGGCATTATTATAATTCTAGAAATATATCCATGTTCCTAGTTAACTATGAGAATCACACAACATGTGCAAACCAACATTAGTAAAAAAAAATGGGCCACTATTATTCGCACCACACCCATATTTCGATCTAGCTATCGCCTTCTGCACTACAAATCGCTACCCGCTACCGCTCGCGCCAAGCCCCGTGTACATATTTCTTAGACACAGTTGTTAACCCACTTTTGTAAATCTTTATGATCTCAGATAAATATGACGTCTGTCTGTTAATGGCTGTAGTTCTTGTGCTGTGTTAGGGTTAACTTATAGTCTACTTGCTAGCTTTTCATCCTTCGCTCGCGTGGTACCCGGAAAAAGTAGCCTTTTCTTCCACCGGACTTGAACCCACAACCTCGGGATTGGAAGAGAGTTTATCCTGCGGGTTCCCTCCATACTCCACTCCATCATCTTACTGCCCACTATCTCACGGAAGGATAGGAGGGGTACTTACTTACTAGGAGGGGTTTGCACAATATGTCTTCTTCCTCCACTCTCCTCTATCGGACGTAAAGCTCCACCTGGCTAGCTAGCAACCACCCTACTGCGGAAGTCCGAAGCCAAGGTGATCTACCGTGTCCTCTTTTCTTGTCCTCTCTTTCTTAGCCGCCTCTGTAATCTAGTGGTTCGCCTACCGATATCAGATCTAGAGGGTACTGGTTCGACCCCCAGGGGGGTACAATATTGTCCTTGGTTTGGTTGGTGGTAGGACTTTGGTTTAAGTCCGCCTGGCTAGCTACCACCATCTAATCTAAGTCTATCGACATAACAAGAATTCTAAATTGTTGTGTTCCGACATTTAGAGGGGAAGAGTATAGCCAGATTCTCGGTTTGTTGAGGATTCCGGGGGAGGTGCGCCTCCACTTCGGCCTTCTTAACTTGTAACCAGAGTGCCTAGTGCGAGTTGCAATCGATTCGCGTTTGCTCACTGTGAATAGGTATTATTTTTCATGGAAATTGTCGTAAATGCAAACGCGTTTGAGCCGGTATTGAGCAAGTACAAAACTCGCACTAGTCACTCAGATGTGGAGATGAATACCAAGCGCTTTCCCGTAGTATACATACAATAACTTGCTCTGAGCTAGACAACCCTTGAGGTTCACAGATGATAAAACTTTTGTTTAAAGCATGTTTTTTACATGAATCAACTCATGAGTTAAGGCTCTGTTAAAACAAATCGCCACTCTCGCTGAGACAATCGAGTCAAGTGGCTCTCTGAGATAACGCTACTAACTAAACTGTAAATAATTCGGCTCCCACTCGACTTATCTCACCGATAGAGAATACTTAGTCAGCTGCTTGGAATGGCTAGGTGGCATATGTTTATTTATTATACCAATGAAACGCCCGGGGCATGGTTCACGTCATCCCGTGGGAATTTCCCAAAATCCCTTGTACGACGGGGAGATGCTTGGCTTCATCTCACATGATCAAGTAATGATAAAGCCAAAGGTGGAAGTGCACTTCACCCGGTATCCTCAATAATCTGAGGAACTGGCTATCTTACCTCTAAATATCGGAACTCAACTATTTATGAATTGTTGTTATGGCGCTAGCCAAGTGGACTCAAACAAAGTCCTAACACCAACCAAACCAAGCACAATATTGTACTCCCCCTGGGGATCGAATCCGGGACCTCTGGATCTGACACCGGGCGAACCACTAGACCACAGAGGCGGTTAGAACTCTTTCTTCAAAAACTTGGAATCGGCTTCCAGCGGATGTATTCCCGCTGGGTTACGATGGAGAGTTAATAGACACCTTCTGGGTAGGCTCGCTCCAGCGTAGACTTCATCATCGCATGGGCAAGTATCGAGGTGAAAGTTTACCCACACTAAAAATAACTGTTAGTGTTCTATAAATTCCACTTAGGCGAATATGCGCACTGTTATACGGGGTCTTGAGAATCACTTTTTAAAAAAAGAATGTTTTTCTTACACGAACTTATTTTATTTTATTTAGGATTTAGTAGAACTTAAATTAGAAATTGATTTAGAATAAACGATTTAGAAATGAATACGGATTTAGAAAAGACAAGTATCTGGGTTAGCTGCCAGTAATGGAGTGCGAGAGTCCATTGACTAGAATGATTACTCGCAATATAAAAGTAGCAAGGGTTGCACTATTCGGCTTAATCCTATACAGTAGTTAGGGGTATAACAGCACGTTATCATCTAAGCCCTTATATATTCCTCTCCACCACCGGACTAGCAGACGTACGGCGAGCTACAACCCGTACCTTGTAGATGTTCCATTGTGCGACACGATCACCTTACCCTTTAGGCCACATAGTTGTTTTGCGTAACTTTTCATCTGTCTTTGGTATGTTGTGTTAGGTCAGGTACAACATGTGTTTGTATGTTTTATTTTTTAATTGCTGTGTATGTGTACCTGTGTTCATTCAATACCTATATTTTAGCTTACGTACTGTAACAATACTGTATACTTACCTACCTATTTAATCGGTTCTAAATTTGTGTAAGCCCTCGTCTATTTTTCCGCACCATCACCATCTTGTATCTTGAAGTATACAATGAATAGATTCCTTTTAGACCAGCGTGCTCCATCTTAGGCCTGGCAGAAGACCAAATCAAACGTTCGGAAAATGTGTACCGGTAGAATGGTTTATTAAGTTGAAAAAAAGTTAAAGTTAAATTCCTGTCTAAAACCTTTTTTACTAAGGTTGGTATAAATTATGTGTCAACCGTGTAGTAGGTATTATTTATTTTCATCGTCATAGAGTTTCTATCGACCCCAACGCGGTGTATAGATTATCGCATATTTTTGTATTATTAAGAAAATGTGATGATAATTCTAACTGAAAGCAGACAAAATTTTGTCCTTGGGGTACCGGACAGAAAACTAAAATAAATAATGTTAAAAAAATAAGCAGAGAACATGTTAAAATTTTATGTAAAGCTCAAAATTGTTTCTATTCTCCCCATCATTGATATAACGTGGTATATAAATAATAGGTATATATATGTATTGGTTGCAGGGCTCGCCTCACGGCTCGGTGATGTCTTGTCAGTCGCTGGCGGCGCGCGCGTTCTCCGAAGACAAGGAGATGACTCACTGCACCACCTTCCACCGGTAAGGGACTGCTCAGTTTATCATATCCCGGATATCTGAAGACTCCGCCATTACCGCATCCCAACTCGATCCCAGGCACTTTAAACAAATCTAGTGAGTTTTTTAAGGTGCTTAAGTATTGGTCTTCGAACCATGCATGTGCTCTAGACCGGAAATGTGATGGAGAGTACTTCTATCCCATAAATCAGTTCCCGCGGGATGTGTTCGGAATGAGTTGTCTATCGCCATACAAAACTAATTCGTTCTTTGTTGCTCTTTCTCGTAAAAATAACAGAAAGGTACGAGCTGAAATCTTGCACAGATATGGTTCTGGAATACGAAACACATATACGCTTCTTTTTATCACTGAACCACGCAGGCGAAGCCGCAGCAGAGTCTAGTTTAGTAAATTTATTGAAATAAGTATTTATTCCTAGCCGCCGGAATCCTCAACAGACTGAGGAACTAGCTGTCATACCTCTTAATGCCGAAACACAACAATTTAGAATTGTTGCTACGGTGACAGACTTAGGTAAGATGGTGGTAGGCGGACTTCAACGAAGTCGTACCACCAACCATACATGAAAAGAAGGCTATGCTTAAAGCAACATTAACACGTAATAAGTTTGATTTCAGATCAGTGCGGTTCAGTTCAGACTCTCGCGGCTCCGGTAGAACGTCGAACGAAGCAGACAACAAGAAAGACGCCTCCGGTAATGTACCATCCACTTCTGGGACGCTTGACTGGTTCTGTAGCGCTGACATGCACTCTGAGCTCTAGGCCACACAAATGAGGTCTAGGATGGAGAGGAAACCTCCATGGTCTAGTGGTAGGGGGCGTGGCTCTGGTGGTTCTGGGTTCTAATGCCGGGGTATTTTTGCGATGCTGGATCCCAGTATGGTTGGCAAATTTCAGTATCGCATCACTAGATTGTCTGCTCAGTTAGATGATTCGGTGCTTCGGAGGGCATAATAAACTGTCGGTCTTACAGACATTGATATGCATTCTGTGTTCGGTTTCGGGAACTTATTTTTATTCTGAGTGGGATGACCAAGGCCTGCACTGGCGTCCCGCGGAGGGGTGTAATTAAAAAATATATATTATACAACTAGGAGACGGGACAAGCAAGTAGCCGCCCTGATGCATCCTTACCTATAACAATGCTTTACTTCGTAGCTTACATCCACAAGGAACATAGCCTACACCGGACTGTATTGCACCCTTCAACTTATGACAAAAAAAAAATCATTAACTTGTTTAAATGTTTCAACCTTAAGCACCAATTCGATAAACCAACTAGGGTAACTCTAACAACTGCCACTTGCATAGATAATGTATATTGTAGTGATATTCCCCTTGAAAAAGACGTGTTTAAAAAATTTGATTCAGACCATTATGGTCAATATGTTTTATTTGATTGTAACTTACAACAAGAGCTACCGGAAATCACATGCAGACCAATTACCGAAGCTAGCATCATAAAATTCCAAAATAACATAAGTCAAAAGATTTCCCTGATCCCATGCTTGAATGATCCAAATGAGCTTTATAATATATTGTCTAATCTAATACATAAAGAACACGAGTATACGTTTCCACAAAAAACGTGCAAAGCTAAATCTGGTTCCATGTTTGCAGATTGGGCAACAGCCGGTATCTATAAAAGTAGGAGTAGATTGTATGAACTTTATGCAGAAAGAGAGTCAAGGCTACACGATTTATCATTTGTTTCTTTTGTCAAAAACTACTCAAAAGTCTTTAAAAAAGTATGTCATGCTGCGAAATCATTGCAAATAAAAAGGAAAATTGAGCAGTCATCAAATAAAATAAAGGCTACCTGGAAAATGATAAATAATCAAACAGGTAAAGCAAAACATTTGAAAAAGCAGATAAACTTAAAAGTTGACGATAGAATTTTGACTGATAACTATGAAGTTGCTAATGAATTTAACCGTTTCTTCTCTTGTGTACCAAAAATTGTTACTCGACCATTAAACTCCTCTGTTGATTGTGCTTTAGCCTTTCTTGAAACAAGTGTTGAAAGGTGTAATGCTTCTTTTAGCTTCAGACACGTCAATGCTGATTGTATTCTAAAAACTTTTAAGTCAATAAATATTAAAAATACTGAAGATCTCTGGGGGATGTCCGTAAAGATCTTAAGCACGATTGTTTTTGAAATAGCACCATGTCTAGCATATATATTTAATAGAAGCATCGACGAAGGAATCTTTCCAGATCTTATGAAATATAGCAAGTTGATTCCTTTATTCAAATCTGGAAATGAAAAGGATCCAGGAAATTATCGACCAATCTCAATTCTGCCAGCATGTAGTAAAATATTTGAAAAACTTATTCTTAACCAGTTGTTGTCACATTTTAACTGTAACAGGCTACTTCATGAAAAACAATTTGGGTTTACTAAAGGTCGTTCAACCACTGACGCTGGTGCCATGCTGTTGAAGTACGTTTTTAAAGCCTGGGAAGGAAAACAGGATGCCATAGGAGTATTCTGTGATTTATCTAAGGCTTTCGATTGCGTAGATCATGACACCTTAATCTCAAAGCTAAAACACTATGGCATTCAGAATCAGGCAATAAGCCTCATGCGTAGCTACCTATCGAATCGCATTCAAAAAGTAGACATTAACGGTAGCAAATCTTCGGGAACATCCACTAACATCGGTGTACCACAAGGGTCAATCTTGGGGCCTTTTTTGTTTCTAGTCTATGTCAATGATCTGCCTTCCTGTGTAGGGGATTTATGTGATATTGTATTGTTTGCAGACGATACTTCATTAATATTTAGAGTTGATAGGGCTAAAGATAATTATGATTGTGTAAATGCTTCTCTAGCTAGAGTTCTTGATTGGTTTACGGTAAATAACCTCTTATTAAATGAGAAAAAAACGAAATGCATTAGATTCACCTTGCCTAACGTTCAAGTCAGCAATGCTAACATTATCTTAAATGGGGAAATACTTAACTTTATGGAAGCAACTACTTTCTTGGGTTTAAATATCGATGCAAAGTTGCAATGGGGTATTCATATTAATACATTAGCTAGCCGGCTAAGCTCGGCAGCTTACGCAGTACGTACCATAAGGCATCTTACTGATGAAACCACGGCGAGGTTAGTTTATTTTAGTTACTTTCACAGCGTTATGTCCTATGGCATATTTTTATGGGGAAATGCAGCAGATATTGAAAGCATTTTTATCCTGCAAAAGAGAGCTGTACGGGCAATTTATAAATTGAAAACTCGTGACTCTCTCAGGGAACGTTTTAAAGAGATTGGTATTATGACAGTCAGCTCCCAATATATTTATGAAAACCTAATGCACGCACACAGGAACATTGATGAGTTTGTTAAAAGAAGTGATGTACACAGTGTTAATACTAGAAATAAAAATAAACTTGACATACCTAGGTATCGCTTAGGAAAAGTAAATAATTCATTCTTAGGAAACTGTGTACGATTCTATAATAAGCTTCCTCAAAGCGCCACCAAACTCTCTGCTCGTAAATTCAAATTGTATATAAAGAATAATTTAATTAAAAGAGCCTACTACAAAATAAGTGACTATATCGACGATAAGAACGCGTGGCCCGATGTTGCTATACCAGTTGACAGTTAAATGGTGTTTTTCAATGTCAAGAAACTGCCCATTAGATAGTTATGTAGTAATCAATGTTTTAAGATAATATTAAGTTTTTAGTTTTATGATGTAGGTAACACTTGTAATGTTATTAAATTATTATAAACAATGTACCTAAATGTTAAATGGATTTTCAAAAAAATTAATCAGCCCGAGGTTCTTGCCTTTCTCCTTGTGTGCTGGTCGTGCTGGTCGCGATTCCGAACAGGCGGTAGATTTGACGTTTCAAAATGATCCTAAAAATCTTAATGAATAAAAATATTTGACTTTGACTTTGACTTTGACATAAAGGTGTTATGCCTCGTGTGCCTTAAATTCACCAGCAACCATACCCTTCACACCGGAAAACAGCAACGCCGCTGGCGGCTTAAATAGTATGGTGGTAGTACTTCCCCGGACGAGCCCTTTCACGAAAGGCTCTACAACTCTTACATAATTGTCCATAGTCCCCCGAGGTTTTAAGTAACCCTACCCCAGCCAGGCCAGCTCCCTGCAGTCTGGAGCAGGACTTAGGGTCGTTGGTGACACCGTCCCGGGGGCTTCTTTACGTGTGATTAGAGAGACATGTCTAATGTGTACATTTTTTTTATTCTTTTATTGTACGTCGGAGAAGCGCTTGACCTTCATCTCACCTGGTTACATGTTGGTATAAGGCCAAAGGTGGAGGCGCACTTCACCCGGAATCCTCAACTAACTTGGGAACTGGCTATCTTACCTCTTAATGCCGGAACACAACAGTTTTAGAATTGTTGTTATAGCAACAGAATTAGGTAAGATGGTAGCCAGGCAGATCCAAACAAAGTTCTACCAACCAAACCAACAACCAATATATTGTACTCCCCATGGGATCGAACCCGGGACTTCTGGATCTCAAATCGGTTGGAGTTGAACCACTAGACCACAGAGGCGGTTAAAATACAATAAAATGTATAGGGTGAGTTTTTTTTCAGGGCCACTGCGGCCTAGTCTGAATCCCTGTATATTTATACATTATGTAATGGGGTATTGAATGTGATGCTTTGCATTTTACCCGACTGCGGCGAAGCAAATTGCGACCGCGGCTATCCTCTGAACATCTCTATGAATATGCATTACATACATTAAAATATATTACGTGCAAGTGGTTCATTTAACTGACTATAAACTTTGAATGGTTTGTGCATAACAATTTCAGATGAAAATATATTCTTATTTGTAGAGCGTGATTTTTCGGTAGTTGTGGTTTAGTTATTGAAATTACTTTGTATTCCTTCCGAAAATATAAACAAATACCTACTTATATAAATAAAATGTTTGCTAACAACTCAAAATGATATGTTAGTTCTAGTAAACTAATTATGTACTAGGGGACCGTTTCGAAAGGTTGTTTCAGACGGAAAGTGCCCAAGACACTGGCTGCATTGCCACGCTGTGTATGCTGATCGCTGGCCTAAATAAGAGCCAGCCCTTAAGTTATAACTAGGTCAATACTCGGTTAGCATGTAGTGGGGATGGTGGGATGTTCAATATCGTGTTCCGTTTGTTCCAGGATCGATATCCCTGAGGGCGCTGACGCCGCCCGTGGCGACGCAATGCCATGCCATGAGTCAGTCTGCTCCCTCCAGCTCGCTCAACTTCAATCTAGACGATTCGGTACATTACATTATTTTTATGATCACTTTTTTTTATTGGTTATAGCCAAGCTTTTGACTACCACAGAGTACGCTGATGTAAATGTAACTCTGGACTTGAAGATGCCAAGATTGTTCTGGTGCGGAAAACGGACGAGAGCAAGGAGTTACATTCCTCAACAGTCTAATGATAAAGGTGGAGGCGAATCGATGTGTTCGGCACAATGGAACATTTACATGGATTCACCACGCTTGGCGGGCGGATTGTTTATCGCAGTACATTGTATAGAATTAGGCTACAGGTAAAAATAACTATAGTAAACGGACTGTTCATTTTTATACTTCTATTGTACGACGGGGGAGAGCTCATCTCACCTGGTAGCAAGTTGAGAAAAGTATAAGCAAGCTGTAGCATGTTATAGTAGCTAACCGGCCTCACAGCCCACTTTGTAGCAACTCTCCCTTTGGCTGGTTTTCTTTTGTAGGTTGTGGGTTCAATGGGCAAAAAAGTCTGTGATGAAAATAGATGATTGTTCTGTGTTTAGGAGTTTTATTGTATTCTAAGTGTGCATTCAATTAAAAGTATGAAAGTATTATTTCCGCAATGTAGTTCCCATATAGCATTGTCTGTTTTTGAGCTAGATGGCGCTGTGTGAAATAAATGTAAAATAATATTTATTGTAACTTTCAGCCTGGTCCGCCCCAAAGCTGTCGCTTCCCGAAGCTAGAAGAATGCGCACATTTCCATTACGAAAGGGTCGCTCTGGGAGGACTCAATATAGAGGTGGTGCCTTGTGAAGATAGCTGTACCGACGAATGTGAAGAAGGTAAACTCTATTACTATCCCTATTACTACTGGGATAAGGTACATGTTAGACATATATGAAACCTTTAATACTATGTCATACTCGGCTATTCGTCTCATCACTTTTCACTACAGAACACTCTTTTCATGCAATCTCGTAGTCCAAAGGCACTTTCAAGCTATCTATTTACACGTTCATCCATCAATGCCTCTTTTGCTGGCCGCTGCAGTAATGTACCATATACGTTAAATATTTGTGTTCGTGTATACAATAAAGAATTATGAAGGTGCCTTTTATATTGTATGTATTTACAAAAAAAAAGTATTTATGTATTCTATCCGTAATCTATGTATTGTTCCCACAATACAAGTTATGCTTAGTTTGGGACTAGATGGCGTTGTGTGACATTAATGTAAGAGTAGTAGAAGTCCCTAGTGAAAGGGCTCGTCCGGAGAATTACTACCACCGTACTTATTTCAGCCGTCAAGCAGCATTGCTTTCGGTTTGAAGGGTATGGTTGCCGGTGAAATTACGGGTACATGAGGCTTAACACCTTTATGCCTCAAGTTGACGGGCGCAATGCAGTGCCGTGTAGGCTATGTTCTTTGTGGATGTGACCTATGCAGTAAGGCATTGTCATAGGCAAGAGTACACTTAACATCAGGTGCGCTACTTGCTTGTCCCGTCTCCTAGTAGTATGTAAAAAAAAATGCCCTGTAATATTTATTTATTTATTATTAATTTAATTATAATAATATTAATATCTCTTAAAGACAATTCTCTCTAGATTAGTATATTGCATCAGTGTTGTGTTGACTTCCCGTTCCGTCAGCAGGTTGGATCTGTTTGCTAGTTCGCTCGCACGTGGTCTCAGGCGCGAGTGTGAGTGCGAGTGTGAGTGCGAGTGCTCCCTCGGAGGAGGGCTCACTCACCCTCCAGGAGAGCTGGTGCGAGCCGAGCGACGTGCGCGAGTGGACGCTCACGAGGAGTCGGGACAACCTTCTCGGGCTGGATGATATACTGCACAGGTGATCGATACAACCCACGCCGTAATGGACGTTCTAACTTTACTTGGACTAGTTTCACAGCCCAGTTGGTAGCTCTGCCTTCTGCGCTGTACGTTGGTTCGATTCCCCCAGAACAAACATTTGTGGCATAAATGTAGATGTTTATTCTGTGTTTGGATGTTACATGTACTATGTATTTACAATAAAAAAATATACAAGCATTGTATCCGTAATCTTAGTTAACTCAACGTTAGTTGGTGGTAGGACTTGTTTAAGTCCGCCTGGCTAGCTACCACCATCTTACCTAATTCTGTCGCCATAATAACAATTCTAAAATTGTTGTGTTCCGGCATTCAGAGGTAAGATAGCCAGTTCCTCAGTTTGTTGAGGATTCCGGGTGATGTGCGCCTCCACCTTCGGCCTTATCTCAACTTGTTACCAGGTGAGATGAAGGCAAAGCACTTCCCCGTCGTACAATAAAAAAAAACCTAGTTCCCATGTTAGATATATATTTTTTTAAACAAAACGATGCATGTTTCAATGGTACAGTTTCCTTGATTAACTAAATAATAACTATATGTTACAAGCTTTGCTTAGTTTAGGGCAAGATGGCGCTGTGTGAGTGTTTACCGCCTCCGTGGTCTAGTGGCTTGACCACCAGTGTCAGATCCAGAGGTGCGGGGTTTGATATTTAAATGTTGTTGTGTTCCGGCATTAAGAGATTAGATAGCTAGTTCCTCTGTTGGTTGAAAATACCGGGTGAAGTGCGCTTCCAACTTCGGCCTTATCATACCTTGAAATCAGATGAGATGAAGGCCAAGCAACATCCCGTCGTACTATAAAAAAATGTCCTCCGTGCGCGCAACATGCTCCAAGGGGTGAAGATGTACTCTTACTAGCTATTAGATTAGAGAATTGCAAAATTTCTTTAGAATCAGGACATATTATAATGGAATATCTTGCTTCTCTCCTTCAATCATCAAATATTTGTTTTACAGATGTATTTACGACCGAAAAGTGTCAGGGCTACCAAACCTATCGACCGAGCTGGTGTCAAATATGGACACTTTGGAGTACACGCGGCTTATAGCGGACTATATGCATCACCTGTCCATTATAGCGGACGACAGTATCAACTGTGGATCTGCGTTGAACTGGCTGCAAATGGACAATAAAGGTAACGAACATTGGGCTAGTTCAATCTTGTATGGAGTATTGCAACCACCTTTGGGGTAGTTTCAACACTCCACTCCAAAATGTCGCCAAAAAGTTCACGTGAGCTCAAGGTGGGTTCAAGGCTCTGAGGTGTGAGAAGAATCAAAATCATAAAGACATTTATTTGCAACTATCACACTATCTCTCATAGGTAACTGCTTGTCGCTGGACTTCAGCAGGAGGCCGGTCCAGGCGGGCCTTTATAGGTACTACCACCGGTGTTATAAAAGGCAATGCCAGCGGTTACGTTGCCTGGGTAGATTTGATTTGATTTGAGTGATGTCAGGAGAGTGGAGGAAGAAGTGTGTGGTGCGCCGACCCCAACTAGTAGGGAGTGACGGATAGGAATGGTGATGTATCTAAATAGATGTTTCCTCAGGTCACAAGCTGCTCGTTGCGAATGAAGACTCCAGCTCCATAAACACGCCAGCCGTCGCAGCCGCGTACTCCGTCAGGAAATATGTCTCACAGGTAACGTATACTATTATAAAGGGCTTTAGGGCTTATTGTATAGATAACCCGCTCTAGATGCCAATTCACAGCGGCTACGCTCACGCAAAGGTGTATAGACGCAATACACATAAATATGCTTTGTCATTGGTTGTTCTGTCACACACAGATGGTCCTCTCTGTATCCTTCTGTACCGTCCTGGGAAACAAACTGTAATATATTATTATTTTTTTAATTCGCTCGTCTACCCGTTTTTACTAAATTCCTTTCTTATTGCACACAAACTAGTCTAAAATACTTTAGTTTGTAATTTTAATGCAGAACCCTTCTTTTTTTACTATACTAAAAGTATCCCTATTATATCGGTCCAGCGTTTCGAAAATTACCCTGAACTTGACAATACAAAAGGACACTTCATTTTATTTATTTGTATAGATAAATATTCGTTACTATATTGTATTTAAACATTTTGCAGTGGGGTTTCTTTATTATCTTTATGTCTGGCTAAAATGAGCAGGCAACATACAAATCTCCAAAAATGATTTATATACTTGAATATTGAGCATCTGTCTCAGTGTACTCCTCTCGGAACCAGACGTTATTTTATGTGAATATGTAAACACAAGTATCATTATCTGTTACAGGCTCGCGATGAAATCAGCTTCGACGTGGGAGATATGATCTCAATTATTGACATGCCAGGTAAACTTACATTATATTATTATTATCTGTACATAACTTGTATGGAAGATAATCAAACTAATCAAAATATAAGGAAAATAATTTTCCCGTGTGTAAAAACACTGTATTCCATATTTTTGTCTAGAGCCTTAGTGCGAGTCCTACGCTAAGCCAAGAGTAATCCCGTGACTAGACATTAATATGACAAAGCGCCATCTAGCCTTATAGCGCCTAGAATTACGGATATAATACAAAAACATAGTTATCATCAATCAGAAGGCCAAGGCACTTCCCCATTAATTATTTACTCCCAAAAAAGACCCATGGTGTAATATTAATAAAACATAATATAATAAAACAGACGCAGGCAACGTATTCCACTCCATAGCCGTTGGCACGATGGAAGTAGAACCAACGACGAACTAAACGCTGTTTTAGTATATATGGAGCTCTGATTCCGAACAGGCGGTAGATTTGACGTTTCAAATTGATCCTAAAAGATGTTAATGAATGAAAATATTAGACTTTGGCTTTGAGTTTGAGGCTTGTTTGTGAACAATATGTCCGTTTGTTTGCAGGTCCGCAGGAGTCGTTGTGGTGGCGCGGCAAGCGAGGGTTCCGCGTGGGGTTCTTCCCGCACCACTGCGTGGCCGTCATCGGGGACAAGGTGCCTCGCAACATGACGCAGCCTCCGCCGATAGTCGGGTGAGTCTACCGGTACTACCTGTCTAAGGGTACAAACAAAGATACAGGTTTTTCGGTCCCAATTTGTCAGTGCGGGTCGGTACTGATAGGTACCGGTCGAGCTACATAATAGTTTGACCGGTGAATACACCCTAAAAATACCCAAATCACTTCAAATATATAATATTTGAAGAGTTCCCTCGATTTCTCCAGGATCCCATCATCAGATCCGGACCTGATGATGATGGGACCTGTGAAGTATATACCCTTTCAAGCAAAAAATAAAATCCAAATACGTACATATATACAAAATAGTACAGGCGCCTTCGAGTAATTGGGGAACATACATAAAAAAACGACGAATTGAGAACCTCCTTTTTTTGAAGTCGGTTGAAAACAAATGCATATCAAACATGTTCTGCGTTAAGATTTTATATCGTGTTTTATTATCATCCAGTTCCCAGCATCGAATATTACAAGCTTAGTTTTAACAAGCCTCATAGCTCAGTTGGTAGTAACTCTGCCTCCTGCGCTGTAGACTGTGCGTTCTAGTTCGATTCCCACCCAGGACAAACATTTGTGTGATGAATTCAGATGTTTGTTCTGTGTTTGGGTGTTGTATCATATAGTACGTATGTATTTACAAGTAATTAAGTCTTCTATCCGTAATCCAGTTCCCATATTACAAGCTATGCTTAGTTTGGGGCTAGATGGCGCTGTGTAAAAAATAATGTCCTGTAATATTATATTAAATGGCGCTGAGCGAGTTCATTATATTTATAGAATGATATTTGTTTCCACAGATCAGTAGCAGTGGCGCCAATAAAGCCGGTTCTGAGGAAACACGGCAAGCTGATATCTCTGTTCCGAAGCTTCATCCTGAGCCGACCTTCGCGGCGGAGTCTCAAGCAACAGGGCATCCTGAGGGAGAGGGTGTTCGGCTGCGATCTGGGGGAGCATCTGCTCAACTGTGGACACGATGGTACATTTTATATTTATTAAACTCACTACTTGATACCGAGACCACGCGAGGCTGGCAAGATGGTGTCATTTCAAAATGTTTGTTATGTGGTAAAATGGTGGCAGGCGGATTTAAACAAATAATAATAATATTAATAATACAATTTTATTTCAGGCAACGATATAAAAATTATGGATCTTAACTATTTATTAGCACGTAAAGTCTGGACGTCCGCGATACCTTCTAAACACAACCTCTACCTATCGTCCAAAGTTGTTGTTTATTGAAGATCGATAGATGTTCCGTTGGGACTCGCGACACAAACGATTTAAAATCATTGTGGCGAGATTCCAACTGCTCGATCCTCAGTCAGAACTTCGTCTTCTCCCTCACATACTTCACTACATCTGCAGCCTTCATGGAGTGGTGAAGTCGGGACACGTACAGCAGCGTCATGGGTACGGCAACGCGTAAGTTGCCTAAGATAGCCTCATCACTAACTATCGCTGTACCGCATAGGTTTTTTAGAAGGTTTCCGCTTCCTTACTACCGTCGTGAAGCCCTCTGCATCGTTCAGCGGAGCTCTAGCGGGGGCAGCGCTGCGAACTGGTCCACAGCTCTGCTTCCACAAAGTCACAGAGTCCTACCACCAACTAAACAAGCACAATATTGTACTCCCGAACCACAACACAACAGGCGGTTTAACTGAGCATTTGTTTGTCAGTACCGCTCGTGCTGGCGGAGTGCGCGGCCGCCATCGAGAGCCGCGGCGCGGTGGACGGCGTGTACCGTCTCTCGGGCGGCAGCGGACTCACGCAGCGACTGAGGAGCGCGTTCGACTCCGGCGCGGCACCGGACCTCTCGCCCGCGTGTGCGGACCTGGCGCGGGACCCGCACGCCGTGCCAAGCTTGCTCAAGATGTATTTTAGGTGAGAACATCGTTTCATGCTCGCCAAGGATGCAATGGAACTCGTGGACCTTACTGTGGTGTTTTTATATGCAATCTATACAAGGCCATGTTTGTATCCTTGTGAATGGGCTGGATCGAAGAAGTACTATCACCATACCTATTTCGACCGCCAAGTTTTCGGTTCAAGGTTTGTTTGCCGGTGAATTGCGGACACGCGAGGCTTTACACCTTTATCCCTCAAGTTGAAGGGTGCAAGGCAGTGCCGCGTAGGTGATGTTCTTTGTAGATGTGACTTACGCAGTCGGTGTTTGTTATAGGCCAGAGCTGCATTCAATAGCAGATGGGCTTTAAGTTGCCTCCTGTAGAAGTCCGGGGCCTATCGGTTCATTCGGTACACGGGAGAGCCTCTGCCTTCTCAGAAAGCTCGCTCCATCGTACACCTCAACCTAGGCCTAGAGGTAGACAAGCCAACAGGGCAAGCGCTGGGTTACATCCATGACAATGAAAAGTTGTGTGTTGCCCTTATCATAGAATGTCCATTTTCGTTGTGGGCCGCTATTAATAAAATCTGAATGTTTGTGTGTATTTTCAGAGAGCTACCGAACCCTCTGTGCACGTACCAGTTGTACGAAAGCTTTGTCGCGGCCGTTCAGTTACCGGACGAGGTGGCCAAGCTGAAGGCGGTCAGGCAAACGGTCGTGAAACTCCCCCCTCCACATTACAGGTATGTTGTAGAAGTAGTATTGCAAACTTTATTAAGAAAGCTCAACTTAACAACACGACATTCTAGGACCGAGCGGCGTGCCGAAGAGAATTAGGAGAACCACTCACAGACGGAAATGGAGAATAAGAAGAAATAGAGTTAATTTAAATCATACTCACGGTTGATTTTCCAATTACTGGAAGGAATTCCAAACTGTTTTTACGGCGCACAGCAAACATTCGAAATCAGCTTCTAGCGTCTGTATTTCCGTTGTGTAACGATGCTAATGTCTTCAAGAAAAGAGTTAATAGGCAACATTTTCTTTTCATTTTAATTGTGACTTTGGAAACAGATATGCGCTGCAAACCTAGATTATCCGTATCCGATTATACCGGCAAAATTTCTTAGGAATCATACATGCCATTTCGGAAGAAAAACCAAGTTTGTATGTTGAAATCAGCGGTACTTAAGTTATATCCTTACACTATTCTCGTCATTTTTAGAACTTAGTCGTACTATTATCATTTTCGATTGCCAATTACAAATGTGGTGTCAATTTTGAAATCCAAGCCGCCACATCTTGATAAGCATACTATTGTACAATATTGAAATCCAAGATGGCCGCCACATCTTGGTAAGCGCATACTATCGTACAATATTGAAATCCAAGATGGCCGCCACATCTTGGTAAGCGCATACTATCGTACAATATTGAAATCCAAGATGGCCGCCACATAGTTTAACAATTTGTCTGAATAATAATGTAACGTGAATGTCGTTGTCGCAGGACCCTGTCGTACCTGATGGTGCACCTCCGACGCATATCGTCGCTCGGCGGCTCCACCGGCATGACGCCCCGCAACATGGCGATCGTGTGGGCACCGAACCTGCTGCGCGCGCCGAGACACCACCACGCCTTGCAGGGCGTCGCCGTGCAGGTCACACACTACCTATCTTATATATCTATACTAGTACATTCGATTCAAGTGTCTGTTTGTAAAAAAAAAAACAAATAACAGCTCTTTACTAAATTCATTTTTGTTTGCACAACGAAGAAGCACTTGCTTGGCCTTCACCTCACCTAGTTCCAATATGAAAGTATTTACATCATCATCTTCGTGCTTGTTATCCCACACTAGGTGGGGTCGGCACGGAAGAAGACATGTTGTCTTCTTCAAGGCCATGTTAGAGTTTTGCCAAAGAAAATATGACCGGGCGCCTGCCTGACGTCAACCCTCCTTGGGAATGTTCGGTTGTATGTGATAAGGGGATAAGGATTTTAGTAAATTAAGTGGATAAGGAGGTATGCTAATAGCATTTAAAATAATAAATCAAGAATCTGACATTTCAGTTGTACCATTTCGTGTCATTCATAACATAAGCAAGTCATTCATTAATATTTGTTCTTTGAATATGCATATATATTACCCATGTTATCGAAGTAATGTAGAATCATTCGAGTGAGATGAATGCCAAGCGCTTCCCGTCGTAGAATAAAGTGCATATATAAAAGTAAATATAGGTAGATTAAGGTGCTCATATTAATAAATGTTTATTTCGTCCTCAGGCGGTGGTGACGGAGTTCCTGATCTGTTACGCGGAGGAATTGTTCGCGCAAGAGCAGGGCGCCGATTCGGAGCCCGAGTCTTTGGAACCGGTAAATCACTTTAGTATATAAGCAGAAGGGAAGGGGTTTCAAACTCATCAAACTCTCTGCTCGTAAACTCAAATTGTATATCAAGAAGTATAATTCAAAATCATAATTAAAAGTGACTACTACAAAATAAGTGACTATATCGACGATAAGAACGCGTGGCCCGACGTTGCTATACCAGATGACAGCTAGATGGTTATTTCTCAATGTTAACAAACCGCCCATTTGGTAGTATCAAAAATAATCAATGTTTTAAGATAGTATTAGGTATATAGTTTATTATGTACCTACTTATATTGTTTTTTTTTATTTATACCTAAATGTTGAAGGGATCATCAAAAAATTAACCAGCCCGAGGTTCTTGCTTTTCTCCTTGTGTGCTCTGGTCGCGATTCGGAATGCGCACTAGATTTGACGTTTCAAAATGATTCTAAAATTTCTTAATAAATAAAAAAATGTTGACTTTGACTTTATCTGCGCAGCGTTGTGGCTCTGGTTTCGGAGGATGCTCTGTCCAGCAGTGGACATGAATGGGCAGAAGACTATATCTGCTCGATGATTGTTACAGGAACGCGTCGAGCAAGTGGAGCTCCGCGGCATGGAGTCTTGCCGGCGTCCCAAGAGTCTCCCCGTCAACCCGCCCACCAAGCTGCTGAGGTGAGCTCCTATTATTTATACACCTCCACCGTGTACGTGACCGGGGTTATCCAAACCTTTTTGGGGGAGGTGTGATCTATCTCGGCAACGGATCGATAGCTTATGCTATTATATGTTCAGCCGACCATGGTAATTTGTGATCGCAGTAAAAGTGTCGATAATATGCAGAAGAAAGCTGTTGCCTTTCTGGTGTGACCCCTTAGTCGACTTTTACGACATTCATGGGCTGAGTTGGAAAGGTCACAAGACGCAATTCATAAATATGCATCGATGAATTACAACCAGTGTCAAAGGCCGCACGTCCGGTGACTGAACAACCAATGACAAAGCATTTATTTGTATTTCGTCTATACACCTCTGCAGCGTTACTGCTATTGAGGGGTTATACCTATGAAAGGTGAGATGAATTAGTAGTTATATGTTGTACAGTTTGGAGGAGGCGCGTCGCCGCGGACTGCCGCCCGCCCTCTCCCCGCCCAGCCAGTTGCCGCCGCCCTCGGGCGCCATCGCCGCGGCCGCTGAACTCACGCTCCGTCCGCAGGCACATCTCAAACCCAAGTATATCGAGGTACTGTATACTGTATGAACATTGACTACATCGGAACGTAAATCTCAAAGCGCTACTGACGGAAATCATTAAAAGCATCAGTTAATTTACAATTGCACACTAAAATTCATAATGTTTATAGTTCGCCGGGGAAGCACATGGTCTTTATCTCATCATTTTTGTCCTTATCCACCTTCGAGAGCATTTTGTCTCCCGCTGGTGGATAAAAACAGAGGACAACATTTTTATCCCCTCCCCGTGCTGAGGGGGCTGGTGTCAAGCATTTAAATCTTAATGGTATAAGATAAAGTACAATATGCCTTGTAAAAAAATCTAAATAAATCAATCTACAATAAAAAAATCATTCACTCATTCCTCACTTCACACCATTCGGTCTCACCGAGCATTCAAATTTTCTCTTCGTTGAACTGCCGGGCGTATGTAAGTCTGTGATTTAAAAGACCTAAGTGGCCTTGATCTTACATTTGGTGTCAAGTTATAACAAGACCGAAGGTGTAAGCGCACTTCACCCGGAATTCTCAGTAGACCAAGCGACTGGCTATCTTACCTCTAAATGTCGGAATACAACAATTATAATTATTATGGTGACAGACTTAGGTAAGATGGTGATAGCTATAGGTCTGATACCGGTGGGCGAACCACTAGACCACAGAGGGTTTTTCCGGGACTTTGGGATGTTGGTGACACTTATTGAACGCCCGATTCCTCGACAATGTTGATTTGGTGGGTGACGATGCTCGCTCCCAGCCTGGAGACAAGTATACCCCTAAGGCGAGTTGTCTTCCCAGCTGATGCCGTAGCTGAGCAGTGATGGATGACCCAGGCAACCCCATAATTTTAATTATAGAAACGGGTATTTATCGCGTATTTTACCTTTATTTATCCCGACGTTTCGGCAGGGTTTCACCAGCCTTGGTCGCGGGCAGACTGGAACTTTGGAGCCACCGTCGAGAAGTGAAGGCGTTTTTAACAACTACCCTCAGCTTGGTCTTGATTATTAGAATAGGCCACATTCAGTTTAAAAAAGACCAAGGCAACCCCATCGTAAAACACATCCCTGCCCAGGCAAATCTTTGACAATCATTGGCCATAACCAGGTATGTTCCAGGATGGTTTCTGTTGGCGCAATTCCATCAAATACCATAATAAAATGTCTCGGGTCGGTATGTGCCATCGTTTTAGGCGAATCTAAAAATTGATAAAGAATCTATTTTTGCATCACCATTATAAAAAAAGTTTGTTTCAGGTCGGTTCGGGGCCCAACAATCTGCCTCAATACCACACTGTACTCGACTTGCCTCTGTCTGGTAAGTTATACTATACTACTATTATATTACTGGACTTTACTTGTAATAGAAGTCCAGTAGTACCGCTCTGCCATACAAAAGTAGTTTGTTGTACATTTTTAATCCGTCACAGATATACCACATTGTACTGTAACCGGTCTCAGGTCAGTTGGTAGCAGCTCTGCCTTCTGCGCTGAACGTTGTGGGTTTGTTCCACGCGGGACAAGCATTTGTGATTATGGATTCTCTTCAGTGCTTGGGTGGTACATAGTATTCATAAGTATTTACAGGAAAAAAGGTATAAAAGTATTCTATCAACAATGTAGTTCCAAAATAATGTAGTAAAACAAGCTATGGTTATTTTTAAGGCTAGTTGGGGATGTGAAAATTATCAGAAATCATATTAATATATGTATTAATGTATCGTTTATGTAACAGGTACAAAACGTGGATTGAAGCGGTCTCCCTCAGGTTGGCGCGGTCTGTTCTCCCGCTCCCACAAACAGCAGCGGCCTCGCGGCTCGCGACCTGTTGCCCTCGCCGTCACACACCCACAGCCCGTAGTCGTGGAGGTCAGTAGTTGACAACGATACATGAACCGATAAAACTCTATTTCAGGTAAAAATGTGGCATTGCATTTTAATTTGTTAGGATCTACTTGGCAGTAAAATTGGTTAGATTTGACGTTTCAAAATGATCCTAAAAAATCTTAATGTATATAGAAATTTTGACTTTTGACTTTGACATACGGATAAAGTAGTCAAGCTCCGTTCAAAACAATAATAACATTACGATTAGTAAAGCGAAAGTTTGTTTGGAGGTTAAACAAACTATACAACTAACCAAAACAACGGGATTCATCTGAAACTCGCACATCTGCTGTTCCTAGACCGATCGTGAAACTTACGCTACTTTTACGGGCATGAGAGGTCAAACATCGCCATACAAAACTGATTCGTTCTTCATAGTTCTTTCACGCAAAAACTACGGATTGAGCTAAATGTTTGCACACATGTTGCTTTAGACCAACATTAACTAAATATGTAACATTTTATATTTTACTTGCAAGCAGGAGCTAGTGAGTAAAAACAGACAAAACGTGGCTGAAACGGATAGATATACTCAAAGTATATAGGCGTGAAGTGAATAGTTATCGAGTACCACTTACAATTGTTAACATTAATAGTGTTGAGAGTCCCGTTGAATATGTTTTTTCTGTTCAAAACATGTCATTTTTTATATAATTTCTTTGTCGTATTAGTTCATGGCTATAAATGCAGTAGTAATTCAATGGTTTATCAACAAGTATTGCATTATAATGTTGCAGGATGTACCGATGCCCACCCCTGGGCTACGTCCGGTCAAGTCTTGTGAGTCTCTGACGTCGGATACCGACACGCTAGCGCCGCTGGCCGAGCGAGCGAGCGTGCCTCTGAAACATCACACGAGGTTTGTTGTACCACAATGTTGTAGGATGTACCGATGCCCACCCCTGGGCTACGTCCGGTCAAGTCTTGTGAGTCTCTGACGTCGGATACCGACACGCTAGCGCCGCTGGCCGAGCGAGCGAGCGTGCCTCTGAAACATCACACGAGGTTTGTTGTACCACAATGTTGTAGGATGTACCGATGCCCACCCCTGGGCTACGTCCGGTCAAGTCTTGTGAGTCTCTGACGTCGGATACCGACACGCTAGCGCCGCTGGCCGAGCGAGCGAGCGTGCCTCTGAAACATCACACGAGGTTTGTTGTACCACAATGTTGTAGGATGTACCGATGCCCACCCCTGGGCTACGTCCGGTCAAGTCTTGTGAGTCTCTGACGTCGGATACCGACACGCTAGCGCCGCTGGCCGAGCGAGCGAGCGTGCCTCTGAAACATCACACGAGGTTTGTTGTACCACAATGTTGTAGGATGTACCGATGCCCACCCCTGGGCTACGTCCGGTCAAGTCTTGTGAGTCTCTGACGTCGGATACCGACACGCTAGCGCCGCTGGCCGAGCGAGCGAGCGTGCCTCTGAAACATCACACGAGGTTTGTTGTACCACAATGTTGTAGGATGTACCGATGCCCACCCCTGGGCTACGTCCGGTCAAGTCTTGTGAGTCTCTGACGTCGGATACCGACACGCTAGCGCCGCTGGCCGAGCGAGCGAGCGTGCCTCTGAAACATCACACGAGGTTTGTTGTACCACAATGTTGTAGGATGTACCGATGCCCACCCCTGGGCTACGTCCGGTCAAGTCTTGTGAGTCTGACGTCGGATACCCGACACTTTTACCGACACCTCTTGAAGTTATAATTAGTTCCGCTAACTCTCAATAGATGGCGCTATTGTAAACACCCGGTAGGTATTACACATTGAGATTCAAGTACCAACAATCTCAGCTGTTCTGACAAACTTCAAGTTTTCACTCCAGTCATCGACACCGACAAAAAAAAATCTTTATAGTCTTCATTTCACCTGATTTTTCAATTTACGATAAGGCTTGATAAGCCGATTTTGATAAAAATCATGGTATCACGAAAAACAGCCAGAATTAAAAAGTATTACAATATGTATCTATTAAGAATCGACATGTTAAACCCATATTCTAATAATAAAACATAATTGTTTAAGAAAATATAGGGTCACCCTTATTTTTATTCATACCCTCATACGAAAATGATTAAGCCTTATGACACCACCGCCATTTAGAGGAACCAAACGACACCTCACAAGTCATAATCCATCAAGATTCACCCATTTACCCGTTATCACAGTTACATACAATGCCATTTATAGGTTTGGTTGGTGGCTGTACTTTTGTCAAGTCCGCTTGGCTAGCTACCACCATCCTACATAAGTCTGACGCCATTACAATAATTGACCGAGCGAGTGAAGCGTCTATGTTTCAAGACTGGCCAAAAATGCTTTTGTCTGTCGGTTTGTTCCCGTCTACAGGTCGCATTTTTAAACCGATTTTGATGAAAATTGGCACACATGTTCCTTGATTTATTAATTTAATAAAATCAATATTTAGTCAATTGCGATTTTTGATCGGGGGTAAAGGGGGGAAGTTTGCTGTAGCGTTATTTATCGACGGATTTGAATTAAATATAAAAGACACACTAAGGATTTAATTCTACACAAGATGTGTGAAAAAAAATACATAAAGGGGTAGTGGAAGGAGCAAAGGGGACGCTGTCGGATTGACATTTTCGTTTTTTTTTCCGGAAAATACATACCTACATATACCAATCAGATTACGCAGTCCTCCGCTTTTGCGAAACGAACTCGTAGAAATCCGTTTTGACCATCTATAGGATCAGGGAACACGAGTAATCGCTAAAGCTTGTGCCTGTTTTTTGATCAAAAGTCTAAAAGGAAAAGTAAAAGAGGAAAGCATCGGTTATTGCATGGTTATAACGGCTCGCGAGGTCTACTGTCCTTACAGAACCACTCGTTATGTATTGTTATGTTCCGGCATTTAGGGAAAAATAGCCAGTTCCTCAATCTGTTTTCCGGGTGAAGTGCGCTTACACCTTCTGCCTAATGATATGATAACTTGTTATCTGGTATCTGTTGGCCTCAGAAAAGCGATATGAACTCGTTTAAGTTAGTTTGTTGATTGTGTAGATCATCATCATGCGACTCGTACTTCGAGCCGTGGCAGACGGAGCTGGCCGACATGCGCCTCCGCCTGTCGCCGCAGGAGAGAGACTACCACATGTTCAGCGAGGAGGATGACACGCAGCTCAACCTGCACCCGGTAATTTCACACACCCGATATTTTTTTGCACAGTCTTAGCCGGGGTCGGCTCTCTTCCACTCTCCCCTGTCTCCCGTCAACTCGGCATTCACTCCTCTCACACTCAATCCATACACATATAGACATTCATACAAATGTGACTAACAGAAAAGAAATAAATAAATATTACAGGACATTAATTTCACACAGCGCCATCTAGCGCCAAACTAAGCATAGCCTGTGATATGGGAACTAGATTATGAATAGAATATTTAAATATTTTTCATATTTGTAAATAAATACTGTTACGCCAGTCAGAAACGTCTAGAATATTCGCGAGCCTTCGCATAGTCCCGAGAAAATAAGACAATAACAACTTGTTTATCAATAACACAAAAGGATGATTTATGACCGCCGTGCCAGATTACGCAACAGTTAGCGGCGCGACCATTCCTGCGCTTACTAGAGCTTTCGATAAAGTTGGATATAAATTGACGCGCGATTCGGAAGCATGGCAGTATTCGATTACGATACAGCGAGTTAACATCAAGTGATATTTGAGTGCGATAACAGTGTTTAGTGATTCGGTAGTATAACTAAGTAGTGTTGTGCTTGTGTTTGAGAGTAATTAGTTTGGTGCTGAATAAACGTGCCTTATTTTGAGTAATAACCGGTTGCTTTTAATTCTTACGAACCCCCAGCTCGTAACAATACTTATCATACAATACAACACCCGAGCACGCGCACTAAGCGGGTTTCTTCCTCATTTATAACGCGCCTCGCCAACGAATGGACGCTTTGCCTGACTCAGTGTTTCCCGAACACTACGACATTGGAGTCTTCAAGTCAACAGTTATTAGGTACCTTCTAGGCAAGCGTGGTCCATTGTATGCTGCATCCATTGCTTAACATCAGGCGAGATAGCAGGCAAACGCAAGTCTATCATATATATAAATATATATATGAGTTAAAGATGGCAATAATGGTTAAAATTAATTATTAGTTAACTGTTAATCGATAAAAAAATATATCGATATTTTTATTTGAAAATATTAGTTAATATTATTTGTTGAGTACCTACACGATTTGGTTATCGGTTGATGTTAATGCAGTTGAATATTTTATTCCATTGAACAAATAAAAGTAACCCCTAATTCGTCGCTATCATAGTAGCACTATGGATATTTGTTTAAAATATCACATCACTTTGTATTGAATAAAAATATCATATACAGCAAATCAGAAATTTAATCTCTATAGTGAGGAGTCGAAAGCATACAATTGAATGAAGTCAACCTAATACATAGTTGAAAACTCTGCGAGCAGCAACGTACGAAAATGTTTCTTATTTAGTGCCTGTTAAAGTTAAAATTTCAATGCATTCAATTATGTTAGTTCTAACTCGGGCTGAAGGTGATATTTATTCGATAATGTTAATTCTGATTATTGAATATAAAGGTTAATTACATTTATTTAATAAAAAGTACAATTAAACCAACTATGTACAAAGGAATCAGTCAGATTACCTAAGGACCGTTACAAACGGCCTATAGGTAACTCAACTGTTCCAGACCAGTACCAGACGGAAGCGTGCCCAAGACACTGGCTGCATTGCCACGCTGAATAGCTATGCTAATTCGCTGGCCTAAATAAGAGCCAGCCCTTGGGTCACGTGTCGCCTCAATCAAAAGCCCCGCAATATTTTTGAAAACCCGGAGGGCGCCGGCTCCCTCCCTTGAATATAATGGTTGATTTTAAATATTAGTTAAATTGATTGGTTGAACGTTATATTCGTCATCTATAATATGAGTATGGTGTGATATTGTTACAGGGTGACTCGTTGTGCTCGACCCCGCCCGAGTCCGGGCTGTGCAGCGTGGATCCCTCGCCTCGCAGGAACTTGCGGGTCGACATAGAGGCAGCCAATGAGATCGCTGAAAAGTAACACATTTATATATATACGAGTATTACTGTTGTTTGTCGGGGAGGCGCTTGGCCTTCATTTCATCTGGTGTCTAATTATAAGGCTGTAGGTTGACGCGTGATTCATCAAGAATCCTCAGTAAACTGATAAACTGGCTATCTTACCGCTAAATGCCGAAACACAATAATTTGGAATTGTTGATAACGTGACCGACTCATATAATTTCTTAAATGGTGGTAGCTAATACCCTGGCCAGGATCCTACCACATTTGTATATATTTAAATAACCCTTCTTGTTTCATTCTATAGATATAGAATAGCTACAGGGTGATATTTAAGGCAACCTCAGATTCAAAACGTGAAATCACCACGAAATTTTAGCTCACATAGGTTCAATCAGTTGTGACCAATATGGAAAATCTAAGCATATATAAAATGTATAATATATTGTAATTGTAATACGTAGCCTGTATATTGGCGAATTACACGTGTTTTATCTACGTTGTGGTTTGTAGCTACAATTGACTAAAATCCCTCACATAAGTAAGTGCTCTTTTATTTTATTTTTTATTCACTAAGACCAATCGTGTCTTAACGCGCCCGCGTTACGACATCTTCAAGGAATCAGCGGTAAGACACGATCGGTGTTAGTGAGTAAGGCCCCAGTACTCGTGGATGTAGACACCGGTAACGTGTCGGTCGGTTCCAGTCGTCGCTTGGCGCTGGAAGAGCAGCTGTCCTCGATCGGGTACATCGACGGCGAGTCCCCGCGGGTCCGGGCTCGCGCGCCGCCAGAGAAGCGCCACTCGGCGCGACCCGCCTCGCCCAGGAACGCGGACGTCGCCAAACGGTATGTACGTGTACGTGTACGTGTACGTGACGTGTACGTACACCACCAGCACGTGCTCTGCCCGCGAGCTTCCTGCTCGTATCATAAATTATAAATAATATATATTTTTTTAACTATGAATATGAATTGTTACCGTCTGCCCCCCCGAACGACCTCCACGTGGGGCCAGACGGTAACTCTTATGGCTATCTGCCACGTATGAACAGTGGGGGCACACGGTAATACATAATTACCTACAGGACAGGACATTAATTTCACACATCTAGCCCCAAGCTAAAATTAACTTGTAATATGGGAACTTGATTACGGATAGAATACTTTAATACTTGTTTTGTTGTAAAAACATACGTACTATATGATACAACACCCAAACGCAAAACGAACATCTATATTCATAACACAAATGTTTGTGCTGAGTGGGAATCGAACCCACAACCTACAGCGTAGAAAGCAGAGTTACCAACTGAGCTATGAGTATACATTATATTACTGGACATTAATTTCACACAGCGCCATCTAAGCCCAAACTAAGCAAAACTTGTAATATAGGAACTAGATTACAGATAGAATACTTATTTATATTTATATAAGTAGCTTATGTTGTCCGCCACGGTCACGACATACAACTACATCCATGACAAATTTCATTATGATCTGTTCAGCCGTTTGGTAGTGAAAAGGACACAAACAAATTGAGCCTTCGTATTACAAACATGAGTGTGATTGAATGGATATGGATAAGTATAGATTACCATGACTAGCCTCACAGTTGGTAGTAGATCTACCCTTTCGCAGGATTTGGGTTCGATTCCTACCGGGGACAAACTATGACAAATTTCACACTCCCCTGTGCACGGAATACGCTTAAAATGAAGAAATGTTATGTATCGTATTAATATACCTATGTATTAAATATATATATGGGAAAATTTAAAAATCAACTTATAAACAATTAAACTAACTATGTACAAAGGAATCAGTCAGATTACCTAAGGACCGTTACAAACGGCCTATAGGTAACTCAACTGTTCCAGACCAGTACCAGACGGAAGCGTGCCCAAGACACTGGCTGCATTGCCACGCTGAATAGCTATGCTAATTCGCTGGCCTAAATAAGAGCCAGCCCTTGGGTCACGTATATATTGTATATATTGTTACAGATTATGTAAGGACCGAGACAGCCCTAAATCGTCGCAGTCGGACTTCCAAACGTCACTTGGGAACGTAAAACTGAGGTAACGAGACAGCTGACATAATGTTATATGAATCATGCACAAGATCATACTCAAGTATCGTCCACACGTCTGTTAGGCGTATAACGTTGAATCATCATCATCTTCCTGCCGTCGGCACAACACGTCTTCTTCAACGCCATGTTGTTACGAGTTTTGGCTGACTATTTCATACCAGTCAACTGTCTAACGTCCTTAGTACTTAGTAAATTTAAGTAAATTAAGTGGATAAGTAGGGGTGAGGATATTAATGTCACGAGAGAATGGTGAGTGTATATTGAAAGCAACAGGCCCACTAATGTTCTAAAACAGGAGGTTTTTTTTTTTTTGCCGTAATCACCGCGCTTGGCAGGCGGGTTGGTGTCCGCTGTAACGGCGTTAGGTGAGCTATTGTACAAATACCGTAGTCACATTTTATGAGGTCAGCAGGATGATTTGGAGGGATCGATTCTCGAGAATTCCCCATGATATTTACCGTAATAATCTGTACCGCTGATATAATTATATGCTATCCTGTACAAATGTAGTTTGTCATTCATTTCTAATGGTATATACAGGTACAATCAGATAGGGATATTATCTGTGTCTGTCGTGCGTTACTTTAAAAAAATATATGAATCATAATATATTATGGAGAAGTATAAGAATAAAGGAAAGCAATTGTCTGTCTCATCCCGATGAGCTTGAGGCGGACTGAGCTGACTTTCAGAGAGGCCGTTATAGCTGACATTGGCCCTTTTTGACAACATAATTATTGTATTTATTATTGTTGTGTTGTATGATTATATTGTTTCTATGTTAATATTTATTTATTTCTTTCATGGGAACACTATTTCATATATTCTTATATTTACTGTGTATTTAGAAACATTATTCACCACAGTCAAGGGATATCCCCAATCTATTTTACCTGCAATATATAATTTGAACCTGACGTGCCATTACGAAATAAACGTAGAACTACAATTGTACAGAGCAAAAATCAGCGGTACTGCGGGGCTTTCTTAAAACAATAGTTTCAAGATCACCACTAGATGGCGTTATATGTAATGCATCTGTTTTTGTCTACTTATTTGGCTTTTTTTGTTTGAATGTTTAGTTGGAGTATTATTTAACTGTGCAAGGCATGAGCGGCTGCCTAAAATGCTCATTTTCATCTCAACTTTCCTTTTATCATCTCAAAAAAATGATCTTGTAACTGATGATGACTGACCATCAACGCGCTTCCCACGACAGTTGCGAGAGATTTTAAACTTTCGGGGCAGCTTCCTTTTTCAGTGTAGGTGTGCACTATGAAGGAATCTTGGGAAATAAACCACAGTATAACGGGAACGAAGACAACAAGACAAACAGTCATGACAATGGACTTTGCTTTGATTTGATCTGTGATAAAGATGCGTGTCCTTATTACTTCTTATTAATAATTAACCTTACATATTTGCTCCTAAATTGTTTGTCGAGACATAAAGCAATAGTACCTGAATTGTATTTCTTTATCAGTAAAAAAACCTACAATCGATTTGAACTTTGCACGTGGCATATGAATCTAAAACTATTCTAAATCATCTAATTCTCACCGCTTGCTAACATCGCGCTTACAGAGAAAGGAGCTCGCCACGCAAGTCCAAATCATCTCGCTACACCAACCTTCACTACCCCGCTGAATCCAATGAAAAAACGTACAGTCGACTTAGCTGGCACGGGAAAGATGGCCACGCCACGTTAATCAAAATCGACTGGCCCGAGAACCCCAGTCTAGGGATACCGGACAACTCCACCGCAGGGTCCACGATCAACTCCAGTCCCGTCACCCCGATCACCCCTATCACCCCTAGCTACGACCCTTTAGAAACCGACTCGGAACTCAGTGAGAACAGACACACGATCAAAATCGAAAGCAACGGCTGTTTGAATTGCAACGACTCTGTGTGCTTGAAGTGCGAGTTGATCGCCGCGGACTGCAACCGCACCGACGCGGACTGCAACCGCACCGACCTCGGCTATCGGAACCTGAACCGACTGTCGGACGTGTCCACCTCCTCCTCGGACCGAGACAAGCTGACAGCGATGACGTCATCACACGACACCACCTCCTCCTCGGAGTACTACGCGCGCGACGACGGCGACACGTTCACCTTCCGACCGACCTACATCAACTTGTCGGAGAGAGGCTCGCCCGGTTCGCCTTTGAAGAGCCCTTTGAAATCCACCATCAGCATTACTTTCAGATCCCCCACTAGAGACGTACAAACGGACAGAGACTCGGTGTACGAGGATATCGATCTAGAGAAGAATCTGTCCATCGTTGAAGACGCGAGCGTACCGCAGACCGACGCGTCGCTACCCACCCAGCAAGCGTGCCAACCGGACTTCACTGATGATTTGATTATATTAGAAACGCCCACGGAACCCGACGTTTACAGCCAAGTTAAATTCTTCAAGCAGAGCATAGAGGAAGTCAACGCTATGATACTTGAAGAGTCGGACAAAGATGTCATGGAGGAATCTGTGTTCTTACCGGACGAATCCGACTGTGATGACCTGAAACATCGGGGAGGAAACGAACTTAGCTGTGATGTTGTGCGATCTAATGATGACACACAGTCCAATGTAGAACAATCTATGCGTTGTTTGATCGAATCGAGCTTCGAACCCAATAATCATTACGAGAATATACAGTTCCAATGCAATGACTACGAAAATATCAACGTGGATACGTTGAAAATATGCGATAAGTTAGAAATCAAAGAAAGCGTTGATACAATCAAAAATGATGCGAAAAAAGCCGAACCGAAAAATCTAAATGTCAGAGAGCTGGCGATCAGATTCGAAAGTCCGACGGAACAGAAAGGACCTTTCGTGTTTGAGAAATTCAAAGCCGAAGTTAAATATCCCTCTTTAGAAAGGAAAGATGTCAACAATACCAGTTTAGAAAGGAAAGATGTCAACAATACCATTTTAGAAAAGAAAGAGGATAGAAACCACACGGAAATCAAAGACTTTAGAAATTATGTTGCTGCAAAATTAAAAAATGATAGGAAAGATAACTTTAGCACCTCAGAATTGAAAGAAGATACTATCATAGATATAGAAAGAATCAACCGCACATCCGAGAGAAACGAAAGATGGAGTTTGTCAGAGAAAAAGGAACGAAATGATGATACAGTCAGAGTCACAATCAAAAACGACGCAAAACTATCACCAAAAAGCTACAAACTATGCAAAAACTCGGCCAGATCTCTCGACGAGAACGCATTTATAAAAGAATTCGGCTCGGACAAGAATCGACGAAAGAGTCTAGAAGTGCACACGAAAAACAAAACTAAATACCTCCGCGACCTAAACCTGAACACGGTCACAAGCGAAAGCAAACAACAAATAACGCCCACGACGGAAAATAAAATCTCTCTCATACAATACGACAAGCCGGAGATCAACGCACCGTTCGACACGGAGAAAAAATTAAGCAGAGAACGCATAGAGAAATACAAGGAAGAACGGAGAAACTTTCTCAGAGAAAAATACAGCTCGCAGTCCTTCAGAAGCAACCCGGAGCAGCTGACTCGAATTAAAATGAAGAAAGATGAGCTCAAAGAGGAGTTGCCCAAGTTTGAAAGAAGGAACACAGTGGACCTCGGGCAACGCATGAGGTTCTCACTGGCCAATAGTGACAACTACATGGATGATATTCCTGATAGACCTAGTCCGGGGGCGGATACGTTTGAGAGGTAAGTTTCTCATGTACTCTTTACCCGACCGCCGACCGAAGGAGGGTTACTTGTTACTATTATGATTATTGAATGATAGGCGAGCAGCACTGGGGCTGATGTGCCTATTTCACAGTGTTGATTTTAAATAGAGAGTCACTACACTCGATTATTCCTTGTAGGAAATAGTTTATTAGTTTGTAGACAGTTGTCCAGTTTGTTTTTAGAGCTGTTTATAGAGGAGGCAGTAACAACTTCTTCAGGTAAACGGTTCCAGTTTCGTACAACTCGATTGCAAAGAAAATAGTATACGTTTTCACTAGTTGTAACGACTCGTAACTAGTCTGGTTAAAATGGGGATTGGAATAAGTTTATATTTTATTTCTACAATATGAGTATCAAGTAGAAGGCTGTAACGAGCTGATTCTAAATGTGTATAGATTGTGATAATTTTTGAATTCGATTTTTCCATAAAACCATTAATTTAAAATTAATCAGCTTTTTAGTTTACAAAGTCCTTGTGACTTTTGGGGGACTGTTGTAGTAGGTAGTGGAAACTAAATTGTTGTGTTTGGGATTTGTCTGATTGGCTTGTTATTTCTAACAAAATTAATTTGAATAACGTGTTTCTTATGTGATCTTAATATATCTTACACGTATAAATATTGCAATACATTTTACACAACGCCATCTAGCCACACACTAAGCATAGCTGAATATGTTAACTGCAAGACCACGGAGAATATTTAGCCCGCTTCTGTCTGGAGGTTCTGGGTTCGATCCCCGGGATATCAATTTGTGCTTGGTTTGATTGGTGGTATGACTTTATTTAGCTCCTCCTAGCTAGCTACCACTATTTTATAAGTTTTATAATAATTATATAAAAATATAATTTTATATTTTTATATGTCGCCATAACAACATTTTTTTCTAGTTCCTCAGACTGTTGAGGATTCCGGGTGAAGTGCACATCTATATTTACAAACAAATGCTTGTCCTGCATAGGAATCGAACCCACAACTTGCAGCGCAGAAGGCAGAGTTACTACTGAGCTAGCTGAAACTGAGCTTGTTAATAAATAATTTAACAAATATGTCAGGATCACAATTTATGATAGTAATTTAATGTATTTTTTCACAGGAAGGACAAAATCTCACCATCCCTCAATATAAAAGACATGGCGGCGTTATTCGAGCAGAAGCAGAATCCTAACTGAGTGATTATATAGGGTAAAGTTCACCAACTGATTAACGGGTGGTTAAAAACATTTACTGCTACATCATCGATTTGGCTCGAAAAGTCATTACAGGATATGGACCTTCTCCTTAACATTCTAAATAGTGCAATGGGGGATTCGCCTGACGTTTGGCAGGTGGATTAGATCGCTGTGTTGGCGTGAAATAAAGTATTATTTTGGTCATTATGGCACAATGTATTGTACAGTTTTACGTATAAAGTGTACATTAAAGTATTTTTATTAATTAATCCATTCATTCTACCGTGTTACGGCGTGTAATATTTGTTTTACATAAAGTCAGTCTATCATATAAAATGAACATAATAATATAGAATAAACAACAATAATAAATAATGTAATAAACATAATAATAGAAGAAAAAAACTCGTGAGGATTCCGCCTCTTTTTTTTTTAAATTCAAATATCCTCAATCTCGCCTAATGGGAAGTAACAATGTGCCCGATGTCGCTCAGAGCGGTGAGCTACATCGGGCATATCGTCGCTATTAGACACCTATTCTCTCTCGGGTTGTAGGGGTCCGTGTTGTTATTATCATGAGATAGCTGTATGCCGCCTGCAACATCCACGTTAAAGAGAAGGGTCCAATACTTACTTAAAATATTATATGATAAAAGTGAATGAAATTTAACGACGCGTTATGAGTTGGTGGACTTTGAGTTAAAGCTTACCATTAATTTACCACATCGCTATTGTACAGGGTGGCCGTTGGATTGTGGGGTTATCGTGTTTGTTACGTTATTATTCAACATATTGAACCACTTATTATAGTACCTCATTTCATTGTAGAGTAGTTTTGTTTTTGATACAAATCTCAAACCTGAGCAAAGTTTGTGGAAACTTAATTCTCCACGTTTGGCAGTCGTTTATTTCCTGCCTCAATAACGTTCTATCAAACAAACAAACAAACAAACATGTATGTCATTAAATGTACCATAGTAAGTGGTTTCGTTATTGTGATTTCTATGCTTAGAACGTTACGTATTTTGTTCATACAATACGGTTGTAAGCAAAAATGATTCTCTTGGAAAAATATACTGTTTTTTTTTATCTAATTGCTATTAAAAGAGGGTTGAATTTGCAGCCTAATTTTGATGTTAGTGTCGGTAGGTTTGTTTAAATTGTATATTGCATAGGTTTTTGTGTGTATACAAAACAAAACTAAAAATGGGGATAAAATGTTATATTCCTACAGTATGGGTATCAAATAAAAGTTAGTAACATGCCTATTTATAAAGATTTGAATACATTTAAGGCCGTATTATAATTTGGAAGTCCGCTTTTACCCCTACACTACAAAAGGAAGCTGAAAATCGCTTTCAGCTTTCCAGAAGTCGGTGCATTGTTTGTCAGTCAGTCAGGACTGCAACGTATTTTTGACAAGCTTTTCATTTTTGCATACGATCGTACGTATCTAGTTGAGTAGGTTTTGTTATAATTATAATAATTTATTATTTTCCATAACATTACAAATCGAGACATCACACAAAGTTTCAAGTATTATTTAATGTTACTGTAAAATACTTTAATTACTAATACTCTCCGCTAATAAATAAAGGTGTATCCTGTTTGTACCACTGCACTGTTGTCCTATCAATGGGACACTGAGGTGTAACAGCTATGCCTCGTGGTCCTATTACTTAATATAAATCCTCCCGCTATCATAAAAATATTTTAAAAATTAAGTAACGTGAAATATACATTTATCGACATCTACTGTTGACTAACGGTCAATATACTAGAACCAACAGGAAATACTGTTTATTTACTTCTATTCAAATACTCCATAAGAATAAGGAACAAAAAATGTGAAAATTAGGTATATTCCGATAAAAATTAACACTTAAAATCCATGAATTTCTTAATGTTTGATATTATGACACAAAGGGTGGTCTTATAACCGAAATGTAATCTCTAACGACCTATTTTGGTTGTAACATGAAGTATGAGCTATATTCTTGTTTAGGATAATGAATCTCTGGTATGATATTGGGCTTATTGTCTTGTTAGCAAATAAGTGATGGAATGAATATGTATAGAGTATTGTTATTATTTAACGTTACTAGAAATCTTGATTCTATCGGTCAATTGACAAGTTAGACATTCTACTATTATAATCATGCCTCTGTTCTAGCTTGTTACCCGGGTGTAAAGTAGCCTCTATGCTATTACTGGTGTTAATGATATCAGTGCAAAATTTCAGCTCTATCCCTTAAGTAGTTTTGACGTGATTTTATTACAAACATCCAAACTTTAACGTACACAATATAACAAAATACAGACGCGAAAATTTGTTTGTATGTATGTCTCAAACTACGGAGCAGTCTGAGCTGAAATTTTGCACAGATATCGTTAACACCAGCAATAGCATATAGGCTACTCTTTACCCGGGTAGCAGTGGCTGGTGTATTCATATTTTTGACATCTGACCGATTGATTGACAGTTTTTTCTAGTTCAATTGTAGTGTTGCCATAAAAAAAACTATTGTTAAATTAAAAGAATTGCATTTAATGATATTTTTATAATTATAGAGGCCACTTATTAGTAACCAGCTTTTTAATAGCACTTTGTATAAAATAATTATCGACAATAATGAAAACAGACGAATAAACGCATTCTCGACTTCGTTCCTCATATAAATGCTTTGGATGGTTTATCTCTCGAATCTACTGGCTGATACGCAACTTAAAATGTTATTATGCTTAACGATAAATTATTCAATATAACATTTGGATATATCACTAGGTATCTCTGATATATAGGATCATTTATTTGAAACATTTTTTCTTAAACTACCAAGAAAAAGAAAGATATATTTTTAATATGGTACCTACCTAGTTTTTAAGCCAATCAATATACCTAAATACATACTAATAAACTTAAATTAGACTGTACATCTGCCAAAGTAAATCCATATTTTTTCATACCGTTTAATTTCATATGCGATATTTATATATCGCAGAAGAAATTAAACATTAAGTAAAATTTTTTGTATCGCTGAACATTTTGTAACATTATTTTAGTTATTTTGATACGAAAAAGCGGGTATTTATCGCGTATTTTACCTATAGTTATCGCGAAATCTGTCTGTTTTTTCGTATACAAATAATGTGTTCTAATTGCGAAAGTCTACATTTTGTTGAATCAATCCAGAACGCTAAAATATACTAAATATTATCGAGATCTTCCTCCATTTCGGAAGTAACAAAATGGCGTCACGCATATTTAATGAGATTTCAAGTTTTGTTTTCTGACAGATTTTTTGAATTGTCATTTATTTCAAATACTTATTTATACGTTGTACAATTTCTTCGATTAGGCTGTGCTTACATCTCTGCCTACCCTTTGGCAAGCTAGAGTTTCGAGAGTTTATTATCTATCCTCAATTGTAAAGCTACCGGTGCCTAACTTAGGATGTGATTATTGTAATATACCTCGGCTTGTAGTTTTAGTATAATAAAGTATTACAGATAAATGATTCATTTATTGTTCAAACCCCAAAATTTACTTTAAGATCTAATGGGAACAGAACATAGATATTTTCAAAATGTATGATTACATATAAAAAATGTTAGTTTCACATTTAGATATCTATATCACCTCAATTGAATATGCAGATGAACGAACTACCTAGAGAAGCGCGTTAAGGTGAAATGAGTCCTGACAAGCACGATGGACTGTACGGAAAATCAGTTTTAGGACAAAAAAACATAAGTTTAGGATTTTAGATAGTAAGTTATGAGAGTCGAAAAACGATTGACTTAAGTTGGCTCGATACAATAAAATCGCAATGTTTCCTCTAAATCTTAATTTATGTTTTGATTTCTTGCGAAAGAGAAAGAAATAATTAGAAAAAGATCCATCCGCCGCCGTCCTCGGTGCCACTTCGCGCTATCGCAGTTCGTTCGACCAGGTCAGGTACAGGTCGAACGAACTGCGATAGCGCGAAGTGCCACTAGTAGTGGTAAGTGAACTACAAGGGCGCCTTTTCGCAGATGAAATAATTGCTGAAGCTCTGCTGGTTTTCAAAAGTGCCGCTACTAAGCAATGCGCCATACTTTTCATTTTCCCTGAGTCCGTCGGCCACTGGCGCACCGGACTTCCACTTGCTGTACCCTGCGTCTGCGAGGGTGGCTCCTGGAATCAACGAGGTGAGATTACTAATAAAATACAATAGCAGTACCATTTTCATGAAACATTCCTTCGTATCGTTATTTTATAATATGTGGCATCGTCTAATCCAAACTTGAGAGGAAATTGTAGCGATATGTATCTTCATTAGGTTAGGCGTGATACGACACGCGAGGCAAAATCAGATTCTATGTACACCTGTGATGCGACACGCGAGGCAAAATCTGATTCTATGAACACCTGTGATGCGACACGCGAGGCAAAATCAGATTGTATGAACACCTGTGATGCGACACGCGAGGCGCAAAAGCGCAAATAAACCAGAAGCTGCGGCGGAGCTCGCTTCTATATTGTTACAGTTACGATTAGTTTGACTATAAAAATCGGGTTCAATTCTACAAATTAGTATAGAGAATTACTTAAGCTTAAGTAATTCTCTTTTAATCACCTAGTAGTATCTGAATCTACTAAATAGTATAAAATAGGTACTTAATTCACCAATGTGAATTAACCCTGTAGATTCAAGTCTACGGCACCTTAAATAAAACGAAATAGTAAGCTACCTTTGTTTGGCGCCCACTCACCGGTAACGGTTCTCCATACTCTGTTCGAGTCCCGGTAGATGCCGATGATGGCACACCACCAGCCTTTTGTCTTCAAGACTTGCGTGAGGACACGCGCCTCCTCTTCACTATTGATGACAGCTAGGTGAGCGTCCTCCGATTGACACTTGGTGTTGGCTTGAGGCCACCTAAAGGAATCCTGATGTGTCTTGTAGCATGTGTTCACCGTCGGGAAGTATCTGTAGCCTGCATGTGCATGGACATCTTACGATTAGGTTCGATACTTAGTTAGCCTTTGTAACATATAATAACAGTGCAGTGTTGCAATATATTCGGTATAGCAACGATGTCGCAGTAGGTAGGTTGGTATCTACGCTGCGTAAGTACGCAGTAAGCTGACTGACGGTACTTACCTACATTTATATTTAGGGTTTAGACATTCCTACCAATCTAAACCCTAAAAAGTAATACAACTTACGCGGTAAGGTCCGAAGCGAACCTATCTTAAGCTTGTCGATTTGATTATTTGTCTGTCAATCAACTATGATTTGGATTGGTGTGTACTAAGGCTTACCAGAATCGGGGCCGCAGCTTGGTATACTCTGTTTCAGTTCCAGGACAGTTCTCTGTAAAGGTGCCACTGAATCGATGGCAATTTGTCTGACGGCGTTCCTGACGCTCTCGATAGCTTGGTTCTGTTGTTGCAGTCTTTGCTCCAAGGGGGATATGGCGTCACTAACGTTGTTGCTGACGGTAACTATGGCTTGGGCTTGTAGTTGTAGTTGTTGCATCAACGGTGCTAATACGTCATTCACGTTTTTGTTTACGCTTTCTATAGCTTGCGCCTGTTGTTGCAGTTGTCGCTCCAAGGGTTCTACTGCCGCTTTGACGGCGGCACGAACAGCACTCGACACTAACTCATCACAGTGTGTCGCTGCGTTCGTCGAATTCAGGCCGGTTGTTAACCTTTGGATTGCTTCAGTCTGTAGCTTTATTGTGTGCTGTAATGAGTCTACGCCGGCAGTAGAGCCGGGACGTGAGCTACAGTCTGTTAATTCCCTCGCAGCACTTGCTGATGCTGACGGAGACGCTGTAGGTAAAAAATACACTGAAAAAATATTTTCCCGAGAGCATACAGTAAGTACCGAAGGGCTTTTTCAAATGTTTAAAAGGATGGCAACACGCGTGTGATGACTCTGGTGTTGCAAGCGTGGGTAATCAGTTAATGACTTAGGTACCATCGCAGGTGGGGCGTATGTAGGTATGCCTATTTGCCAACTGGTATAAAATTAAGTAAGTAAGTAACTAGAAGTTCGCCCCGATCTGAGATCTCGTGATGTCTGGTTTGTGACAGTGATTATTGCTCAAAAAGAACGTAATTAACAAACGATAAAAGTGTGCTTTCATTACACCTTTCTTACTTTACTTAAGCACTTTTTTCTCGAACTCTCTTTATTCACGTGTTTGAGTGTTCGAGGCTCTTTATTGTAATGTAATATCCTTTCTAACATGAAACAAAGGATGTCGTTTAGAAAAGTGCTCTCAAAACTGTTGCCTTAGTAGTCGAGGTTTAAAAATCTACCCCTCCAGTCCTTTTTTCTTTGTGCCGGTAAACAAAACTTGTGTCAACGTAACTGTGAGCACCGATCTGTCTGCTTAGCTTGGTGATAATGGCCGTATCTTACAGTTAAAGAGGAAGTTATTTCCACATTTTAGTGTACAATAATGTACTGTTGATATGGAATATGCGCAAAACCCTTGTATGAAACCACAAAAGTAATTATCGGATTTTAACGACTCCCTTCTCTATTAAGTGAATAACAATAGATAAATAGACCAGTTTTAATTAAATTTCGAATACCCTCTCTTATCTTACAAGACCTGATGATCATCATTAGCCCCTTCATCTTAAAAACCACCCATAATAAGAACCAAAATAAACTTATTTTGAAATCGGCAGTCTTAACCCCTATTCCATATTATGATATTTCATGTTTTAACACATTTTCAAGACTTCAATCTTATGTATCCCTTTTGTAACCCTTAATGTAAATACAGGGGTGGATTCAGCAAATCAAAAGAAAGTTAATTATGAAGTCAACCCCTTTTAACAGTTTATCCTACAAGACATACCAAGCGATGTAACCCCTTAACGCACCCCTTTGTTACGAAAACCAGCCCTTATATATATATAAGTATATATACATACATATATATATACATACATATATATATATATATATATATATATATCTCAATGTGCAAATGTGTCAAATGACACCCCACAAGCCTGAAATCGTCTAGTCTCGCTTAACACCCCTATTTCTCAAAAACTACTTAAGTGTTTTTTAAATTATCGCGATGTTTATACATAAATAGTAACAAAAACGGGTCTTCATCGGTTTTGTTATTAATTAACTACTTTAGTGTCAAAATCCTTGTACCGATTGATGAGTATTAATATGATCTCTGCATGTTCTTTTCATCCCAATATCTCAAAAACTACCTCACTTATCCAAAACCCCCCCTGACAATCAAACTCTATCTCTATTCAGTTTTTCAGGATTACCCCAACATAACTCAACAAAGTCTCTCCGACATAGGTATTTTGTTACAAATTCAGTATTATGTAGATGTCACAGATCTAACAGTAAAACAGGTAGGTACAACATTATTGGACGCCGTAACTCACCATTTACAGCGAAGCTGCACACGAATGCTACGAAGACGATTGGTTTGTACATTATTATTAAAGTAGGCACTACTACGCCTGCTAGCCACAATATTTGAATAGTGAGTACTTAATGCTGTTCTCTTGTAGTCTTTGTACCAAGTACCTACATAGTCGTGCAATAACAAATAAATTACCCAAATGATAAGGGGTTATTTCTTCCAGACTCTGATAGTAGGTATCTACATACCTACATAGGTACCTACTGATACATGGTTAGGTATAGCTTACTGTGTCTTCTGGATATTCCCACTTAGATAAGTTGGTGTAAGTACCTACCGATACCGAGTAAGCCACATCGCCACACTGTCGCGATCAAAAAAAAACAAAAACCCATACCAAAGTTTTGGGTTAGATACCTTAGATACCTACTTACCTCTAAACTCTGTTATTTATCAACCGAATTGGGGGTTTTTATTTATTCATGAGATCAATGGTGATAGGAGATAGGTAGGTCTGAAATTGGTCCTATTTTGTTTTGGTGAAACTCCCGAGGAAGCACTTCGGACCTGGGGAACAAACTCCTCAACGTAGGTACAACAGCAAATCATAAATATCTATCAATTGATGTCTGTTTATTTACATAGCATGATTATTTTTTATTTTATTGGGTGTGCAGATACCACAGGTAGGTATAGGTATAGGTACCCATAGATACAGTGGTGGCTGTAAGTTCGTTTCCGGCCGTGATTGTTTTTGGTAAATCTTGGATAATACAAGTACTAAAGTTGTGTTTGAATTAAATCCCTCCATCACAAAAAAGAAGTAAAATTTATTTAAAAGTTTGTATTGTATTATTCCATAAAGTATGTAAGTACCTAATGTTATTTATTATCTAAAATATTACACTTTTCCCTTGATATATATGTTTTCTATCTTTACCCAAGTTTGCTGAAAGAAAGCTCTTATTAGGGGCTCGCCTTTGCCATACTTTTTAATTTTAAGTTATAGATATATTTTATTTGAGAGCCTCAAACACTCAGGTGATTATAGAGAGTTCGAGAAAAAAGTGCTCAAGCAAAGTGAGAAAGGTGTAATGAAATCACACTTTTATCGTTTGTTAATTACGTTCCATTTGATAAATAATCTGCGTTACAAACAAGACATCACGAGATCTCAGCGGGCCTAGCATGGGGTTTCTTGTCTAGGGTAGAATAGATTAAAAATGACATAAAAATGACATTTAGGTGTAGAGAGTAGAAAGTTTTCTTCGATCGGGAACATGGCGTTTGAAAGAATGAACGGATAGAAATGTTTTCTAGTCTACTCTAGACATGAGTCTACCACTGCGAGCATGCCATTCAATTTACTCTACTTATGACATTTGAGAATAGAAACATTTCTTCTAAAATTATCTACACCTCTCGAGACCTAGAGAAGCGTTTCTCTATTAATTATATATTAATCTAAGCATAATTTAGTGAATATTTTTTACGGTTACTATGAACGGTGGAAGAAATTGGCTTCTGAGCCAGTACGAGGAGAAAAACGACCGGAGACGTGAAATAATCGCAGTTCGAGAGCTCACAGTAGCTCTCAATTTGCCGGAGGCCGAGTTTAGGCGCAACTTTTTTGTAACAAATTTGTGTTTGTTAAGATTGTGCCGAGCACCACCGATCCGGGCTTTCTTTTTAAGGTCCCTCCAAGTCTGAAAATTTCAATGAAGCTAGTAAGACATAGGTGTCTTTCCCATTATGAGATAGATATCAAATAAGGATAGTATGGATGGATGAAATAGTTTCGAAGCCTTGCAATGGTTATGGAACATAATATTAGTAAATACATTAGTGGACTACATGTCCACACATAATATGTTCGCCTTGGGAGAATATACCGGGCCCCTGGGACGTCGGGCCCACAATGAAGAATGGGTGCGTCTTCAAGGCGCACTCAAGGAGTTAGGGCCCCACAAGACTGTGGAGCAATGGAAAAATGTAAAACGTTTCGTTTTACGTATAAGCTGTATTTCTTGTTTCGTGTTGACATTTTGTGGGTAATGAAACGCAACGAACGAACTTCTTACAACATTTTATATTTGATCTGTGGTTTCGTTTCCGTTGCTATAGAAAGAGCTTGTCTACGAGGAAACTGCTTTCTAGAGTTTGCTTTGAGAAACGGCGTGTTCGGGCAAAAGAAAGATTACGAAGACAAGAAACTGTCTTCTCTATTCTAGGGTAGAGTAGAGATGAAATCCCCGTGCTAGGCCCGCAGGTCGGGCGAACTACTAGAATATACTTATGTTTTTATTTATTTAGTAGCTGTCGCGGCAACCGCGAAGGTTCAGGTGTGTCCATAGACAAATGTCTTGTTTTATCCTATATTCTGCATGCATAGGAACGTCGAGTTGTCTATGGAGAAACTGACAGATGGCAGCTCACAGAAGGCTCTTGCCGCGCAATGTGAAGGACCTACAGACGCCATTAATCTTTAGAGTTTGTGACTTGTGATTGTGAATAATCTTCAAGGCAGAGGTGTGAGAATCCTGTTGCTACATGGGATCACCATCTGCAGCAGCTTTAAGTTGAGTATCTCTTAGCTTCCCCACAGCACTTCTTGTTCTGATGTACTGGTATTCATAATGTGTTTTTATCCCTGTCCTAGCTGATAGCAACTGGATGCATGCTCATACAAGCGTATGAGAGCCATCATTGTCAAGGAAGTTTACTGAGCTATATTTTATATGTTATTTAGAATTTCAGAATGCATTGACTGAGTACTGGTGAGGCGTGTGAGATGCTGAGAGACGTCTTATAACATTTCACGCCATTGCGAAGAGAGTATCCTGAAACGTCGGGATACTCGTCGTTGTGATAAGGAATGATAGAGACGTCTGTCTTCTGGTTCACAGAAAGAGCTGATGTAAACTATCTAACTGTTACTAAATGTTTTGATGTAATATGCAATGTTCTAGAGTAACAGGTGTTTACTTAACTGAACCTTGAGGGATATCTTGAGGGACACAATAGTTTTACCCAAGACAACAGCTAGAATTCGTCTTCTTGTCTTCAAGATATCTGCAATACCCTTTTAAGATTTTCTATCGCCTTACTCAGGTGCTCACTGGACATCGCTGCTTCGGGGAGTACCTGAGTAGGATTGGACGCGAACCGACACCACAATGCCACCATTGTGGGTGTGACCTGGACTCCGCGCAACCGCTTGAGCAGTGCTCAGCGTGGTGAGCGCGGAATTCTGGTGAACAGGAGCGGGCAGAACCTCTCTCTGCCAAGCGTAGTGGAAGCTATGCTGGCAGATGAGACGGCTTGGAAGGCTGTGGCCTCTTTCTGTGAGGCCGTATTGGTTCGGAAAGAGCGAGCGAGATCGGGAGAGGGCCGATCCCGCTTGGAGGAGGCGGCGGCGGGGCGCTGGTAACGGCCGCCCCGCACTGCCTGCCCCATGAGGGGCTTGGGCGGTACCCCCTGCCGAACACGGGGCTTTTCGGGACCGCGTGGGCGGTTGCAGCCGTAACACCACAAGTGCTGGGGGCGACTGTGGGTGTCGTTCCCGGGACCTGCTTTTAATAAGGCGATATGCGAGAGGGGCACCGCAATGTTCTGAAAAGAGTTGTCGGACCCCTTCGACATCCGGCCACCGGGGTGGTTTTAGTGAGTCGACGAGTCCGTCATCCTCACACTACCCTTTCGCATCCCTCGGTGCGTTAGGGTGTAGGCGAACAGAGTGTTGGGTTGGGGTGCACTGAGAATAGGAAATATCTGCGAGTTGGTGGAAGGTGTCAGACATTAGGTAGGTACTAGTCATCGCCAACCTACTTAGATGCTGTAGATATCTATCTACACGAGACCGAGAGCAAGGCTCTTCGAAGTACGGGATCATTTCACATAACAGACCATCAGGTGATCCAAGTCTGCAATGTCCGTCCTTGCAAAACTGGGACAAACAAAGTACCTACCATATACACAGTCAGGTCATAAGTATTGTCACACAGTAAAAACTTTTCTTTTAGAATGCTGGCCACAAAAAAGTTTATTGAATTCGAATTTCGAATTGTTCATGAAAATAAAAATGTATACTATTTAGAATTTTACTCATTTTAAAATATGTAGTGGACGCTTAAAGAAGACCGTGATGCAGTTTTTGCGTTGCATCGTTGCGGTTACGCGCCAATTAAAATTTTTGACATACTGAAAAATTTGAATATAACCAAAAGATTCGTTTGTCGTACCATCAAACGATACAATGAAGACTCTAGTGTAGATGACAGTTCAAGAAGTGGTCGCCCTCGGTCTGTTAGGACTCCAACAGTGATAAAAGCTGTGAAGGCGCGAATTCAAAGAAATCCCAAACGTAAGCAGAAACTGTTGGCCCTTCAGATGGGGTTAAGCAGAACCACGGTGAATAGGGTGTTAAATGAAGACTTAGGGCTTCGGGCATATCGAAGAAAAATAGGACATCGTTTAAATGCTCGTCTAATGGACCTGAGACTGAAGAGATGCCGCGCTTTGTTGAAGCGGTACGCGGGAAAAAAATATCGGGAAATTATTTTTTCGGATGAAAAAATTTTTTTACCGTAGAAGAGAGCTACAACAAACAAAATGATAAGGTGTACGCACACAGTATTGGAGAAGCGAGCAACCGTATTCCGCGTGTCCAACGAGGTCATTTTCCATCCTCGCTCATGGTATGGTTGGGAGTTTCTTATTGGGGCTTAACAGAGGTACATTTTTGTGAGAAAGGTGTAAAAACGAATGCAGTTGTGTATCAAAATACAGTCCTGACGAACCTCGTGGAACCTGTTTCTCATACCATGTTCAATAACAGGCACTGGGTATTCCAACAAGATTCGGCGCCAGCTCATAGAGCGAAGAGCACACAAGACTGGCTGGCCGCGCGTGAAATCGACTTCATCCGGCACGAAGACTGGCCCTCCTCCAGTCCGTTAGATTACAAGATATGGCAACACTTGGAGGAAAAGGCGTGCTCAAAGCCTCATCCCAATTTGGAGTCACTCAAGACATCCTTGATTAAGGCAGCCGCCGATATTGACATGGACCTCGTTCGTGCTGCGATAGACGACTGGCCGCGCAGATTGAAGGCCTGTATTCAAAATCACGGATGTCATTTTGAATAAACTTTATTGTCATAAGAATCTATGTTTCGTTAAGTTCATTTTGGTATATAAATGGTTACATAATGAATAAACTTGTTTCAATTATTTTATATTAAACTTGTGACAGAATTTATGACCTGACTGTGTATATAATTGGTGCCTTTACATGTTTTTAACTGACTTCCCAATAAAGGAGGTTTTCAATTCAGACGGTATATTTTTTCTATGTATTTTCACCGATTTCTCCGCTTGCGAATTTTTGTTTTGATCGATAAAAAGTCTCTAATTAGTCTCATTTTAATTTGGTGAAAATCCGATGAAGACTTTGTACTTAGATATTGACTGACTATCAAAACAGCCCAAAATAGAGATTTTAAGCCTAATAGCTCAGTTACTAACTCTGCCTTCTGCGGTGTAGGTTGTGGGTTCGATTCCCACTCAGCGCAAACATTTGTGTGATGAATAGGTACATACACATACTTACAGATGTTTATTCTGTGTTTGGGTTCATAAAATTAAATCTTGGTAAATATATATCTCGCAGAAATGAGATCCACTCGGTTTTTAAAAAGACGGACAGAATCGTTGATGTTCGTTTTCCATACCATAACCATGCCTAGGCAGAGCAGAAAACAAACGGGAAAAATGTCGTGCCCTCTTACTGTTTTACTTTTACATTTTCACGGTGACACAAAAATGTATTCAGGGAAAAGTAGTAACTACCAAAATTTAATAACTTTATTATTGCAGTACTACTCGTATGTACTTACGAATTAGACTCGGGGAGTTAATTATATCAGATATTATTAATAACCTACTACCTGAAGGAAAAATAAACACATACAAAAAAAGCCTATGGCGATTTGAATCAATCACCAAGTCACCTAATCCTAAATTAGTTTATTTCCTTCATGCAATCATTATTCAATGCTCAGATCCACAAAAGGATTCAATCCTTTTAATTTATCATTTGTAGGTACGCACGTAATTCACGTTTTTTTTCATAAGTTGGGTAGGGTAACTACCCTAACTAACTTATAATATAGCTAACTACCCTAGTAGTTAGTAGTAGTACTAGTAGTACGAAATCAAAAACAAAATATTATCAAAGCATTTATTTACAGGACTAGTGGGTATCTTATTATTACAAAAAAACGGAATATATATCATTAACAAGCACTCATTGATTGATAATACAAATGAAAAATCTTATGGTTTTATAATACGAGAGCTATATAACTTTGGTTATAATATTATCATTATTTCTCGATATTACTAAACATAGAACCTGTCTGTTTACTTAGATGGAGTAGGCTCAGCACGCGACACCGCCTCATCATAGAGGTAGCTCCATTTTTAATTAACTGAGACAGGCTAGCTTTTGACCTCAAGCTTGCCTGGGCAAGGATGAGATTCACGACGCAGAGGTTTCCGTATTCTCTCACTCACCACATTAAGAATTATTTCAATCATTTTCAATGTTTAACAACTATGGACAAGAATTTTAACATTCCATAAATAACTATAATTTATAACATTGTACAAAATCAACGAGACTTTATCCTAGATACATTTTTAGAGACCCATAGTCAAAAATAGATAGGTATCAATTGCTTCCACACCACCGAGCCTTGTGGGATGTTTTAGTATTTAGGACAGGATCAACAGATTGCAGTTATTACACATATAAAAGCGTAAGTTTGTGTGTGTTTGTAACTCCTTCATGTCTAGTGGGCTGAGTACGTTTTCGTCAGCTATATATTGTGCAGTGTAAGCAATCAATGATGTTTACTGTAAATAAAAAGCTGACTCGCGTACAGGAGAAGGTCCGTAATTATTTGGTAGTACCTACATAAATAAAAATAAATCTAGTTCATTACAGAACATAGGCAAGCCAAACGCCGCCATAACTAGCGACTGAGCCGTATCCATCCATCGACCGTCTACTTTCTAATGTGTAGTTGATAAGTATAAAATCTTTCCTTAGCTTGGACAGCACAAAGTCTTTCATATATTTTTAACATTGAACAGACAAACAAACACCTACAAACGAATGAGATCTGAATTCTCGGCTTACATATATTTTATATGAAATATCTCATTCAAATTCGAAATCCCACCAGATATTATTATGTTTTCAGGTTAATATTAAAATGACCTTCCGCAAAGTACCGCCTGAATTGAATTGATTAGCAAAACCAACTGTTTATGGGACTAGATGGTGCTGTGTGAAATGAATGTTCTGTAATATTTATTATTTGTCTTTTATTTTATTTTCTTCGATAGTGTATATATATATATTTATATATTATATAGTAAAACATTGCGAGGGTCAAAGCGCACTTCACCCCGAATCCTCAACTGAGTGAGAAACTAGCTATATAATACCTTTAAATACCGGAACACAACAAAGAATCGTTGTCACGGCGTCACACCTAGGTGAGCTGGTAGCCTAGGCAGCCATAGTGTGTGTGTAAATGTAGGTACCTACCTAGTATGTGCACTTCAGGATAAACAACTGTGCATTATCGATACTACGCTACTTAGGCACTTCAAACTATTGTAAGATTCTTACGATAACAAATATTTAAAACTTCTAAAGTTAATTTAATAGACTCTTATGGAAAAATAAACATTTACATACGACATTGAGGATACGTTTTTTTTTTTATTTGAAATGAATCAGCTCTTGAAACTTGCACAGGCAAGAATGAGATCTAGGATGGGTCGAGCCTGCCCACAAGGGGTCCAGTCACCCTCTTGAAGTCACGAGGGTCGTGACACAGCGGGAGTAGGGACGCTGGGAACCGATTCGACGTTTGTGCGTACACTAGAGGACACACCTAGACTCGATATTTTTCTCGTTTTATTGCACCTACTTGTAGTTTATTTTGCATTGAGATACTAATTCTTGAAAGTAGTTAACTACTTACTTACTTTACGTAAGCCAAGGAGTGATTTTATCAGTATGTAACATGTTTTTAGCGATAGCCTTTTGGTTATCAATAAAAATAAAAATAAATTATTAAAACCGCCAGCTCACTTTGAGGCCTACGATGGAACACGCTTGTCTAAAAACTTATGATTGGATTTGTATTTCGTTTTAGATGAAATTCATCAAAACTTTTTGTAAGTAATCGCTTCTCTAGTACATTGTACCTCAATGGTTGACAACATTTCATACCCCCTGAGTTTTATTAATGGAATTTTAATATATATTGATCATTGATATACTTAATTCGATTTTGAAAGAATTATTTACAGTGATTTTTGAGAAAAATGTATAGGACACTAAATTTGAAACTTGTCAACCGCGATTACGCAATATCTGGACGTGACTCTGACTACCCCAAAGCAGGTAATTCTCAACAGATTGACGCTGTGAGGTACTTAGCGCTCTGAGGAAAGCCCTCGGCTGGAATCGATTAATTTTTCCAAAAAAACATTAATCTACTTATTGCACTTGTGTTCCCGGGTCAAACCCCATCAAGGCGGACCTTTTTGCTTTCTCAAAACACCATAATCTTGCTCCGAGGCACGCTGAACAAATTATCATCAATAGTAAGATACATATTGAATGAAAAAAACATGGCTATCGAAGACATAAAGTGCCAAATATCGTGCGAGTCGTACAGTTGCAGCAACGAGCATATGCGGTTGTTCTGACGGGACTGTGCTGGAGTCAGCTGGAAAATAAAGTAAAAAATCTCTATGTCATCTAATATTTAAGCAATCAATAATAGTACGCTAGTTGATATACTACTAATGTTTAACTTCGTTTATGGTTTTACATAATCTGATCAATTTTCGTCTGATATCTGACTGACTGACTGACCAGAGACTCAATTCACTAGGACTTTTGATTCTTAGTTCCCCCGGGGATCGATCTCCCGGGCGTTGGTGTATGATTATCTGCTTTAAAACTGTATTATATATATTTTTAATAGTTTTCAAAATTCCATAAATTTTACGTCACATAAATGAAACAATAACACAAAGGAATGAGGAATAAGAAAATAAATTTGAATGACCTACCGCCCAGTTAGTGCTCTGGTCCAGGTAGAAGTAACTTGAGCTGAACCAAACGGTGTAAGTCAGCGCGATGTACACCCAGCTGGAAACACATTCACATCTGTGTGTTTATCTACTTCAATGTGTACACACACATACGTACATACAGACAGACATGTGCCGTGTGTTGAAGTACCGTGGCGGAGAACCACAACGGAATGGATCCAACAGACAAGGGCCACGTGGAAGGGAAGCGCAGAAGGAGATGGTAAGAGCTTCAGGAGTAGGAGTAGACCCAATTTGACAACAGAGAGATTTATGGAAGGAGGAAAGGGCACAACCCGTGCTGGCGTACACCCCAGGATTATACTAATAATAAAAAATCATAAATCCATTTATTTCCGGATTCAAGTACATTATAAAAACATATGAATATGGGTACATTGACCCATATAAAGTATATACCTTAAAGACTAACATACATAGAGAGATAAACTCTTTATTGTGCACTAAGGAACAAAAATTAACAGACAAGCAAAGAAAAACGCTTAAACTAGGTACAATCGTATGGTTCGCGGGAAAAATTATAAGTTTTCATAAGTTCAAATTTATCTATTGTATTTAATTTAAATCAAATAGGAATTAATTTAAACAAATTAATATCAGTACCAAATGATTTGGAAAATCATTAATTTCACCTTGTTTTATGAAAAAAACTGATAGCAATTTACTTTGCATTAATGATATTATTCCCTCTTGGTAACAAAGCAATCCTACAGGCCTTCAGCCTAGTTTAGCCTTAGGAGGCATTTACTTAATTTCTTACGTTGGCTATTTCAATAACTAATTAATTAAGCATTTTAAGGTCTTCACCAACGAATAAAAAAAAAATGTTCTAATTTGTTTATTTTTTTTTACAAAATAAATACTAAACCTGGCTAGCTACCACCATATTACCTGATTCTGTCGCCATAACAATTCTAAAATTGTTGTGTTCTGGCATTTAGCAGTAAGATAGCCAGTTCCTCAGTACGCACACACACGCACACACACGCACACACACACGTACACACCCACCCACCTGTACCACGTGATGGACTCCCGATGCAACAGTTTCATCACGATGTAGAAGAGAGTGTAGAGGAACAGATTGCTCATCAGCACTAGCAGCAGGTGGGACGCGAAGTCGCGCGAGTGCTGGCTCAGTCTGGGAACACGCAAGCAAGCAAACTAACAAACGGTAAGTGGTAAGGGTGTAAGGGGGGGGTGTGTGGGTGTGTGTAAGGTGTAAAGTGATATGAAAGCTAGAGTCCTGCTATTACGAACACTTTTATCGTCTCTCTGTCCGACCTTTTGGCTGTATCTTTTGAAAAAGATGAAGCCGGGTAACATGTTTGATGAGTTGTATGGGCTATGAGGGTTCGCAGGTTCAGTTCCCGGTACGTTACCCGTAAGCGGCTATAGCCCAGTTGGCGAGGTTGGCGATGACCAGTAGTACACATCGTCCGCAGTGAGTCGGTGCGATGGCTATGAGGGGTCGCAGGATCAGTTCCCGTCCGGCACGGTACACCACGCCCACGTCTATATAACAAACAAACATTATTAACATATCATTATTGAAATATAAATACAATTTTAAACAAAAAATAAAAAAATGATTTGTTAACTAATAAATAGCTCAGTTTGTGACTAGATGGCGCTGTGTGATTTGTATCGTGTAATAAATGTATCACCACAAACGTTGGTGATATGCAAGCAATGGAGTGAGGTCGCGTAGAACTGACCTAACTTGAACCTGCCCAGGTAGTATATCTGGAAGGTCATCACCAGGCACGTGATGAGATGCAGCACCGTGAACGCCACCCAGAAGTAGAAATTGGCGTTCAGCACCCCCACCAAACCTGCGAGGGAATTACACATATTTACCATTTAACATTTATAGAAAACCCCCCGGAAATTACATATTGTATGATGGGGAAGCGCTTGGCCTTCGTCTCACCTGGTTTCCGGTGGTAGGCACCTCACCCGGAACCCTCTACAGTCTGAGGAGCTGGCTATCTTACCTCTAAATGCCGTTCGTATGGCGACTGACTTAGGTAGTGTGGTAGCCAGGTGGATTTAAACAGAGTCTTACCACCAAGCGATAATTGAATGTATGTAGGTTAACAACTGTAATTAATGTAATATCCCTTAAAACGAACATTCATTTCTTTCTGAAGTCTAAGCGCGAGTCCGACTCACACTTATACGCCAAGGTAAGGACTATAATCACACCAAGATTTAACTTTGTAGATACCGTTTTCACCATGACGGATCATATACTGCGTACCCGTACAAAAATAAATAGTTATTGTCCGCCTCTTAATATGGTCCGATTTCGATTTTTCTTTTTTCATGCAAACCACTCATTATTAACGTCTTATTTTTGCATTTTTTTCAAATCACTTTATATGTACAAACCTTAACTATAGTCCATCAAATCTAAGAAATACATTTTGACGTTTCGCATTTCTTATTACATATAACTTTGTTCAAGCGTAGACACACAATATAAAAAAAAGTAATTCTTAATAATGTCGAATATTTACTCAGATACATAATTATGTTTATAAAACATTCCTGTACAATAATCCACATTTACTTATTAATTACGTAAAATTTGTTTAAAACATAAACAATCCGTAAAATTATAAATGAGTTTCACGTTTATACAATGTTATTATGTCATTAAGTTGCTCACAGTAGTGCTGCGACAGTTCAAAATTCTTGAGTTTTCAAATAATCGGTAAAGATATTGAAATAATTTATTTAATTGAACCGACGACTTTTTGGTGGAAATTTAGTCAGATAGTTTTGTGTAGGTAGAGCGCGAGTGACCGAAATTTAGTTCAGTAGTCATTCAGACTTGTCATGAATAAATATAGGTACCTAAATAAATAAAAAACATAATTATATTCTAGTAGTTCGCCCCGAACTGAGATCTCGTGATGTCTGGTTTGTAACGGAGATTATTTCTCAAATAGAACGTAATTAACAACACATACATAAATACATACATACAGTGCCGGATTTCTCAATTATCATTGTCATGGCATGGCATTTGTCTTTAGAAATCAATCACTTCTACCGAATCTCTCGATATTTTTTTTGTCTCATAAGCTTGACACTTTCAATACGTCACTTGTCACTGGCAGAATGGGTGAAACGGTTGCAAGCCAAAATAAAGAAATTGAAGTTGAAATTCACTACGTAGTAGGTACAAGTAGGTACTATTCAACCTCCAATTTAGTCTGTCGTCTGTCTGTAGGTGACCATTTTGAAAAAAAAAAATCTGAAATAATTTATTTGGTATCAATTAAGCGCTACATATTTATTTATCTCATATGTGAGTTTATCAAATTATCAAAAAAGTAAGCGATTTTTTCATACCCATAAAGTATCAATATCGATTTTTCTATGTATGATATTTTCACATCCCTAGACGAGTTGATCTAACAGCTGTCAAAGTGTATTTCTTAGATTTGATGGACTGTAGTCATATTTTTGATTTCATTACTTTTTTGAAATAAAACGTTTAAACCCGTAAACGTTTTAACATACATTACATTCAAGTGATTGACACCAATAACAAAACATCTTATTACAATTATAGGAATTAATCTCACTCACAGCAACTGTCTCTCTCGGAGGCATAGGGCGGCTGCAGGGAACGACCGAGATAGCAATACGTAACGTGAAAACAGTTTCGGCACAATGATCCTCCGAAAAGGAATCATCCGGACTCACCGACGAATATGATGAGAGCCAGCACTCCGAAGGTGGCGTGCGCGCGCGCGTTGATGTCCGGATGTCGCGACTGGTAGATCTTCACCATGCAGAGCACCGACGTCACGTACATGAACGACGTGTCTACAAACAAACCAATCAATAACAAAACGGCCAAGTGCGAGTCGGACACGGAGGCCCCCGAACCAGATTCCCTTGTAAATAGTTTCGTTGTACATATTGTTTGTGTATTTTAATATTATATATATAATAGATGTGTGGCCACATGTTCTGACGACGAAGGTCACATCGTGAGTTTACCGGCATCTCTTAAGAGCAACGATCCGAATGTCACGTGACACTGGCTAGTATTCCGCTAAGCGGCGATGCAACCTGTCACGTGGGCATGGGCCGAACGAAAGTTTGGACTACCCCTTAGTAGGTGATCCTTATAAGATCCACACCCTGAGTCACTACTCATTCCCCTTCTAGGATTCACCTCTGATCACTATCAGAGGTGAATCCTAGAAGGGGAATGAGATTTTTTTTTATTGATAGTAAATAGTTTTTATTGACTGTTGAAAACATACCAAATTGGAAGTTCATGCTGTTAGGACAGACGTGGTAGGCCGCTGACAGTAGCCCTTCGCTCACGAGGGCTATGCCCATCGCGTACAGTAGGCCGAAGTGTTGAGGGATGCCCAACTCTTTCTGTTAACAAAGATATATAACGCTAGTGGCTTCGTTCTCTTCATCGTCATTCGAGAGTAGGATTCCACATTGGAGCTTTTTTAACTGACTTCAAAAAAAGGAAGAGGTTCTGAATTCACCGCAATTATTTTTTTGATGTATGTACCCGAAGAAGCCTGGACAGACTTGGAAAATTCTTTTAATGTTTGAAATGGTATATACTTCACTAATAGTCCTATTGTCATCAAGTCAGGATCTAATGATGGGATCCTGGAGAAATTGAGGGAACTCTTCAAATATCATAGACACACTTATGTGATTTGGGTATTTTTAGAGTGTATTTCATGTACCTCAAAAGTAAGGAAAAAATGGACCCTTATAGGATCACGCGTCTAGTCTATCTGTCTGTCCGTCCATCTGTCATGAAAATAATTGTATAAATATGTTTTTTTTTGGGTGTTGTATTGTATGATAATTATGTATTCACAACAAAAAAGAATAGTTGCACTCCGGGAGTGCCGACAGAAGTGATAAGAAGTGAGAAATGGTAGTCTTGGAACGGTCCTTACCCGTACCTCTTAGGATCGACGAAAACGTGACAATGTACTCAAAGTCGGTAAGGTATATGTGGTAGGTATATGTATAAGGGTTAGGTATGGTGACGCGAGTTCAATGGTCATCTGAAAAAGTTCCTAGCGCGCCTAAAGAAGAAATGTATATAAGTATCATATCCGTAATCTAGCTCCCTAATACAAGCTTTGCTTAGTTTTGGGACTAGATGGCGCTGTGTGCAATGAACGTACTGTAATATAAGTATGACAATGTGATACCTCGGCCTCAGTCTTGGTGCGATGCGCCTTGTGGCGGGTCCACACGCGTCCCAGAAACAACAGCCCCAGCAGGATGTACCCCAGGTTGGAGTACACGTGGTTGAAGTCCGAGAGGACCATCAGCGGGTGCGCGCACAGGAAGTTGAAGTAACATAGATCCTGATTTCCCGATTGGTTTAGCAACTGCAAACAAATCATAAGAACATGTATTCATAGTGTGTGTTTGTGTTTACTTATCCTTATCCTTCATCCCACACAACGGAGCATCATGTTCTTAGGTTGTGTGTGTGTTTAATACGTTTCTTGAACTCATTACTACACCATTAAAAACATTATAAAATAAAAATATTAATTAATGAAAACAAATACTAGCACAGCACACTAATTAACCCGCGGCTACGCTTTTTTTAATGCCACCAATGTGGCAAACAGGCATACGGCCCACCTGATGGTAAGCGGTTACCGTCGCCTATGGACGCGCGCAACACCAGAAGCATCTCTCGCGCATTGATCATTCCACAGTTTCATATTTCGCGGGAGAAAGTTCCTCCTGAACCTTACGGTGCGCGTCGCCATTGTGTGCAAATTGTGTGGATGGAATCTCCGCCGATGCGATGATAACAAACAATTCCTCAGAACACAACCCATTAAACAAGCGGTAGAACACACACAGGAAGGTTCAATACCACTTGTGAGTATGGGATCGTCAACAATTCTCACAGCTCGTCTTTGAACCGAGTCAAACGGCTTAAGCTGGTATTCAGGTGCTCCAGCCCAAAGGTGACAGCAGTACTCCATGTGGGGTCGGACTTGCGCCTTCTAAAGAAGCAGAAGTACCACTTTGCCCTATTGAGCACACCGAGCTTTTTGGATGGCAGCTTTGTCTTATCCTCTAGGTGACTACGGAACTGAACATCGCTGGAGATGTCGATACCCAGGATCCCAATGCTACTAGAAATGGTAAGAGGCGTGTTCTGAAATTGCGGAGCTACAGTGAAGGGATTTTTCTTGGCAGTAAACGTGGAGACTCGTTCGTAGGGTTGAAACTAACCAGGGGCCCAACCATAACGTCTTATAGCATTCTCGAGTTGATTTTACATAACTTTTGTCTAGTTTTTTCTACACTGTGACAAAAGTAAAGTAATGTTACGCCAATCAGAAAAGTCTAGAACCATCATAGGCCTTCGCATAGTTCCGCGAAAATAATACAATAACAACTTGTTTATAAATAACACTCAAGGATGATTTATGACCGCCGCGCCGAATACAATAGAGTCCCAGATTACGCAACAGTTTAGTACTCAGATAATGAAAGCCAATCTGTTGAGTAGGTTTGGAAGGAGTAACACACATCCGTCAAACATTCAAACAAACTTTCGCTTGTATATTTGTAATATTATATGTAATATTAGTAATGTGATTGAATTGAATTGAATAACGCTTTATTGTATACAAAAGACATCGAATAGGTAATACAAACATTTTAGTCAAAGAGTTAAAAAGACGATCCGCCCGAACACATAAACAGTTGCCATAAAACTTATACTGTGGGGGGGAATTTAAGAAGTAAGTTGCGTAATGTCCTAAGTCTATGGGGATGTTTGAATCCTTTGTTTTATGTAATGTGATGTAATGTGACGTGTTTGTTACCCTCTGGTAGGTGACGACGAGCTGTATGACGGGCAGCGTGTAGAACACGGCGACCGTCAGCACGTTCCACAGATACAGCTTGGAGCGAGCCTGCAGCACGCGCGGCCGACATCTGGCGGACCAACGACACACTTACACTATTTACGACATATTAATATTTGTATGACATAAACCATGATCACATACAATTTTATTATCGTTGTTATACAATAGATTAAATAATAAATATTATATTTTATGTAGGTACTACAAATGCTAGCAAATATTAGAGAAGGCTGTAAGTTATCCACATAAGTGTGATAACTAATATATATACAAATGAGTATACATGTTTATTCTGTATTTATAACGTCCCATAACACAAGATTAACGTAAAGTTTTTTGCTGTTTGGCGTAACCGACTGACTGACTTACCCACAAGGCACAGCCACCTTGACCAGAAATACTTCACCTTCCTCCCTTATCCTTCCACCCCTCCCTGTCTCCCGTCAACTCGGCATCCACTATTTTTTTTTTTTTTACGATGGGTCGGCTCTTGACCACGGAACTTACACAGGTAAGAATGAGATCTACGATGGAGCGAGCCTACCCAGAAAGTGCCTATTAACTCTCTTCTTGAAGACATTAGGGTCGTAGCACAGCGGAAAAACAGACGCTGGGAGCTTATTCCAAGTTCTTGCAGTGCGCACAATAAAAGATTCTTGAAAGCGTTTAGTTCTTATGCGTGGGATATCAACCAGGTGAGGATGATAATAGGCTAATGCATTATCATCCCCCACACCATTAATCTCCCCCAAGAAAGTACAATGGGGAAGGAACAGTACTAACAGAACCCTTACCTCGCTAAGTTGGCGACACACAGTTTCCCACTGAGCGTGTGCCAGTCCTTGTAGGCCACCTCCGGTACCGTGGAGATGTCAGACTCGGTATCTGATGATGAGCTGCCTCCTCCGTCTGGATGTGGACATTCATATGAATGTTATATATATATATATCAGACTAGTTTTTTTGTAGTCCCGTGAGCTGCACGCTGCCCGCGGAGGTGGAGGTGTTTATTTAATTTTTGTTGCGAAGGTAACACATTTTTTTTGGGAAAAAAAAAAAACACGACCTCTCAGGGCATTCTTGTTTTGATATCACTTTACTTTTGTCACTATCTATCCAGTGTAGAAAAAAAAGACAAAAGAGATCAAAACGAGAACGCTATAAGACGTTGTGGTACGGCCTCAAGTCCGTATGTCTGTTTGTAATAAACTTGTAGCCTGTATATAAATATCGTATTCACAGGAAGTACATCGGCTACCTTTATCTAGGTAGGGACCGCTGCAGACAAAAGCTAGTCATATATTTACAGACAGACAGACTCAACGAAGTTTTTTTTCTGCGTGGCAAATATTATTATAGTTAATCATAGATCATTTTATTGTAATTTATCTAATCCTTACATAATACCGTATCTCATGTTTATTAAAAAAATTGGATGATTGATGTTTTTTCTGTATCTACCTTTTATTTTGTAGCTATTGTTCCCTGTTTTTGTTCACACTTTTTATGTTTCCTAATTCTATATCCAATCGTGAAAACATCTTATTGTTATACATGTTTCTTTATGTAATATGTGAGGTTTACCTTTTGAATAAATAAATAAGTACCTTGTGCATCACCTTCTCCTGTGAGACATTGCCTCGAGCTCTCTCCGTTGTCGTGTCGTCTCCGTCGCGTCGCGTTCGTCACGTCGTCGGGGGAAAGAGGCGGCGCAACGGTGCCTTCTGCGATACAACGATACTCTATTAAAGTTATCGTATCGATTAAAAGAACATCTTTACGAAGGTTTATAAAAGTTTCATCAGCATCGACAGCCCATGGATGTCCAATGTTGGACAGTGCCTCCCACAAAGCAGTAGGGTTTTGCCATGATCACGACGCTTGGCAGGCGTATTAGTAACAAGGGTGTTTGATTCTTTCGGGAACCTTAACCGACCTCATCTTTGCTCTGAGAGGTCAAGAGCCTATCCATCATTTAAATATTATAGCATATAGTCATCATGAAATAGAGTATTATTTGCCTTTTGATGTTTCCAACAGGTTCTTTTCAAAGTAATCGCTTTAATAAAAATAATAATTTATATATGTAAACATATTTATAGGGTCGATCGTCTGATAGGCTCAATGTCACGATTGTAATTTTTTTTATATTATATTTGATATATAAATAGATAGATAGACATTCTAATTTAAATCCTAGAAGGGAGAAAAGTCGGAAGTCTGTTTCTAACTTTACCTAAGACACTCTTAAAAGCTTTACTAAAACATCTATACCAAAGCTTTTAATACTAAAGATGACAGTTCCGACTTAAGCCCATGCTATCTCACCTGCCTGGCGGAGTGTGCGAAAGAGATGAGCTAGATAATGAGCAGCTAGAATATGTGTTTGTGGATGCAAATAGTATATTGTATATAGTATAAAGATAGATTGCCTTAACTACATCAAAAAGTTAAAACAGACTTTGAGCGCAAGGGTTATTATAAAAACCCAACGATTTAATGTATCCTTTCAAAATAAATATATTGGAACCATTGAATAAAATTTCTATGTCTGTTTCTGTATTCTCCGAGAGTTGGATAAAAGAACTTGAAATAAGCTTGTATTTTTTCTAATTGATTTCTTTTTAGCTTAGCTTTCATACCGACATATTATATACTGAAGAATTGATAATAAATTGATATATTCTTAGTTTTGGATGACCAACATCAAACAGTAGAGCAGTCATCCTTCGTTTCGGCTGAACGGTTCTTAATCAAATTTGGCATGGATAATATAGTGTATGCGTATGCCATTGAATAACAAAGTCTACGCTGGCAATAGTTAGTAATAAGTTTATATATTGCTAAGAGAAAACAATAATAATAACATACCCTCATTTAGCGTAGTGACGTCAACATTCTCCATCCTCTTCTCGCAAAAGAGCGAGACAAAAAACGCGACGTAGAAAGAGAGGAAGAATGCGAGCGCAACCCCCGCCGCTATCAGATACTCCTGGTACGATATCGTCTCGATTACTCTGAAACTGTAATTGAAATGTTTAACTATACCTCTATATCTAAATATATCAAATCGTCGTGTAGCTGACTGACAATCAAAGCACAGCCCAATCCAGAGATCCTAGAGGGGATTCCCGTACGACTCATTGTCACTTTTGTCCGAAAATTACTTTCCCAAACAGACATCTCATATTAATCACTTGCCATAATGCTAGATTCTAATAAATGTTGTATATTAATAGTAGTTTATGTAACTGTCATATAAGAAGGGGTATTAAAACACGAGAGTCTGTTTATCGATAATAGGTTGACTCGAGTGTTTTAATACCTAAGTTATATGCAGTTTCATACACTACTTTATCTTCACTCATAGGAAAAAAATGAAATTAAACAAAGTAGGTAGGTTACAAGGAAGTAATTTTCAATCTATAAATTCTTGGTACATTTTGTCGTACGAGACTTTCAGTTAACGCCAATGCCGCGTCTAGAATATCTGGCGGAGTGAAAATCTCGCTGTCACTACTCTCTTCTCCAATCATATTTTAATCACTTACAGGATTTTAGTAAACTTTTTTGGAATCCCGAATACAAAAACACGATCGGCAAAAAAATGTATGGGAAGCGCGGGAAATTAAGTTCAAACTACGCATGCGTGCGCCATTTTTTTCACAGTTCGAACTGCGCATGCGTGCGCTTTTTTTTCATATTCAGCCTAACACCATAGACTACTTTAATGAAATAATAAAAAAAAAGATAGCGGTATTATGAGTTTTATTCTTAATTTTATGTATATGCGTTTATAAAGTGCGTCTGTATAGAACCGTCTTTGAATTCGTAATTCGAATTTTTCGATTTGAGTGTATATAAAATACTATATGTATATAATTGGTGGCAGATCTACATTTTCTGATTTTTTACGAGCGAGCTTTCTGGCTGGAGCTCGTCCCAGAAAACATCCTTGCATGCATGGTGCTTGCATGCTGTTTGCATTGAGTACATTTTAGAATAAATGATATTTATTCAACATGACTGCTTTGATAAACCAAACTATGGATAAAGTGTTTATTACTTTTGAATATTCGGGATTATGTTGATCACGATAAAACACTTTCAGAATTTTGATTATTATAGAATTTGCAATACGTACAAGTGATGTTAGGTAAAATGATATTTAAAAAAATTGCAACAAATATTGCTTAGAATTAGCAATCAGGGTTAGATAGCGGAATGTTAAATGTCTAGTTATATTTATGAATATATTGAAAGCTACCTGAATGTCTTGACTCTGCCGTCGTTGGTGGACACTTTCACCGTCTCCTGGTCCCATCCGAAGTAATGCGCCATCGTTGACGTACTGTTCTTGCTAACGACGCCATCTGTGCACACTTCGTCTGAAGTCTTCACTATGAACACTATGTAGAAACCCATTGGGAATCTGTCTTGCTGAAAATATACAAACAATATTATTTAATACGTAAAACACGTACTATTTAATTATTGTGGAGCCAAAAATGTAACGAAAATACACATACATTAAAAACAGGCAGTCTTAAAACATAGTTGCCTCACAGCTCAGTGATATCTATTACTAGTTTTTTTTTTTTTTTTAAAGTCAATATTGATAAGTGTTGAGTGTTTCTTTTCATACAACTAGGAGACAGAACAAGCAAGTGGCCCACCCGATGTAAAGTACATATCTTGCCTACAACAATGTCTTACTGCGTAGGTCACATCCACAAAGAACATAGCCTACACGGTACAGCATTGCGCCCGTCATCTTGAGGCATAAAGACGTTAAAGCCTCGCGTGCCCGTAATTCACCGGCCTCTACTACTCTTAAAATTTCCCTAAGACTCATCTCCCCCGTCTCCATCAGTAAAGGAACTGATTCCGTAGCCCAGCAGTGTAGGATCACGTCTGATCAACTTGTAATAAAATTGCAGTGCGATCACAACAGATGGATACGACGAAAGTATACTTTCCGTTCTTAGCAACAAACATATCTGCGACCTCATTGTACAGGCTTTTTGTCCTAGTATGAGGAACAGAAATACCTAGGGTACAATTCTGCCATCACTAGTTTATATACATAATATAAGATATAATGTAAAAGGACCCATGGCAGTCTTTGTGACCCTACAATACAGGCTTTAGTCTTTAGTGTAGGGGACAACAACTTCCTTACAATTTTACAATAGAATGTATAAATATGGACCAGCAACAGTTCTTTGAATAAATAAATTTAAATTTTATCTCATCTTATCTTAAGTCTACGGGTATCTACAAATGTAATAATACTCACAGTAAGTGTTATTCCTCCACGTTTGGTCATGGTCAGATAATATCCGTCGTACAGAATGTCTCTCTCGTTGTCGAAAACAGGACACTGGAACAATTTACTTCTTTCAAAAATAAGTTACAAGTAGAAGTAAATGACTCGCGACATTTTACCCTTCTAGGATTCACCTCTGATCACTACTCAGGGTGTGGATCTTATAAGGATCACCTACTGAGGGGTAGTCCAAACTTTCGTTCGGCCCATGCCCACGTGACAGGTTGCAAGCCCATCGCCGCTTAGCGGAATACTAGCCAGTGTCACGTGACATTCGGATCGTTGCTCCTAAGGAGATGCCGGTAAACTCACGATGTGATCTTCGTCGTCAGAACATGTGGATGTGTCAAATGCCGAGCTTCCGAAATACAGACAAAGACATAGGTGACTGGATTAGAACCAGAACCTCCAGATTTAAAGGCGAGCTCGTACCTACTTAGCCACACAACTCTTTAACATCAAATATTTATCGAATAAATATATCGGAAATATCATCTCTGTGGCATTACCACGGGTTACTGTAGTAAAGTTACGTATTTACACTCGTTTGTAAAATAGACCAGAGTAAATTGTACTAGAGGTGAATCCCCGAAGGAAAAAAGGTTGTGAGTCTATTTATTTATTTTAAATTGTACTAGCTTCTGCTCGTGGTGCCCGGATAACCAAACCATGCACAATATTGTACTCCCACTGGGGATCGAACCCGGGACCTCTGTACCTGACACCGGTGGGCGGACCACTTGACCACAGAGGCGGTTAAATATATTCAATATAGATAAGTACTCACCGAATAGTTCTGAATAGATACAACCGCGCATATATCATCATCCGACTCGATGAGGACTATGACACTCTTAGGCCGCGACATCCAGCCCTGGGGCTTGTATAGATTCGCCATTTCATAGTATCTGGTAACATTCAACATCAATACATTTTAGTGATACCTTCTTTAAAGGATGACTATTACTATTACTAAGACTACACGCTGTCTATCTATACGTCTGTCACCTGTAAAGGGTTATATCTTTTTATTCGTAATCGGTAGCTGATTTTATTTTTCAGAGAATGAGTTATAATGGTATTCTTGGCAAATTATGAAAAAGGTGGTCCCTACGAAAGAAACGTACGAAAGAAACTTTTGAACGTTTTTTACTTTAGTAAGTGAAGACGGCAATACCTTTTAAGCACTTTGTGTACAAATATGATAGGGATCCGATTATGTTTTTTTTTATGTAATAAAGAAAATAACTAACAATGAAATTACGAAATCTGAACATTATATATCTATGAAATTTCAATTTGAGGAAAAACTTTTATCGATACTGAAGCCACAAAAAAATCTAAATTTTATTTGAATCAGATGTGCCATTTCAAAATTAACGATCAACAATTTTTATGCTGGAGAGCGAAGTACCTATCTGTCTAACATGATCTGCTCTGCATCATTCAATTATTAAGTACTACCTACATACCTGTCTAAAATGCTCTGCTCTGCATCATTCAATTCTTCATGACACTTGTGTTTCCGTTTGAGACTCTGCGTCGACAGATCAGCCAAGTTGTTCTTGTTCTGATCGAACGTGTAGTAGTAATACTTCGGCTGGGAAGGAGTGCTAGTCAGGTTGGTGGTTTGGTTCAGCTTTATCACGAAATCGTTCACTGTGGTGACCGTTATTGTGACTTTTATGGGGTCCGGTGACGATGTCGTCAGGTGGACAATCGGCGGCGAGTTGAGCGAATCTGAAAGGGGGTAGCTTGTCGGTGAGATCGCCCTTTATTGCGCGGGACACCTGATACTTACAAGAGTGAAGTGTTTCATTATTTTTTTATTCAAATCGTTATTTCTTTTGTTTTTTGATAATTTATTTATTTGGTACATAAAACAAAACACGATGCGTGATAAATTTAGGGTTTACAACAAAAAAAAATCAAGCGTGATTCATCTTAGGATGTATCTTTAAATGTTTTTTTATGTAAGCTAGTGGTCAAACGCTTAGCTGTCACCAAACAAAATATGCTTAGTAATTGATTCGTTATTTAGTTTGATTTTACCATGATTTGTTGATAAAAACAGTAACAGACTCACGACTATTCCCCCTTCGGGGATTTGCCTGGTTACTTACTGATCACAAGTAGATGTTGATTATGAGGATCACCTACTAATGTATAATAAAATGAATAATAGTTCAAGTGATTAACGTTTCGATATCTTGTAAGTACAAGGTGTGCCATAATAACAGTGATATAATGATCAAATCTATTTACGTATTAAAGGGCCACAGTAGACCCTTATCCATCTGCCATTGACTGAAGCGTGAAAAGAGAAAAATATATCACTTTGGGAGGATCCTTATCTATATATTAAGCAAAAAAAACTTCGGACGCATTTTTAGTCATGTTGCGCGCATGAAGCTGGGTAAGATATGGCGTAGTTCATTTTTGTATGGTGGAGAGCGTAAAAAGAAAAAAAAACGTAATTTTTACAGTGGAACAATTCTGGTATTTAATACCAGGAATTAAAAAATAATTTAATTTGAATAAAACTATTAATCAAATAGTATTAAAGTGGTTTTTTTTTTTCAATCTTTCTGAGCCGCCGCCATGTATCTGAAATGGCTCTTTAGCGACCACTAACGTGCCTTCCGAAGCAAGGAACCATCATACTTATCGGACAATCAGATGGTACAAACGAAGAACATATTGCAAACAAACATCACAAAGTTGTGCTGGGATTCGAACCCAGTACCTCCGGATCGAGTCACACGCCCTACCACTAGACCACGGAGGCGGTTTCGGCGGTAGAACTCTTCAATGTAAAGGATGTATCATACCACATGAGTCTTCATCTTCCGCGATGCTGTTATGTGGACAGAGTGTGCGGGATATGTTGCTGAATTGGACCACATTGTCTGGAGTCTGGACCAGCATTGGTAGCTGCCAGGAGAACACACCTATAAGAAAAAAAAAACATTAAGGCCCAATACCACCCTTCTATACAAATTTAGTTTGTAAAAGAGTTAATAGGCACCTTCTAGGTTATCTTGCTCGATCGTAGACCTCATCCTTGCCTGCGGAAGATTCCAAAAGCTGACCCTCCCAAATAAAAAAAACAATGGCACTCCGGGAGTGCAGATGTGAAAGAGATTGTTGAAGAAACTACTGAGATTATTGGTACTTGAATCTCAATGTGTTTTAAAGTCAAATGTGTCAAACGTGGTGTCGGTAACCGTAACAGTGTAGCGAGATCAATGGTTTTTTCCCATCATAAAAATGTACAACGCGCCTAAAGAAGTTTTCACTTCAAAAAACAAATGGCATAGTATTATTATACCTTTCTGTTGCCTTGCTGTTATGAAGAGCGGGTAAGTCTTGTTCGCGAAGTTGCTTGCAACGGACACTCGCGCTGGTGGCGGCGTTTCGGAGGCGTACACATCCTGCCGATCAAATTCATAAATGGTAGGTACTAGAATCCCCTTAGGGATCGAACCCGGGGCCTCTGAATCTGCCACCGGTGGTACCAAGGTACACAAGGTAGTGGTAGATTGAGAGTATATTGTCATAATTAGTATGCATAACAATAATTAGTACTACACACAAAAGTGTAGGTTAACTATCTGGTACAGAAAAAAATGACGATCTCCGCCGGGACCTCAATATAGACGTCATCTTCAAGGAAAAAGGTAAGCAGGAGCCCATGAGCGAAGGCTTCATCACCAAGTTAACTTCGAGGCAATCCAACTCCTTGACAACATGGACATAGTGAGAAGACTCTAAAGAACCTTTCAAGTTAGTGTAGTGTTAATGATATGTTAATGCAGTGTAAGTGAAAAAGTGTAGAACTTTTTCACTTACTTTTTTATTAACACATTAAAAAAAGTAAATATACCTAAATAGGTACATTATTTATTATTTATTTTGTCAGAACTCAAAATATAAATTTAGGTCAATGCCAAACTACTCATTAGCCTACCACTTAGGTAGATCATAATAAAATTAGGATGTATATTATTATGTACTAGCTGAAAATACCCGCGCTCTGCTACGGCTGAGTAAGAAAAACGGAATTTCTGTGATACCTGACTATAATACAGAGGGGCTTATTAAAACGTTTTTTAAATTATCGCGATTATTATACATAATTATTAACAAAAACGGGTCTTCATCAGTGAGGGTAGTTGGAGAAACTTCTCACAACGACGACGACAGTAGCAGCGAGTACTTCAGTCTACCCGTAACCACGGCCGTTGTAATACGGTGGAAACTGTCGGGAATATAAAAAGATACGCGATGAAGACCGTTTTTGTTATTAATTATGGGCTTATTATACTCCTCGAGCGCACATTGCTAGGGTGGAGCTCCCATACAGGAAAGTATGGCCTACCAACTTTCCTACTTGCTATGCCCCGTGGAGCAGTGTCCTTAGATCTAGAGTTGCTTAGGTCGAGAAAGGTTTTAATGTTTTGAAATGTTTGAATCGAGACGGAGATTAAAAACAATCATCAATTAACATTATTCACACAAATGTTTGTCCTTGGTAGAAATTATACCCACAAACTACAGGGCAGAAGGCAGAGCTACTATCAAATGAGCTTATATAAGACTTGTAGGTAGATAGGTGCTAGGTAGGACTGTATTTGACGTACCCCAGCAAACTCCATGATGTACTCTGTGTGCTTGTCCACAGACACTTCATAGTTGACTCCATACTTGTATCTGTGGCAGGATACAAAAACTAAGCATAATAATAAACAGATGAGTGCATGGACAAAATTTTACTGTCTTACGGAGTAAAGGACATGTGAGAAAACTCGGGAACTGACATTCATAATTGGTTGCAGCATATTACAATAAAACCAATCAAAACTTAATTTTGTTTTCAATGCAGATAATAAATGCAGTTTGATTGGTGGTAGGACTTTGTTTATGCCTGCCGGTAAGTTACCACTGTCAAACCCAAATCTGTCTCCATAACAGCAATTCTAAATTTAGTGTACCAGCATTTAGAGGTATTATAGCTAGTTCCTCAGTCTTTTGAGGATTCCGAGTAATGTGAGTGAGTACCACCTTTGGCTTAAAAAAAGCTGCCTTTTTTAACCAGTTTAATTGACACATCAACTGCATCGTAGCCATGTTATAGCTGTGCTGTGTACCAGCTTATGAAAATTATCATGAAATGGAACTATAAAGTTATGGTGCATGCTACCAATCAAAATGAGATTGGTCCACTTTTCTACTACAAGACTGTTTTATTGTCAGACAGTCATATCAGCTTCACAACAATCCATATTGTAAATTCTAAAGTATTTTTATTTGTCTGTAACCTTTTCACTACTAAATAGCTCAACAAATCTAAATGATAGGCATGGTATAGTCTAGGTACCATGTAAGCATAGCCACAGACAAGAACATTTTTTTTATATATTTCCATTCCGATATAGTGGATACAAAGTGGCGAATCTGAGTCAACATCAATTTTACAGGTAAGTAAGTATATCTGTGTCTATGGTGCTTTTCAGTTCTACTTAAAACATAATAAAAATCTAGATCAGTTTCAGAAATATTGAAATTAATTTCTTTTCTTTTAAAAACTTATTTTCATTTTATTTTATTTTATTTGGGAAACATAAAATATATAAAAAGGTAAAAAATTTGGTAAAAAATAATTCCTAATCCAACAAAGTTTATACATATATTTACCTAATTCACAGATTAATGCTTGTATTTTGATTTGTATTATTTTGTGAGAAGGATTTAAGCAACACAACACAGATACCCGTTTCAGATAATATCTGCAGAATTTAATTTGAATCAGATGTGCAATTTCAAGATAAGAGAGAAGAGAAGTCAAAATATATTTGTATGGGAGAGTACTACTGGACCTTATTATACAAGTTGGAAGTGCAGATTCACATAAAAAACAAATATGACTCAAAGGTAATGTAAGCAAATTGTATTGTATTGTCTAGCTAGATTAATAACACAGTGAATGCCACTGACCTAATTAATTACAGGTTTTATCTGTGAATAAGTAAAAAAAGTTTTATCAAGGTTCACTATGATTCATTCTTCAAGATACGAACAAATGAACCTAGGTACCAGACTATAGGGCATTGGCCACAAACCTTACAATATAGATAGGTTGTCCTACCAGAAGGAATTTTATACAAGTTTAGGGACGGCATATTCAAAGAAAATACGAATTACTTACGTGTTATTATAGTTGAAAACTATCTCTTGCGGTATATAGCTTTGCTGAGAACTGTAACACGGTAGACACAGAAAGCAACTAACTTTTATCCAATAGAAAAGTGTCATAATGCAGATTTATCGATTTAGAAACGAAAATGTTTTTGCGCGTAGCCGTTTCATGGGTACTGTATCAGTAGATTATTGTTAATATTCGTATTTTTTTTTAAATCGATTCGATACTTTTGTAAAACGAAAACGAACCCAACCAATTCCATAACAAACTGCACTTTACTACCGATACCGATACCGAGTCGTGTTGCCACCACCTGATTTTATTTTCCCCGACTCATGAAATTTCCCTAAACTAGATACTTTTCAAATTATTTTCCCCTAAACCTTTATTCTGAGAATAATAAACAAACAGGTGAATCAATAAGTATTAAACTACATACTTTACATTTATACCTAAAATGCATCCAAAATCCATTGTTTCGGATTCCAAATCTAACTCTTCAGTGTTTTTTTTTAATATTTATTTTTTTATTTTTACCCTCAATAATCCCCTAAATTATTTTATACCCCACATATCCTCAAAAGGTTATCAAATCCCCTAAGTCTAGGGGAAAATACCCTAAGGTGACACTGGTCGTACCGAGCCGACCGTCACTCACCGTCACCGTCACCGTCAGGCGGTTCGATTGTGTCACTGACATGAAACCACAAACATTATTTTTTGACCTGCGGGTAGAAAACCACAGTTAGAAGCTTTTTGGAAGGTTTTTTTTATATGTCATAGGGCATTTTTTTATGGGGAAGTGCAGCAGATATCATTTTTATTGTGCAGAAGAGAGCTGTACGGGCAATTTATAACTAGTAGTTCACCCCGAACTGAGATCTCGTGATGTCTGATTTGTGACTGAGATTATTTCTTAAATAGAACGTGATTTACAAACGATAAAAATATGCATTCAATACACACTTTCTTTGTTCTCTTTCTCTTGTTGTTAATATATTATAATATTCTAACTAACATGAAACAAAGGTTGATGACGTTTTGAAGGTGCTCTCAAAACGTTGCCTTTGTAGTCGTGGTTTAAAAATCTAGCCCTTCAGCCTACGGATGTCGCTCGGCCCGCCGCCGTGACCGTTTATATGTAAATTTTTCAATAATTTTGCTCATTAATGTGCTATTGACCTGCTCAGCAATTTTCTCTCTTTTCGCCTCTTTATTTTTCTTGTTTAATTATATTTTTCACCACATAAGCACCCAAACATTAAGAAGGTATCGCGGTCGCAATGCAAGATCCTTTGTTCCCTAGAGTTTATCGATTCTGCGAGCTATGTGGCCTGCCCGCCTGCCATTTCAACTTTCTGATTCTGAGGGCTATGTTAACTGTGGTTCATCTACGGATGTCCACATTTCTGTTTTTATCACGTAGTGAAATTACAATCATAGCTCTTTCTATAGCTCGCTGTGCGACTTTGAACATATCACGAGGCCTATAGCTAGCGACTACGTCTCAGATCCATAGGTCATCACTGGCAACACACACTAATTGAAGACTTTCGTCTTGAGGCTCTGCGGTATCTTTGACGAGAATATATTTCAAAGCTTTCCGAATGCTGCCCATCCGAGTTGGATTATCTTAGTTGGACCATCTGGTCTAGGTAGACGTATGATCTACAACTTCGATAACAGCGTCTCCAATATGGACAGGCATGGGTGCGACTTGATATTATGATGAGTAAGACAAATGTCTTACTCAAGTTCATTTTAAGTCCAACCTACCGGGATGCGATGTTGAGGTATCTGAGCATCTTGCTAAGCTCTTTCAGCGATTCAGTATTATGACAATATCATCAGTAAATCGTCGGTGAGTGATGTAATCGCCATTGAGGTTCCATATTTCCATTTCCATTGGTTTATTTAAAAAAAATGCCACATAACAGAATTATATTCTAAAGCGCTACAATAGCATAATAGTTATTCACATAGAAAAATTTAAATAGGTACAAGAAAAAAAAACTAAATATTTACACAATTATCAAAGGTTTTTTTTAATCACTAAATATGTTAGATTAGGTACATTAGATTACACCTGCACTAGAGTATCAATATTACCCACATAGAACCCACGTAAAATGCGGCATATGTACATTATTTGCTCATAAAGTCATCGGGTTTCAAGGGAATGGAATCCCCTAGGATTCCATTCCCTTGAAACCGGTACCCTGTACATATTTTATAGTATACTCGTATAGGAATATGGGTAATATCCATACGCCTTTTTATACAGAAAACGCAGGAATTTTTTCTGCACCTTTTCTACCATCGAGCCATACGTTCCTTCATGCGGATTCCGCACACTAGTACTTGATTCGAGTTTTGACCTTATGAGCGAAGTGTACAGAACTTTGAGGGTATTTGGGTTCGAAAATTTTCTACTATTTCTGGTAATAAATCCTAATTTTTTGAAGCCATCACCTGTAAGTTTCTTTATTTGATCATGGAACGTAAACTCAGGGTCAAATAAAACACCTAAATCTTGAACTGTTCGCGGTCTCTCCAATAATTTGTCTGATAACTGATAAGGCATGATTATGGGTTGTACGGCTCTACTATAAGTCATTACTTGGCATTTGGCAGCATTAAGAGTTAGGTGGTTTTCATTAGACCACAATTGCACTGCTTCTAGATCGCGTTGCATAGCACGGCAGTCATCAATGGATCTTATTTTGCGGTATAATTTGTGATCGTCAGCATATAACAAGCAGTTTGAATGATTGAAGCTCTTTGTTATGTTGTTAATTATTATTGTGAATAGCAGGTGATGATCCTTGGCTTATTCCAGACCTAGTATGATAATAATGGGAGTCAAAGCAACCGAGTCTTACGAATTGTAAACGATTTCTCAAATAATCCGCAAAAAAACGTAATATTTTAGGAGCAACCCCAAACTGACTTAATTTATTTATGAGAATATCGTTGTCGATGTGATCAAAAGCCTTTAGGAAGTCTAGATACATAACGTCTACTTGCGTGCTACAGTCAAGTTCTACCGAGATAAAATCAACAAGTGTGAGAAGATTTGTGTTGACCCTTTCTGAATGCATGTTGAGCGTCATCTAGTAGAGGTTCGACTTGCTTGTATATTTAAGAATTCAATGCACTCTCAAACAAATTATTGATGCTATATCCTTACCAGTCCATGAGCTTGAATATATCCTCCAGTGCGGAGGTGAACAGTTTTACAGAGATAACGCCTCCCTGTCTCATCCCTTTTAACAATAGGATAGGGATTATGCTCTGGTCCTAGAGTCGGATAGACATGGTGGCTTTGCTATACAAACACTTACGCACTCACGCACGTAAGAAGATAAACATCACTATTGTAACAAAACTAAAATAACTAAGAAATAATGTACTTAATACTAACTAGTAGTTCGCCCCGAACGGAGATCTCTAGTTTGTGTTAACTACGGAGATTATTTCTCAGATAGAATGTAATGAACAAACCAACAAACAATAAAAGTGTACCTACTATATTTACACCTTACTTCTCTTTTTATCAATATCTTTTTATTTATCTGAGTGTTCGGGCTCTCTCTCGTTGCTAACTCTCATTCTATGCAAAACCAGAATGAGAGCAAAGCTCCAAACCTCTGACTGTACTGTACCTACGTCATATTAGGTTGGTAGAAAACTGTAAGTCACTGCTTACTAACATGAAACAAAGGTTGAAACGTTGAAAGTACTCTCAAACCGTTGCCTTAGCGGTCGTGGATGTTCCCTACTTAATGTTTAATGTTATAGAAATTGCTCCAACGTACTTAACAGCCCTAGCACGCTACTACAAAGAGTATAAAATAAAGAATCCATCCGTTCTCTCCACCTGGTACCAAAATATAATGAACGCATTCTATCTGTGCCTAACTTTGTAAGAACGCATTTTTAGTAAGCGAATTACAGTGACGGCTCCGCCATGCTGGATTGTCACGGCCAATCAAATTCAAATATTATGATACCGGTTATTTGCTACGCTCTGATTGACCAAAAAGCCAAACAGGTGCTATGCGTCATCCGCCATTACTGATTTACTGACTAGTGTGTGAAAGTGATTGTGTTCTTTGAATAAAACTTTGAATTACAGTGATTATATTGTGTTATCGAGTTGTTTTAATGTATTAAAAGTGTTAACAAACATGACGGAGTGGTATAGAATGAAGAACAAGCATAATTCTTCAGAGTTATCAATTGAAACTTCGTGTGAATTATCGGACCCTTCTATCTTTTTCTCGGACAATTTGAGTCCTATTCAGGCGGCTATATTGCCTAGAAAGTTGGATTTTACTTCATTGGATGATGACGACGGCATTAGAGACGCTTCTCTGCCTCCGGATCCTCATAGTCCGCCATACAAAAGGGTTAGGGCTCTCAGGTAAGCAAAAGCTTTCTCCATTGAAATTCCAGTCACAAACAACACGTAACGCTTGTAAGTGGTATTTATTGAGTCGCCGTGCATTTTCCGTATATAAAACACTCATAACTTGTCAGAAAATTATTTGTTTTCTGTGTATCATGTCAATACTTTGTGTACACTTGATTTTGTATAGGCTCACCAATTTCTAGTTAGCCTTACCAAAACTAATAAGCTGCATAGAACCACCAGGTTTATTTGCAATATTTTTGTTGTTTTAGCAACTCCAAGTAAAAACGAATTCAATCAGTATGTGCATACACTAACAATTTACAATGGAAGCAGTCAGACTGCATGTTACAACAGTATAAGGTACCTACCTTACTCAACTGTTCCAGACCAGAGTATATTATGCTAGCTCCAATAATGATGCTTTTTATAAAACACCTATTTTATAACAAATTTAACTTAACCATATATACAAGTCTCAACATGTTCAAATTCCCACTCTGCCTTTTATAATATACATACCTACCAACACTAACCACACTATCCTTCAGATTCAAAAACATTGACCTGGTAAACAGGCTGTGAATGGTGAAAGTTATTTGAGTAAATGCTTTTTATTTTAAGTTAGAGAAATCTCACTAGATAACATGTCTATTATCCTTCTGCTTATTTTAGTCTGCTTGGATATTTTTCACTCTGTTGTGCTGGACTGACTATGCTGTTATTTGGACAGATAAAGTTTCAGTCCAGAAACAACATGAGGTATTAAATAAATACCTATATCAATGTATATCAATAACTATTACTAGTCCACTGCTAGTAAAACACTATCTAGCCCCAAACTAAGTAAAGAAAATAAGAATACTCTTTATACTTACATCAAAGCTACTCTTTATCTGGGTACAAATGGGTGACGCGGCATAAAGAATGTTAATGTAAAATAATCACATTTCTGCTCTTAGACCCTTAAGGTTGTCTTTTGTGCATAAATTGCTGTAAGCAGATGCTTATATAGTTAAAGCTTTTATTCAGTAAAATTGCTAAGATCTTTTGAAAATGCGCAAAACAAGCTTTCTGCTTTAATATATGAATGAATTTATTGGCCTTTCAAGTCCATAACTTTACATAGACACACTTAACACCTAAACTATCTTACAGCTATATACAACATTAGCAAAATTCTGCTGAACTTAAAACTAGAAATAAAAAACTTCAACAACAAAGTAATAGAAAATAAATTTTAAAATGATAAAGTTTTTGGAGTATGATGGCTTTCTAAAATAAATGGTTATAGTATTTAAAAAAGAAAGTCCAGAAGTAACAAATATTTGTTATGCTAACACAATAATGAGTTACATATAGGCCATTTGTAACTGTCCTTCGGTAATCTGACTGATTCCTTTGCACTTTTGTGTGTTTTAATCATACATTTTATTTAATAAAGTTAAAAACATTGAAATAAAAAAATCAAAATGATTATTTATTTGATTAAAAACTGATTATTGTCAATCAATCAATCGGATCATCTGCAGGCATGAGAGGGTTAGTTGCGGTTAAAAGCCTCTAGCTTGTGCTATTTGCACTGGAATCTTCTATTGAGGGGACTATCATGAGGTTTTACGTAGGAGTTCCTCTTTTTTTTTTTTATTGTATGACAACGAAACTTTTAGCCTTCATCTTACCTGATTTTTCAAGTTATGATAAGGCCGAAGGTGGAAGCGCATTTCACCCGGAATCCTCAACCAGCTAAGGAACTGGCTATCTTACCTCTAAATGCCGGAACACAACAATTTTTAAGAATTATTGTTATGGTGTCAGACTCTTGGGCTACCTTTAGCGGAATTATTGGCCTTAACTTCAGTTCCTCCTACTGCAATCCTGCAGATGTAGGGTGTGCCCAAGATTTCGCGGGGCAAGGGCTGCCAAGGTCTTCAATCAACTGGTAGGCAGTGTGCAGTGGGGCAAATGCATTGAGATGGGTATGGGTGCAGTTCTCAGTGCAGTCAAACATTTGAATAGCCAACTGCACTTACCATGAACCTCATCTAGAATTTACAAATCACTAGATAGACTGCTTATTATCACTTATTGGATTATGTAGGTATTTCAATAGCTACCTGAATTCAATAGTACTGTTTTACTATTACTAGCCTAGGTGCTGTCATCTCCAACACCTAGTTAGTTCTATGCCTGTTTAGGTAGTGGAGAACTAAATTATACAAATCACTAGTTCATACATTCCTATTTATGGACCACCAACACCAAGCTACAAGAGAGTCTATGATTCCCACAATCATAGACTCATTGAACCCGTTGTAGGTTGGTATTAAAGAGATTAAGAGCCCATAGTACTGCTGAATTTTCTGAATCCTTGCATTTGAGAGTGAGTGGTACCTATTTTAAGGTTTTCTAATTACTCTCTGTATGGTATGGTGTACATGTAATTTTTGGTATAGTCTAGAACAATATCTGTGCAAAACTTTAGCTTAATCTATTAAGCAGTTTAATGTGTCAGTGTAAGTAATATCCAAATAAACTTTGCATTAATAACAATAGGTAGTACCTATACCATATCTAATAGGATTTATTTAGGAGTACTGGAAAAAGAAAACATGGCATACTAATCCCACCTAGTGTGGGAATAGGCACACAAATGATGATGAGTAGGGAGGTTGTTTTTGTAATTATGTTGAAAACAACGTTTTTATCTAAACATTCGCCGCATCAAAATTCGGTTGGAAATCGGTTAGAATACAGTTATCCTCACAATAACATGTAAGAAAGACATATGATCGAACAGCTGTTTGCGAAAAAAACCGCCTACCACCTTGAGATGCAGTTGCAGCGAAATTACACCTTATCATCAACACATTGGGTACGTTTTTGGTTGGCGAAAACGTCCGACTGAAAGTATTTGGCCATGTGAAGCCTTATTTGTGTGAGCTTAGAGTGTGCTTTCAATCGAGTTGTGTTTGGTACCTGGATTTTGTGTTGTTACCTTATTGATGCTAATTTTCACCTGCCTATGATGTCATTGTAGTTTTGATTATTGTAAATCGTTGATGTTTGCTAATCGCACTAGCGTCTGTATTTCCGTTGTGTTGCGACCCTAACATCTTCAAGAAGAGAGTTAGTGGGCACCTCTGGCTAAGCTTGCTCCATCGTTCAGACCCCCATCCTTGCCCACGCATGTTTCGAGGTCTCGACCTTTCTTTGTAAGAGCCGAATTGATATTGGTATGGATACCAATATCAAAATTTGAAAGTAGCTTTTTACTTAGTTTTGGGTGTAATTATAGAACTTTGGAGGCGGCGTATGGTCATGAAGTACCTGGGCACCCTCAGCGAAGTACCTACGTTATTAGGGGCACAGTCACAGCGCATAGTATAACATAAAAGCGGCGATGGGTTTGCAATCTGTCACATATAGAATACTAGCTACTGGCGATTGCCAGTACATCTACATACTTAGTTGTAGATTGTAGATGTTGTATGTGCGGAACGTAAGTGATCCTCCTAAGAGCCTCGCTCCGAGTAGTGATCAGCCCCCCTCAGAACGGGGCGGGGATAAAAATTTTGTCCTCTGTTTTTATCCACATTCGAGAGCATTTTGTCTCCCGATGGTGGATAAAAACAGAGGACAAAATGTTTATCCCCTCCCCGTGCTGAGGGGGCAGAGGTGAATCCTCGAAGGGGAAAAAGTCGTGAGTTCGCTACTCTAGTCACTTTTACATACGAATCATAAATCTCTATAGGCTACCTAGTTATTAACGATAGTTACCTATTATCTTTAAAAAATATATTTCCTATCTCTGTGAGAGAATGTTAAAGGTTTTAATTATTCTTAATTCAATTTGTATGTATGTCTATCACTGAACTCTGAAATGGTTGGACACGTTTGTATGAATTGAGTGTGTGATTGAGTTGGTCCTTCATGGTTAACATTCGCAATACCAATGGGTCTAGCAGTAGGTAGTGGCTTAGAATAAAACTATTTCATTTTCGTTACTGCTGGTTGCAGAAAAATGTGAAATAGCCTTATTCCAACATCTTCCAGTCCAGACCTTGAATTACGCAAGTGTATAGCGGACGTAGCTAACAAAGGCCGAAACATCTTTAAAACGATACAATTGTTTGCAACCCACCCCACCCCTCCTATACGTCTTCCTGGCTATTGTTAATTCACCCCTGGCTCAAGCTACAATAATTGGCAAGTACGCACCACCTGAATATATCGGCAGGTATATTATTTTGTATGTGTAAATAAATATTACTAGACTTTAACGTAAAGCCACCTAGCCCTATGCTATGCAAAACTGATATTTAATCCATACCTATACCATAAGCTTGGCTTAGTTTGGGGATCGATTACGGAGAAGAATATGAATGCCAATTTACTTATTTGTTTTTGTATTTATGTACATATTTACAATAAAAAAGTTCATGCTGTTTTCATAGGTTTTCAGTACGCAGTACTATTATTTATTCTGTGACCATACCAACTTACGATCTCAAAAATGAAACCAGATTTTTTCTCTATAATCTACTTCCAATCCAAGATTAGTTCGTATCCACATTGCACGGTTACTTACAAGCGAAACTGAATCACCGTTTCAGGTTACATACCGTCCACTGCTGAACATAAGTTTCCCAACGCGTCGCCACAAATATCGATCCAACGAGAGGGCTCGAGAACGAGAACCTTTAATCCACAGCAGTTATCGGTTTTGCAAACTCTATGTAGACTATACCAGTAACTTTGCTTGTTAGTGTCTGAGAGCTAGCCAGTAACTTGTTAATGTATAACCTTAATAGACGTGTTAAAAAGACCCATTCTCCTTCCAGATTATTCGACAGCCCTCACACCCCGAAGACCCTGAGAGACAAGTGCTCCACACCGTCGCACGGGTCGCACCATCCGCCTAGGTCTAGGCTATTCCCGCCCAAACTCAACGTGCCGACTGGTAAGAACCAACTGAATCCAAACTGTATACGTGCTGTACTGTGTGCACGCCACAGTCTTTTCGATAGAGTCTGTAGAGATGGCTTATAAATCAGCGTAAACAACTTTGTACAGGCATTTGCAAAGAACCTCAATCGAACATCTCCTAGGCTGATCTCATGTTGTGTCTGTCGTTAAACTGCCATTTTAAAAAGCGGTTACAATTAACGAGATCCCAAGGACTGCCACCAAGGTGTTACCGACACCAAAAATTGACTATTAGGGATTAGCAATCTTATTTCATAGCCAGTTGTATCAAAGACCAGTGATTCGGAAAGTAGCTCAGACAGTCCTTAATCAAGTTGATGTTGGGTCTAGTTTTCATCGGAAACCAAACTACATGCTTTGACTGAAGAAGTAGATCCAGTATCAGGAGTAACCGGATGACTTCTCCGTTGGCTCAATATCCTCTAACTCTGGTCTACTCTATTTAAATGATTTTTAGAATGCTTAGTTTTGTTTTTGATTGAGTGATTTGTCGTAAGCATGATCTGAAATTAATGAGCCTGAACTCAATTAATTTATATATACAACAAAATGTCCTGCTGCAGGGATGTCCCATAATCTTTGTACTCTTATATCTTTGGTTCTCTCTTCAGGCATGCCGTCTGGCTCCAGCAACCACCTCCATCCACCGTCGGATGAAGACAGTGCACTGGGCAGTCTACCACCGGATGAACAAGACGACTCCAGGCTAATGCGGCCTGTAGCCAACATTAACCCCTTCACTCCTGACGGTAAGAAAGTAAAGAAGATAAATACTGTTGAAACGGAGATGCCACCTTCACCTTATTTTTGGTGAATTGTAGCTTCAAGTGAAATACGCGACGATTTCTAGACCGGTGGGTCTATGATGGTCCATCATGACAAGTCTTGTAGACTACCTGACTACATTGACCTGCTATAAAAAGAATAGGTTTCTAATAGTCAGTAGCGGAATAATTAAATATGAAGCCAAGTTGTACTTATTTCAGGTCAAGCTTTGAATAAGAAGAAGCGAGCGTTATCAAAAACACCAACGTGGGATGCCACACCGGAACAGCCCGCTAAAAGATTACGAGTGAGTATCTATTTAATGTGTCCCCCTTGCTTATCCATAACGAAATAATACTGCTCGTAATTTTTTTATTCAAACTACACCCTCGTAATCGTTTTTTTACTTGGCTTGCATAATTTAGTCAACCTCTGGAACTTTTTTTTCTTTTTCACAATTAGTTCTAGACATTTAGACTTGTCTAGACTCTAGGCCACGGGCTCTCCCGCGCAGTACAGGGAGTCGGTACATAATACCACATATGACTGTAATGTATGAAATGTGATATGTTTGTTTATGTTCAGGAATCGAACATATCCCGGTACAACGTGGAGTTCGTGGAGCTGGACGTGATAGGGCGCGGAGAGTTCGGCCGGGTGGCTCGCTGCGTCAACAAGCTGGACGGCTGTGTGTACGCGCTCAAACGGTCGCTCAGGTAACTAACTCACTCACAGACAAACAAACAAACAAACACATCGGGGATATCATATAAGCAATACGACCTTATTCCGTCTTCACCGTCCTTGAGTCCGCCTCTGTGGTTCGCCCACCGATGTCAGACCTAAAGAACCCGGGTTCGATCCCCGGGACAATGTTGTGCTTGGTTTGTTTGGTGGTATCGCTGATGTTGCCCAATCCCCCCCCCCCCAGCGGACACGACCAATGATTGTTTAATATTTTCCAGGCCCGTAGCAGGCTCGGCGGCCGAGCGCGCCGCGCTTACAGAAGTATATGCGCACGCGGCGTTAGAGAAACACGCGCATGTCGTGAGGTACGCTCATTTTATGTTTGTTACTAGGGCACGCTCGCGGCTTCGCCTACTATATATATAATGAGTAGCCCATTTCTCCATTCTCCACATTTATAACACATATTCTCAACTATGTCAACCGCAACAGCTACCTATTACTAATGAAAATATTACTCTATAAATAGTAATAAACTAAGCTGAGTTGGTTACAATCATAAAACAAACAAATATTTCAGGCATTGAAAAGTAACAGATCTTATTTAATTTGTTCTACGCGCATAGCAATATATTACAATAATTACTAGCTACAAAATTAAAGGTAGGACAGACAGTGTAGGCTTAGTTTAGAGTCCCCTCGGCACCTTTAAGAACCCTGAAGAAGGTGAAAGGTATAAAAGACTAAATGCTACATTTGTGTACAGATATTACTCGGCCTGGGCGGAAGACGACCACATGATAATTCAGAACGAGTACTGCGACGAAGGCTCGCTGCAACAGAAGCTGCAGGACGGACCCTTGCCGGAGCCCGAGCTGTTGCTGCTTCTGGCTCACATCGCTAAAGGACTATCGTTAGTTCAATCATATTACTTTTTGAAGTGCTTATCGGCTACCACCATTCATTTTCCACATTACAAGTCTAACACCTTAAATTTTTGGATAATTAATAGGCATTATTTGGTCATCTCACACTCACACTCACCTGAATCAGATCAAATATGTATTTATTTTATTTAATATATAGGTACAGAGGTTGGTAGGTACTTAGTAAACCGGTCAAGTGCGGAAACGCACACCGTCTGACCCACGTTTCAAAGCAATAGAATTCGAGGGTGACATAATCATTTTGATTAAACCCTCTCTACTAAATAAAGATAAAAAAAGCAATAGAACACGGTTTTTGTAGTTTTTTTAATTTTATATTAATTATTTATGGTTATAGCGGCAATATAAATACACATTCTGCAAATGTTAATTGTCTTCCTATTACGGTGCATAAGATACAGCCTGCTGACAGACAGACGAATGGACAGCGGAGGCTTTGTAATAGGATCCCGCTAGCACCCTTTGGATACGGAACCTTAAAAGTCAGAAATGTTATCATTAGATAGATATAATTATTTAAACTTTTTAAATTGCAGTTACATCCATTCCCACCAACTAGTCCACATGGATGTGAAGCCGGGCAACATATTCATATGTAGCAGCGACGGCGATGAGATCGGCTCAGATGACGGGTACGACGATGATGATGAGAGGCACGCTGCGCATCACATATACAAGATCGGTGAGTTGAGCCTTGGTGACTTGTACGACATCCACTGATGGTGGGGTTCGATGAGGTATGCCACGCGAATACTGGACAATTTAACCTTAGTCGCCTCTTACAACATTCAGTAGAATAAATAGGGTGCACAATATACATTATGAACTTCATATTGCACGGTCCGTGGAATCATTTTACTTATCGGGGCATCGGCTGGCCTGTTACCTAACTCTGTTTCATTTGGGTTTCAATTAAAATGCTGATTCCAATTTAAATCGATTGAAACCCAAATGAAACATTGTTAGGTAATCATATCCATATCGCATTGTCGTGTCCATCTAGCGTTGTCATTTATGATGGATATGCATATTATCAAGCTTCACAGCTCAATTGGTTGTGGGTTCAAATCCCAGACATTTGTGTGATGAATATAGATGTTTGTTCCGTGAATGGAAAAAATAAATAAATATTATATCCAATACAACATATTATGTAGTGATAAATAAATGTACGTACGTCCGTTCGACAGGGGACCTGGGTCACGTGACGTGCGTGTCCTCGCCGACGGTGGAGGAAGGCGACTGCCGCTACCTGCCCATTGAGGTGCTACAGGAGGACTTCACGGACCTCACTAAAGCGGATATATTCGCATTCGGTAAGTTACCACCCAATCTTTTACCTTTAAATCCTCTCCATCCTGAGGTGAAATGGAAGAAAGTATCTTATCGCTTAGAAATTATTTCTGCCATGCAAGACGGTCAATTGTTCATTTATAGAGAAGGGCTTAATAGTAGTTTAGACTTACGAAAAAAATTGCCGATATGCATTTTGTTTTCTTCATTTGTTATTTACCTAATACGGTTGAATGTGGACCACTAGGCAACCACTGGTATATATAACTGATAAATTGTTTCAGGTCTAACGCTTTACGAAGCGGCAGGCGGCGGGCCTCTACCTAAGAATGGTCAGGAGTGGCAAGACTATAGAAATGGGAAATTACCTTACCTGCCCAGTATATCGAGAGAGCTCAATCTACTTATAAAGGTAAGGCATATCCTGAGTCATACATTTTAATTTAAGGAACCACCTCTGGGCTTCAAAACGTGCAATTCGGCTCTACATACAGGTTACATATACGAGTAGTATCTAATAACAACAATGTTTTAGATATTTAATGTTTACATTTTCCATATTGTTTTCCTTTGCTCATAAAGATTTAGTCCTCCTTGAGAGGCTGTACTATATGAAATTGGGCCGTGCTTGTAAAAGCTACACAACTAATTTGTGGGTATGTAGTAAGGTCCATATTTTTTTTTATTTTACCATCAATTTGGGTTTCCTGAAACACGATTGAACATTTTCGTGATAGAAAAAAAAACTGTTTTGTGCTCATATTTTCAAATGTATCTACGAAATGTATACTCGTAAAATGCTTATTCGTTTTTGTCACATTCTGGGTATTTGTATTTTTGATAACCATGTAACTAACACTAGTTGTGTTTTCGCCATGATATCCCGTTCCTCCGTTTCACTCAGGTACGTGCGAGTATGTATAGTGCCGTCTTTATCATTCTGCAATTCGGGCAGCCTCTCAAATAGTATTTCCCCTCAGAAAATGGTAGAGCTCGATCCCGTGGAGCGGCCGTCTGCGAACGCGCTGCGCCGCCACCCTCTGCTGCACCCCGCCGGCCACAAGACCAAGTCGCAGCTGAGGAGGGAGCTGGCCGCGGCCAACATGCAGAACGAACTGTTGGCGCGGCAGCTGGAGGTCGCTGAAAGGTACCATACTTTATTGTGACATTTTCTTGGAAAATTTCATCTCTTTGTGTTTTATGATCGCCTGGTACTTTGAGACTGCAAAGCACATTTTCTTAGAAACTTGTATAAAAATTTAAAAGATGTTTAGGATACTTTTGACACAGCAAATCTACCGCCTAACAAACACAAAATAAAAATGGTTATATAATACAATTTATTTGCTGGACCAAATCTCTTTGTAAGCTATGCTTGCCTGGTACTTTATAGGTGGTAAAGATGTCTTTCACACCAACAAGTAGCAACTTAAACTACCAACTTGTACAGAGGTAACTTTGATTTTGGCCGTGATCCACTATGTGAACCCAATGCTGATATCTACAAATACATAGAACAAAATTGATTTAAATTATAACTTGTAATACAACCCACTTTCTTACAATGTTATTCCAATGTTGGTAAGCTTTTTAATTGTTACAGATGCATAAAATCCTTAACGCCCAACCCTATACAAGAATCAGCGAAATTCAGAACGCGTTCAGCGAAACGACTGCAAAATCCTCGCGTAGACCCTAAAGAGATACAATCTGCCACATCGTCGCTCAACAGGAGGGAGAGAAGACCAAGAAAAGTATAGAATATAAGACTTGGACAGAGAAAGAAGATCGACAAATGTGTAAAGAACAAGGTAAAAAACTAAAGAATTCCTAGTGAAAAGGTGCCTTCTAGGTTGCTCCTAAAGGAGAAAATACCTATATGTATAAGTGTATATAATATCAAGACTAACAGTGAAAGCTCCTAGAAAGTTGTGAAAAGTTGATTGTAAAAATCTGAAGCTTACTCCATCCAGTCATTTTCATTTATGAATAATGGTTTCGACTGTCGCAACAGCCGTAGTCACTGGCTCACTCTATGGCGGTCAAATTAAAACCCGACTGCAACATTTTTAACTTCATGGTGTTATAGAAGTAATGAAAGAGTGCGCGCGGCAGAGGTGAGAATACTGAGCTGGATGTGGATATGTGGTACACAGGACTGGATTACATTAGGATCGAATGTATTAGAGGAAGCGTGAAAGTGGCGCCAATTACTGACAACTTGAGAAGTAATAGGTTGGCGAGGTGTGGTCACGTGATCAGGAGGGATGGAAGTCGTGTAGCGATGGATGGATATAGGGGATGAGGGATGATTTTGTGGACAATTCAGGAGTGAGTGATGAGATGACGTCTGAGAGAGGAGAGTGGAGGAAGAAGAAATGTTGTGCCGACTTCATCTAATGTATCCCACATGGAGTGAGTTTGGCACAACATCTCTAAAAGGCAGGAAGATGATGATGATGATGATGGTTTTACAGAAAACACAACCATAAAAAGTATTACAATCTGTACAAGTCTAAAATCGGCATACAGCTTTCATTTGATACCCATAGTGTAACCCATAAAACAATTTGTTCACAATTTTTGATAAGCAACCCACATAGTAACACATTCAAACCAAAAGACAACTCACAAATAAAACTCCATTATGCCGTTTAGGCTGTAGAGGTGCCAACGAAGTAGACATACTTTCGTAAAACATAACATTCCTTCTGAGGCAGTCGCGTCATACTTTTTTTACAACTTGGAGACTGAATAAGCGAGCAGCACACCTGATGTTAATTGCATCTCTATAACGAAGCCTTAACGTGTCTCTCCGCAACGCCGCAATGCTGCTTGGCGGCCGAAATAGTATGATGGTAATACTCCCCCAGACTAGCCCTTTCAAAAGGCGCTCTACTATTCTTAAGTGCGCGATAAATACCCGTTAGTATGTTCGAAGCGGATAAATATTAAAAATACCATAAAAGTACAAAAAAATCCATCTTGACTTGCTCAAGTCTTAAGAGTGAATAGGTTTTCCATAGACAAGTGTGGTGGTCAAACTATTGACTGTTCCGTAAACAAAATCCCATCCAAAAGTTTTAAATTGTTAAAAGATATAATGACATCCAAGACTGATATCAAACTTAGCAAGTTGTTATTAAACTTTGCAAGTTGATATGAAACTCAATGACTATTAACTCATGTAAGCTGGTATTCGTTATCAACTAATATTGAAATTTAAATACTATTGCTGTGCTTCGGTTATCCGAAAAATATTATGAAAAAAGTTATCATCGAACTTAGTAAGATGTTATTAACTTTTAAGTTTATATCAAACTTAGTTAGTAAGTTTGAAGTATGACTTTCAATGTTAAAAACAATAACTTATTTAGTATCTTGTCTATATACCTTGCATATATTTCTTTAATAAAATAACTATGAATTTATGAAATTCATGTAAATTGAATTCATTTCATTCGTTTAGATTTGTATGAATAAGTTTGTAAAGTCAAATCATAAATTCACGGTCAAACATATGTTTATGTTAGTGTTAGATAAAGTTGATTGGTTAAGGCGCTTATGTATAATGAAAAGAGTGTTGAATGAGAGTGAATGGGTATAGTGGTGTACAAGAAGATATGGATGGATTGTATGAGATGATGAGGACAAGAGAGGAGTGAGTGATGAGATGATGTGGATAGAGGAGAGTGGAGGAAATAGACATGTTGTGCCGACTCCACTTAGTGTGGGATAATGGCAGGAACATGAGGTTAAGGTGCTTACATGGGTGAAAAGGTCACATTTAGGCTATCTACTTTTGTTATGTGTCAATATGATAAAACAATTTTACTGGACCTTTGACGTTCTTAAATTGGATAGTAGAAAACATAACGTGTTATTAGAAAAGGTGAAATAAAAAAGTACGCGATGACATGCTTTATTAACAAAAATTCAATTAGGTGAAAATAAATCCTGAAACTAAACAGTTTTGGGCGTACTATTTCTATTAAGTATAAGTACTTTATATGAACCGCTTGGAAACTTTTCATAATGTAAGTCTACATACCTTAACTCTGATATGAGGATTTTTCTTGAAATGTATGATAGCCATAATTCCATTTCACTCACTCTCACGCGGACTTGTTTAGACATAGACATAGACATTCATTTATTTACTATTATAACACACATACACAAACATAACAGAATGAAATTGACAAACAGAAAAACACGAGTAGGTACTATGTGAATACAGTTTGTGCTGTGTGGTACAGCAGCAAATGGGACACAACTCAGCATTATGCCTCACTGCAACACAAGTCAGCGCTGATATTCTGTTGTGACCCAGCCCACTCAATCAACCTCATGAAGTGAGAGAGAACATTTAATATCAATAAAATCATAGAAAAATGTATGATGGGAAAATCTATAAAATATAAAATAAAAAAAATAAACACATTAAAATTAACATAAAATAGAAAGTAAAATAATAGATAGAAATTGAAAATACACACAGAGATACTAAAGTATTCAATATTGTGTTAGGAGTACATGCATACCTATACAGATAAATATATGACGTGATACCTTTTAACAGGTGAAGGGCGCGCTATAATGATGTGTCCCAGACAACCCAGTCTTCGACAACGTCAACACATGTATTTTATATGCCACCGTTTTGTGTTTACAGTAATGTAATAGATTCCCCGTGAGCCTCGTGCTGTACTTACTCCGAGAACTATTAAGTTTATTATACAGGTGTTTGTTTCGCGTTGTCTCTCACACAATTGGCCAGTGCAAGCGCCTTAACATCATTTATTTAATGACAATTTAATTTATCTCTTCTTATCATATAGTTTCAAATAAGTGCCTTCGTTTGTGATTACGTCTCGAATTTAAAATTTGTAAAAATAATGTTAAAAGGTCCTATTTTCACGAACTTATAAACTTGCTGGAGCTTTGAAGCTTCAGTCGGTGGTTGCTCCGGCTCAGGTACGCGTGCGATGGTTTTGTTTGGCGAATTGAAGCTTTGAACGCATTGAACGTCTGAAGCTACGATTGACTGAACTAATAAAAGTTCTGTAGGCCCAGAAAGTTACGGTTGGGTTGGTACGTCTTGCTTCTGCGCTTAGTAGCTTGTGGATTCGATTCTCAGGATAAACACTTGTGTGATATAGGTGTATTGTATTGTATTGTATCGTAAGTATGTATTTACATATAAAAAGTATTTTCTATCCGTTATCTAGTTCCCGTATACAAGCTTAGCTTGTTTTGGCGCTAGATGGCGCTGTGTGGAATGAACGTCCTGTTATATTCCAAAAAAACATTCATACTGATATAAAAAAAATGGTTTAATTCGTTACACGTAGTATGTGTAGTCGCGAATTTCGCTGTCATGAATCCACTATTAGTTTTGTTACAATTCACCTAAGCCCAGCTAAACTCGTACCCTGACCGGACCGTTCACCAAAAGTGTTTGTTTGTAAAAATAGGCGTTATGCTAATAATTCTTCCATAAAATTTTTGTGATAAGTTTGAATGTTAGTTGTAAGCTCTTTAAGGCTTTTTTTTAAGCTCTTCTTCTTTAAGGCACAGTTGCGAACAGCTCTGAACCTTTTCCATCCACCGTTTTGTTGAATAAGGTTCAATTTGTGATTATTAATGTTTGTGCCTCAAGAGATATATAAAGGCGGCTTTTGATGTTATTTGATACATGAATTAAACATGATTTCTTAAAGTTTTGTTGTAACTAACGTGGAACACAATTGTTTCAACCTGGGTTGAGATTTCTGATAAAGGTCTTCAATCAAGGCTGAAACTAGTGAAAAGTGATTTTTTAAGTTGTAAGTAATAAATCAAGTACTTGTAAGTTATTTTGTTTAGTATTCTAGAGTATTAAATAGTTATTAACTGAGTCAGCACATTTTTGAACAGAATGTTTTTGACATTGAATATTCCTATTTATAATAACAAGTATATGTATAGATGTATAAACGAATTATCAATAGGTTTAAGTTTATATTTAAGTTCTTATCATTCTAGTGTTTCGATCGACTAATACTAAATCGTTAATTTATTAATAAGTATAAATCTAAAAAATAAAAATAAAAAAAATGTTTTGAGACATACTAGATACTAAATAAACCCATCTATTTTATCAACTTGATATTTAACTATTATTTTGATGGTGAGTTTTTTTATTACATAATTGAAAAAACAAAAATCGGTTCAGATGTGACAAGTGAGCATCCTGTAACATTTAAAATAGTATATATTATATTTTGTATATTATAACCTCAAAAATATAAATTAATATTAAATAATATTAGTTTTTTATCAAATGTTATATAGTCATACTAACACTTTGATTATTGGAAGCCTACCTACTATACTAAGAAAATATAAAATAGAAAGCCTACCGTTTAGTACCTTCGAAATATGAGCGAAGCAATAAGATCATAACTATTTAGTGAAGTTTGTTAGTTGAACTTCTCGGACGAGTAATATATAATTACATGTACTAAGTCTGATGTAATTACATTAAAATCGTATGAATCATTTTGTATTTTGATATAAGTTCATATAAACCATAAAAAAGGGCTCCACTGTCTTCGTACAACTGCTAAAGTGACATTTAGTGATTGTGGCGGCGCTGTTGTCTCTCTACGTGTACGGCTATAGTCTCCGATGTATTCCTAAGTTGTGTATTTATATTTTGTTGGACCAAGTCCGACCTGATAGATTTAGTTTGATCTCAGGTTTTATTTGTTAGCGTCCCGATTGCAGAGCGCTGTGCGAGCGGGTCGACGCTCTTCAGGTACGGAACCCTAAAACAATTATAATGAATTCCCATGCCACAAGTGTATAGTTCTCTCACTCTGTCGGGTAGCGTGTTGTCTCGTCCACACAGCGCGCTGTCTTCATGCGGTGACTTATAAACTGTTATTGAAAGACTAGAAAATTGTTATCAGTGTTTGATACAGATATCGTTTCTGGTTAGAAAATAACAACGTTTGTATTGTACAATCAATGGTAGGGTAGTTTTGTTGGCGGAGGGTATATTATGGCAACTAAAATTATTTATTATTTGTGATGCCTTTCAATTTGTTTTTTTATCATTATCGCATAATTTCCTAGTGGGCTAGAGTGAAAAATAATTAACTTGATTAAAATAAACGGGATCTAAACTAACATTCTAATCGACCTCGATGCTTGCCCAGGCACGTTTCGAGGTCAAAAGCTGACCCATCGTAAAAAGTGATGTCTTTATAAACCAGTCTAAGTCCAGTAAAAACTTAATCGATACTCAATTGTGGGTAATTCTGAGGTTGATAAATAAATGCTTCTAAAATTAAAAGATATTATGTGCTAGTTCAGTCGACGATCGAAGTATTCCCGAATTGTGGGAACCTACATGTTAAATTAATGTTTTTGTATATTTGCTTTAATGTATCAAATAAATGTGCTTGTTTCAATATTATTTGTCATGTTTTATTTATATACTAGATGACAAAATATATTAATTCAAATGGTTGTGCCCTCGGTATCATGCGTATATTATATCAATCAGTTACATCAAATGCTCACGGTAGCTTCCTTTTGTAGTGTAGGTATTCGGTAAGAAAGGATTTTGGTAAATTACCACAGAATGACGGAAAAGTAGTCCCGAAGGTGCGCTAGTAGGTGTCGCCACTTTTTTTTTTTATTTCATGCATATGGTGTCTGATTGTAGAACATATAATTAAGTTTTAAAAACTAAAAAGAAAACAGGCTTCAATGAAGAATATGATACGATTTCATTTACCTGGATGACGTATTTTTTCCAATTATTTAATGACAGATGGACGGACAGACAGACAGACGCGTGATCCTATATGGGATCCGTTTTTTCCTTACTTTTGAGGTAATACACCTAAATCGCTTCAAGTGTGCCTGTAATATTTGAAGAGTTCCCTCGATTTTTCCAGGATCCCATCATCAGATCCTGACCTGATGTCAATGGGACCACATGTGAAGTATAAAATTTTTGAAACAAAACAAATAATTTTCCCCGATTACTCGAAGACACCTATACCTTCGAGTAATCGGGGAACATACATAAAAAAAAAGATTCCGACGCATTGAGAACCTCCTTTTTTTGAAAGTCGGTTCAAAATAGGAATGAAGTAGGAACATCTATTTCGTTCGACCAACATGAGTATAGTTATGTATCGGGAAGACGTGGCTTGCAATGACTACTGGGTGCATAACACTGACCTCTATTATATATACCTCTATATAGGTACAATGTATAATAGAGTCAGTGGTGCATAAGCATAACAGACAGGTACCTAGTGAAACCATAGTGTAACATTGTACCACAGATTATAAAATACTTTTACACAAATACTTTCAACCTACAATTAATTACACGACCACGAAGCGCGAAGTGACGAAACCCTAAAGGTATCTTCAGGAAACTAGTAAGCTACTCACTAACAGATGGCGTTAGTAAACTCAAAACACTTTAGTTTTTTGATAATAAGCGACGTAAATTGTTTTTTCCTTTTGTTCGTATTTTTAGGATGTTAATCCTAAAAATACGAACAAAACAGGAATCACGTATTATCATCCGACTCATCGGATTACAGCATAGAAAATGATGGGTTTCCATGGTTCAACGAGTCAGTCATCGAATAGTGTAGTCCACACGGAAATATGGTTACTGACAGTTCGACTCATCATAAAGTATGAAAAAAAAAAACGAAAAATCCGAAATTGAAAGCTTAAATAAAGCTACCTTATGCCTGAGTGCTTTAGGATACATTTCGTCCCGTCCTAGAAATGCTAAGTAATTTTATTTTCAGTACCTAATTCTACTCGTTAATAGATGTAGCTGTCCCCTGGTCGTATGTATCCGATCGGTAGAATATAAATAAGCCGTTAAAATTATCGGTTCAGCTAAATCAACGTTGTTTTGTGGGAGAGAGCTCTGTGGTGAATCGCTAAAACTGATACCCCTATTTGACTCAAAACTCTACGTATTTAAGCCTATGCTAGGTATTTATAAGTTGTGTACATTAAATAATTATGTGTTCATTTATTAGTCCTCTCCGCCTTTGCGAGACGAACTCGTAGACATTAGATTTGACACCTCCTAGGATCAGGGGAACACGAGTAACCACTAAAGCTTATAGGTACCTCTTTTTGCTGAAAAGTCTAAAATGAAAAGTGAAAGAAAAAAGCATCGGTTATTGCATTGTTATTAGGGCTCGCGAGGTCTACTGTTCTTACATAATCACTGAATCACTAGTGTTGTACGTTGTTATGTAGGTACTTACATGTTGCTTCTCTCGCAGAGCTCATCAAAGAAAGTAAAAAAAAAGAGCTAACAGCCATTTAAATTATGTAGGAAAACTGGTTTTAAATCATTCATGGCCCATTTGAATATAAAAATAAAACCGTGGCATTCAATCTTAAATTATTGCAAAATACGCGTCAAATAGGCGATAAATAAAATAATTATGACAAAACAAAATCTCCGCGACTAATTCCATGACGAATCAACAAAAGATGGCGCCACGTGCGCTCCCGCCTAAATGTGTGTCAACTGTCGCCCACAGACTGCGTTTTATTGCTTTTTAATTTTATTATCCGTGGCCAGAGTGTGATTAGCACAAAGAAAAAGTTAAAATTGGATTTAAAAACAAAGAAAGCGAGCAACTCCGCATTTCTTCCAAAACCGGGATTCTATTTCTTTATATTAAGGTACCTACTCTACTACGACGTCAATCCCACATTTAGATATTAATAACTTCGAATAAGTACCTAACTATCTACTATTCAATCATCTAGGTATCTAAAGATACCCAGGTACCTTACCTCAACCTTACCTGAATAAGGAAAAGGCAGATTTTAAAATTAGTATGCCTATTCACAGTGGCCGCGTTTCGTCACACTCATTATCGAAAAGTCCCAAACTGTGCCATAATTTATGCATCCCTTCGGTTCGGTGGGGTCTTTGCATTCAAATCCCATATTTACGCAATAACATAACATTCGACACAGGCATTGAAGGGGTTAATGTCAAAACAAGACTTTTGATTTAAATAATTTTATATTTGTTCCGTACCCAAAGGGTGCCAACGGAACCCTATTACATTTTTTTTTCTGTTGGTGGGTCTGTCTGGTTTTTTCCATTGGTATGGGTCTTGACCTAGAAACAACATGCAAGGATGAGGTGTATAATGGAACGAGCCTACCCAGAAGGCGCCTATTATCTTTCTTCTTGAAGGCATTAGGGTCGTAACACAGCGGAAATACAAATGCCGGAAGGGGTTCCATGTTTTCGCAGTTTGCCCTATAGGTAAGTATAGGTAATCTTAGTTTGCCGTTTAATTTTTAAGAATAAATACAAATATCGCGAGGATTTTCAAATCTCGCGATAAAGCTTATTTTTGTTCCTGCTACTTACTATAGCTTTATTTACATCCATGAATTTCGTATCTCTGTTTTGCGTTGTATTTATTAGTCTAAATTCTGACTTACATTGGTTGACACTATTGACAAAGAAGACCTTGTTCTCTTTGATGTAATTCTACTAATTATCATAGACAGAATGACATTTAGAATGACATACACAGAATGTAGGTACTTATTATTTTCTTGACAGAGGGTAGAGAGTTCTTGTTTAAGATCACGTGTGGTGTGGGGCGAAGTAATTCTCACAGTTTAGAATTCGAAGTGAATGAGTGAACAGAGCTTTATCAGGGATTATCAATCCAATTATGGAATTGGTATTTTGTGACCTGTGGTGAGGTTCTACCAGAAACTATAGACCCATTTCATTTCATTTCTTTTAATTTATTTATAACATTAATTACAAGTCATAAACTATGCAATAAATATTCATTTAAATTACATTTCAACATTATCTATACTTACAAATAATATAAAATACGCAGTGGCGTATAAAATTGCATGTCAAATTAGTTACCTAAGTACCTAAGTAAGTATTTAAGAATAAATAATTAGTTAATAACAATAATCATCATTAATTACATAATTACACACATTCACAACACAAATAAATCTGAGAACTTATAGAAGCACATTTGTATGAGCCATTCTTTTAGTTTGCGTTTGTAAGATTGCGTTGATGGCGCGTTGGTGACATCTCCGGGTAGCCGGTTGTAGACCGCGAGTCCCATTACGTGCACCAGCTTCGACGTTACCGTGAGACGCCGCGGCACGGCTCTCAGTCTGTCCGGGTTACGTATTACGTATCTATGACCGGCACCGAATTGGATATTGAATTAGATATTATATACCATGAATTAGATATTATCTAAGTTTATTCTCATTATCTTATTCCCTTGGAGAGATTCAAGTTGAATGTGTGAGATGAAGAATTATTTCATAATATCGTATTTGAAAAATAGTAGATAATTATATAAGATAGATATTTAATATTCTCTACTTCTGGGCATAAGCCTCCTTCCTAAAATGCCAATTTACCTATTCATTTACTTATTTAACGATTTTGGTAGACCTATCGATACAACTAAATCAGAGTTTGAAATGAGGTTATACATACCTATAGATAACTAAACGGCTCATTATAAGTTTCCACTAACAGAGCCTAATCTGCTATGGGCCCTTTGTACCTATATACTTACCTAGGTTTTACGCTGCACAGCAGCAATGTCGAAAGTTCATCTGGCTGGTGGTTTTTCACGGTTGCTACTGAATCCTCTGGCTGGGCCACTACTCCAGGTATCCTGCTCAGCTCCATTTAATTTTGGTTATACGATCACCTACGTTTACTACCTCCGTCGTACGCCAGATTTCCATGTTACGCACTCGGGACTACCTATTGAAGAAATTCCGAGCATGGTTCGCTCAATGGCCTTCGTGCCATGCATGTATTTTATAATCTTAGGTAAGTAATTCAATAAGCATACCGACTAAGTATACATACTTACAAACCGACGATAAACCATCTCAAAGATTATAATCGTTTTTCCAAAATGTTTGTGGTAATAACATCCAGAACAAGAAAATAAAATTCATATTGTTATACAATAAAACCTTTTATCCTCATTTGATTTTTACAAAAAGCTCAAGCAAATTTTAACCTTAGATCCGATGAATATGGTAGATAATAAATGTCGATGCGTGGTAAAAGATACGTCATAATGGTTTGAGCATGGCGACCAATAACAAAACAGGGGTGTGGCTAATTTCAAAATTGGAACACTTTTTTCTTTAGCGGTCGGTGATTCTTTTCTTTTCGGCCAGTCTTGTGTTTGACGTTTCGTTGTTTCACTTTATTTGGTTTTCGAACGTTTGAATAGGTAATCATTTTGAATTGATTATTAACATTAAATAATAACGTTTTGTGCCTGAAGCTATATCTTTAATGTAGTACCTACTTTATTATATCAGAAACAGCATTATTATAAACCCACTGTTGAATTTGAGCCTCCTTAAAGACTGAACGTTTTTGCTTTCAACTTAACGCTTGCCGGCGTGTTAGAAATCACATTCCTAAAAACTACATCATCATTATTTCAGTACACTGGACCTAACCCTTTCAATGATGCTACAAACTGTGATCTGAGCGGCCTCCATCCATTTTTTTAAATACACAACAGAAAGTACAGCTGCCTACGTTTTGTATACGAGGTCCTACACAGTCTGTCAAGGAAAAATGTCTTATTATCTCCTCCATATCTACTTTAACTATGCCAAATCACACACTCTTCAGTGCTCGTTATATGCTTTAAATCTTTGAAGCTTTATCTTCTAATCGCCTAAACTAAAACATAGGAAATCGTAGCACTTTGCTACGCGCGTAGACGTCTACGAAGTGTCGTAGAACCTCTACGTCAATTGCTACGAGGCTTTTTGCCGAAGTAAATTGGAGTTTTCTTACTATAAAACCGTTCCAGACAAAATACACAAATGTCTTCTCCGAAATTTCGTCAAAATACAATCTTAAATTCAATTTCTATTCAACACCAATTACTAGAATAGTAATGATATAGAAGTTGAATAGTAATTACAGTAGTACCTCATTACTATGTAAGGAATCAAAGTATGCGAATAATAATTAATATTGGTAGTGCTCATTTATCTTTGTAATAAATGTTTACAAATGGATGATATGTACATTATATTATTTTCTTTATAGGTATATATTTTTATTTCGTCATATTGAGGATTACTCTTTATTTATCGACCTTATTGTTCCCTGTTAGATAACCACCGCGCGAGTCCAATATGGATCGGTGGGTGTATACTCAGTTCGAGCTAGCTTTAATAGATACAAAGTCAGACTCTTAACATTGAATATTGTGTCGGTAGTGATGAGGTGTATGATGGAGCGAGACTTCCCAGAAAGTGCCTATTAATTTTCATCTTGAAGACATTACCTACTATCGATTTTTTACTTATTAAGTTCATATAATCGAAACATATAAAATAGTATTTTCAGTTGATTGTTTAACTGACTAACAACCAAAACCAGAAGTCCTCTGGTTTTAGAGATTAAAAGTATTCAGGGTCCCTTTCTTTTGTAGTGTAGGGGTGCACTATGCTTGGATTTTTGTAAATTCCCACGGGATAGTGTGAACGAAATTCTAGGCGTTCACTAAAAACCTTTAATGATAGGGACATAATAGTTTGTGGTAATTTGTAATGTCTTATAATACAACCATTATAATAAGTTATACCCTCCAGCTCACCACAAAGCTGTCTGAACTCAATAAATATGATATTAAACCAAAAAAAAGATATTACATCCTTTTTCCTCCTAACCTATGAATAACGTACTCCCTTGCCCGAAACAAACTTAAAAAACATGCGAAAACTACCGAAAACAATCTAATATTAAGAGAATAGAGTTCAAAATTGGTTACCGGAATGAAAGCTCAATTTTGTAAGGCGATACAGCGGCCACTATAACAAGAGCTTCGAGTTTAGTACGTTATTTTAGGTTTGTTCAATTAATGTTAGCGGGTTGAGAACGCGCCAGGTCTTAGTTTATTGGTCGGTCTGACAAAAGCGGGTAAAATGCCACCCCATACAAATTCACGCCCCTTATAACCACTCCCTTTTTAACCAGTCGTTGTTAGACCTCCGATGGAAACACACGCGTTTTTATCGCTCGATGACGTGAACGCTGACATTCGATTTCCAAATCAATTACAATTTTGATTTTTGCTTGTAGTTAGTGATGTGCATTGGAGTAGCTGGTTTTGTTATCGTTATCGGCTAGCTTTAATAACGTTATTTTTTTTATTTTTCTATTTATTTTAAATTATGACCGTATAATGTTCCCAAATGATGCCAAACATGGACCATTGAAGTTAAATCCGTATAACAAACTCGATCACACCACTATGTTGAAAACGATCCATAGCCTGTGCTATAATAAGAATCAGGCTTTCAACATGACGTCACCCTTTTTGGTAGACAACATACTTCACCAGCAAAAGACGGCTGAACTCCACAACCAATATCTCAACCAACAAATCGAGAATTATGTTATGCATAGACAGAATTTTGAACGCTCTCGCGACAACAGCCCAGAAATCGAGGAAAAGAACGACCACCAAGAAGAACAAAACGAGTCGATAGATGATGAAGAATCTAAGAGCAGGGATGAAGAAGAGTATTCAGTTAAAAACGAATTCAGCGAGTACTACCAACATAACGAGAAAGAGGTTTTAAACATTCCACATTTGAAACGCCCCTGTCAAAGCTGCGGCAGCTATGAGTGTCCCCCATACACTTGCAAGAAGTCCGGAATTAGGAGGCTGGAGGAGCTGGAGAAACGATTCAATCTTTACCAGGAGAACTCTGACGAAGATAATACTGGCAATAAGCAGTTTACGGAGGAAATGGTCAGATGTGAAGACTACATTGAACAAAAGAAGCCGCTACTCAAGTTTAGTGTTAGTGCTATTTTGGGGGACAGGGAGGAACCGGTCAAGAGTAATATCAATGGTAAGTTATCTATCACTCATATATAAACGACATACTATGTATGTATGTACATATACATACATACTTCCGTACTGATCTTACAATTTCTTTTTACATACATGTTACAGAAAAAATATTTAACGCACTACTATCTAGCATCAAACTAGGCAAAGATATGGGAACGAAATAACATAATATAAATACTTTTTTTTATTTATTTTATTGGTGATAGTCAAGCGTTTGACCACCAGCTTTGAGAACTTTGAGTTTGAGAACCTATTTCCTCTGGACTTGAAGACTCCAAGATTGAACTCATGCAGGAAAACAGACGAAGGCAAGGAATTCCATTCCTTACCAGTATTAATGATAACGGGAGAGGCGAAACGATGTGTTCGGCACAATGGAACATTTACAAGGTACAGGTTGTAGCCAGCCGTACGTATGTTAGTCCGGTGGTGGAAAGGGGGTGGAGGGATTAGGTCGAAGATTTCGTGCGCACACTCGCCAAAGTGGAATTTATAGAACACATACAGCCTGGCAACTCACTGTCTACATATACATACTTGCATATCACCTAAACACAGAACAAACATCTTTAATCACACAAATGTTTATCCCGGGTAGAAATCGAACCTATATCATATGGCGCAGAAGGCCATACCGCATGGCCGCAGAAGAACTACTACTAACTGAACTGTGAGGTTTGTTAGAAAGTCTCTGTTTGTTTATTATTTTTTTACGGCGAAACGGCTGATATTTGTCATCATTATGATATTTGGCATAGATATAGGGAAGGATTTGGCGTAGTCATGGGGAATAACATTGGCTATTTGATATCCTGGTACCACGTGGTACCACCACATGGCCGGAGGGCGCTAAAGATAGGTATTAAGTAATTGCCTATCTTTAGATATCTGGAAGTCTAGATAGAGCTTACATATGGCAACAGAAAACATTTGGTTCTTTTGAAAAAAAAACAAATCGAAACGTAGAGCTGGTGGCCACCGGGTTTTCAAAAATCTTTTGATTGAGGTGGCGTCCTTGGGTCACGCCCAAGGCTGGTGTTTATTGTGTACTAAAATACGTTAAGCCTTTTATTCGTGAAAAGGTCTGTAGGTGCTTTAAGTCCGCCTGGCATCATCTTTCCTAAGTATGATGCAAATTTAATTCTTGTGTTCCGGGATTAAGAATAAAAATAGATAGTTCCTCAATCTGTTGAGGATTCCGCGTGAAATGCACTTCCGCATTCGGCTTTATCATAACTTGACACCAGGTGAGAACAGGCCGAGCGCCCGTTATATATAAAAGTTACTTTCGAAATTATAAAATTTATACGGATAACACCAAAATTATATCATTTTATTTATTGATTGCTTTATTTTTTATAGCGCAAGATTGTAGAAACTTTTTGTTCAAAAATAATATAAGTTTTCGACATTTTTATAATTTTCTGGACACAAAATGTTCCGACGGACACAACTTTCATTTTCTTCTAAAGAACCCAGTACCAGTGCCCAGTCTGATACCTACCTACCCTTCTTCAGGGGTTACCGGTACTTGAAGTAATATTAAACATTGCATCTATTACAATATCGTGAAAATCGTTGTGATGTTGGCTGACTAACAATCAACGAACAGCCTAAACCCGAGGACACAAAGACTTGAAACAGGGCAGCTTGCTCTAGTAGTGTAGGGGTGCACTTATAGAAAGGTCCTTCAGAATTTCCAATAGGTGACGGGAACAAAGTCTTGGGCGTTTCAAATTTTCAAAATTAGAAAGAAAGTGCTTCGGAGTGCCATGCCGTCGGTCCCGGGTTGGTATTGAGTCCAAGATACAAATAAGATATATAAAGATAGGTAGTGGTGGCAGCACAAGCGTAGTGGTTGATAAAAAGCCATGTAAGACGCCCATTGCGGCGGTTTGTGGTAGTAAGCCTGTGGTGGTAAGCTTGTGGTAGCCACACATAAGCCACAATGTACACACCTACACAGATTGTGTAAAGGATTACAAAAAAGCAGGTTGAGTATCTTGTCCGTTCTCATTGATGGTTAACAATTTTCAACAAGTATCGTTGATGCTAGTGATTCTTTAAATAAGTAATATTATCGAATAAAAATGCTGAGTATGAATTTATGATTGAGTTAGGGCTTTTTTTTAATTATCGCGATGATTATACATAATTAATAACAAAAACGGATCTTCATCGCGTAACTTTTTATATTCAAGTCTACCACGGCCGTTGTAACACGGTCGAAACTGTCGGGAATAAAAAAAGAAAAAAAAGAAAAACGGTACGCGATGAAGACCCGTTTTTGTTATTAATTGAGTTAGGGCCTATAACCTCAAAACCTATAAACGATATATCGGGACAATTAGCGTGCAAAAGGTACTCTTGGTTACATCGTTTTGAGTATCGTTTGAACGATAAATCGTCCGACATTAATTTCGACAATCGATGCCAAAATGGTATTTATTATTTTAAACGGAAATTATTTAAATTTAATTGTTTTTAATTGTAATAAATTATTACAAGGCATTAATATCACACAGCGCTAAACCTTAGTTTAAGCCTTGTAAGCCTTGCCTACAAGGCTTGTACTAGCTAGGGGAACTAAATTACGAATGTAATTACTTTTATATATTTTTTATTAGTAGGTACATACTTAACAGAACATACAACATAAAAATATCTATAATAATTCAAATAATTATCCGGGGTGGGAATCGAACCCACAACCTACAGCGCATCAAAACGTTTGGCGGGGTTGCATCAGCCTTGTTCGTAGAGGGTAGAGATTGGTAAAATTCTCGATAAATACCAGCTTTTCGTTTTTTAAATCAATTGATAGATGTAATATGTCACCAGCAAACCGTTGTCAATCTATAAACATTGTACGCCGTCCCTAACTTCACTTCGAAGGTTTCAGCCGACTAATGCACAAGGCCCTTCAAAACCAGAAAGTTTGGCATAATAACCACGCTTGGCAGACAGATTAGAGGACGCAATGAAGTTTTATACTCAGGACTTTACTCTAGTCTATTGGCTGGCCTTATTCCACTTTACTTTTTTTATCTTTTGTCTCTTTCAGTCGCCTCGCCTACGTAAGTATATGGGCTGAGTGAAAATGATCGCACAGACAAACGATTACATTTAATATCTGGTAATTGTTCTTTTCACAACACATGCGAGCCATATTGTCCTTAATTGTTCCCGAAATATCATCTATCCAACACCAATAATAAAATAATAAAGCGACTTGCGTCCGAAAACGGTAAGAAAAAGACATATTAATTTCCTCCGACCCTATTACAACTATCTCGCTCTAACTTATAGACATTCGATATTGCTGTCTCACTCCCGCCCCCGCGCTTAAGTGTCCGACCAGATGTTGCGAGTTTTATTGAAAAACTGGGAGCCATATTGTGACTTACAGTAAATTAAGATGTAAGATTGTAACGTTATAACAGTTATTCGCGTTAATGGAAAATAGTTTTCGCTTTTTATAGTTTCTTTGTTGATGTGGCTAATCTAATGTCGACTAGTTATATACCTAAAGACATAACATACTACTTAACTATCTAGAAGTGTTGTAATAGTAACAGCACATGTGATAACTAAAAAAACTAAAACATTGATTTCAGCGAGTTCTTTGATAACCCATCGATGCTTGAGTCTTTAAGTCATCGTCAACATAATATCCCAAAAATTCAACTGCAGAATAGCTATCGCAAATAAAGCAATTTGGATACTTGCCGAAATCACCACAGTAGGTGTTGTAGATGGGGACTACTCATCTTCTGGTATAGTCCCATGAGAAGTAGAGAGAGGCCGATATTATTTAACGGTAATGGCATAGTGCGTCAGGTAATCAAATTCCTTTTTCTTACTTAGTTGACCCAAATCCCGTGGCGATAACAAAAGACGCAATAGGGCAAGGTCTGGTTACTTACTGGTTCCCTTATATTCACAAATCAATATCCATTTAAGGCAGATCACATAAGAAGCCCGTATAAGTCCAATTCTCCAAAATCGGAGATATAAAATTATGCATATCGCACCAAATCCCATATTAACATGTCATTGGACGCCATATTGAAATAATATTCGAATTTCGATCGACTACGACGCCGCTTACCATATAAATTGCAACGTTCTTTTGTCACTTGTCGTTGAAAGTTCAACTCTAGTGGTTTGGAATAAGGGTCTCAATAATTTTGCAAAGATCTCGTTGTTCTGGCGAAAGTTTATATTACTCAGATTCGGTAGGTACTTTTTACGTGAAAGTCATAAAGTCAGATATTCAACGAATAAATTGTTCCGTTAGATTTCTATTCGATTATCGTTTGGATCGAGTTGGTCGTTTTGGTCCTTTGAACAGGTGCGAGGGATGGTTATTTTCTGTGGATATAGGGAGTTGGTTTTACGTTTGAGTTGCGCTGTTTTTGTGTTTTTGATAAATGATGCTGCATTTTGAGCTCATATTACTTAACTTTTATTACAATTGTGTAAACAGTCAAAAAATAGAGGACTGTTTTGACAAGAAGTTTTATTAGTGTTTTCTTTTTCTAATCAAATTTGTTTTTGTTGGTTAAGTTTTTGTTTTGTTTGTCATATTAATTAAACCTGATTTTAAATTAAGGATTTTAGACGCGATGTAGAGTCTGACTTATGCCTTTTATGAAGAAAATCCGTACCGATGTTGTCAAATTACAGTGAAATCCACCGTTAATTCGTAAACGCGTAGCCTTTTTCATGTTTTCACGAGACGTTTTATAACACGAAAGATACCCGTAAAACTGTTTAAATGATAATATTCGGTAGGTAAATTTAACCGCACGGCACAAAATGATTCTCGCAGTGCGGTACATAATAATGTCAGCGTCACGCTACATAGCGCCGCACCGCATCATGTCATACACGGTGCTGGCATTGTTCATGATAATTCATATTAACTGAGTTTGCTAGTTTCGGTTAAAGGTCCTATGCTAAAATTTAGTCAAAATAATTTAAGTTTTCTTTGTTTATGCAATGTTTTTTTTATAAATAGGTAGGCATTAAGCAAGATTTCTGATTTAGATTCTTATTTATTGAGCTGTAAGAAGTTGACACCATCTTAAACCAGCATCTACATACATAGACCCACATAGAACCACAACCCACGGGTAACTCAACTTAGCTTATGTAATGATTAGGTGGGTAATTTTTTTTTATTTATTTAGTTTAATAATATTACATTTTTTAACTAATAACACAAAATATGTATAAGAATGCATTTTCCTTATCCAATAGGAAGGACCTTTCGTAGTTTTACTGTTTTTTCGTATTCTTCCAAATTAACCATTTCAGTTCCAATTACAACTCTGCATCAATTCAACTGCATCTACATCTGTTAGAAGGCAAAGGCTAAGGCTTGAGTGCTTGTCCGACGGCCACTGTCATCACAATGACGTACCTATTAGTATGCGCGGCTATTCATCAGCGCTGTAACAGTGGGTCAAACGTTTTTATTCAGTAAAGTTAGCTTAGGCTATTAATTTGAATCTAAAGCCATTATAATCTGGCAAACTTGTTTTCAGCTATTCAATGTGATACTAATGAAGCGTGACTCGAGGGCTGCTTTTGTTTAGGCCAGCCAATAATAATGACTATTCAGCGAGCTAGTGTCTCGGCCACCCTCCGTCTAGTACGGGTCTGGATCAGTTGAGTGACCTATAGACCGTGTGAAATGGTCCTTATGTCCCCTTCCCAAAATCAAAATCAAAAGTTTGAAGCTAGTCATTGTACATAATTGTATTCAAATACCCAGTATATTTTTGAGTTAAGTTAAGTTGAATCGATGTGCGATATGAGAGTTTATAGTCGGTTCAGCACTTAACTTAGCCCCAATGGAAACTACATCAATAAAATAACTATCAAGTTGGCACTATTAACATTGTACCAACATAATAATCAAAACTTACGATACACTACACCTGTACCTACGTTCGAATTTCAAACACGACACAACCACGCGCGTTCTGAATTCAAACGAGCTCATGCGGTCGCGGATCTCGAGTTAACGCCGTGTGTTTAGAATTTGCAATTTTGGGGTTATGTCGTTTGGTTTTTCGGGTAGTTGGCTGAATATTATTTTTGTTTATAAATTTTATAATTGACGATATTATCTTCGTAGGTCATACATGGACTGATACAAGATCGCCTTACACATAAGCCTGGCTGCAAATATACTGATAATTGTAGATTAGGTGATTTATAAAAATATGAGTATTTTTATGGGTTATTCACACAAGTTGCGAAAAAAACTTCTATTATGACGATTTGATACTATACTACTACTACAATAAATAATATAATTTTTGGCCACCAACTTACTTAGAAAACAAGTGGCGATGTGGCTTAAAATGGAGCACGCTTGTCTATGAAGAACCTATTCACTCTAACCTTGAAGACTCCAAGAACTGCTGCAGAAAAACAGTCGAGGGCAAGGAATGTCAAATCTGTGTGGTTTTCTGTAACTAGTGTATTCAAACAGACACGGACGGTAGGTAAATTTATAAATGGAAAAATGCCTTTTATGATTGCAGTTAAATTATCCGAAATCTAAAGTAAGCAAACATGTTAATCGCTTTTCAAAATTAATTTACATCTTCTTCAATGAAACTCCTTACCAAAGTAATAGTGAACCGTTTTACAAGAATGTCCACCATACTGTAAACTGTGAAAAAACATAGTATAGCAACCGTTTCAGCGCTAAACTCGAAAACCAATTTTCAAAAACCGAACGTCCCCTCCGAAATCAATTATTTTCACACTTTTCGCGTAAAAATTGGCGCGAATCGCCGCGACAGCTGTGCCCAGTCAATCGTTAACAAATAACTGGTTAATTAAAGGAATAACTGCTATTGGTTATTACGTTATATTATTGCTACTTATGTTATTTTAATAATGCTTTGTGAGGAGTGCACTTTATCGGTACACTATTTAACAATCATTAGGGTAATATCTGGATACAATATTAAACAACTATCTACCTAATTAATGGGACACCATGGTCTAGTGGTTCGCCTCGGGAATCAGACCCTAAGGATCAGACCTATTTGTGCTTGGTTCGGTTGATGGTAGGACTGGTTTAACGTCTGCCTGGCTAGCCACCACCATGTAACCTAAGTCTATTCTATGCCATAACAACAATCCCAAATTGTTATTTAAAAAAAACTGAATTTAAAGGTAAGATAGCCAATTCCTCAGACTGTTGAGGATTCCTGGTGAAATGCGCTTCCTCCTTCGGCCTTATCATAACTTGACAACCGGTGAAATGAAGGCCAAGTGCTTCTCCGTCGCACAATAATGCCAAACAAGTTTCCAGTCAGAAAATGCCTCGTTACTTTACATTGCAGCCGGAAAATTATCAAACACATATGTCGTCTCGATAGGAGAATGTTTCTATACAATTTCGAATGAAAATGTAGAGACATTTAATTTGTTCTCATTTAATGATATCCTAAATTTATTTTTGAAATTACCGTTAATGCTGTTTAGTAGGTATATCTTACGTAAGAATAGAAGGTAACTAACTATAACAATTCCGTACTTCGGAGAGCACGTTAAGCCGTTGGTCCCGGGTACGTACTACACACCTATAGTAGTGGTCGTTGAAGGGCCATGTCAGACGCATAAGGCGGCGGCTCGTAAAGTCTGACACCATGGTTGTTACACAGCGCATACGAAGAAAGATAAAAAGGTATTGATATGTTTTTCCTCAATTTATTCTGCAATTACTTTTGCCCGCGGCCGAGTGGTATCTGGATAATAAGTAGCCTAAGTATATTGTTTCCCACGCCGTACTCTTCATGTATTTAGGTATATCCATGCCAAATTTTATGACATTCCGTTCAGCCGATAAGCGGTGAATATGGGATAGACAAGAGATTGGCAAAATATAGGCAGTACCCACCTGAGTAACTTAATATTGTACCAACACTGCGATCACCAACCAGCGTGGAGCTGAGACAACTCACCCCGTATCAACAGTCTTTGAAAGATTTGTTCAATGATTGTTCTATAGCAACTTTTTTCTGGCTTTCTTATCATAAAAGAGCGTGTTGTATTTCAAACTGCCAAATAACTCAAATAAATAATCTCAAATAGCTTCCAACCGAATCCGGGGCGTGCCACAAGCAATACATTAGTGTTTATCGATAAACAGATAATAAAAACCTTCAATATAATAATCATAATAATCGCACACAAAATACAAAAGCTGTACAACTCAAAAATTATAAAAAGCGGGTCTATTGTGTTGCGGATCAAAACTATCTTTTTATTATGTTTGAGGATTAAGGCCAGCTTACCTCTCCCTTTTATTCACAGCGTGTAAAAGAGATAGATTATAAGCCAATTTTTATTGCCCTTTGTGTAACGATGCGTTTTTGGATCAACATACTTTGTTTTTTCAAGTGTTCGTCTTCAAAGCGATGCGTTTAATATCTTGTGCTTTTTAAATCGTTTCGCGATTTCTCAGGACCTTTACAAACCCTCTGTGGGCTTAATATTGCGTCAATCATCAGCTTAGCTCACTTTTTGGCTTTTACGTCTGTATTGGTAAATATGGGGCTAATTGAAATCAATTTTGACCATCGTTCTTGACCTATCTATCTATTTAATATGAATCTAGATACTTCAGTAAAATTCGCATAATGAGGTGTTACTGTTTTTGAGTCACAATTAGATTTAACTAGTTCAACGCTCGGATTCCCGTCTTTTGTGAGATTTTATACGATTATGTGATGAGTGCCTCCCTTCACTACAAAAAGAAGCTACCCTGAAACATTTAGGGACCTCTGGCTTACGCTGTGCGTCGATTGACAGTCAGTCAATCAGCTAAATGGCAATTTTATATATTTACATTATCGTTTACAAATCCTAACCTTAAAGCACAACACTAATGTCGTAAGTCATCTATTGGCAAAATTATATATGTTGATACCTAGGATACATCGAGTCCGATCACTACCTCTACAAAGCTTTCAACCTACACTAATTTTCAACTTCAAAACCACAAAGCCGACACCCCTAAATTAATATAAAATAATTAAAATAACACCCCCATACGTTTTAAATCGCTTAACGAGGGGTGGAAGTTTTCCAAGGCAACGCCTTGCATCCCTTAATAACTCCCTGGGGTTCTTCAGTTACCTTAAGCGATGGGAAGTTTATTTAAGCATGATTTGTTTTTGTGAACAAGGCAAATACAGGAGGGAGGAACTTGTGGGTTTATAGGAAAATCGCATTTTTGCTTTTAAAAAAATTTTAAAAGTGTAAAGATTTCTTGTATCATATTTATGTATCCTACAACTGTATGGTGGGAATAAAACCCACAGCCTAAATTGCAAAAGGCAGAGCTACTACCAATTTAGCTGTGAGGCCAGTTAAAGCCACTAAGATAAGATAGATATTTATTTATTTACAAAATACGGTGTAAATATATCAAATACATGGTTGCTATGTTTGCACCGTCACCTAAACTAGGTAATCTCGTGCTCTGAATGACAGTTTCAACTCGAAGCACGACAATTTGCCAGTGTTTTGGGCATGCTTTCTGCATTTGTCTGGTACTAGTCTGGAATAGTTGAGTTACCTACAGACCGTTAGTAACGGTCCTTAGGTAATCCGACTGTTTCTCTTGTAAATTAGCTTGTCAATTTTTCTCTGGATTTTGGATGTGTGGGTTCTACCTTCTAGTCATCTACTCTTAGCAACGGAATCGTTGATTTTTCGTCAAGGGTTACGGCTTAATAATCTCATCTCTGGTCGTAGAACGTGTAAAGGTCTGCTTGCTGGTGACCGAACTTTGGCAGACGGTCCTCCCGAAATCTGGTGCTAAGAGCTCGCTGAAAATTTGCTACATCGTAAACCTCATCCCCACCCAGGCCAGCCTCGAAGCCATTTCAAATAAAAAAACGTGTTATACTAACAATTACTACTTATATTTTTTTTATAAATCAAATACAACACTATGAATTTCCTAAAAAATGCAATAAGTCTGTGAAGGCTTTCACGTTCGATTTTTGAAACCTCAACCCCAACCAGACGGTACAAACAAGCCGAGAATCTAAAGTCGAAAACAGCGATTATCTAAATGATTAATGCTATTACAAAGGCGCTGCGATATATCAGCGAGGCATGGTTTTGACACGAGAGGGTAAGAAATCGGGTGCCCCTGACGAGTGACGACGGTCGGCGCCTACTTAGTGCAGTTTGAATTTAGAATTTCATGTTTACTCAATAGTTTATTTGAATATTTGAGTTGTGAACGTTTTCACTTGAGAGACCTTTGATCTTTCTCTATGATTTTTTTTATTATTCTCATCACGAAGATTACTAAGCTGTATCCGATCAGTAATTTTACCTCCACGTTTCTAAGTTTCTCCTGAGAATGCGGGTGCTGGTCGCGATTCCGAACAGTCGGTACATATGACGATTGAAAATGATCACAAAAAAATATTAATGAATAATCGCATTTTGACTTTGGCTTTAAAACTAACTATTCAATATGGACTTGATAACTTCAAGATTGCACTAGAGCGGAAAAACAGACAAGTACAACGAGTTCAATTCCTTACCAGTACTAATGGTAAAGGTAGATTTTTACAAGGTACGGGTTGTAGCCTGCCGTACGTCTGCTATCCTAGAGCCACTGCCCAAAGGTGACAGAACGTACTCTACTTGTGCGCGCGGCGCGATAGTATCAGATGTAAGATTCCAATTAATCAAAGTTTTAGGCATTTGAGTTGAGATTCTTGCATATCAAAACAACCAAAACAAGAAAATTATAAGAATTGAGAATGGAAGCAGTTGTACAGTGTGATCTCACGCCCCACCTCCGCGATTGAGAACAATATCTCGGTAGCGTATTGTAATCCTAATCGGGCGGTAATATAGCGCTTTGATCGTCTCATCCCGTGTTTGTGTACCATTTACATAAGTCTTAAACATGTTCTCTCCTATAACCGTGTATTTGGTAATTAATTGAGTGTGTAGTATTTTTATTTTAAAATCATCTTTTATGATACAATGAAAATATATTTCTCGATCTTAAAAATTGGTGATACATAAAAGCAGAAATAATTGCATACAGCATTGCTACGTTTTGATTTGAAGGGGACAAACCTTCATAGGCCCGGTGATATTAGGGGCCTCAAAATAAATTCATAGTAAAATGTAAAACATTTTAGGTTCTTGTTATAAAATAGACAAATTAGTAACAGTTTTACTTCATATCTTTATCAATACACTAGTAAAATGTCCACGAATCCGTTTCCATTATACCGTGGATATTTCTTAAATCCTTTCTTAGTGCACCCCTACACTATGAAAGAAAACTACCCTGAAATGCCCTCTTTCTCCTCGTAGGACCCCTGATTTGGGTTGTGCGTTTATTGTCAGTACCTTTATAAACAAGTGTTCACTTAATTGTCACAATGTTCTAAGAAAACCTTCGTTATAATACAATTTGGAACGAGTTCCATAGGATAATTTTAGACGCATAGCTAATTAACATCCACATTTGGATGCTATTCCATTTATAAGAACTTTGCGCTGCCTGAATAATTTGTTATGCGTCCTTTGGAATCAGCGTCAATTTTTCCACAAACTCCAGCACCTTATTTATATAAGAGAGAGCCTGACCAAGTTATGCCTATTGAAGGCATAACTCTCCATCGTAGCCACCTCATCGTTGCGCAGGCACACCTCGAAGGCAAGAGCTAGCCCATCGTATATAAAGTAAGATTGCCAGTTTCTCTGTTTGGTGAGGATTCCGTGTGAAGCGCGCTCACCGGCCTTATCATAACTTGAAATCAGATGAGATGAATGCCAAAAGCTCTCATTACAATTTAATTGCAGAATACCGCCAGCCGATTGTGAGCAGTCCTTGGCCGATCGCGAAGCCGATAGCCAGTAGACCGATACCAGTGCAGCATCAGCACTTGCAGCATCTGCTGGCGCACTGTCATCATCCTTACTTGGGTAAGACACTTCTGTAAAACATGTTTATATTTTGATACCTACAGTAAATTTGACATGATCCCTTTTCATTTGCGCAACACTATATTTTTATTTTTATTGTAAGACGGAAAAGCGCTTAGCCTGCATCTTACCTGGTAACAAGTTGAGATAAGGCCGAAGATGGAGGCGCACTTCACCCGGAATACTAACTACTAACTGAAGAACTGGCTATCTTACCTCTAAATACCGGAACACATTTTTTTTTTATTGTTGTTATGGCGACTGAATCAGGTAAGATGGTGGTAGCTAGCCGGCGGACTTAAACAAAGTCCTACCACCAACTAATCTTCCCACTTACCATCTCTTTAGTTATTAAATTCTCTCTGTCCAGTTATCTGAAAGAAATCACTTCGAAGCGATAACAACGCCCAATGTATTTTGCCCATTTTTTTTTAATTATCTAGTGTTATCTATAAGGTGTGCAATATTTTTTTCTATTCATTAATTTCACTCATTTACTTATTCAAATTTTTGATATATCTATCAGTTTTTAGAACCAACTGATTAATAATCTAGCACTTGATAGATTTCTAGTGATGAGAAGTTGATCGTCTGACGGGAAAAAATCGTTAGATTTTGTTTAAAACCTATTAAACAGGCTTAGGAAACATGACCCTAAAATAATTACGTTATTTTTATTTAGAATGCATGATTTTTTTCGATACCCGTAGTGTAGTAATAAAACAATATTTTTATCCTACACTCCTCTTTTTGTTTGTACCTCCATATAAAAATAATAAAGCTTTCGTCACTCCCACAATTAAGACAAACCAAACGACACCTCGCACGTCAAGTCCATCAAAACCAGCCTTTAAGGCTGTAAAGCGTGTCAATTAAATAAACATACCGAAATCATCGAAACATATCGAAAACTATAACCCTCCTTCTGAGGCAGTAGGGTAAAAGTGTGATTATTTTTGTCCTAAGTGCTACTAACAAAAAATTTACTCATGTCTAGATTTTTCTCTATTTATAGCTTTCAATCGCATGATAACCTAAATTATAATTATTTGGAAGTTAATTTTTTTTTTCATACAGAAAGATCGTTTAGGATCTTTTTGTAACGTCTAGTAAACCGCCTGTAAGGAATCGAAAATATTCTCGAATTCATGGATGAGCTCTGCGTATTAATCCAAGCGTCTCCCACGTTGCTCGTTAATCCAACCACAAAAACATCATCACAATGACAAACAAAAAACAAATCTCAAGGCATAATAAAAGTATAAAAAATCAGACCTCCCATTCAACAAAAAACGTTTAAAATATACTTGCCAATTGTAACAACATTCAAAAATATATTTAGAAACTAAACCGGCTAAGACTGAGTCGAACTCCATCATTCAGGGTTCCACAGTTTAACAGAAAAATGCAGATTTTTTCATTTCTTTAGTAGCCTTATAGTAGGACCAACTCACACTTGACTGGGTTTTAGTATTCGTTATAAAAACTATATGTTAAGTATCTTGCTTATATTGTGCATATTAACAACATAATGTTTTTTTTTGTAAGTGGTGAACAATAAAGAGTTATCTATCTATCTATAAAACTAAGTTTGACACTTAGTGTGCTGAAACGGAATACACTAGATATTCCGTTTCAAAGAAATAACTAAGAATTTTGTATCTTGAAGAATCAGAAACCTCTCTTTTTGACCTTTTGAATGTTATGTTATTTGTTAGGTAATTACAATAACAATTTGTATATACAAATAATAACTGACTGCCAATAAAGATTTAAATGATACAGTCCTTTAACGGTTGGATAGACAAACGGACGGACAAAGAGTTTTAGAAAATCCGAAGGCTTTCGGTGGGTACGGAACCCTAAAAACGTTTGAAACATAGTTGCCAATTGTAAAAACATTCAACAATGCATTCAAAAATCAACGCCCAATTGGTTCAACAAATATACCCATTGTTGAGTTAATCTTAAACATAAACGCGACCATATAATGATTAAAAAATATGCCGTCGTAAAATTTCATCCAGTTTTGTGGGTTTTGCGGTTATGACCTTTTCTGTTTAAGTAGGTCCTTATCTCATTTAAATTCGTAAATTCGATGTTAAACTGACTTTGAACAGAAACAACTATGATCAACGATAAGCCAAAATAGAAGACTGTGTACCAATTATTTTTTTTAAGGGCTACGGAATCGTTGTCCGATGGATACATTCGCTGGTGGTAGGACCTGTTAAGATTGCTCCCTGCCGAAGTCCGGTGCAAGGCAGTTCGATGTGCTCTGTCGGTGCGCGTGAGTGACAGTGCTTTCTGGGCAAGCTCGGTCCATCGTAGGCTCTATCCTTGCTCTGGCCTAGAGCTCAATTTTTATTTAGTTGTGTTCCATCATTTAGAGGTAAGATAGCCAGTTCCTCAGTTTGTTGCGGATTCCGGGTGAAGTGCGCCCACCTTCGGCCTTATCATAACTTGAAAAACATGTGAGATGAAGACCAAGCTGCCCGTCGTATAATATAAAAAAAAGCGGAGTGCAGAAGCAGTAATTTAATTTGTTTGCAAAACGTTAGTCGAGTGAATTACAACATGGCTGCGTACAATCAATCATCAATTTATTATTGTGCAAAAACCGAGAATACGGCGTAAAAATGATTTCTATTATTGCATTATTCCATTGTGCTGTGTGGGTGAATAACTTGGTATCTCAATAAAATGAACAAAACCTTCATTGTACGTTCATTTCACAGTTTTTTTAGGATGATCGAGTAAGAAATATAGCGAGTGCATTTTATAAACCGTTTTATGAATAGACTTAAGCCATTTTTTCTGAAGATATAACGCTAAACCTATATTAGATTTTAGCCTGCGTAGCTTAAATAAAAAAACAAAGGATAATGCTATGCCGATTCTGGCCTAAATTAGAGCAAGTCCTTGACTCACGTATCGCCTCAATCAAAAGCCCCTCAAGATTTTTGAAAACTCGGAGGGTACCGGCTGCCATTATACCTTCCTACTAAACGCACTTCTCATTTTATTTATTAAGTAGTAGCCTGCATCCGCGCGAAGCCCGGTCGCTAGTATTAGATAGTTTAAATGAATTTAATTCGTTTATAATTACTCACCTTCAGTTGAAGTTTACTCACGAGGTGGCTCAAGTGGTCATCGTATTTTCCATGATACTGAGGGCTGTGCCTGGTGTGGGGATCAACTATTAGTACTTTACCCCATTCTACATAAACACTCATGTTAGCTTATAGGTTTGGTTGGTGGTAAGACTTTGTTTGAATCCGCCTGCTAGCTACCACCATCTTACCTATGCCTGTTGCCACAACAATTATTGTAACAACAATTCAAAATGTCATGTTCCGACATTTAGAGGTAAGATAGCCAGTTCCTCACTGTTCAGGATTCCGAGTGAAGTACTTTCCCCTTCGAACTTATCATATCTTGAAACAGAAAAACTTGTAACAGGCATCTTCTAGGTTGGCTCTCTCCAGTGTAGACCTCATTCTTGCATGTGCAAGTTTCGAGGTCGAGACAGTTCTTAACTCACATACAAAAAGTTCTGCATTGACACAATAAAAAAAGCGTTTCATATTTTTGTTTTTCGGTTGATCGTGAGGTGTGATTTAAACGTAGTATTGTTTCAGTGAGACCTGCGCAGTCGCACACTCAAGTGTTCCCTCTGCCTGGTGGATTCCCCTGGGCGCACAGTTCTAGAGGTAATTATTGTAAATCTACAATACTTGCAATCCTACTCGACAAGCTCAGTTGGTAGTAATTCTGCCTTCTGCGCTGTAGGTTGTGGGTTCGATTCCCACCCAGGACAAACATTTGTGTGATGAATATAGATGTTTGTTCGATGTTTGGATTTGGTATTGTATGACAAGTATGTATTTAATTTTTTTTTATTAAGTATTCTATTCGTAATCATTAATTGGACATTTATTCAATAAAAAGTACAATTAAACTAACTATGTACAAAGGAATCAGTCAGATTACCTAAGGACCGTTACAAACGGCCTATAGGTAACTCAACTGTTCCAGAACAGTACCAGACGGAAGCGTGCCCAAGACACTGGCTGCATTGCCACGCTGAATAGCTATGCTAATTATAATATGCTAAATCTAGTTCCCATATTACAAGCTATGGTTAGTTTGGTAGGCTAGGTAGCGTTATGTGAAATTAATGTCCTGTAATATGAATTTCCCGTCCTGTAATATGACTAATAATACAATTGCGAACGTTTGTTTGGATGCTAGTTACTCCGTCACGCCAAAACGACTGAGCTGATTAAACTGAAATGCACATTGTCGTGCTGCTGACTAACTGACAATCGAAGTCCTAGAGGTTTGAAGCTCCCTTCAGGGTAGCTCTCTTTTGTATTGTAGGGGTGCAATATTAAAGCGGACCCGAAATCCCGGGCGTTTCTCTAGTTGTTCTAAATAAGTAAATTTCGATTATAGTAGTTTTCTAAAATTAATTTTCCTTATTCTAAGACATTTTTTTATATTATAAATACCTAAGCAATATGTAAGTACAATGTTAACTAACTATTTACATGTGACGCAAACAGGTTAACTAAGGACCGTTACAAACGGTCTATAGGTAACTCAACTGATACATACTGACTGCATTGCTACGCTGAATAGTTGTGCTAAAGCGCTAGTCTAAATAAGAGCCAGCTTTCGGGTCATGTGACACCTCAATCAAAAGCCCCGTATTTTTTTTCTCACCGGCACCAACCCAAGGTATCAAACCCAAAGGCTTTATGTAAGTAAGCTCTATTGAAACAAGAAGTACATGTTTCTTCATGATCATTGAAATAAGGGTGGTTTTCAGGCAAGCCCCGGCGAGGTATGATGCGGCGAGCGGTGTTCAGCGACCTCCAACGCAAGGGGCTGGAGAAACGGTTCCAGGTTCAAAAGTACATCTCGAAGCCGGACCGGAAGAAGCTAGCGGAAAAACTCGGCCTGAAGGATAGTCAGGTAACATGTTTTTTTTTAAACTATTGTTTAATACATTTTAGGTTAAATGTACCTAAAATTGTAATGCAAAATATGTATACTGCAGAAAGTGGTTCTTGATTCGAATTGTGGTATAATTATGATTTAACCGTGTTTCCTTAGAGGACGTTTTTATCCAAAGCTAAGGACTTGACTCACCTCTCATCTTCTTCACCGGTCCATTACTGTCCACTGCTCGAAAAAGTCTTCTCTGTCTCTTTTTCTCTCCTAGTTGGCATAGTATAGCTACTTACTTGCCTGTCAATATACTTCAATAAGATATATATAAAGATAGGTAAAATATAATATGACAATACAGAAACACACAGCGATTACAATACAGATGAAGTATGAATTAAAACTAACAGAAAAATATTAGTTCTAAAAAAAAACCTCATACAATACAACTAAAAAGCTATGTTGCAGTACAACAATCAGAAACTTTGATTTGATTTATTGTTTAAGATATTGATTCTAGCTTTAGCTCGCGGATTCGCCCGCATGGTACCCGGATAAAAAGTAGTATAAATGTTTTCCTGGTCCATAACAATATCTATACAAAATTTCAGCTCAATCTCTTTCTAGTTTTTACGTGAAGAAATAATGTAGGACAAATCCGTTTTGCGATGCTTGACATTTTATTCCTATCTTACAGGAAATATTTTTGAGATAATATAGCCTATTTGTTATTGCATGTTAGTTTACCAAATTTTAACCAAATTCGTTGAGCAGTTTTAGCGTAATTGAAGGACACATATTTGATATTTTGGTTATCCACACGGGAACACTACACCTTTCGATTTCCATCCTACGGGATCTAATTAATGAGATAAAAGTAGCCTATTTGTTAATACAGAGTGTCTACTATTGTTATACTCATTTTAATCCAAATCCGTAGGAGTAACAAACTTACGTGTTCAGAATTATGTGTGTGATTATTGTCACTCAGTATATAGTAACCTAGTTTAAGTCTTGTTCGTTTCTATTATAGTCAAGATTATTACAAGAAGCCATGCAGTGATCAAAATTCAACAGTGAGTGTTTTTTTTTTAGAGATGGCTCAGCATTAAGGCTTTCTAATATTAAAAAATAATGACATTATTTTTTTAGGTTACTTATTTGATTTTTCGAATAAGAGAAAACAAAGTTATTATATAAATCACATATTTTTATGGAAACGGAGAGAAAATGCGTGTTATTCCTGCGGATAAATAATAAAGAATACTAATCATGAAAAATTAAAGGGGATCCTCATAATTGATAGTAAACGTGTTTGTTAAACTATTATAAAAACCAGCCAAGCGGGAGTCGGACTCGCGTTTATGCTTCAGAACGAAATTAATATTCTCTGTTGGGATGTTTCTAATTACAGTCGTTCTCGATAAAGAAACATTATTTAAGATGGATCTTGAATTCGATCCTGGCCTGCCTGGGCAAAAATTGGGTCAAAGATCGAGTGAGTCTTCCTAGAAAATATTTAAACACACTCCTTTTGAAGGTCATTTATGTTTGTGGAAAAGCACACTGGCAGCCGAGTCTAAATTATAAAAAAAATCCTTTTGAAAAATAATTATTTAATAAATATTTCCTCTTTAGTCCTTAAATATTTGACAGTTCTAAATCAGAACTACCAACATACCAAAAGAGCTATATCCGTTCGGATACACTATCCAGTCAAGTCAGTAGGGAGCACAGGGTGTTACAAAAAAGCTACCCTCTCACAATAGAGGGGGATGTCAGTCGCAGGCGTTAGGGGCGGCACGCCCTCGGGAGCTTTTAAAACAATTACTGGCTGTTGAATTCGATATTGAGAGGTTGAACGGGTGAAATTAGGCCTTTTTGAATTCGCCTTTTTAATCGGATACAACATATAGAGGTATGCGAACCAATGAGGTTTGATTTGAAAAAAAAACCCTTTTATCTGAATTCTACTTCTTGTAAGTGCTTGTAACTTGTTGTGAAGTATAAAATGACTACCATACCTTTTTAAGCAACCAAGCAGCATTACTGTGTTCCGGTTTGGTTGCCGGTAAAATTCCGGGCTCGCGAGGCTAAGCACCTTCATGCCAATGCAGTGCCGTGTTCATGTTCTTTGTGGCTGTGACCTACGCAGCAAGGCTTTGTCATCGGAAAGAGATGCACTTAACAGCGGGCTGCTTGCTGTTCCGACTCCAAGTTGTTTTTTCTAAAAGTTTAAGCCTATTAAGTCTATTGCCAGATTTAGAATTCATGGACTCTATAAAATTTTAATTATTTTTTTTGAACAATTGTCCGATTGTACTTTTTGTCATATACCCAACAATTGGAAGCTATTTTCGTACTCAAACGACTTATGCCTAAATTGCATTGAGATGTTTGAGATGACAGCTCGAACAAACTGTGATCCTTGTCTGCGCATGTGCCTGTGCTTCCAACATATTTTTTGTTTTTGCTATTATTTTACACTTTACATATAATACACGGTCTACAATAGAGCAAGCCTTCTCGCAGGATTTCCTATTACATCGAATTTCTCTAGACTTTATATTACCTATATTCTATTTCTATATTCTCATACATTCGGAAAGCCTTATCGGGTCGAATTCGGAAACTTCCGCTGGAGATTCTGGGACCGCTATACAAAAATTGAAAAAAAAAAACTTTAATATTCTAGACTTCTACACAAGGTTTTCATATAGATAATAATTTGTGAATAGCGTTGAAATCTATCGGATCTAAGATGAACCCAACAAAAAGTGAAGTTTCCGATCCGATAAGTATCCGTGTGTTGAAGAATACTGGTGTCAAGCTATGATAAGATAGCGACGCAAAGATGGCCGGAGTCCCCAACAGAGTGTGAAACTGTGGCTTGTCATACCTATGAATGATGGTGTTAGCTTAACTTGAAACCAGCCTTAACACTCCTCTGGGTTGTGGACCCGTGAACTTTGTATCTGAAACCGGTAGCCGAACCACTAGACCACAGAGGCGGTTGTTTTGAGCTTGGTTCTTTTGTAATTCCGCCGACATTATAAAAACAAAGAGAGGGGGATAAAAATCCGATTACTTCCTCAATTTTTCCGGTACCTTAATAACGAGGGTTCAAAGAATGGCTTATTTCTTGAGATGGATGTTTATTTAAAAAGTTGAGATTTTTGATCTGTGGATATATTTTATTTTAAATTAAAATACCTCTAGAATGTGAACTGTGTGGTAATATTAACATTTTGCGTGGTGTTTGTGGCTAAAGACTTACTCTTCCAACTCATCATCAATAGCCTAAACAGCATGTGCCAAACTCATCGTTTCGTCTCTTCTTTATCATTGAATTATCATCGTTCTTTATTGTTAGGACCTAACTACTAATTACTGGTATGGAACTCCTTACCCTCGTCTGTTTTTCGGCAACAGTATAATCTTGGATTCTTCAAGTGTAAAGTGAATAAGTTCCTTTAACTCCATTTCCAGCTCTTCAACTGCCCCTGCTTTTCTTTTGGTGGAGTGGCTTAGACGGCTTTTATGACATATGATTTAGAGGGGTTGTTTCTTAAGCCGCGACCTCTACCATTTTCATGAATAAAAGTTATGATAGTTAATGATATGAACCGAGTATGATAAACAGATTATAGACGTACAATAGGTATGTAAATAATTGAGAACAAATTTGTTTCGTAGTCGAATTAGCTTCGTAGCACTCGAGCTACGGAATTTGCTACGCCGTAGAAGGTCTACGAAATGCTACGTGTAACCGTACGGAGGTAGCGAAATTATTAGAAAATATTACTAGACATTTTACACAAAGCCCCTAAACAAATCTTGTAATATGGGAGCTACATTACGTACAGTATAAAAACTACATTTTTTTTGTTAATACTTATAATTCAATTTAACAACCAAACAAAAAACAAATATCTTTATTCATCACACAAACGTTTTTCCGGGTTGAGATCAAAGCCAAAACCCAAAGCGCAGATGGCAGAGCTACTTACCTACGTAGTGAGCTGTGACACCAGTTTGAAATGAAAATTTTGAGAGTGATCAATCAATCGGTGGCCTGTTATCATATCACTTGCATTAACTTCTCTAAAAGTTTAGGGCTTTCATGTCAGGCGAGTTGAAGATATATTAGTATTAACATCTGAAGTGCTGCTTTTGATTTGAATTAATGTTTCGCCTTTTACGACTTCCACGCGGAAATGGAAGAGGCCTATTCACTAGAACCACTACGATACATTCGGACTTCCGTTTGGAGATGATGTTTGGTGAGGACAGGTGGAGAGGACGAGATGATATGAAAAAGATCCTTGAAAAGTTTCTTCTTTACGGAACTCTAAAACCCTTTTTATGCAGACACAATAAATAACTCCATACAAAGGCTACCAAATTGGTATCAAATCGCGTGAATTCAAATCAACGAAAATATCCGAACATCGCTTCAAACGATAACAAAATTACATGCCAAACGCAGAAAAATAAAAGTCTGTAAGTACAAGACAATAGCTCCTTACAGCCAGAAAGAGAGAGATATATACCTCGGCTCCGTCTTAAAACGCTGTTCTATTGGCCGATATGTTTCGAGTTGGATTACTGTGTCCCTATTGGCTGTAGTTTTTAGTGATGGGAAGAGAATTTACCGATTTTTTTACGGTTTCTCGGATTTTATGAGGTACTTCAACGCAGAAATCGAGTTTGCATGAGTTTGTCTGTGGGATTTAGATGCGGGTTTATTGACTGAGATGTCGTTGTGAAATGGTGAAGGCGATTAAGGCGAGGCATTCTACTGGCAGGCGGTTTGGTGAGAGCTACTTACATTGAAACAGCGTCTACGGTGGTTTTAACAATGATGATTAGCCCCTTCTTATCCGCTAGTGGATATCGTTAAAGGCGAATAAATTATCGTGGATGGTCTGATACTGTCTTTTATATTACATACGATGGCTGTCTCCATCATACGTCATTCCTGCGTTAGCAAATTTCGAAGTCAAGAGCTAAGTCAAAGTCAAAGTCAATTTTTTTTAGGATTATTTTTATACGTCAAATCTACCGCCTGTTTGGAATAGCAACCAACAAACAAGGAGAAAGGCAAGAAACTAACCAATTGTAGGCATTTCAAATTGATCCATATCCATCCTCGTTTTATAACTATCTTTAACTGATAACAAAAAACTTGTACATGTCAATGTGCAAATCGCACGAAGCCGGGGAAAAAAAACTCATCATAGAAAAATATAAATCCTTGAGGAACCAATAACGGCGATCGCTGTTGAGTTTTATTAGTTCATTTTTTATTTATGTAAATATCATTAGGAAGATTTCCTTAGGAAGAAGAAGGAAAGAGTCGTGAGTCAAGTTCTCTAAATTTTAAAATTAGGAAATATTTTATTATTAATATTATGTACAAACTTTGCATATTTTTAGGGTAGGTAGAGGCAGTAGAGGCATGACTGGTAGAAATCCGGTTATGGCCGTATACTACTGGTGAAGCATTTATTTACACATTTTTTACTGTACGGCGGGGAAACGCTTGGCCTGAGATAAAGGGTAAGGGGCTCCCCGTGTCAAGGTGTCAGGTTATGATAAGGCCGAACGTGGAAGCACCCTTCACCCGTAATCCTCAACAGACTGAGGAACTTGTTGTCTTACCTCTGAATGCCATTATTTTATAATAATTTATTGATATTATTATTATATTACTTAGAATTGTTGTTATGGCCGCATACTTAGGTTAGATGGTAGTATTAAAACACTAAGCATTAGGTTTTATTTTCTGTCCGGCTTATTCAGATTCAGATATATTTATTCCATTTAGATACATAACAGTACACTTGAAAAAGTTACAAAAAAAGTAAATATAATAAAAACAAAATGTAACTATTGTGGGTAGAAAACCTAAGATCAAGCAATAATGATAAAATTTTAATAATTAAATATATCAAAAACATTATCAGACACACATGTCAACCAAATTTATCAGCAAGTGCTTCGACAAGAGAATAGTATGATTTGTCCATTAGCAAATTTCTGATCCTGATACTGAAATCTCTATTGTCCTTATTTCGTATCTCTTGTGATAAATTATTAAACAGATTTACACTTATTACATAAACTATTTCCTACTTTCGCGAGTCTGTGTTAGGGTATACAAATATATTTTATATGATTATTAATAATTGTTAATGTCACATCTTAAATGATGCTTCCTCAAATTAAATTAAATAAACACGAAGTCTGTTTTTATTTTTTACATAAATTTTACAGGACGTTAATTCACACAGCGCCACCTAGCCCCAAACTAAGTATAGCTTGTAATATGGGAACTAGATTACGGATAGAATTATTATACACTTGATTTTTTTTTAATTACGTACTATATGATACAACACCCAAACACAGAACAAACATCTCATTCATCACACAAATGTTTGTCCTGTGTGGGAATCGAACCCACAACCTACAGCGTAGAAGGCAGAGTATCTACCAACAGAGCTATGAGGCTTGTTGGTTATATTGTCATTACTTCAAGTTGCTTCAAAATGTAAAATAGAACGGATGGCTCTCTTTTGAGTCAGCTCAAACAGATTCTGGGTCAACTGAAAGCTGATCCTCCTTTATTACAGTGGGTAAAGCTACTCCAGCCAACAATCGGATCATCCACCATTAATACAAATTACCGAAGTGCAAAAAGCGAAATAAAACGGTGCGTTACGTCACGCCGGGACGTCTCAACTCCACTCACCCCTTTGTAGAGGTGTGAAAGTGTAGACATGGCAGATATTACAATTACAATATTATTACAGGACATTCATTCTTACACAGCGCCTTCTAGCCCCAAACTAAGCATAGCTTGTAATATGGGAACTAGATTACGGATAGAATACTCAAATACTTTTTGTAAATACATACGTACTATATGATACAACACCCAAACATAGAACAAACATCTATATTCATCACACAAATGTTTGTCCTGGGTGGGAATCGAACCCACAGCCTACAGCGCCGAAGGCAGAGTTACCACCAACTGAGCTATGAGGCTTGTCGATATTAGGACCATTACCGTCTTTTGGTTCTAATCCTGCCTCAGACAGGGTCAACGCAATATCATTTAAGAGATTCACGAGACGGGTTTAATATTTGGTGTGAGTCCTTATCTTATACCGAATAAGATCAGTCTGCATAAAAATTACCTGTCAAAAGCTGGTCTAACGGTGTATATATTTTTTATTATTTTCAAACATAATCATATAAATAATAATACTTAATAAGGGAACCTGGATGAGTTCTACTTCTTAATGAAAAATGGAGGGGAAAATGTTCTGCACTGACGTCCCGCATTATAGGGTTGTATTGTGCATTTTAATCTTGATTCCAACCAGCCCAGCTCCTTAAATTTACGGAGAATGATCTTGGTACGCTGACAACATTGCTCCAGAGTACAGTCCATAAAAACCAGCGTTATTGTTGAAAATGAGGGCGATGAACTATTAGATATGGCACGATGTATGAGGATGCTTATTATTTATTAATTGACCTTAATAGACAAATACTTTGGTTCTCTGACGAATACTTAATCTTCGGATCTTATTCCTTACAAAAACTGTGAGCATAGCCCTCTCCATAGCTTGCTGTTACTTTAAACTTGTGGATCCGTCCTACCGATAGTATCAGACGTTTCGTCTCCGTATGTCATGCCGAAGGATGCACTAGTTTTTTAAATACTTTAGTATTTAGACATTGTGGGATGGGTGACGACTTAAGACAGAGGATTGGTAGGCTGAAGTGGCAGTGGGCCGGTCATATCTTCCGGAGAACCGACCATCGCTGGAACAAGCGAGTTCTGGAGTTGAGATCACGTCTCGGCAAACGTAGACGACCACCGGCACAAAATGAATCTACATACGTTGTTTATGTATTAAAGTCAAATAAGAAATAACAAGCACCCTCATAAAATATATCGTGCCGTATCTAAAAGTTCATCGGCCGCGGGCGCCCAACAATTATTTAACGTCAAACGCAAGCAGCGCGCCAAGATTGCGGATACGGGCGATAGCTGCCCTTATGCGGTATTTGATTTTAGAACGCTGTTTTCGTATTTTATATAATATACTCACGGAATGTCCTTCGAATATTTTCGCGGTATTCGGTGATAAATACGCATCCCACACTTATATATATTGATATAATTGGTTCTATTTTTGAAATTGATAAAAGGGAGCAAATGAAAAAATGCGTCACTGTGAAAGTCTATTTTTTTTTAATTGCTGCTCATTATTAATCATTATTCATTTTCAATTTCATCAAATTACACAAAATCGTGTTAGTGTGAGTATCTTTACCTCTTTAGCTATAAAATCCCTCCGCTGAAAGTTTGTCTGGATGAATTCGCTTCTAATCGATAAGACCGCCCACTGTCTATCCATTTTTTTTTACGTATCTAGTTTTAATTATAAGTTGTGCGATACAGTGTTTGAATTTCATTTCGTATCATTTAATCTTATTTCATCTGAAAATGTAACTAAACAACTTACTGATAATACAGCTTCAACTACCCATAATAGAGCTCAAATTTCAATAATACGCTGCTTCAATGCTTGAGGGTCTAACTGAAAGCGTTTATCTGTTAATTCTATTGTTTTAAAACAATTAATTAACTCTCGGACTGATAAGGAGTTTGTAGTTCTAGGCAGATTTAAATTGCGGTAGGAGTTATACACACTATGCATTGAAAACGTTTATTAAGGTTTAAAAATAAGAAATGGTTAAACATTTTAATTTAAAACGAAAACAGCCATACGATTCATGAATAAATGAATGAAGGAAATCACCAGCCTTATTGTGCACTTATGTGATAAAAACAGATCATAAGACAAATATCGAAACAACATAATGGGCAGTCTTACCAGTTACAAGCGAACATTTTCAAAAAAACCTTTGGGTGGAAGGGTAAAGAAAAAATGGTTTGAAAATAAGTTTTTATGTGTAGAACTAGGTAAGTACTAGAATTACTTAGTTCTTCTTTATTTTAACGAAAACAGTTCTTAAAAAAAATTAGGCGCTCGTGTCCCCAGGGAAAAACCTTCGTGGCCTTAAGGATTGCCCACTAGGGGTGTGTGTATTATAAGTTGATTTGCCTCTACCTTCTCTCTATCTCTATCATTAGTACTGATATGGAATATAACTCGTTGCCCTCGTTTAAATAACAAACCAATACAATTATAATTTAAGAGTCTTCAAGACCAGAGTGAATAGGTTCCAATTAGACAAGCGTGCTCCTACTTTGGCCACATCGTTTAACGATAAAGCAAAAAAGAATCATACATTGTAAAGCAACCCTCGTCTCTAATTCCATGTCCTATAATATATACCACTATCGACATTTTATTTTGGATTTTCACATGCAAAGCAACATAAATACAAAAGGGTTACTGTTATAAACAAATAGTAGGTAAGTCTGCGGATCGTCGTCTGAAAAACAAACAATGCAAATTTGACACACGTCAATCACAAAGTCAAAATTTAAAAATAGAACAATTTAAAACTCCGAAACGCAGAACAAAAACGCTCCAAAATAAATAAATGCAAATATTTGATATTGGAACGCGCGAATGTAAACATGGCGGAGTTGAATATTCATTCCAAATATGAATATTTGAAATTTCGACGTAGTCCGAATATTCAATTCATTGGACGCCCAAATGTTGTTTGCTAATGTTGCTCAGTTAATATTTTACTGTTTCCTCTATCTAAACTAAGGTTTACTTCGATTATTGAAAGACAAAGTCTCAGATTTTAAGCGAAATCTCTTCATAAACATTTCGACAAAGGAAATAAAATATCTACTAGTCAAAAAAAAAATGATTCGGTCTATCGCATTTGGAAAACAATTTGGAATGTGACATATAGCGCCAATCTGCCGTAGCCAATTAGGCAATGATAGATGTTTGTACGTTTTTTGAAATTTCATAAATCGAACGAACGGAATCATTTGTCAACGTTTTAAATATTGAACATTACTTTTAGGGTACCGGGCACAATACACCGGAGTTGGTAGTATTGTAGCGAAGTCATTATTCAATTTATAGTTGCTCGCTATAGCTATGTTAGTTTGAATTCAGTGTTATCAAACATGTATCCTATATAATGTGTAGGTACTTGTTTGCTATAATTATAAAGTTGGAAAATGATTGTCGATCGCGTCACTTCACGTACTATCATGTACTATCAAACGTCACGTACTATCGAAATGATTTGTAATACTTACAAGGACTTTTTGAATAAGAGGTACTTCAGACTTCAGACAACTAGTTTAAAATAGGAGCGATGGTTTTGTAACTCTATGTTTCGTCTCTACTCTGGCTCAATCTTCAGATTAGTCAGTTTTATGTTTTGTGTATTTATTGATTGAGGCCACACGTGACCGCTGACTCTCATTTAGGCCAGCGAATTATCATATTTATTCAGCGTGACAATGCAGACAGTGTCTTAAGCACGCTTCCGTCTGGTACTCTGCGCTGTAGACTGTGGGTTCGATTCCCACCCAGGACAAACATTTGTGTGATGGATACATATGTTTGTTTCTCTCTGTGTGTTTTAACACTATAGTACGTATGTTTTTATAAAACATGTTTAAAAAGTATTTAAGTAAGTATATCTGGAATTTAGCTCCCATATATAGCTATGCTTAGTTTGGGGCAAGATATGGCGCTGTGTGAAATTCATGTCCTGTAATATAAATATAAATTATTATTATTTACTGGTCTGAAACAGTCAACAGTCCGCAGAAAATCCGATTGCTTCCCTTGTATATAGTTAGTTTAGTTCAACATATTCATTGGATTTTTTGGTGAATAAAAGATTTATATTTTAAAAGGTTAAAAAAAAACGAATATAATTCAAACTCTTCCTACTTTTATTTTTTACTCTATATTATCACGAAAAAATGCTACGGAACCCTCACAATAATTATTATGTTGTCTCGCGCTTTCTGGTTCTTAATTTGAATTGCCACGGATGTCTCGTGTCGATGATTTGATTAATCGATATCTAACGTCTTAATATCGAGAATGCTAAATGGTGACATGGCATCTGCTTCCTTTAAAGCTTTTTTTTTTTATTTAGCTTTACAGTCCGTCCACGATAAACGTGAGTGTGTCAGTGAGGCCAGTGTTTTTGTAATAAATCAACAATGTTTCTAGGGCTACATATTCTAGGCCCCAGGTTCGATCCCCAGGGAGCAATATTGGGCTTGGTTTGGTTGATGGACATTATTTAAGTCCGTCTGGCTGGCTACCACCATCTTACCTAATTCTGTCGCCATAACAACAATTCTTAAATTGTGTAGCATTTAGAGGTAAGATAGCCAGTTCCTCAGTCTCAGCGCTTTCACCTTAGGCCTTACCTTAACTTGTAACCCCGATTCCCCGTAGTACAATAAAAAAAATAGCTTACCTGTAAGAAAATCTAGCTTAGTCAACATTTTTAGCAGCTCTCTCAAATCGTTAATATAGGCATGCTTCTTACTACATAACACGGATTAATGGCCTCCCATAGAATGGCAATAGAAAGTTTAAATACCGGAAACGTTCGATTTAAATTCAAGTGCCCCTTATTTTAAAATAGGTCATTTGAACAGTAGCCTGTCTCTATATCTTAGCTTAAAATAACCCTGACATCTTTTTTTGAGCATGTATTCAACCTCTATTGTTTTGTACGACGGGGAAGCGCTTGGTTTTCATCTCACCTGGTTACAAGTTAAGATAAGGCCGAAGGTGGAGGCACACTTAACCTGGTATTACTAAGAACTTACCTCTAAATGCCGGAACACAACATTTTTTTTAGAATTGTTGTTATGGCGCCAGAATTAGGAAAGATGGTGGCAGCTAACCAGGCGGGCTTAAATAAAGTCCTACCACTAACCAAACCAAGCACAACATTTGTACTCCCCCTGGGGATTGAACCCGGGATCACTGGATCTTATTTCACAATCTCCGAGTAGCATTACCTGACAGATAAAAAATATACCCGTCTTTCTTTGTGTCGTGTAAACAGAAAGTGAGAGTATTATTTTTACTGTTAAGTAGCGGTACTCAGACATCGAAAAATAGTACCTGAGGGAACTGCCAAACACACTGTTTCAGAGAAAGTTAAAAACCACGTTAGTTAGGACTTGTTATTATGAGATCGAGGAATTCATAAATTACCAGATTGTTTTGACATTTAATTTTGATAAGCCACTATTTATCTCAATATAAATTATTTTTTGTTTTATTTTCTTGTTTAGAGTATTTGTGAGTAGTTAATAGTATGTAATTGAATTTATTTAAATTACATTTTACAATGTTAGTACAATATAAGTGAACGCCGTATTACGGTAGGATACATTGGTACCTGAACTTGTTAACTTTACTTTACTAGTGTCTTTGCTAAAGTAGGAAAGTGACGTTTCTTGTCTTGGCTGTACGTTAGTTCCTACTTTCGCCACGTTAATTATCCTGACCGTTGACTATGACCAGTTACTTAGAAATACGAAACCTAGAGTTTCTTCATCTGTTTCATCCAAAAGAAGCCAAAGATGTGATAACTATCCCAAATATCTTCCTGGTACTTTTCCGAAATCACATTCAAAAATGGTTTATGGCGGATATGAAAAAGTCATTGTGAGAAATTGATATCACACATCTGGAAAAAAATTGTGATACAAATTTTTTAAGATAAAAGGATAACGGAAATCTGAAATAAATCGAATAATTTTCGTGAGGTAGTGGGCGAGTAAAAAAATGTGTTGATTTGACACTGCGTCTGTCTACTTACGAGAAGTGTGGGTTCAATCTCGCCGGTCAGGGAGGGCGACAATACGCCAGCGGCAGATGACGCCTCGACCCTTGAAGGGACGCGCCTGACTCGGAGATTATCGATATTTTGATATTTAATATCCATTTTATTTTAATTTTATTTTATTTTAAATAATTTTATTTTAACCCATTGAATTAAAAGGACGGTTATGTTATTTGCAACTCGATTAAGGAACATGGCTTGCGATATTTTCATGATTTATTAATTTTAGTAGCCTTCACTTAATAGCTCTGACTTCTGTTTTGTAGGTTGTATATTCGAATAATAATATTCGATATGTAATATAATATTAATATTTAATATTATAATAATATTGTTTTTAAGGAATGTTATTATAAAAAAGTTTATACATATTCATATTCTCCGTTATCTAGTTCTCATGTAGGTATTTGCTTAGCTATGGCATTTTAAGTGCGTTACATGATGCACTTTTTTACAATACATTTGGCGAATCACAACGATACAACGATCAAAATATCGGTGCATCTTAGTATCATCGACGTTGTCCCATCCCTATAAGATAGGGGTGCGCCGGCTGAGAATTAATTACTTTTTGACATATTCAGTTTTATTACGAATTATACGGAATAAAGATATTATGGAAACATATTGACGACATCCTAGTTGGGGAGCTTATTGTGTGTATTTAAGGCTAAGAGCATGTGTCACTGATATTGACACATTTGACATAACATAATATTACAAAAACTCTCAAATGATCATGTGGCAAAGCAAGCAAACTGTAGTTTTATGGCTTTCATTCCTCTTTATCACATGATGTCCTTAGCAAAGCATAAGGTGTATTTAAGTAGAACATAGGCTACGTGGCACGACATTACGTGCGTCGACGTAAGACATGATGTTGAACATTCGGTGCCTATGAGGTCATCGGCGACGTCAAGCCCGCCTACCACCCGTGGAGATAAATACCATTCAGTCTTAGGAAAATTTATGTCAGTGGACGCTGACAGGCTTGATTGATGATTAATATGACATGATTTGAAGTTATAAGTTATAAGTCTTTCTGAGGAGGCTTTACGCTTATTTTTTTAACTTTTTTTTACTAACATCTTGGCATTGTAGTTTACCATGTCTGTGTGTGAATAAATAAGATATTTCGCATAAAGTTAAACAATCTGTTCTATGGTTTTAAATATTGATATCGGTATTACTACGAAACGGGTCTTATCGCGCGTAAGTTTTTCAATATTCCCGACAGTTTTGTTACAATCGTGTACATAATACCCGCGATAAAATGCTATTAAAATTTATAAATGATAAATTTTTAAAATGCTATAGTAACATTAGACCACAAAATATCATCAAAACAATTCAACAATAAGAATGATATGTCATCGTTACGTCATTCCCTATGATGACATCTGCGGAGGCGGGAATTGATTTTGATAGCTAGTTCCTATTGTTACATAACCATAGTAAAGGTTAGTCAAAATAGGATTGTATTTTTGAACCGACTAAAATCAAATACGTGTTTTAAATGATTAAAATAACGATTTTAGCTTATTCGAGAGCTTCCCTTGTTAATTATTAGTTTAAACTGTACGTAAATCAATAAGGTAGGTAGGTAAGTATAGACTAGTTAGTTTATAAGTATAAATACTTAATTGTTTTCGTAGGTATAAAATATCACACATAGCAGCGGTCAAAAAGCTGCGTGTTGTTTTTTTTTCTAAGCGCGTGGCCGCGACACCCTCGCCACGCCTCTAGCCATCAATACAAACTGTCAAACACACAATACCGCCAAAAACTGTTATTTTTCGTCAAAAAAAAATTGCTTTGCCAAAAAATGTGTGAAAACGTGATAAAACGTTAATGTGCGGAGTATTATGACTTTGATTAATGATTATTCGGTTTTGTAAAAAAATCATGCGAATAGGGATTGTGATTATGATACGCATCATATAATATTTGTACCAGGCATAGTAGGCACATACCTACTATGCCTAATTCAATTTAAAATATGATTTTTACTGGCCTAATTTAATTCAGAATAATAATTTCTCTTGCTTTAAAAGGGAAATAAATTGAGAAAATAAAGAGATTAAGGCTATTGTTTTCTATTTAAATAAAAATAAAATATTAACTTATATAAAACCGTCGCAAACACAGCAACACTGTAGATCTGAGCCACCTTTTCAGTTTTTGGTTCTAACCTTTGCAAATATTTTTTGCCATTTGATTTCATCTCATTCCTAGACCAAAAATTCTTGGCCATAAAGATATGCCGATTTCCTCGTGATGATGACTTGCTCCATAGACAGGGTGATTTTTTTTTTTCAGAGCCACTGAGGCCAAGTCTGAAACCGTAAGAGTTATTGAAAAGCCATGTTAGGAGTGCTCGATTTCAAAAATAATAAGTTCTGCATTTAAGAAAATCCTTTTTTATATAGTTTTTCATTTAGAGTTCTTTGTTTGATATTAAAAAAAAAAATATGTATGATGACTATGTGCCCAAAGTTATTGGAACACTTTAAAAAAAGAAAATTTAGAAATTCAACTTTGTGAATTTAGTATTAGTAGTACGTCTAGTCTGAAATGCGCAAGCGAAGCTATTAAATCCTCTTTTGCTGTTGTGTAGAACTTTTGAAAGTCGAAACGTCTTCAAAAAGTCGAATATTGCCGAATGCGAAGATACAACTTAAGCGTTTGAAAACAGAATTACTCATAAATTTCAAAATTAGAAAGAAGTTGGTTTTATGTCATGGAGCAAGTTTCTGGATTCTCCAATTTTGCACAATGTCGACTCTACTGTGCAAAACTGGAGAATAAGCAATACTGAAAAATTTTAAGTTCCTATAAAATGTTTTTTAAATAATTATTTAATTTTCTATCTGCAACTATACGGTGGGTACGACACTATTCAAAATGTTCAGCCATCAGGGTGTCCGTGCCTTGACATCAGCTACGTTACCACGAAAAGCAAACGTTTAATCCAATGACGATTAAATTTAAACTCATCACGAACAGAAAACAAAAGAGGATTTAGTAGCTTAGCCCACGCATAGTCTGAAGTCTGAACGTACAACCTTTACTGAATGCATAAAGATGAATTTATAAATTATCTTTTTTAAAAGTGTTCCAACAACTTTGGGCACATAGTTATTGTACATTATTTTTTTTATTATCGATCAAAGAACTGAAAACAGCAAAAAAATCTTTCAAAAACACACGTTTCTAGAAAAGCTATAAAAAAACTAGATATTTTTTAATGCAGAACTTATTTTTTTCGAAATCGAGCACGTAACTTCTAAATGACTTTTCGATAACTCTCACGGTTTCAGACTTGGCCTCAGTGGCCCTGGAAAAAAACTCACCCTGTATAGTGAAAGAAAGATAGGTACCTACTTCATAAAACAATCTTCTTCAACAGCCCATTAATGTCCACTTTTACAACAAATTAATCTAACCATTCCTTTTTCTTCCACAGGTAAAAATCTGGTTTCAAAACCGACGCATGAAATGGCGGAACTCAAAAGAGCGCGAACTCCTTGCTTCAGGCGGCTCTAGAGAGCAAACTCTACCGAACAAGAACAACCCCCATCCCGATTTATCTGACGCTGAAGCGGACAAGCCAAAAATGTCGCCAATATCGCAAAATGACGATCAAAGCGAGGAATTAAAGAAAGTTTACGCGACGACTTCTGAGTTCAGAGGTTATGAAGACAAGATGGCGTTCCCGCGCGAATTTTCAAATATAGAAGAAGGCGAGGATTTTGACAGCGACGCCAGTGCTTCGGACGAGGAAATCAATGTCACTTGACGCGTTTTTGTAAATTATTAGGGTGTTTTGTAAATATTTTGTTAATAAAAAGCATATGTACTTATAGCTACGAAATTAATATCTAGGTATCAAACTTGATAAGAATAGTCACTCAAATCTCAAGAAAACAATGATATTTAAAAAAAGCTTGTGTAGAAAGTACTTTTAACCTTTATTTTAAATTAAGTTTAAAAACAGTGAGCAACATTATCAACATCAAACATTTTTCCGGGGGCTGATCTAGGTGTACTCTCAGTATTGCAAAACAAAACAGTAACTAAATTTTAATTTCAATTTTATATTATTTAGTAATAACATTATAATTTATCTATTATTTTCTATTAATTTCATTATGTATGAAAAGTTTAGAAGTAAGTAGAATATTTACAGTTTTTTCATGATTGAAAGATAACATTTGAAATTTGAGGAATTAATACCTACCGCTTTCTCACCAACGCTACAAACTGCGATAACTGTACGGAATAATGTTGCAACTTGCTCTATTCATATGTAATTTCTAGAGTTGCAATCATACAAGTCATACATTCGTTGAGTAGTGCATGCGTTGCGACCGTCGTCGTTGTTGGTGTGAAACATGGGCCTCTTTAATGCGAAAGTGAATAGTTGTTTTCTAGACTAGACCATCGTTAGTTACAATAGCTTCTCATCAGGTGAGGTTGTGGTCAGACGCTAGTATATACAATTTGAGCGGAAATACTGGATGCTCACAACGAAAATCGAATAACATTTTATAAAATTTACAGTTTGTTTTGGATTCGATTCTGTTGAAATCGTTTGGCAGAGTATAGATTCGCGGTAACGTTTCAAATCCTCCGGAGCACCTGGGCAAATTTGAAACTGGACAGATTCTCAGGTGGACAGATTAGCAACTAGACAGAGCACAATTGTAATATAAAAACACCATTAGAAATACGTCGACACTTTTATTACTATAATTGTTTTACGCGTAGTTATCTAGTTTGTTACCATTGTAAGTAATAAATAGTAAAGCATTATTTATAAGTAAGTCCATTTGCAGATGGTCTCTTGTAATATATTATTAGTTAATTTGTCGATTTTTAACTTTAATCGGCCAGTTAATTACTAAGGTAGTTTGAACCTGCATTGTTAATAAATAAATAAACAAATATTACAGGACATTAATTTCACACAGCGCCACCTAGCCCCAAACTAAGATATTTAAAAATGATTGGATGAACAGTAACGTAAATAGTGCGATATTAAAAGTTAATGGCTACCTGTTTTAAAACAGGCCTTAAATTATGTGTAAAAATATTTTTATGTCATATTTGGCTTTGTTTAAATAACAATTTATTTCACTCAAATAATTATAGTCATATGCACCATACAATTTTATATTTTAATTTATAAGACTACCTGCACAATTTGGTGTGTGTAATAAACATATATATGGTATTGTAATATTGTTTAGTTTAATTAATTAAGCAACCATGTAAATTAATTACGCATCACAATGCAAAGGATAGATACAGAATTACTAAATGAAAGAGGCAATGCCGGCCGGGCATATCGAGCTAAGTACTTTATAACAATATCATACAATCGTAATGAAATAAATACATTTCATAAGAAATCTTAGGTAAATACTGCTATGAGATCGATTAATACAAGAACATGCGTATTTGGCACATTAATGATTTGTATAACGATCAAGTATTTCAAAACAAATCAAAATCAAATTACATATGGATCGATTTTATATCGATAAATTCTACGGTACGATAACATAGCTTGAAAGTTGCAAGTTAAACCCCCTGGTACAGCTCGCATAACCATAACCGATGACGACCACGAATAAATGAGATACAAGAGTATGTAATCGACGGACCGATGTCGGTGGATAGAGGTGGCTGAAGTCATTCAATGTAGTAACTGTAGGAAGTGTTTTGTCTCACAACAAAGTTTTACAAGCCGAGCTGATGATAATGTATATAAGAAGTAATACCTATCTATGTATTCAAGCGTAATCTAAGTGATCTCAGTTTATAAAGACTTAAAAACGTATATTTAAGGTAATTATATTGTGAAATTAAAAGGTCAAAATGTGTTTTTTGTTTTATTACAGCACCATACATTTTTAAATAAGTATATGTAATAGGTTTCTATGAACTTTTCATTTTCTCTCTTTTTCTATTGCCTACACAGAATATCAATTGGATAGTCTTATCATAAAGTGCATCGCTTTTCTATAATAATGCGTTACTGCGTTGGTCACCTCCACAAATAACATAGCCTACACGGCACTGCATTACGCCCGTTAATTAGAGCCAAAAAGATGTTTGAGCCTCGCTTGCTCGTAATTTAATTGGCAACCATATTCTTCATCCGGAACACGGAAATGCTGCTAGGCAGCCGAAATAGGTATCTATGGTGATAGAAAATGTGTTAGTGGTGTTAGAAAGTTTATACCTACTTATAATTTATTAGTAGGTTTTATGCTTATTCTATAAATTTGATAAAATGACATGCATTGACATGGCATGGGTAAGTAAGTACGTACCAAATATAAGTCGTATTATTAAAAACCGTTACAACTTTTTGTTATTCTATTGAAATACATTTATTTTCCCCATACAAAAGACTTAAACGCACGCTTGATGCAAATACAATTATAAAATGAATGGAAGCAAATACTTTGTTGTACACCTTATAGAAACACTGGATAACTTTAATCTATTATATACGTTGGATGGTCTAGTCGCTTAGAAGAGATTTCTTTCAGATAGCCTGAGGATGAATTGTATGTACTTATTTATTTATTTAAGGAATAACAAACGACTACATTACATTATTATTAAATCTGTATAAATACTTTAAATAGTTTAAAGTTCAGCAATATTCTTAATGTAGACCACTGCGCTATCCACAAATTAAGGTGTTAACATAAAAATAAAAGAACATGCAACTGGAAGAGCTAGACATCTAAACATGAAATAGGTCTAGGTAGCGTAAGGCTCCTCAAGTACCTTACTTGATGTACTAGCGCTTAAATGTACCTACATTTTTTATTAATAAAAAGAGGGCTACTTATTACGTTCACCCTGAAAATAGAAAAATATTATGGAATAAACACGTTAGGTAGTTAGGTATTTTAGAAAAATACAAATCGACATGTCATTTGCCTTTACACGAGGCTTTCCCAGGAAAAAACGTGCAAGATCAAGCTTATTTAGCTCAGTGAATCAACATAGCTATTTAACGTGGTAACGCAGCCTTGTAAATGGTCTAAGGTAAACCTAGCTTATAACAAATAGTTAATACTTCATTCAAAGAAGGTTACACTTTTATATATAGGTATTTATATAATGTTAATTTCTAAGATTTTTTATTCGAACTTGCCTCACAGCTCAGTTGATAGTATATAGCTCTGCCTTCTGCGCTACAGGTAGTCGGTTCGTCTACCACGTGGGACAAACATTTTTATGAGGGCTATAGATTTTTGATTTGACTATGGGCACAAATATTAGAATACTATTCCACAGCATTCATATATTTGTAAATATAAAAGTATGTCAATATTCAAATTTTTCGTAATCCACGTCCCATATTCGAAGATTTGCTTAGTTTGAGACTAGATAGCGCTGCGTAAAATGTATAGTAAGTAGGTAAGTAATATTTGTTTATTTTGTTAAAGTCAGCTATGCCTTTGCCACAAAAAAAGGTTAATAAATCGGCAAGCAGGCGGGTCACGGTACGGTGCTCTGTTGTCAGCCACAGGCCGTTTCGTGTTTATTTATATGGTCACACCTTTCACCTCATGGCACACCTCGCTTGCCACCTCTATGAAGCTGTATTTAATTTATCGCAGCAAAGCAAAAACAATAAAAACATTGTGAACTTTATAAACTTTACCCACTTTGCTGTCTAGTGGTACTCCCACCGGTTTGTAGTGGGGTGGCTATCATCATCATCATACCTAAGTATGATGCCAAAACATCAATTCTTATTATTGTGTTCAGTAGGTATTTAGAAGTACCTACTTAGGTAAGATATTCCTCAGTCCGTTGAGGTTCGCTATGGTGAAGTGCTTACACCTTCGCCCTTGACATCACATGGGATGAAGGCCAAGCGTTTTCTCGTTGAACAATAGAAATAATGATACCTATATACTTAGTGACCCAAGGGCTGGCTCTTATTTAGGCCAGCGTATTAGCATAGCTATTCAGCGTGGCAATGCAGCCAGTGTCTTGGGCACGCTTCCGTCTAGTACTGATCTAGAACAGTTGAGCTACCTATAGACCGTTTTTAACGGTCCTTAGATGGTCCTTAATTTGACTGATTCCTTTGTACATAGTAAGTTAGTTGAATTGTACATGTTATTGAACTTAGTTTATAGTTATTTCTTTCAGACAACTTTAGAAGTAGAAAAAGAAAAGTTATCCTACGATGATGATGATAGCCATTGAGCTTAATGAAGCATATCATCACACGATTAAATTAATCTTCGAATAAATTTCCACAACTGTGGAACTAATCCGCGTGTAGGTCACGTGACCGACATCTGGTGTGCGAACGAGATGGCTAGACGGTAGAGCGAGAGCGCACGTAATTGGGCCGATTAGAAAATTAGGGTAGGTGGAAGTTTGAATTACTTTTGTTTTTATTTGAGGGCATTTTATTCAATTAAAACTAACATTCCCATCATCAGGTGCTCGACAGCCAGAGCCAACGTTGCAAAAGTATTTTTTAATAAATGATGGGCTAAACAAGACAAGGATAGAGGTGAGCTACCTCTATCCTTGTCTAGTTTTAGGTCAGAGCAAGGAGTCTACGATGGAACAAGCTTTTCCAGAGACCACTGGCTTTCCCACAAACCGTTTAGCACCGGACTTTGGCACTAGAGTGATCGTAAGCAGGTATAACTTTACAGGTCCTAACACCAGTTGTTGTGATCATTTCTACAAGTCGTCAAAGAGCCACGTCGGACGCCTTTCACCGGTGGCTCGTGAGCTTTCAAGTGGTTGGTGGTTTTTATTTTTGAGATGGTGCATCCCTAAAATAAATAATCTTTGACTTGAATAAACCAAATGAATGTAAATAAACGGCACTCAATAAATAATTTGTTTTCACCGCCTGCAGCGAAGTGCGTGTAATCGCCGCGGTGGTCGGCGCGCGAATGCGTTTGACGCACGTTTGACGCTAGTTTTGGCGGGAGCGTGCCGCGCACGTGCCTGCCATCTGGCGGGTATTGATTGAAACTAATCTTTTTTATTTGATCTTGTTTATTTGTAAACAAATGTAGTTTATTTATGGTACTTACTTATCAAAATCACGAGACATTACGAGAACTTTATAATTCTTGCTGACAAACGTCTAACATTAACAATAGGTAAAGTTAAGTAAAATAAATAAATAACAAAATCAATATTACAGGTCATTAATTATTATTTAAAAGTTTATGTTTACTAGTGGTTAGCTAAAGGTCAAAATTAAAAAGTGAAAAATGCTAAATCTCGTGCGCTCAATATGCTTAAAAAGGGTCCGAAGAATTATTAGCGTTATTAAATAGCAAACATCGAAGCTGTCATCGCGTGGAAATTTTCAGATTCTACCACCCCTACACTACAAAAGGAAGCTACCCTGAAAATTTCAAGTCTCTAGAGCTTCTGAAAGATTTGCGTAAAGCTTCAAAAAATAACAAACCCAAAATACAAAATACGAAAAAGAATAACACAAAACCGCCAAAGCATTTGCTCTGAGAGGGTGTTCTAGATAATTCGAAGGGTTCCGTTCAATAATAGGATTCCTTCATTGTCCTGTCACTTGCAATAGGTAGGTATCTATTTAAATGTGGATCTTTGATGTGTAAGGGCATATAAGTACCTACCTACTTGTTATTATGCGAAAGATTGTTTCAATGCCTGTTCGTCTTCATGACAAAACTACTGGACGGATTTTAAACCAGGACAAGTACATTAATAAATTACTTTAATTTAGACCTGGACATTTAGTAACAACATGCGTGGAAAAAAAATATGAATTTAAAATAATACAAATTAAATATATTCGAAATTTAAGTAGGAATATCTGTCTATCTGTAACGTTATATTAAATAATTTGAATTAGTAAGAAAAAAATGGAGTAAACCAGAATTTGCAGTTGATTGAGCCACTAGAGAGCCACTAGAGAGATCATAAAAATAAATCAATAAGGTTTTTTTATTACTTATTACAGGACATTCATTTTACACAGCGCCATCTAGTCCCAAACTAAGCATAGCTTGTAATATGGGAACTATGTATTACGGATTATTATTTTATATACCTACTTATAATACAATACAACACCCAAACCCAGAACAAACATCAAAACACAAATGTTTGCCCTGGGTGGGAACCGAACCCATAACCTACAGCGCAGAAGGCAGAGCTACTTCCAACCGAGATGTGAGGCTTGTTAATATTATTGTACTTATAAAAGTAACAGACGGTACTTTAATCTCTAGTCAGATCGTGAAATCGTATGAGAATAACTTGGTAGGGTGTAGTCAGAGGCGTCCAAACTTACCTCCGGCACAGGTTTAGTGGTTCAAGCCACCGATTTCAGATCCAGAGGTTCCGGGTTCGATCCCCATGGGGAGTATTATATAAATTGTGCTTGCTTTGGTTGGTGGTAGGACTATGTTTAATTTCGCCTGGCTGGCTACCTACCACCATCTTACCTAATTCTGTCGCCATAATAATAATTCTAAAATTGTTGTGTTCCGGCATTCAAAGGTATTTATCATTCGGTAAGATAGCTAGTTCCTCAGTTTGTGTATTCCGGGTGAAGTGCTGCACCTTTGGCCTTATCTCAACTTGTTGCCAGGTGAGATGAAGGCCAAGGGCTTATCCGTCGTACATAAAAAAAAAATAGTACTTTGAATACTAGCCAGTGATACTTGCGATTCAGATATTTGGTCCTTGGGACATGCCGGTTTCTTCACAATGTATGACATTTGTATGAGAAAATAAAGTATACATTTAAAATAAATAAATATTTGAATTTGAATGTGACTTTCACCGTAAGAGCATGTGCATGTGTCAAATAGGTTAGATTGGATTACATAGCGCCATCTAGCTCCACACTCAGCAAAGCTTGTAATATAGGGGGAACTAGATAACGGATGAATTACTTTTTTGTACAATATAACATCCAAACATAACAATGGGAATCGAACCCACTACCTGCAGCGCAGATGGTGGCTTGTTATTTTATGAAAAAATATTAATTATAAGCGCTTTCGCTCAGTGTGAAAAGGACAACCTAACAACATTTCCGATTTTCTGTCTTGAAAATCAGAGTATTTCGTCCAAAAACCGCAACATGTAAGTACACACTGACCCCTCCCTGTTAGTTCAGCACTTTGCGAGTATCGAATGTCCGATTCATATTACTGTAAACATCTAAATGTGTGTGTTGCCATGTAATTAATACATTCCTGGGTGCTCCAACAATTATAACAATTGAATAAAAAAAATTGCTTTAAATCTAATAAGCTCTAGCCCATTTCAAATGGCTCGAGGATTATCTGGGCGAGCTACCAAGTACTGGCTTCACGTGCACCGACGGAACACTTTTTTTCTACCCGAAGTAGAATGTTCCATTGTGCAGAACTTATCGTTTCGCCTCTACCTTTATCATTAATACTTGTAAGGAACGAGATTCCTTGCCTTCGTCTGTTTTTCCGCACGAGTACAATCTTGGAGTCTTCAAGTCCAGAGAAATAGGTTTCTTTTTAGACAAGCGCGCTCCATCTTAGGCCACATCTTCACTAGTTTTTCAAGAATATGGTGGTCAAACGCTTGGCTAACATTAATAAAACAAGGATAAGAAGAACACAAGTCAGTCAGTCATTTACACCTACACCAGCGATAGGATCATTCAGTGAAACCGTTGGTTTCAACGATTACAAAGTCAACGATTCAGTCACCCGTGGTAGACCACTAGGCGTCCACCCCAGTCATACTAATGTTATTTAAAACGGAGAAAAGTTGTATTTTGTTGGTGGCAGCCAGACGTGTGACCACCAACACAATAGAAACACAGCTGGCGATGTGACCTAACATGAAGCACCGCTTGTCTAAAAAGAACCAATCCACTCTGGACTTGAAGATACCTACCGAGATTGTACTGGTGCCTCTTGTTTCTCTCTCTTTGATAGATGGTGGTACCTAGCCAGGCGGACCTAAACAAAATTCTACCACCAACCAAACCAAGCACTATATTGCTCCCCTGGGGATCGAACCCGGGACCTCTGAGTCTGAAATCGGTGAGTTGAACCACTAGACCACAGAGGCGGTTACGCTCATTTCAAATTGGCATGTCATATCCGTTTGAAATAAATATTGTAGGTAACCTAACCAATTGTTTAGAGTTAAAAAAAATTTACAAACACGATTAAGATTTAAATGTAATTTAAAATATTTTTTCCAAACCATCAATCTTGTTGTGATCCGGTATTCAGCGGTAAGATTTGTTGAGGATTCCGGATGAAGTGCGCTTCCACATTCATCCTTACTATGACTTGATATGTCATGTGCGATGAAGGCCAAGTGCTTCGCCGGCGTACAATAAAAAAAAACCTTTTTGAATTTGTACAAATAGGTACTCGGTACTATGTTTCGAAATTGCAGAAATGTTTGCGAAGCGTAATTCGATGCGAATTTAAGTGGATATCAGAGATGGACTCAGGTAACACAATTAATATTAAGAAATTCTTACAGAATAACAAAAATACCTATGTACATTTATTTCAAGCAATTACGTTTTTTTATTGTACGACGCATGGGGAAACGCTTGGCCTTAATCTCACTTGGTTTCAAGTTATGATACGGCCGAAGGTGGAAGCGCACTTCCTTTGGAATCCTCAACAGACTAATGAACTGGCTATCTTACCTCTGAATGCCGGAACACAACAATTTAGAATAGTTGCTGTTGCTATGGCATATACTGGCATGACCTATAGCTTATTGGTAGGTACTATAGGTAAGATGGTGGTAGCTAGCCAGGCGGACATGAACAACGTTCTACTAAACCAACCAAACCGCAAGTACAATATTGTATCTCCCAGCCCGGGGATCGAACTGGGACCTCTGGCTTTGACTCTGGATCGGTGCGCGATCCACTAGCTAGACCTCAGAGACGGTAAAAAAATCTCATAAGGTACTCGTCAAAACCACGCAGTAAAAAAACACAAAGTGTGTCGTACCCGACACAGTGCCAAACCACTTCGGATCAAAATTTAAAAACCCTCCCTCAAAAAGTATCACTTCATAACTAATTGGATAGCTTGGAAGGTGAAGCAGCAATGCCTTGTTTATGGGCAGTCCAGCCAGGCAGGGTTGGAGCTGGCCCGCAAACTGCGCTCCATGGACGTCAATAAAATTTGTTTACATAATCCCATCGGAATCGGTGGCGGCGGCACCGAAACAATTGAGAAAAAAATCCATCCGAGGTGGATGGGAATTTTGTCTTGGTGATTTTAGATTGTGAATCGCCAACACATCGTCTATTCGGAATCTTGAGAACCCGTGGTCGCACTACTGGTGGGTTAACGAATATTTTTTCCGCGTAGTTCCACTCCATATATAGCTAGATATTGTTTTTTTTATTTAATCCGCAGTCGACCAGCATACATGGAGAAAGTGATGAACGTCTCCTGGTCAAAATAATGTTTATAAGCATGAATGAGCAGCGAGGAAGAAGCGCATTTTATAACCGGATGACCCGCTGATCAACTTAGTTGATCAAAAAATAATTGAGCTATAGAGCATTAAATGTTCAGTCATACAAACTATGTTCTACTGGGTGAGTGGGGAAAATAAATACACATGGAAGCTTTCGAATTTTATTTGACGTCTCAATCATGATCCCAAAATATCTTACTGAATATTATTGATTGATTGATGAACGAGACCCGGTAGTCAAAGTATTAATACTACTCACTAGCGTGTAAGGTTAAAAGTGCCCACAATGGACTCGCCCTAAATCCGCGCCGATCCCGTCGTGTTTACAAGCACTACACCGCACTACACATGCATGTGTGGTGTATTGATGAATGATGACGTAGTTGGGTTGGATGCTCGGTAATAGATTGGTCTTTGCCCTGCCACTATAGACATAGAGATAGTCATAGATCATTATTTTTATTTCATTCTTTACAGCCTGAAAGATTATTTCTTTCGGTATGCCTCAGAATACCATCAATTTTTCCATTTTGACCATTTTTCGGATAATGGGTAATCGCAATATATGCTTCGAAGGCCTATGAATTCAAACAAAAAAAATAAATGGTGAGTGTGTTAATTATGGGTCCTTCAATTTTTTTATTAGCCAAGATCACCACGATTGACGAATTTTTCATCAAAACACCAGCCAAGGTCACCTCTAACGTCATGTAGGAAATATGAATGGGTCGAAATTCTTTGCCGTAGATGACTTGGTACGAGAAGATATTGGCAGAAAGGATCTACTTGGGTGGTGTTGTCACATTCGATACACTTCAACTCACGTAAGGTATCTAACAGGTTTATAAGTTCACACGCCAGCGCAAAAACTACAAAAAAAACAATAGTACCGAAATTCTTGTAAGGATTACAAGTTACAATACTATAGCAAACAGAAAGGCCACACACAATCCTTAAATACGCTAAAAAACTTTATCATACCCCATTTTAAACATTACCAGTATCACCCCTTCTCATTCGAAAAAATCTTCGCCTGAGCGCATCCGAACAACTCAACAATAGACAATCGACTAAAATGGCCGCCCAAATTGATATTAAAAAACGCGCGAATTCAATTGTCAGATAATTTATCGATGTTTTGACGACAAAAAGGTTTTATTAATGAATGTTTTTAGACTTTTTAGAGAGTCATTCTTACTTCGTAGACCATAAATAATGGTACATTTGAGTATTTTCACGCTACAGTTAGCTTAAAAGCTACTAATGTTTACAAATTGCGTGCGTGATCGTTCAGAAACTGGTTTTTTATGTCTTAATATACAATTATTCCGGTACATGAACTTCTTAGTATACGCTAGTTTGGTATTAAAAAAAAATTAAAAAATATAGTTGAGAGTTGCTATTCAATTCAACATTATTAACCTCAATTAGGTAGGTATACTAGTATTATATACCTATATATGAAATCACAAATCAACAAGCCATTCTGCGTTAATTTATATATTAAATAGGTTAATTGGTTTTTAAGCGTTCACTTATTAAAAACTGTAAATAGCCGTACTTAAAAAAGTATCTATCTTTTATTCTGTGGCCGTGCGTCAAGCACAGGCCATAAACAAAAACAATTAAAAGCATGTTTCTAACTCGCACGGGTAAAATGGAATGTCGAAATTCAAAATTTCAATTTTTAACTGGCTCGAAATAAAGTCTGTCAAAATGGACGACGGACATGACGTAGCCGCTGGCAAATTTACCAAAAAAAAAAATGTTTTCTAGATTCATGAGATTTAGTGATAGTGACTTTGAACAAAAGTAAGTATATTGAGATATAATTTGGCCCCGTTAGAGAATTTGGGCCCCATCTTGTTTAATTTAATCAATAAAAATTGTACCTACCTATTTACCTTGTTATGATCTTGTGTTGATTGATTATCAACACGTCTTTCGAGAATGGGACCAGTAGTTGGGCAACAGCATCCACCATTGATTGATGAGCATTAACACCACTGAGCATTCATCACTGAACTACTAAATTTAAAAAGGACATGCTTACATTGCAATTATTAACACGTCTGCCAAGCGTAGTGATTAAGTCAAATCACCTCAAAACACTCTTGTATGCCCATGCCCTACACTGGATTTTTTGGGCGAGTGATGATGACACTATCACTATAAAAAGGTACGAATTTTGAAAGTACCTACCTAAGTTCCTACATAGGTAATAAATCATGGTGCCTAATGACCTGTAAAATCCCACCAAAATATTTATAAAACTGTTATTGTCATATTTTATTTTGTAATGTAACTTACGACCCCACAATATGAAACATCAATATGTCGTAAAGTATTTTAACCCTTCGATTACAAAATAGACCTGCTATTGTAAGAGGTGAGTTATCAAATTCCTAATTCAGTAGGATAAAGGGAAAAGTTATGCGGTCGTCTGTGTGTGCGTAAATACCGTATAATATATATAATCGTTCCTGGTACCCACGACACAGCGTGTACCAGGTACCAGGGTACCAGGAGCTTTGGTGGGTTGAGGTAGGTATGATCTACCCCAGGCAACAGAATCACTAGCTTTTGCTTGCGGTTGCGGCTGAATGATCACAACACTGTAGTAACATAGTAACAGTAAGCTACAGAAAAACTAAGATTCTTAGCCTCAGCCAAAACAGTCAACCATTCAGTTTTTATTATGCCGGTCCTAGTTATTTTGGTTTAATGTTTTTTGTAATTTACTACTCGCAAACGTACGGAAGGTTACAACCCGTACCCTGTAGACATTCCCTGGTGCCGAACACATCGAGTCTACCTTTATCATTAGTGCTAGTGAGGAATGGATCTCCTTGCCCTCGTCTGCTCAGTACAGTCTTGGAGTCTCATGTCTTTTTATACCGTACACGGATCATCGGACTCATCCTACCTATTTTTTTCTATTTATGATAAGGCCGAAGGTGGAAGAGCACTTCTCCCGGAATTCTCAACAATCTGAGGCACTGAACTTGCTATCTTACCTCGAAATGCCGGAACACAACAATTTTAGAATTGTTGTCATGATGACAGACTATGTAAGATTTATTTATTTATTGAGAAAAAACACCATTACAGGCTTTTTTAACCGACTTCAAAAAAGGAGGAGGTTCTCAATTCGGCTGTGTTTTTTTTGGTTGTTTGTTACTCGATTTCTCCGTCAATTCGAAATAGATTTTGATGATTCTTATTATGTTTGATAGGCCATACTTTCGAGGTGGTCCCATATACGTATACGTCGTGGTATCATAGGTTTTACAGCTTAGAATAAACTTTTTTTGAGAAAAATGAAACCGACTGCACCACTAAAAACTTAAAAATAACTTGAAAAGGAAAATGAAAAAAAATCTAAATTAACAAGTATTATATCCACGCAACGTTAAATAATTAATATATATTTATATACATACATATAAATAACTTGACAATAATGCGGATGAACCATGAATGAATAAATTGATTAATGATAACAAATACGTTAGTAATAATGTGAATATAATACATTATTTATGTAAAAATTTAGGAAAAAAATATTAGTAACTTCTGTCTTGAAATGATTTGACTTTTTTGAGAATCTTCAATAAAGATTTTGTGCTTGAAATTAAGAAAGCGTAGAAATTTACGCTGAACGCGTACAATAGCATCTGCATAAACAGCATACAGAGGGTTCCAGGCTTGAGACGCGTAGTCAAGCTGACTTCTGACTAACGAGCAGTAGAGTATTTTTAGTGTTTTTGCTGATGTAATAAAACCTAGAGTTTTCATAGCTTTGTTCACAATATGCTCCACCATATTTATCATTCCATATTTATTTTACTATCAAACAAAAAACTCAAAAATGCAAAACAAAAGTTTTTTCCTAACATCAATTTTCCAGAAAAACTAGAAAGAAAAATGTTTTTCTTTAATGCAGAACTTATTTTTTTTTAACCGAGAACGTAACTCTCACGTTTTTAGACTTGGCCTCAGTGGCTCTGTAATAGCGAGTGACATGGGGGCAAATTCAAGTAGGTTGGTCCTACACTTGGGCACTTCATGCATGGCGGGGCACTACTGCCAGCACCGCCGGCTGGTGCAGTTCCAGGCGGAGCACGCGCACCATGTAGGTACCACCATCCAAACTATGGACAAATTTGTAGGCCTGGGAATCAAACTAGGATCTCCGATCTCGGAATACCGGTCGGTGAACCACTAGACCACAAAGGCGGTTATAAATATATAAATAGGCTTAATTGGCCTTAGTATTATTGGGGGACGAAGTCTACGATGGAGCGAGCTTTCTCAGACGCTGCCTATTATGGGCAATGGTACTCCCTAATCCCACTCACCGACGGAACACTGCGAAACTTGAGTAGAAAAGTTCAAGTCCATTACGTAAGTTAAATAAGTAGGTTACAAATAATGAGTGTCACACATCCTACCTACGTAACCATGATGGTACTTTTCAGATAAAAAAGTCCCGCATCTTTCTACTCGTTACTCTATGGCTCTAAATATTCCCGAACGAATCCACCGTTCCGAACCAGAAACAATTACACTGCCCGGACGTTGATTGGCAGAGCCCGAGGCGCGGTCGACGCGCATTGTTCGAGAAAAGCCCTTGCTGGCCACACTAACGGCGAAGTTTATTTCTAAACATGGAAAAAAATTGCAAGGAGGTAGGTAAGTTTTTATTGGACCAGTTCTTGACCTCGAAACATGCACAGGCAACGGGAGGTCTACGATGGAGCGAACCTACGCACAAGGTGCCTTTTAACTCTCTATTGGAAATACATTCTCCTCTATTTATAGACAGCCACAATAGTGCGCCTGTATCGTGGCATAATTAAATTTACGTCAAATAACGAAGACCTCAATCTTGCATTTTTCCATTAAAAAGCTTGTTTAAAAATACGAGGTACAGCATTTTTCTTCGTTTCGATAAGAGGTTGTAGTGTATGAACCTTTTATTATAAGTCGACATCTTCTTAACCAATTATCACCATATGAGACGTGATAGAGGAATCGACTTTGGACGCTTTAGATTCGTTTAGAGTAGATCTCATAGTGGGGATTCCAAATTAAGCTGCAGTATTCTAGAATAGGTCGGACGAGGGTGTTAAACTGCTTAATTTTAGTGGATGTATGCTTAAATTATTTACTATTTCGGATGACAAATCCAAGGGTTTTAAAACTGTTGACCTAATATTAAAAATATGCTTGTATGCTTGTCGAATTTGAGATTTGTATCGAATAATACATCCAAATCGCGTACTTACTTGATTAAAAGCTGCTAGTTCCGGTTGATCCAGAAAATATTTAGAGATAGAAGCGGGTTTGGTGCTTCTTGAAAAGCGGTAGCACTTTGAAACGTTCAGGGGCAAACCATTCTCTTAAGACCTGGGGCCCTACCGCCGACGGCGAAGCCGATCTCCATTGGCTTAAAATTAGCTTCATGAGAACTAGAAACGATTTTTACTACCGGGTATGTGTCATATCCAAAATGGCGTTTCCCATCTTAAAAGTGTACACATGTTATGAAACCTATCCGTTCAGTACATTTGACGGTAAAAATCGTTTCTAGTTCTCATGAAGCTAATTTTAAGCCAATGGAGATCGGCTTCGCCGTCGGCGGTAGGGCCCCAGTTGAAGAGTCTGTTAAGGTCTTCCTGTAGTGTAATGATTTATCATTCGTTGTATTCGTGGATTCTACGCGACCGACTTACAAAGTCATCGGTCATTGCGTTTTCGCACCAACCGTGCGTTTTTATCCCGTAGCGTACCTACGTACGTAAAAGGATGGAACTAGAACGCATGATTTTAGTCACCATCTATCGTTAAATAGTCTAAGTTTAAAAATATTGCTAGCGCCATCTAGCGTGGAGTAGTACTTATTCAGTTAGAATATTATCACGATGAGATTCTAAAATACCGACTTGTACGGTTTTCAATAAATTTTGTAAAAATAAAAATAAAACGTAAATAACTAAACTGCCGACTAATATTTGATAAAAGCGACCTCAAGTTAAAGTTTACTTGAATTTGACTAGGTCTTTTTATTTACGTAGGTGGGTATATGTCCACACTGAAAGCAATAGGTACCTAGGTTAGGGTGAATAATTGTATGATATTTTGTGAGCACTAGTACGTCCTTATCAGTATTTAGGTACGTAGGTAATCCAAAATAGTGTTTATAATGTTTTGGAGCTTTCTAGACACAACCAATCAGTCGCCCACTTAGTAGGTATGTAGGTAACTACCTACCTATTTCTATTACCCAAATACCTACATTATTATTGATACATAACACAATGTGTAATTATTCTGTTTTGATCACGTATATTATGTAATGCGTAAGCAATTTATATAATATTTAATACACCAGGGACGCTACCGCCGACGGCGAAGCCGATCTCCATTGATGGCTTTAAATTAGCTCCATGAGAACTAGAAACGATTTTTACCGATTTAGGTATGTGTCATATCCGAAATGGCGTTTCCCATCTCAAAAGTGTACACATGTTATGAAACCTATCCGTTCAGTACATTTGACGGTAAAAATCGTTTCTAGTTCTCATGAAGCTAATTTACAGCCATCAATGGAGATCGGCTTCGCCGTCAGCGGTAGCGTCCCAGACAGTGATGTAATATTTTCAACATGTTACGATACGATAGGTAGGTACCTACTTACTGAATTCATGTTGACCTCATTGTATAACTTCGTTCGATTCGAATATGGCTAAATTAATACTTATTTGTTCAGAATTATACTGGTATCTATTAAATATTAGCGGATTGCTTACATGCTATTTGAATTTTAGATAAATACATTAATATATATAATAGGTAAAAATAAATAAAGGTCTGGGGCCCTACCGCCGACGGCGAAGCCGATCTCCATTGGCTTAAAATTAGCTTCATGAGAACTAGAAACGATTTTTACCGTCAAATGTACTGAACGGATAGGTTTCATAACATGTGTACACTTTTAAGATGGGAAACGCCATTTTGGATATGACACATACCCGGTAGTAAAAATCGTTTCTAGTTCTCATGAAGCTAATTTTAAGCCAATGGAGATCGGCTTCGCCGTCGGCGGTAGGGCCCCTGATCTGTAACGTTATGAGAATAGCGTTACTTCAATTAGTTTTGGTAGGTATCTCGTTGATGCTACTCGTACCTACATTGGTAATGTCAAAAAGTTCGTTAATTTTTGTGGTTGAATTTTACCATTTACAAATTGCGTCCACTGATCATGATAACTTTTGATCCAACTAATAAAGGTCCACGAATAGGAAACAACTCACACTTGATTAGGAGTATATCGTGATCGTGACAAACATGATCGAACGCCTTGCTCATATCAAAAGACACTGGAGAGATATACTCGTACATATCTATTCTTATCTACGTTCCTTAGTTTAAACAAAATTGAAAGCTACAAATATTGTCTATCTCACCTTTTGAAATTCGTTTCGTCACTTTTAATATTATGCTTAGTAATGTATTTAATGATTTTTGTAATAATCATAATAATAATCATTTATTTGCGAACATGGGTTATATATATATATAGATGACAAATTGTAATAAGGTGGTACAGCCATGGAATACTAGCAACTTGCAAACTGTGGTCTTGTATTATATGTAAGTTTTTATGTACCTCTGGCTACCCCCCTTGTAGGTGATCCTCATAAGATCCACGCGCAGTTGTGATCAGAGGTGAATCCGCGAAGGCTAAAAGACGTGTTTCTATTGTTTGTTTTATTTATGATACAATAATGAATAATGAAGACCACCGAAAGAGGATAACTCGAATCCAGTGTCAGCGACCCCCCGCGGTGGTCAATCCACCGCGGACGTTGACACGAATCGTCCCATCCTCCCCGGTACCGGGCCAGATCCACCGGGTCAGATGACACTCCAAGAAAACTGGTTTTTAATAAGAACCTGATCATAAAGAAATGTCTGTTCCAGCTGGTGTGCTGATCAACTTGGAATGCCGCGCCTGGGCCAACAACATCATGTACGACCGTCACGAAGGCATGGGCGTCCACATCGAGATCATGATCGAGTAGACCGACTAGCTATCGTAAACTGACCCTTACCACGTTGGCATAGATGATGTGTCTGCCTCAGATACAACTAACTTAGATCTTACATTCCAATGGATTTGTCCATTAACTTAATTTCTACAAAACTTTTTCAATATTAACCTGAAAACAGAAATAACATCGTTTGAATAAATTTCAAATTGTCACGTGTTTCGCCTCTACCTACTTACAACTGTTTTTACAAGTGTGTCGATGAGATTATTTTGTTTTTGACTTTTTTTGGCGCGAGTAACACCTGAATTAGCAATACAAGACTTGTGGAAATTCGTAGCGTAGTCCTGCATTGAAATATATTAGCAATTCAAACATAAATATGCCTACAACTGAACAGTTTCAATTAACTTTTGAAACTATCATCACGATTATTAGCAATCAGATTCATTGCAATAAATGGTTATGAACACTATTAGGTATAGGTACTTATATACAAAATCATCGAGATATTACGGATAATTTAATCGAAAATACTTTAAAACCATTATAAACACAACTGGATAGCTTAAATGGAGATGATTTGGCAACGCAGGAGAACTAATTCACCATCAATCTATATTATTCACATTTATATTTTATACAACATACCTTATAGGTACCAGAACCTTATAGCTCAGTTGGTAGTAACTCTGCCCTCTGCGCTGTAGGTTGTGGGTTCGATTCCCACCCAGTACAAACATATGTGATGAACATAGACGTTTGTTGTGTGTTTGGGTTATGTCTTAACCGCCTCTATGGTCTAGTGGTTCAACCCACCGATTTCAGATCCAGAGGTCCCGGGTTCGATCCCCATGGGGAGTACAATATATTGCGTTTGGTTTGGTTGGTGGTAGGACTTTGTTAAAGTCAACCTAGCTAGCTACCACCATCTTACCACATTCTGTCGCCATAATAACAATTCTTAAAAAAATGTTGTGTTCCGGCATTCAGAGGTAAGATAGCCATTCCTCAGTTTATTGAGGATTCTGGGCGAAGTGCGCCTCCACCTTCGGCCTTATCACAACTTGTTACCAGGTGAGATGAAGGCCAAGCGCTTCCCTGTCGTACAATAAAAAAAAAATTACCTATGCATTTGCCACTCGCACATGCTCTGACGGTGAAGGTCACATCGAGAGGAAACCGGTCCCTAGGACCAAAAGTCCGAATGTCATGGTGTCACTGGCTAGTATTCCACTAAGCAGCGATGGGCTTGCTACCTGTCATGTATTGAATACTAGCTAAGTACTTGCAAACTGTGGCGTTTTGGAAACAAATAAACAAACATCCAGAATATTATCTAAAGGAAAACCCGATGAAAAAGAACATGTGGCTTAAAAAAGTAATTATATCATTGCCCGAGGGAATTTAAAGAAGCAGGTCACAAAAGTTTATCTGAGTGTAGTCACAATCTCACTAGAGGACAGTTTCTTAGGTCACAAAAGTTTATCTGATTGTAGTCACAATCTCAATAGAGGACAGTTTCTTAGGTCACAAACGTTTATCCGAGTGTATTTTGGTTTTTCCGAATCATTATGGTACGATTAGTTATTCTGTGTCATTATGATGACATTAAGTTACTTTGATGAAGATATAAAAAATATTTAAAATAAATATATTTATTTCAGACCGAGATCCATACATGTATCGGCTTTGGATTGAGTCAACAAGTGACCCAAGGGCTGTGTCCTTGTGTCAGTGAATTAGCATAGATATTCAGCGTGGCAATGTAGCCAGTGTCTTGGGCACGCGTCCGTCTGGTACTGGTCTGGAAGAGTTGAGTTACCTATAGGCCGTTTGTAACAGTCCTTAGGTAATCCGACTGTTTCCTATGTACATACCGGGACCTCTGGATCTGAATTCGTTGGGTTGAACCACTAGACCACAGAGGCGGTTAAAACACGAGTTTGTAGCCGACTGCAGACAACAGCAACTGGCGACAGCGTGACAGACAGACAGAGACAGACAGACCTTCATACAAATTCAATTTATAACGTAAGACAAAGTATAAAAATCAGTATTGTGACAATATCAGTGACTCGCATAGAAAGTAGGTATGAACAATAAAAAAACAGTAAATTCTTCTACTCTCATCCCTGACACTATCTGACTGAAAGTGAATATGTCATAAAATGTGGTGCATATTATTTTGCCATACTTACAATAATATTTGTGCAAAGTTTCAGCTCAATCTGTTCAGTAGATTTAGCGTTTAGGAGGAACAAACACTCAACCAGACCAACATAGCCATTATTATTTATTTGGCCACAGCTCAGCTGGTAGGTACCTACCATCGGCTATCTGTGTTTGGGTGTGAGGTATGTTGTATCAAAAGTAGGTAGGTATAGGTATGTATTCACAAAAAAAAAGTGTAAGTACCTACCTGTATTCATATTCTCCGTAATCGTGATTGGTCTCTTGGTCACAACAATTACAAATGTTATATTGACACGAAAATTGTTAACCCGCGACGAGACTCGACTCGACTGCATTGTTAGTAGGTACTGATGTAGTTTCCCAATGTTTGTGCCATACTCAACTCAGGGACCCTCATTGCTCAATTTTTTAACGTTTCCGGCATGAGGAAAGGATGCGGGTTCGAGTCCCGTCGCGGGCTGCGTTTTTTTTGTGGAATTATAACATTTGTGTAACGCCACTTGTGTAATAAGCCTCATAGCTCAGTTGATAGAACTCTGCATTCTGCGGTGTAGGTTGTGGGTTCGATTCCCACCCAGAACAAACATTTGTATGATAAATATAGGTAGATGTTTGTTCTGTGTTTGAGTGTTGTATCATATACTTAGTACGTATGCATTAACCCAAAAAAATGTATTTAAGTATTCTATACGCAATCTACTTCCCATATTACAAGCAATGCTTAGTTTGGGGCTAGATGGCGCTGTTTGAAATATTTAATTTATGATACCTATATAATATGCCAGTCAACCAAGTGCGGACACGCACACCATGGGTTCCGTTCTCGTTTAGCACCAATAGAACTAAGTACACACTCTGTGAAAATGTCAATTGTCTACCTAAGTATTACGATTCATGGGAAAAGCTGAAAGACAAACGGTCGTCGGACAGCGCAACATTAGTAATAGGGTCTCGTTTAAGTTACGGCTGATAAGGTATGACGTTAAACTAAGTTTTAAGTTTGGCCGGCTAGTTATCGTGGAGAGGTTTCTTTCATTTCTAGGCGGCTACACTAACCAATGCTAAAGAGGAATGAAGAAGTAAAGGAATGCAAAATAAAATTTAATCGATTTCAGCTATAAAACTTTTTCTTTTACACATTTAGTATTTTTGGCAATTATCATCCTCTCATTAGGTAGTAACTCGAGTAGGAGGACTACTTTTACAACTAAATTATTAAACATTTAGTATATTTGGCAGTTATTAGCCTCTCACTCTTTAACTTGAGTAGGAAGTAGGCATCTTTCAACATTTTAGTATTTTTAGCAGATATCACTCTCTCATTACAAAACTTGAGTAGGTACTCAGGTACTTTTATAACAGGATTATAAAACAATCAGTATTTGTAGCAGTTATCATCCTCTCATTACAAAACTTGAGTTTGTATACTTTTAGAACCAATTTACCTACTTACCTACCTATCGCGGACCAAATTATTCCGGTTTTTTCTCACAGATGAAATAGTTGACCCAATCACCGGCAAAGTTATGTAGTTTACCACTTCCTAGATACGCATAACTTAATTTGGCATCGGGATACGGGTTGCCATGTAGCCATATGTTGTATCCTGCCTCCACAGTAGTCTCCCCTGGAAAATTAATAAGTACAAATTAATCAAATGACGATAGTGAAGAAGGGAGAAGGTACGGTGCATAGGTACTTGTGTTTATCGTGGATAAGTTTCCTTTCGACTTATCCCCATCACTGTGTCAGTAGTTGTCAGAATCCAGGATGACATGTCCAACAATAACAAAATCATGGAATTCTACGTATTACTACTTACGTACAACTAATAATTTACATACTCTCACAATTCTTACCATAGACTTATAGACCAGTGTCGATATCGGCATCAATTAAATGTATTGTCACATCACTAGCTCACCGCCTGGTGGTCTAGTAGCTAGCCCACCGGTGTCAGATCCAAAGATCCCTGTTTCGATCCCCAGGGACTTCCCTGGGCTGACCTGCCTACGTACAATATTGTGCTTGGCCCACTGTTTTGCAGAGGCAATAAAGTCACACAAATAACAAACGTGAGAGTAGACGTAGATCGAGAAGATATGTATGGATTGTGTGAGTGACGATATGTTGTGAGAGGAGTGGATGCTGAGTTGACGGGAGACAGAGGAGAGGGGAGGAGAGCGTGCTGTGCCGACCCCGGCGCGTGTGTGGAATAACGTCAGGAATCTCCATAACTAAAACTATAGTCGCTAGGTATAGGTATGCAGTGCAGTCTCTTAGTCGTAGTAATTGGCAAACGAAGTAGTAGGTAGCCGTTTAGCTGCGCGGGTATTACAATACCTCTATAATAGGTACATATTGTTTAGATATAGGGCGATATGCGATGTCTCTGTCTTGTGTTCCTACTGTACCTACTTACTTACCGGTGACTGTTCTCCAGACTTGATCAGTGCTTCGGAAGACGCCGATGTGCACCCAGAGCCAGTGAACCGGCCACTCCCCGGCTCTGGCCTCCGAGATGTCTCTGAGGATCTGCGCCTCCTGACCTCCGTTGACGACGGCAAGGTGTGCGCCTGTACCGTGACACGTTGTGTTCGCTTGTGTCCATGTTACGTTCACCTCATGCATCTTGTAACAGCTGTTGGTCTTCGGGTAGTACTGGTAGCCTGGCAACATACATTCGAGCCCTGGTTCGTACTTAGATCGAAAATCGAATGAAGTTAGGAGGTTCTCAATTAGAAACGGGTCCACTGATTCACTTTAGTAGTCTTATATGAAGAACACAACTTTGAAACGTTAAAAAAATACTTAGTTATTGAATGATTAGCGTAAGTAATTCATTTATTTTCTCGTTAGAAGTACCTCTGGTCTCAGGTTTGAAATTGGTCCCATTTAAGTCTATTTCGTGAAAATCTGATATTGTATTAATTATAATAACTATGACACTCCCACAATTTAGAGGAACCAAATAATCTGCCTATTTTATAATCGATCAAGCCGTCTAGGTTGCAGAGCGTTACAGTGTAATGTAATAGACAGGCATAGGTACATACTCTCGAAAATCGTTACCCTCCTTCTGAAGCAACCGGGTAAAAATATCAAAGCAGAGCACGTTCTGTGCTCTAACTGTTATGTCTTACCGGATTCATAACCACAGTAAGGCATCCTCAGCTTGAGCTCCTGTATCGTCTCATCCTGGGCTTGTATCGTTGTCTGCAACTGCGCCACTTTGCTCACCATGAGCTCCTCCGTCGTGGTGCTCTGTTCAGACTTGAACATGCACTCAAGTCTTCGCTCCAAGGGAGCTACAGCGGCGGCGACGGCTTTTGACACCGATTCGGTTGCATTCTGGTTCGATACAGAATTGATTAGACCCTCGATAGCTTGAGCTTGCTGTTCCATTCTTTGCTCCAAGGTTTTTATGGCTGCGATGACTTCTCTAATCTGTAATCTATTGTTAGCCAGCGTAGCACATTGCGCTGTCGGTAGTGTTTGGTTCGATACCAACAAGATCAAGCCTTGCATGACTTGGGCTTGCTGTTGAATCTTGAGCTGCAGCGGGGCCACTGCAGCGTCGACAGCATCTGACACCTGTGTGTTTAAAACCGGATTGTGATCACCGCTACGTAACATTGAATCCTTATAATAATTATTTTACTGGCACCCCTCGTATAAAAATGATATACAAATAGACATCTATAATTTAGAGGAACCAAACATACTCGTACATACCTACACTACTATTATAGTGGTTCGCCCACCGGTGTCAGTTCCAGAGGTTCCGGGTTCGATTCCCAGGGGGAGTAGGTACAGTAGTGCGCCTGGCTAGCTACCACCATCTTACCTAATTCTGTGGCCATAATAACGATTCGTTTCGATTAATCGATTAATGGTTGTGTTCTGGCATTTAGAGGTAAGATAGCCAGTTCCTCACTTTGTTGAGGATTCTGGGTGAAGTGCGCTTCCACCTTCGGACTTATCATTGCTCACTTGAAAAATCAGTTGAGATCAAGTCAACAGGGAGGATCACCACGATCCTACCACCAGTAACGGGATCATTTAGCCGAGATCGCTAGCGGATGTCAGCGATTCCATTGCCTGGGGTGGACCACCATGAGGTAGATCCCAACCACCCCAAAAAAACAATACAAATGTACCTGCAAAAAACAAAACAACGAGCCATTCCCAGCGCGGCGGCGCGGCACGGCTACTCCCCTACTCCCACCACCCGACTTACCTCGTCACATGCCGGGGGCGGACTGGTCGTCCGAATGTGGACGTTCGCTGCACACTCGCTACTGCTACAGCCGGAGGTCGCTGACGAAGACGCTGTAACTGGGGGGGGGGGGTTTATCACTGATTGTTTTTTCAATATTTCTGATTATGATCAAAATGAACATATGGAGGTACGATGGCTGTTTACGCTCGTCATCAAAAAGGGGGATCTCCACCGGACCAGTTCACTACCCGATACAGTATACTTGTACTTACAGTTGGAGACATTACTATCGTCACCTTATTGGGAAACAAGACTTGGTCTGATTTATCCTGTCTGATTGTTCACAAACAGGTCACCAGTGGCCCGTCCTCGGCAAAAGCCGTATTGATGGTTATTGAGCAATAGCTTCAAGGTACGTCAGTAACTTATGTTGGAGTACTCTCAAAACCTTGCAGATATTATGTACGTACTAGCTTCGTCCGCGTTTTCAAATTATCGATTAAAATATCCAAACAAACTAGTAGGCAGTAGCTTTGCCTTCTGCGTTGTAGACAAACATTTGTGTCATTAATGTAGATAAGTGTTATAGTTTGGGTGTTGTATTGTATCGTAAAAATCAACCTATGTATTAAATAACAAAGAAAAGTAAAAATGTTCCGTCCGTAATCTCTCAAGTCAAAGTTCTCATATTACAAGCTTTGCTATGATTGGGTCTAGATGGTGCTGAGTGAAATAAGTAAGGTCAAAATAATATCAGTTTTCAATTTTAGCTCTAAAAAGGTGTCCAAGAATCTTAGTAGGTACCTACTAAGGTACCTACCTACCTATTGAACACGACGTTGATAGGAAGTGAAACAACGGGTTTCCACTTACTAGTGGTAAGGGGTATGCACCTACCTTCTACCCCTCGGGAAGTTTATGTAGAATGTGTGTGCTTTACTTAGATTTAAATAAAACCTTACCATTAACAGCCCAGCACACTGCGAATGTTAAAAATATTTGTTTGTGCATTTTTAAAGCAGCAACTTACTCTGACTTTACAAACAATGTGCCACTAAATCAGATCCTCGGGCTTTTAAATTAAAATGTTTACCTACCTAGATTAGGTATATACCTAATACCAGAGCATTACTTGGTTGACTCGGTATCATGACTGTAAAAAACCGGCCAAGCACGAACTGGCACTACGAGGGTTCGACCCAAACAATTCGGAAGATTCACAAAATATTTGCATTATTTTTTCCATTTCTTTGTTTGAATGCGGTGTAAATACCTACACCAAGTTTGACGACATGTCCATTTTCAGAGAAGTATAAATGTAGGTTAGGTCAAATATTCAACCATTAAACATTCAGGAGATAGTTACCTGTGTATATTGGCTAGATGGATGTGAGACAGGTATTTCAATAATCCAAAATGGTTCATTGCTAGACTCGGAACCAGGGCTTGATACCGGTACCAATAATACCTGTACTATAGCGGTAATAACGGTATTTTCTTTTCGATAAATTCGAGTATCGGTAGCGTTTTTTAAATTATCGCGATTATTATATGGTATGGACATGTAATGAGGAGGTATAATAGTCATTTGACCAAAAGGGTTATGAATTTGAGCGTGGTTGGACATGCGAGCAAGTGAAGGCCGAAAAAGTGATGGATGGATTGTGTGAAAGAGGACATGGGTAAGAAAGGTGTATATGCAGAGTTGACGGGTAGAGTCTACCCGTGACCACGGCCGGTGTAACACGGTCGAAACTGTCGGGAATATAAAAATGAAGACACGTTTTATTCTTAATTATCGAGTATCGTTACTTTTGGAGTATCGATACTTTGCTCTAATATATCGGTATTCAAAGCGGTTCCCTCGACGCCAGCTCACCGGTCCTAGTCCTAGCTTACCGCGTCGGGGCGGTGGCGCGTGCTTGCTAACTTGTGCATATTTCGCGCGCGGAACATTGTCAGAGCACACTCATTTTATAGCGAGTTTCGATTCGACTATGACCATGATGCATGCGCGTGTCACCTAGATCATCATCATTATCCTGCCCTTATCCCACGCTAGGTGGCACAACATGTTCTTTTCTTCCACTCACTCCTATCAACCGTCAACTCTGCATCTCCACCTTTCATACCCATGTCCTCTTTCATCGATCTTCCATCCTTCACTTTTTCTAAAACAACAACACAATACTAACAACTGGAACAACTAAATATTACAACTGGTGCCACTTTCAAACTTTCCCTTATATATGCGTGTCACCTAGATATAAAATAAAAATGGGACGACCGAAAACTAATAATGTATGTGATTATTTCGAGCTTATAGAGTATTCAGCTAAGTGAACCCAAAATATAATAATGAGATAGACCGTCCCCTCTTGACCCAGTCTCCGATAAACCAAATTAGCGGTATAATTTATTTTATATTGGCCTCGTGTAGTTTCCATCGACTCTACGCTGAAATATTTGAAAGTAGGTTTACTTTTATCTTGTAAGAAAATAATAAACAAGCCTCATAGCTCAGTTGGTAATAACTCTGCCTTATGCGCTGTAGGTTGTGGGTTCGATTCCCACACATGACAAACATTTGTGAGATGTTTGTTCTGTGTTTGGGTGTTGAATCATATACCTATAGTATGTAGGTATGTATGTACCTACATTTGTTGTCTTGGGGTAACCTGATTCCCTATAGACAGCGTCCTCAGGTGGCAGATAGGGGAATGCTCACCGGGATAGTAGATGCTTTCCCGGGGGGTAGGAGGGAAATAAAATACCTCCCGCTGACCAACAAGGCCGGAGAAGGACACTCCGTGATGAAACCCCTGCTGCAGGCTGCTTCGAGATATGCATAGCAAAGAGAAGGCTGCAGACAGTGCTGTGCGTCCAGGCCGGGGCGGACAGGAGGAATGGCGGCGCAAGAGCCCCTCGCGGGCTAACGTCGGCTCCAGGTCTTGTGAAGACTACAGCCTAAGCGTCAGGTAGCAACCGGCCGTTAAAAGAAAGCCAACACAACACTCCTCAACATGAAAAGTACAAATGAAGGCAAAAAGGGCATAAATGCTAAGGCGTACCCCGTAAGCGACGCGAGTGCGAATGCGAAGAATATGTTTAGAAAGAATGGAAATAATAAATAAATGCTAGGGCGTCCCCCAGAAGCGACGACCCCCTTGACAAGAACACGCATTCGCATAAACACCTTCGAAGAATAAGACTAGCAACATGGAATTTGGGGTCTCTTACAGGAAAAAGCCAGGAGTTAAGTCAGACTCTGAAGAAACGTAACATAAACATCTGCTGTATACAAGAGACAAAGTGGAAAGGCTCTAAATCTAAGGATATTGGATGTAGCTACCAGGTGATATACTTCGGCGTAGACAATAAAATAAATGGAATGGCTATAATATTGGATCATAATTTTCACACACGTATAATCAACATCACGAGGAAAAGTGACCGTCTGATTGCTGTCAAATTAGCTATGGATCATCAACAAATAACCAACATTATATCAGCTTTAGCTCCCCAAACCGGGTGCACCCAAGAGGAGAAAAAATATTTCTGGGAAGATTTTGACGATCTTTTGCGTACTATACCAGCTAATGAATTTAAAATAATCGGAGGTGACCTAAACGGCCATGTTGGACACACCAATCCCACACCGGGATCCTCACATGGTGGATTTGGTTTCGGGTCACCAAATAAACAAGGCGAAGAAATTATAGACTTTGCAGGAAGACACTCTTTATCACTAATTAATACTCATTTCAAAAAGAAAACTGAACATCTAATCACTTATAAGTGTTCGGGAAAGACCTCGCAAATATTATTTTTTTGGCAAATATGGCTGTAAGGCAAAAATTCAAGGACTGCAAAGTAATACCAGGAGAGTCATTAACATCACAGCATCGGATACTCGTCGCCGCCTACGACCTCCCGAAACCAATTAAAGCCACTATCGATAGGACGCCGCGAATCAAATGGTAGCACAAGAAAGAACAAAGTCAAACCAGGCCTTTTACGATATGCTAGAAAAAGCTACAGGTGAAAATGAAATATTTAAAATTGCACGGAGTAAGCACAGATCAACTATGGACATTAAAACTAACAAATACATAAAAGATTCCAACGATGTGCTTCTAATCGAAAATGCAATGATAAGCAATCGTTTATCAACGTAGTTTGAATACAACGCTCCTAAACAAGGAGTTCCCTAATGAAGAACCGATTCCTCTGCAACCCACTCTGGGACCCATACGAGAGATCACGCCAGACGAGGTTAAACACGCAGTGTCTAAAAGTAAGCACGAAAGGCACTTGGTCCAGATGAGATTTCAGCAGATATATGGAAGAAACTCGGGCCAATTGCCGTCTTATGGTTGACAAAGCTGTTTAACATGATCATAAGAAATGAAAGAATCCCAGAGTCTTGGCGCCAAAGCTATCTTGTACCGTTCTACAAAAACAAAGGTGATGTTTCCCAGTGTGGAAACTACAGAGAAACAAAACTAACTTCACATACCTTAAAAACATGAGAACGACAGGTAAATAAATGCCTTATCACGCTCTCTGATATTTTACCTAATCAGTTTGGCTTTACAGCATTAAGATCAACCACCGACGCTATACAAGCAATAAGAATCCTGATGGAAAAGTACCGCATCAACCAAAAGGACCTGAACCTTGTCTTTATCGACCTCGAAAAAGCTTTTGAACGGGTTCCAAGAAAGTTGGTTTGGCATGCTTTCAGAGCCCAAAACATACCGGAGTAATATGTCACCAACATAAAAGTCATGTACAACAACATCAACACCAAAATACGAAGTTTAGCAGGTCTCAGCAAACCTTTTGAGGTAAAAGTCGGAGTTCACCAGGGTTTGCACTCAGGCCATTACTGTTCAATCTGGTTATGGATTGTCTGAGAAAAGACATTATATCACCGCTGCCGTGGAGTATTTTATATGCCGACGATATTGTACTCGCTAGCGACACAGTACAACACCTACTGGATACTCTAAACACATGGACACATGCCTTAGAAAAATTTGGCCTTCGGGTCAGCAGGACTAAAACAGAGTACCTGAAGTGCCCATTTAGCGGAAACCACAACCCAGATACAATTTACATAGGATCAACACCAATTCCAGCGGCGAAGCAGTTCAAATATCTGGGTTCTATGCTAACCAGCGATGGGAACGTGAACGCCGATGTAACGCATAGAATAATCGTTGCATAGCTAAAATGGAGAGCTCTGACAGGCGTTCGATGTGACTCACGCATGCCTATAAAAACAAAGGGTAAAATCTACAAGACGGCAGTACGTCTAGCTTTAATGTACGGATCAGAGTGCTGGACAGCAAAGAAGACGCATTAACAAAAAGTACACGTCAATGAAATGAAAAAGCCGCCGGCCAGCTACCTGGTGGTCATATATAAAAAAAGACCTCCAGAAAGCCCAATTGCCTGAATCGACAACCCAGGATAGACTATCCTGGCGCAGAATTGTGAGGAGACCCGACCCCAAATGACGGGAAAAGGGAACGACAAAGAAGAAGTAGGTATGTATTTACAAAAGTATTTAAATATTCAATCCGTAATCTAGTTTCCATATTACAAGCTATGCTTAGTTTGGGGTTAGATGGCGCTGTGTGAAATTAATGTCCTGTAATATTTATTTACATTTATTAGCACGTTAGATGGGAACTCACCCTACTCACTCGCTGACCACAATACAGGCCAACATTCGGTCATGTGTAGTGTACTTAGACTCTTACAGCCTCTCAACTCAACTACAGGCTTTATTCTTCCTTCATTCCTTATGCATTATAAGTATCTCTGATCCCAATACCCAATAGTTGTACCCCGAACGGCTCAAATGTACCTAAACCCTCATCCAGAAGTGCATATTTGAAGATCCTAGAGTACCGCAAATTTTCAAAAAACCCTTCTAATAGGAACACAGCAATGCTGCTAGGCGGGCGGAATACGTATGTATGGTGGTAGTACTTCCACGGACTACGAGCCCTTTCACAGTGCTCTACTAGATACTTTTAGGTAGGTACCAACTCTTCTATTACCTACTCAGGTTAAGTGTTCAACAAACTATTTTTATTCGTCAATTCTTTAGGATCATTCATGATGATCCTAAAGAAATGGGTATATACCTAGGAAGGTACGTACGACCTACCTGCTTGTTTAAAATGGTTGGTAGTAGGACTTTGTGGTTGGTGGTAGGACTTTGTTTAAGTCTGCCTGTCTAGCTACCACCATCTTACCTAATTCTGTCGCCATAATAACAATTCTAAAATTGTTGTGTTCCGGCATTCAGAGGTAAGATAGCCAGTTCCTCAGTTTGTTGAGGATTCCGGGTGAAGTGCGCCTCCAACTTCGTCCTTATCTTAACTTGTTACCAGGTGAGATGAAGGCCAAGTGCTTCCCCGTCATATATAAACATATGGTCCGCTATATAGAAACGGTTCTTACGGAAGATCAGCGCAGGTTCTTTGCGCAACCTGCTTTATGCTGAGTAAGGATCCTTTTGCAGCGACACTTAAAAATCCTACAATTTTTTATTTATTATATATATTATTGATTTTGTTGCAAATAAACTCTATTCTACTCTACCTATATACATCAGCCTTATTATAGGCTGCATATTATCCGACTACCAGCAGCGCCGAGTGTAACGTGGTAAAGTGGAAGGGAGAGACAGAGCCAGGCCGTGAATAGCTGCGACAAAGGAGTCACCATCCTCAGGTATGAGGGAACGACGGTGGATCGCCTCTGTGGCCTAGTGGTTGGCCCACCGGTGTCACGGATACACAGCTCTCGGGTCGATCCACTGGGGGAGTACCTACATACAATATTGTTCTTGTTTCGTTTGGTGGTAGGACTTTTTTAAGTCCACCTGGCTAGCTAACACCATCTTACCTAAGTCTGTCGCGAGTGTTCCTGCATTTAGAAGTAAAATAGCCAGTTCCTCAGTTTGTTGAGGATTCCGGGTGAAGTGCGCTTCCACCTTCGGCCTTATTATAACATAAATATCAGTCATGATGATTACTATTCCTACGTGCACTAACTTCTATTCATATCTAAGTATATCTAAATCAAAAGGTAGGTACCTAAAACAAAACTAACGAGTGAAAATCTGTATAATGGGGATGGACATTTCATAGATTGAATTAAATTCAATTACAAATAAGTACTATGTACTAAAAGTCAAGAAATAATATCATATGAATTTCGGAAAACATCCAGCGGTTTCTTCAAATGTAAGCAATGTATGTATAGCCACAGACCACAGATTTCAAAATGTAAACAATGTATGTATAGCCACAGACCACAGATTTCAAAATGTAAGCAATGTATGTATAGCCACAGACCACAGATTTCAAAATGTAAGCAATGTATGTATAGCCACAGACCACAGATTTCAAAATGTAAGCAATGTATGTATAGCCACAGACCACAGATTTCAAAATGTAAGCAATGTATGTATAGCCACAGACCACAGATGTCAAACACTAACCTTGGGTTACATTATTCGTTTTCGTAATAAAATATAGCATCTGTTACTCAGTGATATTATAAAATTCTTTCGAGTTCTCGTTTTCGAGTCTATTCAATAAAAACAAAAATTCAAATGTTATTTCTTTTAATAATAGTGTAGATTGTACACTATTATCTGACAGTCTATTAGAAATACTTACCAACCTATGTATGTCACCACACCACACTACTTGGCAAATAACAATATTTCAGTTTGATGTGATTTGATGATGCGGTTCATATTCAAAATAAAACAAAAAATCACTTTGGTAAGCGGCATTTAATAAAAAAACATACAAAATTCATTGCTTAAAAAGAAAATATCACTAAAGTAAAAAAAAAACATTGTGATGTCACGATTTAGATACACAAAAATCTCTTGGTAACCAATTTATAACGATCAGTAATCAACATCGAAACTAGTGGTCGGAAATCGACGGTCAAAATAACGAAAACGTATATTTCTGTACTCCTGCTAAATCTCATGTTCCGTTCGCGCAAAAAGGTTAAAAGCGTAGGTACTCTTTGCATGTCAAATATGTATGAATTATTTATTATTCCCCAGAGAGACACTATCCCCGTAGAGACACTTTTAATAAAACTAAGTGCGCCTTTTATTCCTGTAATTACACTTTTTGAAAACCAGTTTTTCCTCTTAGTGCTTTTTTTTTGTACTGTTGTGTTTCCCCGTAGGATACCCTTTTTAACAAACTTAACAGAGGTAGAGGGGAGGAAAAAAGAGGAGCTGATTTCGGATTCGGATCCTATTTTTTTAATCTGTGACCGCGACTTAAGGCGCTATACGAGACCGAAATTTGCGAATATAGTAGGTATGGGATGCGGCACTTTTATTGATAACGTAGGTAAATTTTCATACGAATTGCGATGACACAACCTGTTTATATATTTTAATAGTACGTAAGTACATCTATGGTGTTTTAATTGTGATTTTCATTTGCTTATGAAATCTGGACAGAGTCGGCAAAGGTACGCTGTCGGGGCGCTGCGGAGTAAACTATCTCAGAAAGAACATTGTATATTTTTTATAAAACTTGGAGAAGGAAATATCAATTAGATGTAGGTAATTACTACGTAGATAGACAAAAATAATAAAAAAAAATGTACGACATTTTAACACAACGCCATCTAGCCCCAAACTAAGCAAGCTTCTTCCAGAGTGATGTGGAAAGTAGATTACAGATAAATTATTATATTTTAAAGAAGAAACAGAGAATTAAAATCAGTTTCTGGAATCTCATCTAGCACACTCGCATATCGAAACATCCGTCTGTAGTTATAATTACTACTTAAGACATAGAACCTCGTGGACAAAAAGTGAACTAAAATGATTCGCATTGGATCGTAGGACGCTTGTATGACAAACGCACACACACACACACACATCTGCAACAGTTATCTTTCAACGTGACCAACCGCGTTGAAACAAAAATGAGTAAGAAACAAAAAAAATTGCAACAACGTTTGTAACCAATTCTTAAAAAAGGAAGAGATGCTCATTTCGAACTTTTATCTAACTGGGCATTTGGCACAGCACAAGCGAAACCGTACAGTCCAACTAGTAACTAAAATTAATTTGTAAACTAACTAGAGAGCGTAATCCTTAACTCTTATAGTTAAAACGAACATTATCACAATATTAGGTACAACCTTACGCTACCACAATTCATTTTTGACGACTTCCAAAAAATGGTGACAATTCATATCAAATACCGACATCCAAAACAGGTTTCAAATTCAATTCATACCAAATTTAATCTTTCTTAACATAAATTGAAGGGATTGGTCATAATCACCACGCTTGACAGGTGGATCGATAATTGCAGTGGGATCCCTCAGTCGGCTTTTAGGACATCCGCGGGCTGAGTAGACGGGGGCGGCAGGTACCTACCGTACTTTTATGTAAACGTTAAAAGTACAGTGACATGACATGTCCTCTTGGCCTTACTTCATAAGTCCATGATGATAAAAAAATGGATATAAAAAAAACATCACAGTCACTCTAAATTAATTTTACACAGCCACTTTGAATAACTAATGACACTGGTCAAGTAACACATTTTTTTTATCTATAATGTACGACGGGGAAACGCATGGCTTTCATCTCACCTGGTTTCTAGTTATGATAAGGCCAAAGCTAGAAGCGCACTTCACCCGGAATCCTCAACAGTCTGAGGACCTGGCTATCTTACCTTTAAATGTCGGAACTCGACAATTTAGAATTGTTGTTACGGCGACAGACTAAGGTAAGATGGTGGTAGCTAGCCAGGCAGACTTATACAAAGTCCTACCACCAACCAAACCAAGCACAATACTGTACTTCCCTGGGATCAAACCCGGGACCTCTGGATGAGAGGCGGTTTACTGGTGTGTAACTTTTAAATAACCATGCAACTCGACACTGCACTTTACACGGGATTCGAACCTGCGAATTGTGGAATATACTTATTAGATAAGACTTAGTCTGCTGTCCAAATAACTTGAACATGATTAGTGATTATTTTAACAAACTCTTAACAAAGGTGCGCCCAGATTACAATAACACTAACTTGCCTCTGCTTGCGGCTTTGCCAGCTCGGTGTCGTGGTGTAGAACAATGTCTGTGCAACATTTCAGCTCAATCGGTAGTTTTGGCATGAAGTACTGACAAACATCCGGACAATCTTCTGCTACTGAGTAAGATGCTTGTTACTGAATCGGAATGCACCTTAAAACTAACTTAACCTTAATATCACTATGAATGAGCGTCGCTATCTTTGTCACCGACACATGCTTTAACGTTATCATCACTTTTCTTAACACTTAGATTGATAGTCTCATCCACAGCGATGGGTTCATCCTTATATGCACAATCGATGTTCACAAATTCAATGTTATGCTTAAACTGCATGTGCTTATCCATGCTAGTTTTCTGCACGCACCTGTAATGGCACTGCGGGCATTTGAGACTCTTCTGTCTGGGCCGATAAGGTTTCGTTTTGTCCGACACGAGCATCTCGGAGCCGTCGTTCACGTGACGCTGCTTGTGCTTGGTGAGATTAGTTTTCTGCACGCACTTGTAGCTGCACACGTCACAGCTGAACGGCTTCTGATCGGTGTGCAGGTACATATGCTTCACTAGGTTGGGTTTCTGTACGGTTCGGTACTGACAGTAGGGGCAGGCGAACGGCTTGTACCCGGTGTGCGTACGCTCGTGCACCACGAGATTGTTTTTCTGGGCGCACCTGTACTCGCAGTATTGGCAACGGAACGGTTTCTCCTTCATGTGTACCAGGATATGTTTGGCCACGTTGTTCTTCTGTCCGGACTTGTAGTCGCAGAAGCTGCAACTGAAGGGTTTCTCCCCGGAATGGGTACGCTCGTGTATTTTGAGGATGGCCGGGGACTGGCAGCGGTAGGCGCACTGCGTGCAGCTGAACTTGCCGGCCTTGTCTCCGTCATTGGCGCACGACTTGGAGTGTTGCTTCAGTACACGTTTGGACGGACAGACTTCGTTGCACTTGTAGCAGACGTACTCCCCTTTGATGCTCATCGATACCTCCTCTAGTTTGGTTGCGTCCTCAGCTTTGTCCGGCAATTCGTTGAAGTACATTTTGTTATCGTTCGGTTTGAGGTTCTCTTTAGGCTGTTCTAGTTTCTGCTTGCCGCCGTCGAGCGGGACTTTCTTCAAGTCTTCGTACGGACTGGCGTTCTCGTACTGCCGTTGGATGACCAAGTTCTGTGGGTTGTTGTAGTTGTGAGGGTAGTTTTGTTTGTAGATGTGGTCGATAGGCGCTACGCTCTGGGGGGGGTAGATGGAGTATATCTGTGTTTCTGGCATTGGCTGCGATTGAGGATCGGGGATGTGACCTGGAATTCAAAAGTGTTTGTGAGATCTTCATAATTAATGCGTGTAGTAAAATGTTGAACCCCTTGAGTATAATATGCACACAGAAAAGAGGAGTGTGAGATTGGCATACTCAGAGATTAGCAAAAAATTCAAATATCGTTTTCAGGTCGGATTTCAACCACCGGCGACCACTAGTTGAAATAAATTAAATTAAATAAATAAGCTTCATTTTAGTTCTTATAACTAAATCATCCTGTTTAACCTCAGAAGGGTTTCAAAATAATAACCCTATGTTATTCCAGAACCTAAACTATCTAATAAAAAAAACTAATATTCCATATTTCATTAAAACCGGTTTAGTAGTTACGGAGATACGTGATAACAAACACACACATACACACACACACTTTTGCATTAATTATATTAGTAGGAACTAGGAAGGATAGGATAACATCTGGACGTAATCTTCAGTTGTTCCAAATAAAAATGTGTTCCGCAATCTTAGTTCATACTCGCAGCTATATGTAGTGTGGTATATAGCTATGTATATAGCAATGGAAGCAGTTCTTCGAGATGTTAAAAGTAGATTCAGACCGGTTGACCTTTGATACGTAAAATATTCATAAGGTTCATTTAATTTCCGATCGAGTCTAGCAATGGTGCAAGAAAGGCCAATATTAATCTTAGAAATCCTACAATTTATAGAAGTATAGACCTTTATGTGTAATGAGCAGTGTAATACATGTTATTTTAATGTCTGTCAACCAACATCACCTAAACTACACCTACTATAACCGCCTCTGTCTAGTTGGTCAACCCACCGATTTCAGATCCGGGTTCGATCCCCAGTGGGAGCAATATTGTGTTTGGTTTGGTTGGCGGTAGCATTTTATTTAGGTCCGCCTGGCTAGGTACCACCATCATACCTAATTTAGTCGCCATAATATCAATGCTTAAATTGTGTTCCGGCATTTAGAGGTAAGATAGCCAGTTCCTCAGTTTGTTGAGGATTTCGGGTGAAGTGCGCTTCCACCTTCGGCCTTATTTTATATTGTAACCTGGTGAGATGAAGGCCAAGCGCTTCCCCGTCGAGCAATTAAAAAAAACATTTATTAGGACTAAGCACCACACAAACCATTTAGGAATGAATTGATAATGACTGTGCGTCCACAAAGTATATTATATTACAATATACTTTGTCTAATATACTGTCCACAAAGTATATTATATTAGAATGGCGGCATGTCACGATACACACTCTCGTAAGGCTCAAGCCATCGAGATTTGCTTTGGCATAATTTTCACCAATAAGTCTCCTGGCCTTGCGTTCCGCAGAGTCTAGCTCTAGTGTGCTCCAGTGACACGGGTCCTACCGATACATTTCGAAAGTTTTTATGGATTGTTGGAGCTTCACCAGAAAACTACAGAACGTATTGAGCTAAAGTTATTCAGCAATATTGTAGTAGACCAGAAATACCACTACCAGCAATACCACACCACGGTTGCGAAGTCGCGAACAGAAGCCAGTATTTTTTTATACAGCCAGGAGACAGAGCGAGCAAGTGTCCACCTGATGTAAAGTGCATCTCTTGCTATACATCTCTATAACAATGCCTTACTGCGTAGGTCGAATCCACAAGGAACATAGCCTACACGGCACTGCATTGCGCCCGTCAACTTGAGGCATAAAGGTGTTAAGCCACGCGTGCCCGTAATTTCACCGGCGACCATACCCTTCAAACCGGAACACGGCAATGTTGCTTGGCGGCTGAAATACGTATGGTGGTAGTACTTTTCCGGACGAGCCCTTTCACAAGGGGCTCTACTACTCTTCTACAATCTCTTCTACTACTCTAGTACAATCGGTAGAGAGTAAAGCTCGCCGGTCAGACAGCTAAGCGACTTTTTTTTGTAATTTATTGAAAATTATGCATTATCGATGTTATTATTCACATAAGAAAACCATTTAATTCAAATATGGTCCTTGAACTTGCATCTTCTTGTATTTATGCGAAAGTCTATATTATCACTAGCTGGACAATAACGACTTATATGTCTGATTTTTATGCCAATATTTTCGAGATAACTGGCAGTAAGTAATACATGAAAAATGTAACATTGCTGTTATTTACAGTAGTTTTTATGATTATCTTGGATGGAAAAAATACTGGTCGCAAAAAGAGATAATGAAGTCAAAAAACCTAGGTATCGCGCTTAAAACAAAAACATTCGACACGTGTATCCTAACCATATATAACTTATGGTTGCGAAACGTGGGCCCTCACCAAAGCACTTAGAGAAAACCTTGCAACGTGCCTCAAAAAGACAGGACAGAATAAGGAACTTTGTCATAAGAAATAAAACAAAAGTAATAGACATACGGGAAGATGACCTGAAAATGGCAGCCGGACCGAACTGGAGGAGGGTAACCCATGACAGAAGGCAATGGGAAACGTTGGAGGAGGCCTATGCCAAAAGGCACACCGAGACTAGAGATAATAATAATATATAGTAATAATAAATATTATAGGACATTAATTTTTACACAGCGCCATCTAGCCCCAAACTAAGCATAGCTTGTAATATGGGAACTAGATTACGGATAGAATACTTAAATATATTTTTTTCAAATATATACTTATCATACAATACACGCCCAAACACAGAACAAACATCTACATTCATCACACAAATGTTTGTCCTGGGTGGGAATCGAACCCACAGCCTACAGCGCAGAAGATATTTAATAAGTAAAGTTTTTATATTTTGTTTTTATATTTTTTGTAATTTTGAAATTATTTGTCTCAAATATGTAGTAATTAGCAAGATCTCGGAATAAACGGCTTAATAGGTGTAAAAATCGAATGTATAGCATATTTATTTTTATTTAGGCATATTAATTGTTTATTCAAGAATAAGATCCGAAACAATAAAGTGCTGAATTCAAGAATATAAAGCATATAATTAGATATAAAAGTACATTATCTAGACCTTTATTTCCCCAGGATACAATCTATACGCTTGCCTTAACTTAACAAACCAATGGACAGAATACAGAGACATTTTCATCATTACCTGATTAAAAATTATAGCTGATACCATTCAGTGATATTATAACATTCTACTGGTTAAAGCCAAACGCCTCTGTGGTCTAGTGGTTCAACTCACCGATTTCAGATCCAGAGGTCCCGGGTTCGATCCCCTTGGGGATTACAAATATATTGTGCTTGGTTTGGTTGGTGGTGACTTTGTTTAGTCCGCCTGGCTAGCTACCACCATCTTACCTTATTCTGTCGCCATAATAACAATTCTGAAATTGTTGTGTTCCGGCATTTAGAGGTAAGATAACCAGTTCCTCAGTTTATTGAGGATTCCGGGTGAAGCGCGCCTCCAGCTTCGGCCTTATCTCAACTTGCTACCAGGTGAGATGTAGGCCAAGCGCTTCCCCGTAGTACAGTAAAAAAAAATAAAAAAAATTGGTCTAGTAGTTTTTGTGTTCATTAATTACAAACAAAATAAAAAATCTTTTCAATTTACAATATTAGTGCAGATAAGTCATTATGTTATAGTAGTAGCTCTGCCTTCTGCGCTGTAAGTTGTGGGTTCAATTCCCATCCTGGACAAATATTTGTGTAATGAACAGAGATTTTTTCATCAGTATTATACCAATATCTGTAATCTAGTTTCCATATGACAAATTATGCTTAGTTTGGAGCCAGATTGTGCCGTGGTGGTCGCGGCTCAAGAATCGACCCCTCCAACTCAACCCATGGATGTCGTAAAAGCCGACTAAGGGATCTCACCAGAAGACGGACAGCAGCTTCCTTCTGTGTATTATGTACACCTTTGCTGCAATCGCCAACCCGCCTGTCAAGCGTGGCCATTATGGTAAAGCCCTCCCGCTTTGACAGAGGCTCTGTCCAGCAGTGGGCACTATTGGGCTGCTGATGTGTTGATGTGTGGCGCTTTATTTTGCTATGTGAAATGGCCAGTATAACTTAATTGAATAGAAGTGGTACCACATAGGAGAGTGGTTCCTATGCAAATAAATAATCAGTATCATTATCAAACTCACCATGAATCCCATCGAGGTTCATGCCCTGGTTGATGTTATCATAGAAGTAGCTGTCATCTTCCTGTTCCGCTTTAATATGGAACTGCATCGGTAAAACGTTCTGCACCATCTGTCGTTCCGTTACTAAGTTTATCAAACGCTGGTCTAAGCGGTGGCCCACCTGAAAATATATATTTTGTCAGACAACATTTTCTCACACAAAATAGCACTAATTACCTAATATAAAAAAACGAAAAATTGCGGCACCAGTATCTTGAAGTTAAACGAAGTATGAAGTATAACGCGGAGACCGTGGAAGTGGAAGAGTACATCCGAGAGAAGACAGGGTCAAAAGGTGTCAAGTCCTTTGGTAGGTACGCGGGTCCCCTGCAACCAGAGCCCGCGCTTCGTTCGCAACATATAGGTGTGTGTGTGTGTGTGTGTGTTTGAGTGTGTGGGAGTGTGTGTGTGTGTGTGTGCGTGTGTGTGGGAGTGTGTGTGTGTGCGTGTGTGTGGGAGTGTGTGTGTGTGCGTGAGTGTGGGAGTGTGTGTGTGTTTGTGGGTGGGGGGTGTGTGTGTGTGGGTGTGGGTGTGTGTGTGGGTGTGTGTGTGTGTGTGCGTGTGTGTAGGTGTGCATGTGTGCACATAAGCCACGGCTCAGCATTGATGCCTGCAAGCAAGAGGCCAGTATGTTGATTGCAACCACCTATAATTGGTCATTTGGTACAACATAGGTCATATCCACTTACCTGGTCTAATCTTGGCCCAACTTGCTCAACCCGTTGCCCGATTTGTAGGTTATGCTCAACCAAGGCACTTTCCTGTATAACCATTCTACGTGCTTCATCCTGTAGTAACTCCTGTTCTATATTCTGTCGGTTCAAATGATGAGACAAATCCAATTCATGACTCAAATCGTGTGGCAAATCTGATCTTAATGGCAACTGCATATCGTTTAACCGCAAATCTTCAATATTATTTGGAATACTTTGAGACAGGGAGTTCTGTAAGTCAATGTCGTTCAACGATCTGACTAAAACTTCATTGCGACTCAAGGTATGTAATTCTTCAGTCCTTATAAGGTTTGGGTCGGTTAAGTTGTGCGCTAGATTGAGTTCCAAGTTCCTGAAGTGTGCAGGGATTTCGTTGAATGTGTGTAGATTGGTTTTGAGCATAAGTGTAGACATTTGTCGCGGGGAGAGAGGTAGTTGGAAGTTGTGAATGTTGCCAGCATTTAGTGATGATTGCATCGCTTGATGTAGCTGTTCCATTGATATTTGTGTGTGTTGGTACTCCGTTGTGTCGATTTGATGGGACTTCTGAAGCTGAAAATACAATTATTTACATTTATTAACATGCCATGGTAGTTCCAGCTTAATAATCAACCCCTCCAACTCAGTCCCTGCACTTTGGTTAAGGATATTAAGTGAAGTGTACTGGAACTAGGTCTATTATAAATTGTAGCCTATAGGCTAATCTACACTCATAATAAAACTGTAATGGGTCAAATAAATTTTGAAAATTTTAATGCAGGAAACACTAGTTTCTGAAGCGAAATTTAAAATTAATATTTCTATGTATCTGTCTGTTTCATGAACGCACATCACGCTGAAACTACTGGATGGATTTGAATGACACTTTGTATAATTATTACAGATAGGTACTAGCTTATCCCACGCAGTTGCACTTTTCAAAGTTTATTGCCATCATATTATGCCCAGCCCAGTGTAGTGTTATGGCAAATGTTTCCTGCAGTTGGGAAAATATATGAATGTGGAGAATACAGTACAACATTACAAAGCCTCATTACAAAGCTATACAAAGTTATATCACACATTACAGAGCTATACCAGTGTGAAGTCCAGATGACGCCACGCCACTCCCATGTACAAACAAACGTACAATGTTGGGAAATCAATGTTAAACTTTGGTCTATTATTCAGTTTTATCGAATGGTTCCTATCATTCCGACTCCTTTTAATTTGATTCCTGCCACTTCGACTTTTGTTACAATAACACCCGCTCATACATGTCCACTTTTGAAAGGTTTCCTTCAACTACATAAAAATATTTAAACAAAAACTTTGAGTGTTCCCATAAGCACCACATCTGGCATGTCTGGTATGACTCAATAAGTACTCAGGAAGTAGCTGTTACCCATTTCCTGGTGTAATCCCTTATTCGCCTCATACAACACCCACATTCATTCCGGGGTATTCAAGTACTACTAACATCAACACAACGATCGCCGATCCGCTTGCCAAACAAACATCATGATTATAGTACATTCTATACACTACACCTACTTATTTGGTTGACGCTCATAATATGCAGTAGATTTTATTTGTGAATACTAATTTACTAATTTTAGTATTATTTGTAGTTTATTATCTTTTGAATTAAATGTCCGATTTGATATTTTTTTTTTTGTTCATATTATTATCTTCCATCAGTTAGCCTACTAATAGGCAGATGTGTTGATGGCGTGCAGGATCTAGACTCATTAGTCGGTTCTCTCTCATTGATCACATAAATCCTCCAGGACACGGGTTCTTTTCAACCGCCTTGTGTCACTACGATTGTCAATGAGTGATCTTGCGAGTGGGTTGACATGGCATTTCAGACAATGTATCGCTTCTCTCTGAGTTTCTCTTCGTTGACCGTGGGGACTTCAAGGTAGTAGTGGATTTCTTTTACAGTAGTGAACCATGGTGCATCCACCAGAGAGTGTACGATTTTATTTTGGCAGCGTTGGATGATAGCGCGGTTGGATTTGCAGGTCGTACTCCATATCTGTAGCCCATATGTCCACACAGGTTTTAGGATGCTATTGTATACTAGTCGCTTGTTTAGGATTAATTAATAGAGGTACAAAAAACCTTGAACGAAAAGTGATTTTATTTGGATAATGATATGATAAAGTACAAATAATGTGGTGTAGTTTCTAACCTTTAAGCATAATATTTATAGGACCTAGTTATGGTGATATAACTATAATATTGTTCTATCATCAATCTTTTTCACAGCTTATGCAATGTAATGAATTTCATCAGTCAATTTCCTTCACCTTGGGTTGGGATCCATAGTAAGATTTGATATACTAAGGAAATAGCCTGATAATAAAATATAGCCCATGTTATTTAGTGAAACTATAGCAATATTTTGGTAAAATAATTGGCCAGGTCAGCCTCAAGATCAATGGCTGAACCTATATGTTAAAAAAAAACAGGTCTCATCACATCATTAACCACCTCTTCTAGTTCCTTGAAATCAAGTTATATGAAACTGGACCCATCTACCTGAAGAAGTTGTTACTGCCTCCTCCATAAACAAGTTTAAAATAAACTGGACAACTGGTTACAAACCAGATTATTGGTTTCCTACAAGGAATAAGCAAGTCTAGTGACAATATAAAACCAACACTGTGAAAATAGGCACATCAGCCTCAGTGCTGCTTGCTAAATAATAATAAATACCTATTTCATATCAACCATAATACTATTACACCCCGAAAAGTGCACCCCTGGTGTATTGTAAACTCTCATACAACACAAGCGTCAGTTGGTAGTAACTCGGCCTTCTGCGCTGTAGGCTGAGGGTTTGATTCCCACCCAGGACAAACATTGTGTGATAAATATAGATGTTTGTTCTGTGTTTGGGTGTTGTATTATATAGTGTGTATGTATTTACAAAAGTATTTTAAGTATATTATCCATAATCTAGTTCCCATATTACAATCTATGCTTAGTTAGGGGCTTGATTGAGCTGTGTAAAAATGAATGTCCTAAATATTTATTTATTTGTATACGTTGGGTCAGCCCATCTCGTGGCTCGAATCGCCTGGGCAAGAACGAGGTCTACAATGCGAGAGGAGGAGCGAGAAAATGCATCGTGATCAGCGGTGGGTTAAAATGGCCTGCTATGATAGTAATGAACACAGCACCTTGCAATTGTAACTGCGCGGGGCCAATAACTACAATATATATACGATTGCAAAATAACGCGGGCAAAACAGAGTCGGAGGCATAATTTAATCATATTTGTCGAGTGAAGGAAGCAATTAAAAAGATATTCCAAGTAAAAGCATGGATGGTGTGACAAAAGCATGCTAAATCAGTTTCTAAACATTCTAGGATTAGCTTATTTCAGCACTCACATTATCCATGTACACCTTATAATTATCTTCGTCTATAGCGTTTTGATCTTCTCTTTTCACGAAATCCATCGCGACAAGGTAACGTATAAACAGTCAATAAAATATCTTTCCACTGATCATAACCTTACAATTTGTTTACAAGAATGATGAAAATTACACGCTACATCATTGATAAATTGACAAAGTAAAGACAATAAATCTAAATTTCACGTCTAGAAGACACTGGTAAAATAGTAAATTATTACAGAAAATACGAAAGTAAACTCAAATCAAAACGCAAACTGGACTGAGATGAGACAGACTGATCGACTGACTGACTGACCTGACCTGACTGACTTAACTTTGATTTGAATGACGTAAAGTTCGTTTTACCATGATCTGTGATTTCTTTCTGTGAACGAAACGAAAACAAAGGAACAGCAGAAACCTCATCTCATACAAGAAACGCGACCGTCCTATCCAAAAACTAAACTACACGAGCTAATATGTAATTAAATTGTTAGGGCTATTTTGTTTTGTATAATCGGATGGTGAATAGTGCAAGTTAATTGTACGACTGCTCTTTTTTATTATGTACGACGGGTAAGCACTTGGCCTTCATCTCACCTGGTTACACAAGTTGAGATAAGGCCGAAGGTGTAGGCGCACTTCACCCGGAATCCTCAACAAATTGAGGAACTGGCTATCTTACCTCTAAAAGCCGGAACACAACAATTTTAGAATTATACATTTTAAAACACGGGTTTTACTCACGTATACGATTATATTGATGTCGACTTCATAGTCACCAGACAAATAACGACCATTACATTTTATTGACAAAATGTTTAATCGTTGAATTTCTCAGAATCCGAATATCTTCACTACATAGCGAAGAAAGAATATCTTTAATGTCTTCCAGACAAAAACTGAAAACAAATATCACATTTCGAGGAACATAGAATTGTTTGATATTGAAAATGTAACAAAAATTATATAATAAAAAAAAAATGAATAATAATATTGCTTTATTGTTTACTTGGTCCGATCCTCATTGCATAACATCGTCCACGCCACCGTTTTGACTCAACTGTCTTAAAGTCCTAACAGACATTGCAGCATGCGCGTGATCAATCCCTGCTTTCGTTCAGTAAGCGTGAACCAATCCCTGCTTACGTTCTGAATTAAAACCAATCAACAAGGATGTCTATTTGTAACTATACCTAGAAGTGATTAGTTTTTTGAACCATACTTCATTTTGGTTTGAAGTAGGGCCACTTTTTTGTTGAACTTTGTTCTGAATTAGAATTCCGGTTCTCTCTTATCTCACATAAAATTGATGATCCGAATTTAGCAATATACAACCATAACAACCTTTGCCATAATAATCAAAATTCCGAAACCTATTTTGTCGCATATCATTTTACCCAACATCACTTGTACGTATTGCAAATTCTAACAATAAAAATTCCGAAAGTGTTTTGTCATAATCGACGTAATCCCGAATATTCAAAAGACAAAAAAGAAATAAACACTTTGATACTCCATGATATCTCTATCTATCTTAGGTACTGAAGAGTTAAATTTCTGTATTGCTTTTTTTGATGCTCATAATATGCAATAAATTGAACCCCACGCCACTGATTTTGTTGATGCTAAAATAATTGGAAGGTTCTGTTTACTTCCGCTTAAATAGTATGCTGTTTATCTACTATAGTAGGTACCTATTTAATCGATATTTTTTTATAAAAAATCAAATTCAGTTTAATGGAATACAATCTGGTGTTTTAAAAACGTGCGGAATTTTGTGGTTAGGTACTATGTTACTGAAACTGAATATATTTAGCAGATTTTTTTGCGCTAATGTAACTGAGTTCATTCAACACGCGTGTAGTTTGGTCGTATTGCGCTCAAATGTCACGGTCCTAAGCCCGGTAAGTAGGAAGGAAAATTTGAATTCAACACAGTTCGTTTATATTTCATCTTCCGTCAAACCACACATCGACGTTAGATACAGGCGTAAGAAAGATATGAATAATATTTTACGAAATGTCAATGTTCACATTCTCAGGGCGGGCGCTCTGCCCGAAAAGGCGTAGCCTAAATTTGGGGACTATTATGAAAGCCGGCAGTTCAAAATTTTAAAAGAATGCAGCATTACGTAACTAATTACTACCTACCGGTCAATGGTATATGTCCTAGGACATAGTAGAAGATGTTCATACAATATGTTCTAGTACATATTGTATGAACATCTTCTGCAATGTCTACATGTCTCTTATATTCCGCACGCCTAAATACCACGATGTATAGTTTACTGACTGGCGTCACTTGATAGCTCAATTTTGACGTTAGACAAACTATTTTTAGTGTCCCGTCTCTTCTTACTTCTTCTAGTATTGTATTTTCCTTATAATGTAAACGTCCTTTAGTCCCTATATTGCACGACCAATAATGTACAGCCAATAATTTGAATATATAATATTTCAATTCAATTTTACACACCCGATATTTCGAAATCATGGCTTATTGGCTTTGCATTATCAACACGAGCTGTCTTTCAAAATCTTGAGCCCTCATTGGTCGCTCAATACGAAGTAAAGAATCATGCCATGTTTCTACTTTACGAGATCCGCGAGTTCAAACTATATATTTTTGCAGTGAAGAGTTGCCAATAAAAAGTAGCTTGTAAGCAAGCATGTTTTCTGGGACGAGCTCCCACCACAAAGCTCGCTCGTTGCCCCTACACCCATTCAACCTGCGCTAGTAACTTTGCGAGCTTCTGGCTCCGCCTTTTTTGATAAGACCAGGTAAAGTCGTGGTTGGCCGTGTCGGTTTTGTCATTTTTTCACTACCGAGGTCCGAGGTACCGAGGGTTTTACCGAATCTCGGTAAAAACACATCAACCGCAATTATTATGTAGGTTAGGTACTCTGTGGAATTAAAACTACACTCGCCGATGAATACAAGGCAAGTGTTAAAAGTGGACACGGATTATTGGCTGTGCATTATTGACACGTATTGATAATGTACAGCCAATCATCCAAGTCCACTTTTAATATGGTCACCAATTATTGGTCGTGCATTATCGGGTCGTACATTATTGGCTATGCAGTGAATTATTGTCTTGTCTTCTCTCCCCATCCAGTTATTGATCTGTGCCTTTCCTTCGTCTTCGTCGTTAGGATCAGTGTTAGATTTCGTAGTATAATTTATACTATTTGCACCATTATTTCATAGTATGTAGTATCGTATTGCCACAATACTACGCGAAAATACCATAATTTAATCTTCAGGTCAACCGACTTCTTTTCTGCTTGCAAATAAAAAAAAGATGTGATTTTAACAACGAGGCACTTATCAAAATCACTCTACTAGGCTTAAAATATGCTTTGAGTCAGTCTGTGCGCGAACAAAATCCAACCATTCTATCTATTGCTTCAAACTTAGGTTTACAGTGCACACCATTGATGATCGTCAAGGATTTGCAAAAAAGTATTACTTAGGTATTTTGACATCTCTATAATTAATGCAAGCAAATTCTTGACGATCATCAATGGTGTGCACTGCCACAAATTGAGTTTTATGAAAATATAAAAGTGCGAAACAGACCAGTCGTGTTCTGGGCTAAACTAAAAACTATCACTTCGAGACATTAAAATCGAGATGCCCGGTTTTGCCTGGTGCAAACGCCGATTGCGAAAGGTTATTCAGAAAAGTTAATTTGGCTGATAAAAGTCTTTCAATTATAAAAAAAACGCCGAAAAACTAAACGTAAATACCTTACCCATAGTACGTACATAATAAAACAAAGTGTTACTTCCAAATCCATTTTTTTTTTTCATTTAAAAAAAAAAACCTCAAAACGAAACCCGGCGAATGAAGAAAAAAAAATGGAACGATCTTTGACAAATAGTATAATTTTAACTTCCATGTACTATACTTTTTTGAGGGTCTGAATCCAGCCCTGGTCAGGATATTAGTGTTCTGTTCTGTGTCTTCGTCTGTGTTCGTGAGCGGCTAAATTATTCCCTTCTATGATTTTATTCACAAAATATTTTGTAGAATTATTAGCAATAGTGCAAATTCGACACAAGCAACCGATAATTAAAAATTCACTACACTTGCAGAAAAGGTAAGAAGCCCATACAAAGACCACAACAATAATAGTCCGGTGTGCTTACATATTTATTTCGTCACAGGTTCTATTAGTCGTTTTACGGTTAGGTACCTATGATAGTCTAACCTTTTACCTACTCAATAACATTTGCTAAATTTTAATGACCATTAGTCTATAGTAGGCACCTACCCATACTTAGTTTCACCAATATGCCTATAAATATAGGTACATTATCACTTATGAAACACCCGGGACTTCGTTCCCGTCATTTCCTAAAGTAATTATTAATCCTACGAAGGAAGGAAGCTCTACGTAAGAAAGTAAACCATGAAGATTTTTGTTGCGCGGAACCCTAATTCTTCTAAATTCGATACAATAATTTATAATAAAGTAAAAGTACTTACCTATACTTTTTTTATGGCTAAAGTTACTCTTTATAACATCAGCAGTCTGCTAGTGAAAATCCTGTCAAAATTGGTCCAGCAGGTATTGCAGTCCATAGAGAACCATACCATACCATTACCCTCCTATGCAAAATTTAGCATATTAAGTACCTATTATGTAAAGGAGTCCAAATGGATTAGAGAGAATTGTTTTTCTAATGAGTTTCTGTGATCTTCAGGTGCAATCACTTTAGTAAAATGACGAAGACAGCTCTGATGGTCATCGCGCAGGGCTCGGAAGAGATGGAAGTCATCATCACAGTGGACATGCTGCGGAGAGGCGGGGTAAACTTCATTTGTTACAAGTTTTTGTCTATGTCCTTCCTAAAGAAAACCAAACTACAATCAAATTAAAGATAACAACTATCTCCTTTATATTACCTTGACTATTAACTATATTAAGTTAACAGCTTACAACGAGTTAATATGAAACAGGTCTTAATCGCATATATCTTTTGATATTGTCATATTTCTATGTCATGTGGTAGTTTAATAATTTGTTCTTCGGAAAATGGCTGAATATTTTACTAAAGATGGAAATACTAACCAATTAAGCCATGAGGGTACCAATGCGCTTCACAAATTTTACAGAATCATTGTGGTCTGATGCAGGTTCTAGTCCTATTTGTATATATTGAAATTTTATAAAATTCATAAGTTTTGTATTACACATATAGTTCTCACATAGCTCTGTCAGTTTGTGGCTAGTTAACTCTATGAAATTTCCAGTTACAGTCACATTATATTCATAGTTAAAGCTAGGTATAGTATAATAAAACCTAAATTTCCTTGCAGGTAACAGTAATCCTGGCCGGGCTCGATGGCAAGGACCCAGTTCTTTGCTCGAGGAGTGTGTCAATTGTCCCTGACAAGGCTCTCACCGATGCCTTGGCTGATGCTCCTTCCTATGATGCGGTGGGTATAGTTCTTAGTAGCTACCTGTTATGTTTGGGTGCAAACACTAACAATGTGTATAAAAAAAAAAACATTTATTTCAGACACAAAGATCCATATTAATGTTAGTAAGAGTAAACTTAATAAACTAGTTGTTAGTATACATATATACATTAAATTAATTCAGGTATGAGAGAAAAGAAAGGTAATATTGTGCAGAGTGGTAATAACTAGCTCTAGCCAGAGGCTAGGTCACCATCCGCACGAACCCCACATTGGCGAATCATACCTATCAGCAATCGTATTTAGGATGCTGTTCGGACTGGCCCGAATTCTGCGGATCAGGGATGCTGTCTTTTTGCGAATAATAGCGGCAAACCCATCTGTTTGATATTCAGCAAACATCCCCGACGCACTACAGAAACGGGGCAGTCCCAACATCATCCTAAATATGTTATTGTATTGTACTCGCAGGGCGTCTAGCGGTTTTTTGGTGTAGTTGACCCATAAATTCCCCGTGTAGAAACTTTATCAATACGCTTTGAAGAGCGTGATTTTAACTTCTTCACTACACTGGAAGAATCTACGGATCAACATGTTACCTCTGACCGCCAGAGCCCTACGTTCCCTTTCAATATCTGCATTATCTTTAAGGTCGTCGGTAACTATATGGCCAAGATATTTGAAAGAGTACACTCTATTAATACTAACTCCATTAAGAGTTATTTCGGGTACACTTTCAACTTGTTTACCCACGGCCTTAAAGACAATGTATTCACATTTTTTAACATTATAGCTAAGGCCATGAGAAGCAGCAAACCTAGCGCAGACCCGCAACATCTTCTGGATAGATTCCACAGTCCCAGCAACACCATGTCATCAGCATAGCTGATGTTATTAATATTAACACCATCCACGCTGCATCCGACTCTCATGCTGCTGAGCTCACTATGAGATCGTTTATGTACAGGTTAAAGAGGGATGGAGAACTGATTCCCCCTGCCGTACCCCGCACTCTAGCCTATACGGATCAGACAGAGCATTGGACCATTTAATTAGGTTGCTTTGGTTCTTATACCAATACTGGAATATTCTTAGCACATCCGCCGGTACCCCCCTGTCCCTTAACTTCTCCCAGAGCACCTCATACGATACAAGGTCAAATGCCTTGGAGAGGTCAAGGAAACAGGCGTATACCGGCGTCTTACGATTGGTGTAGTATTGGACAGTGTGCTTGAGTCCCAGAATAGCGCTTACAGTAGATAGTCCGGGCCTGAACCCGAACTGAGCATCATGTAGTTTTAAATGCTTCTGTAAAATAGATTCAAGCACACTGTCCAACACCTTGGCTATTTGTAGTGGCAAGTGAGATCGGACGGTAGTTCCCCCTATCCGAGATATCTCCTGTCCTGTTCTTCACAATTGGTACTACATTAGTTTTCATTGTGTGTTGCGATAGCTGCCATAGACTGGTCCATGTCGCTGATGTTTTAAAGAGGAAGAAACGGTGACGCCCGTAGTTGCTCACTGCGCCACCACAAGGCAAGCCAGAGCGAAATCTGGTCTACTTAAGGTGCTTGATTGCAGCTCTCATTAAAAAAAAACTAGCCCAATGTTCTTGCCTTTCTCCTTGTGTGCTGGTTGCGATTCCGAACAGGCGGTAGACTTTAAAAAGTCATCCTAAAAAATCTTACTGAATAAATATATTTCACTTTGACTTTCTCCTGCAGAGGAACAAGCGGCAGCAACCTCTGGTACTCTAGACTGTTAGCATCCCAGGGTCTGCCTCCGTTATTTGGGTTCTGGATAGCAATACACAGCAAAATAAATCCTAGTGCAAGAGCAGTTTTTCCTTGTTTTGAATTAGATTATGTATCGGAATGGGATAAATAAATTAATATTTGCAGGTAATCTTGCCAGGTGGTTTGGAAGGCTCAGAACGGTTTTGCAAGTCTGCTGTGGTTGGCAATCTGTTGAAGGAACATGAGAAGTCTGGCAAGATCCTAGCTGCTATTTGTGCAGGTATCTTATATTTATAAACATCATATCAGCCCACACCCGTCCACTGCTGAATATAAGCCTCCCCAATCGACGCCACGACCGCCACAATGTCGTCGGTTCATCGTGTCCTTCTCACACTCCGTTTCGCGTTTAATCGCGGTCGCCATTCCAGAACCTTTATTCCAAAGAGGTTCTGCAAGCTATGTGGCCTGCCCACTGCCACTTCAGCTTGCTAATAAGGGCTATGTCAGTGACTTTGATTCTTCTATGGATGTCCACATTTTTATAACGTAGTGATACTCCAAGCTTAGCTCTCTCCATAGCTCGCTGTGCGACTTTGAACTTATTTACGAGGCCTAGTTAGCGACCACGTCTCAGATCCATAGGTCACCACTGGCAACACACACTGATGGAAGACTTGACTTTCGCATTGAGGCTCTGCGGTATATTTGACGAGAAGATATTATTTCGAAGCTTTCCGAACGCTGCCCATCCGAGTTGGATTCGTCGGCTGACCTCTTTATCGAAGTTGGATTTACCTAGTTGGAACATCACAATCTACAACGATGACATTGTCTCCAATATGACAGGCAAGGTGGTAGTATAATAGTAGGTACATTATGGAGTACCATATTGAACCATTGTTGAAAAAACATTAACGCATTTACCTTGTTGGGTGTGAATATAGCAGTCACGCGCCGCTATACCCGCAAGAACCTACTCGGTTAAGGCGGGGTAGTTTCACTTTTTAGCTCTGTAAATCTATTACAAAGCGACCGACGTAGCGCCAAAAAAAAATAATTAAATCGAACATATACTCAAGCGCTGTGCAAAGACGGAAACGTGAATCATAATAATTGGCTCGATAAAAAAAATCCTAAAGATCTAGAGACTAAATCGATATTTAAACGTGTAGAACTGAGAGATTTCTCGTTGAAACCATGTTTTTTTTATTGTACGACGGGGAAGCGCTCTTTCATCTCACCTGGTAACAAGTTGAGATAAGGCCGAAGGTGGAGGCGCACTTCACCCGGAATCCTCAACAAACTGAGGTTAAAGTGATTACAAAAGATAGGGCTTCTTATTTATTAGGGCTTGCCGAAAACAAATATTATAATATTGTTATTATTAATCTTTGAGAACAAAAACAAAGGAAATCTAGCCGACCAAACGCTCGCGCCGGGCGGCCAGTGCCTACCGAAACGTCTTCAAAAAAAGCTCTTGGATTGCCTCGCTTTAAGTAGTTGCACATTTAAATTTCATGAATCCAAGATGAGGTTGCACGTGAGCCTGAGGAACACCATCACCACTATTTTGATTTAGAGGCTTGCATGGGTGAGGGTGAAATGGAGCGACCCAACCACAAGAAGGTGCCTGATTGCTTTATTTTCTTATACTTAAAACTCAAACAGGGCTATGTTATCTATAAGCATAGATAACCTACCGTCCATAAGATGAAAGACGAACTACGTTTAGACGTGTAGGGTACAGAACTAGCCCGAGTTTCTTGCCTTTCTCTTTTGCTGGTCGCGATCCCGAACATGGGGTAAATTTGAATCTTCAACTTCAACTTCTTTGTTTTTTTGAATAAAAACATTTTGTCTTGACTTTGTTTGGCAGAGCGGTAGGCTAGCCTTCTTACATGAAGTTCCTTAAAATATACTATCACAACCAATCATTACATACAAGTGGTTTGGTATTTCGTGACTCTTGCGTAATATTAAGTTGTTTTTAATTTGTAAACGTTTGTTATAGCCCCTACAGCTTTCGTAGCCCACGGAGTAGCGAAAGGCAAACGGATCACTTCGTACCCGGGGACCAAGGACAAGATATCATCGGACTACACATATGTGGAGGGAGAGAGAGTGGTGGTAGACGGGAATGTTGTCACTAGCAGGGTGAGCTATTACATTTATTCAACACTAGCTTTTGCACGCATAGTAAGTATTCACAAATAGAAAAAAAGTATTGAAATCTCAGGATTTTTCTGTTTGTGGCAACATTTAGAAGAGAGGACCTTTCAAAGGACCTTGGTCTTAGTGTAGGTTCTGCACAAAAAAATATGACGATGGCACAGCCAAGAAGTTCTATTCTAAAATAGCTGTAATTGTGATAACCAGACACGATTATCTCGATCTGATTATACATACAAAATTTCATTTGAATTTGTTGTGTCGTGCCATATCAGAATTAACGACAAACTACGTTTGTAGATATTCCGGGAGAGCCGTCCTTTGGCCTAGCTAGTGGATTGAATGATTGAATGTTGTTTGTTCCAGGGCCCCGGCACTGCCTACTGGTTCGGTTTGTCCCTCATCGAGAAACTAACCGGCAAGGAACAAGCTAACCAAGTTGAGAAGGGCATGCTGATTGCTGGATACTAAAACATGTGTGACACAACTTCTAGAGTAAGAATATTAAATACCAAACTATGGTTTAAATGTATTTAGTTTTGTTATTCCTAGTCTAGATCAGGAATCTTAACAACACATATTGTTAAAGAACAGAGTGTCTAGTGCGAGTTTTATACTTGCTCAATACCTGCTCGAAAGCGTTTGCGTTTTTTTTTTTTTAATTTAACGGCTGAAAGCGCACTTCACCCGGAATCCTCAACAAACTGAGGAACTGGCTATCTTACCTCTGAATCTCCGGAACACAACTATTTTTTTTAAAGAATTGTTTGGCGATAGAATTAGGTAAGATGGTGGTAGCTAGTCAGGCGGACTTGAAACAAAATCCTACCACCAACCAAACCAAGCACAATATATTGTACTTCCCATGGGGATCGAACCCGGTACCTCTGGATCTGAAATCGGTGGGTTTAACCACTAGACCACAGAGGCGGTTTACGGCGATTTGTATGAAAAATAATATCTAGTCACCATTAACGGTGAGCATACGCGAATGAATCGATTGCTACTCGCACTAGGCACTCAGAACATCAAATATAGTTTTGCATTTAATGTGGTTAATATCGAACTAGATACCTACTTGGGTAGAGTGTTAATAGAAATTTCTAATTGGTAATCTCTTTGCTATTGTTAAAACAGGTACTTTTAATTGATTGGTGTAAGTTTTCTGTTACAATAAATAATTTTTAAAGATTTTTAAATTTTGTTTCAACTAAGCATCTATAATCTTTTCGGATTTAAGAGAGATTTGTTCAGACTGATGGGGTTGTCTTGAGAAAAAAGACTGCCAAAGTTCTAATGCCGATTATTTCCTTGAAAGCTATGTTGACGTGTTACAGGATATTATTTTAAATTACATAAATAATTTTAAATATACCTTTTTTTTAATATTTTGATATTTTAATATAAAAATTATAATATTATAGCTATCGGCTGTAGATCGCGGCATCTGAAACAAAATATATTTTTAATTAGTTGCATATTCCATGGTAATTGAGTAAGAAATAACCCTGTTTGGCCTTGGCAAGGAGCTCGATCAGAAACACAACAATGGCCAAGTGGCTGTCTGCAAAGCTGACCATTTCAAGGTCAACCGAGCCATTGAGAGCAAGCTGCCTCTGCCTATTGTGATTATAACTTTGTCAAGGCAAGGTTTTTCAAAAGTGCAGTAGGAATGTATGGGTATTATTATTACCAAATTTTATGAAATGCATCAAAATTTTTTTTGACAAGATTCCTTCATAAATTACGATTATAGACACAGAATCTACAAAATTCCCATTAATAAAAACATACCTATACACCGTTTGTAACCGTCTCTAGGTAAACGACTTCCCTTGTACATAGTTAGTATAATCGACTAGTAATTAAGCTGCAACATGTCTAAAAGGTTGTAGTAGGTGTAGTGTGTTGGGGTATGACAGTGAGTAAATGAATAATAACACACATTTCGAAAAATCTTGACCATTGAAAAGAGAAAATAATAAATATTCCTCGGACTTGCTCGAAAAAATGTACTCTTCATAGAAAGTTTTTTTCTACACAATTTTGAGTCCCGACTTGTACATAATGAGCAGAAAGGTGGTCCTCACCTAGACGGTGAGCAGCTCGTGCGCCCTCTGCTGCACCAAGCCGGCCGCGTGGTGCACGGCGGCGCACCACGACTCCAGTCTGGTGGCGATGAGTGCCACGCCGGCGCGGGGCAGCGCGCGCGGACGGACCCACGAGATGTACGCGCACCCCGATACCTGATCAAACCACACAACTATCTCACTTCTACTTCTCACCACGACCCTTAAATATCACTCTCAAGTTAATGTCGGTTCATCACGATCCTCTTTTGTTGCAAAACCAATATTGGTGCGTTTTTTTTTTTCAACTTAAACTACTTGCATAACTCTAACGGTTACAATGTGAAATGCCGCTATGTTTCGACAAAACAGTCTGGCCTTTGTTTTTAAAATTTTCTTCACTCGGCAGTGGTAACATTTTTTCTTGTTATGAAGTACTAGCTGAACTCCGCAGTTACACTTGCGCGGTTCTAAGTTCATCACTATCATTTCGGGCCAAATAAGCCCACGGCTGAACAAAACTTTTTCGGGAGGCTCGCTCCATTGTAGACCTCATGAACCCTGATCAGCAATATTTATGCAAAGTTTAATTGAAATCCATCAAGTATTTTTTTTTATTTTTTGCTAATGTTTTAAATTCAAGATATATTTTGAATGGAATTTAAGAAATACAGGTACCTCCTGAAAACAGCCTTGAAGTGATTTAAGGATAAATGCCAATGTACAGATCACGTGATTTAGCTTCAACCGGCGTTTCTGTCACTTTCTAAACACAAAAAGTAGGCATAATGACAAAACTAATGATAGAACATTACTTTGCTCTATCATCAAGTTTTGGCAGCGCACATGATGTAAGGAATTATATCGGTAATTTTCCATCACCTAGTGTTACATGATTACAGTTTCCGTAAGGATCCCTAATATAACTTGATAAAAATTACAGCCTATATTACTCTGTGATACTATAGCATTCTATTGGTGAAAGAATTTTTAAAATCGGTCCAGTAGATTTGAGTTTATTAGTTACAAACAAAAATACAAACATTTATCTTTATAACAAGGTGAGGTTGGTTGGGTAGAGGTAGACAAACCTGGTCGATGTGTCCGCGCACCAGTTTCTCCGCCAGCGCCTTCATCACGAGCAGCTCCACCTCGTCGGCCGGGACGCGCGCCTCGCGACTTATCTCCGAGAACGTCAGTTTGCGCTGCGCGGTCGTTTTGTTGAATGCCATCTGGAAACAAAACTATTTCAATGCACCCACCTAATTATTGTATTGGTTTTAAGAGCGCCTCAAAGTACCACTGACAAATGGTAAATCCGATTCAAATTAATAATTTTGCAGATATAATCGGATAGTGCCATTATTAGCCTGTGCTGTCGCATTGCAGCACAAAGACCTCTCTTTCCACCTTCTATGTTCTACCAGAAAACTGTAAAACTACTGAATTGTAGTTTTGGGCTACTGGTTGTTACTGGTAGTTGTGGCGTGGAGAAGGAACATCCAAACAAAATGACATAATTATCCAAAATAAAATCTGAAAACAGAAAAAATATTTAGTAATAAACTAAATATAAACAAAATAACGCCTGAACCAATTAGCTGGCATAATTATTATATTAGAGGTGAATATAATAATTTCCCGTGGGATGGGAATTGAACGTCAAACATTGCCTTACAAAACTGATTCTTCAATATAGCTTTCACACACATACTGTTCTCGACTAGGAAAAACATAGACAACATTTAATGCGAGTACCACACGAGCAAAGCCGCGAGCATGAGCTAATAATGACAATGAATAATGTAGTATAGTTTACCTGTATGAGACACAGCAGTGCGATCTTTGTCCGTATGTCTGTGTGCGCTCGGCTGAGGTCGGGGTTGTTGGAAGCGGTGACGATCCGCTCGTACGACGTTATGTCGCCGCGCGCCGCAGCATCTGCACAAAAACATACATTTTCCCCAGTTACAAACTTGAGTCTAAAGTCCATAGCAACTATTACCAACAAAAGTACCTGGAATAAAAAAAAAGAGTTCTTTACCTAGTGCCTCCACCGCCCAAGCTTCAGACGTATCAGCCAAGGATTGGACAATTGGATGCGCCAACTGAAAACGATAACACCTTTATTATTTTTTTTATAAACAATTACAACACAGAAACATTTTATTGAGAGGTTCTAAAGTAATTGTTTGATTGTTACTTCACCAGGGTACTACGCGGGCAAAGCTAGTATATTATATGGTACTAGTCGGGACATGGGCCTAGCTCTGGACGACTAGGTTAGGGAGAAAGTAGTATAAAAGGATTGTTTACGACCGTCGAGAACAATAGTCCCAGATTACGCAATAGCAAGCGCTGCGATCACTCTCGCGCTTACTAGACGGTTCGATAGAGTTGGATATAAATATGCCGCGCGACAGTTTCGATTATCGCTATATCGATAGCGAGATAACATCAAGTGATATCCGAGTGCGATACCAGTGGTTAGTCATTCGGAAGTATTACTTAGTAGTGTTTAACTGTGTTAGAGACTAATTGGTTTAGTGCTGAATAAACGTGTCTTATTTTGAGTAATAGTCGGTTGCTTTTAATTTTAAGAAACCCAGCTCGTAGCAATGCCAAAAGGTACCTAAAGTGGCAATTCTACGACGTTACCATTGACACAGTGAAGCGATTGGTTTAGTAGAATCGGGGCCCTGGTTGGTAACGATAACATCAAAATGGTTACATTTAGAATAAAGAAACCGAGAAATACTACATATTTCCATCATTAGGTTGTGAATAATTGTTACCAGTTCGTCCAAGTCGTAGACATCCTTGGCGATGAGCGAGGCGAGCGTCAGCGCGAGCGACGTGCGGCGACGTTCGGCGAGCGGCAGTGCGTTGCCCCCGTCCGACATGCCGACGTACCGCAGTGCGCAGCGGTAGTACCGGGACATGGGGCCTCGAACTCTGCACACGATCAACTGGCTTAAGTGTGATCTACGGAACCGTAATGTGCAACGGAAAAGACCACAACACTTGTGGTAGGAGCTGCAAAGGTTCAACTGGCTAGCTATATTATCAGCTTGTAGTACAACCTGGTCTTCATTTAATAGTTTGTATGGAATGGACACCATAAAGTCCTCCTTAGATGTGCACGACTAGGTTTAATCTGCTACTGTTGTGCAACCCTTCCAGCATTATGTTCACATTATTTTTATTGTAAGAGTAAGACCTATTTTGCATGTAAATATTGTTTAAGACTGAAAATAAAATATAGTTAGTTTGACCACTTGTGGTCTAGTGGTTTGCTGGTAACAGACCCAGAGGTCCTAGGTTCGAATCTAGGACCAAGTCCAAGGAGATCAATCTCCTGAGGGTACAAATTTGTAGCTGGTTTGGTTAGGTTAGGTTAGGTTCGCCTAGGTAGCTACCAGCATCTTACCTTAAGTTGCCTCAACCACAATTCTAAATTGTTTTGTTCCAGCATTGAGCATTGAGATAGCCAGTTCCTCTGTCTGTTCAGGATTCCGGGTGAAATGTGCTACCGCCTTATCATAAATTAAACCAGGTGAAATGAAGGTCAAGCACTTCCCCATAGCACAATAAAAAAAAACATACTTGAATCATTATTCTGTTAATAAAACTTTTTTTTTTTACATCTACGAGACAATATTAAAATCCTTACACATAGGTATTTTGTGACCTTCATACTACATAGGTTGTCAAATAACCAGAAGAAAGTTTACTGTGGTGGATAAGCCATACTTGTACTTAGTTATAAAATAAAATAAAATTGGTGCACCTGGTTGATGATTAAGCTCAATAAAAATAGAATGCGCATCCAACATCTTGCAAAGAGAATCACCAACAGAGTGAGAGGACACTGGTCTGGTCTTTCTTACAGCGCCAATTTTTTGAGACCAGATTAGGGCATCAGAACATTAGAAAAAAAAGCTTGGAATCAGCTTCTAGCGAGTGTATTTCCGCTGTGTTACAAGTCTAACATCTTCAAGAAGGGTGATAACAAGCAATCTAGACCTATGCTTCCTTTGCAATAAGTATGAGTGTCAGCAGGAAATATAGATTTGAATTTCAACTTCCACTTATACCCTTATCTTTACACATTTATACCTTTATTTACACCTTACCTATAATACTCTGAAGCCAGCTTATAGAACCGACCATGGACTGGTGTGACTCCATCGGCGTCTTCAAACGACCCCTCTAGCGATTCAATGATCTTCTCTGTAGCGTCCAGGTCATTGAGCTGTTCCAGGTATATCTGACCTTGGAGCACCTGGAATTATTGTTTTAACATTATCTTATTCTTAATTGTACATGCATCAATAAGAATAGTGAATATGAATGAACTATGAATGATGCAAAAGCCTTGTTTTCGTAGGCTCATCTACAATATTATCCGACTTACAAGAGTGGGTGGAGTCATGCAGCAATAGCTCTTTTAGTCATTTATTTCTAATTGGTAACAACAGATAACTCAACTCAAAAATTATGAGAAGGCTGTGCCTACGTTTTCCAAGTCTCATCACTGAGACAACTGACTGACATGTTAGAAGTAGGCCTGTCATGCAGTAGCAGAAAATGTTTCTTCTCTATCATAATCTAACATGTAAACATATATCAATTTTGCATGTCAAGTTTGTCATTTCATTTCCATCCAACAACATCTGATTAATGGAACAAAGAGCTAGTAAGTGTCATTTTCTATTGACTTTTGCTTATGAGTTACAAACCTTGCAGAGACCATGTGCTTCATCATTCATCTTGACTTTAGTCTCAATCTTCTCAAGGAAAGCGACAGCCTCCCTTTTATCCTTGTATTGAGTGATAATAGTGGATACAATCTCCACCAAAGATAGAGGGTTGATTCTGAAAATATTCTTACATATTATATTGCCTTTGAATGTTTCGCGATAAGTACACATAATTTTAAACTAGACATGGGACTTTATCATGCATACCTGACAGTTTTTACTGTATTACAACAAGATGTTGCAATAGACCTATCCTTGCTTGGTAAATAAATAGGTATTTCACATATTATTTTGTAAATGAGATATAAAAGACTTGAAAATATTTGTTCTACAATGTAGGGTCTCGACACAAACAAAAAATCAAATGGTCATAGGGTACAGAAAATTTTTCCCCATATTCATGTTCCTATGGTAAATGTCTTAGATATCTAGTAATTTTTCAGGATCATTTTGTCGTGTTGTAATGGATGTGAGCAAAGAAGCTATATTATACATACACTGAGTCAACCATACAGTGTTTTGTGACTTTCATTCATCCCAGCTATTAGCTAAAACTTTTAGTGGGTATACCTACGTACTTGTTTTCAAACACCGTCAGAAAGTTGCTGTAAAGTTGCAACAGGTTGTCCCCGGTCTGAAGAGTTGGGTGCTTCACGAAAACCAGCAGTTTCAGCGTAAGTTGGTGCCATAATCTGGGTAAAACAACAATTGGGTTAGGCCATGACGAAGCCAAATTTATCAAAAAGTGCAAAGAAAATTGCCATGAAACTTACTTTTTATTGTAAAACTCTTCAAGTTTTGCCCAGTCAGCAGCCACATCGGGCTCTGCAGCTTGTTTTTTTGACAAATAATCACTAACATCTATCACCGCAAACTTCACCGAGGCAGCCATTTTTCAAATTTTTATTGTAATTGTGTGAAGCTAGTCACGTTTTGCACACACAACGCAGAACAACGACAATGATAGTCAGACTTTTATTTTTTATTACCACTCTGAAGTTAGCGTTTTGTAGCGTCCTGGCGCCATCTTGCGGTAAGTAGAATTTCAACCTGTAGTCAGTAAGTAGCTTACTGCCATCTATTGGTGAGTAAACAAATCAGGTTAGTCAAAGGCAGCTTAGAATGCAATAGATGGCAGAATTTCTGCCTACTATTTTACGGCCTGGATTCGAGTACTTACTGGCACTGGCTATCTTACTTGCTCAGCCACTCGGGGTTCCTCTGTTGCAATGGCAAGGTTGGCACTAGAAGAATAACTGTCTAACGGTTTTTCATTTTTGGCCTGATTAGGGGTGGTTTTTGAGATGAAGGGGGCAAGGGATGATTTTTCAAGATAAGAGAGGGTACTTTTCCGGAATATCATCAAAATTGGTCCATTTATTTTTTGTTATTCACTCAATAGGGTTGCCAATCCAAGAATTTATTTTGGGACGTCATGCCATGCTAGGGTTTTGACTGCGCATATCCTATATCAACAGCACAATGATATTGTTTTTGAGGAAGTTCTTTCCACATGTAAGGTGTACCCACCTAATGACAGCAGACTTTTATTATTTGTTTTGAGATAATGTTGGAATTCCGTGGTTAAATGAAGTACCTAGGTACTTAATACAAAGCAGATATCACGAGATGTTCTGTTTTCATAGAACGCGCCATCCAGTTTCCGACAAACCGAAGTCGCCCAGCTATCATAGTTAGTCAATATTGAAATCGAGGACTGAATATGATGTAACTAATGCTTTGAAGCTCTTTTGTTGTTACACATTTGATTTCTTGACCACCATACCTATTTCAGCCGCGAAGAAGCATTGCTGTGTTCTTGTTTGAAGAGTATGGTTGCCGGTGAAATTACGGGCACGAGGCCTAATATACTATGCCTGAAGACGCAATGCAGTGCAAGGAATAAAATGAAACAACCATTATCTTTTATATATATTTCTATATAAATCTGTTACGTATTAGATAAATACTTTAAGGCGAAACAAATCAACAATTCCGAAAAGCTTCGGAAGCGCGTAACTATTTAAATTAAAAGCTTCTTTGGTTATAAATATAAATAAATAGCTACCTAAAATGACCATGAAGGGCCAAGGGCCATAGCACACCGCATGCACGCATAGATCCAGTGATTAACTACCAATTTAGTTAAATATGTTTCTTACCTAACCATCTACCTACTTGTTTTTTATGCCGAAACGTGTTTTAGGCCCAACACCTCACCACCAGTGACCACCACCGACAGGTAACATCATGAGTTTTATGCAGGTATACTCGTTTGTTTGGCCAAAACTACACAAACACACAAACGTTGTGCAAAATACGACCTAAAAATACCGTAGCTAAGACCCTTGTACGAATTACTTGATTTCGCCCGCGGGGTACGTATGAAACGTCAAACGTTCTTAACCATACCGTACACTATAATCCATGTCAAATTTCATCAAAATCTGTGCAGCCGTTTAGTCAGGAAAAGGTATCAAACAGACAAACCGAGTTGCTTTCGAATGTATAATATTGGTATAGATGGATGTTAGGATTAATGTACTGTACTTATGACTAGTTTCAATACTAAATACTGTATCTTGGACAAGTATCTATGAAAAATACTGTACGTTTGAAATATACAAGCAAGTTAAGTGCCAAATATTCACAAACACCGTCAAGCCAAAACGAAAATCTTTAATCGCAAAATGTATCAACAAGCTTTATGCCTTAGTATACAAATATTACAATTTTGTACCATGATTTCTAATAGTAATCTAATAGGTAATCTAACATTACTGTCAGCAAGTAACGCTGTTACCTTTTTTATATTATTCGAGACATAATATAAGTCCGATGTCAAATTTGGTCAAAATTTACCGACAAGTGTCAAATCATTGACTTTTGCCGAGGCGGTCGCCGCTTAGCGGATTTAATGACGACGCGACTGCGGACATCATAAAACCTGACTAAGGGATCTCTCAGAGGCTGCCTACTACTGTTTATCATCTAACCTATCTAGCAACCTTTCATCTGTTTAACACATTTACTGCGACCACCAATCCGCCAAGCGTGGTGATTATGAAAAACCCTCCAGTGTCAGTGTCCAACAGTATACATTAATAGGCTGATGATGTGATACTAGTAAATCAATATGGTTCCTGTGTTTTTTTGTGTCATGTTTGTAATGGATAAAATAAAGCTAGCTGGATGTATGTTTCATGACTTCTGTTTTAAGCTGTGCGTTGCTTATCGGTTAGACAAACAGTTACACGACGATTTAATATTCAGGCTAGCTTCCTGTGTGGTGTAGTAACTGTGAACGTATGTGGGCTGTGAATTGATGATAATGATGATGATGCCTTTGTGGCATAAATTAATTAAAACATACAATATTTTAGTAATTACCGATTTTAAGCAAGATTAATATGGCAAGGCTACATTTTGAGAACATGGGTAATTATTCACCAATTTGACTTCGGACCACAAAAAATCTAAATAAACTATTGCAATAAATAACAAAATAAATAATTTAAAAATGCATTTAACAAACAAACATACTTTCACGTTTCTTTCAATCTATCTATAATATTATAGTGATGTATTAATGAACAAACCAAACTTATGATTTATACGTTACGTATTTATAACGGTCATATTCTAAGACGAAACTTAAGTCTCCCTCGAGCGATTTACATCGCAGCATGATATTAGTGCTGCTACTTTATTTTAGTGTACCCCACCTATAAAACATGCGAGAGAAAATATAATAACAATTATCTTATAATAATGACAAAATAAGCTGTACCTAGGACGAATTTAGATTGAAAGTTTACCTCAGGAAGTTAAGATGTTTTGAAGGAGGCTCAAGTGAAATAGGATGGAGGACATTTTCAGGCTCATGATAAATTAAATTATAGTAAAGTTTAAGCTCACACACCAATGCGTGGTGTTTGAGGAGACCCAAATCACAATTGAATAATATATGGAGAAGACCGTCTTAGAATATAAAAGTGAGTTAATACAACAAAAACTACGTTAAAATGGCATTTAAAAAAACAACAACCGTACTGCCATATTTCTGTCCACATCACATATATTAACATTAAAGCACACACGAGCCATATGTAACGCGACAAGTTAATATCTCGAACTAATATACCAATAGGTAAATATCACTTGGAGGTAATATCACACACGGTAAATAAACTAAAAATCTATAGATCGCCGTGTGATATTAGACACATTTTTCGTTCATACTATTTCAAGTTGATACCAACGGCATACGGCAACGGATAACGGCAGATATTATTTTGAGATGATATCACTAGCCAGCTAAACATTACTACATAGGTATAACATCACTACGGACCCACGATACCCCCGGCGACACCCTGGTGGTGTCGTGGGTAAAATCAAACGATATATATATATATAAATAACTAATGTATTTATAACTATAAATACTAAGAAAATGTTTGGTTTAAGATGCATTCGTGTACTGTGATAAGCGTATTTTATCGAACGCCATAGAACCACCAACGTTCTCGAGACGTTTCACTCCAAAATTAATAAAAAAATACTGTGACAATTATGAGATTACTCAAAGTACTGGAAAACATTCATACGATGGAGATGATTCCAAAAAAGAAAAGAAAGGATAACTAAAATTAAGAAAGGACTAAGACTAAAATTTGTTTTTTTTTTTGTAAATATAAAATTCAAGAGATGATAAAGCTCGTATTAATTATCGTGGGTCCGTAGTGGTATAACATGACATAAAAAACATTTCAAAGTTATAACATTATAAGAAACTCAATAAATTCCATATAATATCGGACAAATAACGGATTTTTCCCAGTGGCACCAGACTAGTCTGGCCAACAGAAATATTTTTTCCCGTTGGCCAGATCACCTCGTGATTTAGTAAAGTAAAGAGTAAATTAAGTATTTAATTTAAAAATAAAATTTAAAATTAAAAATTTAATTAATTTTAGTAAATTAAGAAGAAGTCATATCGCATTTCTTTTTGTGACTTAGAGTTTGTTAACGCTGGTTGAAGCTCTTTGGAAGTTAATAATAATAATAAATAATAAATAAATATTACAGGACATTCATTTTACACAGCGCCATCTAGCCCCAAACTAAGCATAGCTTGTAATATGGGAACTAGATTACGGATAAAATACTTAAATACTTTTTGTAAATACATACGTACTATATGATACAACACCCAAACACAGAACAAACATCTATATTCATCACACAAATGTTTGTCCTGGGTGGGAATCGAACCCACAGCCTACAGCGCCGAAGGCAGAGTTACTACCAACTGAGCTATGAGGCTTGTCTTCAAGTTGTTTCATGGTTGTATAAAACTATTTTTTTCTGTGTGTCATGACATGTCAATCATATATTTTTTATCAAGAAATAGTTTACTTTTTTCTATGGCTTTTCCAGCTGTCATAACAATCTGAGAAAAAAATCCCATCGGTCAGACCCTAATTATAATCTTATAATCATATAATAACATTATAATCTTGAAAAGGCATTTCGTACACTTGATAAATATTTACATGATTTTGTCTATGCTATACATATTCATATTAACGCTCGATAAATATAATCTCAACGTGATAACGGTCGGTAAATATAATCTCAAGATAATATAACACTCTGTAAATATGACATGATATTACCCTAAGTATATATATATATAAATCAATATTAACAGATCAAATATCGTATAGTTCTGATGATAATGTTCCTGTAAGAAACGTGGCAGTACGGTCAAAATAAATACTGTTTAACTATTATTAATCAAAATAAATACTTTCAACATTAATAAGTTACAAAGATCTATAATTATCTAGCTACGTGCTGACTCCATTTTGTTCAAAGCTATTTAGAAATGCGTCAGTTTATATATAATAAGTTATAAACTATTTTTTTATATAATAAGTTAGTATATAAGTAAAAAGCTATGTTATTCTGTCGTAAAAATAACCAAATGACACTATGTAACATTGTTATATTAATATTTATTGCAGATTCAACAACCAATAACGAAATAATTTATTTATTACATTAATATTATTAAATAAGCTTTACACTCTTATGTACAGTGAGAGGACGTTTTATTACTTATGTAATATTTCATATTACTATTATTAATTTATATAAACTCAAATTAAAAACGATGACAAACCATGATTTATCGAATTGCTGAGGCAAGATGGTTTTAAAATTTACTATACTTTATACATAAATATAACTGTCGACCACCGATTTAGGAGGAAGCTCATCATTAACAAACTTGAATTTTCCTATTCATGATTCCATCAATGTGATAAATTCATCTTACTTTTACTTCGAATAATTTCTCCAATTCATTTTATCTTGTTGTCGATCCCAACAACAGGTCCTGGGATCGATTCCCGGATGGGGCGCTTTTATTTCATTTATGTCTGCTAATATGTACGTACGTACATATGTATTCCAATAAAAACATGATTTACCGATAGGTATGTTTTTATTATTTTTAGATATACATAAGTTGGATAAGCTCTTGACCTTTATAGGCTTGCCTGGGCAAAGATGAGTACTACAAATACGAGGTTTCCCGCGTCGTCACCATTCAGCATCAAATCGTGGTGAATATCCCGTTGATTTAGTCGATACAAGTCTCACTAATGTAACGACAACGGGTCGTTGAACTCCCCCCAATGACTTTTACCAGCCGCCATATTGCCAGTTATACTTATGTATCGAGCTTCATTCGTAACTAAATAATACCGTTATTTCCAATAATACCTATGTTTACAATCACTGCAAGCGGGTTCTATACTGCAGACGAATTTAATGCTTTGTAGATAACATTTGCCCGCGGCTTCACCCGGATGTAAAGTAGATATCTTCCGCTATATAACTCTGCTGAATGTAACTAACATACATTTAGCCGATTATCCGGGTTCATACCGGCGGGCAAAACGCAGTTTAACAAAACAATTCGTCTGTTTCTAGTTTTATAAATACGACTAGTGCATGATAATTATACTATTTGCTATTTGCAGTTATCGCAGACATTATCTTAGATAGATCTTAGATAATTATCTTGTAAACTTTTTAATTGTTTTTGAGTAAAGTTCCTTACAGGGTGTCCCTTGTGGGTTGGTCGATTGACAAGTGATGTATAATTATTGCTGCACGTAAACATTTATACTATCTTTTACTTTGCTAGTAAAATCGACAATTTAGTTTGCAAATTTGTAAACATTAACGCAAAAAAAAGTTTTTGCTGTAGACTTTATATTGTACCACTTTTTGGAAAATTAATGGACTTTCTAATGCAGCTTACATTTCCAAGCTCATCAATTTTGAAACAATATAATATGCAAGGGTGTATATGTTTCATGAAAAATTGTATCATCTCAAATCGATTTAGAAAGATGCTGTCATGTCAAAGGAAGCCCATTTATTTGTTGACAACAATAATTTGTAAAATAGTACAAAATAAAATCTACAATATTTGCAATCTCTCCAATATAGTATTAGATAAATAATAAAAAAAACATATTCGACCATGATTTGAAAGCAATTCAATCGATATACCTAGTTAACAGCGCACGCGAGGTGGCGACGTGGCGACGTGGCGACCGCCCCAAGGGGCACCCTGTACCCGCGGTCACGTGACTACGTCCGCTCGTAGAACAGCACGTACGCCTCCGAGGACACCACGTCTCGCGGCTTTATCGGGGACACCCTGACAAATCAAACAAAATGCATCATACTATTTGTTATTGTTACCAAAAAAGTCGGTCACTTTATACGGTTCAAAAGATACAGTCCTCTATAGTTCGGACGGATGACGCGACTGGTGGTCGCCCTTCTATTATGCCCAATGTGAAACCATCGTCCGCGCAATTTACAAAGGGCTCCGAAGTTTTATCTCTGCCGCTATTTGATCATTAAAAATCGTACTCTCACTTTGTTTACATGTCACAAAGAATGGTATATTTTTTATTTGTCAGGTAACTCTCGGAGATCGTAAATTTTAATTGTATAGATTTATCTAATCATCATTTCTACAAGTGGGCTTTACGTCCACTGTTGAACATGCCTCCTCCAATCGCAGCTATAAATAACGCAGTTAGCCACCTCCATCCATCGAGTCCCCGCGACCACCACCATGTCACCACGTGTCGAAGAATACATTAGTACTTTTAGTAAATACATAGATACACATGATACGATACAATGTGTGTATAGCTACCGAGTGGGACGTCGCATTTACCTGGAGTCGTTGTATTCGTGCCAGTCACCGTTGTACGGATGTTTGCAGTACGCGGTGTAGTGTCCCGAGTACATACGATACAATGTGTGTATAGCTACCGAGTGGGACGTCGCATTTACCTGGAGTCGTTGTATTCGTGCCAGTCACCATTGTACGGATGTTTGCAGTACGCGGTGTAGTGTCCCGAGTACGTCGTACCTGACAATTACAAATATATATCTATTGTATGCGACGGGTTGCGATTTATTGTCTTCAGCTAAATTTCAGCAACAACTCAACTTCAAGTATTCATACCACTTGTCAACTCTTGATTAATACCCTCAGGTGAATTCACAAATAATTTGATCATCACATCATCTTCCAACCCGTAATTCAACTGTGTACATAATACAGTTGACGAGATACAAGCCCTCTGGCAGACGGAGGACTTTCGGACAGACAGACAGCGGAGGCTCGGTTAAATCGGTGGGTTGAGCCGCCTCTGTGGTGATGACCGCCTTTGTGGTCTAGTGGTTCGACCCACCGATTTCAGAGCCAGAGGTCCCAAGTTCAATTCCCAGGTTTTCTACAGTATTGAGATTGGTTTGGTTGGTGGTAGGACTTTGTTTAAGTCCGCCTGGATAGCTACCACCATCTTACCTAATTCTATCGCCATAACAACAATTCTAAAATTGTTGTGTTCCGGCATTCAGAGGTAAATAGCCAGTTCCTTAGTTTGATGAGGATGCCGGATGAAGTGCGCTTCCACCTTCGGCCTTATCTTAACTTGTAACCAGATGAGATCAAGGCCAAGAGCTTTCTCGTAACGCAATAAAAGAATGTGTTGAGTCAGTACGTACCCGAATGGTTGCTGACCGCGTACAGGTTGTAGTTGACGGAGTGCGAGCCGCGGGCGGCCGCGTACGGAGACATGTCCAGTCCGTTCAGCGGGAACTCCACCACCACGTTCAGTTTCCCGCGGAACCGCTCCGTTGGCGAGAACCTGGAGACACAAAACGAGCACTTGACACTTGAGGATCACTACTACACTACCGTACCGACATTCTCTCATATATTACAAATAAATACCCTTACACAATAAATACTCTTACACAGTTACAGTCATTTTCATGTCATTCATTTTCAATGCCCTATCTCATGATAAACAATTTGGATTTACAAGAGATCGCTCAACTGATGCCGGTATTAGTTTCGTATTGCATCTTTTCGAGTCCTGGGAGAAATCACACGATGCGTTGGGAGTCGGGATGCGTCTTTTGTGATTTGTCGAAGGCTTTCGACTGCGTGCACCATGAAACACCTATTGTGAAATTAGACCACCATGGTATGAAGGGTGTCGCACTAGACTTACTCACGTCTTACTTATGTGATAGCATGCAGCGAGTCGACGTGCGTTCGTCAGGATCTTTGGTAACCATGGGCGTGCCGCAGGGTTCAATATTGAGGCCTTTCTTATTTTTAGCATATATTAATGATCTGCCACATACTGTTTAAGATGACCATGAGATTGTACTGTTTGCAGATGATACGACACTTCTATTCAGATTAAAGCGACAAATGACTTACTTTCACAACGTAAACAATGCAATCTCTAAAATAGTTTACTAGTTTAATGTAAATAATTTATAACTCAAATCAGAAAAAGATCAAGGTATTCAATTTATTTTACCAAATGTAACTAATGTAAAAGCTAGTTGAAGTTAATGTAAAAGTTAAAGGGGAAAACATAGAATTGGTCAATACCACTGTATTTTGATTGAGATTACCCTTGAATAAAAACTTCAATGGGGCCCACACATTGATAGACCGGCGAAGAGACTTAGTTTTGCAGCATATGCAGTAAAAAAACATACAATTATATGCCCTATGAACTGTACGGTTTTATAATAAATATCATAAATACAACAATAAACAAAAAATACAATAAAAAAAAAAATGATGTAAAATAAGCTATTCAGCTGATCAAATTTTAGATTACCTAGAAGATGAGAAAGAATGGCATAAAAAAAATCCTCCAGTGAATAAATTGTAATTAGTAATTAGATAATTTTAAACTATTGTAATTGATCATTAAAAAATAACTAGTCCGAGGTCCTTGCCTTTCATCTTGTGTGCTGGTCGCGATTCCAAACAGGCGATATATTTGACGATTCAAAATGATCCTAAAAGAAACTTACTGAATAAAAATATTAGACTTTGACAATATTTAAGTTGGTTACCTCACCGCGAGTCACGCTCGCGCTGGCGTCGGTCCATCAGTGGAACTGACACTGTAGCTGCCGACATCGAGGTAACGTGTAACAACAATACCTTTTGAGATGCAACACCAGCACTTGCGGGAACTTCTGTACGGTGAACCACTTGAGGCACTTGCGCCGCACGCCGCATTTAGAACATGTCTGTAACACACATATCCATACTTGTATTATAACTGGCCTCGCAGCTCACTCGGTAGTAGCTGCGTCTTCTGCGCTCTACATTATGGGACAAACGTTATAGATGTTCCTTCTTTTTTTAAGATATCGTATCATAAGTCAATTATGATTTAACAAAAAAAAAAAGTAGTAATCAAATTCTCCGTAACGTAATCTAATTCTCATATTAAAAGCTTCGCCCCTACTAAGGGCGAGATGGCGGTGTATACAATAAAATTTCGGAGAGAGATGACGGCAGAGGCCTCCAACTATGCGAGTATATATTCAACATACCGGCTTCTCATCGCCGTCCAATTCTTCCTCCTTGGTGAAGTGTTGCAAGCATTGCTGGATCTTGAGGTTGCCCGTACGAGAGGGGATTGGGAGGCTGTGGATAAATTAACATCCCTTATCAATATTATTACAACTTTTCCCCCTTCAGGTATTCATTTCCCTCCTTCAAGTGTTCTGACTACTTTCCCCCCCTTTAAGTTACCTGAGATCCCAGAAGGGGTCGAAAGTGACGCTGTCGTGGTTGCAGTGCGTACATCGGAGCGTCGACTTGAGTTGCCCCACGAAGATGTCGCTCACTCGGGACTCCTCCAGCCGGCAGTACCGACCCCACGCCTCGGACGCTTTCGCTGAATCGCTGCGAATATTATCATTATCAATACTGGGAATATTGCTGATAACTATATCGCGTATACAATAAAGTCATGTGCAACATAAATCATAATCAGTTTTAAGCTTATATAAGGTTTAAGGTTAGTAGAACACTCTTGAGAATCTAATTACATGCGAAACAATTTTTCCGTACAAACACATTTTGCGAAATGTATTATAAATCGGACATGCCATGTCAAAATGATCGAATACGTTTGTATGGAAGAGGTACCTAACAAACGTAGTCGATAATTTTTTTTTGTTACAGGTTACATTTTTTTGTTACAGGACATTAGAAAAAAGTAAAGTACCTAATATTATGAGATGTGCACAGCTATGAGGCCAATTTACTACAAAAAAGTGGATCAGAATTATTGATCGTGAATTTTTGGGCCGTACCATATAGGAACCAATATAATAAGGGATATGTAGACAGAGATTTATAGAAAGTTCTTTGTTTTTCACCAATATAACGCAAGAAACAAACAATGAGAACAATCAAAACAGTGTAACAATGGTGAGCCTTATTGCTTAAAAGGCGATCTCTACCAGACAACCTTTGGATGGTGGACTGTTATAAATTACAGTACATTAATTTCACACGGCGCCATTTAGCCCCAAACTAAGCATAGCTTGAAATGTGGGAACTAGATAACGGCAGGGGGTGTCACTCCGAGGCTTAGGTACGTCTGCGCGGAGCTCCTCCCGGGGAGGATGACGGCGGTGGGTTGCCACTCGGCTCTCGTCTCGGGTCGTTGTCATCGAGCGTTGTTTTTGTAATTTTTTGGATCGAACAATTATTCTTACTTCGAAACAATCATTCGTATATAAGATACTGTTACGTATTGTTAACGGGTGATAAAATAAACAAAAACTAAACTATGAGTAACTACAGTAAACTTTTAAAAAATCCGATTTATTGAACGGCAAGTCATTTTTATATTAAAACCATCACATAAAAACCTACCTACTCTGTAATTTTATGTAGTATCTCGGTACATAATAAGAAATGTATCTAGATACACCTGGTTACGCGAATTATAATGGAAATAATTAGGTAAGCCACAGCGGTAATCCTATCCTACTTCCTCTAATTTATTCATTTATTGGATGCCGGCCGGCATAATCGAAGGTGCGTCCTTTTTCCTTCTGTTTCTTTTACCCATACCGCTGTGTCTTTGAGCTAGTATTATCAAAATATACATTTTAAATTGTCTTATTAATCGACAAGAATCACGCGCGCAAACAACACCTAAGTACGTAATTATACATTTTAGGATGTCTAAAGGAATGAATAATTCGATTGTTTACGAATTGAACAGATAAGTACCTACACCTACCTACCACCGCTTCAAGCCGCGGATCAACTGGACAGATCGATACATGTTTGTAGAACCTGACCGCGCTGCCCGACCTAATAGTCGCCTGTGTTTGTAGTTAACTAGACAACCACATAAGTATATTTATATCGGCGAGTGGAAACCCTATGATCTGACCGCGAAACCGGTTACAAGCCAGCGATGCCAAACGGAATATGAACGCTAGCGCCACATGATAAGATTCAATTTCAAGTGCAAGTGGTAAGAGTAGGTTTTTATATTTTTCATTTTTATACCTAAACATGACTTTTGTTAGAGAGTGATCCTTCTGTACGTAGTACTATATAGTTATTCTGTGATTACGAATAGAATACTTTTTTTTTGTTAATACATACTTATCATACAATACAACACCCACACAGAACAAACATCTGTATTCATCACACAAATGTTTGTCCTAGGTGGGAATCGAACCCACAGATTACAGCGCAGAAGGCAGAGCTACTACCAGCTAAGCTATGAGGCTTGTTGATGGATGTGATTATGAAGTGCGTGTGTCACGTCGGATACCTGAGGCTATCGTCGATCTCGGTGAGTATCGGCTTCGGTTTGACGGTCACTCTGTTCACGTCCTCGTGCAGACCTTCCAGCAGGTAGCGGAGGAACTCCTGGAATGTAAGGGTTGCACCAATTAACACTATACATTACCTTCATTTCACTGTACTACGGAGACGCGCTGCGCCTGCGCTATCATCTCACCTGATGTCAAGTTATGATACGGCTGGTGGTAGGACTTTGTTTAAGTCCGCTTGGCTAGCTACCACCATCTTGCCTAATTCTGTCGCCATAACAACAATTCTAAAAAAATGTTGTGCTTCGGCATTTAGAGGTGAGATAGCCAGTTCCTCAGTTTGTCGAGGATTCCGGATGAAGTGCGCCTCCACCTTCGGCTTTATCTTAACTTGTAACCAGGTGAGATGAAGGCCAAGCGCTTCCCCGTCGTACTATAAAAAAAAGGCAAGTTGGAAGCGCCCTTAACCCGGAATCTTTAACCGAGTGAACAACTGGCATCTCACCCCTAAATTAGTTTGGACAGTTTATACCGTTACTCTGAGCGACTTTCAATTTAAAGGGATCGGGTCCTTATCAAGGACCACATAGGATTGTTGTAAATTCCCACGATGATTTAGTTAGTTAATCCGTTACTGCGGACAGGCGAGTGCAACTGACCTGAGCGTCCTGTTGGCTGTACCCCATGAACCTCGGCGCGAACCTTTGAACCTGCGACTTGAATGTGGTTGTGTTGACCACCGAGTCCCTCTCGCCGCTACGCCATAGCTCCTTGATGACGCTCGCAAACGCTGGAAATATCAATGTCAAGCCTGAACTTAACAATTACTTATCTTTGACCTACAGATCTTATTCTATCTTATTCCACGGCCCATCGTAATATATACCTTAAAAAATTAATATACGTAAGTAACTATACTATAACTATTTATTAGCACGTAAAGTCTGGACGTCCGCGATACCTTCTAAACACAACCTCTACCTTTCGTCCAAAGTTGTTCTTTATTGAAGATCGATAGATGTTCCGTTGGGACTCGCGACACAAAGTCGAGATTCCAACTGCTCGATCCTCAGTCAGAGCTTCGTCTTCTGCCTCACATACTCCACTACATCTGCAGCCTTCATGGAGTGACATAACAACATTACAAGTTACATAACATGCCTCTGCTTATTTTTTAAACATATTTCTATACTTACACCCCATTGCTGGGGTCGATAGACTATACGGGGGTTTCATCACGTGGGGTGAAATTGACCATTGAAAAATGTTTTCTCTAAGGACGTAGGTAGGTACCTGCAATAAGCGCGCCTTTCATACACGACAGCGTAGTATTGGTATCACCGACATGGCGATCGCCAACCACGTATTCCAGCAAAGGTTTAGTGTTGGACAGACATTGCATTACGCTGTTCATGAAACATGTGTTGCCGATGTTCCGGAGTCCGTTCAGACCTGAAATGTAACAAAGGCTGAAATGTTGATCAAATAATTATCGACTTCAACTTCAATTACCAATCTGCCTGCCAAGCACGGTGATTATGGCAAAACCTGTCTGTCTAACTGCGGACATTAATAGGCTGTTGATGTGTTCATAGATTTTGATTCTTCATACATATGAACACACGGGTTAGTCCTAAGAACCTCTTTTGACCCAGTTTAAATTATGAATTTAAATTCTCTATAATAATAATGTTTCAATCAATTGTGTGCCCAGAATTGATAATGTAGCATTGAAGTGTGGCCATTTGATGTGGGCAAAAAAAGGTGAGAGCGTGAGATCACGTGCGATAGAGATGAAAGATAAAGTCATGCCGTGCCGACCCCACGTAGTGTACAGAAGATGAACAGATTTATATGTTTCTATTGATTGCAAAAAAAAATTTGGCGCCTCTGTCCATAAGAATCAATGTAAAACCAAGGAGCGAATTCAACTCACCACTAGCCTGGCTAGACTTGCTCTCGCCCCTGACTTCATTCACGGTGTCACGTTCGGTGCTGCGCCGGATTCCACTGCTGCTCTTACCGCCAGCCAACTCCTGAAATCACGTCATTGTACACTTGCCTCTGGCTACCCGATGGATATCCTCACTAATCGACCTCGTTAATCTATCTACCGACATCTTATTCCTGATTAACATAGATAAAAAAAAACAAAGGATATCGCACACCTTCCAATATCCACGTTATCAAGCTTGTGTATGTATCAGACAGCTGTCAAAATGTATTTATTCGATTGGGAAAGACTTTTACTTAACATCATTTGCTATTTTGTTATTTTAGGTTAACCTGCGACAAACGGGAGGTAAACGAAATGCGTCGCCAAGCGACACGTTGCCGAGATATCAAAATGTAGCTGAATCTGGTTAAAGATGACAATATCGTGTAGCTACATCACTTTGCGAAGTGTCGCTCACGCAGGGAAAATAGCTAAATAGATCTTATTACATAAAAAAGATTCAACGGGTCTTACTCATGTCCAACTATAAAATAACATCCAGATTGTGAAGACCCACGCTAGGATAAAAATAAGTTTATAATTCATACTCACAATCACTAATGAGAGTATTTACTAGAACGATTAGTAGATTCAAACCAAACCATGCACACAACAGAAAAAGGTATGATTTCAAACAATGGGCAGCGGTGATGATGAAAGTTCTCGAAAGCCACTTATCTTGCGATATGATAAGTAACCCTACATGAAAAGTATTGCCAACTTGAACGAGAAACGAACTTATTAACCTACTAGAAAACCAAGACTGACAAGAAACTCTCAATGGACGCCGGTTAATTTTCTAAATAAAGACATGCCATGAAAATCTCGAGCCCAAAAAAAAAGAGTTTTACAAGTTCAGATACATGACGAGAGTAGACACTAACTTTCATAAAGATCTCAATATTCACGAAGGAGTTATCTGGCTGAATCCTATATCAATTAGGTTAATTTTTAATCGATGCAGCTACCAAGAGATGTACTAGAAAATACTGTAATCAGCGTTAAGTATAGCGAAGCAATACACCATTGACTATGGTCATGCCAGTCATATAGACCCCGTCGAGATTTATGTCCACTAGCTCTCGTCACGTATCATTACATTACCCATCCATACAGTGTGGCATATATTGTGTGTACAGAAAATATGCCACAGAATATCCAACGGAACGCAAACATCCACGTTACCAAAAGAGCTAGCTGCCACACAATATGGTTTTCCATTCACGTTACCATGTAAGCTACTCGAGCAATGAGGTCTGCCGGGGGTCGAAGCTGTACCCGCGAGTCTCCATTTGGACACCCAGCGCCTTTGCATAGTGAATTTAAAAATAACATGTTTTACACAAATACAACCATTAAACAGATAAGAAGAAAACTTTGCCGAAAAAATGGGCACTAAATACTCTTTTAACTCGACAAACTGTAGACTAGTAATACATAAAAACGTATATATTTTTAAGTAAAAAAATGCTGGTACTTAGTACTTCCCCAAACGCCTTTTTTCAAAGAATTTTTACTAGGTACCTACTATTTAACTAATTCCGTACTATTCAGTTATTTTTTATTTACTAACATCGTTTACTAAAATTGTGACTAACTAGTAACTACTGGGTAAATCTTAGGAATTTTAGCTAAAATTTGAGGTATTTAGAAGTTAACCCATATTTCGAAGCAGTTGCATTTGCCAATGACCAAGATTCAAAATTCGTGGGCTTTATAATACTTTATTTATTAGTCTTAAGCCGCTAGATTTCAATGGCTCCGTCACGACTGGGTGAAGATCGTGCAGTCAGGCGAGCATACGCAGATCGTCCTAGCGGTAGAGGCCCGTCAGGCGTCCGAGGTACCGCTGGAGCGACGAGGTGGAGGAACTGCGGGAACTACACGCTGCCACCGACTGGACGGAAGTGGCCATGGACATGGGATCCTCACGAGCTCTGGCCAACATCCACTTTCGATAGTTGCGCCCCAGCAGTAAGTAAGTAAGTATCTCTTAGTCTCGTGTAGGTATACTACACGAGACAAAGAAATAAAGAAAACTTCGTCACCCACACACTGAACTCGGTTGATTCGTGATCATAGCGCCTGCAACAGCGTTAAAATATTGAGGAATATACCTCTCAAATCATGGGAAACAATGGCCCCGATAAAAATGTTTGTGCTAACCAAAACACAGGTGAAAATACTTCACCGAAAGAGTATTTTCACCAGGTCTACTTTCTATTGAACAGCTCCTGTACTACGATGAGGTCTACTTCAAGGAACTTGTATCGGAAATATCGCAATCTACAGCAAGAAGATGGAGGCTGTATGTAGTACCTGTCTTGCATGCGTGTAGACGCGCGGCGTGCGCGGACGCGGCGGCTCGCATCGCCGACAGCCGCACCTCATGGCGAAACACCGCGCATGCGCATGACAGTAGCAACGCGCAGTGCACTATGACGCACCACAGATCCAACGACACGTACGGGATAATCTTGGGAGGTCCGGAAGACCTTAGGTTAAGCTGGATTGAGGGTCTCGACTTCTGGCTGGAGCCGGATTGAGGGTTTTGTCGTTGACGTACGAAGGGCAAGCAGCTCCGTTTAAATTGAGTTTCAGGACTTTAGAGATTTGAAGGAGCCTAACTGCTTTTAGCAGGTTTAGGTTTTAAGTTTTAAGTTGAGATTTGAGAGGTCAGACTCTTAGATTAATAGTTTCCTATGAGATATTTCACTAAATTTCTACTGGTCGAGATGAAGTTTCCTGGGTCGAAACATATATTTTTGTATTACTTTCTGTTAAATGCCTCTCTTTGCCCTTTGACGCTTTGGATGGGAATGATATATCTCTGTCCTCCGGGTTTTGATTTGAGATAAGTGTGAAATAATGATTGTCAATGGTTTTCTGTCTCTTGGTTTAAATCAGACTGAACAACAGAACACACTGACAGAAGAAGGTGAAGATAAAGTCTGGTTCAGCTATTTGAATGCAATAAATATAATCCAATTATATCCAATTCAGTGGGACCTTGGTTCAGGTATTAAAGGAGACTAAGCAAATGCGTGGTAGCTTCCAAAACTAGTGATGGCTATTTGTTCTGGGTTATAGTCAGTTGGGAATCAAAATTTCAGTTCGATTCTGGCTGGGTCAATTTATTTCAGTTGTACGGCGAGATTAGGGTGTACGTGGATTGTCACTTCGGGGATCAGGTTTTTGGAATCACTGAACGATCTAAAAATCTGTCGCAGATATTTTTCGGAATAAATAAGAATTCCAATTGTATTGGAAACAGACGAACAACCGATTAAATCAACTAAATGGAACAGAATAGTAAAAATAACAAGAGAAAGCCTTAACAAATATTTAAAGACGTTCAATTTAAATCCAAGACGCAGGTAAAAATATATGAGAAAATGCTTGTACTCGGGTACCAGGATGAGGGAATGGTTCTGCCTATGGTAGGTAAATGAAGGTAAAGTTTGGGGTTTAAATGTGTAAGTTTCGGTGACCAATACCTTAGTAATCAAAATAATATTGACCGAAGAATATTTGTTTTGCTTGTGGAGGAGATTATTACCTAGTCTAGTGCAGTCCCATTTATCTAATTATTTTTTAATTATTTGTGCACTGTTTATTTTTCATAAAACACAATAAAGGACAACACAATAACAGACCGAAAGAATTCACATTTCAACTGTATATCGCGTTTTCAAAGTCAAAGTTCACTGACGCACTCAAAAATAGTTCTTGCCGGTTCAAAAATAGAGTCTACAAGGGCAAAGCCCGTGGCGAGGTCACTTGCTCACTTTCAATTTACATCAAACCTTTGCAGAGGAAAGAAAACTAGTTGTGTAATGTCAACGTAAACGTCAAAACTGACAACAAAAAGCGCGGGATAAAAAAATGGCAGCGCTTCACGTAATCGGCGGGAAAAGACATTTCGAGAATATATTTTCTATTTTAAATAGTAACACGCTTTTCTATGAGATCGTGAGTTAAACTGATCAATTAATGCTGACTGGGTAGTAGCCAACATCTACTGCCAAATTGCACAATAGGTCTGGCATTTTATGCTTCTCATCCATGTAGTAGGTAAGCTATAATTTTTGAACAGCAGTAACGACAAAAATGTGATCTTTATAATGTGTTAGTTGAAGGTACTAGACTATACATAGAATCACGCCTATTTCCCTGAACGCCTGGCATTATTTTCATAATCTCATTTGGGATTGAATTAAGATTCAGATATTTCCATCAAGCGAAGATCAAATACATATTTACAACACAAAAATGGTATAATAGATGATCTAATCCTTATATTAGGCCTACAAGCTATGCTTATTGGGGTTATAGGAAATGCCTGTCTTCTCAGGAGAATAAGTCGTGAGTAGGTATGTTTATTACTTTTAAAATTAGAAAATAAATTGTAATTTAAAAACTAAATGAAAACGCTTCAAGAACAAACAAAACTAAAAAAATAAAATTCTAGTACCTATGAAAAGTTTATTCTATAGCCGTATTACGTATATGGATTTGTCAATTATACATTTTGTAACACAAGTTTTGTCTCAAGTATAGACGTCTGACATGGATCTTTAACGACCATTACTATAATAAAGATATGTTGCAAGCAGCATTGATGTGTTCCGGTTTGAAGGGTATGGTTGCTGGTGAAATCACGGGTCCGCGAGGCTTAACACCTATATGCTTAAGTTGACGGGCGCAATGCAGTGCCGTGTAGCCTACGTTCTTTGTGGATGTGACCTACCTAATTAGTTCTACATTCAAGAAAATCTTTAAGTTTCTCTGGAAAAGTGAGTTTTTGGAAAAAAAAATACATTTTCTTTGTTTGATAATAAAAAAAAAGATGGAACATTATTTGTTTCCAAAGTTCTTGGAACACTTACAAAATTGAAAATTTATAAATTCAACTTTATGAATTTAGTAATAATTGTACGTATATTCTGAAATGCGTAAGCGAAGCTATTAAATCCTCTTTTGCTGTTCGTGTAGAACTTTAAAAAATCGGAACGTCTTCAAAAAGCGTCAAAATCGTCGAATGCTAAGATACAACTTTAGCGTTTGAAAACAGAATTACTCATAAATTTCCATACTTGAATCCTGATGCGAAATCTTAGTCTAAGGCACGTTTTTAGACAACATTACATTTATAGTGTTATCAGAAACTACGTAACAGGCAGATTCAAATTGGAATGTCACGAAATAGCGCAAAAATCCAAATTACTTCACGAATCAGGAGAGTCACGATTTTCTAAGGGACGGTCCGATTTATTTCAATGTGTCTCATGGTAACATTTATTTTTTTATTCGACGGTGAAGAGCTTGACCTTAATTTCACCAAATAGTATTTATTATTATGGTGTCAAACTTAGGTTTGACCACCATCTGGTGGTCAAGCCAGGCGGACTTAAAACAATCCTTGTCGCCAATCCAACCGAGCACAAATTTGTACCCACATAATGATCAAAACCAGAACCTTTGAATCTGATACCGGTGAGCGAACCAAATGGCCACAGAAACTAACTTCCCAGAAAAACTTTAACATTTTATAGTAAGGCTCGCGCCATCATAGACCTCATCTTTGGTTTCACAATCAACAACTGACCTATCGTGGATGAAAAAAAAACTTCAGCTGACATCCATTGACACAATAATGGATTTATTTTTGTTGAAATACTGCTTGCAAATTGTTTATGGTTAGTAGATAACTTACATAAAGACTAAAAGTTCTATTCCATAGTTGAGATATCCGTAACATTTGAAGAGCTATTTTAGCGCAATCACTTTAAAAAACACTCATAAAAAAGTACACTAAATTTCTTATTTCACAAAAATATTGCACAAATATTACACCATTATAAAATGTATCGATTATTTGCATAACACGAGTTAACGACTATTAGTCCTATGCAAAACGTGTTCACTCAAATAATGTATACCTACCGCGATTTCACATACACTTTTCATATATACATTTCACATACACTTTTTATATATACCATTCCATGTTTAATAAACTTGTAATTTTTTAAAGAATCGACTCGATTCACGTCGACTATCTTATCTTATCTGTGAGATATTCTTTACGAAGATACCTAGACTTTCCGTAAACTAACTTACGTAATAAACTTCCAAATATCTTCAAATGTTATCTAATGAATATAAATAAGCTAATAATATTAACATAATAGACTGGCCTCACAGCGTAGTCGGTAATAGCTTTGCCTTCTGCTCTGTAGGTTGTGGGTTCGATTCTAACTCGGGACAAACACTTGTGTATAGATGATATATAGATACTGTGTGTTCTGTGTTTGGTTGTTGATATCGTTTGATAAGTATATGAGTATTTACAAAAAAAAGTACTTACCTAAGTATCATTTCATTTCATTCATGTATTCATTTCAAGTATCTAATTTAATTTGAGGGCTTTTAATTGAGGCGACACATGACCCCAAGGGCTGGCTCTTATTTAGGCCAGCGAATTAGCATAGCTTTTCAGCGTGGCAATGCAGCCAGTGTCTTGGGCACGCTACCGTCTGGTACTGGTCTGGAACAGTTGATATAGGCCGTTTGTAACGGTCCTTAGGTTATCTGACTGATTCCTTTGTGCATAGTTAGTTTAATTGTACTTTTTATTGAATAATAGTATTCATACATGCAAAAAAAGTATGTAATAATATTCTCCGAAATCAGACAAGAGTATTTATAAAATAAAAAAATGTTCCCATATCATAGGTTTGCTTAGTTTGGCGTTGTGTAAAAATTACTTGTAGTATTTAATTAATTATAATCTGATCAGCACCGTTTATAGTGGTCAACATCATAAAAAATTAGATAAAATAGAAATTTCAATTTGAGATGGTTCTGTCTGTCAAATAGTTCCTTTGACAACACTATTCTTATTTCAACAAAACTATTATTATGTTACGGGGAGTAAATGAATTTCAGCGCACAGTTGTACCCCTTCTACGCAGGAGCGTCATACAAGACGACCCATATGTAATAAGCACTGCTATCTGCAACCCAGCTGCCTAACGAAGAGATAGTGCAAGTACCCTAGATATCTTTCGAAGAGATTCATAAAAATGTTAAATTCGATATACATAGGAAACGTCAACTGCCATTTTTAGCGATTTTTTACAGCTTGAGAACGTACTCAGGAACCCAGGCCACCAATACTTTTTAAATATTTGCATCATCTAACTGTGATTTAAGAGGGATATAATGTATTTTATAACGACAAGACGCCAATATTTACGATACGTGAACTACACAACCAGTTTAAATCACCACAAATACCTTCACAAACACATTTACAAATACTTTTCAAAACACATAAAACATTTATCACGAAAAAATATCGAAAACAACTGGCGGTTGTCAATTTTGACACGTGCTAAGAGCGCGAGCTGTCAAATTTTGTGCATAGTAAGGAGGTTTTATAACGGCTGGTAGATAAGTCAAAGGTGGCATTCTCGAATAAACGGTGAGTCATTTAACAAGGAAGTCGTGAGATCTCCAACCCACCTGACAAGTGTGGAGATCACGGCTAAACCACCAACCTTTATTAAACAAGATTTGTTTTTAAACGTAGACGGCTACCCTGGTTATATAGAGGAGAGAAGGTTGCTGACTCCAATTAGCTATGGTTTGGATATGACCCGGTAAGACTAAGACAATAAGGCTGTTATGTAAATCTAAAAATATTTCAAAGACTAAAATATTTTTTTGGGATCCTATTGAAGTACATAAGTGTCCCAGGAAATGGGCTCAACAATAATAATGAGGATTTACCTAACCGGTAATTAGACTTAACTAGATAGCGCTGTGTGAAATTAGTGTCCTGTAATATTTATTTATTATTATTTATTTATTTATTTAACGGACAGACTACTCATTGTTCACGAATTCTTGACGTTACGTGTCAAAATTGAAACTGTCAGAAATCCCGCGCTTTTCAAAAATGTTAGTTGCTTTTTTTCGCAAAGGAATACGTGGTGACCCACCCACCACCGTACAGATAGATTCTAGAGTTATTTTATTTCTGTCTGTTACATTTCGCGTGCGGTATTTTTAGAACGGATATGAGAAAGACGCCGCCATTGTCAACTATTGGCAAACGGGTTAGAAATGGAATATTGACTGTGGAGTAACGCAAAGAGCCGTGTTTGTTTAGCATAGTGGATTACACACTGAATGGTTTATACTGCCTGTAATCAGCACGACGATCGATCCTCATCAACAGGTTGTAAAAATGAAAAGCGATAATTACATAAAAAATCGCAAAGTTTATACACACAGAAAAACATAACGACGAACGATATAGAAATAATTATGCGATTTCTAAAATGGACGTAAATGTGGTGCGCTATTTCTTAAAACGATAACAATGAAAATATATGGAAGAGAACGTGTGTTTGCATAAACTCTTTTCCATAGGTATATTTTGGTTTGTATTCGTTTTTTAGAAAAAGTAACGCAACACAGACACAGATTATCCCTATCCGATTATACCTACAAAAAACCTTTTGAATCAGACTTGCCATTTCGAAATTAAAATGGAACTACGTTTGTATGGGAAAACGAGCCTACTGGGACCTTCTTAAGTCTTTTATATTTTGTGTGTGCATATCGTTATTTTTAATTATTTTTAATTAAGCAATTATATATTATTAGTTAAAGCTCCTAAGTTTAACTTGGGAAAGAAAGAACTCTGAATTAGACTAAATAATATAATGGGAACAGAAATCAGAACAAGACAGTTACCACGAGATCAGAAAACGAAATCCAATCCATAAATCCATATAACTCAAGAGCGGAACTACACACCACGTCAGCGCGTAATTAACACACGCACACAAATACATGACCCAAATGCTGAAATGCCAACGAACTCACCTGGATATTTTTTTTGCGAGATTCGAAATCACGTGGTCTAAAAAACTAACTTATGATGAAGATCAGAGTTAATTTTTTTTTTTTACCTTTGGGCAAATTTTGTATTTTTTACCAGATATTTATATAACCTATCGCTACACATCAACTGTCAACTATCGGTTTTTTATTTAACAAAACTACAATACACCGAAAAAAACCGATTCCGAGTCTTTCTTACTTTTGAAATACTTACTTTTGACTACATCGTAAGAGAACCAATGTGATACATGAGAGCCTCTAAAAGTTTCTTTGAACTAAAAACGTTCAGAAGTCGGTTTAGATAATTTAAAAATGCTCGATCAAACACACCGCTAAATCAACATACCTGAAATTGCCAATACTTCAAAGAAAACACAGACAAACCATGGACTTTTACAACTTTAAACTTGAACTAGTTTCTAAAAATAATGTATTTTGCCGTGGAGAAAGATTACCTGAATAAATAATTTAGTAGGTACAGACAATACTGCTAAAATGCTATGGACAAATTGATACTACGGAGGAAATGAATTGTAAAGCGGGGTACTCAAATTAAGGGTTAAACGCTACGGTGAAATCGATATAATCAAGCTATGATAACTTACCCCTTTGCTGTCCGCGAAGTCCTTGTCAAGGAGCTTCCGTCTTGCTGAAGGAGTTTCTGGGCTTAAATCTTCAGTTGGTTCGCTTAAAGTGCTTTCTGTGCTAGTTTCCATTGACTTGACGCCCTCGTCGCGAGATTCCTCTGCATCTCCATTTCTTTCTATTCGTTTTTTGAGGAAGTTCTCGTGTTCAAACGTTTTGTTTTCGAACCCTGTACCACTTGGAGATTCTATGTCATTGTCTAGTATACTTTTGTCATCGGAGTCTATGTATTTGATGCTGATTTTAGTATTTTTATCGGATTTGTCTTCGGTAATGTTTTCTTTTGTCTTTGGACAGGCGCCGCTGGCTACTGGCTGTGAAATTTGTATGTAAGAAGCGAAATTAGACGTGTGTTTGGGTGCTTTGACTTGCTTTTCGACTTCACTTTTAATCCTATCCCTATTTATCTCTGGACTGTTGCGTTTAGAATCACCTTTTTCTACTGTTATGACTGTAGATTTTTCAAGAATTTTTCCTATGGGGTTGTTGGGGTCTAGTTGGCTTTTGATGCTGGCCAATCGTTCTGATGGTAATTTGGCGGTTAGCGAGGTAGTCATAATACCATTACGCTCTACCGCGGGTTTGGAAAGCGACACAGGTTCAGACATAGTTTTGCTGATAGATATATCGGAGTTTGAATTTGATCTAGATGACCCGGTTTCCCATTTCGTGCCATTTTTATCGGCATAAGGCAGATGAATAGGAACAGGTTTGTCTTCTTTAGATACTTTAGTGTATCCTGAAGAGCCGTTTTCGCATTCTTTAAGTTGATTTAGATAGTGTTCGACAGATGGATGCGAGTGTCTAATATCGTTTGTAGGGAGTTTCGTTACTGTCATTTTTGGATCGAATCTCTTTCGAATCTCTGAGACGGACGGCACTTCGTTTCCATTTGAGTCTTTAACGCCATTAGACATAGAGTTCCTTTTGCTGTAGCTCGGAGTCGGTGAGATTTCTTTGTATCTTCTCCCTTCGGGTCTCTACAAATTTATGCTTATTTTTTTCTATTCTATATGCCGCGTGAGTGTGTGTGTTAGTTATTTATCATGCTTGCTGTAATGTCGTCATTCATTCATGAAATTGCCGTTCAAGGCACTTTGTATTTATTGAAATTGTTACATTTATTATTTTTCAGAATCGTAATTTCGCATTACAACTTGCACGACAGATAATTCAGAGAGAGACAAAAAATGATTTGCGTCGCCACTCATTATGAGAACTAAATTTCGAAAGCATGAGCGCCACGCGTCTATCCGTGTCGCTCGTTTCGTTGGCGTTAGAAAGAGACGGATAGATGCTACTGTTGATACGTGGCTTTGCCCTCAGTGCGATGTTATAATGATTGCCAAACACACTAACACACACACACGCACACATTTTACCTATGTAGTGCACCTGTGAAATTGATGATATTTTTGTAAGACCAGTCCATAATGGCCTTTGGAAGAGAAACATAAAACACATTTGACTCAAAATACATTCAAACCTAAAATATGAACTACACGATGTTCTAAAGTCCGAAGGTACTCACCTAGATACTATAATTTAGGTACATACCTATCTACAGAACCTAAGGTTTCAATAGGTCTTTAATTAATTTCATCTTCGTTATAAATAAGAAAAAAACAAGATCAAAAGACAACACACAAACATCACAAGATAGATAAATCCATGAAACTCAAAACATAAGTAAAAGTGATTGATGATATGAAATCTCGTGAACATGGCATTATGTAGGAACTGTTTTGACTGTTTTAGAGGACTCTTTTAAAAGCCCCGAAGTACCACTGAAAATCACTCTCCAGTACAAATATATCATTTATTTTCAAATGGCACATCTGATTCAAATTAAGTTTTGCAGATATTCATTGCATTCATTCATAGAAGGAAATGAGTGGTAACTAAAGAAAGTAAAACTTTCTTGCACATATTTTGATTATTATAATTTTTTTAGAAGTAATGAACCACAAAAACACATTAATCCCTCTCATTATGCCTGCAAAATTTACTCAAATTGGATGTGCCATTTAGAAATAAAAGATAAACGACGACGTTTTTTGTATGATGGGAAGCTCAAGGCCTTCATCTCACCTGGTTTCATGTTGTATGGGAGAGCGGTAGGCGGTAGGTACTACGGGGATTTCTTAAGGTACTCAATGCGAATCAATGCTGATGGTACATTGCACCATTGATTCGCAAGGGTAATCCATTCTCATAAAGACATGAAATAGTCAAAATAGCAGGCAAATACAAACCAAACTTTAACTTTAGATTATGAGGTGATAAAGAAAGTTAAATCGTATGCTTTTCGAATACAAACGTTAGGATCTTTCAGAAGTTTATATTTTCGAAAAATTGATTTTGAATGAATTTTTAGTCTGAATATTGTATGTTGTGTACCTGTGCCCTACCAAGGTATATAAATAGTGTTCTGGTGTATTATGTTTCTATTTAATCAACAAAAATTTCAATGGAATAGGTTGTAGGTATTATTTACCGAATTATATATGAATAGTTTTGTATTTTCAAGTGTGTCTTTCACTTACTTATTTACAGAGCAGAACTTTTCTTGCTGAATGAAATGATGCAGCTTCAAGTCTTATAGTGAGTTGAGATTTTTTGTGTTATTATAACTTTTATAAATGTCTATTAACTATTGATATATGAGAAGATTCATAAGTCCTAACACCAAAACTAGCCTTGAAGAGTATTAAAACTATTTTTGTACTTGTTAAGAGTCCTGTTTTCCATAGGCAAATAACAGCACCTTAGTTTTTATTTTTAAAAGTACCTTATTGGTTTCCCATTAAGGGACTATGCAGTTTATACTAATCTGGCTTTTTAAAACAAGTCTGGTCCAGAACTACAAAAATATCAACAACCTCACAGACACCAAAACAAGTGAATTACCTCAGTTATTGTTGCTGCTGAATTCCTTGCTCGCCTCAACAACTTTGAATCAGCAACAGGAGGCCGCCCAATATCATTAGAGATGGATTTTGAACGAGCAATATCTCCGTAGTTGTTTTGTTGTTGCTGAAGCCTCTGAGTCAGCGGTATGTAGTTTGCCGGCGAGTACTTGTCATATAGCTCAGCAGTTGACATAGCCAAGGTGGAGCCGATAGTACTCCGCTTGGTTCTTTGAATGGGCTCGCTGGCAGTTTTACTGCTTTCAGATCTAGTTGTTGACACATCTCTGCTTCTTGACTCACTCCTCTCTGACCGGTATCTTGTTGATATACCGGAGTCAGAGTCTGTAACACTGGGAGCTCGGCTTGACCGTCCATACTCAACAACCGAGGTCTTCCGTTCTCTCTTACCATCTATATCAGTGTATCTTGTTCTGTATTCTGTTGTTCGGTCTCCATAAGTGTTTCGTAGCGTAGAAGAGCCATAACTTCCACTGCTGGACCGGTAGTAAGGTTTGTCGAGACTAGAGGTAGATGAAAGGCTAGATCTGTAAGATCCGGTGAGAGAGGAGGAAGTGTTGAATCGTGTGGGTGATGCAACAGGCATAGTGGATGTTTTTCAGAGTCTGTTCAGCATTTAGTTTGGTTTGATTCTGGACGGTCTCCGCCGTCTAAGCATTGTTCGGTCTCTGAAACAATAGAGAAATAAATAATACACAAGCTGATTAAAGCAGAGTATTATACTTAAATAGCTGGTACTGACCATTGATTATGGAGGTAATTATAAATGATGTTCAATAATATTACATTAAGTAAGGAGGTTAGCAAATAATAATTCTGGTAGTCAATAGTAGATTTTATGTAAATTTTCAAGTGTTGTTGCCAGTAGATTAAGCATTGGGGGAGATCCATAATGGGCAGAGTGTGATTATGTGGTCCATGGACAGCTCAATAATGAAAGTCAAGCATAGTCCCAACCATGCAATGGCTGTTAATAGGACAACCTAGTAGGTAACAGCCATTTCTGATACCCACAAGAGTATCAGAAACTATGATAATACACATAACAAAAACCATCCACTGTAGTGTCAGTAATGTGAAACAGAAAATTCTACAGCTTAGTTTCTTTCACAAGGTAAGTATCTAGGTCCTAGCCAGATAAATGGAGAGAATATATAGGTTAGGTACTAGGAAAGTATATAGGTACCTACCTACCTGTGTCAAAAACTTGTTTGCACTTTTTTAAGCCTTATTAGCTTCATGAGTTGGTAGCACTGATTTTAATCACAGACACTGACCTTGAATCAAATTCCATACAATTTCGGAAACATAAACAGTGACATAATCAGACACGTGCGAAAATAAATATTCATCATACACAAGACAAACAAGAGATTTTACTTTCATATGACAATGCAAGAAATTCCAAGGTCATAAAGTAATTTAATTAGAATTTTTATATACCTACCTATATGCCATGATTTTTAGAACGTGAAAGAATTGGATTGCATTATAGATTTGAATTATAAAACCGAACTAGCGTCGTCGTAGTGGTGTTTGTGGTCCTTGTGGTTTACATTTTTGTAATATGACACCATTGTGGAGAAAAAATTGATTAGCGACTTCAAGGCCAAAGCCCAGGCGCGTTTTTTTACCACGCGTAAGGCGCAATAATCACTTTCGTACGACTCACCGGTCTCGCTCTCCAAAAATCACCAAATAAATTCCCAAAATACTCTAGCGATATTATTTTTAGACACACACAGTCGGCATGACATAGCTTCTATGTGCTAGGAATCCTCGAAAGATAACATTTTCTCAAATTGAATGACACCACACCATAGTAAAACCATCAATATTTATCGATGTAGATAAATTATTCGCTAAAATATATTTGGATACTCACAAAATAATAAAATTGGTATCCAAGTTACTGTTACACAAATATAACAATAGACTTTTTTCACTTTCCGTTTGTTTCTATAGTTTTTTTCCTTATGTATCACTCGCGTTGTTCAATAAACCAGTCACTTATTTGGTAAATATGATCGTTATTAGAGCAAATACGTTAGAAAATATATAATATATTATTTAGCTCGTTTGTAATTTTAGAAGGCTCCACACTCGTACTCCACATGAACTCCATCCATGACGTCACTCAAATGTTGGCAATCCTATTTTCGTGCCACTTCCTACTCAAACAATAAAAAGACTTATTGAATGATTATTCTGCACAATAATGAACTTTATGTTAAGGCATTAAAGCTTACTTTAAAAATGTACTAAAGGTCATACAACTGTGAATGTCGTACCATGAAAAAGATGCCATTTTAAAAAAAATATTTAGATTTTGACAGTTTAATCAACCTCAGCTGATTATCTATGATTCAAGTAACATAAAAGATGGTACCTGCTTTGTGTACATAATCAAAATAAAACTTTTGTGAAAATGTTTTTTTAGCTGTGAACAGCTAAAGATTTCTCAGAGATATCTAGAAACGCGGAAAAAAAATCTAAGCGGCTTGCTACTCCCCGCTAGATGTCGTTATAAGCTTATTAAACATGTTGAACTAGCACTGCTGTTATTGTTAATTCGATAATGGTGAATACGAGATAGATGGCGCTACCGACTCGGTAATTTCAGTGAAATCTAATCTACACATCTCTAGATTTTCTAGGTCGACCCGGCACGCTCTCGGAAAGGCCTAAATTATGATAAATGAACCATTTTACATGCGTAGGTAATGATTCCAACAATACTAGAGGTCAATGACGTGGCATATAGGTAAGCTTAATAAACGCGCGATTTGTGATTGCAGACAAGACAGGGCATTCACTTTATAATGGTCCGTAGGTAATATAGGTACCAATATATGTACGATAATGCCAGGTTGGTAGGTACGAATCGTTGGGTGCTTGCTGAGAAACACACGATGTGTAGGTATTATCGGAGAAAGACGACGACGTGGCGACTCTTCAGCAACAAACTAATGTCTCTTGAGGCCAAGATTGAGAGAGGTATATAAACAGATACCTAAATAGATAAACATATTTACATTCCACTGCAAGTATATATATCCAGCTTAAAACACCGATGCTCTTGTGGTTGGGTGCGCGGTGCTGCGCCTCTCACCAGCGCCGTCCGCAGGTGCGGTGCGGTGCGGTGCGGCTGTAGATCAACTTGGTATACTTACCCGGACTTTTATGCACTGTAGGTCTGCCGCCATGATTTCGCGCTACGCATGCCATAATGACATTACCCGTCGAGCTTTTACCAGTGTCAATATTCCGTTGTCGAGCCGAATGGTCTGTTACGGGATGATGGTAAGCCGTCCGAGCGCCGACGGTATGACTCTTGTCCCTTGGGAAATGCGTCGACACCCTTGCGCTGATCTCATCTGCCTGGGAAATCAGTGAGGGCTGATGCGGCGGCTGATTCGGCCGAGGATCATACAAGGCACACATGTAGTGGTCTCGATAGAGCTCACTTATTTGAGCCACTTGTGGCCACCTTGTGACCGTGGGAAGCCGGTGCCCTCCGAGTTTTCAGAAATCTTGCGGGGCTTTTGACAGAGGTGATACGACCCAAGGGCTGGCTCCTATTTATATTCAGGTCTGATCACTAATCAGGGTGTGGATCTTATGAGGATGAGGGGTAGTCAGAGGCACGTTCAGTACATGCTTGAGAAGGGTCCTTGATAATGAATTTTAGGTTGTAGTTTCCTTTTGTGGTAGGGTGCACTAAGGATGGATTATAGGGAATTCCCACAGGATATAAGGTAAGCAGGTAAGGTACTTTAACCGGCTACCATACTAACATCTCTAATCCTTTCTTCCCTCTCTCACTAGCTAAACGCATAAGAAGCGAAGCGCCAATCAATCCCTGGATTGTGATTCAAGCGACAAAACCGTAAGATTGTACATAAGTAGTTAATGTAAATGTATGTATAATAGAATTCGTATTGTGGTGTGCAGTCCAGAATATTGTATCGTATTGATAAATTTAAATACTTGGTAAAGTTCAGGGAACTTCGTTCCTGTTCCTATGTGAGTTTAACTAAACCCTTCTTAGTACAACCCTACACTACAAAAGATGCCACGGAAGGATAGTGAGAGTGGCGAAGCGGATTCATAACTTAGGATTATTTTAATGTTGCTAAATGTTACGCAATTGAGTTGTCAGTACTCTTCTTGCAAAATAACAAGAATAAATTGTAACAAATCTATATCTGGAACAAGGATGTCTGGACACTTTATAATAATAATACATTATTATCAATATTTATTGTTATGTAAATGAGTAGCATTTGCATAACAATAAACCCTTATTCAGCCTTGTCTCAGTGCCGTATTGCGAAAATAAATTATAAAGAAATAAATTACTAAGCGTACTTCAACTTCAACAGGCCAGCCTCCTCCCAAAACAGAGGGCTTGACTGTAACCACCGCGCTTGGCAGCCGGATGGATGATCGCATTGAACACGGCTGCCCTCATTATTTCGTGAGACCTCGTGAGTCTATTATTTATCACTCGCATTCAAAGAACATGGGGTTCCTCTTTTTACTCCCGAGATCGTAAGAGAAGTGATAAGAATCAAAACATTGCGATCACCAATACTGTCAAGCGCGGTGATTATGTCAAATCCACGTATTGTTCTCACTGGGGGAGTTCTGTGTTTTGCTTGCATTATTCATTCTTTCATCTTACATTAACACTTTGGTTCAACTTTCATCAATATTTTTTAGTTTTTTTATTGTACGACGGGTAAGCACTTGGCCTTTATCTCACCTGGTGACAAGTTAAGATAAGGCCGAAGGTGGTGGCGCACTTCATCCGGAATCCTCAACCAACTGAGGAACTGCTATCTTACCTCGAAATGCCGAAACACAACAATTTTTAGAATTGTTATTATGGCGACAGAATTAGGTAAGATGGTGGTAGCTAGCCAGGCGGAATTAAATAAAGTCCTACCACCAACCAAACCAAGCACAACATATTGTACTTCCCCTGGGATCGAACCCGGGACCTCTGGATCTGAAATCGGTGGGTAGAACCACTGGACCACAGAGGCGGTTCTGTTCAAGTCTGAGTGAATACGTACCCAGGTGTCTTCTAGAGCACCAGGGGAGATGGGGGTCAAACGGTATTATATACTTACTGCTAAGTTATTGGGACAGTCAGCTACTATATACATTCATAAATAACAATAATAATATTAAACATTGCAGGACATTAATTTCACAAAGCGCCATCTAGCCCCAAACTAAGCATAGCTTGTAATATAGGAACTAGATTACGGATAGAATACTTAAATACATTTTTTTTTGTAAATACATACTTTGATCAATTCAACACCCAAACACAGAACAAACATATAGATGTTTGTTCTGTGTGTGGGTGTTGAATTGATGAACATAGGTTCATCACACAAATGTTTGTCCTGGGTGGGAATCGAGCCCACAACCTACAGCGCAGAAGGCAGACCTACTACCAACTGAGCTGTGAGGCTTGTTGAAGTTACCTTGTCACCTTCCTACTAACTGAGCTGTACACCATCTGCCGCATGGCTGATGCTCTATCAGGAATGGTCAACGGTCAAAAAAAAAAAAAAAAGAGTGTTCCGTTAAACTATAAAAAAGATATTTTGTAAATCTTATGAACCGAGTTATAATCAAAAGTAAAATGTGTTATTGGGGATTTTGATTAGAAAATATTTTTTCAAACTCCTTACTTGTCTGTCACTGAGATAGGCAGGAATCCTGCCCTATACTGCCGCAGGATTACGAAGACTTAGGTACTATGTATTTAGGTACCTATCTTAGCGAGACCAAATAGGTATAAGTACTGTAGGTACCTATATCTACCTAGCACCACCTACAAGTAGGTGCCCTAAAATACCCTAAAATAGTTTCAAATCTCAAGGTACCTAAAGAGACATTATACCTAATTTTAATATTGTCGATATAATTATTTTGTAACAATTAAGAATTAAATATAAGCTTTGGTAGTAACCTGGGCCCGTTCAAAACATTTTCTTGTTTCATTTCACCTACCAAATAGGCCGTTTTAAATAATTAGGTTATTGTTCTATCAAAACCTTCTTCTACTCTACTTCATATAGCTAAATTTTAGGCCTAAATAATAGGTATCTTATCTTATCTACCTTAAGAAGAAGGTAGGTATATGTTGCTTCTGTATCTATGTTTAATTTGATTAAGTTTAACCGCCTCTGTGTTCCAATGGTTCGCCCACCAGCATCACATCCTGAGGTACTGGTTTCGATCCCCAGAGAAATATAAGTTTATAAATATAAATATTAAAAAAATGGTAAAATCCGCGATTAATACTTATCCGTTTTTTCGAATATAAATAATGATCCCAGCGAGTCAAACTTGTGCTCGGTTTGGTTGGACGCCAGGGTAGCTACCACCTATCCTATACCACCTATACTGATGATATAAATGTGCAAATATGGAAAAAAAAAATTATAGTGTCTGTAATGACAACAGCTTTTTACTCTGTAAACGTTTATCTGCATGCGGTATTTAACACAAAAAAAAATTATCTAAAGGGTTGGACCGATTTTGAGAGGACTTTCACGGGCAGCTGATGTTAAGGAGTAAGTTATGGCTACTTTAATTTTAGAAAAATAATGGTAATATTAGAAAAAATATGGGTTCTGTGCAAACCAAATTTTACCCATGAAATGCGATGTAAGTAATAATAAAGTAGTTATTCCTTTCGTCGTATAGGGATGCAATAAGAAAGGATTTTGGGAATTTTCCACGGGATGGCGATAACGAAGTCCAGGGCGTTTGCTACTCCTACTTAAGTATGATGCGCTTCAGAAACAATTATTTTTGTTTTGTTCCAGCATTAAGAGGTAAGTACCTAAGTTAGTCAGTTTCTTAATCTTTTGAGGATGCCGGGTGAAGTGCGCTTCCACCTTCGGCCTTATCATTACTTGGCGCTAGGTGAGATGAAGGCCTAGCTTCCTTGTCGGATATTTATAAAAAACATAATTCTACAGAGCTGTACCTACCTACGTACTTAGTAAAGGATAATACATAAGTATACATACCATGCAAGCTTCCACCTATCAACGTAGGTAGGTACAGCGAAATGTACTTTCACAAAAGTTAAAAAGTCTCACCATTGTTGGCTGTGTTGAGGTTGAGGCGTAGGTACCGTACCTAGTGAAGCCATCAGATCGACTCGCCGCCAAGTGGCAGCGCGGGAACGAAGCTGCCCGCCATTTTAGATGCGTTAGTCGCCCGCGACACATCTCTCCTATCAAAATAATTCCGTATCAAATCATTCGACTAACCCCTTGCCACCCTGCCACCCTTAAAATTAAATTATAAATGGACTTCCAGATGCATTGCCAAAAAAAGTTTCAAATAAATCAATTGTGTTGAGTTTTGTGAAAAATTAATATCAGTATTTTTTTTGTTATTTATTGTAATTAGATAACGGGTTATCCTATCGTTTATCTGGGAGTGAGTTATCGTGGCCTGCGGTGGCAGTTGGTGGACGCGCTACGCCAAGTTTAGGCCTAAACGCGCGGCTCTTACGCTAAATCGCGAATTTTTTGCAAACTTTCGGACATTGAAAACCCAATAAGATTCCTATAGGCCTATTTTGGATTGTATCAAAATATGTTGCTGAGATACCTGCAAGCGGATATGAACAGTTTTTTTTTCGAAATTGGATTGTTTAATTGTTTTTTTTCACGGTTTTGTGTTGTGAGAGTGCGCGGGCGCCGATTGGATTCGATTTTCATTTGTGATGGACTGACACGTGGATTTATTGGAGATATTTTTCTTGAATATGTAAGTTATTTTATTTATCTACCTTATTTAATATTTATATTTGAGAGAAAAGTTATTTTTAGTAAATATTTTTACGATTCTTCATTTGAGGTTCGACCACGTGACTCCACCTAATCAATTGGCTAATACTTCACTGAGCTCATAGAAAATTGTAAAAAGTGTGTTAAATCAGATAATTTATGTCTTAATTATCAAGTATTAAGCAAACCTTTATCGAAAATAGTTCTTAGTTCAAGTGAAAAATCGACTCAAACATTTGGAAGTGAATGACTCTCAAGCGTTGAAATTATCATAGTTTTAGTGCATTGTAATTGGCTAATACTTTACCAAAATCATTGAAAATTTTATGAAAAACATTAAATTAGATACTTGGTATCTTGGTTAACATTTTATAAGAGCATTTTTCTTGAAAAATTTTTTTTTTTTGTATGAAATAATCAACTCAAATAATCGAAATTGATGGCGCTCGAAGCGCGTGCAAAATATGCAGAGCTTAGGTAAACAATACTGTTTAACAATCAGAGAAGATTTTAAAATAATATTTAATCTGACTAAATTGAAGCCTGATTTACAAGAAATAGACAATCCCTATCCGAAAAAGTATTTGTTCTGGGATTCAATCCTTCTAAACCTAGTTGCATTGAACGGGTCACCTTAACATACCTAAATACCTACTTTATACATTAAAAAACTTTATACTTGATTCCTTGCAAATTACATAATAAGAAATAATCATATTCGATGAAAATATTTTTTTTTCCGATAAAAATCGACTGCAAAATGTAAATGCAAAATTCAATTGCCTATTCCCCTTGGTTGACCCATTTACCTAGGTATATTTCGTTTTCAAAAGCTTTAAAATAGTTTGAATCATTATTCATTTCAATAAATACTTACTGTATACAAATAATACACACAGTATTTATAAAATAATAGGGGATAATCATAGGTACAAAATTTAAGGAAAAACAGAAAATGGAACATGCTGTTTTTGTGTGTTTAAACTAAGTAGATACTTTATGTATTTTAAGTACCTTGTTAAATAAGAATCCAAAAGTAAGTAGGTATCTAGATACTATTTAATAGTTATAACGAAAAAGTTTTTTCTATGAAATTTTGAAAAAAAAAATTTGCAGATTTGCAATTTAAGTTAGGTAATAACCTAAATTATTCCTGAGTCAAATCCTACATACAAAGCACTATCCATGCCAGAAAAGGGCACTCTCATAAAATAACATTTATTGTAAAAATAATGTCACATTACGTTTTGTAGAAAAAAAATCAGATATTTTGTGATTTTAAACTTTTCTGTTCTCAAAATTCAAATGGTTATCAAATCCTGGATTTTAGACTATTTCTGTCATTATTGTACCGAAAAACATGCATCCGTCGTGTTAATTTTTTTGCAGTAGGCCTTCAGAATCTAATGACATTTTGTAAGACCATTTTCAAACTAAGTTACATAATTTATCATATTTTTATATTTCAATTTGCACTTGGTCACAACATTTACAGGCTTTAAGAAAATATGCGGGTTCGAGTCCCATCGCGGGTTGTGATTTTTTGTGTTATTAATAATATAATTTTATCTAATTAGCTGGTAATAATAATAACAGTATGTATATAATGTTTAGCTTCCTTTAGTCTCCGCGTTTCTTTCCACTCATCGCGGCTTTGTACTGAGGTATGAGGAATGAGGTACCTATTCCTCATTGAAAAATAAACAATAAAAAACTTACAGGACATTAATTCCTCACAGCGCCATCTAGCCCCCAAACTAAGCAAAGCTTGTATTTTAGAACTAGAGTACGGACAGAATACTTACCCACTACTTTTTTGTAAAAACAAACTTATCATACAATACTACACACTAACACAAATCAAACATCTATGTTCATCACATATCTATACATACATACTATATCTACACTACTATACATACATACTATCTACACATACTATATAAAGTTAATCAAATCAAATCAAATTATTTATTTGCTCGAAACAAGTGTTACAAGTATGTTCTTAAATCTACTAAATTAGTAGTAGAGCTCCTTGTGAAAGGGCGTCGGGGGAAGTACTACCACCATACCAATTTCAGCCGCCAAGCAGCTATGTTGAAGGGTATGGTTGCCGGTGAAATTACGGGCACGTGAGGCTTAACACCTATATGCCTCAAGTTTACGACCGCAATGCAGCAACGCCAAATTTTTACCTAGTTATCTTTTATCGTGTTGTGTCCTCTAAGAAAGGATCTCGGGATGCTCCTCTAGCTAATATAGGTAATATAGGTAGGTATATATAGGTGATATTGTATATACATAGTAATATAGAAAGATATAGAACGTATAGATGATGAGATAAGATAGCCCTGGCCCATTACCTGGCGTAATCAAAAAGATATAACGATATAATAATTTATTTCAAATTCTGTCGTATTATGAATCATAAAATTTGAAGATCACCAATTGTTATAACATGTTTATGTATATGTAGAAGTACCAAAGACCCTATTTAAAAATAAATGTATACAGCGCCATCGAGCCCCGAATAAGAGTCTATGATACGTGAAATGGCTTAGCTTCAGCGATCATATCTTCCACAATACTGTAGCATTTACTTTGAAATTAGTATATGTTATTGTTCAGGATTGATTCTAGACCGAAAAAATTCCAAAGTTGACTCTAATTTGTACCAAAAATGTTCGCCATTCAATAAATACGCCCAGTTAGGCCTTGACACTTTGTACAGCAAATAAACACAGTATAACGCAGAAGGTTTGTGTTTTAGATTTTCAAAATTAATGTTTGTTTAACCGTAAAAAAATTAAACGTTGAAATTCGCGCGTATTTCTGTCATCTGGTGAGAAAAGCGCCGAGGTTGAGCGCACAGCAATGTCACCTTTATTATAACTTGGGCTTAGTTCGAAACTAGAGTGAAGTTGCTTTGTGTTGCTAATCTGAGGTACTATAGCCCGTTAAGCAAAGCTTGTAATAATGAGAACTATATTAGGTACATACTTTTTTCTTGTAAATACATAGTTATCAAAATAATACAACACCCAAACACAGAATAAACATCAATATTCATCACACAAATCCACCAACCGAACCAAGCACAATATTGTACCCCCTTGGGAACCTCTAGCAGCATCAGAAATGCACATTGTGATCATTTTAACTGTCTGCCTATTACGATTCATGAGACAAAGCCCGCTGAGGACAGCGTAGGCAAATAGAATCCATCAAATAGTTTGGTACAAAACTCTATAAAACGATTGTCAACCGATAGTAAAATCGGTTGTAAAATATCAAAATAGAAAAAAAAAATATCTTCAAACTATTTTTTTTTGTACGTCGGGGAAGTGCTTGGCCTTCATCTCACCTGGTTACAAGTTGAGATAAGGCCGAAGGTGGAGGTGCACTTCACCCGGAATCCTCAACAAACTGAGGAACTAGCTATCTTACCTCTGAATGCCAGTACACAACATTTTTTTAAAAATTGTAATTTTGGCGACAGAATTAGGTATGATAGTGGAAGCTAGCCAATCGGACTTAAACAAAATCCTACCGCCAACCAAACCAAGCACAATATTGCTCCCCCTGGGATCGAACCCGGGACCTCTGGATCTGAAATCGGTGGATTAAACCACTAGACCACGGCGGTTTTTAAATGATCCTAAAAATCTTAGTCAACGATCACAGAATTAGATTTAGACTTTGTACAAACAGGAGCCTATGCTCCTCTCCAGGGTACACACTCCTCCCGCTGACAAATTTTACTCGGATCCATTCAGCCGGCTTAAAATAAACTGAGTATATTAATAAACTGAGTTTTTCGAATTTATAATATCGTTTACGTATGGAAAGAGTCATCTCTAAGATATATATGTGTTCCATTTTAGAATAGATATCTAATATAAATGGAACCGGAAGAAAGGCAATAGCTAACACTTTTACGATCGCCCACCCGCCTGCCAAGAGTGGTGATTATAGCAAAACAATCAACAATAGACATTCAAATTGACTGTTGAAGAAGAAATATTCATAAAAATAGATAAATAGTGGACCCTTTACATAGACTGGTCCTATGATTCCCCTATTATAACCAGAACATGGGTTCTATGTAGAATAGATAATAGATCTACTAGACGAGACTGGTTACCTGAACGTATCAGAATGACTACATTTTATAATAATATTGAATTATTGTAATAATATGCACCCTAAGATCTGTGAAATACAGGTTTGATTATGGGAATGCCCTTGGTGTAGTGTGAGAGCTAGGGGTACTTTATTCACATTATTTATTGCCAAGGTAAAGGATACCAAGTAACTTGGACCTGTCTTGGAATGCATAAAATTAGCTTTGCCCTTGAAGTTAATTCTTTTCTTATTATTTATTTGCCGTTGCCCAGCAGTAACGATGGGACAACCCATGCAAACGAAGTTTATCGTTTAATATAAAACCCCGATAAAACCCCTTTTCATATTCAAGAGATAACTAACGCTGGGGGTGCGTTATGACACTTTGTTATAAATATTGAACGAGTGTATTTTTTCCACCCCATATTTTTTTTAACTACTACTGTTAACGCGTTCTTTTGTTTTTTATGCCGTCACAAACATTGTCACATACTTACAAACATAAAAACATACAAACAAATATACATACATACTACATACGTACAGTGTCGGATTTGACAACTTAATTCGGAGATCTTGTTCATTTCGCTCACTAGATCAAAAATATTAATACTTTGAAAATAGTTGATGAAATGATTGTATGGGAGAACCGTTCTTCATAATTTTGATTTATCGGGTTGGATCGTTTGTGCCTTTTGAAATGAACGACAACTTAGTTTGTTCTATAGAGCAAACATTTTGTAAGCCGAATTTAGGCTAGCGAATTATCATTGCTATTCAGCGTGGAATTGCAGCCAGTGATTTGGGCAAATTTTATGTATTTTTTATGTCCTAATAGATGTGTATTTAATGTATTGTAACGGTCCTTACTGTCCTTAGGCATCCCTTTTACGTAGTTAGTGTAATTAATTGTAGGGGTATACATACATATTGTTTGTGTATAGACGTATAGATAATCATGTTAAAAATAAGTAAATGTCTTGAGTAGCTGTGTAAGAGCGACTGGACGGATCTCACCAGAAGACGGGAAGCTGCTTACTTCTGTATCATCTAACATAACACTTGTACTGCGATCACCAGCTGCCAAGCGTAGTGATGATATACCACAACACTTCACTTTTTTTTGGTGGAGGCTTTGTCCAAATATGGTCGTTGAAGTCGAAGAAGTTATTTTTATTTACACTGTGCCTTTCGCAATCATGAAGAAGAGGAGAGACATTTTTTTTATTTGAAACAGGAATGTCCCATCTCATCCTTTTCCTATTACTTGTATTAATACGAAAGTTTGTTGGGATGTTTGTTTGTCGTTGTTTTAAACCAGGAATAACAGACTTGCTACTTTTTATCCGAGAAACTGGAGGGAGAAGCCGCATGCTAAGAGTATATGTTTCAAAATATTTTTCTGTCCCAATGATTTATGAGAGTTTTGCAAGGTACCAAGGAACTCTAAGAACGTGATAAGAACCTCCTTTGTTGGAAGTTGGTTAACACGGATATTAAAGTGACTTGCCTAAAACGTATGACATCATGAGTTGAGATGCCTTAAAGCTATTTTAGGTCTAACGGACTTTTTGATTTGATAACGAATGATGAACGAAAAGTGAGACTTGAATTTTAGAGTCGCTGCATTTTGTAGTGTTTAGTGTAGGGTTGCTACTAATAAAAGAAAGTATGGCTATTCCCACGGGATTAAGGTAACGAACTTCTGGATGTTCCACTAGTTATATATATATAAATATTTATATTATATTTTCTACTACTAACAATCTAAAATAATTTGTACAGTTATACTGACTATGTAGTTACATTGCACAAGGGAAGCAATCAGATTACCGAAGGACTCGGCTACAACTCAGCTCGTTAATTACATCAATACGATCTCGGTGTTTAAGTCCTCAGTGAATTGGAGGTTCCTTTTAGACATGCGTGCTCCATCTAAGGCTACATCGCCACTTTTAAGCGAGTTGTTAGTCAAACGCTTGGCATAAATTAATTAAAAAAACAGGCTGTGTCGTAAAGACATACGATAGAAACGAAACGGTTGTATTATAGGGAAACCGACTTTGTGGTCTAGTGGTTCAACCCACCAATTTCAGGTCCAATAGTCCCGAGTTCGATCCCCAGGGGGAATACAATATTGTGCTTGGTTTGGTTGGTGGTAGGACTTTGTTTAAGTCCGACGGGCTAGTTACCACCATCTTACATAATTCTGTCGCCATAACAGACGAAGCAAGGACTATAATTCAGATACAGGAGGTAGTTATGCAACCAGCCGGACGGGAGATAACCACCTTATGCTCATGAGACTGCAAGTCAGCATTCTCGGTAGTCTGGCCGGGACGCTATCTATGTCGCCCACGCAGTTTACTGGTGCGACAATGCATTATTAAATAAGATTATATTCATTCGTGTTGAGAATAAACTTGGTCTCGGACGTCTCATTGTAACTAGAATTAATTTGTTGAAGTAAACATTCTTTAATTTTCTTTCAAAGTTTTCTTTTAAAAACTTCAACACCGTTCCCAAATCCTTTAGTGGCGCAGCCGGGGCAGATTTTCCGAGTTTTCCGCGGAGTTTATGTGCGTATTATCCGCGCAATTCCGTCGGTCGGAACCTGTTCGAACCAAATAAAATTCTGAAAGTGTTGGGAGGCGAACGAGCATGCTGGTTACTGGCTGGTGAGTCGATTTTTCACCATCCTTTCCTACCATATTGTGTGTTTATTGTGTGTACTGTTTTGTTATAATTTGGAATCGAACATTTTCCTAATATAACGTTTTCTGGTTTCCTAATTCTTATAACGATAGAATAGGAACTGTGATTAAATTTTCGCGTATAGAGTAAGGTAGAGTAAGCATTGTTAATTTCTTGGGTTATATTAAAATTACAAATAGCCAAAGATTTAGTTATCAAGATAGAATACAACTCTTGTTGCTTGTTAGGATAGTTATTTTTAAGTTTATATACAGAAAAAATTGATCAACAAATAAAAGAAATGACGACTGTTAGCATTATTCCAAGGGAAATTTTAAGTATAATACCGCTTTTTAATGGCAGTAAGCGTCATTTAAATTTATTCATAAAAAAATGCGATTATGTAATTAATAAATATCGTGGAAATGCAGAACAGGACCTTTATGTATTACATACCGTGACAAGTCGGTTAACTGAGGAAGCGGCCGCATTAGTTAGTGAACGTAATGATATAACAAGCTGGGAACAGCTCAAAACTGTATTAAGACAACATTTTGGTGATCCGCGAAGCGAAGAATGTATAGCCATTGAACTTGAAACCTTGAAAATGAAACAAGGGGAAGGTTACGTAGAGTTTTGCAATAAAATTCAAACCGTGCGATCTATTCTGATCTCAAAAGTGAACCAGCTGTTAGATTCAAATATGATTACTGCAAAGGTAGCTATTTACAACAACTTAGCCCTTAATGTATTTCTATATAACCTGCCCGAAAACCTTATAAGGGCAGTACGAATGAAAAGGCCAGAAACTCTAGAGAAAGCACTAGAGTTCGTAATGGAGGACGTTAACTTTTATGAGCAATATAACATCCGAAGCAAAATGCTCAAACCCCAATACACAACTAGTATACCTCAACCAAAACTAGGATACACATTTCCTCAAAATGTATACAACCAGACCCGAGGCTTTCAGCCTAATTTTAACGCAACCCCTCGGTTCAATTTTGGCATTCCGGGAAACAGCCAAAATAGACTACCATCTATAGGCCAAGTACCTCAGGCGCCAACAGGCTACAGACCACCATTCATGCAGACGCAACAGTTCGGTATGCCTAGGTTTAATCAACCTCAATACTTCAACCCAAGACCTCAACAATTCGGTTATAGACCACAATTCAATCAACCCCAACAGTTTGGTTACAAACCTCAATTCAATCAACCACAACAGTTTGGTTACAAACCGCAATTCAATCAAGCTCAATTTGGGTATAAGCCTTCCAACCCAAAAATAGATAGCGCTGATGTTACTATGAGAACTGCACCACCTCTTAAGCTACAGACACAGAATACCATGCAAAAACCACAGGGTTTCCAGTTAAATGAGATAGAGCTAGATAATAATGATATGTACGGCTATGAAGAAAATTGCTATGAAGGAAATGATTATGACGATAGGTTTTACGAATCCCAAACTCAACCAGAAGTTGAGTCAGAAGAAATAGTGGAAAATGTAAATGCGAATGAGTCTGAGGTCACAAATTTTCACATAGTGGCCTCACCAAAGAACATGAGGTAATAAATCTGAATTGTAACATAAAATTAAAATTACCATACGTTTACCTCTCCGAGATTGACGGTAAATTTATGATTGACACAGGTAGTACACGATCGTTTATCAGCCCGCGAATAGCTCACACCTTTTTCCACGAGTATATACAGGCTGAACCGTTTACGGTTATAAGTACTCATGCATCTAGTACTCATAATGAAGTTATTGAGATTCCTCTACCACCGTCTTTTCAATGCAATGAATTTCATAAATTCTATGTCTACGATGTAGATATACAGTATGATGGATTAATAGGTAATGACCTGTTAGTACAGTTAGAAGCAGTTATCGATCTTAAACAAAACAAGCTTCGAACAAAATCTACAATACTTCCAATCGTACAACGAATTAAAAATCAGATTTTAGAACTAGCCCCACGCTCAGAACAACGAGTGAAATTGCTCACAGATCTGTTTTCTGGTGAAGGAATTTTGAACTATACACAGTTTTGTGAAGGTGTCAGAATGCCCTCTGCTATAGTCTCATGTGAAAATGGATATGCAACAACAATTATCCAAAACACATTAGAAAAACCAATGACACTGACAGTAACATCGCCATTTAAGGTTGAAGAATTTTGTAGTGAAACAATTAACGTCAACAACGTAGATATAAACAACATGGAAGTAGATGCCATTTTAGAAGAAAATGTATCACGACTCAGACTAGAACACATGAATCAAGAAGAACAAAAGTACATTGTTGAAATCTGTAGGGAATATAAAGACATTTTCTATACTGATCAAATTCCTTTAAGTTTCACAAACAAAGTAAAACATTTTATTCGAACAAAAAATGAAGATCCAATTTATGTAAAGCCTTATAGGCAGCCTCCGATTCAAACGCAAGAAATTAAAACCCAAGTAGAAAAACTATTAAAAAATAATATAATTCAGGAATCATATTCACCATGGAATGCCCCTGTTCATCTTGTCCCAAAGAAAATGGACGCGTCTGGCGAGCATAAGTTTCGAATGGTAATCGATTACCGACGACTTAACGACATAACAACTGACGACAAGTATCCTTTGCCAAACATTACGGACTTATTCGACAAACTGGGTAAAAGTAAATACTTTACGACTTTAGACTTAGCGAACGGATATCATCAAATCGAAATTAATGACAGTGATAGACAAAAAACAGCATTTAGTACAGAAGCTGGGCACTATGAATTTTTACGTTTACCATTCGGCTTAAAAACAGCACCTGCTACCTTCCAACGTACCATGGACAATGTCCTGAGAGGACTACAAGGGTTGCATTGTCTAGTGTATATGGATGACATAATTATTTACAGCAATAGCTTACAAGAACATCTTAAAGACCTGAGAGCTATTTTTAATAGACTAAGAGAAGCGAATCTTAAGGTACAACTTGACAAGTCAGAGTTCTTACGAAAAGAGGTGCTGTACCTCGGCCATACTATTACAGATCAGGGTCTCAAGCCCAACGACGACAAAATAAAAGCAGTTTTGAATTACCCACTGCCTAAAACGGTAACAGAGATTAAAAGCTTTCTCGGTCTAATTGGATATTATAGGCGGTTTATCAAAGATTTTGCCAAGATAACAAAACCATTGACAAATTGCCTTAAAAAACGAAACAAAATTGTAATAAATCAAGCATACATCGATGCGTTCCAGCAATGTAAGGAATTGTTGGTACACGCACCTATACTACAGTATCCTGACACATCTCAACCATACATTCTCACAACTGATGCCTCCGCTGTGGCTTTAGGTGCCGTGTTGTCTCAGGGTACTGTTGGATTAGACAGACCAATTGCCTATGCAAGTAGGACGCTAAGTGAAACGGAAATGCGTTACAGCACAATAGAGCGTGAACTCTTAGCCGTTGTATGGGCTGTAAAACACTTCAGGCCGTATCTGTACGGAAATAAATTCACACTCTACACAGACCATCGACCTCTAGCTTGGTTAGACTCCCTTAAGGAACCAAGCAGTAAGTTAACGAGATGGCGATTGCGTTTACAAGAGTATGATTTTCATTCTGAATACAAGAAAGGCAAACAGAACACAAATGCAGACGCGCTATCACGAATTAAAGTAAACGCTATAGATGATTCATCTAATGAGTCGTTAGTAGTCAATCTAGACGAAAAAGAACAACAACTTCAAAGGCATCTTCGTGATATAACAAGCAAAATCACAGACCTAGGAAGAGATATACATAACTTTGACGAGGATGATCCTATGGAAACTATTTTACTGTCAGATTCATCTGATTCTGAAACAAGTACCGGTCGTAAAATTTCAGAATTAGAAAAAACTTATCCATTGCCGCCATTATCAAGTAGTACAGAGAGAACAATTCATTCAGGCGCAGATTTAGATTCAAAAGGAATTCCCATACTAGACGAAGCAGTTGATACAAAACCTAACCAGATCTTAGTACATACTTGGTTTAAAAATGAGTTACTAGTCAAAAACATTTCACGAGCAAAGCAAAAGATTCTCGAGGTATTTTTGCCTGTAAACAATGTAGAGTTGATAAAACAATTTTTGAAAGAATACATACGACCAAAAATAAAATACTTTATCTATTTTGAAGATAAGGAACACAGGAAAGATTTTAATAGCGTTGTAATAAAATTATTTAAAGATGGTATGGTAGAGATTTATGAGTGTACGAAAACCGTAATATTTGTGGAAGACGAAGGCGAACAGAAAGCGATCATATTACAGCATCATGAAGGAAAGACATGCCACCGGGGCATAAAAGAAACAGTTACCAGGATTAAAAGAAATTATTATTGGCATAACATGCAAGACATAACAGCAGCTGTAATAAATGCATGCGATGCATGTAGAAAAATGAAATATGACAGAAAACCAATAAAACCAACAATACAGTTAACACAGACACAAACAGCACCGTTTCAGGAAATATTTATTGATATATTTTCCATAGAAAATAAATATTACCTAACCATAGTAGACGCATTTAGCAAATTAGGCCAGGCAATAGAAATACAAAATAAATCAACACCGGAAGTTGTTCGTGCATTGATTAAATATTTTTCCATGTACGGTATTCCTACAAAAATAAGCTGCGATCCTGGGTCAGAATTCAATAATGAACTACTGAAAGAGTTCGCAGAAATGTATAAAATTAAATTACACATCTGTACACCAAATAACCCAAATTCAACCAGTATCGTAGAGCGATTTCATTCTACGCTAATAGAAATATATCGGTTGGCAAAATACGAACAAAAATGCACCGATGCTACTTCAGTTATGACATACTCTATAATGGCATACAATAATACCATTCATTCAACTACCGAACTTACACCTTTCGAAATAGTTTTTGGACATACAGACTCTAGTAAACTATTTGATGGTGATTTTGAAAGATCATATATGCAGCAACTGCTAAATGATCATGCCAAAAGAACTAAACGATTATATCAATATATTTCTGAAAAAATAGCAAAGAAAAAGGAACAGGTTAGAGAGAAAAGGATAGGAGAGCAGGTAGAGATAGAACCGGGTGATATTGTGTATACCAAGGATATTAACACGCGTAAGAGTAAAGATAAGCCAAGATATCAAAAAGCCAAAGTACAAAGCAGAGTAGCGCGAAATGTAGCTAATATTGCAATGGAAATGGGTAAACGTTTGACTAAGGTACCAATTAAAAACATAAAACGCCCTCCACAGGTGGTGTTTGGTCATAGGGGCTCTACTACCCCAGAGCCTGGGCCTTCATCTTCAAAGGATTGAAAACAATCCTGGAATTTTGCCTGTTAAAGAAGGACAGGCATTTAAAGAAGAAGATAAGTGGTCGATAGTTAAGATATTAGATTTAAGTGGTATGAATAGTGACTTAGACTTACATAATCTTAAGTATTACGAGTTTAATAGATTAGTTGATAGTCATGAGCCTTTTGTTTATGAATTTGTAGGCATAAGGACCCAAGTAGATTATATACGTAACATAACATTATTGAAACTACAACAGTTGGTTCCTTCATACAGAGTTAAAAGAGGTTTGATCAATCCCCTTGGTTCAATCGTTAAGGCAATCTCAGGGAACTTAGATAACAATGATGCAATTCGGTATGATACGCTTATATCAACAATTAAATCCAGAGAAATGGCCAATGAGAAAAAGATAACATTAATCACCAAAATGTTGGATAATTTTGTAAACAGTACAGAAACTTTACATGAAAATACCTTAATTTTAGACAAACGATTAAAAGTTATTGAAGAATTAATTAAATTTAAACAGTTTAAAGAAAATACTTGCCTCTATTTAACATATGTATTAAGCATGTTTGATACATTTATGAGTATGTTTAGAACAATTTATGTTATGGTAAATGAAATAGAGACGGCTTTGGCATTCAGTAAGGTATCTGTACTTCATCAGTCGATTGTAAACTCTACAGAGCTATTACACATTCTAAAAAATATAGAGCAACAACATCGTTTAATTTACAAAGCTGATGAAAATAATTTGATAAAGTTGGAAAGGCTTATAACTGTAAAATCATATGTAAAGGAAACCCAGATAACTTTCATATTGGAAATCCCTCTTGTAGATTCAAATATTTATAATTATTACAAAATTTATTCATTACCAATTTACAAACATTCTGTGAACAAAACAGTAGTTGTCTTTCCCGAATTCCCTTACCTACTGGTGAAAGATTCATTGTACTTGCCGGTCACTAAGCCATGCGAGAAAATTGCAGCGGATAACAATTTCCTTTGCAACGATAATCACTTGGCTCAGTTCACAACCGTGACCTGCGCGGAGCAGCTACTGGAGTTCCAGGTAGACCCTACTTCGTGCGTACCGTGCGCTGTCGATATTGAAGATACCAAGGTGCAGAGAATCAGCTTAGAAAGTTGGATTATTTTTACCCGAAAACAGACAGTTTTGATGGAAAAGTGTAGAAACGATAATATCAGAGAGATACTTCATGGTACTTACATCCTAACTACATCCGAAAACTGTAAGGTTTATTTGGACGACTTTGAATTAAGTTATCGCAGAACCTTCGCAGATAATCTTCAATTGAAAATAACACCAATAGCATCTCTACCGGAATTGAAATCAATCAATACCTCAACATTGGCAACAGTCAACATAAAAAACATCAACCTGGATGAAATGAAGCATTTCTCCCACATTTTAAAATTACAAGAAAATGCAGTGTTTAGTGAAAGTGAAAACCAATCTAGTGGCGTAAATGTAAACAGTGTTAGTTTAGGAACTCTACTTTTGTACTTAATTTTAGGAATAATTGCTTTTGTATTTTTTGTTTACCGATATAGTCAGTTACGAAATGATCGGCTCAAGGCCTCTGCTAGACCCGATAATTTCGCTCTTGAGGAGGGAGGAGTTATGCAACCAGCCGGACGGGAGATAACCACCTTATGCTCATGAGACTGCAAGTCAGCATTCTCGGTAGTCTGGCCGGGACGCTATCTATGTCGCCCACGCAGTTTACTGGTGCGACAATGCATTATTAAATAAGATTATATTCATTCGTGTTGAGAATAAACTTGGTCTCGGACGTCTCATTGTAACTAGAATTAATTTGTTGAAGTAAACATTCTTTAATTTTCTTTCAAAGTTTTCTTTTAAAAACTTCAACACCGTTCCCAAATCCTTTAGTAGGTACATAATGTACATACAGCATTTATTTAAATCATAGGTATACTAAATAAATGTCGTTCACAATTTTTAACCAACTTAAAAAAAAGGGAAGTTCTCAATTTGGTTTTTTTTTTTCTTTATGTTTGTTACCTCAAAACTCTTTTGTTTTGTTTGAAAGGATATGATTCCAGATTGGTCCCATAGAAATTTTATCATTGGCTTTAAATAAAAAAATTGGATTATGTGAAAGAAAAATAGTTCCCATTATCCTGATTTAGTGCACCCCACTGCATCATAGTAGGAACCGATTCTTAACATTTACATAGGTCTACAAATGTTATTATGACACAAAAATTCACAACCCACGAAGGGACTCGAACCCGCGTATTTTCCTAAAGCCGGAAACGCTCTAACCAACTGAGCTCTAACCATTTCTCGCTAGTGATTTTGAGTGTATTTTCAAACACTAGGGTAGATCACAGTTCAGTGAATTTGAAGATGACGTCATCAGCGCTGTAGCTGAGAGATATGACACTAACATTCGGAGTCTGCGTCGGTACTCCCGTAGCTCAGTTGGTTAGAGCGTTTCCGGCTTTAGGAAAGGACGCGGGTTCGAGTCCCGTCGCTGGTTGTCAACTTTTGTGTTATAATAACATTTGTGAAAGTTGTGACCAAGTGCAATCACTTGAAATACAAAAAAATGATTTATAATGGTCATCTGTATTTAACTTCGTTCCCATCATTGCGTAGATATTTCCCAGAATCCCGTATAATTGCATCTTTACACGACTCGGTAGGGTGTTGTAGACGTGGTGGTGTCGTAGGTTTTACAACGAAAATAGCTAAAAATAAGTTATTTAAATGGAACCGACTTCACCACTAAAACCTTAAAAAAAACTTTCAGGCTCATTTCTAGGGATAGGCCGAATGTGGTTTTAACCGAATACGAATTTCGGCCGAACATTCGGTAAAAATATAAAGTTCAGTCAGAAGTTCGGCCGAAGTTCGGTTATTTGCACCGCGCTTTCATGAAAGTAATTGACAATGCTTTACAAGCACAAGAAAATGTTAACGAAACCATAGCAGCGGGTTGTCGTATCGTAGCTCATTTCCAACACTCCAAACCGGATCAAGAAAAACTTAAGCTGATACAGACAGAGCTTAATGCACCAAAGCATAAATTAATTGAAGACGTCAGTACCCGTTAGAACAGTTCCTTTGATATGGTGAAGAGATGAATGACACAAAACGAGCTGTTTCGTTATAAGTACATATCAGACAACAGCGACACAATAAACTTTCAAAATATAAATAAATAAATATTACAGGATTACATTTCACACAGCGCTTAAAAAAGCTTGTAATATGGGAACTAAATTACGGATATGTAACTTAAATACTTTTTTTTTGTCAATAAATACTTATCATACAATAAAACACCCACACAGAACACACATCTATATTCATCATGAGACAATGGGATATTCTAAAAGAAATCCTTTCCTTACTCCAGCCATTTGAAGAGATCACTAATATGATCGGCACTTCTAACTCATGCATACCTTGCATAGATATTGCTCTGAAGAATGCTAATTCAATTTTTTTTTTATTTAATTTCATAAAAGTATTTAATTTAAATCGTATGTTTTTTTTTTAATTATCTTTAAGACATTTAGTATTATGGCCTAAAACTATATAACAAACTAGCCTGGGTAGGCCAATGACTATTTTTTTGCTAACTTAGTATTGTAAAAAGGAATTATTTTTGAGAATGTGTCCAATGTCACGTTTCTTACAGTTTCTTTTTAAGGGGAGATACTTTGTTGATTTGTTCTTCGAAAACTAAAAAGGTTTAGTTCTTTTCAGTCTTTTCACTGTGTTTTTGTAAAGTAACTAATAATAAATAAATGCCTGTGATTTTATTTTACTGCTTTTTTTTTTCATTATTTTATTTAAAAAAAAAACATTTTCTTGTACCGAGTGTCCAGCTTTTGAACTGAATTTCGGCTGAATGTCCGAATGCCAAAAAGTTCGGTTCATACCGCCGAAGTTCGGTTAAACCGATTGTGACACGGATTTTGGCCCATCCCTGGAGTTCATATAATTTTATGGCACCGCCTTCAAGTGACATGATCTTATACCCTTAGAGTTTTTTTTGTTGATTTTTCAGTGGTGAAGTCGGTGCCATTTTTTTTAATAACTCTTTTTTGCCTTTTATCGTTGTAAAACATACTAACTTATAATATTAATTATGTCACACAAAAAATACAGGAAATGTTGCAAAGCGCCATCTAGCCCCAAACTAAGTAAGTACCAATAGCTTTTAATGTGGTTTAAAAAGAATACAGTACTTTTTTATTTTTTATTGCACGACGAGAGCCTTCATCTCCTTCATCTCACCGGTTTCAAGTTATGATAAGCCCGAAGGTGGAAGAGCACTTCACCCGGAATCCTCAGCAGACTGAGGAACTGGCTCTTTACCTCTAAATGTCTCTCATTACTTTTATATTTATACTTATTAATCTAGCAGCTATGGGCTGTTGATGTAATCAGTAAAAGTAGAAACAAAAGTCGATAAAATTAATAAATCAATTTTAATTTGTTATAGGAACATGATGCAATTGTTGTTATCATTGCAAGTGCAGTGATAAGACCGCCCATTGCACTCTCCCGTAAATAGAAGCGTATTATTGACAGTCATGTGTTGACACTTTTTAACTACTTAATAATAAAAATAAGTAAGTAACAGACTCACGAGTTTTTTACCTTTGATAACTACTCAGTGCATGGATCTTATTATAGGACCACCTAGGAGGTAGACAAAGGCACGTGAAATAATTTTATGAAATGGTGACAGAATTAATGAATCCTTCCGGGTGTGCCTAAATCGTAGTCTAACTAATTCGCGTTACGCCTAAACATAAGTGAGGTGGTCGTATAAAGACTTGCGTAGCCTCTTGCGTATTTGTCGAAAAGCGAATCTGGCACAGTGAGACTTGAACTTATGATTGTATTTGTTTTCGTTGACGAATCATGTTAACTAATAATATAATGAAATAAACCGGCCAAATGCGTACAGGTACACGCACCGCGGGTTCCAACCCATATTTCAAGGCCAAAAATCACGAGATTTCTTATCTTGCTCAAACAGTGTGTAATTACAGCCTACCGTTGCGGGGATAGAATGCCATTTCAAGAAAAAAAAAGTATGTTTTTAACATTTTTGTCTATTACTATAATTATTTCATCTTCTATTATATAAAATCGATTTACCACTGACGTGATAGGTAGGTAGGTAGGTAGGTAGGAAAAATCACGCTAGCGCCGAAACTGTAAGACCTACAGACTTGAAATTTTGCCAGGGTGTTTATTGTGACGTGTAGGTGCTAACTAAGAACGGATTTTAAGAAATTCCTTCCCTAAGGGGGTGAAATGGGATGCAATAGTTTGTTTTTTGCGATTGCGTTGAAATTTAGTAAGTGTATTTGTTACCTATTACTTAGAAAAGCTTATTATGAAAAAAAAAACTTGGCGATTCTTTCTCTAAAAGGATGAAGAGGGGCAAAACTTTTTGTATGGAGATTTCTTTAGGTATATTTGATCCGATCGAGTTGAAATTTTGTACGTGTGTCTATATAACTACATGATGATTTAGAAAAAATATTTCGGAAGATCAAACTAATAGAGGGTTAGTTGGGGCAAAAAAAGTTAGTACACAAAATCTTTATTTATGATCTGATTGAGTGAAATAATTGTATACGTTTTAAATGCTAATTATGGCAAAAATCCTTAAAACAATTTGTTATCATGGCGACAGAATTAGGTTAAGCGGTTGTAGCCAGCCAGGCGGATTCAAACAAAATCCTACCACCGACCAAAAGTTCAGGGTGATCCTGTGATGTTTGGTGATCAACATACCTTATTATTATTTTGGCAACTTTACGCAAGTGAAACGGCATGGGGTCAGCTACTTTTTATTAAAATAATTAAAAGTGTTTAATTTTATATTGTTTTTTTTTCTCGCACTCATCTTCAACTATTGATCAAAATTCGACCGTAAAAAAATATAAAAAGGAAATTGTTAGATTTCTGCACTTCTGCAAATAAACTTGCCAAATCTCCTAATCGTCCGTACGCGCAATATGCTTTACATTATTCCTCTACATTAGGTTCGCTTCTTACGGTTTTTGTCTACCAATTGCCAAAAACCATCTCGTGCGTACATACCCCTGAGGTTTCCCTTGAAAAGGAGTCTGAAGTTTTCTCTTAGCGTGTTAATATAATATATCAATTGTCGATTTAAAAAATAAGACTTAGGATGCCTTTATCATGGTAATGTGTAGTTCAGCGCGCGACTTCGGCTGTTTATAATAACAAAGAGTCAGGTCGCCGAGTCGTCTACGAGGTCACTCGTCTGGGCACACGTGTCGCGTCATCGCAATAATAATCATTGCTATCGTTCACCCAGTATATACCTACTCGCATATTCGAATACAAAAATGGCAATATTCGAATATTTTAATTACAACTAACTCAGAATTATCTTAGAACTCAGAATGTGCATACAATGCCGTGTTATTTATACAAGTTGCTAGAGTCGCTTCGGGTAAGCTCTCTCGAGTCATTTACCACCCAAAACCCAGGGTTATTGTATAATATTCCATACAGGAAAGGATTTATGCTTTGAATCGTGGGTGTGAAGTATCGCTCTTTATTTAGAAAATAGCTCAAATAAAAAATAATTATATCGAAAGTTCGAGGCGGTTGGGAACTTTGACGGCTATACCACGAAAAGTACCAGATACTACACATCTAGATAATACATGAACAGATATCACTAGGTCGCCACAGAAAAATTGAAACGCGCTTTCAATTTGTTATGGGTGTTAAGTGACTCGAGAGAGTCACCCGAACGATCGTAAACTTAAAAGATATCGCGAGCAAAATTTAAACTGGCATTTTATGGATATCAGTGTTCTAAGTTTGATGTTATTCAAATAAATCGAATATTCGAAATGTGTAAATTTTGATATTCAAAAATTTGAATGTATTAAACATTCGAACAGTCGATTGCAAGCCCTATTTGCAACCTATTTCACATTGAATAGTAGGGTACTTGCAAACCGTGGGCTTGTGCCGAACGTAAGTTAGTACATGCCTCCGACTAAGCCGTAAGTAATCCTCATAATCACCTTCTGAGTAGTGACCAGAGGTGATTTCTCGAAGAGTAAAAGTCGTGAGTCTGTTACTATTTACTGATTTGACTCACGTATACCTGAACTAGCTTCTGCTTGCTTAGTACCGTGATATAAGTATAGCCTATGTTTCTCATGGTCAGGAACAACACGTACAAAGTTTCAGTTCAAGGTGTTCCGTAGTTTTGGCGTGAAGTAAGAACAAACATTTCTCCAAACATCTAACCACGATTTCAACAGACAAATAAACCATTTATCATTTATTTTATCTAAACATTAATATTATAAGAACTATTGCTATTATACGAGTAATATTCATTCAATGTGATGTTTTTTAGTGAGTCTGTTCTTGTCTCGTCAGTGAAGTAAAATGTATTATCTCCCGTATACTAGTGAGAGTGACCTACGGTACACACTCTTAGGTTACAGAAGAAATGACAATGTTTTTATTCAAATCAGCCTTTTTAGCAGTAGATATAAAACCAGGCCAGAAATGCTTTGTGAGACCAACAGGCGCCCAGTTCCGTTATCAACAAACGTTATCAGAAGACGATAAGCGATTCGTTATCATACCCTCGTCGCAGACCTTCACATTACCGCTAATAAGACCGGACAAGACCGGTAGAAACAGTGAGTCTGTTTCTACCGGTCCTGTCAATCTTGGAGTGTTCAGGTCCAGAGGGCAGGTTGCTTACGTCCAGATCGCCGATGTTCTAGTGAGCTGGTGGTCAAACGCTTGGCTATTTATTCATATATTTCGTTTAAAACTTTTTTAGTTATATCCTAATCTAAACCAAAATGGGAAAGCATCAATTATGATGACTCAATTATACCACAGTAGGTTAGTTTAATAAGTACCTATATAAATTATTGCCTCAAGTTTATTACGCAAGTATTATAGTTAATTTTAATAGTTAAATAGTGTATAACTGTTATCTGTGTTCACTTTAATCACTCATTTATTATTGTTATTTAATTTATCAGAAGAGTATCTGCATAGATTATTTTATTACGTCATTTAACCTTTCAAATCGTTCTAAAATACACCTAGCAATAACAATAGAACTAACACTGTGCTGATTCAGACGACTGTGACACCTTTCTCAAAAGGTTCCAACACAATACAACGCGTTGAGTAGGCTGCAGCTACTTAGGTACACATTATGTTGAGTTGGGACCTTTTTGTTGCGACGGAAGTCTGGTTTTACCAAGGAGGTACTATTTTGGTTTAGTGGTGCGTGGGGTATTTAAATTATTGCTTTATGCGGCTTTTGTTTTATCGTCTGCTTGAACTTTTTATACCTACTTATTAATTTACTTAACTTGTAACTATGCTGCCTATCCGTATGTTAATTCTTCGTCTTTTGTATTTATGTTGCTTGTGTCGTTATTATCTCATAGACTCTTCTCGCTCTTCTAAGTTCTAAGTCCTAAGTTCGGTTCTGCGCAAGGTTCACCAAATGCAAGGGGTTAAATAAATGTTTATATTTCTACTGTACGTGTGTCACTGAGCTTCTCCTAAACAGCTGAACGAATTTTTATATTTTTTTTGGGTGCTTATCAAAGGATGATGAGGATTTGATGGTTTTGCATTTAAGCTTCTGTAGGTACCTATACACGCGGAAGTGTAACAGCGGGCTTATATTGCTAATCATAATATAATCACATCTAAACTACACACAGGTAGTACGTAGGTCGTATCTCACATAGAACAACGTGTCTGTGCAACATTTCAGTTCCATCCATTAAGAAATGTCGTGAATATTTTTTTGTAAAGCTCCAAATATATTCCGCATTCTTTAAATTGTTTGAAATTTGTTTGAAAAGTTGATAAAATAATTCATTCAGGAAGATACAACGAAAGAAGCTAATTTTAATTCTTATTTCAGAATTTTTAATTTTGACGTTGAGATATTTGTACCACTGTTTGACATTTTTGCAACGATGCCAAGAACGTAGAGCCACATTTGATTAGTATTTACTTGAGTATTACCACTTTTTACTACAATTTGGCACCCACAACAATTAATATAAAACATCCTGTATATCTACAGACATACTTCTTACTTGTGTGTGTCACAATTATTTAGAACTAGCTTCTGCTTGCGGCTTCGCTTGAGAGAAGTGGTACCTCGATACAATAGAAGACTTTATGTTACATATTAATTGTTTATTCATGATTTAGGTTTTAATTATAATATTATGAAAAAGAGATCTAACCGACAAAACCAATACTTAAACCAAACGAAAACAAAACAAATGCCAAATACAAAGCAGAGTCTATAATCAAAACTAAGAAACCGAAACAAAACAAATGCAAAATCTCAAAATCCTTTCTTAGGGGATGCCTACGTCATAGTAGCTTTATGCATGCAAAGTCTCAGCCCGATCGGTTTAAAATTGACAAAGTTTGATACAAACTTTCTCCTTCGGGGTAGAATTAATCAAAATCCTTTCTTAGCGGATGCCTACTTCATAACATCTACCTGCATGCCAAATTTCAGCCTGATCCGTCCAGTGGTTTGGGCTGTGCGTTGATAGATCACTATGTCAGTCAGTCAGTCAGTCACCTTTGAGTTATATATATTTATAAGATTGGTATTCAACCTGCAGATAGGTACCTACTCATGCCATAGATACCTATGGCACAAAATAATTTTGTAACATCTTCTACCAAATGTATGTATATTTAAAATATTAATATTTTTATTCCATGGTGCCATAGCCAGTTTGGGTTGATTATTTGTATTGTATTTGTTTTTAAATACATCTTTAAGAAGCTTATTTTTAATTTTCATAAAGTTTAGAAAGTGTAAGAAGCTTAGAATTGAAACTTAGTAAGAAGCTTCGCTTCTGTCCGGTGTTCCCATCGCCATTTTTTAAACTCTTCACCTCAAAACATGCATATACATCAGCTCTACAATGCAGCAAGCATACAACTATGCCTCTCTGTCACTCGAAGGCCCTGCTGTACCGCTCTCTCATACACACGTAGTTTATCGTTCATTTCAAAATGGGAAAAAGTAAAGTACAACAGACACAGATTGTCCCTATCCAATTACACAGGCAAAGTTTCATTTGAATCTGACGTGTCATTCGAAATGAACAACAAAACTACGTTTGTTCTCAACGAGGGAAAATCAGCAGTAATCCGGCCAGTGTTTTCATATGTCATATGTCAAAAGAGTAGGTAACTGAACGCCACCAAAGCCAACTGTATAAATGTAAACACATAAGCACACAAAAAACCGTTGCATTCCTATTGGACCACATTATAACACGTTATCTAATAGATAAATAGTAAAAGGGCTTCTCATGGACTAGTAACCGGATGTGGTACGGTACGGCCACTAGTCTATGGTGTGTGTTGACTTGATGTTCCCCACTAGAAAAAGGAACGACCAATCAGGACGCGTCTAGGGCTATCATTTTGATTTACAGTCAGCTTTCGAACGGGACTTTTTGAAATTGGAATAGGTTTGACAGACGGGGTTTTGGAGTTATATAGGTACCTATGTATATTTTTATGCGGCACGGCAAGGGCTATAGAGTAAGTTTGACCACAGTGGTATGGATTACATACATGAATAATATATGTATGTAGGTATGGATTGTTGTCATTTCGGAACGGGTAGGCTATGTGATGCATTTTTTTTTACATATACTTCGTATAATTCATTTCGCACAGTAGCTACGAGGGTGAAGATTTTGATTTACTGCCTTGGCTTTTTGAAATTGGAATAGGTTTGACACAACAGTCTTAACGTAGATTTTTTCATAATGCGGCATGGTAATGGTCACAGTATAATAATTACATGACCATAGTGGTATACTCAGGGTAATTATTGCTATGATTCAATCTTCACCAACCATCATTTCGTACAGTCGCTACATGGACAGTTAAAGAAGTGTTCTGAGGTAACATTTGCTATAGATTTTTTCATAGATACTCGTTACTGCAATTACCGATGTTGATAAGTGTGATCTGATTCGAAGAATAAGTTGTAGGTATTGGTCTTGAAACATTTGTTTTTTTTTTTCAGTTAAACATAATTCAATGAAATGTACAATTAAATTGTATAGGTACCAAAGTTCAAGTTAAACTTTGCAAAACACTAGACCTGATATAATTTTGCGATAAGTGATGGAGTCTCAGTATCCAACTCACACTTTGCCGATTTAATTTAACTGATCCAGTAATCCCCTTCTTCCTCTAACGTACTCATTCTACGCCTATTAAGTTACTCGTGTCATCTAATGTCCTTGTGCCAATCTACAATAGATAGGTGACCCCATATTGATATCGCGAAGGTCGTATACCTGATATATTATCTGTGAGATAGCTTATCGGGGGCCAGAGAAAGGTGTCTTCTTCTCTGGTGTGCTTGCCTTTGTCCAAGGAGTTGGCTTTGGTGCCCGTCCTTTCCTATCTCAGATGCACACACGTATATAGATGTAATAAGGTATATCCGCACCGAATGCCGACCAGATCTTACCCGTGGAGACTCTGGGGACTGTTGCCACCAACTTAAGGTCCTCTCCTTTACATTGCGGAGCTCACAACAAGAAATTCTAATTTCAAAATTGAAAATAAACCCATTGCACTGAGGCTATAGTTTTACAACCATACTACCTCGTTTTACGTTGTAGATTACATGTATACGTAGATTTAATAATAGATCATGAATAAAATATTGTACGAGTCATACCTACTTTTTTATTGATAGCCAAGTCTCTAGGTCTAACGACCGCCAGCTCACGTTAAAACAAATAAAGATGTGGCTGTGGAGAATAGCATACATCGAAAACCAATTTTTGATTTATTAACAAATTCATGCAGGCGATCCGAATCAGAAAATAGGGCATAGGTTTTGCGCAATATTACAAGCATTCAAGTAAGCTTGCTTCCAAAATCCATATTAGGAGGTGGTGGGTGGGAGAGAGATAGAGATAGGAGGTTTTGCGGGAGTGAAAGAAAGATATACACGTCTGGGCTAGAAGCGCGGAGTCGTCGGGGAGACGGGTTCGGCCAGACTTAAGGCGGAAATAAACAGGTTTATATTTCCGACTTCCGCCTACCAACTAGGGTTACATTTGAATTACAGTTTCAGCAATGGTTGGCGGATGACATCTTACAGGCAGACTGTAACCTCTTTTCAATAAATTTGGTACAACTTAGTATTTTATTATCTTTAGTTTCTACTAAAGAGCATTGACTGTTATTACCCCACTGCCCCAGGGGGGGGTAATGTTTTTCGCGAGTATTTATGTATTTATGTAAAGGATATCTAACTTCCACTCTGCAACTACAAGTCAAATTTCATCAAGCCGTTAACTTGAGTAAATTTGATTTGTGGCATGTTATTTGATTCGTTGAATTGTGGGAGTTCCATAGGTTATATTATTATTATATGGGGAGTGTGAATCAAAAGTTAGAGGGGGGTATACATAAAAAATAATTTTATTCCATCAATATGGGTATCAAACAACAAGGTACGTCGCTCGTACCTTGAATCTATTGTAAGAACTATCGTCTGTGTAAGCTGGTGATGTCTATAATAATAAACATTTGTTTTCATAGAAATGTAAACACACGCTTATCTTCAAAAAAAAATATTACACAAAGTATTTTATAGCATATAATATAATCACCATTATAATGTTTACTAAATTGAAATACAATTTAAAACTAGATGTCGCCAAAAAATTGGAGAAAAATTTGCATGCGTTGTCAAATTATTAAAATATTTTGCAGTTCGGTTTTAGTTTTTTCAACATTCAACTTGTTCTTGATCGTTTCACTGCCTTCGCGGACTGAGATTAGTGCTGTGTTTCAGTTTATTTTATTCAAAAAACATATACCTATGCGAATTTACAAATGTTATAATCACACAAAAATTCACAACTCGCGACGGGACTCGAACCCGCCTCTTTTCCTAAATCCGGAAACGCTCTTACCAACTGAGCTACGAGGGTCCCTACGCAGATTAAATTTTTTGTGTCATATTCAATGCTGATTTGTGTCATCACATTTGTAAATGTTGTGACCAAGTGCAATCACTTGAAATACAAAAATGTGATAAATGCGAATTGTTACAAACAATCAGATAATAAATAATTCATATCAGTAAGTAATTGCGTAGTAACTTAACCTAATAAATAGTTAAAGTGAGGTTCACAGTCCCAATCAGGCATGGATGGGCAATATAGGCAAGGCTCGAACTCCGTCATCGCTCAAGCGCTCATTCTCTACCCACGCCGCACCAAGGCCCGGTCTCGACAGGTCGTTGACCCCAGGTACTTCCGCACACCGCAGATAAAGTTTAGGGATTTGCTCGTGTTATGTCTGCTGCACTATTCGACTTAACTGTTCGAATAAGAAGAGTGTTAATAGGCACCTTCTGTTCTGAGTGAGCTCGATCCGTCGTAGATCTCAGCCAACACAAGCTCAAGAGCTGACACAATAAAAAAAATAAAAAATAGTGCCAACCGTTCATTGGTGTCGTTAAAGACGAGTAATTATTTGAAGACATTATACTCGTAGAGGCTTTATGGAGCATGGGCTTTTATGATAGCTCCAACCCCTTTCAATCACGTTCACGTGTCGTAAGGTGCTAGTAATAGTAGCTTGTCTTATTTCCACACTCAGGAGTCGGAGGTCTCTCTTAATAAATGTATCATTAATTGGTGATTGATGGATTTTCAAATTCGGAACACTTTTTAGATTGACGGTACGGACGTAGGTATGAGAGCCCTCTTGTAGGGCAAAAGTTTAATATAGCATAGCACCAGCCCCTTTTACAAACAGGTGTCGTATTGGGCGAATAATTTCGTATTCGTAAGTCTGATTTTAACTCAACGCGTTCAGGCCTTTGTGACGTTAATAGCGTTATACTACAAAAGTGAGTGAGAATTCCGATTTACTTTTGATCCCTTAAAAACACACAAACAGAAAACTGGTATCTTCATAATAGGAATCATCTTATACGTTATCCTCGCCCAAGTCAGGCAAGACAATCGAGGGTTTACTCATCAAAAAAAAAACTCCAAAAATGTTTAGGTCCATTTCTTTTCGCTCGTCTGTCCATCTGTCTATCATGAGGGATTCTGAAGAACTTTTTTAATAGAATCAGGTTCACATTTATTGACAATTACGTACACCCTAAAAATAAGCTTGCAAGGTCGTTTAAAGAAATCGGAACGAGTACCAAGCCTTGTAGGACTCCGCTAAAAAAGCAGCAAGACGCAAAACTTATCAATTATACGACAGCCGGTTCCGAGCCAGAGTAATACCACAGAATGAATTAAAGTAGTACTTAAGCCCTACCAGTCGAATTGAGTCTCAAACGTCGTGGACATAAGAGTGAAATCGTATGTATGTACCTTAGTCCAAAGCTTTGGTTAAAACAAAAGTAGGTACCTACGTAAGTCTGTTGCTAAGTGCTCGGCTGGACATTTTTGCGTGAATATTTTATACTTTATAGAGTCTCTATGTATTAGTTAAGTAAAGGTTGTTATTGTAATTATTGCTAATATTGTATTGACATTTTTCTGATTTTAGTTCATTATTTTGGCATATTTTTATTTTTTTATCTCTTTCGACAATCTTCTCTACCCAAAGGTTGTTTGGAACTACCCAGCAATAAGTCTTCGCCAGTTAGAGCCATCCGTTTAAAACATTAGACATTAGACATGAGCCTCATCCGACACTGGAGGGTTAAGCCATAAGTCTAAGTGAGGAGACTCACTTAGAAGACTGGTTGAAGATCGTAGTGTCATAATTATACAACAGAAACGCTTTCGAAGTGGTTTTAGCTAGATGGTGTGGTGTGTATCTAGGACAGTAGCCACCTTGAACAACACCCATGATTGAAAAGGGTTGGTTCTATTTTAGTCTGTAACTATCACACGCCAAACTGTGTATTAGTTTATCGACATATTCAATAGTTTGATCAATAAAACAAAATGGTCGCCGTCACGTGACCTACCCCAACATAATGTTTATTGGGCTCTACCACAAGTAGAGTCGAGTTGTTCTAAAATTATAAAACATGGATGTCAGACCGTTGATAATGACTTCCGGTAGGAGTACAGACTTCCGAATATTTATACCTACATGACATAGAAAATATTTGAGATGTTACTGAGTAAACCTAATAGATGTCCGTGAATGTGTGTGAACCTACCTACCGTAAATAAAATATTTTTGAAAGATATAATTGGATAGGCTTAATCTTTACAGTGCTTGAGGAACTGTTTCTAAAAACACGATTAAAATCAAAATAAATTAAAAAGTATTTGTATGGGAAAAAATATTTTGCGTAGGTACTTGCTAATATTTCGATTTTCATTGTAAAAACTGTGTTTTTATGGTAGGTGCCTAATAAAATGATAATGCACTCCACCTAGGTAGGTAACAAAGGAATACGGGTGAAAAGCATGCGGAACCTTAGAAAGGGACAATAGATACAAACTATTGATCCAGGTATCCTATTCCTTCAGATAGCGTTATATGTTGGTCTCAGAATACCCGATTTTAAATCATAAAGTCGAAATCAACCTTAAGCTCTGGGAACATGACTCAATTCTGCTTGAACGAATGCCATGAGGCTTTAATATCAAAGAAGTCACGTAAAATGGAGTCGCTTGTATCATTGTTTCAAATTGCCTTTTCTTGAATACAATTTTTATTTAGGTAGGTCAAATTCTACCTAAATAAAAAATAAAAAAAACTTACACAGTTACAATATAAAGATATAGGTATTTACCTATTAACTTCTTGTAGGTAATGTCTATAATTCAGTGTCATAGGTCAGTTAAATGTTATGATAAGGTGTTGATTCGTCACAATAGTTACTATAGTTTATCTGTGTTTTTACTGTGTATTCAGTAGCAAATTGTCCGGGCCACGCACACACATACGAAGAGGTATAATAGTGTAAGTACGGAGGTTCTACAGCACACAAAGATGGCTGTGATAATTAAGAAAGGGGTTGTTAGCATTTCCAAAGCTAGAAAAATGTGATAACTTGCATTATACTTAAGACCTCATTAAAAACCAATTCACGATCAAATCTACACCTCTCTACCTGGCTGTTGTATCTTATATAGGTACTCGTACTGTCTTAATACTAGGTGGGGTCGGCATGACAATATGTCATACTTATTATTTACCTCCTTTTTATCCGCCTCTGTGGTCTAGTGGTTTGCCCACAGGGGTCATATCCAGATGTTCCATGTTCGGGGGAGTAAAATATTGCGCTTGGTTTGGTCATCTTACATACTCGTAAGTGTTCGAGGCTCTCTCTGGTTGCTAACTTATTATTATATCCTTTATTAACATAAAGGTATATAACATTATTTTAACTGTAAGCACCAATCTGTCTGCCAAGCGTGGTGATTATGGCGAAACCTTACAGTTATAGAGGAAGTTCTATTCGCATTGTGGTGATAATAATTCACTGTTGATATGGAATACCCCAAAAGTAATTCTTGGATTTTATCGACGCCCTTCCTTATTGAGTGAAAAATAAATAGACCAGTTGTAATGAGTTTCCGAATCTCTTATCAAAAATAATATATATATGTTATGCATGTGCAGCCGATACATTTTCAAACGACACCTCACAAGCCAAAAGTCTTCTTGTCTCACTTAACACCCCTATTTCTCAAAAACTAACCTAGTGTCAAAAAAAATCCTCATTATATTGATGAGTATTTTAATTATCTCTGTATTGCCATATAATATAATATATAATATTACAGGACATTAATTTTACACAGCGCCATCTAGCCCGAAACTAAGCATAGCTTAGTTAAGCAAATAAGTATTGCCAGATACATACTTATATAAATACATGTATTCATACATACAGTGCCGGATTTTCCAACTTAACTCGTAGATCTTGTTCGCTTCGCTCACTCGATCAATTATTATGGGTGAGTCATAATTTCTTCCACATCTACTGGATACTTTTTCGGAAGAAACTGCTGAGAAATCATACAAATCATGCAATAGTCTAAGTCAAAGTCAACAAACGTTTATCCAGTAAGATTTATAGACTTTCAAATTTTGAAACGTCAAATTTACCGCCGGTTTTGAAACGCTGACCATCACACAAGAATCAATATTTTCCATCAAAACGCTTCTAAGCGTTTTTATATTCTGTAACATCATCAATGGTTGCGAATCATCCCTGCATCCATTGAAATTTTTTTCTTAGAGCGATAATGGTGACGCTTCTTTGCCATAGTGAGTGCTGGAATTTTTGTATAATATCATGCACCATTACCTATAGAAAATTCAAAGTCTGTTTGTCCCCAGAAAATAACTAAATGTCAAGTCGATCCGTACGTTTAGAATAACGTTCAACAGAATCGACGATTGTTCGATTGTTCAGAATTTTCGTCAATTTTTAAAGAGACATATTTCTCAAAGGGCTAAAGTTATCAATTATCTTCGTCACATTATGCAAATTTGCCGAATGGATCTATAGCTGTAGATATACCTACCCCACGTTTATAAAGCTCTTACAGCTAAGATGATGTAGTGTAGGCCTCAGAAAGAATACAATTTCGCCATGTAACTCTTCGTTATGTCCTAAACACGTTCACCAAGTTCACATCACAAGTAAAAATAAAAGTAATAGGCTCAATTTTTTTTCCAGCTAAGCATTCACCTCTAATCACAAATCCTTTGATCCACATGTGGATTCGTAGTTAGTGCGATTCTTTAATTGCACGAGTTTTACAGTTTTAAAACGTTTTTATTTTTACACATTACATCCAAAAAAATACCAGAACGGGCGCACCGTTTTTCGGTCAAAACCATAACTTTGAATCGAGCATTTTTAGCGTTGTTGCCAAGCGAGCCCTGTGCCTACCTCCTGCTTTCGCCAGCCGGTACTTACTGCACATTGCACTAGTGTGCATGCGTCTTTCTTTGTGTGAGTCAAGCCCTACCCAGTCTGAGGCGATGCACCGTCCGAGCTGCATGTCGTTTGCCATTCCGGCGAAAAAAAAACAAAAGTGATATTAGACCGTTTCAAAAATAGATTTTGACAGTTTTTTGAGCGGGATTTCAGTTTTTCGACCTCGCCCGCCATTTTGGGAGCATGGTGAGTGTTTAATTACCTTTAAATTCGTCTGCGGACTTTCTTTTGTTTATTGTACGTTGTTCTGAAGAAAATGGATTTTGCAGTACGGGTCTTTGTTTGATTGTGGTAAGGCATAGGTAGGTATGCGTTGCATCTGCGTGTTTCCAAATTTAAACTGAAATACATTTTGTGGCAACCTCGTTCTAGCAAAGCCCTTCTTTTAGACCAACAGAAACCACCGTATGCCACAGGCCAATTAGAAATAACTAAACGTGCTTCTACCTATAGTATAGTCCCCTGCAATCATTAAAATTATAATGTAGAAGTGTAGAAAATTGTGGTTTAATATGAATATTGAGTTTGTTTTTTTTTTGTGAAATCGCTGTTAAATAAATCGTTACGTCATAGGTCGCCATTTTGAAAATAGGCGTCCCCCCTCGCGCCATCTACGTCAATCTATAAAACGGTGTGCTCGTTATTCTGTAAAGTCAAACTCTTATAATTACAATTATTATTTAATTTAGGAACTTACATAATAAATTTTGTTAAACAATGAAAACACACTCAAGTAGGTACATTTTTGTATATTTTTGAGAATGAAAGATTTGGCCCTTCTTTGTCATTTTCTGTAACGAACGATTGTAAGACAAAGGAATTAAGGATTTGGAAATGGAACAGCTACCGACGCTTTGAACATTTTCCAAAACAAAGAATTTAAATTTGGTCATGAAATCCGCAATCCTCTCAGAACAAAATCGAATATCAAATGCATTTTAGTTTTCTTCAAAAATCTTACTGACTATGGCTTGATTCTCGGGATGCGCTATCATAGTAATTAGGACTTGAAAAAACATTGTTTGGAATTATCTCCTTAGCCCTACGTAGGTACTCATAAATTTGCTAATATGTTTAATATGTATGTGGTCCTACGAATTACCAATTCTTCTTTGTTTCTATAGAACTTAGATTTTTCAACCAATATTTTTTTATATTAATAATTTCAAAGTTTGCGCTATGTAAAAATTGTAAAAATAATTTTATTTAATTATTTTTACTAGTACGCTACGTACTCTAAAAAGATACATTCCTGTCTTGAGAATACATTTTTTTTATTGATTAAATAACATTTTTGACTGACAAAATGTGTGAACAATGTTTTTTTTATTGGTGATTTGACCACGAGCTCTTTTGAAAAACCAGTAGTGATGTGACCTAATATGAAGCAAGCTCATCTAAAATTACACATGGATTAACCTCTACCACCTACTTTGTTGACCGCCTTTGTGGTCTAGTAGTTCGCTTACCAGTATCATTGCTTGATAGCTACCGCACCATCTTCTATAAATCTTTCGCCTTGACAAAAAATAAAATTTTTGATATTGCCATTTCCTCAGTCTGTTGAGGATTACGGGTAAAGTGCGCTGCTACCTTCATTATCATTACTTGATACCAGGTGAGATAAAGCCCAAGTGCTTCCCGTAGTAAAATAAAATAAGACAATTTCATCAAATTGTTGTGTTCCGGCATCAAGAGGTAAGATAGTCAGTTCCTCAGTTAGTCGAGGATTCCGGGCGAAGTGCGCATATATACATACCTTCGGCCTTATCATAACTTGAAAATCTGGTGAGATGAAGGCCAAGCACCTCCCCGCAGAAAATGTAGTAATAATAAAAAAGTACCTACTGTTGCCCTCGACAGTTTTTTCGCGTCGCTTCCCATCAGGCGAGATGCTGGTCAAACGTAGGCCTATCTCAATTATAAAAAGACAGGCAGCAGCGCCTTCGAAGTCTTGGCTATTTATTGATATTTATAGATGGCTATAGAAGTAAGTATTATAGGCTGATTCAACTGTACCTATAGGAGGTATAGGTATTATGATTAGAAGCTTGCACCACAAAATTCCTGGTGTTTGACGTAGATTGTGTTTCGTTTGTCACGCATAGTTCATGACTTCATTCCTGTACCCGAGTGTCTCAGAAGGAGGATTACTAATTTATTTAGTTACATTACCTTAGATACTTATGTGTGCCAAATTAATTGCTTTTCATATTGTTGTGTTGGTATAGCTCTTATAATTACTAACATACTGTTTTTTTTCCAAATGGCTCTTGACCTCGAACCTTGCACATGCAAAGATAAGCGAGCCTGCCCAGAAGGAACACTCTCCCTTCTTGAAGACATTAGGCTCGTATTCCTGGCCTAGCGGAAATACAGACGCAGGTAGCTGATTCCAAGTTATGGCAACGCGTCTGTTAGACATGTTTCAAAGTGCTTAGTCCCGAATTCCTGATAATGTCAACAGGTGATGCTGATTATAATAATAATTAGCAGTGTATCTAAAATAACTGTTAACGAACGCTGAAGGCCATGTAAACTTGGATCTCTACTGCCTAGAAAAAGGAAGTGAGATTTTACATCACTGACATTAAATATTACCTATCTAATGTAAAGTTTCTAGTTTGTGGCGGCAGCAGCGCGGTAGAGACTATATGTAAGTTCCTAGTAGAGGGACTTATTGACCGTCCGTGGATGTCATTAGATTCGACTAAGGGATTTTATACAATGGGCGAGCAGCAGCTTCCATTCATTTAAGAAATAACCTGACACTAATACTGTGGTCACCAACTCACCTGTCAAGCGTGGTGATAATGGCCATTACTCTTGTTGGGAGATAGGTAACATACTCTTTAATACTAAACACAAGTATACTGCCATCATCAACTCGCCTGTCAACCGTGGTGGTTATGGAAAATTCCCCAGTCCCAGTACCCAGTTATCTGGGTACTGGGGCTACAAATCTAGAGGTCAAGAGCATGGTACAAAAAAAAATCTGCCTCCCACAGTTGTCATAGAGATACCAACACAACAATTACTGACTTGTTTGCTACGCTTTGCCCATGTTCTGTAGTAATACTTTTTGAGTCATTATGATGAATATGATAATGTTTCAAATTTCCTAAAACGATTCTAGAATATCAGGTTTCATATAATTTATAAACTTCTATTAAAATAAGTACGTATACGCGCAATGGCAACGGCCTACACGTTCACATGCAAGGAATCAAAAGTATAAGTAACTTTAGGGCACCTAAGGCCCAGGAAATAGGTGTACCCGTGCAGTATCACTTGCACATAAAATAAAACACTAATAAATAAGCTTTCATCTATCTTGCTTGCCATTCAGAAAGACGTGCAGTCCTTAGATTTATTTTACACAACTGACATTGTTAATTTCTAAAGCAAGCTTTGGTCAGTTTTTTTTTATCTTAGAGTAAAAGGTTTCCAGTAAATATGGATCCCTCAGCTTCAATATTCACTTATGTACTAAATAAAATACAAATAAATGGACTCACTTTTTCGCCTTCCAGGATTAACCTCTGATCACTATTCAGGGCGTGGATCTTATGAGGGTCACCTACTATATATACCAACACTGCGATTACCGAATCGCTTGCCAAGCGTGGCCCATGTCATGCAGTGGTACTTTTTTTTGTCTAAGATTATGACACGAAAACCTAAAAACGACATCAGAACAAAAAATGCTCAAACTATCTCTAGTACCTACTTTTACGTATCGTAGTTATGACGGTCGTTCTGTCCAGAGCAAGGCCAGTTCATGGTCTAGTAAAAAAAATAGTCTTACATGCCTTTGCCCACAGAATCAGTAGCACACCTTTAAGGCAAACGCGATGCAGAAGTAATGAAATGAGATGTGATAATGGCAGGAGTATGGGATATGCCATCTTAAGGGTCGTAAAAGGAAACCAGGAGATGAGGAGTAGTATATATCTAGGTACTTAACGATATCAGTACGACTAACCACCCGCCTGCCCAGCATAGTGATAACAACAAACTGTTTTAAGTTACGATGATGATGATGATGATGATGATGATGATGATGATGATGATGATACTCACCCCACCTATATGATGAGGGATACGGGCAGGAGAATAACAGTTGATTATGATAATGATGATGATAAACTAACATTTCTGGACTGCAATGGTAAAAACTACCTTCAGAAGAATGTACCGTGATGTTCCGTAGCCAAGCGTTTACACAACAATACAGAGCAACTCTAAATTTTTAATCTCTAAATTTTCCTACCTTTTACGATTTTGCATACCTTTTACAAATGATAACTTATTTATTTAAAATTTAAATCTCCAAGGAATATTTAACTCATCACACGAAGTAAGTAAGTACTTAGAAGTAAGCATAGCAGAAGTCAAAAGTGTGTTCACATTACACGCGTCACGCCGAAAACGTCTATTTGACCACGCAAATCTCCGAAAGTACTGAACCGATTTAAATGAGATTTTCAATGGTTTTCAATTTCAAATTGTGTAATATTTGGGTTAACATTATTTGTGTAATTTACCAAAATCCAATCATAAATAAATAAGGTATGCATGCATTAAACCAAAATGATTAAAACTCAACACAACTTTTTTATGTATATTTTTTTTTGAAAAAAGGACAACAAAAGCATTTCTGGCCAATCACGAAACTGAGACGGTCAGCTCGGTCAGTAAATAACCGTTCAGCAGTTAAGTCGTGATAACATTCCAAACAAACACATAAGCAAAGCTCAGCTAACATTCGAATTTATCCTCGCATAAAACCTGTATAAGAATACAGGCTCATCTATAATACATCCCCCTGTACGTCCTTAGAGGATACAACTACAATTTCATTTATTCCATTTTATTTTGTAAAATCAGAAAATAATTTCATCATACACACTGATTGGGAATGAGTAGGGTTACCTAACGACCGTTACGAACGGTATTCCGATCCAGACCAGTACCAGACGGAAGCGTGCCCATGACACTGCCTGTATCTATACCACGTTGACTAGTAATGCTAATTCACAGGCCTTAGTAAGATAACCTGAAAGCAGCTTTTACCTTAAGGGCATATCAAATATTGTATCTCGATAAGTAGAGGCTCTACCGAAGAGTAGAGTTTGGTCGTAAAGATTCAGTCAGTTAGTGAGAAAAGTCCAATAAAAACATTTTTTTCATAAATGAAATTGCGTGCTTATAAAGCTAAGAAAATCCTTTAGTATCAAACCTTTGTTTTTCGTCTCCCAAACAGACGTAATTTGTCGTTCAAAAGATAATAAAAAATGTATGACATCAATTTCACACAGCGCCATCTAGCTCCAAACTGAGCAAAGCGTGTGTAATACGTTAACTAGATAACGGAGAAAATACTTGTGTACTATTTCCTTTTTGTAAATACATACATATTTATCATACAATAAAACACCCAAACATAGAACAAACATCTGTATATATCATCATCACACAAAGTTTGTTAAGGGTAGGACTTGAACCCACACCTTACCTACAATTGTAGGTAAGGTGTGGGGTCAGACACCTGGGGGTGAGACAAAATCCACTAAAGATATTTAGATAGATTTAGATATTTTTTAATAAGCTTGTAAGAACTGTTGCAAACAGTATGACTTTTCGCAGGCAAAATCCCAATGGAATTAGATTTTTTCTAAGAATGAATCATGAAAGGAAGGTCTTTGAAACTTGCGTAGAAAAGGATGAGGTCTACAAGGGAGCAACTTGACCCACAAGGTGCTCATTTACTAATTTCTTGAAGATATAGACTCGTAAAGTCTGCACAGACGCATAAAACCTCGTGCTTCCAAAATGTGCTTGGAAGAGCTTAGTGCAGGTGAACGATCAGGCGCCTAACCAGAACGTCTTGGAGCATTCTCGTTTCGATCTTACATTACTTTTGTCCCGTTTTTTCTACACTGGATATATACTTAGTGGCAAAAGTAAAGTATAAATTAGTCAGATGTCGTGGTAGATGGAAGCCCTGGAAGATGGTTTTCAGTTTGTGTTCAGTAACAATGATGATGACGATGATGATTTGACCGCTGTGGCACAGCGAACAGATGCGAAAGGTCATTGCACGCGATAATATTATCTTATCGCTCTCGCAGAATAATAACAGCCGCTGTGTCATTAGTCGGTGGGCCACTGTCCACGCCCACTTCTGGGCAGACTTGACATCACAACGAACGTGGCGTACCTCATCTGTTGATACTGATTTCTGGTCGCGGTTTCGCCTGCGTGGTCTGCACGAGCGGGAATAACCGACGCAGCTAGACATGTTGTTCCTGGCATAGTTTCAGCTCAATCTGTCCAGTTTTGGTGAGGAGGAGAAACAAAGATTCACCATCCAAACTTTCTCATTCATTTATAATATTTTTATAATAATAGTAAGGTTTTTTTTAAGACGGGAAAGCGCTTGGTCCATATCTCACCTGTTTTAAACCAAAAATCTGACACCGGTGGGCGAATCACTAAAGCACAGGGTAAAGTATCCGTATATATCTGTTATCTACTTCCTACGAAACAAGCTTTGCTTATGCGCCAAACGCGCTAGATGGCGCTGTGTGAAATCAATACCCTGTTATATTTATTAAATGGCTTCTGTCAAATTCAATATAGCATAGAATAAACATCATAGAGCAGAGGCGTTATGTCTTAAACATAAATAGCGTATAAAAACGAAATCATGTATATCTACTAATAGCCAATGCTGACCCATCGCAGGTAGCGAATGTCCAAATAATACAAAACACCGGCCAATCCCGGGACTCCTAGAAAAAATGGTAGCTTTTGGAACTGTTTTAGCCCGTCATTTTATGCTATGTATATTGGAAGCATGTATATTTTTGCTAACATGTATTTTTTCATTGTATTTATAGTTAGAAGGAATAGTAGATAGATATAAGGCATTAATTAATGCAGTGCCCAAGGACTTAGAATAAGGTTTTAACAGGGAATCTTGCAATCGATTTTTAACTCAACCCGTACCTTGTTTAAGTATGTTTCATTGTGCGGAAGACATCGATTCGCCTCTGTACTGGTAAGGAATGGAACTCGTTGTTGCCCTTGATTTTCCGTACCAGGGCCCTTATTGGTACACTATGACCAATCGTGTCTTAACGCGCCCGCGTTGCGATATCTGCTACGATGATTCCAAGCAGATATCATAGTGAATACAATCCCTGTACAATCTTGAAGTATTCAAGTCCAGAGTGAATAGGTTCTTATTAGAAAAGCGTTCTCCATCTTAGAATCGTTACTTGATTTTATATGATTAAACGCTCGGCTGCCTGTCTGTTAACTAAATATGTTACTAAAATTACCTTTCTTAAAATAATTGTTGAAAGGGTTTCCTTTAGATTCAGACAAGTCAACCCGGATTGTATTATTAAAGCTTTTAATTTAATTAATGTTAAGACCTCTGGACGACTTCCGTAAAAATCTCACGCACGATTGTTAACAATAGTTTGCCATGTCTGGCATAGGTATATATTTAATGGAGGCATCATCGATGGAATCTTTCCTTATCTTATGAAGTACCAAAACAGCAAACTGATTCCCTTATTCAAGTCTGGAAATGAAAAGGTTTCATTTTCAATTCTGCCGGTATGTTGTAAAATATTTGAAATCTTAATCTTAATTAGTTTTTGTCACATTTAATCAGTAACAGGCTACTGGACAAAAATCTGTTTTTGTAACTAAAGGTCTTTCAGTGACTGACGCTGGTGCCATACTGTTGAAATACGATTTAGAAGCCTTTGAAGGAAAACAAGATGCAATAGAAGAATTATGTGATCTATCTGTGTTTGGGTGTTGTATCATATAGTACGTATGTATTTACAAAAAGTATTTTATCCGTAATCTAGTTCCCATATTACAAGCTATGCTTAGTTTGGGGCTAGATGGCGCTGTGTAAAATTAATGTCCTGTAATATTTATATTTATTTATTTATATTTATCTAAGACTTTTGACAAATACACTTTGGTATCCAGAATCAGGTAATAAGCCTCATGTATAAGTAAGATTCAAAACGTGGAAATTAGCGGTAGAGGATCTTCGAAAACATCCACTAACATAGGAGTACCACAAGGATCGATCCTAGTGCCTTTTCTGTTTCTACTGTACATCAATAATCTACCTTATTGTGTAGGGGACCTATGCGTTGTTGTATTACTTGCAGACGATACTTTATTGATATTTAGAGACGATATGGCTATAGATAAATTATGATTGTGTAAATCTCTAGCTGGAATTCTTGATTGGTTTACAGTAAATAACCGAGTTTTAAATGAGATTAAAACAAAATGCATCAGATTCCCCTTGCCAAATATTCAAGTCAACTATAATAATAATAAAATATACATATATCTTCAAATATAAAGCAAAATGCATGTTTTAGTTGATCCTAAGGTTAGTGATAATGCATTCTTTTAAAAGCTGAAAAAAGCTACTGACACAAAAACCGCCATAACAGCATATTTCTCATATGCTGACTCATGGTTAGCATATGGAATAACCCTCTGGGGCAATAGCGTCGATGCCCCAGACCTTTTCATCTTACAAAAAAAATGTATACGTTCAATCTCTCAAATAAAAAAACGAGACAGCTGTAGGCCTTATTTCTTAAAATATAATATTCTAACACTTACTGGAAAGTACATCTTAGAAATATGTAAATTTGTAAGAAAATACCCCCAATTCTTCCCTAAATTAGTAGACCAACCGCGACGTTATGAAACTAGACACAAATATAATTTAGTAATACCAAGCTCCAGGCTAAAAATGTTATCCACAGGCCCAAATGTTATGTCCATAAAAATATATAACGCGCTCCCAAAGACGATTAAAAGTATTGAGCAAAACAATAAATTCGAGAAAACACTGAAAAATTTATTACTGGAAAAATGCTATTACTGTCTTAAAGATTTCCTTGCTGACGAATCTTTAAAAAATATATCAATAAGTTAGTAAATTAGGCAATGTTATTAAAAATAAATATAGAATTATAATATTATGACGATATGTCCAAATAGATTGTTTATTATACTTATTTTAATTAAAACTTTTTGTGTGAAGCCCTCTCTTGACGTTGCAATACCCTAACAGGGTACATGTACAGTACTATGTAATATTATTAAGAACTATGTAACTAAGTACATGTAGCAATAAATGTATTGAGTATTGAGTATTAAAGCAAGCTATGGAGATGCAAACCTGGGACTGGGGTATAATACAGAGTCATATTCAATCCGTGTTGGTAGGTACCTCGCGAACGAAACCGCGGGGAAAAGCTAGCTTGACATGCTTATTAAGCATATATCCTCTAAAGACCCTACGCTCATGTGACATAAGAGATTTTCAAATAACATTACCTTCTGAAAAAAAACTTAAAAAACTTTTATTTTAGTAATATCTACTTTACTGGTCTTTTACAAACTTTCGCGATTAGAACACATTATTTTAATTCGAAAAACGGGTATTTACTGACTAACTGTCTGCCCGCGACCACGGCTGGTGCAACCCCGCCGAAACGTCGGGATAAATATAGGTAAGATACGGCGATAAATACCCGTTTTTCGAATCAAAATTATATACTCTACTAGCTTAACTTTTTTTAAAGTTTTCCTATGACTCTGACCAAGATTCAAAGTGTGTATTTTATGAGGATAGCTATCATATCGGGTACTTAACCCATATACCGCATGACGAGTAAGACAAGCCACGTGACTCGCCTATCCTTATCTCCTAGACAAGCTCCAAGAGCCGCGATACATACGAGTAGATAACGTAAATGCCCTTCGACAAAAGCGCCCTAGACCAATAGTTCCTTTAGATTTGTGCGTCTACGATTGGTCAATGGATGCGCATGCGACGCCCTTCGTCGGAGCGACAACGCCGCACGCTCCTGTCAAACAGGCCCTTTGGCGGCGGCGGCGGCGCGGCGGAGCGACAACGTCGCAACATGCTAAAAACCTACGTCGGTAAATTAAAACGTGGCGGGAAACGACCACTCCAACCCTGCCCGCGGATATCGTCAAAGCCGACCGAGGGAGCTGAAGGACGTAAGCTTACGTACCTATGGTGTTTTCTGACATATTTACTGCGATCATCAGTCCTGCAAAGCGTGGTGCTTATGGCAAAACCCAATTTTGGAGAAGGCTCTGTCCATCCAAATTGTATTTAATATTAACGCCGGGTCCGGGCGCCACTCGGGGGCACCCATCTCGCCCATCGTCGATATGGCATGCAACAGACATGCCCGGGCCAGTTTCATTCCAGGATTAGCGTTCTGGAACGCAGTTCGGTGTTACGGATTCCGTCCGTACGTTTGACACCTAAGATGTTGCGTTCCATTCCATCGCACGCTGACAAACTTTAAGCTTGGACTGAGACTTGGTCAAAGACCAGGTCTGTCAGAACGGGCAGGATGCATACTATACGTCTTTTAGTTTTCGCTAGAGGGATAGTAGTAGACATTCCATCAATATTTTTTATCATTTATCATTATTTTACTGCCCCCTGTGGTCTAGTGGTTTGTCTACCAGTGTAAGATCTAGAAGTCCCATATATAATTATATATATATCCCATATACAAGGGAGTACAATATTGTGCTGTTTTGGTTGGTGGTAGGACTTGTTTAAGTCCACCTGGCTAGCTTCCACCATCTTTACTAATTTAGTCGTCATAACAACAATTCTAAATTGTTGTGTTCCTTTTAGAGGTAAGATACCCTGTTCCTCAGACAGTTGAGGATTCCGGGTGGAGAGTGCTTCCACCTACGGCCTTATCAAAACTTAAAACCAGATGATGTGATGGCCGAGCGCTTCCCCGTCGTATCTACTACGTAGTAGTACCTACTACTACGAGGCTACTAAGCGAGCTTTCTGGCGGGAACCCATCCCAGATACCAGAAAGCTCGTTGAAATCTTTTGTATGCTACGAGGGTCCGGCGTAGCATCGTAGCACGCTCTACGAAGCTCAATGACAAAATACAATATTTTTGTGGAGAAAACAGGGGGAAGGATGGGGGAATATGAGCCATATTGAAGAAGAGAAGGAAAGCTCACCTACCCCATGGTGAAATTTCGCTTTTCGCTTCGACCTCTTTTAGGAATTTTGAGTCTCTTAGCGCAAGTGTCTTTTCGTGTAAATGTCCATCGTTTATGTTTCTCTCGCGCATATGTCTTTCGCGCAAATGTACCAGACCCGTTACTTGCTAGGGTTAATAATCCTCAGTAGTTTCCGGGCACTACGCCAGATCGACAATGAGCCATCTATGTCAGTGGCACGGTGACATTACCAATCGTGATTTTTCAGCTGACGCCTCGTTTTTAGGTCAATGGCCGGTTATTTCGGCGTTTACTTACACTTTCAATTAACGTAAACAATTTATCAACATTCATCCACATTTATAAATAAATCATTTTTATTCATGTATGTATGTATTTTATTCATTTAATGAAGGCTACTCTCATGTATGTATTTTATCTGATTACAGTTAACGCACAGTCCAAACCAGAGGTTCTAGAGACTTTACATTATCAGGGTAACTTTCTTTCGTAGTTTAGGGGTACACTGACAAAATATTTTAAAAAATCCCGGGAAAGCATTCCCGGGCATTTTACTAGTATAATGTAACATCTCTTCTTCTTCTTCCCACTAAGGACCTTTTATTATTTTTGTCTATGAGTTTGACCACCTCACAGCTTACTAGATATAAACCAGTAAATATATGTATATATGGAGTACGTTTGTCTGAAAGTTATTTGCACCTCTTATTTTTGACAATTACCTCTAAAATAAAGAAATCTCTATTAAGGTCTACTGCTGGACAGAGCCTCCTCCAAAATTGGTGGTCTTTGCCATTATATCTACTTGGATATGAAATCGCAAAAAAGGAGTGAGATAATACGTAGAAGAAAGCTGCCCTTAAATGATAGCTAAATTTAAAAAACCTTTATTGATCTTAAAATGATAACAATCATTTTATTATGAGTCCAATGATAGTGAGTTACGCTGTACAGACTGAATATTTCATGACGATTAGCATTTTAAATATATTTGGACTTCGTGTATACCTAGAGTGAGTGTAACGCTCACTGTCTATGGTTTCATCACGATTTGTACGTTACTCATGAGTCATATTCAAATTAAATTCGTCATAGGTCATAGCCTAGATATCACATACAGGATGGTGCATTTTAACTGGATACGAAAGCACTATCTAAACAAATGATATTTTTGAATCAGTCAGTCTGTCACTCGCGCCAAGCTATTTCATGTAGTATTGCGATAACATTGATGAGAGAAAATGAAAGCTACGTTCCGAGAAGAGTGTTGAATATCAGTATCACCGATATAGTTCTGTGGTGCCAGACTTTCGGAAAACTGGAAATCAGACTATTTTATGCAAACAGCAATTACCTAGTAATTTAAGTTCTATTTACAATACAATACAAAGTCTTTATTGAGCTCCAAAAGTAAGTAAATTATGTATTTACTAATTATATAATAGTTAATAATGCGCAATGTCTTATCGCTAAAATCTCTTCCAGACGAACGTTGTAAAGCCCACAATAAAATATTTGAACTTGGAATCTAGCACAAAATAATAATAATTAATAAATATATGATAATATGAATAGCGAACAAGATCTCGAGTAAAGTTGGGGAATGTATGAATGTATGTGGCAATGTTTGTGAAGAAACACTCTTCAATAATCCAATTTTGATGAAATTGCAAATGTAAGGAAATAACATCAATAGAAATTGATTGAAACTGATTGCGCAGGAGATTTTTATAAGTGGGGTAGTTTTTGAGATATTGGGATGCAAAAAAATAGACTATTACGCCCATATCTTGTATTGAATGAATTTCGGCTGCACAATAAAAAAATATGCGTTTTACTTTTTAATAGTGGCTTTTGTAACTAAGGGCGCGTTAAGAGGGTAAGTAAAGCGCTTGGAATGTCTTGTATGATATACTGTTAAAGGGGGTTCACATCACATTTAACTTCATTTATTTGCTAAAATAACCCCTACAACAATCCTTGAAAAGCCCAATAAAGGGTTGCAAAAGGGGTAAATAGGTTGAAGTCTTGAAAATGTGTGAAAACGTGAAATATCATAAGAAATGTCTAGCCGCCTAGTGCCTAGTCTTCGGATTTCAAAATTAGTTTCTTTTTGCCCTTTTAAGGGGGGGTCTTTTTAAGATGAAGGGGCACCTTCATCTCTTCTCATTCTCTCGGAATCTCATTAAAACCGGTTTATTTAATTTTGGTTATTCACTCAATAGGGTTACCAAACTAAGGGTGTCGATAAAATCTAAGAATTACTTTTGGGATGTAATACAAGGACATGTCACGCATGCATGACTGCGCAGATCCCACATCGACAGCTCATTGTTATTGAAGAACTCCTCCAAAACATTTCCTCCAAACGTGTAGAATTGGCCATAATCACCACGCTTGGCACAAATTGGTGCTCACATTTAATTTTGTTTACACACAGAAAAAGGCTACTGCCTTTTTGGTTGACTTTACAACATCCGTGAGCTGGAGGGGTAGATTTTTAAATCACGACTACTAAGGCAACGGTTTCGAGAGCACTTTTCAAAAATACATCAATCTTTTCCTGTTTGTAAAGGGTGACATATTCTCATATTGTTTTCACCCTACCCGCTATGATAAGCACAGTCGGATATTTGTTATTTTGCTCTCATTCTGTTTTGGTATAGAATGAGAAAGAGCCTCGAAAACTCCGATGAATAAAGAGAGTTTGATAAAAAGAGTGCTGAAGTAAGTAAGGTGTAATGAAAGCACACTAGTATTTCACATTCCAACACAATACGCTTATGCATACATAGATAACAAGAAATTATACATACCTATTTCATTAGCATAATACAATAGCTAATTATAGTTATCTATAGGCCGTTTGTAACCTGGTAGCTTAAAATAATTAATAAACATATGCAATTTAAGATGCTGATGATGAAAATGAGGAGATGGATGATAGAGAATGCTATCAGCATTATCTACTTGTATCTACTACCAAACTTGTAAACGTAGAGAGAGACTTTGCAACGCGTGTGTGATACCGTCAGATCATTCCATAGCCGAGTAGCTGCTACTATAAATGAACTGCCCTAGAAAGTGGAAGAATATTTGGGGTTATTTAATTGGCGGGTATTGGAAGAACGTAACGATAAAGAGTGAGAGACGTGAAGGAATTGAAAATGTTCCTTTAGGTAACAGGAGTAGAAGGAATAAATGGAGACACAGAATATGAGTATGCCGGCGAAGATGGGTGGGTAACAATTTAAGATTACGGCGATAGGTTCTTTGAAACATGATCATATTTACGCAATCCAAAATTGAATCGGATGGAAACATTTTGGAGCCGGTCAAGTTTACTGAGCTAGTCTTGAGTGAGATCCGGATAGATAACGTCTTCATAATCAAGTAAGTATAGGGATTGTGCGAGCGCAATTTTAGTGCAAGTTAGAATTATGCAAACTTCTGAGAGAAGCAGCCGCAGCAATAGGCTTTCGGCTAACTTCAGCTAGTTCAGGTGAGATCCTATCAACAGCTATACCTACCTAAATCTCTTATACTATGAAGTCGTAAAATATCTGTCTATTGCTTGCTGTACTATTTTAACTGTAATCAAGGGGATGGATGCCGTCCATACCCTGGTTAAAGTTCTGAATAATTAAAAAAAAAAAACTCTCGCCGGCTACGACACCGATAGTGGCGCCGCGTGTTGCAATCTTTATGTTTATGCATTCGTCATTAATGTCAAATTTGACATTTCTCAACCGAATCCTCAAGTAGTTCTTGGCCGCGATTTTGCTTGTTAAGCTCAAAAACATTGCAGTACGTAGGTAGGTTGGGTACATTTTTATTAAAAGATTTCTGGCTCTTCTGGTTTTAATTTAAAAGCTTTGTGAAAAAAAAACAAGTTCAACATATTTGTCGCTAATCGACAAATATGTTGAACTTGTTTTTTTTTCACCCTACAATACAATCCTTAGGTTCTAGAATAGAAGAAATATTATAATATTATCTATTAATAACATTATTTCAGATACATTTGGATTACGAACAGATGTTACTTTACATAATCTATGGTCCATAGAAATCTTAGATACACCATATCTATGATATTCCTAGTCTCATACATAGACATTAATTTCACACAGTGCTATTTGAGTCAATACTCTGCGAAATTTCAGTTAAATCCGATATTTTTGTCGTGTAGGAGGAACAAACATCCAAACATCCATTTTCATTTTTATAAGTAGTCAGTTAAAGCCCGCGGTAATGTGGAACTTGATGAATCACTGACACAAATACACATTTTAAAATATGTTAAAATATTTTTTTCCATACATTAAATTTTGCGTAATATGTCAAACTGTTATGTCACTCCTCCTTTACTCTAGCTACCCCAGACATAGAACTCAGAAAGTGGCTACAACGGTCACGGTTGGTAAGTTCTGCCTTCTGTGCTGGTTATCGGGTCATGAAGTGAGCTTCCCACCCCAGCAAGCAGTGGCCCTCCCGCGCATCGAGGGAACAGCCCAAGTCGTAGGCTACCCAAACAATTGGCTGTGATTTGGTGTGCCGATGATTGAACAGGAGCGACCTTTAAGGTACATGTTGGTTGGTTAGCGACCATAACCAGATGTACCTTAACAGCTCCTACCACTACCAGTGTTCGAGTAAACCGATTTAGATAAAAAAAAATGTGGTGCAATCCTGCATTGGATACGCTTCTGGTACTGTTCGTGATCATTTGAGTTACCTAAAGACCGTTTGCAATGGTCCTCAGGTAGCCTGACTGCTTCTCATTTTTTTATTGTATGACGGGGAAGTGGCTTCAGCTCACCTGGTTTTAAGTTATGATAAGGCCGAAGGGGGAAGCGCACTTCATCTGGAATTCTCAAATGTCTAAGGAACTGGCTATCTTACCTCTGATTGTTATGACAATCAGAGGTAAGATATGACAGACTCAGGTATCATGGTGGTAGGCTTATATGGTAGACGTATTATTTAAACAATGTACTACCACCAACCAAACCATGCACAACATTGTACTACCCTGGGAATCGATCCCGAGACCTCTGAATCTGACACCAGTGGGCGAACCACAGGCGGTCAAAGATCAAAGTTCAAAGGTCAAAAGTTAGTATAGTTGACTATACACTACAGGACTCGTCGATCCCACCGGTAGTCGAACCTTAGCAAATACAGCCTGCACACTTCAGCCTGTTAGCCCTTCGAGCTGTCGATAACCTTGGTTCTCTGTTGGCAAACCTCATACACAATCATTGTTATTGTGCCTGTGTATTCATAAATGTAATTAAGATACATATAAAACAAATTGTCATAAACTAATTAGCGTACAGCGAACTGATGGTAAGTCAGGAATCACAGCGCCGCGAGTGAATGACCTAGGTCTGTGCACGTCACGTGACCTTGTGTGTCTTTCACACTGCTGCCATGCCATTACCGGCTATGCATGTACTATCATACACATTATTCTTCAAGAGGAACAACATATGCTACTTTCATTCGGGTAGGTTAAGTAAGGACAATTATACCTCTCGGGTGTAAAGACTATAATGCCTTTTAGGTGAAAACACTTTTACGCCTATTGCATGTTATGACAGTTGCTTATAGAACAATAACTATGCCTCTTGGGTATAAAGAAAATTATGCCACTTGGGTGTAAAGACAATTATGCCTCTTGGATGTTAAGACAATTGTTGAGCCTCTTGTGTGTAAAGTACATTATGTCTCTTGAGTGTAACAACATTTATGGCCGTGACTATACGTACTGAACGTACGTAATCATAATAATGGAGGCGGAATGTGTGTCAAACTGAAATATAGGTGAAGTATGGCTTCACTATGAAATGTATGAAGTCTAAATAGTAGTTAGGTATCATACCCTACTGGGTACTGGGAGCTTCTGCTTGTGGCTTCGCCCGCGTAGTACCCGGGTAAAAATATTTATGTCAAGCTGTCTAAGCTGAAGAGCGTTACTATGAAGTAGACATACATTCATACTATAATATCGAAAAACAGAACCTTGCTTCTAAGGAAATTGGGTAAAAAGATACCTACTCTTTATTTGAATTACAGTAAAAAAAAACACATGAATTATTTTTTTTGCTGTTATGGCACTCAACTCTATTACCTACTTACTTATGTTATTTCCTGTTTTTTGTTTCTTTCCATGGTTTCTTACTTCTTACGATTTTATGTTTATTGTTATTGGTTATTTAAGCTTTTATTTGTGTATATTTCGGTTTTTTAAATATTGTGCGCTAATAGTGAATAAATAAAATTCTGATTTAATATGAATAAATTGAGCAAAATTTTTGCAGCTAAGCGGCTGAACGGTCTTTCATGAAATTAGGTAGATATGGATATAGTGTCTGTAGTGTCTAATTAATGAAATTTTATGTTTAAAAAGATAACATAAATATAAATTGATTGTCATTTTTAAAAAAAGAGTTAGTTTTTGTCCACTACTAACCTGAAGAAGGGTAGCAGCTTTCTTCTGCGTTTTATCTACACATTTACTGCGATCTCCAATCCGTTTGCCTAGCATGGTGAACCTCACCAGCTTTGGAGGAGGCTATGTCCAGCAGTGGACACTAATGGGCTGATATGGGCTAGTTTTTGAGATATTGGGGCAAAAAAAAATACAATATTTCTTAAATGTCTTTTGAAACGATCAATTCAACATTTTAAATATGCATACTCATCAAACAGTTTAAGTCTTTTTGTGCTGTGAAAAGGGGGTTTTAAGTGAGACAATATTCATGTCTTGTGGGGTGTCACTTGAAAGAGTATCGACTGCATTTCAAATAGAGTTATTTTACTTTTCAATAGCGGTGGTTTTTGAAACAAGGGAAAAACGCTTGGTAGTTATTGTAGGATGTAATGTTAAAGGGGGTGGACTTCACTATTCACTATTTGGTTTTTCATTTGCTGAAACCACCCTGTATTGACATTGAGGGTTGCAATATAGTCTTGTGATATGTCATATGACAGGGTATAGATAGACAGCAGATTTAGAACTGAGTTTATTCTTATCCTTAATAAGGGTGGTTTTCAAGATAAAGGATTGCAATGGAAAATCATCAGGTCTTGAATGATTGTAAGTGACAAGCCTCATAGCTCAGTTGGTAGTAACTCTTCCTTCTGCGATGTAGGTTGAGGGTTTGATTCCCACCCAGGACAAACATTTGTGTGATGAATAAAGATATTTGTTCAGTGTTTGGGTGTTGTATTGTATGGTAATTAATATCCTGTAGTATTTATTATACTATTATAAGTGTTTTTTAATTATTATCTTTAATTTATTTATCAAACCATCACGCTTGTTATCTATCTATCTATACTAATAATAAGCCAGAAAAAGCTGTGTCTGTAAATATAATATTTAAAAAAAAAACGATGCTACCTACTCAAAACACGCAGCTGAGTAAGAGCGCCTTCAAATTTGCCGCGAAATGCCGCGCGGTCGCAGCGCGTCTGCAGCGCTGCGACCGCGCTGCCGCCGTCGCTAGGTTTGACAATGTTCGTGTTGTACATTTAGTATCACGATGGACTCCAACTAAGAAACACTGCTCCTTGTATTAATATTAAAAATTAAAAGGATTTGGAATAAAAAAACGTCTGTTTGTGAAAATTTCAATAAATATATTACATATTTCTTCCTACGCCTTTTTCCTTTTGATTTTATTACTGTTCTTGTCGGAGCTAATTAATTATGCAATATATCATGTACACATATATTATGTATTTAATGATTTTATTTTATTTATTATTATCATTTTTTATTGTAACTATGTATAAGTAAGTATATATTAAGTATTAGTAATAAATTATTATATAATTTTATTTATTAGTACTTTTATTTATTAGTGCAATAAAAAACTATTTTCTATCTATCTATCGGACCTTGAATATAGCTGGATGACTCTCAACCTCATCGATAAATTCTTCAACCTGATTTTCATTCATGTTTAGAACTGTTAGACTTGTGCAAAAACTACGTGTTCACCGTCACTAGTCGATCGATGAACTGATGAGCGGCCGTGGCGCGGTTGTAGCGCTGCAATCGCACGTTTTTTATCTATATACATTTACAAAGTAGCGCAGCCGCAGCGCTGCCGACGCGCTGCCTCCGCTCGGCACTTTGCGGTAAATTTGAAGGCGCCCTAAAAATACAATTTTTAGATTTTTTGCCTGTTCGTCTGTTTTTTGTGCACGCGTATTTCCGGAACGGCTTATCCGATTTGGATGTGGTTTTCGATGATGTGTTGTGTATGGCTTAGGGCAGGTTCTGAAGATTTTTTTGAAAAACTAAAAAATACCGGAACTTCACGGTATTCTGCTGAAGGTAGTTTTACCTTTGTGTTGTAATATTATGTTGTATCATCATCATCAAAATCGTAACTGAAAAAAAGTTTCTCATAATCACTATAGTGGGCAGGCGGGTGTGGTGAGACATACTGATCGTTTAGTTCCTAGATATATACTACTCCGCATCTCCTGGTCGCCTTTTACGACATTTAAGATGGCATAATCCCATACGCCTGCCATTATCTCATCTCATTTCATTGCTTCTGCATCGCGTTTGCCTTATATTATAGGTGGTGCTACTGATTCTGTAGGCAAAAGCATGTAAAACATATATTTTACTAGATCATGCACTGGCCTTGCTCTGAACAGAACGACGGTCATTGCCACTACGATACGTGTAAATGTAGGTACTAGAGATAGTATGAGATTTTTTTTTCTGTCGTTGTTTTCAGGTTTTCGTGTCATAATCATAGTTCGAAGAAGTACCACTGCATGTCATGGGCCACGTTTGGCTAGCGATTCGGTAATCGCAGTGTTGGTATATATAGTAGGTGATCCTCATAAGATCCACGCTCTGAGTAGTGATCAGAGGTGAATCCTCGAGGGTGAAGAAATGAATCTATTTATTTGTATGTTATTTTATTTAATACATAAGTGAATATAACTGCTTTACCAGATGCCCAACAAGAGTAATGGGGGATTTGGCATTGCCACTATCCTTGGCAGGTGAGACGGTGATCTCAGTATCGGTGTTAGGTTAGGTAGGTAGGTAGGTAGGTACTAAGAACAAAAAAAAGATGCTGCCCATCTCCTGGTGAAATCCCTTGGTCGAATCTAATGACATCCAGGAATGGTTAGCAGAGGGACCCATGATAACTAGAAACCTTTTACTCTAATATAAATGCTTGCATTAGAAATGAACGACATCAGTGATGTAACATCAAACTACGTAGGTGGTACGTCTTTCTAAAGGGTAAGTAGAATAGATCAAAGCTTATTTCTTGGTGATTTATATTTTCTGTGCAAGTGATACTGCAGGAGTACAGCTAATTTCCGGGCCATTGGTTTTCTAATATTACTTTTGATTCCTTGCATGTGAACGTGTAGGACGTTGATATCGCGCGTATACGTAATCATTTTAATAGAAGCCTATACATAAATAAAAACTTAAAAACATCATCATCAACATCATCACTCAAAACCGTGTTCTGAAGTAATAACCAGGCAAACCATATCAAGCGAGTCAGTAATAATTACTGACAGATACCTACCAACACTACAATTATTGTAGTGTTGGTATCTCTATGACAACCGTGGGAGGCAGATTTTGTGTACCATGCTCTTGACCTCTAGATGTGCACAGACAAGGGTAAGGTCTACGATGGAGTGGACCTACCCTGATAACCTACCTACTTGAGTGTGTGCTGCCACTTATCTCTCAACTCTCAAGTCTCAACGAGTGTGACTGGGGGATTTGCTATAACCATCACGCTCGACAGGCGAGTTAATGATGGCAGTATTTATGTTTAGTACTAAAGAGTATGTTGCCCATCTCCGAACAAGAGTAATAAGGGAATTTGCCACTATAACCACGCTTGACAGGTGACTTGGTGATCACTGTATTGGAGTCAGGTAGGTTCTTAGATGGATAGAAGCTACTGCCGGCCCGTCGCCTGCTCAAATCCCTTAATTAGAAGAATCTAATAACATCCGCGGGCGAATCAATAAGTCTCTCTCCTAGGGACTTAAATATAGTCTTTACCGCAATGCTCGGCAGCATTGCGGTAAAGACTATATTTAAGTCGAACTAGAAACTTTGCATTGGGTAGGTAATATTTAATGTCAGTGAAATCTCACTTCGTTTTTCTGTGGGGTAGGCAGGAGAGATCCAAGTTTTTATGGAAAACATGTATTTACGGCGTCCTATGTTATGTGCACGTAAAACTGCACTGGTAAGCTATTATGAAATAAAACTGGACTATTTATATAGGTACGTGTATTTTTTTCTCTCAATAGTGTTTCGAAGGTGTGGTGAAGGTGAAGGTGTGTGTGAAGGGTGCCGATATGATCCAAGAATGATTTTCGGGATGTCATGCAAGGGGTTGGATTGCGCACACACATTATTATCCACCACAAAGTGGAAATAAATTCCTCTAAATTTGTATGGTTTAGTCATAATCTCCACGGATGGCAGACAGATTAGTGTTCACAGTTAAAGTATAGTTAAAACACAGAAGATAGCTGCTGCCATTTTAGTGAAGACCCTTGGTTGACTTTTAAAACATCCGTGGGCAGAAGGGGTACATTTTAGAACCAAGACTAATAAGGCGACGGTTCGCACATTAGACATCAACCTTTTCATTTTAGTTAGGGGTGACTTATTTACTTATGGTATTCTGCTGCTCGGTTATAGCAATAACGCACCGGCTTACAAATGTTGCAGTCGGGTTCTGGGTTTTTTCAACTTTCATGAAGCTCCACAGGTTGTTAAAACGAGATGGCTCATACCGAAAAGACAGTCCACTTAGAAAATAAATATATTGTTTCTATATACATTTAAATTATATATAATATTAAATAAAAAAACTTGTGATTATTTTTTTTCTAAATAAACAAATATTTTTATGTAAGAACCCTATGCTCATTATTTTTTTTAGTCTAAAATTAAGACTAGTTTGTATCGTATACAAACTACTTTTTTAGTACTTTCTTTGTGATAGGTCCTCCTCATAAAGTTTACTGTAGGTATTTTATGTATTTTGGAGCGTTCACTAAATAGCTAGGAAACAGAAATAGAATCAGAAACATATACTTGATATGTTTGCTAATAATTAATGAATGTCCTGTTACATTTTTTTTTACCTATGGTACTAAAGTGAACAAAATGAATTAGGAGAAATAAATGCCATATAATTCTTGTAACAAAATATGCATTTAAAATCAACAATGGTTCCACAACAGTAGTAGTAAGTAAGTAATGCATTCCTTTCACTTCACATGTCAAAATGTAATGCATATGGCATGGCGGCAACGTCGCTTCAAATCAAATAGTCTGTGGGGGACGTCGCATCTCTCTTTCTAATCTATACAGCCATCTCTTTTCAATATGTCTATTTCTTTTTGTTTGGCTTTGTCTGAATTGCAGTGCTCGACCATTTGTTTTTAGAAAGGGAGATTTTTCTTCTTTTTTTATAGCAAGGGTGGTTATGGACGAGTTGTGTCAATTTTTTTTTACGTTTCAGTAAAGAGGGTGGTTCTTGTCAACATTTTAATTTTACAAAACTCCATTTACTTATTTAAGTTGTTCTGGGTAATGCCTATATCTGATTAATTTATTAAAATTATATTTTCTTTTTGTTTCAGGCATTCAACATTTTTCCTAAAGAATGGTGAGTGATGAGTGCATTTACGAGAGCCCTTTCCCTAGCCCTAGGAGATAGTTCACTTTCACTACTTTCTAACCGAATTCTCCCGTTTTGTATTACCAGTTATTGGTTGTTAAAAACTGGGGTATCTATTGTCATCATTATCATCAAAAACCTATATCAGTCCGCTACTGGGCATAGTTAAGTGTCTCCCGAGCTGCGTCACTGAGCCTAGTCTTCAGCTCTCCCCATCCAGTTTTTGTCAGAGACAAGTCATCGCTCCATCACCATCGTGTCGGTGGTCGTCCAACGGTTATTCGAGTCCTGGATTGGAGACCGCGGTCTCCAATCCAGGACTCGCTTACTCCAGCGATTGACAATTGTCCGCATCAAATTACACCCCAGGAAAAGACCAAACACAAAAGAATGCTCATAGGTTATACCTATGCACTAGAAACCCTGCCGATAGGATGTCTGGTTAGGACTGAGTACTAACTGTAAAACTATCAAACAAGAAATATAATTTTATGGCCATGTTTTTATAATATTAAGATATTAATTGAGTGAACAAAAAATGAAACTTGTTTGTATTTTTATTAAATACGACAGATTACGCCAATAAACCAGTAAAAACGTATAAATATCTATTTAATAAAAGTTGATTGTAAAACGATAAAGTTCAGATACTTAAAAAACGATCTAAATGGTAATATAACAAAATAAAAAGTAGTTGGGACTACGCCACAAATATGAAATTCATGAAAATGAAATATATTTTTAGAATTTTACGTATTTTATTTGATAAAAACACATTGTTTAATAGACAGCTCTACATTGACAACTACGCTCATATGAGAAACTTCCTGTTGTAAAACAATAGAAGATTGCAATTAAAAAAGTAACAAAGGACCGACATTTTCAATAGTTGAGAATCTAAACTATGCATTCCCGAGGCAATTTTAAGAAAACCTTTGTAATTTCCAAGAAAAAAAAAGTTTCTAAAATTAGAAAAAAAAAACCGGTTTTTAAACTGCAACAAAAATACAATCTAGACTTATGGACCAGCCAAACATCCCTGACAGATATTAAAACAGCTCTTTGTGAACCCATAACCATATAATTTTCGTCGAAAATCGAACTAAATCAGTGGAAAAGAGGTTGATTTAAAAAATACTGCTGTCGACCGGCGGCGCCCGCGCACCCGTCCCGTTATTTTTTGCAGATGGTGCGAAGATTCTTATATCTGTCTCACTCTCTCGCGGGCCGCCTCCTACTCCCACTAAGCAGGCGAGAGCGTACAGTGACCGTGATTTTTGATACTTTTATTTTTTTGCTTTTTTTAAGGAAATGCGGTGACACTTCCCCGGGAAGATAGGTATACGTTACAAATTTGTGGTCAAGAAAACAGCAAATCAAGCAAATCTCTTTGCTACTTTACAATTTATTGTTTTTTTTTAATAGGTTTGCCAAGCATTTGACCATCAATTAATTCACTTTAAAAACATGTAAAGAGTACGTTTGTTGCACTTGCACTAATTAGCTGGTCAGTTGGATAAACATAAGTATGTTAATAACGCATGTTTTCTATTCATTTTACTCGATTTTGTGTTGAACAATCATTTCATAACATTAAAACTTACAAGAACAACGATAGGAGCGCAAATGAAGTTGATTATAGTAGTATTAACGCGCCTTTCTTACAAACCTAGCGAAAAGAAAATCAGCTCGGTGTATGTGAATAAAATACTAACATCAGGTTTATGAAAATAGGTCAAGCATTTTTGCAAAAAAACATAGCTCAAATTCTAAGGCATTCGGGTAATAATACTGTAGCCTTGGTTGTTAGTACCGGTTTTATTATGTAGGTTACATTTTAGCTCTCTCAGTAATTAATGTCAGGAACAATCCATTGTGTGCTTCTTAAAATGCTATGCATGGGTAGTTGTAAATAATTTTACAACGCACCTACATCCATGTGCTTAAATTATAAGTGTTTGTATTATGTTTCCTTAGAAGGAAATAAGGTATAGGTACGATACTTTTTAGCTTGTGTTGTGGTTGTGACCTGACAAATTTCCTAATCATATATTTGGAATAAAAACATAAAATGTTGAAAAATACCTTTTTATACCAAAAATGACCAAAAACCTACAAGATTTTATTTAAAATCTTATAAGACCTCTTATGCACTATACTGGTATTGGATTATTTATGGTTTTCTCAAAAAATCTTCAAAAGAAATATCTCTTTCTTACTTGTGAGCTGTGTAACAACCTGCCAAACAATCAGGTTGTACGAGGCGCCGCTAAAGACCACTGTCATGGCTTTTCAATACGATTTAATAATCGTATTGAAAAGCCAATACGATTTAGTGATCGTATTGAAAAGCCATGACAGTGGCCTATAACGGCAGTCAAAAGTCAGAGACAAAATCAAATAAAAAAAAAATGATTATGACTCTGACTCTGACATCACGTTAAAGTGGGAGACAAAATGGCGACACTATTAACACAAGGTATTAATACTTTGTACTTATAATAAGTACTTAGTTGCTACTTGGATGCCTCACGATTTTTTTAGCGATGTTTATTGTTATAAAAAATATAGACCTTTTGTCCAGCATTGAGATGAAGTAAAAAAGGTGAATAATCAATTTATTTATCATCTTTTTCTATAAAAATTAAAACACATTATGAAAACTGTTATTTCAATCAGGAATTTGGTGTGCCATCGTTTCCCTCAATAAGTAGGTTTAGTATGCTATCATGTCATCCATAAACAGCTTGCTATAAATAACCACGCAGTAAGATCTTTTTGCTCGGCTAGACCTCTAATTGAACGTTTGCTATAAATAACCACGCTATATTTATACGAGCCGCTGTTGCCATGCGATGCTATCACTGTGCATTGCAGATTGTGCTGTAGCGACGCGAGAGCTTAATTCTTTATTGAGCAAAGTTGTACGTAAAATTATGTTTCTGTGGTAGATTTTGAATTGAAAAAAGATGGTATAAGTTTCGGTTTCAAAACATCATCATCATTACAGTAAAAAAAATAACATTAAAGATTTATCATAATTACCGCAGCTGACAAGCATATTTTATAATGATGCTAATAAAGATGATAAATAGATTGTGTCAATGGATGCTGTTTTAAAAACTTACAGACGTGAATGGAAGTAGAAAGAAGGTACATTTATGCTAACCAAATTGTGACAAGGTAAGGAAGGTGATGATAATTAATGTTGATGTCATCAATCAATCAATCTGAGTGTCAAAGTGTAATCAAACTAAGCGAGATATTAGGCATATTATCGTGGTACGGCTTGCTCCATCTTAGACCTCATCCTTGTCCAGGCAAGCTACGAGGTCAAGAGACATCCCATTGTGAACAAAAACATAATAAAGAAATAGCTTCTCAGCTCAAGCTTTAGATCCGTAAGAACCTTCTGTCTCTCGTTCCGAATTAACTATTTGTTGTAGTGTCGTCATTTAGCCATGTTGTCCTATTTTGAATTCAGATAAATAAGTATTATGTTGATTAAGTAATTGATAAGTATTGTCGATAACTTACTTTATTCCGCCCGATAACCATACATTCCAAAAGATTGATAGCGCTTGACAGTAAGCCCATTACATTAATTATGTCGATTCAGCGCATCATTGTTCCATTCATACTTAATTACTTTTTTGTCGTCGTTTCGTACTCGTTTTGTGGCTCGTAGGGTCGTAGGCCATGAGCAGGATGCTTCTAAGTCTTTTTTATTTAAAAAAAATGCCAACTCGATCTCGGTTGTAAGTGTTATAGTTTGGTAAGTGGGCCTGCTGAGTAACATTCATATTTAGGTAATATATTTTTAAAACAGCATTATTTTACGTTAGGAATTTTACAGGGAACCATGAAATTGAGGGAAAATTGCAGCAGCAATTAAAAACCACATCACCTCACCGTCTTCACAAAAAAACATCAAAGCTAAGAGCCAAAAAAACGCAAGTACCAAGAGAGCGCGTCGCGCTACATCGATCGAAATTCAAACGCGGAACAAAAAGTGGACCGCATCTCACTTCTCACTCGCACTCGCTCGCAGACGCGGCTTTAGAGGGAGACGGAAGACTTCGCCCGCGCCCACGGCAGCGTAGGCTGGTGCAATGAACCCGGCTACGAGTCTGAGCTGTCAAATTTACATCTATCTCCCTCTTGAACTGAAGGCGTTAGGTTCCAACGAAAATTTCATGCCGCTGTTTTTGAGTTTGCATAATTTTTGCCCCTCACAACTCACGACTGACATGGCGCGATTTTCGTTCGAATTCCGAAAAGTGTTAACTGTTCTTAAGTGACGTTCGGATTGTGTTTCCAGTGCTGTGTTTTAGGCCTAACCTAGAAATGGTGAGTCTAGTTTCTATGCCGAAATCTAGATTAATTACTTGCGTGTCGTGGCAAGGCCGCGACAGAGAGAAAAGATTTAACAGGTCGTGTCATCAGTTCGACCATGCGGTCATAACCACGGATGAAAATTCTTATTAGACCTCAATGTTCGGGACTGGTTCCTCAATATCCCGCGGGAATTTTCCCAAAATCCCTGCTTAGTGACACCCTACAGCACATCAAAATTAAGAAACCTACTCTCGAAAATTCAAAATAAGATTTTGACTTCGTTAATCAAAGGCCCCCGAATATGCTTCAGCAATGAGGTCGAAAATTTATTAAATCTCTATCATCATTATGTTATAATCATACTAATATAAATAGTCTGAATGACTATCTATCTGTGATTGAAGGATTAGATACCTACTCATAACCTACATATAAACCAAAGACATAAGGCACAACATTTACTTGGCTGGTGTCTTCCGTAAGGCTGTGTAGAAGTGCACATAAACGTTTGGGTAAATTCCCACGGGATGACGGTATCCCATTCCAGGAGATTTAGCTACTTGTAAGGAAAAGCCAACCCAAAAACTTCCTATGAGTAACAAGTCAATCCTGAAAGTCACCTCTCCACACCATCCTCCGTTCTTGTATGCACAGTATAATCAAAAAGTACCTTGCCTCTTATGTCGAAGCCCAGCATGTAGAAGTCTTCATAACATATTCATATTCTTGTGAGGAAATGTTAAATTTAAAATAAAATTAAATTTAGAGCCTCTTAGAGCATCATCCTTTTCACAATTTGATTTTCAATTATACTATAAAAACAAAACCTAACCAAGCTTTTAACAGAGAATATTTTTTTACATTAATATTAATTTATCCATTTTTTTTTACATTAGATACTAAAACGATAGATACACCAAAAATATTTTGTAGGTTAGAACGCATCGTGGTGAATACTCGGGCTTATGAAAATAAAGATTAAGAAGAAAAAAAAAATAATGACCCCTCTCCAAAACATGTTTACTTACCTTACAAAAAGTAAGTTATTCTTTTGACTGTACATACATCGACTCTTTCGATTTCAGATTTTAAAGCGGACCTCTATGTGAAAAGCTACCATTCATTATAATAACAACTAAATTGAAAACAATAAAATGGTTTCTTCTTTACACAAAATTTTCTTTTTTCTAGTAAGAAGGTTTGTAGGTATTATAAAAATGAAAGAAACACCAAACAACATTTTGTAGGTTAAAACGCTTCGTGGTAAAAGACTTGGGCTTTTGACTTTATAAATGTAGTTGGAATAAAATTGAATGACCTAGAAAACAGTATTTTTGATAATCTTACGAAAAGTAAGATTATTATTTTGACAGCTCGAGTCGATTACAGACCTTACACTTTAAAGCGGACCTCTATGTCAAAAAATACTATTGTTTATAAAAAAAAAGAGGTTTACCATTTGCAAAAACAAAATAGAAAAGCAAAAACTCAGACAACCAAATGCACAATAACTTTATAATGATGGTACTTTTTCAAAGCTAATTTTATTATTCTAAACTCATACAGTTGATAAAAACCTGTTCCTCACAAAGCTTTAGATCTTCTGTTCTGATACAAGCTGACACAAGTTGAGACGTGACCTACGTGGATCACGAACGACATGATCACAGGGTACTTGACCTTGCCACCATTTTAATTGCCATGAATAAAAAAACAATAAGACCGAAAACAAAGCCTACTGAACTCAGAAAGGACTTTTATCAATATAAACCAAACTATATTTAGTTAAATATAGTTATAAAATACCCACGATTTTATGCCTGCCAGATATTTATAATTTTATATATAATTTTATATGTATATAACTTAATTAACTGTAAACAAAACAACTAATTAAGTTTAAGTAATTATAAAAACACAATGTCTAAATTAACAAAAAACGTCACGACTTTTATTAAAAAATAGACAACAAAGTCCACAAAGTTTTTTTTGTAAGTATCTTATTTGCCCCAAGCGAGAGTACCTACCTCATTTCGAATACAAGTATTTTGATCACTACAAATACAATAAAAATCTTAGGAACATAACTAAGAAATGTTATAGAGTAAGTACCTTAACCGCCTCAGTGGTCTAGTGGTTCAACCCACCGATTTCAGATCCACCATCTTACCTAATTCTGTCGCCATAATAACTATTCTAAAATTGTTGTGTTCCGGCATTCAGAGGTACGATAGCCAGTTCCTCAGTTTGTTGAGGATTCCGGGTGAAGTGCGCCTCCAACTTCGGCCTTATCTTAACTTGTTACCAGGTGAGATGAAGGCCAAGCGCTTCCCCGTCGTACAATAAAAAAAAAACCTACAAAAAAAAGTAATGCCTAGGAATAATCCACTTATAATTTACAATACACTTGCTTCTATATCATTGAGGCATTTCTGTGTAAAAACGGTTTCTCCGAAATTACTATCATCAATATTGGTGGAGTTTGAAAGTAATGATAATCTTAAATTGATGAAGTCCTACCAAAATTCACTTAAATACGATTGTGATGTAGCAGGTAATCACAGCAAATGTACTGAACGGCTTTAGGCTGATTTTTCGGAGCCGGGAATAACTAATTGCAGCTACTTTTGTCGGTGTTCCACCATGCGGCTGAAGCCGCCGGCTAGCGCTAGTGTCTTGTATTGAGAAATGTATCGTCAACCGAACTAACTGACAATCATCACAGCACAAGCCAGAGAGTCCCAGTGGTTTATTTTTTTTGGGTTGCTGCCTTTTTGTGTAGGTGTGCACTAGACATCGATGCCCCATCGGGGCCCTGGTAACATGGATCCGTGTGTCACGAGGTCGACTCTCGCGCAGACTGCCGTGTCAATGGCTCGGGCGCGTGTCCACTGCTCTACGTCATTGCGCTAAAAAGTCAAGGTCGAACGGAATGACGTCATTTTACACGCTATGTTTACTAACCTACGTTGTATCGTGTTGAATATAGAGTACATTAACCAAGTATAGAAATTATTATAAGAAATAATAGAATCTGGTGTTCGCTCAGTAGTCGAATGTGAGAGATAACATGAGTCAAAAATCATCATCCCCATCCAAAACTCTCATCAAAATAATGATGAAAAAGTTATAACTTTTTAATATTAAACGACGGGGAAGTTCATCTCACCTAGTTCCACCTTCCACCTTATCATAACTCAAATAGAGTTATGATAAGGTGGATACGCGCTTCACCCGGAATCCTCAAGAGACTGAGATACTGGCAATCTTTCCTGTTAATGCCGGAACACAACAATTTAAAATTGTTGTTATGGCAAAAGACTTAGGTAAGATGATGGTATAGCTACCATCATTTTACCTAAGTCTTTTGCCAAAATATAAGTACTGTTTAAATACAATAGCGAAATAACTTTTTTTTTTTTAACATAAGTACATTCAGACTTGTGTAGCTGAGGGGGTGTGTGTGAGGTAATGGGTTATGGGGTGGGTGAGAGGGTGTAATAGTGTATGTGTGTGTGTAAGTGGGATAGTGTGTGCTTGTGTGTATTTTTAAGTCGTATACCTAACAAAGACATAAACTTCTTAGTAAACACAACTTATGGGTACTATAAAATGGGAGCCATAAGAACCTCAGTATTGGAGTATTGGGTAAATACTGAGGATAGCGTTCACTTTGTTATAAATGCAAGGTCCTAGATAGCATAAGAAGTTACTGGAGAGACTAGTGCGGAATAACTCAGTTGGACAAACTTTTCCTTTTGAAATAGGTGACACCATATGGATATCATTATCCATTTGAGTTCTTAACACTTATACTGCCCGCCTGTCAAGCATGGTGAAACACAAACACGAGGTCCACGGTGGAATGAGCTATCTCAGACATCAGCACTCTCTTTCGCACCGGTGGAACATGGCGAACCGGTTGCCTAAATACTTTAAAATTCCCGTTGACACATTTTGTACACGTTAATGTATTCCTACAAAAAATACTTTTTTGTAGGAAATGGGAGTTATGGGGGTTTGCCATATATCACCAATTCACTGCAGTTGGCTTTTCGGGCTGTGATGACGATGATGTATCATTGCCATCAGTTTGGTAGGGCCTCAGCTGGTAAAACCCCAGCAGGTTAAACCCTCGCAGCACAGAAATAGTCAATTAAATCATAGGTGATGAATACACCATGAACTGCTCTTAAAAATGATGTTTAAGCAAACGTTTATCGTGAGCGAGTGGAGACGCGCCGCGTAGCGCGGTAGCCGGGGACCGGTCTCGTGATTCACGGGTGGGGAACACGATGGCGCGAGTCCGCAGCCACAGCGAGGGTCCCGTACGCCATTTACAAACGTTATTTATAGTATTCAAAAACAAATAGACAACTACTGTTTCCCCTGCGAGGATTCGCACTACACAGAGCGTAGATTTAAAACCTCGACATATTTTGATCAAATGTCATCTTATTTCCTCACAATTTAAGATAGGTATATTTTTTGAATGAACTATATAGACTGAAAAAAAATAACACAATGAATTATTTTCTTTCTTTAAAAAAATGTATTACTTACCTTCTTTTTTTTATTGTACTACGAGAAAGTGCTTGGCCTTTATCCACCTTATATAGCATACGTATTAATGTTCAATGCGACCCTAAAGATCAGGGCCCCAATTCTACGATTCTAGATAACCAAGAGGCACCTATAGTAGCAATTTTGCGACGATACCATAGTTAAGCCCATAGTATAGTAGAATCGGGACCCTGAGCTTTATACAATATACTAAAAAGTACCTTCTATGGTACATCATTTACGAGTAGGTATGTAAACAGTCACAAGGTACTATTACTGACGAATTAGGGCTCTGAAACCCTAGGTTTCATCTACTTCATCAGTAGTAGTCAGATAGCTAAACTATCTGGTTAAGTTAGTATCTGTACTGGTAAGGTGGTAAATTAGATATAGTTACCTATCTACTTCTTGAAGGGGATAAAGTTTAAAGTATTTTTATCGAGGACTTGTGATTCAACATTGGCATCAATTTAATGTTATAGAAACGTTTTCGTACCTAACCCTAAAATCCGCAATTTTTTGCACTTTGATTTGAATAAAATATCTGCTACAGAAAAACAGGAACGCTCATATCTAAAAATTCATGAATGTGCAGAACTTTTGGCCATCATCCCGTGGGAAATTCCCTACACTTTATGAATGGTGTGTCCCTACACTACTAACGAAAGCTGCTTTGAAAATGACAGGGTCATGCAGACTTTCGATCGGCGTGAATGTTAGTCAATCAGTCACCTATTTAGTTAATAAGGGTTTCGTAGATCGATTGGATAAAACTGAAAGCTAAGTCAACTTTCTGTTACAAACACTTTTCAAATATAGAAAACGGGTGTCCTAGGTTGTTAGGATACGCTAGCGGCTACGCTTGTCGCACACCAACACTTTCACAGGGGTTACATGCAGAACTAGTTGAAACTAATCAACCGGAGTTTCGATTGGATATGAAATGTAATAAATATAAGTAGTAGCCGGCATAGCGACCACGCGGTTCTCGGTCAGTTACCACTAGCGCAGTTATACAGGTATTCAAAGTGGTTTCAATGCTGAAGTTTAATGCACAAAAAAAACAAGTGTCCGTATTTATTAAGTTAAATGTTTCTTGTACCGGTGTGCGAAGAACTGTCCCCTCATCCCCCCTTCTTCCATCAGCTATATGGGGGTTCAAATAAAAAATATTATCACAAATATTTACACAAAGCTATCTGAGCAAAGCTTGTAATATTGGAATTGTTTAACGGAGAACATGAATTATTAATACTTTGACTAGCTTCTGTTCGCGGCTTCGCCCGTGTGGTACCCGAATAAAAAGTAGTGTATTATGTTTTTCTAGTCCAGTACAACGTTTGTAGAAAATTTCAGCTCAATCTGTTTTGTAGTTTTTGCGTGAAGGAGAAACAAAGGACAAATACGTTTGCGATGTTTGAAATGTCACTCCCACCTCACAGGTAACTACTGGCTTATGGGATATAAAGCCTATTTGTTATTGTATGCTATTAAACCCAATTTCAACCAAATTCGTTGAGCAATTGGAGGTATATAATTGAGTGAAAACATATTAAAATGTTTGGTAAGCCAACGGGAGCTCTATCTACACTTTTCCATCCAATTTCCATCTCACGGGATCGGGGTCCACTAGGTCTAATTCATGGGACAAAAAGAAGCATAATATGTGTTAATCCAGGGTATAAAATATCTTTGTACCAAATTTCATCAAAATCCGTTCAGCCGTTTTAGCGTGAAGGAGCGCCAAACAAACATATATTATACACACACACAAACTTATGCTTTTATAACATCAGTCAGACTTTTGTAAATAGTACATGTACCTATGTATGTATCCGTATTTCAAGAAAAATACTTTTTGATTTATAGCATTAGCTAATATAAATATCGACCCCTATTTAAAATCGTATGTTAGGAAGTATAGTAAAAATGTTTGTTTGGTTGCTAAGAAAACCAATATCGCAGAGAGAATATGTAATTCTAGCAATAAAATCAAATGTATCTGGAAAATAATAAAAGAAGAAACAGGGAAAGAGATTTCTCAAAATATATGTGATAAAATACATTGTGATACTAGTAAGAAGTTTATTTCTAACAAAGTTGACATTGCAAATTATTTTAATAATTATTTTTAAAATATCGCTAATGATTTGACATATAATTTAAGTTATTTAATTGAAAAGTCTATGATTTGTCTAAAACAATACACTCCAATACCTATCTCTACCTTTACTCTGAAACCAGTTAATATTACACGAGTCATTAAACTGATCAGAAGTAGGAAACCAAAAACGGTTTTTGGTAGATTACTCCTTATCTTCTAAAAAAAATAGAATGTGCTGGACCCCTGATGAACATAATAAATAAATGCATTGAAATTGGGTACTTTCCTAAACAAATGAAAATTGCAAAAGTTGTACCAATATATAAGAAAAGAAAAAAGTCACTTTGTAATAATTATCGATCGGTTTCTGTTCTCCCTAGTATAAGCAAAATCTTTGAAAAATATCTTGCTTATGAACTTATTACCTACATAGTCGAAAATGATTTATTAAATTGCAGACAATTCGGTTTTCCAGAAGAGGAAATCAACGAAACATGCTATCATCAAACTTATACAACATGTATTTTCAGGCCTGGAGAAGTCACAAAAAACTTACGGAGTATTTTGTGATCTTTCCAAAGCCTTTGACTGTGTATCGCATGACATTCTTCTAAAAAAGATGGAGTACTATGGAGTGCGAAATAATGAACTTAACATTTTTACATCATATCTATCTGATAGAGCACAAGTTACTGAGGTAAATAATTTTAGTTCAGATTTAAATAAAATACAACTAGGTGTTCCGCAAGGTTAGATACTAGGCCCTCTCTTATTTTTAATTTATGTTTTTTTTTATTGTACGACGAGGAAGCGCTTGGCCTTCATCACACCTGGTAACAAGTTGAGATAAAGCCGAAGATGGAGGCGCACTTCACCCGGAATCCTCAACAAACTGAGAAACTGGCTATCTTACCTCTGAATGCCAGAACACAACATTTTTTTTAAGAACTGTTATTATGACGACATATTTAGGTAAGATGGTGGTAGCTAGCCAGGCGGACTTAAACAAGATCCTGCCACCAACCAAACCAAGCACAATATATTGTACTCCCCATGGGGATCGAACCCGGGACCTCTGGATCTGAAATCGGTGGATTAAACCCCTAGACCACAGAGGCGGTTGTAAATGTAAATGACGTTTCGGTAGTCTGTAAGGATGTTGACATTATATTATTTGCTGACGACACTAGTTTAACTAAAGACTAGTTTAATTAAAGACAATTGTAGTGAATTTGTTAGTAAAAAATTTAAGGAAGTGATGCCTAGTCTTAAGGAATGGTTTTCAGTTAATAATTTACTACTCAATGTTGATAAAACACATGTGGTAAAATTTTGTTTAGGGGTATCTAACAAATCCCCACATCCACTAATTGAATGTGCCATAGATGAACTCTTTTTACCAAAATTGGATGGAATACAATTTTTAGGACTGTGGTTAGATACTAAGCTAACATGGGCAGTACATATAGAAGAGCTTAGCAAAAAACTGACCTCAGCAACCTATGCAATTAAAAAAATTAAGGAGTTAGGGGGAGAAAGGGCTGCAAGAGATGCTTACTTTGCATACTTCCACTCACTTATGAGTTACGGATTAATTTTTTGGGGCACTGCTGCAGAATCTAATCGGATATTTGTACTACAAAAGCGATCCATTATGTATATTTTAGGATTAAAATATAGGGACTACTATAGAGATATGTTTAAAAGGCTAAACATTTTGACCATGATAAATGAGTACATTTACTAAAATATTGTTTACATACGAGTAAATATGGATAGTGTTGTAACAAACTCAGAAGTTCATAGTTATGATACTAGAAATAAGGGAAATGTTGTAGTTCCTCGAACAAGACAAACAAATATATTAAAAAGCTTTCTTTGCTTGTCAATAAAATTGGATAATAAAATACCACCTGACACTAAGAATAAACCGGACATTAATTTTTTTAACGACATTATACTTAAAGTAATTAGTAAAAGTTATTATACAATTGACGAAGCTTTGGCCGACAAGTATATATTTTGTGATAATGGTTAGTATAACTAGTAAATTTGTTTAAAATTTAAGTGCTGTACTAAAGGATATTACCTATTCATTGATTTTATTCTTTGTTTTTGTTTTATTTATTTTTATGTATACTGTGCCTAGCCTACCTATTTTGTTTTATTTTTGACGTATCTAAGTGCATGTAATATGTTTAAAGAGGAAATAAATGACTATTGACTACCTATGTATGTACCTATTTACAAAAGTTAATTATGATACAATATAATGCTCAAATATAGATCAAATATATTTCTTGATCACACAAATATTTGTCCCGGGTGAGAATTGAACCCACAACGTACAGCGCAGAAGGCAGAGCCGACAGAGCTGGCTAGTTTAATTTGTAATTTTTTAATGAAATTTGTAAGGATTTCTAAATAACTCCTTTTTTAAACTATGCAGTTTTATTTATATAAGGAGTGCAATACAGTATTTTCATTCATCGTTGCTCTATCGATCGCGCACCCCTTTCTAAATACTTTTATCACTTTCTTTGGTATGGGGTGAGTCCCGGCGACCATTGGCCAACGACCCTCTGCAAAGGGTGGAAATAAATAGATTAAACCAATAGTCTTGTGAGGGTAGACAAAAAATCAATACTTTATTGTTACATGGGGTGCTTGTTATACACCCTCGGATAGCAATGGTGTTACGAATTCGATGATTTAATCTAATATTGAGTGTATAGTTACAGCGGGCCTGCACAGCACTACATTGACATTAATAAGCTTAAAGATCTCAGGATGTCTGGTTTGTATTAGGTATTTTACCACGAAGCTAGAAACAAGTACTAACATACGAAAAAAGTGTGCTTTCATTACATCTTACTCTGAGCACACGTTTTATCACTCTCTTTATATTGTGTTCGAGGCTCTCTTTCGTTGCCAACTCACATCCTATGCAAAGCTAGAATGAGAACGAAGCCCCATAACACCGACCGTACGTCGTCGGTGCTATAGTGCTTTGCAGGCAGAATATGATAAGTGAATTAGTTAGGTACGTACAAAGATTTACATCTATTTTTATATTTATACCCTTGTAGTCGTGCTTCAAAAATCTACCCCTCCAGCCTATGGATTTTGTAAAAGTCAACCAAGGGGTTTTACCAAATAGGCAACAGCTTCCTTCTGTTTGGAAGCAAAACTTTAACTGTGAACACCAATCTGTCTGCCAAGCGTGATGGGTATGACCAAACCTTACAGTTTTGGTGGAAATGCTTTCTACCCTATGGTGTAAAAATAATGGGCCGTTGATATTAGATATGCGCAGTCAAACCCCTTGCACATCTATATTTTAAGTAATGGATCAACACTCTTAACTTTAGCAACCCTTTTGAGAGTAAAAATAATATATCAATAAAAAGAGCTTTATTCCACCATACACAAAATTGATACTAATGCATATAATCACAAGAAGGTACGGTAAATAAATGTAACAATGTTAATTGAAATCAGAATGACAAGCAAAGGAACCCTTACCTCACTATCTTGTTAGACCAGATGATCACAAAATTTTAATTTACTTCTTGAATCTCAATCTGCTGTCTAAACCTTGTCAAAATATGACATTTCACATTTTATGACATATTTTTTTTTTTTATGACAAGGTTTGACGCCTCCATTTTATAGAAATAGCCCTTTGAAAAGTAAAATAACTTTGTTTGAAATGTTCAGTCGATGCTCTTTTAGATGATCGTTAGCATAGATCTTATTGTCTCACTGAACACCATATTTCTCAAAACTACCCTAGTTTAAAAAAAAACTTTTACCGAACAATGAGTATAAGTGTAATATCTGCATATTAAAAGTTTCGATTCGATCGGATAAACCATTCATTTAAAAGATTTAACCTACTTAACAAAAATCCCACACGATACTCGATTTCAATTTAACATATCTCTTGATAGTTTACATTTAATTGAAGTCGGATAACCCGTTCGAGAGTAATGCCGTCAAAAACATTGCCACATACATACATACATACTTGTCTATCCCAAGAGCTGGAGGAGGCCCGATTGATTCAGCCCCAAACTAAATAAAGCTTGGAATATAAGATTTTGTAAATACTTGCTTTACCATGGTAACGGTAACTATGTAACGTAGTTATTAGAGGATTATCAGATAGGGTAATCAGATTAATGTGTTACTTAAAAAAAATGGAAAATATTTTTCGCATGCAAACACAAACCATTATATTTTGATGTATTTGTGGTTATTGGGCATGGACATAGAGAGTACGGCATGGGGCACAATTTAGGCTACTTTGTATCCGGCTAGATATCACCCGGGCGACACCGCGGGCAATAGCTGCTAGTGCTAGATAAAATTCACTTGGTAACTATTTTTAGCATGTGCTAGGTTCAGATCTAGGTCAATGTCGCCCACCACAGAACACTAACAGCATTCTTACAAAGAGTGTTCATCGTTTTGTAAACAAACATAGTAAGAAAAACCAACCAAATGTGGACATGCATATTCTTGACTACTGCCCATACAAGACAGAACACTAAAATTACCTGAATACTTCCAATAATCTTTAAATTATTCTAAATACATCACAACTTGCTACCCTTGAAATTTGCTGTGTTAGGGGGTTGCACTAATTAAGTATATCAGGAAATTCCTACCAGTTTGCGGTAATTATAAGATTATGTCCGTAAGCGGGGCGGGGCGGGGTTGGTTCCCAAAATGCTTGCATTAGATCGGTCAACGAACTGAGGTAGTCGTGTGCTAAAACTTTACAGACGCTTCGTTACACGGACACGGCTGCGCTGTGTGGGTGAGGGATGCCAGCTAACGGATGGATGGCCAGTTCTGACAGATTTAACAAGCAGTTTTTTTTTATTGGTAGTCAAGCGTTTGACCACCAGCTTACATGTAAAACAAGTAAAGATGTGGCCTAAGATTTAGCACGCTTGCCTAAAAGGAACCCATTTACTCTGGACTTGAAGACTCTAAGATTGTACTCGTGCGGTAAAACAGACGAAGGCAAGGAATTCCATTCTTTACCCGTATTAATGATAAAGGTAGAGGCGAAACGATGTGTTCGGCACAATGGAAAATTTACAAGGTACGAGTTGTAGCCAGCCGTACGTCTGCTTGTCCGGTGGTGGAAAGGAGATGGAGGGATTAGGTCAAAGATATCGTGCGCACACTCGCGCAAGTGGAATTTATAGAACACAGACATCCTGGCAACCCGCCGTCTATGTTCTAGGCTCTGCAAATTGGACTTAACAAGCGAATCATCACCTTGAGCCTATCAGAACGACGCTCAATCGAATCCAGGGTTTCGAGCTGATAATTGGCTGGGCCATCCCAGAGATGAAAGCAGTACTCCATACAAGATCGGATCTGAGTTTTGTACAAACTTAAAAGCTGTCCCGGTGTGAAGTACTGCCGAACCTTAGTAAGAATACCCAGCTTCAAAGCAGCGAATTTGGCCTTAGACTCGATATGCGACCCAAAGTTAAATTTCGATGAAAGTTCAACGCCTAAAAGGGTCAAACTATCATTGAACTGGAGCAAAGTGCCGTTAAAAATAGGTACTGGATGAAACTTTTTTTTGCAGAGAACACACACACCCAAATTTTGGAAGCGTTAAGCCGTACAAGATTTGCGTCCCCCCATTCAGACACAAAGTTAAGCTTGAGTTTCAAACGCTCCACCATCTCCCTACGGAGGCTGAAAATTTCGTCCGCTCTAGCACGTGGACTGGAAAAATTTATATCAACAACTGTGCGTACCCATAGATACCGGGTATTAGCAAATCATTGATATGAAGCAGGAATAGAGTTGCTGATAGAACAGACCCTTGAGGTACCCCGGCATTGATAGCCAATAGATCAGACAAACAGCCACTAATGACTACTCGAATCGATCATTCCCTCAGGAAGTCTGTGATTCACAGTAAAAGGTTGGACGGTAATCCGTAGGTAAAAAGCTTGTTAATGAGACACTTGTGCCAAGCCCTATCAAAAGCCTTCAAAATGTCTAGGGAAAGTGCCATAGCTTTCCCGTATCTTTCGATGGCTTCACTCCAGATGTGCGTGGCATACGCTAGAAGAGCCCCTGTGGATCGTTTTCGGCGAAAGCCGTACTGACGATGGCTAAGGAGATCGTTACACTCTAGGTTAGTCTAGTTAGATCTTATTAAAAATTGTTTGCAGTTTCAAGTAATTTATTTTGGTTTTTTCCCTTTGCAAAAACTTAACATCAGCTCCCAGCGTCTGATCACTATGACAATGTTAATGTCAAAATTTCCACTATAGGTGCCTATTGATATTATATTGGCCATTCTGCAACGATACCATTGTCACAGAGAATCGATTGGCTTTGAAAATCGGGTCCCTGGCTCAATCTCCAAATTGGTATAATAGTTAAGTTGTCATTAATAAACCAAAACTCTTGATGGAAGCACCATGTCATTTACGTACTTACTTCGTGACTCGTCCATGTGTGAGCGCAGACGTGTAGAGACACGAGTTTTGTATGTGTGCGGTTATACATCATGTTCCTAATGTTATTAGAAGATCTAGACACTATTTAGAGTAACACTAGAATGCCAGGATTGGCATTCTAGTGTAAATGTCTTTACAAATTATTACCTGAATATAATCAAACATAAACAAAATCCGAAAAATAAACCCATGATCATAAAAAAAACCTGTATAGACTGTTTGTAACGGTGCTCAGGTAGTCTGAATGCTTCCATTGTAAATAGTTAGATTCAATTGAAACTGTAATTATTTATGTTTTAGTAAATGAACTAGGTATGAGTCTCAGTTTGGATTTTGTAATATACAAAGGCATTGCTGTATAGCCGCACGCACGCTGAAAAGCAATGCAAAATCGCCGGCCTAAATGATTGCCAGCCCTCGGGTCACGTGATCGTAGTTCTATAGAAATAACTAATTCACCATGAAATGAAGGAAAGGGAGGAAGAAAGGACTAATGCAGCCATTGTTCCCCATGGCATACAATGTCTATTCTATTCATACAAATTTAATGAAGTTGCGTGCAGCCATTCAGTCATGAAAATACCAAGAGAGTCTTACATCTAGCTGGATAAATCCATATTTCTCTCCAAACCTAATTATAAATTAGATAGGTAATTTAGTTTGGATGGATTGATCCAATAAGACTTTATATTCAAACTTAAATATAATGAAAACAAAAAAACTAGTTTTTTAAAAACTTATCTACTTATTTGACATTGAAAGTAAAGTAAAACGGGCCTGCTCCATATTGATTAATTCGAACAATTATCCACAAAATCCATGCTTACCTTCGTACGAAAAAATAATGTACACAACAATTTGTTGACACAGTATATAAGCAACATTGGACGGCCTTATCGCTAAAAGAGATTTATTCCAGGCAACCTAGCAAGAAAAGGGAAAGTTATAAAACGCTGTATAAGGTCAAATGTTAGTGTGCGTATAGTAAGAGTAAGAGTAAGTAGTGTGCGAGATGTGTGTGTGAGTCAGGGCTGCGATTATATTGTCCACTGAACAAAGAAATACGGATGAGGTTATTATGACGTTGTATTAGGTAAGTATTATGTATGATAGACCGTTTGATTGTCATGTCACAGAATATATGTCATGTGCTCGTCTGTTTCTCCGCACGAGTACAGTCTTGGAGTCTTCAAGTCCAGAGTGAACAGGTTCCTCTTAGACAAGCGTGCTCCAGGTCAGGCCTGCACATCGTCACTTGCCCATTTTGGCACATACATCCATTTATTTCTGTGTAAGTATCATACAGTCGTAGTTTTTGTAAACCTCCTTCATCTTCATCATCATAATCATCATCCGCTGAGGAGCTGACCAAAACCTTGTTAACTAGCTGACCGTTTAAATGAGAGCCATAAAATCGCAATCACAATCACAGTCACGTCTTTCAATATTTTATTTTAACACAATGAACCCGGTTCCCATCGTCAAAATCTCCGATCTAGTAAAAAAAAAAATCATTTTGACTATAGAAAAAAAGAATCAGGTAAGAATCGGCTTGATTACTTATAAGAAAATAAAACATAGTAATAAAGCAACTCATTTGCTTGTTGAAATTCTATAGGGATGCCTGCAGGTACACGTATACCTCCCTGAGCCTCCCTCCTGCTGTATACTGGAGGCACAGCAATGAGTAACCTAATTTTAGTAACAGTATAAGCCATAATCATAATCACAGGAAGCCATTATCTCCACGATTGGCCGGCTGGTATACTCGATCAGAGTAAAGGCATTAGAGGGAACAAGCCTCACAGCTCAGTTGGCAGTAGCTCTGCCTTCTGCGCTGTAGGTAGTGGGTTCGATTCCCACCCAGGGCAAACATTTGTGTGATTAATATTGATGTTTGTTCTGGTTTTGGGTGTTGTATTGTATGATAAGTCTTGATAAGTCTAACTCTTAAGTTTTTTTTTCATTGAATACTGGTCGGCTTACAAGAGCCTGTCCTTATTGTTTTTTTTTTTCAATCTGAATAAAAAGAAAGAAATAATCCGTTTAAATACTAACTGATAATAAATAAATATTACAGGACATTAATTTCACACAGCGCCATTTAGTCCCTTACTAAACAAAGCTTGTAATATCGGAACTTGATTACGAAAATAATGCTTACATTATACTTTTTTTGTTGTAAATACATAATTTACAATATTTGTTTATTTGATAATAAACAAATATTGTTGTAAATTATGTTAGTACTTAAACTTTAAACGGTTTATTTCTTTCCTTTTATTCAGATTAAAAAATCCAATAAGGACAAGATCTTGTTAGCCTAACAGCATTCAATGAAAAAAAAAACTTTAGAGCAGTAGAAGCCCCTTGTGAAAGGGCTTGTCCGGGGAAGTACTACCACAATACCTATTTCACCCGTCAAGCAGCATTGCTCCGGTTTGAAGGGTAGTTTGCCGATGAAATTACGGACAAGCGAGGCTCAAAACCTTTACGCCTAAAGTTGACGGACGTCAACTTGAGTGCCGTGTAGGCTATATTCTTTGTGGATGTGACCTACGCAGTAAGGCATTGTTATAGGCAAGAGATGTACTTTACATCAGGCGGGGTACTTGCTTGTTCCATCGTCTAGTTTTACAAAAAAATATCTTGAAAAATGTTATTTTCAGCACAGCCCTAATTGAGTGGGTAAGAGGGTGACGCTGACCTACCCCACGTTGACTTCTTCAACCGGGTTCGTCCGCGTGCTGTAGGGTAAAAGGCTACCCGAATATAAAGATGACTACGTTGCTCCTTAAAGTATACACTATCCATAAATATTCGTTCTGTCGGCGAACCTTCGAATATAGGTACTACATACAGCCTATGAATTCTTAAATGTTTAATAAAATCCTATGAAAAATATTAAACATGATTTCAGATTGATTTGGCCATATTACAAATATGTCTGATATTGTTGGTAGGTTTGGGGCAAGTCACTTATTATTACATAGTCGAGTCGTTTTGTTTGATTCGTTCAAAATAAAAATAAAAATATTTGACTTTGACTTTGGGAATGAACTGACGATATTGTGGTGGTCGCGGTCAGTCGACGGATGGATGCGTCTCAGGTCGCTATTTGTGGCGTCATCGATTGGGGGAGGTCTACGTTCAGCAGTGGACTATGTGGGTTGTTTTTTTATAATTTTTCACTTTTTGTCTGATACAAACATAAACATAATTTTAAATATTTTGGTTTCAGTTAAATCAATTTCATCATGAACGAATAGCCACCAACTACTTCACAACTCTACAAGTAAACGTAAGTTTCACGAATAGCCACCAACTACTTCACAACTCTACAAGTAAACGTAAGTTTCATGCATTTTGTAAAGGAACATACGAGTTTACATAGAATCTATATCGATACTTGCCCTGGAAAGGTTCTTCCTCCGTGCTCACACAGCCAGCACACGATTGAGACTATACGAGAAGACCGACGAACGACCCTTCCTTAGCATTCAACAGTGGTGGTCGTTACAGAACCGCAAGATGCCTTGACGGGAATGTAAACTAATGACAAGAAACAAATATCACATCCCGAAAGAGACACTGTCGGACATGGACACAGTGATATCGGGGCGCTTGGCCTTCATGATGAGGCCGAAAGTGGAAGCGCACGTCACCCACAACTCTTCCTTCTGAGGAACTGGCTATCCAACCTCAAATGTCGGAACACAACAATTTTAGATTTTTTTTTAAGGCGACAGAATTAGGTGAGATAGTGTTAGCTAGCCAGAAGGACCTAAAGAAAGTCCTACCACCAACCAAACCGAGCACAATATTGTGTGGGGGTCGGACCTGGGACCTCTGGATCTGATACCGGTGGGCAAACCACTAGACCACAGAGACGGTTAAAATCATGCATCACCACGTTCGGCAGGCAGGTTGGCGATGGCCACCGCTCTGTGAATCCTGTTACCCGTCTGGTGCAACAATGAACTTCTATTATTATTGCAAAAGTTTGAATGTTTACTCACATGCCTCAACATGCCTCAACATGCCTCACGTCAAAACTACTGAACAGTTTGAGCTAAAATTTCGCACGGATATTGTTCTAGACCAGGAATGACATACATGCTTCTCTTAAACGGAGTGTCGCGCGGGCGAAGCCGTTAACAAGAGCTAGTGCGAAATGAAATTAAACCTCAGATGCTTCGGATCTCAGGAATTTGCAATCCTAGAGTATAAGTAAACAAGCTGCTTCCACCCTCATCCACAAAGGTTCAAAACATTGCAATATATATAAATAGTGTCTAGACGACAGTCAGACAAGACGAACGATCTCAAAGGGATGCGGGGTCGATGACCGTCTGGAGGCTGTGCCGCAGATTAACAGGCAGTTACTACACTAAACGGACCCTTAGTAATAAATTCATTAGATTGAAATAGACAAAGGTTATGGCTATGTCTTAGCTGAAATGTTGCGAAACGCTCGGGAATCATTCCCGTAACCCTATGGGAATTCCCATAAATCCTTTCTGTGTACAGTGCACCCTCTAAAAAAGGGTAGCTACCCTGATTAAAGTCTGGGTGTCTGTGTTGGGCTGTAATTACTGTTACTGTCCATCAGCACCACAACCACAATCATCAGATAACTTCTCATAAAACCACCTAAATTTAGTTTGAATCGGACGTCCCATATGAAATAAAACACTAATTCGTTTGTATGGGAGGACCGTACGATTTAATTATCTAGAAGCCTCATGCAGTGGTTAAAATTATAAAAACTTACTTACTTAGTTAGCTGAATAAACTTAAACTATGCCAAATATCACACTGAGCTTAAATAGGGTCTCTTAGCTATTTTATAAATCGATGTATAAAATCGTCGTAAAGATGACCGATTGACTGACTGACAGACTGACAATCAACGCACAGCCTAAGCCAGAGCTTTCTTATGTAGTGTCGGGGTGCACTAAGAAAGGTTTTTAGGAAATTTCCACGGGATGTCGGGAACTTAAGCGCCGCGTTTCACTAGTTTCATTAAATCCCAGACGTCACCCTACAGTATCGACTGAGCTGCAATTCCTTACATTTTCCTTCGTTATAATGTCTGGTGAACTTTGATCAATCACAACTAAAACTATGCTCTATTTCCATAACAATCGGTTTAACTTTGACTGCATCTTCTATCTACAAGTTTTAATGTAAAAAAAACAATCAAATAGCATCTGTAAACCCAACGATTAAGTTAGAAAATGGCTTGACGTCATCAATAGATACAGCAGACAGTTTGAATGATAAGCTTTTGTTATCGTGCGAATCGTTACCCTATTCTGAAGGGTGTAGAGTCAAAGTTAGAATGAGGGTGGGGGTTTTTTATCAGTTAAAATTACCATCGTGAGTTAGTTTATTGCGAGACGTGGATGGAAACGGTCGCGTTTTGCAGACGAAAAAGTTTTAGTTCTAATGTATGAGGTCGAACATGATTCATGTGTTTCATTAAAAAACCTCTATAGTGGATTTTACTGTGGATTTGTGGAGTGCGTTTAGTTATTTTGAAAATAGTAGATAAAAAACCTGGGTGATAAATGAATGCTTATAAACTGTTATAAAGGAGATCAAGTATTGATGAAAAAGGTAAGAACACAAGTAATAATCTTTAAAAATATATATATCTGATCAAGTATAAGATAGACACCTACCTAACCTACTTGGAACCCGAAGTAATAATTCATCACTTGCAGCTGATGAAAATAAAAAGCATTTAGGTTTATTGGTTTAGGGTTTCGTTACTTGAAATTGGAAACCTAGTTCGATAGAAAATTTAAACAAATATAGAGATTTACAAATTATGTTGTTTCCAAGTGCAATCACTTAAAATACAAAAATATGTTAAAAAAAAATTAGATGTTGGTTAGTTGGTTAGGTACATGAAAAGTGAACGGGACAATGTTCCCGTCAGTCCGTGAGACTTTCCTGGAATCTATTTTTAGTGCACACCTATATCATAAAAGAAAGCTGCATTGAAAATATTGAGTCTCTGGGCCTCTGTGTATTTTTATGAGTCAGTCAGTCAGTGACTATTTGTGGCGTGGATTGGGGGAATATGGACGTATGTGGCCTATCATGATGAGGCTTTTGACAGACAGACAAAGAGACGTAGACACATTAGGATGCCTCATAAACCGAGTTCACGGTGTATCAGTCAAAAGTGTAGAGCAGACAGTTGTCGTAGGTCATTACCCAGTGACCTTCCCATCGGCGTTGTAGACTCCTAGGTAAGTGGGAGTGGCTTTCATCAGGTCGACCTAGGGTGAACTACTAACTCATACACATCGCTAGTGAAACGCCGGGATGTGACGACTTTCATTTAAGTCCGTCTGGCTTACCTAAGTCTTTCGCCATAACAACATTTCTAAAATTGTTGTGTTCCGGCACAAAGAGGCCAGATAGCCAGTTCCTCAGTTTGTTGAGGATTCCGGGTGAAGTGCGCCTTCACCTTCACCTTCGCCATGCCTTATCTCAACCAGGGACGCTACCGCCGACGGCGAAGCCGATCTCCATTGATGGCTTTAAATTAGCTCCATGAGAACTAGAAACGATTTTTACCGATTTACGTATGTGTCATATCCGAAATGGCGTTTCCCATCTCAAAAGTGTACACATGTTATGAAACCTATCCGTTCAGTACATTTGACGGTAAAAATCGTTTCTAGTTCTCATGAAGCTAATTTAAAGCCATCAATGGAGATCGGCTTCGCCGTCGGCGGTAGCGTCCCAGGTGTGATGAAGGCGGTTTCTCATCATACAAAAAAAAATGTCTCCCCTTCTCATGGTGGGACAATCAAACAAAAAATGAGCCTTCAAAGAGTGCAATAATTTGCTATAATCACCACGCTTGGCAGTCGGGTTGACGATCGGATCATTACATTTTTGCGTAAAGTACTCCGACGGATACTGCTGCCCATATCCCGTCCCTTAGTCGCCCCGTACGATTGCACACGAGAGTATATCGGTCACTCACTCGTCAGGTTCAGTTTTCGTCGCGTCATATCATACATAACACATTTAATATTCCGTTATTCAGGTTGTATAATCTGCTGACGAAACTATAATACTTATTCGTATAATTAGCTTCTGTTCGCGGATAAATATAGCCTGTGTTTTTCTTACTCCAGGATAATATTCTATGGAAAGTTTCAGCTTCATTTGTTCGGTTGTTGGCGTGAAGGAGGAACAAATACACAAACAAACTTTCGCTTTTACAATATACAATTGATTCCACACTCGATTTCTCTAACAAAAAAAATTAAGACATTAACAATAGATATTATTGACACTAATATTAGAGCTATTCTCCAACTTTCGGAAAGCCTTATCGGATCGGATTCGGAAGCTTACGACGGAAATTCCGGGAACGCTATTCCAAAAAATAACGTTAATGATATTGATATTCGAAATTTTCCACAGCAGATTTTCAGAGATGCTGTGATAATATCTAATCTATCGGATTCTAAGTTGAATCAGACAATAAGTGATCATTCCGAACACAATTCAATGATCTTCAAGCCATCAAGGTTATTATGTAAAATCCTGCGTTCTAACGTAGACAACATTGGAGTTTTGTTGATGATGATGATTTTTTAGTACATCTGCTCTGCTAACAAAAAAGGTATCAATTTTTTCGTCACGCCAAACGCTATTGATTTTATTTTTTAACCCTATTGTTAGGGGATGTCGAAGGGTGCAGAACAAAACTGCTAATTTCGAGTAAAAAAGGATTTTTTTTCGTAAATTCGATATGTTGACAAAAAGTAGGTCTATAATATATATGTTAATAATGGAAAAAAACTTCAATTATTATTATCACAGTGTTTCATCAAAACAGCTTGTGAAAAAAAACCATTCAACATTTTGTAACCAGCAACTATGAGTGCTTCAACTGCTTCAACAGGCCATGATGTATTGACCCCTAGGCTTGTCCAGTTCTAGGCCAAAGCTAGGGTGAGGTCTACGACGGCGCTTTCCCAGAAGACACTGGCTCACCCGCGCACCAATATAGGAACACGGAAACCGTTCGGCGCCGGACTTCCGCAGGAGGGTCACTAGTCAGATGGAACAGGTACAAAAAGTGTTGAGGTCATTCAGCCAAACCACAGCAAAAGTCAGCGATTCCGTTGCAGCTTCTGAGGGACTGGGGGGTAAATCATAACTTTTTTTTTATTGTACTACGGGAAAGCGCTTGGCCTTCATCTCACCTGGTAACAAGTTAAGATAAGGCCGAAGGTAGAAGCGCATTTCACCCGGAATCCTCAACAAACTAAGGAACTGGCTATCTTTATCCTCTAAATGCCGGAACACAACAATTTTAGAATTATTGTTATGGCGACAGAATTAGGTAAGATAGTGGTAGCTAGCCAGGCGGACTTAAACAAAGTCCTACCACCAAACCAAGCACAATGTTGGACACCCCCTGGGGATCGAACCCGTGTCTCCTCCAAAATGAGAGAAAACGCTTGGCAGGCGGATTGGTGATCTGAGTAAAAGTGTTAATTGACCGAAAGTAAGGTGCCGCACTTCGTCGGGTCCGTTTGATCCCTTAGTTAGTCGGCTTATAAGGCTACGATTATAATTCAATAAAGATCACAAGTACCTTATTCACTTATATACAGAATCTTGGAGAGTATATGACTTACTAATGAATTTAATTGCAATTACAACAAAAAACTAAATAAAACAACAGGAGTGCACGATCAATGGGACATTTCCGAAGGATGGCAAGATAGAAGTACTTACCTCCTCCGTCTGAAGCTTTTAATTAGTTCCAAAATGGAATTGTCTGTTTTTTTTTTATAATTTAACGCCAGCAAACGGTAAGGATCAGCTGCTACGCCATGGAGCACTCACAAAGGAGTTTTTATGCGTTTTTTATTTTATTTTTTATTTGAACTTACGCGAAAGGGATGTACAATGCTTTTTTTATTTTTTAATCGGTTAAATGTTGTGTTGGATTAATGTGGATCATCTGAGGATTTTTAGCGCTGTGTTTCTTTATTTTACCGTGTTACCTACTTATTGCGACTTGCGAACTATCAAACTAGTTTATGACGAACAATGTGATCCTAGCGAATTAAGTATTTCAGTTTGATATTTTGATTTTTGTCATAATGTTTTTAGTGAAGGGAAGGCGGCCTGTATTATCTGGGGTGCGTTCTTTTATCTCGTTCGACGACGAGCGATCGCCCTACATAGAGCGTCGTTCGTCATCCAACGTTTTCTAACGACACCATAAATCTCTTCTTCGGCCCACCTGTACCCCTATATCTATTCACAATCACATTTTACATTATTCTCGCTACATGGCTCTTATTATAAAACCGATAATCGAAATAAATATCGATAAATCGAAAAACTATAAATTTATTGTGAACAATTTCTTCTTTAATTTCAAATTATTTTGGTACTGGCGTAGCCACACTATTATTTCGTTCGCGAATTGCAAAAAGAAGTCTAACCCTCTGCGTGTTTGGACAAAAGGTTCCGTATGGCGCGGAACCAATGACAAATAGGGTTCCTTGCGCTCTGCTGAACGTGAAAACAATTGATTTTAGTTTTGATCGATAAAATCCGAGAACAATTTGACGGGCGCAATGCAGTGCCGCTAAGCTCATGTTTATAATAGTCTAATGAATGACTCGAGACTTCGTTCCCATCATCTTAGGTATATCCCGAAATATTTAATAGGGCATCCCTAGTCATTACTAAAGAGTCTGAGAGTGTCATGTCTTTAGGGCCTCTGGTTTGGGTTGTGTGTTAATAGTCAATCAATCAGACATCGACGTTGTGAATAGATTCCGGACGAGACCCCATGACCCCATGCTTCACAACAGGTAGTGTGGCAACTATCATCAGGTATTCGCTTGCTAAGACGCCTAGTTTACTATTTTATTTTGTTACATACTTATTTACCTTTTGCACGATGCTTCGTCCGCGTGGAACCCGGATGAAAGTATCTATCTACCTAATCACAGGCATACACTAAATCCATGCCAAATCTCATAAGACACGGTCAGCCGTTTAGTCGTAAAGAGGAAACAAACTAACAGACCGAGCTACTTTCCAATTTATAATTTTGCTATGGATAATGAAAACGTTCACCAAGCATTTTAGTTGAATCAAATTGAATAAACACACGGTACGTACATACAGCCCGACCGATCTTATTGTGTGTAAGTGAGGCAGCTACTGTCTTCGTCAAACTCATGAAGTGTTTCTTCCCTTGGTTGTGCGTTAGTTCCATGGTTTGGCACGTCCATTCGTGGTCGCGTTGTATGTACCTAGTTACGTACCTACCACGTACGTATGTATGTGGTAGGTACCTACGTCTGTACAGTGTACTGTAGAGATTGCCAGACGAACTCGCCAGACATTTTTTTAGCGAGACTCGAGAATCAGAGAACCGGTTTCGGAGACCACAACGCAAGGCACAGGCGGTAGCGGTAGCGGGATTATTAGCGTAACATTATGACAAAATATACGTAAGTTTAAAATTACAAAACAAGACTACAATACTTATTTCAAAATTGTGATTTTTCTTTTCAGTGAAACTTATAATTACCCCTTAGTTTAGCTAGTATTTATTTATATTGTTTCATTAGCTGCTAGTTTGCCTAAAATTCTGAAATAAAAATCTTTACTAATCTACATCTCACACATAAAATAATATCTACAAAACTGGTACACTAAGTTATATACCTAATTTTGTAATTATTAAAACATTGGTAATGTTTGGGACTAGATGGCGCTGAGTGAAATTATTATCATGTAATGTTTATTCCTTATTATTATTATTTATTAATGTAGGGTGTAAATGAGTAGAGTGTGAATGAATGTGCTTTGATTTTAAATAAATAAATGTTTGTAAATACAATGCCTATATCAAATGTTAACATTTGAATTTGAAAACCCAGGGGGCCTGCGTAAGCGTTGTATCGTTGTATTATATCGGTAGGTACAATTGGCTCGCTATAAATCTTTGCCATAATTTCAAAATAGACCTATATTATTACCTAGATACGAATGGACATAACATTATCATAATTTTTGCACCAGGCCTATCACACTCTTTATTTTTGTGATGATTACTCAGGATGCACAAGAACATTTCATTTAGCAGTTCAGCATTTAAAAATATCAATCACGAAAGGGCTACCCTTTCGTGTTCGAGTCTTAGTGCGTGATTCTTGCTTACAATTGCGTGGAACTTATTGTTTACTTATTTATTAAGTCGAACTGTCTTTTTCATACATCCTAATGATTGAATGCAAACTTTTTTTCAACAAGTATTTTTTATTTTATTTATTTATTTTACATCATCATACATACACCAGGACCATACTAATATAGAACATAAAAATAATATCGAATACTAAAACCATTGCTGTAAACATTTCGGGAAGATAGAAGTAGAGGTAAAAGTTTTACGTATCTTACAGCGATAAGCTTACATCTTGCACCACAAAAAAGTGCAGAGTCTAGAACGAAGCGATAAATCTAGCTTTCTACTCGTTACTGGTCAGACCGGCGGCGGCGGCGCCTTCATAACTAACTAGTTAAGGGCTTAATGAAAGCATCTAATAGTAGGTTAGGTACCGAACTAAGTAATGTAAGTTCACTTACCTTCTAACGAACATCACATTGCATAATATATACTTATAAATCTGTTTTTTGTACGCGCGAATCCATAGTTTTAGTAAATTGTGGCTTTGATACACGCTATGGATAACAATATGTGAAATTCTCTTCATCTTTTACCTACTTACGGCTAACTATATATCTAACTAGTACCTAACAACATTCGTTTCGAAATCGAATGTTTAAATTTTTTCAAATCGGTTCCCTAACCGAGCGAACTTTGTTCGTGAACATTCAGATTAAACCATTCATTTACCAAAATCTGTAGAACACGTAGCTAAAGCTGAGACACGAACTTTATAAAATGTTAGTGCCCAAAAATAACATAATAGCTACGTTTTGTACAGGTGGGTGCTACGCAGGCGAAACCGGTAGCAGAAGCAAGTTAACTCAAAAATGTCAAAAGGAAACAACGTAGATTCATCGTCATTAGGTATTTAGATTAAAAACATCCAATTTCAACGAGCGATATATACAATGTAAGATGTCTGACCGTTATCTGTTCCGTCTGTATTACTTCCGGTATGTCCGTTTGTCCTTTATCTATATAAATATACATGTGTAGCGTTTGTGACGTCAAAACATGTTATTGACTAGGTACCTGTACCTAACTGAGTTTCTCGTACTTCGATATAGGTCGGCTATCCAAAGCTGGAACGTTCACAAAACTCACACCACCTTTAACATTCTAAAATGTTAATATGTAAATGTTAAATATAATAAAATGAGCTTTTACTCCTTACTAAATATTTTAACACAACTAACAGTTTACCTAAAGTTTATCATAAATAAATACTTGACTAACTAAATGTAATGATAACTACGTGCTAATTATGAATAAAAATATGAATAACAATTTGATGTTATCTATTAATAATAATGTCTTGAGCACGCTTCCGCCGGTACTGGTTTTGAACAGCTGAGTTACCTATAAAGTTATGAGTTTGAAAATATTATATATAAAAGAAATATCAATATTTTAGACATTTATTCATTTTATTCATACAGTACCGTATACTTACACTTATAAAAAATACTTGACACGCGCTACGTTAAAGGTCGTTCGCCCACCGGCTTCAGATTATTAGATTTTTTTCTTTTTTTAATGTCGGGGAAGCTCTTGGCCTTCATCTTACCTGGTTTCAGGTTATGATAAGGCCGAAGGTTGAAGCGATCTTCACCAGGAATCCTCAACTGTCTGAGGAACTGGCAAACTTACCACTTAATGCTCAACAATTTAGAATTATTATGGCGACAGACTTTGGTCGGCGGACTTAAACAAAGTCCTACCGTCAACCAAAGCAAGCACAATATTGTACTCCCTTCGTGATTGAGCCCGTGACCTCTAGATCTAACACCAATAGGTGAACCACTAAACCACAGGGGTGGTTTAAGTATTTAGGTCCCGGGTTTGATCCCCAGGGATAAGTCCGATATTGTGCATGGTTTGGTTTATGATAGGACTCTGCTTAATTCCGTCTGGCTAGCTACCACCATCTTACCTAAGTATATCGCCATAGCAACAATTCAAATTGTTTGTGTTCTGGTTTACAGGTAACATTTACAGGTAAGATAGGCAGTTCCTCAGACTGTTGAAGATTCCGGGTGAAGTGCGCTTCCACCTTTGGCCTTATCATAACCTGAAACCAGATGAGAAGAAGGCCAAGCGCTTCCCCGGCGTACAATAAAATATGTATGAATGTGTTGTGCGTGCCAGCTCTTCGTAATGCACCTATATGCTACCAAACAATGCTGTGGTAAGATTCCTCATTTTAGTATAGAATGTTTTAAGTGTACACAAGACAAAAAATGTTAATAGACCCCTCTAAGTAAGGACGCGGATGTCGTGTAAGATGTCTACGTCACAAGAAGACACAGCTTTCTTCTGTCTATAAATTAACACCAATATCAATTTAATAAACCACATTATGGAGCCATACATTATAGTAGAGTAGGTAGGAATAATGCACTATTAAGTTCATTATTTCACTTACATATAATTAAATATTAAATTATCAAATAAAATTTGCTAAAATTGTAACAACCCATCATTGCTTCGCCTGCCAAGCGTGGATACTAAGATGTTTCCTGACAGAATTTGTCCATTCTCGCATTTATATAAAAAGACTAGCTTTGCCCGTGGCTTCACCCGCGTGCTCCTCGAACAAATAGTATCTAGTCCATGCCCTTTCCCAGCATACAAACTAATATATCTCTTTCACAAGTTTCATGATCCGTCCGTGAAAACGCAACAAACAGGAAAACTTTCAAATTTATTTTATGAGTACGGATGTACAAAGGTTTACTTCAACATCAAAATAATATGATATCTTCGTAACTTTTCAGATGAAAAGGAGATTCAAGGGCTCGGCCACTCCTTGAGGTACAGCCCGGACCACAACACACCAAACTTGACCTGGGTCATCCACAACACATTGATCAGTCGAATGGAATTGGTGATGCATCGAAATTAAAACAAGTAGGTACTGACTCTTGCTATATGTATATACATGTAATCAAGCTGACTCACTCCAGAGCTCCAGGAGAGTAGATATTTCAGGATGTTAAGTGTAGTAGTGTAGGGCTGCACTATGAAAGAGTTTTAGAAAATTCTTACGGGTTGACGGCAATGGAGTCCTGGGCCTTTCAATAACCATCTCTAGCTATCACCTAGGGATAGTCAGAGGCACGTCCAAACTTACGTTCGGCACATGCCCACGGTTTGCAAGTAGCTATAGTACCTATTCAATAGGTACGTGACAGGTTGCAAGTCCATCGCCTTTAAGTGGAATACTAGCTGACACATGTCATTCGAATCGTTAGACTTTATTATAATATAGTACTGCATATATTTTCATAAAATTATTGCTTCCATATGGAAGCAATAATTTTATGAAATAATGGCTAAAAGCTTTGGTAAGTTTGGGGCTAGATGGCGCTCTGTGAAATTAATGTCTTAGAACTTAACAATTATAGTGGGCTAAGTCTATTCTTTATTAAAAAAAAAGTACAATTAAACTAACTATGTACAAAGGAATCAGTCAGATTACTTAAGGACCGTTACAAACGGCCTATAGGTAACTCAACTGTTCCAGACCAGTACCGGAAGCGTGCCCAACACACTGGCTGCATTGCGTGGGCTTAGATACAAACATAATTTGAAATAGACAATAAAAACGAATCATACCGAGGTTGTATTTGTATGAGTAGCATTTCAATTTTTTTTTTCTTAAAAACCTGTAACTTACCAAACTAAGCATCACGCATTTATGTACCGTTAGATGCAGGTAACAAGTTCCAGTTCATACGAGTACCTACTAATTATGAACGTAGAAGCCTCACTATTATTGACATTAATCGAGTGTTAGCTGTGACTGTGACCTCGAGACTTGCGTGGGTCGGGAGGCTGACGAGGATACTCGTAGCTTTGCGATGGAAATACTTTCATTATAATGTCTATAAGAAAATAATAATCAATATTACAGGGCATTTATTTCACACAGCGCCATCTAGCCCCAAACTATGAATAGCGTGTAATATGGGAACTAGATTAGGAAATACTTTAAAACTTTTTTTTGTATGTAGGTACCTTCATATACAATGCAATACCCAAATACCGAATAATAAAATATCAATTACACAAAATACTGCCCCGGATTGAATTCGAACCCACAACGTACAGCGCAGAGATACTACCAACTGAGCTGTGATGCCTATTCTGAACTGTTTGTTCATCATATTTGTTTTTATGGGCTGAAATAAATATTGAATTGTGATTTGATTGATTGTTTTGTTCAGGTGACAAATAAACATACATTTAGATGAGCCTTATCATGTAAACATTAGGATGAGAGCCAGGTGAGAGCCCCCGACCCCGACCCCGTCTAGACGAGGGGGTGATGGCGAGGCAGTGAGGGGGTGTCTAGACGGCGGTATCGGAGATTTCCTGACGAGTGCTGCTCTCCTGGTAGTTCACATTTTATTTACTTTTCTATCACAAACACAATGTATCTAACTCGGTACTCGGTCTACTCAAGTAAAACCGACTTGAATAGACCGAGTACACTAGTGGGATAAATACGTGCGTTTATCACAAAGGTTAAATAAAATTGTAAGTTAAAAAACAGACTACTTACATAAAAATCACGCTGTAACAAATAGCTCAGATCCTATAAGGGGTCCGTTTGTTCCTTACTTTTGAAGTAATAAACCCTAAAATACACAAATCACTTCAAGTGTGCCTATAATACTTGAAAAGTTCCCTAGATTTCTCCAGGATCCCATCATCATAAACATAGATCTCAGCCTCATAGATCAGTTGGTAGTAACGCTGCCTTCTGCGCTGTAGGTTGTGGGTTCGATTCCCACCCTGGGACAAACATTTGTGTGATGAATATAGATGCTTGTTCTGTGCTTTTTGTTCTGTGTTGTACTGTATAGTAAGTATGTATTTAAAAAAAAGTATTTGAGTATTCTATCCGTTATCTAGTTCCCATATTACAAGCTATGCTTAGTTTGGGGCTAGATAACGTTGTGTGAAATTAAATGTCCTGTAATATTTATTTATTTATCAGATCTAATGATGGGATCCAGGATCGCATTATCATCATCATCTAATCTGATGACGATAGGTCCACCTGTGAAGTAAAACAAAAAAATATTTTTCCAAATCGGTCAAGGCGTCTTTGAGTAATAGGGGAACATACCTACCTAAAAAAAAACGACTAATTGATAACCTCCTCTTTGACTTTTAAGTCGGTTAAAAATAGTAAGAAACGTCATAATAATTATAAACAACTGAAAAAACAATAAATAAAAAAAACACCAAAGGTTATCGTTATGAATTATCTCATCTTCACCCAACGCCAACGTGGATGAAGTTGTCACATGACATTTATTGCATTGGGAATATAATTATTCATGAACATTGAATAACCAACGGATTTTGGAAAATACCTACTAAAAGTCTTGATTCTCACTAGTTGTCACATATTACTAGAGAACATACGTACCTAGTATCTAATACCTACAGACTTACCATGTTACTAAGTACTTACAATAAGTAACTCTTACAATATAAGGAACCTACCAACTTGACTCCCGTTGACAATGTCGTAATGGGTTTGTAAGTAGGTACACTTACAGCATGGCTGCGCAACTCCCAACAAGGTTTATGTGTGTATATCTAGCTAGGTTGGAAGTAGATATTCCCCTAGTAACCACCAATCTAAAATTTTCCATCATTTTTTTTAGAAAAAAAAAAATTACAATATTAATCTCATTATTTATGTAATATATTAGTATAGATTTATTACTACAATTTTTCATTGCAGGTATAAGTAAGTGTACCCATATTAAGTATTAGTATTAAAGTATCATATCATTTTCTCTCGTTAAGTAGCACTACTATCCACTCCATACTACACAAGGGTTATCTGGAAGAAAATGCTTCGAAGTATTAAGTTCGCCCGTGTAATTTTATTTATTAGTGCAATAAAGTATTTTCTATATATCTATCTATCCACCTACCTATCATCACCTATTCATATTTTATTTGCCTTGCTCTGATTGATATTATTTATGAGTGTTTGAAAATGTAACGGACCTTTTGGTTCAGTCTAAACATTGAACAGTCAGACAGTCAAACATATAGTGTTGACTGACTAATCAATTTTAAAATAAATGATCTGACAGTGATTATTATGCTTTTAGCAAGTGTTAGGTAGGTAGGTACCGCGTCCACACTCCACAGACATACATTACGTACAATGCAATGGCGGTCATTTGCTGTTCACATCGAAATAGCGTGTATTTCGCTAAAAAACCGTATTTGTACAAAAGCGAGCCCTCCCCTCCCGTCCCGCCATCTGCCATTTTTCTCACGCTGCGTTTTTTACTTTTTTTAAGAAAGGAAGCAACGCGCTCACACCTGTTCTTCTGACGCAGAATTCGCGATTCTGCGCTTCATACGTTTTGCGTCTCTGGGATCGACTTAGTGGACTCGATAACGTGCTCGTGTATTTTAATTTAGAAAGAACCGAAAGTTTGAACCGCCTCTGTGGTCTAGTGGTTAGCCCACCCGGGTATCAAATCTAGAGGTCCCGGGTTCGATCCCAGAGGAGTACAATATTGTGCATGGTTTTGTTGGTGGTAGTACTTTGTTAAAGTCCGTCTGGCTAGCTACCACCATCTTACCTAATTCTGTCGCCAAATCAACAATTCTTAAATTGTTGTGTTCCGGTGTGGAGGTATGGAGGTGAAGTGCTTCCACCTTCGCCCTTAAAAAAACTTGAAAAATCAGGTGAGATGAAGGCCAAGCACATCTCCGCCAATAAAAAAGTCTAAAGACAGTTTTTGCATATTTTCAGGTTGGGGTATGCGGGATGCGGGATGCGAGCAGAGAGCACATCACCATGGCAACTAACGATGTGATTAAGTTCTATATAGGTATGAGTATGTCCCGAGTATGTGAGTGAATCTCTTCATCATGTTGATGATGATGTCCGTAACGTAAAAGTACAATAACACACCTCAACTGTTCTAAATTCAACGGAAATATTTCTCCCATCATTTTATGGATAATTACCAGCAAACAGCGACTTGTAATGGTTGATGGCATATCAAAGAACTAAAACCAAATAAACAATCGAACCCGAGACCGCCTGATTAGTATCACCAATATACCACGTCTTGTTGTGTTGCAACCAAGGTGATCATAATTGTTTTCCTGGTCGAGACCTTCTGGATAGGCTAAGGGACAAGTGTACCATAGGCAGGTATGGCACTATGTATGAGTGAGATTGTGTGAGTGTGTGTCTTGTATGTGTTATGCGAGAAGTAAGAGCTATTATAGACTTCACGATCATGATACACTTTCACCAGGCATGGCAGAGAATAGAGACAATAATTGTGTAAATAGTATGTAAATACATTACTAATTCTTACTTAAGTGGTGATTGCCATTGCATTTGTTCCCGTCATCTCACGGGTGTTTTCCATTTATTATTTGTTAATTCTATATTATAAGACTAACTTATACAAATGGTAACCTAGGTACAAAGTTGTTTGGAAGTGATTGATCTGATTTAGTTACTGTCAAAACCTATTGCAACTACACAGTAGCACATTCGCTCGTTGAGTCCACACCTGTGTGTGGACTGTGGGCTGTGGGCTGTGGACGTGGACATTCCTGGAGTTGGAGTTACCTACCTAAACCGATATCACGTACCTACACTACCTTCGTTAAACGATTAGAATTTTAACTACTTTATTGTTGTTGTTTTAATTTTTTTGTTATACCTCCCTTCTTAACTCTATTAAGTATCTATCATTTATTATTGATTTTGATTTGATTTATTTCTTTTCATTAATGTTCTGTGATCACTCAAAACTGCATTTTAGCTCATTATTCTTTTGAAAGTCTCGAAAAATATGGACGTTCAATAGATTATTGAAGATATCGTATATTTCTGTTGATGTTTTAGCATGCCGCTGGAACTGTAACCCGTAGATCCGAACTTGTGCGCATGTGCCGATGGGGACTTTGACAGCGACTTTTGGTCGCGCTATGTCGCTAGTTTTAGTCACAGATCTCCATTCTCCTATTTATGTGAATGTCTTTGGGCAACTTGCTCTGAATTGTAAAAATTCTGAAATTTGAAGAAGCATTTAGACGCGAATTGTTGTTTTAGGATTTTTGATAACATAATGTTGGAATGAATAAATAACTTTCATCTGAAAAGTTTTGGAATATACACAAGATAAGATGGGTATAATTGAAACTACTTATCGTGGAATACCACAGCTTGCACAACACTCATTTAATTCACTATCGACTATCGTTAATGATAAAACCATGCAAGTATTGACATAATTCCAAAGCTTTTCTCAAATAGCTGCCAAGCGATGATGTGGAAATGTTTAAGGTTGCGACAAAAAGTAGTCGATACGCGCGACATTAAGTCGCGTCCCCCACACAAGTTTGGTGATACGCGGGCCTAGTTCTAGCGGGATTTCGACGTGACTCTACATTCTTCTGCTTTTTTTAAGTTTATTTAGTTAATTTGTTTAATTTAACGTTGACTATTTCATTTGATTTGTTAGAAAAAATATGTTAATGTGTTCTGTGACATTTTATTTGTACCTCTTCTGTAGGTGCATGCCAAGTGCTTAGCTAACTCTACCGTCTTAGAGACTAGGTAAGTTATAAAACAATTCAGCTTAGAATCATTTTAGAAAAGTTTACTCGATTGTGCTGGATGATGTACCTCCATATTATCTTAGTACCTACACATATTTTGCTACACCCTGTATAGACGAGTTTAATTACGTTAATAATAAAGGTATCTCATCGGTTGTTTTAACCTTTTTATTTGGATACTTTTGAGAGACATTTCAACATTAGTCCTTAACCTATAGCAATTTTGAAATATCTATCAAAAGATCGACTTTACCTCAACAGCTCCAGCCATGATTACTTTCATCATTTTAATTGGTAAAAAAACTAATTTTAATATTGTATGCCTGATCATCTCTCCATGTTTCGACACCATGTAGATACACACTATAATACATTATATTGTATTATGTGAGTATTATTGTTTCTTTTTTTATTGATGATAACCTAGCGTTTGATCACTAACTCACTTGTAGAACAAGTGGCGATGTGGTCTACGATGGAGCACCCTTGTCTAAAAGGAACCTGTTTACTCCGGACTTGAAGACTCCAAGATGTGTGTATCTACGTGGTGTCGTTTTATGATTTAGTTATTATTGATTACTTTAAATATTCCTACTGTGTATATATTTTTTCAAATTGATATGATATTAGTATCTCTAGAAAACTAACTGCAAAATTTGCATTGTATAAATAAACAAAGCCAATGCGAGGAGAAGGTAGGTAGGTAGATACCTACTTACATTTAAGCTTCTAGTTCTCCGCTCACCATATGTTTACAATATTATATGGTATTTTCTGGAAAGGTTCGTTCTCTAACACGTAGGTACCTGATAAGTACCTACTTGCGCAGACAAGCTGAGGTCAAAAGCAGACCCATCATACATGAAACAAGGTAACCGAGTTTGTCGCTAAATACACCAGAAGAGAAGAGAAGAGAAGAGAAGAGAAGCAGAACTCCCGCGGGCGTGTTGAGGTAGTAGGTTGTATAGTACTGTATCACACCACTTTAGGAGACACTGTATAGCCTGCTAACTTTCCTCGCCCGTGGACCATCGTCGAGAACAGAACAGAACAGAACACGAAACACGAAAACAAAAACCTTAAAACCTAATTTTAAGAAAAAAAAGACCTACCCTAATGCAAAATCCAGCTACGGCATTATTTTTATATGTGATGGGTTAGGTTAGCTCTTGACCTAACTTGGCATTTCCAGAAGACACAGTTTGGCGCCGGACTTCGACAGGCTAAACTAAAGACTAAAGATTATTGTACCTATAATTGTTACCTACTCAAAAACAGTACCTACGTATTGCAATCAAATCATAGCTTTAGGTCTACAAAAGGCTGATACATATATTTAAATGTATATATATATATGTATATCAACCAACGATTTATAGGTATAACTAAGTACCTAGCAGCATATTTTATCAAGGAAATTTAAATGAAACCGTAAAACATCCCGCATTGCAAAAACAATTCCTACCTAGGTACCTGTTTAACAACGTTTATTACACAATGTTCATCAGTCGGAATTTGAAATTAAAGATTTCTACAAATATTGTAGTTTTTGTTACATATACATACCTGATAGTAACCTACTTAGAAGTCCCCTAATTTAATTAGCAGCGGGTTTCACGGTAGTGACCAGCGACATTGAGTTGCTATTGCTACAATCTCCGCGCTTGGCAGTTGAGTTGGAGTTTAGAAATTCACAACATAAAACGTTAGTCTCCCATTATACATCCGTACTATTTCTGATATGTGGTCCTGACCACAGATGTCGTGTGACCCTGTGTGTACCCTGGTATACCCAATATATTATATAGCTTCGGCTTATATAACTCTCGCTCTCGGCATTTCAATCAGTTTCAGTTTTTTTTATGTACGACGGGGAAGCGCTTGACCTTCATCTCACCTGGTAACAAGTTGAGATAAGGCCGAAGGTGGAGGCGCAAGTGTCACAACTCGAGTGTGGATCGTTTCAATATTACTTGCTAAAGGGAGCAGTCAAAGGCACGTCCAAACAAGACGTAACTCTAGTTTCATATGATCCAACCACAATTCCAACAAGAACCAACCCACGGTTTGCATGTAGGTAGGCCAAGTCAACAAGTGACAGGTTGGAGCCAATAGTTAGATACCTTCTGAACGGGTCACCCCCTTTTTTAGGGGTGGATGTAGTCGGCGGCTACTTATTAGATAGTGTTTGTTTTGTATATGTAAAGGGTTCTTTGGGTAATTTTGGTTGTTCTGGAGGTGTTGAGATTTGGTTTTGGATTAAAGATAACTTAAATGGATGGAATAGTGCAGAAAGCAGATTCGAACAACATATGGCTATGTAATTGTCTAAATTATGCAAAACAACCTAGGCTGAGACATCTACTACGTACACTGGAAGCCGTTGTCTGGTACTAATAACATTCCCCAACTTGAAGCGCCACCTGTGTGTAGAATAAGAAAAATCATATAATTCTATCATAAAATGGCGCTGTTATCAAAACTTTGCTACTCGACTCAAGATGGCGCTAATCGTAATGGTTTTCCACCGTACCTGCAATATAAATCTGAATAGTAATCCAACATCATTGTTTCTTTATTTTTGGTGGTTGGTGGTTACCATATTTCCATACTTTTAACATCAGATAATCATACATGGATTTAGATATGATATTTATTCTTTAATCTAAGGAAAGTGATGCTCGCTGGCGGCAGAAATAAAATAAAACAAATATAAACATTATGGAATCGGAATTATTTGTAATATTTACATATTAATCTAATAACATGACTAACTTATGGCAAATACCTACCCTATAGTAAATAGGGCATCGAGACGTAAACTTCTAAATTTACATTTATTTTACTAAATCTTATTGCACTTTCTAGTCAAAATTATGCGAATCTAATAACAGTCAAATTTTTAATAAATTATTTAGACTGTATGTTATGTAAATCCCCCGTAATCTCGATAAAAACAAATATGCGTGACGTGGGGATTTATATATATACCATAAGTCTGTAAAAATATGTATTCTTGTGTGATATAACGGCTATTACTGGCCAGTATCATTTATGAATATTACAAGCAACAAATAACAGCGGACTATACAGGAAGTGCCTCGGGCTCATTCCTCCTCAGTCAGTTGTTGTTACCACTAGACTGTTTGTAACGGTCTTAAAGTAACCTGACTGCTTCCCTTGTAAGTTGTGAATATTACATTTCTTACATTTAATAATTTCGATATACAGATTTTAAATACTTATTAAAGTTTGTAGTCTCCCTCTAACTGGTACCTATGTATGTAGGAAGGTACATAACATAATCGAAATTGTGTTTCAAATAATTATGCACGAGGTGAATATTAAATTTGTTCTAGCCACACAAAGAAATGTGTAAATTTTGCTACGTATTCATAGTTATCTTAAATCTATATTGATCAATAAATTATGTTTTAAAACATTATCACCGAAATCGAATACCTTATCTAATTGATATCTGTACAATTTATTAAATACATTTTCAACAATATCTGATTGTTTCTTAATGATACATTTTAAAAACTACCTACCTAAATATGATACATTCTAATTGAAACTTAAATCTAAGACCTACATTTTTACAAAAAATTCATCATCATTAGCAGAGTCAAACTCTTTATTTGGTGTCAATATTATTTACAAAAAGTTGAATTGTAATAATTGCAGAACTATAACATGTACATTGTTACATATAATATATACATAACCGCGGTAATAAGGAATGGAAAATCATATAAATGCATAAAAAAGATTTATCAAAAATGGACCAGTCATAGATATTCAAAGCAATGTGCATTGTGGTATGTTCACACATAATACCAACGTGACATTGCATTGCGTTCGTTACCGATGAGATTACAGTATATCCCATGCTTCAAGTCTCACATGCGATCGAATCTTTCAATAAAGTCATCAAATCACATATTCGAATAGCTGATAGTAGCTATACATTTCATTACATATATAAATAAATGGAGTAGACGGTATGACATTTTGTTTGATTACATCCCATGGATACACTTATTATTTACCCACCCTCTTAGTTGTGCATTCGTCGTCCACGCACAGCAATAAGTGGATTGGAACACGACCCGAGACCTCACACCGTTATACGTAACACGACCGTGAACACGACCCGAGACCTCACACCGTTATACGTAACACGACCGTGAACACGACCCGAGACCTCACACCGTTATACGTAACACGACCGTGAACACGACCCGAGACCTCACACCGTTATACGTAACACGACCGTGAACACGACCCGAGACCTCACACCGTTATACGTAACACGACCGTGAACACGACCCGAGACCTCACACCGTTATACGTAACACGACCGTGAACACGACCCGAGACCTCCTCACACCGTTATACGTAACACGACCGTGAACACGACCCGAGACCTCCTCACACCGTTATACGTAACACGACCGTGAACACGACCCGAGACCTCCTCACACCGATATACGTAACACGACCGTGAACACGACCCGAGACCTCCTCACACCGTTATACGTAACACGACCGTGAACACGACCCGAGACCTCCTCACACCGTTATACGTAACACGACCGTGAACACGACCCGAGACCTCCTCACACCGTTATACGTAACACGACCGTGAACACGACCCGAGACCTCCTCACACCGTTATACGTAACACGACCGTGAACACGACCCGAGACCTCCTCACACCGTTATACGTAACACGACCGTGAACACGACCCGAGACCTCCTCACACCGTTATACGTAACACGACCGTGAACACGACCCGAGACCTCCTCACACCGTTATACGTAACACGACCGTGAACACGACCCGAGACCTCCTCACACCGTTATACGTAACACGACCGTGAACACGACCCGAGACCTCCTCACACCGTTATACGTAACACGACCGTGAACACGACCCGAGACCTCCTCACACCGTTATACGTAACACGACCGTGAACACGACCCGAGACCTCCTCACACCGTTATACGTAACACGACCGTAACATGGCTCAGTTTCTATCACACGCCCTTTGCAGCTTGTTTTCATCATACGACATCTGCCAAAGTCACTGTCAGTGTCAAGTCACCAAGCTATCAAACCGTCATGCCACTAAGCTGTCAAACTGGTGATCAGCTGTTCGCAAAGCTTCCCGTACTCCCTCTGATCTCCGGATATCCGTCTCATCTTCAGCCCTTTCTTCTCCATAGCCTTATTCTCACAGACAATCAACTGTATCTGAATCCCACCCGAGTATTCCAGACTTAGGAATCCCGTCAAGTTATCGCTGTCGTTCTTTGACGTTTCTACGATTATATTTCTAGGAGGCACGCGGGTGTTGATCGCTTCTTTCAGTAGTTCTATGATCCTTTGCGAGTCTAGCTTCGAGCAGACGGTGGAGAGAGTCACTTCATAGTACTCCTGAACGCAGGAAACTTTCTGAGGACTCAGAAGTATGGGGATCCTGTCTTCCGGCCGACAGATATCACTCAAACGCAGATCCATAGTGCTTCGATGGATCTTCTTGAGCTCAGAATCATCGTTACACATGTAAACGTCCTCGCAGTACTCCTTGACTTCGCCCAGGGTGCCCTGAGCCGATAGAGAGGTCCTGGGGGTCTCGCCTCGGTCGGAGAAGCTGCCCCGGCCGAGGTCGCTCCGTTCCGATATGGAGGAGCGAGGGTCCCCCGAGAAGCTGCCTCGCTCCGAGTAGGAGAAGGACTCGCGGTGCTCCGAGAAGCTGCCTCGGTTCTCGCTGAACCCGGAGCTGATGGAGACGATGTTGGAGTACATCGAGTGGATGTTCTGGTCGCAGTTCGGCGAGACGTTGGCCGAGTCGTTGCTGAGCGAGTCGTCGCTGAACCCGAGCGAGCGATCGCTGCCTCGCCGGAGGAAGCACTCAGTGTCCGGGCTCGGCATCTCCTGGTCCTTTTCGTCCTCGGGATCCTTCCTCTCCGTCTCCGAGCTGACTTTCCTCCCGATTCCCTTGGTGATCGACGGTCGGTCGTCCAAATCGGATGGTTCCGATATAACGAACTGCGGTATGTGGTACCTGGCATGCTCCAAGCTGTCCATCGAGTCTTCGGAGGACGAAGTCACCAACGTGACCTCGGATCCGAGACAGTCGGTCACACTTATCTGTGGATGCGTGCTGTAGCCCGCCTTCTCCCCGCTGCTCGTCTCTTCCTGGATCATGTCCAGGGGGGATCCCGGGTTGGAGATGGGCGAGTTGTTGAGAGACCTGTGGGTGACTACGTGGATCTGTGGATGAACTATGGGTAGTAGGTTTTGATACTGTCCGGTGTCCATATCCACATTATTTCTCAGGTCGAGCGGGGAGTTTGAGACTTGGGGAGTGCCTCTGGTGATTGAACCTGTATGGAGGTAGCTCAAGCCCTCGGTTATCTGGTGTAAGGGTGAGCCGGGGGAGACGGGGGATGTGTGGCCCGATAGGAGGGTGTAGTTTGTGAGGTTGTGGAGGGATTTCAGTATTTCTTGCGAAGGGTTGAGGGTTGTGAGTATGTTGTGGAGGTTGATGCCAATCTTCAGAGCTATTTCCTGAAAACAAAGAAACAACTTTTTTTAGAAGAAATTACAGAACAGTAATTCAAATTAAAAACTGGAAATGAGCTAAGTGCAAAAGTGAATTTAATATAAAGTCACCGATATTTTCAGACGTGAGCTTATCGGTTCCATGGTGTAACGGTTAGCACTCAGGACTCTGAATCCTGCGATCCGAGTTCAAATCTCGGTGGAACCTGACTTTTTGCTTTTTTTATTTTATTTTATTTCGTGTGACGCAAGAATACCTGTATGCATTTTTTAGCATATCTTATCAATGATGAGATAATATAAAAAATATAATTTCGAAATGAGAGGAACAACGTTTGTATGGGAGAACTATACTTCGGGTACTTGCGTTTATTATACAAATAAATGAATATCATGGGTGCTTTAGGACGCAGTAGATTGTTACTACGGGCCTTTATGTGGGGGATTTTTTTTTAGTAAATACTATGTAAGCATGTATTAGATGCGAAGGTTTTGATCTTTCTCTCACGATATAACATTGTTTCCATTTTGGAACCTCGACCAGCACGCAGAGAGAAAGGCAGGTATAGTAGGTATATGTAACCTGTGTGAGTACAGACGTCCTCTGGAGCTCGCTGCCGACCTCGGGCACCACCTGCCTCGCTGCCAACATCACGGCCCGCGCCGCGTCCGGGGACACCGCACCCAGCTCCACGGAGGCCGGGGGGGGGATGCCGTGGATCGGAGACCCTGGAACAAACATTCATCGATATATTACGGGACAGTTATATCACAGAGCGCCACCTCGCCTCAAACTAAGCTTGTAATATGGGAACTAGAATACCTACAATATGAATACTCACGAGCATATGTTATTTTTGTAAACAATACAACAGCTCATCACCTACACAGAACAAACTTTCATCGCGGAAATGTTTGTCTCGGGTAGGAATCAAACCATCAACAAACAGCGCCAGCGTGGAACCAGTCAGATGAAACATTTGGGGTGCGATATGTTGTACTTACGCTTCACCAAGTTATGCCCGATCGTTATCTCTACTACTTAGACCAGCAAAACAGGCTTGTAGCTTATTCCTTTGGATAGACATATGCATAGCACAGACATAGTTCTAGGGGCAGGCGAGAGCTGCAGGTACAGGGCACAGGGGACAGGGGACAGGGGACAGGGGACGTACCTGGCATGGAGACGGACGTGAGAGGAGGCGACGCGGCGGCGCCGGCTGCCCGACTCCTGTCCAGGCCGCGCTGAAATGTCAATAGTTAATGTGTGTTTGTGTGTTACTGGAAACACACACAGCGCCATCTAAGCTTGTTTAGTGAATCCATTTCATAGTTTTTGATATTCATTTTGCTGTCGCAATTTGGTTTTCAATAAATTGTAGCTGCAAAACACACTGGATTTAAAAAAGTTAAATTCACCACTAATAACAGTTAACTTTCTTTGACCCAAACCACGGATTGTGACATATCACTGCGAGTCTGCGAACTTAGACACACAATAAATTTGACCAAACCACAGATTGTGTCATATCACTGCGAGTCTGCGAACTGAGACACACAATATATTTGACCAAACCACGGATTGTGTCATATCACTGCGAGTCTGCATACTGAGTGAGACACACAATATATTTGACCAAACCGCGGACAATAAAACGACGAAACCTACTCGGGTTTTATAATGTTGCCTTGTTGTCGGAAGGCTTTAACGCAGTTTGTATTTTTTTATTTATTGTATGACAGGGAAGAGCCTGGCCTTCATCTCATCTGGTTTCAAGTTATGATAAGGCCGAATGTTGAAGCGCACTTCACCCAGAATCCTCCACTGTCTGAGGAACTGGCTATTTCACCTCTAAATGCCGGAATACAACGATTTGGAATCGTTGTCATGGCGACAGACTTAGGTATGATAATAGTACCTAGCCAGGCGGACTTAAACAAAGTATTACAACAACCATAGACTTAGGTAAGATAGTGGTAGCTACTTAGTATTAGCTGTAGCTTACCTGTAGCTGTTGATACTCGAGCCTGGCCGACGCGATGTCGTGTGCCTGTCTCGGCGGCGAGCACTCCGCTCGGCGAACCGGCGAATACCGCTCCGCGTGCTCCCGAGCTGCCCGTCCAACACGCATTATATAATACATACGAACCGATTACATATGGTCCCTCAGTAGCTATCTCTGCCTACCTGGCATGGTGTGCATGGATACACTCAGTGATGAGCGGATAGAAGATAACACGTGTTGAAACGCATATTATAAATTGAAAGAATTCATGAACCTTTGCGCACTTTCAAATTGCTTGAGACAAGCTAAAGAAAATGTAAATTGAATAAATATACTTCTATCTGTACGGATTATTATTTTGGAGATTTCATTTACCGCGTGTCATTTATTTACGGCCAAAGATGCCCTCTGTGCGCACAGGTGGGCTAAGAATCGCGAACGTTTTGCGGTTCTCTTTACGTAGAGCCATAGATATTGATAAGATTAACTGATATCATTCTTAGTTTTGTATGATCAACATGAAACTGGAGCAGTAAGTCGTTCGACATCATTGTTTGCATGGAAAGCTGACCGCCTTGTTCAACCTTAACAAAAGCTCCACAGTAGTCCGATATCCTCACATTACGACCGAAATCTACTGCAAGGCATGCGCCTCCTCTAAAGCGTCTCAGGGAATGCAATTGCGGGCGCTAGTCTGTCAACCCCACACCGGATTACACAAGGCTTTTTGTCTGTAAAAGGACATTACTTTATAAAGTCAAGAAACTACTTATAGGCTGCTGAGGCAGCAACTTCACACCTACAGCACACATGAGCGCGTAAAAAAGTAGGCGAGCTAAAATTATATCTATACTACGTCTATCGACGACATAAATACTAAATCCAACAACAATAAAACACACACAACACACAACTTCTAAAATGCAATCACACTAACACACAAAACATGCAATTTAGCTTGCCCATAGAATAGTGAAACTAGCAAAAAAATAATAAGAAGGCATGAATTTTACCTCAGATTAAACCGACGAGCTAAAGCACGACACTGTACATTTGGAATCAGGTTTCAGCGTCTGTATCGCCGCTGTGCTACGACCCGTCTTCATATATCTAATCAGCACCTTTGGGGTAGATTAGCTTCATCGTAGACATCATTATTCATAAATATATATATATATGATAACAACTAAACTTATTTACCCAAAACCCAAAAATAACAGAATAAATTACCAATTTCTTGGACAGTTGCCAATGCCTGGTGTTTCACTCTTTGAGGACCGGAATACTTCCGTTGTCTAGCGTAGTTTGGCCCACTCGGCTGGTTTGGTCCGAAGTTAGAGCTCGGCTGGTTTGTCCCATAGCCGGAGCTCGGTTGACTCTGTCCATAATTGTTGGTTGTCTGGTTCCCAAAGTTAGAACCGCTTGGCTGATTCGAGCCATAGTTTGAACTTTGTTGATTCGTACCGTAACCGGAAGTCGGTTGGTTCGTTCCGAAATGATTGCTTGGCTGATTCGACCCGTATGTACCAAAGTTCCCTTGCTTCGGAGTCCCGGCAGTAATGGAACCTGCTGGTACATTCTGATAGCTTGCATTACTTGCATTGTAGCCGTAATTCTGAGGTTCCATTGTGTTCGTAGCAAAAGTCTGTGCTCCGAAGTTTGCATAGCCACAATTAGTACCAGCGTTGTAGTTGGAATAATCAAAGGTCGGTGCAGTTTGTCCGGGACTTTGTACTGGAGTTCCGCAGGTGATTGAACCGGAGAGCTGGCTTGCAGGAGTGTACGGGGCCACAGCCTGGCTAGGCGACCCTGGCGGCACCACGGTTCCTTGCACGGTCATAAGAGAACCCTGCGGTATCGTTTCTAGCCTAGTTTTCTGGTTTGTGCCCGCCATAGGCCCTTGGTTTTGATTGAAAGTTCCAGCTTTATTGTAGTTATGCAATAATCCTTGATTTAGGTGAAACCCTGCCCCCGACACTATGGAGCCCTGATTTTGGTTGTAATTTTGACTAAAGTTCGCCCCGGTCATCGGACCTTGATTTTGGCTGAAGTTTGACGTCCCAGATGTGATCGAGCCTTGGCTTTGAGCGCAAGGCGTTCCTGACACAATAGATCCTTGATTCGGCGTCCCGCACACTATGGAGCCCTGGTTTTGTCCGAAGTTCGGTGTCCCAGATGTAATTGACCCTTGATTGGAACTGAAAGGTGTTCCACTTGAGATTGAACCCTGGTTTTGACCGTAGCTTGGCGACCCTGTCACTATAGATCCTTGATTTTGTCCGTAATTCGATGTTCCCGACATTATAGAACCCTGGTTTGCACTAAAAGGTGTCCCGATTGTAATCGGGCCTTGATTTTGGACAAAATTAGGTGTTCCTGCGGTTATCGATCCTTGGTTTTGGCTAAAGTTCGGTGTACCAGACATGATTGATCCCTGGTTCGGCGTGCCAGCGGTTATAGACCCTTGGTTCTGACCAAAGTTCATCGTTGCTGTGGTCATAGTTCCTTGGGTTTGGTTGTAAGGTGTTCCAGCGGTAATGGATCCTTGACTAGGACTTTGCGGCACAGGGCTGTTGAGGTTACCACAGCTGTTTTGGTAACTGTTCTGTATGGACGGAGGCAGGTAGTTTCTGTTCATTCTAGCTTCGACTTCCAAGACTAGCTCGGGACTTATGACTAAAAATGGTGAGCAAAAAATAACAAATTAGCGAAAATAAAATGCTGACATGCGAATTGTAAAACGTGGTGATCTTGGCGTACTATTATTTAGGTATTTTGTTTTAATATATATTTAGTTTCAAAATACAAAATACATGTAGGAACCTACTATCAATTTATGACATATATATATTTGACAGAAAATACTCAAATTTAACAATAAAGGGACGTACGTATAAAATCACTACGTTTAAAAAACTAAAACGTATAAAAAATCAAGCAACTTCATCCAAAAACTAACAACGAACGAATCAATTTAAATTCAAGCAACTAACATCACATCTACTACCTATCTGCACTCTGAATCAGATGTCAATTATAAGTAAACAAAACGTGGATTATCTTCAAAATGTTACGTAACATACCGTTATACAACTCGGCGATTGTTTTTGGCATACTTTTAACCGACTCCCAAATCCCAATAAGATTATATTAATACTACAATGAACAGCTACTTACAATCGTGTGATCATGGAAATAGCGAATATTTCGTTTACAAATAATACACATTGCATTATAGAGTGCAGATTATAACAAATCTGGTGTATTTAATACATCACATTCACTACATACCTGGCGGACGTTCGGTGACGGTCAGAAGACCGGTTCGACGAACCCTGATAGACGATGATGATGATGGAGACGTGCTCGGCTGGAAAAGAAGAAAAACCACTTGAAGCAAAAAGTTATTTGTGTGCGAGAGGATTGAACCCACGGCTTTTCAATTTTCCTTTCTTTATTTTTAAAAATCCTTTTGAAATCAAGCTTTCACACAATTTTAAAGGGATTTGAACCTGCGATCCTAGATAAGGTGACAACGACTTCACATTGATGTTTTTATTGCATTTTAAAAATATCATAAAAACTCGATCATTCATTGAGTTATTCCGTTGGTATTGGTATTTAGACATCTTTATGACTAACATAATATTAAATATTTTTCAACATATATACTACGTATATTGGAGGGCTTTGATATAATATAAAAGGCACAAGGACATCATGGACATCAACCAGTAAGTTCCAAGGCTCTATTGCCTTCGTATCTCGAACTGCTCACGATATCTGAACAAAAATGTTGAAACAACTATTTTTTGTTGTACTTTTCCACATAGCGCTAGCCGCTAAGGAATTTTACGATACAGAAAATATTGAAAACGTAAACCAATTATTTGAGAAGTTTTCCGTGCAGTTCAACAGAACCTACGCAGGTGCTGAGAAGTCGAAGAGGTTCAATATTTTCCACGAAAACTTGAAGAAAATCAATGAAATGAACGACAAACACCACCACACCGAGTTCGGTAATAGTAACACATAGCTCGTTAGGTGCTGAGAGGCCACCCGGTCTCGCTGAACCGAACTCACTGTCTGATTCTCAGCACTACAAGTTCATCAAATCATTATCATCGTTCTCTTGCCCATACCCCACGCCAGGCGGGGTCAGCACAGGTTCTCCTATTCCACTCCCTCCTATCAGCCGTCAAATTTGCATCCACGCCTTTCATACCCATGTCCTCTTTTACACAATCCATTCATTTCCTCTGCTCGCATGTCCATCACGCTGATATTCTCAACCCTTTTAGATTAATGGCTATCATCCCTAGTCATAACACGCCCATATCAAGATAACCTAATTCTTCGAATTTCTACAACTGGTGCCGTTCTCAAACTTTCCCTTAATCGAGTCTATCTCAGGAGCACGAACTCTCTTCTCACCCGGCGTTTTCAAAGGCCAACAGCATTCTGATCCGTAACGCGACAGGCTGATGACCGTCTTGTAAATGAGGCATTCATTCGTGTCACATGTTGTGCCCGAGAAAAGCTGTGTCTGTACATTTAATATATAAAAAAAAATATGCTACCTACTTAAAACAAGCAGCTGAGCATAAAAATACAGCTTTTAGAATTTTTGTCTGTTTGTTTGTGCACGCGTATTTCCGGAACGGCTTATCCGATTTGGATGTGGTTTTCGATAATGTATTTCGTATGGTTCAGTATTTTTTACGGGCAGGATCTGACGATCGATTTTTTTGAAAAAATATATACATAAAAATGTTGTGTTGACTTTTAATCCTTTGGTTTAATGCATGCATATATTATTTATTCATGATTAGATTTTGAAAAAATACACGAATAATGTTAATCCAAATATTACACAATCTATCATTGAAAACCTCATTCAGTCAAATCAGTTCAGTACTTTCCGAGATTCGCGTGGTCAAATAGACGTTTTCGGTGTGACGCGTGTAATGTGCTTACTCTAAGAAGTACTACGAGTGATAAGTTAAATACTAGTAGTTATTAAAGGTATGCGAAATCTTAAAAAGGTATGTAATATCGTATATAAAAATGTCAAGAGTTGCTGTGTATTGTTGTACGTTTGGCAACGGAACATCACGGTACATTTTTCTGAAGGTAGTGTTGACCTTGGCAGTCCATTAACATCAGTTCATCATCATCAACTGTTATTCTCCTGCCTGTACCGCTCATCATATAGGTGGGGTGAGTATCACCATCATCATCATCGTAACCTAAAACAGCTTGTCGTTATCACCATGCTGGGCAGGCGGGTGGTTAGTCGTTCTGATATCGTTAAGTTACTAGATATATACTTCTCCTCATCTCCTGGTTGCCTTTTACGACCCTTAAGATGGCATATCCCATACTCCTGCCATTATCTCATCTCATTTCATTACTTCTGCATCGCGTTTGCCTTAAAGGTGGTGCTACTGATTCTGTGGGCAAAGGCATGCAAACCTATTTTTTTTATTAGACCATGCACTGGCCTTGCTCTGAACAGAACGACCGTCATTACTACGATACGTTAAAGTAGGTACTAGAGATAGTATGAGCAATTTTTGTTCTGATGTAGTTTTTAGGTTTTCGTGTCATAATCATAGCCCAAAAAAGTACCACTGCATAACATGGGCCACGCTTAGCAAGCGATTTGGTAATCGCAGTGTTGGTATATATGTATAGTAGGTGATCCCCATACGATCCACGCTCTGAATAGTGATCAGAGGTTAATCCTCGAAGGGGAAAAAGTGAGTCCATTTATTTGTATTTTATTTAATACCTAAGTGAATACTGCAGCTGAGGGACCCATATTAACTGGAAACCTTTTACTATAAGATAAAAAAACTGACCAAAGCTTGCTTTAGAAGTTAACGATGTCAGTGGTGTAATATCAATATAAGTACTGTACGTCTTTCTGAAGGGCAAGCAGGATAGATCACAGCTTATTTCTTGGTGTTTTATTTTAAGTGCAAGTGATACTGCACGGGTACAGCTATTTCCTGGGCAATAGGTGCCCTAAAGTTACTTTGTTGGAATCTTATACTTTTGATTCCTTGCATGTGAACGTGTAGGCCGTTGCCATTGCGCGTATACGTACTCATTGTAATAGAAGTTTATAAATTATATGAAACCTGATATTCTGGCATAGTTTTAGGAAATTTGAAATATTATTATCATCACTCAAAAAGTATTACAAGAGAACATGGGCCTAGCGTAACAAACGAGTCAGTAATTGTAGTTGGTATCTCTATGACAACCGTGAGAGGCAGATTTTTATTTTTGTACCATGCTCTTGACCTCTAGATTTGCACAGACAAGGATAAGGTCTACGATGGAGTGCAGCTACCCAGGTAACCTACCTACTTGAGTGTATGCTGCCACTTATCTCTCAACTCTCCAAGTCTCAACGAGTGTGACTGGGGGATTTGCCATAACCACCACGGTTGACAGGCGAGTTGATGATGGCAGTATATTTGTGTTTAGTACTAAAGAGTATGTTGCCCATACCCCCAACAAGAGTAATGACCATTATCACCACGCTTGACAGGTGAGTTGGTGATCACAGTATTGGTGTCAGGTTGGTTTTTAGATGGAAGGAAGCTGCTGCTCGCCCATTGTATAAAATCCCTTGGTCGAATATGTGGATGTCTAACGGTCAATAAGTCCCTCTGCTAGGAACTTACATACAGTCTTTACCGCGCTGCTACCACCACAAACTGGAAACTTAGGTATATTTAATGTCAGTGATGTAAAATCTCACTTCGTTTTTCTGTGGGGTAAGCAGTAGAGATCCAAGCTTACATGGTAAATATGTATTTACCTAGTAAAGTAGTAAAGTCCAAAGTGACCGTAGGCAAATAGGCACGGCACACATTATAAAGCAAGTATTGCAAGGTATTTTGAAGCTTAAGGCAAGAGCCTATTCCTATTTGCCTAGCTTATTCTTTTTCTCTATTCACGACGGCGCGCGGCGTGGCATCAACTCAGCATCCACTCCTCTCTAATGCGTTATCTCATCTCTTGTTCGGTGTACCTCTACTCTCCTCCAACGTCCGTCCACATCCACACCTCATTCACTAATAATAAATGTAAATAGTGGTTTTGTAATAGGTGTTGTAACTACCTACGGGACACCTCTCGAAGTTGTGCAAGAGTATGACTACCTCGGGCAGACTCTACGTTTAGGAAGACACAACTTCGATAAAGAGTTAAACAGAAGAATCCAGCTGGGCTGGGCAGCATTTGGGAAACTTCGTCAGGTCTTCTCGTCGTCCATCCCGCAGTGTGTCCCACCTGTGATGACCTACGCTGCCGAAACGTGGATACTGGCAATAGGGCTAGTCCACAAATAGAAAATTACTCAGCGTGCTATGCTTGGCGTTTCTCTGAAGGATAAAATCAGGAATGAGGTTATCCGACAGAGAACCAAGGTGGTCGACATAGCCCAGAGAGTTAGCAGGCTGAAGTGGCAGCGGGCTGGCCATATTTGTCGAAGGACCGATAACCGGTGGGGTCAACGAGTCCTTCAGTGGAGACCACGTCTGGCAAGCGTAGGACGAACTCCGGCTAGATGGAGCGACTACCTCCGTACAGTGGCGGGCAGAGAGTGGATGAGAAAGGCCAAAGATCGGGCACAGTGGCGTACCTTGGGGGAGACATACGTACAGCAGTGGACTGCGATAGGTTGATGATGATGATGTAGTAACTACTTCACTTGAAAGTGATACATTAACATAATGACCTCGAGTTATGTTGAACGTGAGACGTGACGTGAACGATTGCAGGAATCAACTGGTTCACCGACGTGGCGGCTTCCGAGATGCCCCGGTACACGGGGTTGCTGGCGGACAGAGCCCCCGGACAAGGCGTCTGTCAGGTATACTTCGATACGCGGATCTAGAAATACTAAGTGACGATAAAACTTTCGACCGCTCTTTAAGGTTATTCCTCGGTACTAGGTAGTACATGTATTACAGTTTGTAGCAAATAGTTGTTTCAAAAGCCACCGTGGATTCAATAGTTTAAGTCGCCACTACAAACGGTTACGTTACAAATATACATTATTTTTATAATTGAATTCTTATATTTTTCACATCGTAGGTTCTCTTACCGGTCGAAGTTTAGAGAAAAAATAAGGTTTTTTTCTTTTTCAACCTTCACTTTCTAAATCATTGTTATTAGTAAGATACCTACCCGACTGCCTATTAAGGAGGAGTATGTATTTCGAGATAATAATAATAAAATTTATTGACTTCACGTTTTGTGAGAATGTCTACTATCTACTATTTTGATCAAGGGGTGCGAATCAATAAGTAACAGGGATAAATCATATATCATAATAGGCTGTGTACCCATGAAGTTATTAAACTTTCATAAGTTATCACTCGGTTTAGGTATTCTATGAGGGTTCCATAGCATAACAATGAATGTATGTACTCCAGGCGCAAGGAGACCCGTCTGGCCGGGACGCCCCCGCCACCCTGGATTGGAGAAGTCAGAACATAGTGACCCCTGTGAAGAACCAGGGGAATTGCGGATCGTGCTGGGCTTTTAGCGCCACTGGTACGTTTACCAGCAATTGTATTTGGCATGTTATCTGATGCATGGTTGAGTTCAGCGGACAAATCAGTCTTTCTTGCAGTGATTTTACAGCACTTCATCATCACTTAGCCGCCGGCCAGGTGCAATGATCTGATCATGATAATTGTGTCGTGGGATACGTTAGTGACACAGGTCTATGATGTCTATGCCAGAAAAGTCGGTTTCCGGAAACAAATCGTCAGTTTGAACTGCCTACGCATCATTCAACAACAGCCTGAGAGAAATGTAGGCCTATGATATATTTGCCAAAAGCTGATAATAGCCAGCTGGAGTAAACGAGTTCTGGAGTGTTAGACGACTTGATGGGGACCGCACGCCCCACCAGTACACGAAGTCATGAAGTGCAGGAGGTGTGAAGAGCGGTGGACTGATGATATGATATCCTTGTCGTTTCAGCGATCGTGGAAAGTGCACACGCGAAGAGGACCAGCCAGATAGTGGATCTGTCGGAGCAACAAGTGGTGGACTGCGACAGCCGGTCCGCCGGCTGTAGTGGAGGATGGCCCGACCTGGCAATCACGTAAGATGGCTTTTCTGCATGAAAAGAACAATCCATGTATAAGTTGAACTGATTCATTTATTTAGAGTTGGTTGCATATTTGATGTATACTATGATGATGATGCTGACCCTGCACAGTTCCACTGGTGTCAAAGTATAATTTCATCACTATCATTTCAGCACATATTAGCCAGTGGGCTTATATTTTAGCAATGGCTATGCTTATTTTTTTTTTTATTATTTATTAATGCACTGAAAAATTATCTTGAAGCAGAAAATGTTCCTAAAAAAAAAAGTCTCCAAATCATAAATTATAATTTCATTACAATGGTCCAAATGGAAATTGTTAACGAAATAATATCAATATATCATGCATGACGCATGAGACAAATTAAGAACATAAAAATTTTGGGGAGAAGTATTTTACCTACTACGTTTATGTGTAACTAGCTGAAAATACCCCCCGTGCTTGGCTACGGCAAAATAACGGAAAAACGGAATGGCTGTAATACCTGGCTATATATAATACAGGGATAAAGAACGACAGGGACATCTTAGTTCTTCTAAGCGGGCAGAATCGGTTATTCTGGAATCTTATGTCCAGATCCTATTAATTTTACTATTAGGTATAAAAATATAGTATTTAGAATAAAGAAAACCTGGTGGTTATTTGATTGGGAGTAGGTATATGTTTTTTTTTAATTTCGCATAACATATAAGAAAAGAGTCTTTGGAATTCTTAGCGCATTAAAGACCTGAGTAAGTGTTTTTAGCGGCATTTCTTTGTGAGGTTTCGTCGCCGAGCCGTATTGTACGGACATTGCAGAAATTACCTGATTGCTTTGAAAGACCATCGTCGGCCTTGGGCACCTACTGCCACTGTTAATGGTCATCAAAGAGCCATGTCAAACGCCTATGGTGGCGGCTCGTAAGGTCTAACACCAGGGAAATCACTGAACCGACTACGGACTCGAGTTGGCCGCTGCAGTCAAAATCTAGCCAGGTGGGGTAATTATACTCCTCAAGCGCACATTGCTAGCGTGGAGCTCCCGTATAGGAAAGTATGGCCCACCTACTTTCCTGCCCGCTATGCCCCGTGGAGCACTGGAGGTTGCTTAGTACTGGTCCAGGAAGGTTTTAATGTTTTTAAACGTTTGAATCGAGAAGGAGAAGGAGAAGAAGACATGATAATTTACTAATGACAATGTTAATTATTAAATTAATTAGCCTTCATTGTCATGAGTAAATTTTCAGGTCTTCTCGTGTGGATATCGGTATGAAGCTTGTCTCTAGGACAAAATATTTAATTAATTTCAAAGTTATTTTAAACAGACAAATAGATGACAATATGATACATACATGAAATATTGCAAGTAAAATTAAAAAATAAAATACCCCCTTTCCCCTACTAAGGGGAGAAATTTCAAAAAAAAAAAAACTTATTTTCAACAGGATTGAATCAAATGAAAATATAAGAGAGAACTGCGCACAAAAAGATTTGCCCTTGTCAATCTATCAGAGGAAGAATCTCAAATATTTTTTTGAATAATCAGCATTTTAATGTTTCTAAATGTAGATATATTTAGAAACATTAAAATGCTGATTATTCACTATTTGAACCAAATCGAATGAAACTAAATACTTATTTTGAATTTTAAGAAAATTTCAAGACTTTTCCCCCATTTCATCTTATTAGAGGAATAACAAAAAACACATAATAAGTATCTTAATAGTCTTTAAAACAAGAACATGTAGTACATAAACATTTGAACTTAATCGAATGATAAACATTTTAGATGCATGTTTTGCCCCATTTCACCCTTTATAGTAAGATTTTCTGAAACATGTTTTGTAAATAAGCATCTAGTTATAATAAACAAAATTTTAACTCGATCAAATAAAAAAAAAGATTTGTTAATATTATCCCGTTTCACCCTTTAGAGAAAGAATTAACGGATTTTTTTATTTAGGATTTCATTGTTACTATAAATAAACGTACTAAATTTCAACTCAATCGGATCATTAATAAAGATTTTGCGTACAAACTGTTTTGCCCCAATTTTACCCTTTACTCGTAAGATTTTTCCGGTATTTTATTTCTCATACACATTGTTAAGATATAACAAACTTTCAACTCGATTGGATCAAATATAAATACATCTCCATACAAAAAGTTTTGCCCCGTTGCACCCTTTTAGAGGAAAAATCTCCAAGTTTTTTTTTTCATAATTAGGTCTTCATGAGTATTATAAATACATTTCAAATTTTCAACTCAATCGGATCATAAATTAAGATTTTGCATACAAACTGTTTACCCCATTTTACCCTTTGATAGAAACAGTTTTTAAATATTATTTTTAAATACGCATTTTCAAGCTATAATAAACACACGTACAAAATTTCAACTCGATCAGATCAAATATAAATACATCTCCATACAAAAAGTTTTGGCCCATTTCACCCTTTTAGAGGAGGAATCTCCAGTTTTTTCATAATTAGCATTTCAAAGTAATTACAAATACAAGTAGTAAATTTCAACTCAATCGGATCATAAATAAAGATTTTGCATACTAACTATTGCACCCCCTTAAGGTAGGAATTTCCTAAAATCCGTTCTTAGTGAGCACCTACATGTCACAATGAACACTCTGGCAAAATTCAAGTCTGTAGGTCTTACAGTTTCGGCGGTATACCTACCTACCTATCACGTCAGTGGTAAATCGATTTTATTGATCGAGTGAGCGAAGCGAACGAGATCTCTCAGTTAAGTTGGGAAATCCGGCACTGTATGTGGCAATGTTTGTGATGGCATAACTGTCAAACGGTTTATCCGATTTTGGTGAAATTTAAACTGAAAAGAGATAACATAAATAGAAATTGGTTGTCGCGGGGGATTTTTAATAAGTGGGGTAGTTTTTGAGATATTGGGTGAAAAGAAAATAAATTTTTCGTCCATATCTTTTGAATGGTTGATCCAATCTATTCAACATTTTTAATATGCAGAGAATATAATAACACTCATCAATCGGTATTACGATTTTTTTGAAACTAGGGTAGTTTTTGAGAAATAGGGGTGTTAAGCGTGAATATGAAGATTTTTCGCTAATGGGGTGTCATTTGAAAGAGTATCGGATGCATATTAAAAAAATACATATTTTACTTTTAAGAAAAATAGGAAATAGAAAGGGGTAAATAAGATCAAAGCCTTGAAAAATTCTGAAAACGTGAAATATCATATGAAATGGGGGTTTAGACTGCAGATTTCAAAATTGGTTGATTTACCCTTTATAGTAGGGGTGGTTTTTAAGATCAGGTCCGGTCAAGATAATAGGTATTCGGAATCTCAATAAAACTGGACTAATTATTCTTCGTTATTCACTCAATAGGGTTGCCAAACCTATGGTGTCGATAAAAATTGGTGCTCACAGTTAAAGTTTTGTTTACACACAGAAAAAAATTGCTGCCTTTTTGGTGATGCCCCTTGGTTGACTTAACGACATCCGTGGGCTAGAGGGGCAGATCTTTCAACCACGACGTCTAAGGCGGTAACGGTTTTGAGAGCACTTTTCACAAAAACATTAAAGGTGATGTCTTTCATGTTCATGTTAATAAGGGGTGACGTATTCACTTATTGTATTCTACCCACCTACTATGACATACGGCCGGTGCATTGCTCTCATTCTAACTTTGTATATAATATGAGTTACAAACAAGAGAGAGCCTCGAACAACGTTATATACCTAAGACCATCACGAGATCTCAGTTCGGGGCGAACTACTAGTATAATTAGATAACGTATTATGTTTTGTTCTCAGAATTAGGTAGAGTTCGTGTTCTGTTAAGTTTTTTATTGAAAATGATACTCTATCTATCTAATCTTTCTATTCTATAACAAGCCTCATAGCTCAGTTACAGCGCAGAAGTCAGGGTTACTACCAACCATGACTTCTGCGCTGTAGCTTGTGCGTTCGATTCCCACCCAAGACAAACAAATGTGTGTCGAATATAGATGTTTGTTCTGTGTTTGGGTGTTGTATCAATAGTACGTATGTATTTACAAAAATGTATGATATGTATTCTATCCGTAATCTAGTTCCCATATTACAAGCTATGCTTAGTTTGGGGCTAGATGGCACTGTGATGATCCATGTCCTGTAATATTTATTCTCTATAGGTACTAACATAATCATCACTATTAATTGATGATATTGTTTTTAAATAGTTACCCTCCGTACCACTGTGTGGGCGGTGGTGGTACGATGGCTCTGCAGCGCTGACGATTTAATCATCTATGACTAACAGACAAACCACTCTGACACCCTGGTTGGACAGATATATATTATTTCCTTACAGTTACCGCATGGGTCGCGGTTGACCCATGCATGTTTTTTTCTTGAATGACTACCTGGTTGGCTGGTTAGATAAGTAGTTCATATCAAATTGCACTCGAATTCTGATAAATGACAGAGCCCGAACTTATTTTGAATAAACGGTAAGACAAAGATAGAGGCATTACGACCGGACCAAGGTACAGATGTACAATCGGCCAAACAGTATCGTCACCGAACAATCGAAATAACAAATTCTCCATAATCCGGCTGACCGGTCTACACAACCGTACCACGGTCAAGAATCGATTTGAGCCCACCGCTGAGCAAAGCATTTCATCGGAAGGCTCGCTCCGTTGTCGTTTTGCTATTCACTGCAAAAATAATATTTACACTAAATTTCGTGTTCCAAATCCTTTCCAGTAAAAAGTTTTGTAAACGGGTACATGATCCTTCCCAATGATAACAGTAATAATAATTATGTTCATTTTTCAGAGTTTTACTAAAACCCATCCAGTTGTTTCAACGTAATGTGCATTCATAACAGACAGACGAATATAGATAAAACTATACATAGATAAATTGGTGAACATGCCAATATTACGTTATAATATATATATATATATATATATAATTTGATTACGTACATAAATGAATTGAATTGACTGGATTTCAGGAAACTAATTGAAGAAGGAGGTCAAGAGGATGAAACCGTGTACCCGTACACGGGCATCCAGGGGGAGTGTCGCTTCGACGGCAGCAAGGCCACGGTCAGAGTGGCCGCTTGTGCCACTTACACTCTGTCCGATGAGGAATATTTAAACCAGGTGTTATATGAAAACGGGCCCGTTGTAGTTAGTGAGTACCTACTACTACTTTTTTATGACAATTAACATTTTGGTGTTGTTGGAATTGAACTGTTCCGGGCAAAGGACTGGCAGGCAACTGAACAGTTGTCGCTGAGAATGACAAAATGGTGTACCGACTCCACCGAACAGTGTGAGACAGGAGTAGATAAAAAGTTCGCTTAAAATGAGATAACAAGCTCCTTGATGATATTACAATTATATTGTTCCTCAGGGCGGTTGCTTGTGTGCACTGATATCGTATAATAAAAATACAGGTATGAATATTCTAGGTAGGTCCTAAGGTAGGTACAAGGGCTGTGTGCCAAGTGGATGTAGGCCCGCCTTCCGATCCGTAGGTTGTGGGTTCAAATCCAGTCGTACACCAATGGACTTTTCGGTTTTTCGGAAGTTTATGTGCGCATTTGACACATGCACATGTTCTGACGGAGAAGGTCGCCTCGTGAGGAAACCGGCGTGTCCCTAGGAGCTAAGATCTGAATGGCACGTGACTTAGTCTAGTATTCTGTTGAGCGGCACTGGGCTTGCAACCTGTCACGTATTGAATGCAATCTACTTGCGAACTGTGCGCATGTGCCGAACGTAAGGTAGGACGTGCCTCTGACTACCCCATTAGGTGATCCTAAGATCCGCAAAAAAGTCGTGAGTCTGATTGTTTCAGTACTTTGATTACTTTATTGTGTGTTCTTTGTAATGGATATTATCTATTCAAAATGACAATGTTTTATAACTAGCTATAGCTTCGTTTCGGTAGCATGATTCGTGAGAGATAAGCAACTAAGGGGTTAGTAATATAAAATCGATACAGAGGTAAGTAAATAAAAATAACAAAACGTGCATGTTTAAGCGCTCGTCACCAACAGAGGCTATAGTCGCCGATGCGTGGCACGATACGAATGGTAGCTGGAGGGACGGTCGGTGACCGGGAAGTCCCACCAGGGTTAGTTGGAGACGACCTGCTGGTATCTGTACACTGCAATAGGTACTGTAGTATTTCGCCCCAAACGCGCAGACTTATTTAAAGTTATTCAAAAGATGCAACTTGTTTCCAGCCGTAGACGCAACCGACTTCCAGTGGTACAGCGGGGGCATCCTCACCTCGTGCACCTTCGACGTCATCAACCACGCTGTGGCGCTCGTCGGATACGGTTCTGGTAACTATGTCTATTGATATTATTTATATTTTGCCTTGGAATGTGGGTCGGAACCCTCGGTGAGCGTGTCGCACTTGGCCGGTTTAAAACAATGTTGTGTTGTTTCCAGAAAACGGCGTAGATTACTGGATCATAAAGAACTCGTGGGGCACCACCTGGGGGGAAAGCGGTTTCATCAGGATCCGGCGGGGGGTGAGCTGCTGCGGAGTCTACAACGAAGATATCACTTCCGCCACCACCGCTTAACCGGCTATTCTAACGACTTTAGCTCTGTTTTGAATAAAGCAATCTCTGTATTTTACTAAGTTATTTCAACCAACCTTATGAAAGTGATAAGATTCAGATGTTACTTGTTGCGGAAGTCCATACTGATTAGCATCAGCTCCTACCACAGTAATGTTAGCAACTCCAAATGGATGTCAGTTAACAGATCCAGCAGTCAGTAAACATAATCATCATAAAGTAAAAATAAAAATATTGACATCAATTTCAAAATCATATAGTAATCTAATATTTAAAAATCCATGTTTGTTTGTTTGCATTTTATGCGTTGCCAAGTGTTCATACTTGTAATTTCACCGTCCCTTAAAACTAAAGTGGAAAATGTACTTGTCGGTCATCAGACCTGTTTTGTTGTATATGCAACGCGGCAAAAGGGATGGTTGGACAAAGAGTGCAACCCACCGAGGTGCGAATGTTGATGGATGTGTGTCGTGTAAACAATGGATAACATTAGTATGAAAGGCAAGGCACATGTTGATTATGCATGTTTCACATTATACATAATAAATACATATCGTCGTTGCGAATCTAAAACCTCTTATGTGACACTTTTGTCAAAAGTACTTTTATTGAACCGTCGTGTATAAAATTTTGCGCACTATCGTTTAAAAAAACTCTCATGTGAATACGATAATTTTATCACCGTTAATCTATTGATTTTAAAATATCCTATGTGGTTGCTCTTCATAAGTTGCTAATTAAAAAAATCTTATGTGTATTGTGCACATAAGAGGTTTTAATAAGTGCGACCAGACCAATTATAAGACCGAGACCACCGTTTATAATGTACTATGTGCTAAGTGTTATCCAGCAATATCAGGGTAGTTTTTCATTGTTCATGGTTTTGTGTAGTGTAATGTTCACAATTAAAGATACTGATTGAAGTGCGTTTTAAGCTGATGTAAATAAAGTTTTATCGAGGTTTTTTGGAAAAAATATTGTTAAAAATGAGTAACCAACTTTGCTTAGATTCAATCGACGAATTAGTGAACCAAGAAGATGATTCAGGTACCTCTTATGATCCCCGAGAATGAAGGAACATTGGGATTAGACTGATTTCTCCTTGATAACACCAGTAGACCGAAATCTTACCTCTTTGATTGTGAACAACCTAAATTATAGTTTAGAAGGTGATCCATCCTGATTAGTGCGGTACAGAATAAATATCAGATCAGAGTGCCATACGTTACTGATGATAGTGAAGATGATCCAGAAAGTATTCCGGATCAATTGAATATTTTGATCGGTGGATCCGTGAAACTTAAGAAGAGAATAGAGATGAAGATAATACCGAAAGCTCTGTTACAAGGAATACTCCAAGAACTCGTAGAAACTCTGCCTTAAGAGATACTGTAAAAACTTGGTTGGCTTGGTTGAGTTGCCACAAGTTCTAAGCCACTATTACCGTGCCTCGTCATCAAAATGTATGTTGAGTCAACTTTCCGGTCTGAGCTGCATATTCAGCAAGTGTTTAAAGAATGGTACGCTGAAAAACAGTTTAAAGCTGCATCAAGAAAAACTTTTTTGGTGTTTGACTGAAAAAAGTATTGACATTGCAAAGACCAATGTGACACGTGTAGCAACTATAAATCTGGCAATATTTTAAAAGAAGAATATGATAATCATATTTTAAAGAAAGATGAAGCTCGTCAAGCGAAAAAAATGTTATATAGCTCGTACTAGCAAAAAGAATGTTGTCATTACAGTTGATGTTCAAAGCGTATTACTAGGTCCAAAGTTGTTAGCAAGTGCCCTTGCTCTCTCAACTCGTAATCCAAGGATGTAACTGTGTTTTTCTGATGGTGCTGTTACAGCTTATTAATTTACGAGTTGTGTTATAGATTCAACTGAACACATTATAATCATTTCTAATGAATGTTTTGACATTGATGTGGACACTGGACACCAGAACAGAAATCGGATTTGTATATAACTGTTAAGCAACTGTACCTAGAAAAAGGGCATACCATGATGGAAGTTGACAGTGTTAACTCTACTATCCAACGATATATTAAACCGCCAATATACGCTCACAACGAGTATGAGATCATAGTCGTCACGCAAATGAGACAAGCACATCCACAAAACCCTTATGAAATAAAATTATATCATTATGAATATAATCAAATCTGAAGTCTATACGTCCAGGCAAAAAGAAGGTAGATCCCGAAGTAGTAGACATTAGAGGTCTAAAGTACTTACCTGATGGATCAATACTTTATCGCATGAGAAGAGAGGAAGATTGGGCTACACTTCCGCAGCGAAGAATCCACAATCAAGGTTTAGTGACACCAAATCGTATGTACAGGAGGCCATTGAAAATTAACGAAACCAAGTACAAGCACTTGCAAGAACTGAAAACAATTTAAGATAAGGATTATCTTCTTTACATGATTGTCTGCTGGTGCTTGAACTTGTGTTTTTTTTTTGTGCGTTTAGTGTTTGAAAAATTTGCGTGATTATGAACAATGATTTAATTTTTTGTAGTAATATTTTGTGTTAACATAAATAAATTCTGTTGATTTTTTGAGACGTATATTCATGATAATTTACCTACAACCAATAAACTAATTCCATTCAAATACTCACATGTGCTCTGTAATTCGCAACCAAAACCTATTATGTGCAAGAAATTTGTCAAAAAAAAAGTTTTTTGTTATTTTCTGCTTTTTGTTTAAATTTATTGTAGCAATCTAAAACGTTTAACTTTTTTAAGCATAAAATGGCGTTATTTATTATTAAGGTTCTCCTTGATTTTTTTTCAGGGTAAAGTTTTTTTCGTTTTCCCAAAACTTTATGTTTTTACACATAGGAGGTCTTGGATTCGCAACGACGATATATATTATAATACGGCTATAGGAGTAGTGGAAGGCGAAAAGGAGATGGATGTCGACCCAGCCTAGAGTGGGTTACGGACAGAAAGATAACGGCCAGTCCTAGGCTTGCTGTGGCAAGATAATGGCTACAATGAAGCGAGTCTTTCTACAATCCTTTGCTTCAGCAGTGGGTTTATATGGACTGAAATTATAGTGATGAACTTAAAACCTTGGCACAAGTGTAACTGCGCGGGATCTGCTAGTCAAAGTTAAAAAAACACGAGAATTCGTATGGTATTTTTTTATATTTTAACGACGAATATTAATCGCATAACATATATTCCATAAGGAACATGTACTGCGTAGTTTTCGAACACATTATATATGCTGAACATTTTGAATCAAACTCATAAATCAGTTAAAATGTTGAAACATCTACCTTTGGTTTCGTTATTTTATTTAGCTCTCGGTGCCAAGGAGTATTACGATGTAGAGAGCACCGAAGGTGTTAGCAAATTATTCGAAGACTTTTGCGCCGAGTTCAACAAAACCTACAATGATTCGGAGAGGATGAAGAGGCTGAACATCTTCCAGGAAAACCTGAAACAAATCAATGAACTAAACGAGAAACATCCCATAACCGAATTCGGTGAGAATTCTCAGTCTCTTCATTGTTTATCTGACTTCTCTCAGTTATGTCCCAAAAATGCCATCACCGAATTTGGTAGGCTCTTCATTGTTTATCTGACTTCTCTCAGTTATGTCCCAAAAATGCCATCACCGAATTCGGTAGGCTCTTCATTGTTTATCTGACTTCTCTCAGTTATGTCCTAAAAATGTTAACAAGATGTGTTTGTAAAAATTTCAGGAATCAATTTCTTCGCCGACATCCTGGACTCGGAAATGCACCAATACACCGGATTCATACCGCACAACGCTTCCAAACCATTCATGGATGGCCAATGCCAGGTACTTTACAGTTTCCTTGGAAATGTCCGGCCTTTGCGTTGCCGTTGCACATTAGGTCGAGCAATATCATCTTATAACTCAGCTCGTCGAGAATCCCTGGTTTGTCGGTAGTCGGTCACTAAGTGAGCTCTTGCGCTGCCGACGCACAATCTCCCACATGCTCCACGTTACGGATACTAGCAGCAATCGAATCGCTGTATTGTTTTAAAATGATAAATGATATTATTTATATGATAAATGTTTTAATTTCAGACGCAAGGGGACCCCTCACGCAGAGACGCCCCCGTTGCCCTGGACTGGCGTAGCAAGGGTATAGTTACTCCCGTGAAGAATCAGCAGACTTGCCAGTCTTGTTGGGCGCACACAGCCACTGGTATGTATCATCGTTGAGCGATAAGACCACCACCCATTGTTACAAAGTTTTATTGTTCTACTTGCTAGTCAAAGTCAAAGTCAAATATATTTATTCAGTAAGATTTTTTAGGTTCACTTTGAAACGTCAAATCTACCGCCTGTTTGTTTATGTTGGTGAACAAATTCATTTTCTATCAATACTATTATTATAAAAAGAAAAGATTAATATTTTTGTATTTTTATTGGTATTGAATAAGCTCAAAAACTAAAAGACCGATTTAAAAAAAAACAAATTTTAGATGCCAATAAGATAGAGCTTTAGCACTCATTATATATAAATGACAGTGGTTTCCTCAGGCGTTTTACGATTGCGAAGTCACTCCACATGGGCTTAGGAGCATCGGCTTTATCCACTCGTTTCGATAAGGATTTGCTGAAGAATGCAATAACGACCTCTTGGTCTCCTTTTCGTTGAGATAAACACCGTCTGTATCAACTATGAATTCATTATCCATATCAGGATAATGCAAAATAGGTGTATTGCACAGACGTTTCTTCAGTTCCTGGAAAGCAAGGTCAATACTTTGAAAAGTTGGAAAGTTCAAAATTTTTAAGGTGTTCTTTAAATGTACGGCCTATTAAGATGATGTCATCCATGTGTTATCTGTTGTATCGTAATTGAATACTGTCCAACTCTATCGAATCGTCTATTATGGGCGGGACTCATCGCAACACTAACTATTGCTCAATTGTTCAAGTCACTGATGGGGAGACCAAACGAATGTTCACTAATGAATTTATTTCTTGTACTTGGCTACTCATACCATATAAATATATTATATTGTCCGTTGGTGTAACAATAACAGTAACTAAATTAGACGGGACCGCGTGTTGTCGTGTGCTCCGAAACACGTTACCATTTATATTATTTATCGGAGAGACCAACAACATTACTATAATACAAAGAACTAACCTAACAAAGGCAAATGCCCAGCGCAGGAACGAGTATTGGTGTAAAAAGTGGATGCACCAGCATCTTGTTACCGGTGAGATGAAGGCCAAGCGCTTCCCCGTCGTACAATAAAAAAATATAAAAAAAAATGAAAAACGCAGTGGCTCATCTCCTGGTGTACCTAATGATAAAGTGTAATATATTGTTGTAGTATTGAGAAATACATACGTTTTTGTTCCAGCTATAGTTGAAAGTGCGTACGCAAGGCGAACTGGCCTATTTGGCCAGTTCGCCTTGCGTACGTCGATCTGTCTGAGCAGCAGCTGGTAGACTGTGATGACAAGTCTATGGGTTGCAACGGAGGGTGGACTAGCACGGCGTTATCGTAAGAGATTCATCACTCCTTTTTTTTTATAACCGTTATCTGGCCACGAAAATGTACGTAAAAAAGGGAGATCACACCCCTAACAGCGTCGTCGTCGGATTCTCATAACGTTAAAACACGTAAAAAGCTTTATGCCAATCCTGTTTACTTTACCGTGTTACCTGTTGGGGCAGCGCCGCCAAAACTCATCTTCTCATAGTAGAACCTCGCGCAACGTTTAGTTCTTAAGAACATGCTCAAAAAGCCATATAAGCATTATGGCGCTCTATGCAGCTAAAATCGCGGCAGAAATTATTATGAGAGTTGACAACGGCAAGCTGTAGGTTGCGCATACGTATCGTAAATAAAACCTTTTGATAATTCTTATTCTGAGATTGCGTTGCTGGTATGTAGGTAGGTATTGTGAACATATGATGGTACCTTTACTGGCACAGAACAAATAACTTATTTAAATTAGTCTTAATATTTATTCTGAGTCTAGGTGTTGTCTGACCGCTGCAAGGACGACAAGCACACGTCCGACGTCGACAGTGGTCACCGAGGTACTGATTGAAAGGCGGGCGCGCTGCGCCTGTAGTTTTTCAAATAATTCATAATTAAAATTTAATTTGAATTCGTATCAAAAAACTAGCTTACCTTTAATGTAGATCAACATGTAACCTATCATTTAAAATAAATCGTAAGTCAATATTCATTGTAGGTATCAAAATATTTCGTTTCTAAATTCTGTAAAGTACCATTTTTAATAAATATTTTTATCGAGTTTTTTTTTTTGCTATTATGTTTTCAGCTTACCTTTAATGTAGATAGGTACCTGAAGTAACATATATGTCAAAATTAGACTCTGACAGGGCCTTAACCTTAATTTTAACACCAATCTGTCTGCTAAGCGTGGTGATTATGGCCGTAACGAACAGTTATAGACTATTATTTCCACATTTTGCTAAATCTCACAATTTTAGGCAGTGGGATGTTTCTCGTTTAGTGTAATAATTTATTAGTTCAAGTTTTCATGGAAGATTTTCAGTCTTCTGACCTCTCGGAACCATGATGTATGCATAAAAAATAATATATTTTCAGCAAACTCGTTGAACAAGGAGGTCAGGAACCCGAAAGCGTGTGCCCCTACATCAATATACAAGCAGCATGTCGTTACGACAGAAGTAAGGTGTTAGTGAGAGTCGCCAGTTGCACCTCCTACACACTGTCCAACGAGCAGTTCATGAAGCAGTTGTTGTTTGAGAACGGGCCTATTGGCGTCGGTGAGTGTAGCGTATAGCGCCGACGTACGGACAGTGACTGTCTCAGCAGGTGACTCACACCACACCACACCACACCACACAACCACACAACTGAATGAACGAACATGCCAGCATTCAACGTTGCGCCTAGCCGGGCGGCTATGCATTTTATTTAAAAAGGAAGCTTGAATATCCATCAGATTAAGAATAACGCCGCTACCCGTTTATGAGTTATTTTTGCACGGTTTTCAATACAGTTCAGCATAGAACATAATAAATAACTATTTAACTTACACACGTTTTTAGTGTGCGAAGGAAAAAAAATGAAGCAAAAGAGCCTATCATCTCCATACACCTCAATGGTATGAAATGCGCTCACGCGTGGCTAGCACTCGAACGGGCACTGCATAACCGATGAGAACCCCAAATGTCTATTCCATTAACCCTACCATGCACTTTCTAAAACGGGATTCCATACAATGTATTTATCGAGTTATAGTTGCTCTTTAACAAGGCAAAAGACAGAGATGTTTGGAGTGAAATGGAGGAGGCCTTTACTCGTTGAGAGGTCCTTAATTACAAATAACCAACTTAATTATAAAATGTTATTTAAATATTTGAATTTATTGCATCGTATCAAAAAACTAGGTAATTTATTTGAATTTAATTTATAATGCATGTTGAATTGTTAATTAATGTGTTATGTGAATGATGTGTTGAATGAATTGAAATACCTAAATTCTAATTTAAATTGTAATATTATCATCAAATTATCTATTAATTAATGTTTAAAGGAAATAAAGAGGCTATAATAATAGTAAGTCTTACGCAGGACGGGACTAGACCCAAACTGAGCATAGCTTCTAAAATGGGAACCAGATAATGGACTAAAAAGCTTATGATGTATATTTTTTTTGTAACAAAATAATACCCATGACAGAAACATATAGGTAGGCCGAGGTGTATTTTGTTATTTGTTTCCAGCTGTAGACTCAACCGACTTGAAGCGATACAGGGGCGGCATCCTTACGTCATGCACGTTCCAGGAAGTAAACCACGCTGTAACACTGGTCGGATACGGTTCTGGTAACTATATATCATTCATATTCATATCCTTGTCCTCAGTCAGTTAAGGATTCCGGGTTAAGTAGGGTTTCGGCCTTAAATATGTCATCGTCGTCTGCGTCTCTAGTCGTAATTTCTGAGCGTCTCTTAGCGAGTATTGTTTTTGATGATGTTTTAGTTCTCCTGTCGCTGCGTCTCTTAGCGATTATTGGTTTTGATAATGTTTTAGTTCTCCTGTCTCTGCGTCTCTTAGCGAGTATTGTTTTTGATAATATTTTAGTTCTCCTGTCGCTGCGTCTCTTAGCGAGTATTGTTTTTGATAATGTTTTAGTTCACCTGTCGCTGCGTCTCTTAGCGATTATTGTTTTTAATAGTGTTTTCGTTCTCCTATTGCTGCGTCTCTTAGCGAGTATTGTTTTTGGTAATGTTTTAGTTTTCCTGTCGCTGCGTCTGTTAGCGAGAATTGTTTTTGATAATGTTATAGTTCTCCTGTCGCTGCGTCTCATAGCGAGAATTGTTTTTGATAATGTTTTAGTTCTCCTGTCGCTGCGTCTCTTAGCGAGTATTGTTTTTGATAATGTTTTAGTTCTCCTGTCGCTGCGTCTCTTAGCGAGTATTGTTTTTGATAATGTTTTAGTTCTCCTGTCGCTGCGTCTCTTAGCGAGTATTGTTTTTGATAATGTTTTAGTTCTCCTGTCGCTTCGTCTGTTAGCGAGTATTGTTTTTGATAATGTTTTAGTTCTCCTGTCGCTGCGTCTCTTAGCGAGTATTGTTTTTGATAATGTTTTAGTTCTCCTGTCGCTGCGTCTCTTAGCGAGTATTGTTTTTGATAATGTTTTAGTTCACCTGTCGCTGCGTCTCTTAGCGATTATTGTTTTTAATAATGTTTTCGTTCTCCTATTGCTGCGTCTCTTAGCGAGTATTGTTTTTGATAATGTTTTAGTTTTCCTGTCGCTGCGTCTGTTAGCGAGAATTGTTTTTGATAATGTTTTAGTTCTCCTGTCGCTGCTTCTCTTAGCGAGTATAGTTTTTGATAATGTTTTATTTCTCCTGTTGCTGCGTCTCTTAGCGAGTATTGTTTTTCATAATGTTTTAGTTCTCCTGTCGCTGCGTCTCATAGCGAGAATTGTTTTTGATAATGTTTTATTTCTCCTGTTGCTGCGTCTCTAAGCGAGTATTGTTTTTGATAATGTTTTAGTATCTTGTCGCTGCGTCTATTAGCAAGTATTGTTTTTGATAATGATTTTGTTCTCCTGTCCCTGCGTCACTTAGCAAGTATTGTTTTTGATAATGTTTTAGTTCACCTGTCGCTGCGTCTGTTAGCGAGTATTGTTTTTTATAATGTTTAGTTCTCCTGTCGCTGCGTCTGTTAGCGAGTATTGTTTTTTATAATGTTTAGTTCTCCTGTCGCTGCGTCTCTTAGCGAGTATTGTTTTTGATAATGTTTTAGTTCTCCTGTCGCTGACAAACTATGTAAACTATGATTAACTATTTATATATATATCTATATTGTCACGGGATCTATGTCCATTGTTCGTTCCTTGAGAGAGAAAATTGAAGATAGCTAATCGCTTCCTCGTCGGTGGCTAGTGCCTAATAAAGCCGAGTATCCGTGAATAGTTACCAATCAAAACACTCGCATGTTGGTGTGCCATCAGTGGTCCGTATGAACAATATTTATATATTATATATTAATGAACAGTATGTTGTTTGTTTGTTTCAGAAAATGCCGTAGACTATTGGATCATAAAGAACTCGTGGGGCACTAAATACGGCGAGAGCGGGTTCGTCAGGATCCGCCGGGGAGTGCAGTGCTGCGGAATCCTGAACAAGTTCATAAGTTCGGCCGCCGTTTAGTCACTTGCTTTTTAAATAGGACAAGTGACTGAAGAATATGTGAATTAAAAAACACAACACACATTTAACTTGTTTTTTATAGAGGTAACTCTGCCCTTGATTGCTATCTCGCCTAATGTAAAGCAACGATACAGCCTACAATACCTCTTTTTAATGTGCAGTGCTCGGGACCAACGACGCCTCAATGTGCCCCACGAAGACACTTCAACGTTTTTTTATAAAACTAAGAATCCGTCTAACATGACATGACCTTATGACCTCGCTATACATGCTACCAAGTCCTAGTGCGAGGAGCAGAGCCTTCCTGCGGTACCTACTTACGAATAAGATAGATAAGCAAACAACAATCTATGTTTCTTTGAAATGGATATGTTCGATTTATTCATAATATTTTTTGTGTTCCAAACTTCCTTTGTGGGGTAACTTTGAAGTTTGTAACCTTATGGCACAACTTCCGTAATCGCCTCTGTGGTCTAGTGGTTCAATCCACCGATTTCAGATCCAGAGGTCACGGGTTCGATCCCCATGGGGAGTACAATATATTGTGCTTGGTTTGGTTGGTGGTAGGACTTTTTTAAGTCCGCCTGGCTAGATACCACAATCTTACTTAATTATTTCGCCATAACAATAATTCTAAAATAGTTGTGTCCCGGCACGTAGAGGTAAGATAGCCTGTTCCTCAGTTTGTCGAGGATTCCGGGTGAAGGGCGCCTCCACCTTCGGCCTTATCTCAACTTGTGTATTCAGGTGAGATGAAGGCCAAATGCTTACCCGTCGTACAATAAAATAAAAAAAACTTCCTTATCCAGTCTTACCAGTCTGATCATAAATTATTCAAAAATACCAACTGAACTATAAAATGATATCTAACATTCCAAAATAAGAAAAATAACTTGGCTTAGTGGTTGCACGAATGTAAACATAATTCATGAATAGTTCGTGAACCTAGGTATACAAATGTGTTGAAGCTTGGTGTACCTGCTGGGTCTTGCTAGTAAGCATACAAACATTTAACCGACTTTCAAAAAAAGGAGGAGATACTCAATTAATACTTATTGTAACTTTTAATAATAATAATGCAATTTTGTAGTTTATAAGTAGTTTTAGTTATTTTTTCTATGAATTCGTCGAAATCTTTTTTTTTACTCGAAGACGCCTAAACCGATTCGTTAAATTCTTTTTTTGTTTGAAAAGGATACTTCACAAGTGGTCCCATTGACATCAGGTCAGCATCTAATGATGGGATCCTGGAGAAATCGAAAGAACTCTTCTAATGTTATAGGCACACTTGAAGTGATACCTCAAAAGTAAAGAAAAAAGGACCCCTGTTATCAGGTCAGGATCTGATGATGGGATCGTGGGGAAATCGAGGAATCTCTTTAAATATTATATAAACAAGTGTTTGAATCAAGTGTTTATATATTATATAAAAACACTTGAAGGGATTTGGGTATTTATAGAGAGTATTACCTCAAAAGTGAAGACAACTCGGACCCCTAATGTGTATTCAATCATCAGCAGAATCACGCGTCTATGTCTGTTCGTCTTTCGTTCTCATCTTTTATCAAAATAATTGGAAAAAATACGTCATTCAGGTTAACGAAATTGTATCATCTTCTTCATTGAAGTCGGTTTTCTTTTTAGTTTTTAAATGTATTTATAAATTAATGAATTGTCAGAAAATAATAAATCGATTAATATAATTTTGAGAAATATGTCAATTTAATATTACAGAAACTTCTAGAAACGCTCGTTAAGAACCTCATTTAATGTATAATACGTCTTTTACTAAAATATCACATCATCGACGCCTGAATAGATTCGTCGACATATATTATGTAAAGCTATGCTACAAAAATACACAATATTTATATAGGCTGTGGGTTTGATTCCCACCCAGGACAAACATTTGTTTGATGAATGTTTGCTCTGTGTTTGGGTGTTGTATCAAATATTACGTATGTATTTACAAAAGTATTTAAGTATTCTATCCGTAATCTAGTTCCCATATTACAAGCTATCGTTAGTTTGGGGCTAAATGGCGCTGTGTAAAATTAATGTCCTGTAATATTTATTTATATATTATACATACCTAACCATATACCTACATCTAAAAAACATATGAGTTTTTTTTCAGGGCCACTGAGGCCAAGTCTGAAACCGTGAGAGTTATCGAAAAGCCATGTGTAGTGTTTCAAACCGGCTGTTTACCAAAATCCATATCGCGCGTAAATAGAAGAGAATATTAATAAGTATAATATGCAAAAAAGTGTAGTATGGACAATTATTTGCATTTATTTTTATTGATCGAGTGAGCGAACCGAACGCGTTGTCGAATGAAATGTTAGTGACGGCATAACTCTCGAAGGGATTATCCGATTTTCATGAAATTTAAACTGTATAGAGATAACGTAAATAGAAATTGATTGTCGCGGGAATTTTTAATAAGTGGGGTAGTTCCGATAAATTCAAAATTTTGAACATGCAGAGATTATAGTAATACTCATCAATCGGCACAAGGATTTTTTTAACACTAGGGTAGTTTTTGAAAAAAGGGGTGTTAAGTGAGACGAGCAGATTTTTGGCTTGTGGGGTGTCATTTAAAAGAGTATTGGCAGCACATACATAAAATAAATAGTTTACTTTTCATTAGGGGTGGTTTACGTAACAAAGGTGTGCTTTAAGGTGTGAAAATGTATGTCTTGTACGATGGACTGTTAAAGGAAGTTGACTTCACAACTACCTTTTTTTTATTTACCGAAACAACCCCTGTTTTTACATCTAGGATTGTAAAAGGGGTAAAAAAGATTTAAGTCTTGAAAATGTGTTAAAACATGAAATGCCATATGAAATAGGGGTTGAGACTGCAATCTACAAATTCAGTTTATTTGTGCCCTTATTAGGTTTTTGAATTCTTAATTTGTCCTTATTAGGTGGTTTTTAAGATGAAGGGGCAAAGGATGAACATCAGATCTTTTATATGGTCGGTGTTTTGGTGCTTTGTTATCATTGTCCTCAGTTTGTTGAGGATTCCGGGTGAAGTGCGCTTACCGCGTTACCAATTAAGTTTTGTTGTGTTTCCATGAATTTTCAATATATGTAAAGGTTACAATAGTTTTTATTTTTTCGTGACTTAAGAATCTATCCCTCCAGCCTACGGATGTTGTAAAGTCAACCAGGAGGCTTCACCAAAAAAGCAGCAGCTTTTTTCAGTAACCATATTTATTTTTGAAGCTCTGTTAAGTTTAACGTTCTCTACCTGGCTTGCTAGCAGTCACTCACTACACGGTGCATTACCCAACTGGTACCTACGGGGGTCTCGGTAAGGATAATGGGAAGTGCAAGACATGTTGTTTGACCTATTCTAGCTCTCGTGGAAAGCCGATACCTGATGCAAGGTAAGCAGCTCTCGCTGTCTGTTCAGCAGCTCTTGGATTGCACACCGAATAGCTCTTGCGGGGGTGGACAGCCGAGCTCAGCACTAACGTAAGAATAAACAACATTAGGTCATATCTTTACATATTTTTTAAGTGAATTGGTGGGCAAGCGCTTGGCTATCATCAATTAAAAAAGTACCAGAGGGAAGTACCATTTTCCTTTCACATCGTTTAAATATAGTATTGGTGTCAACATTCTTGACCAGATAATAAGCACATTACAGGACATTCATTTTACACAGATCTATCTAATTAAGCAATTAATGACTGACTGACTGATATATTTTTTGGTAAATATCAGCTTTTAATATCGTGGATCTTATTATTATAAAAATAAAATAACAAAAATCTATCGTAATTTGTTATCCTTTCTGAACAAAGGTCGTCGAGTGCTTGACCCAGCATTCGCACACACACGGTGTGTTTAGCACTCAACGAAGTAAATGATCATATATTATATTTCATGCAGGACAAAAACAAAACAATATAAACGATAGAATCCGAGACTGACTATCCTTGCGAGAGCAAAATAATTTAAACATTAAAACTATTACGGTTATAAACAATATCAACGGGATATCTACCAAGAATTCAAAAACAATAAGTTCTACTAGGTGTAATAGTTCTACCGATGCATGCCAAGATCATGATCACGGACACTGAGGTCTTCACCGAGTTGTGGATAGTAATTAGCAGCTGCACTACCAATTATCAGCCTCATCTAGTTTTAATCTATTTATTAGGACTAAGTGCTATCAAAAACCCACTTTTGAATAGTCATGACTCTAATAGATGTATACACATTTTGTGTATTTTTTTTAGCAGTGGCTTCCAAAGCCTGGGAGACAGACAAAAGTGGAATCTTAAAGAAGAAATGTGAAGACCACATTTTAGACCATGCCGCCCAGCTCGTGGGATACGGAACGGGTAAGGTCTCAGTTCCACGTCAACGAGATATCTCTCTTACATCTCTTTCTCTTCTTCTTAATCACTGGGAGATTTCCAATCAATCACGTACAATATGTTTTATTCTACGACGGACAAGCACTTGGCTTCCATCTCAAGAGTGTATTTCACCCGGAATCCTTCTTAGACTGAGGAACTGGCTGTCTTACCTCTGAATGACACCTTATCGAACTTGCAAAGCTTGTCGTCAAAACATTAATTCCAAAATTGTTATGTTACGGTATTTAGAGATAAGACAGCCAGTTCCTCAGACTGTTGAGGATTCCGGGTGAAGTGCGCTTTCACCTTGAGACTTATAAAATCTTGACACTAGATAAGATGACTTGGCAATAATAAACAAAGAGAAACGATCCTCTTAGCGTAATATTATATCCATGATAAAATATTACGACATTTGTCTCGTTACATGGCTTTCATCATTGGACAGACTCTAGTATGCTGAGAACATGATGTTTGTTATTTCAGAGGTAAAAGAAGGCTACTGGATCATAAAGAACACCTGGGGCAATAACTGGGGCGAGCGAGGCTACATCAGATGTTATTTCTTCAGACTTACCCTTTATTATAATATTATCGACTATTCGCTATTCGGGCTTCGGGCTAATCGAAAACCTTGAACGAAATGTTTTGTACTGTGTTAGATAACACATTCTAGATTAAATATCTCTCATAAAATATTACACATAAACTGGCATTGTTTAAATTAGTTGGCAGAAAGGCCGCAGTTACACGGCGAAAGATCTAGAGTATTGCGTTTACTACATTTTATGATACTAGCTTTCTGCCAGCGGATTCACCTACGAACCTGAATAACGAATAGCCATTTTTCTTCCACATGGCATACTTTACATCTATATCCCTTCGTCTAATTAATTATGATCAGTTTTATTCTACGATGTGTCAGCTCTTGATTTCCAAGATGAGTTCTACAATGTACCGAGCCTTCCCATATTATTATTTATTAACTCTCTATTCGAAGGTGCTAGGTTAGGTTTTCCACTATCATACGATCCTAGATCGTTTGATAGTGAGAGAAAGCAAAAAGTTGTGAGGTTAACGGCATGGCATGTTCACACCATAAACGTGGATATTACGGAAACGATCTACCTTAGTCAAGGACCTCTCCAGAAAAAGAGCATTAAGGCTTTCTGATGTGGATTTGAAGCACTGCGGTCTTCAAAACGTCTGAAGATAAAACACGAGGGTTTTGCTTATCAAATGAGTTGCAGGATCAAGTTATTTGTTTATTAAAATGGCGTTACGATGGGTGATGAAGGCAAAGCGCTTCCCCGTCGCACAATTAAATAAACAATAAAACTAATAAACAGAGCAGTTTTGTTATGATCATGTAAGAGATAACGGTGTGGATCGTCGACCGAGCGGAAGCGGGCCCTTAAGATTTTTCGAATGTCTACATTTATGCATCTTTTATGATAACATTCAAGTACATACTTTAAAATTGTATAAAAATATGTGTTCAGACGTATTCGAGCACAAAGTTTCTGCAAATCAATGCAAATAATGTATATTCTGCTGGTGTTTTTAACTATTTTAAACTCGATCCTCGCAAATAATGACGCACCTTTCTACAACGTGAACGACCATGAAGAAGTCAGTCGCCACTTTGAGGAGTTCATCAAAGCTTACGAACGAACTTACGCCGGGGAAGAAAAGATGCGGCGGTTCAAGATTTTCGTGGAGAATCTTAAGGAGATAAACGAATTGAACGAGGACTCCGACGCCGTGTTTGGTAAGTTGGTTGCACTACGTAAGTATAACTTGTTGAAACTTTAACTTCATAATCATACGAAAAGTTGATAACCAGTTACATAATACCTACCTAAATATATTTAGAAACCTTTGGATTGATACCTTGTGGTTACAGACATCTTCTTTATCCTTTCTCACCCCCATATATTTGTTTATTCGCGTTCATATTAATGTTATACAAGCCTATGTCACTTCAACAATCTAGACAAATTCAAAGACATCTCACATGTCGAAATCCTTCCGATTGTTGAGGCTGCAGTTTTAAAGAAATTAATGGACATAGATATATAAATAAACATCCATGCTCTCAAAAACATAACACTTCCTTCTGAGACAATCGAGTAAAAAGCTTGTAAACAAATAGCAGTGTGTCTGTTATATGTATTAGGGTGGTAGCGAAATAGAGTTATGTTATGAAGCTTCTGGAAACACTATCTCGCTTGATCTCAATATATTATAAGAAGCTTTCTACTGTTGCAGGTATTAACAACTTCGCTGATTTATCTACAGAGGAGAAAGACATGTATTCGGGGTCTCACGTTCCTGAGTCAGAGTTTTACCCCCCGGGCGATTGTAAGGTATTCATAAATATACCTATGTATAACATTATTGTTTTACAAGAACATTAAATACTTCCATGAAGTCCTGAAAACTGGAATGGATAAGCATTGAAGTCTATGATGGAGCGAGCCTTCAATATTGAAATAAACGTTCAAGTGATGAACCTTGCAAATCAGCCTTAAGCGTCTATTTTCCAAAACAGACGATGACGGCTGATTTTATGTTGAAGCAGTACGCTCTATATTCTTGGGATCATTTTTAAGATACTCTTTCAATTAAATCTGTAAATATTGTTATTTATTACTATGTGTAAGGTATTTAATCTTTTTGTGATATAATATCAGCTGGCAGTTTTGTTAGAGCTAGAATTGTACTGTGATGTGAAATTTGGTGTGTCGTGTCTTGTGGAGGTTGGGAACGATCCTGCTGTATCAACGAAGGCAACCTTTGAACAATTGAACACCACTAACCTTGACGATACTGAAGATGTCCACGCGTGCGCACGCAGCAGGTAGATTCAATTGAGGTGGGAGTTTACCAGCACAGCTATATAAGTTCAAATGCTCACTCACAATCACGAGACACTATGCATTTGCAACAAGAGTTTTATGATATAGGTTGGTAGATAGAACATCTATCAGCATGAGGAGAAAACACGACCACAGTTGGACAAGATATGGAACGTCCACTAGTCACAACGCGCGAAGGCTTTCTGTCGAGCTCTCGAAGTGAGTCCGAAAGTAAGGGTCGGTGGTGGTTTACCAACTACCCTTATCTCAACAGCAGGAATCGAACATACCCCCACCGAAATCAATATGATTGATTTCCCTAAATGAATGGGAAGTGTGAGGTGTGTTAATGTAAAATATAAAACAAATATAGAGTAAATTAATAACTTAATATTAAGATGCTTAGATTAGATTTGAGTTATTAGTTTGCATAAGGCAAAGGGCAAACCTTACTAGTAGGCCTCTTAATGAGACCATTCTTTCATAATGTTAAGACGCGATTCACTTTGTCTACGCCACTGTGAACGTTTTTAACCTTTGCCAAATCCCAATTAAGAGGTTTAGTTAAATTACTTTTTAAAAGAACTTAATCTCCAACCGTCAAATTAGGTGGAGATGAAAACCACTTTTCTCTCTGTTGGAGAGTGTGGAGGTAATCATTTGATTTGTAAATCATCTGAATATATTGCAAACGTGACAATTTGTTCTGAGAAACATCATCAAAGTAATATTCCGGAACAGCTAATAAACTCTGGCCTATTAGAAAATGACCTGCAGTTAACACTTCGAACTCATTTGGGTTGTTTGATAAGGAATACAGAGGGCGTGAATTTAAAACGGCTTCAACTCGGCAAAAAACTGTATATAGCCCTCAAAAGTAAAGAACGATCATCGATTACACGGTAAAGGTGATGTTTTGTCGATTTCATCCCACTTTCCCATAATCCACCCATGCATTCGGGGGATTGTGACGCCATTCTACATGACGTGTTGTAAGTCCATCAGTAATCTTATCTTGATTAGCTTTATCATTCCAGAAGTTTACTACCTCTTTTAAATGTTTAGCTGCTGCTATAAAAAACGATCTAATGCAGCTAAGAAAAATTCACAACTGAGATTTGTGAGCACTTTCGTTGAAAAACAAACAAAATGACACAAGTACGACTTGTAGACCTTTGCATTCCGTCTCAAGCTTTCCTTCACATAAAAGGGCCCACCTAATTCAGAACCAACGTGATTGAAAACCTTACCGGGTTTTAATCTTGGCGCGGGTAGCGTAGCCATGATAGGCTGAATGGAGCTTGGTCGGCAGCGAAAACATTCCTTGCACTTTGACAGTACGGATCTGATAACGCTACGAGCATTAATCTAATATTTTTTACACAAAATGCCCTGTAGCGTACGAGGACCGATGTGTATATATAGTTTGTGAAAATATTCAATTATCAATTTGATAGTGTAGCATTTTTTGGTAAAAGCACGGGGTGCTTTATATTGTAAGGAAGGTCGGATTGTATAAGTCAACCCCCCACCCTAACGTACTTGTGGTCATCTACAAAGGCAGAAAGCTTACGTAGTGAAGGTACGAATTTATTATTTTCCAACAACCCAAATTCGTTGGAAAAGTGATTTTCACACCACCTGCTCGACAATGCCAAATTACATATCATGCCAACCTTACGTAAAGCAAGTCATTAAAGCCCTTGCCTTTAGCCGGGGTGTAATGTTGGACTGAATCTCATTATAACCCGCTGGGTTTTAATATTTTTACTTTTCATAGTTCTTATTGCAATGGCCTTAAATTATCATTTCGTAATAATAGATCAACAGACTAATACTCGAAGGCCGGGGCCGCCGCCGCGTCGAACTTATTTGAAAATCGAACTTTTTCTAAAATCGAGCTAGTCACACATTTGAAATTAAACAAAAGCCGCGAGTATTGTAAAAAACTCTACCTCAACTTCGATAAACGTACCAAATAAAAATATAAGTTTGTCTTTCCACAACTGGACTAATGCCTCAAACATCAATTTTCACTTTTAATTTTAATTTACTATAATAAAACGCTGTTTTTAGTAGCCTTGCTTTTTTATTGTCTCGCAAAAGGTGAGAAAAGTACAGTACACTCCTCGGGGATAAAGCCGTTTTTGTCTTGGGCGCGCTTGAACCCCTCACTGCGCTCAGGACTCGTATTAATTATAACACCCTAGCTGCGCTCGGGAGTTGAATTCGTTCACAATTCAATATCGCGCCCGTGACATAAAACAGTGCTTTATCCCCTCGATGCATAATCTACTATTATTTTAATCACACGAATGATTGCCTGATGAGCTGTTTTCGGCTCTGAAGACCTGAGAAGCCCACCTGACCTCGCAGCTCTTTTTTAATTTCATATTATAATAATGAATCTATGGCAATAAGCCATGACACGTCTCAATCGACTGAACGGTGAGAATTTGTTAAATGTTGGTTCAAGGTCATTTTTCATCACAATAACTTTTTCATTTACCGAACTCAGAACAAATGTATCACAATTAGATTTCATGTCCTGAATTTTAAAAGTATTATTTACTAAGTAATTTTTCTCAACAAATTAATTACAAATAGACTATAAATAAGATTATACGATAGATATGTGTATGTGTAATGTGGAAATATATAAAAACGAGTCTACCAATGAGAATATAAAAAATACCTACTCGTTTGCGAGGGAAATTAAGCGTGGTTATACAAATGATTTAATAATTATTTTTAAACTTAGGGACTTCTAAAGAGCATCTTTACTTAATAATAAGTAGTTACGAGCTAGTTATTAGAAAATTACTATTTTCCAGAAAGGACAAATAACCTAGAATACAGAACGTCTGTATAATTAGGTAGGTGTACGCAAACTACGAGCTAGGTACGATTTCTAGCACGGCTATAATGACAATACGATTGAAATCAAGCGTGGTTATACAAATGATTTAATAATTATTTTTAAACTTAACTTAGGGACTTGTAGGTGTGTTCTAGGTGTCTTTACTTAGTAATAAGAAGCTACGAGCTAATGATGCACGTGTTAGAAAGCACAAGCCGAGCAAGCCAATAGGAATTGATGAATTGTATAAAGTCAAGGGTAGTAAAGGAATGGATACAGAATACTAGAGTGAGGGGGAACATGAGAAGACAATGTTGTGCTGACCGCATCTAGTATGGAATAAGGGAAATGTCTGTAATGCTGTATAGTACAGCGTATGTCAATGGCTCGTCAGCAATGCTCGTGAACCAAACAGCACACTGCCATATCTATCAAATGTTGTACAGGAACCGTCATGGTCGCTTACCACCCGCAACCCATAAGACTGCTAGCTTCTATCCCAGCTAATGGGATTTTATATGTGCAGGAGAATGATGGAGAATGAAATAGTATTGTTTGTTTTAAGATTCTGGGCGACCCAACGTCTCGTATTTCTCCTGAAGCATGGGACTGGCGGGAGAAAGGAGCCGTGTCTCCGGTGAAGGATCAGAAGGCGTGTGGGTCCTGCTGGGCTTTTGCTGCTACCGGTAACCAGCTCTTTACTTTATTGTAGAGTCAAACGTATGACTACAATGGCCAATAAAAGTTATTAAACTGAATTATCATTATTTATATGTTATAAAAATCTTTTTTTTTTATTTAACGACGGGCAGTTGCTTGGCTTTCATCTTATCGAATCTTTCAAGTTATGATCAGGCCGAAGGTGGAAGTGCACTTCACCCGGAATCCTCAACAAACTGAGGAAGTAGATAGACATAATACCTCCTAATGCTGGAACACAACAATTTTAGAGTTGTTATAATGGCGAGGCGACAGAATTCGATTAGATGGTGGTAGCTAATCAAAGAAAGACTTAATCAAAGTCATTCCACCAACCAAACCAAGCCCAGTATTGTACTCCTCCTGGGAATCGAACCCGGGACCTCTAGATCTGAAATCGGTGGGTTGAACTACTAGACCACAGATGCGGTTAAAGCACAGCAGGCACGTAGACTTCCCCAATGTATGCCATAGAAGGATTCAACATAATTACACATCAGGTAATCCAGTAGAACCATCTCCTGATGCAATGCCTATTCGTTACTTCTTACCTCATCTACTAGAGGATAGGGAAACGCATTTTTTGTTTACCGGGGCAGCCCCGGCCTATTCTCTATTTTGTATTTATCAGCACTATATTTTTCCTAGGTCTATTAGAAAGCCGTAACTGGAGGAGGGGCAATCGCGTGTTGCTCTCTGAGCAGCAGATGGTAGACTGTGATGACGTGTCATATGGGTGTGGAGGAGGATTTGCTTCATGGGGTTTGTCGTGAGTATACAAGTTTTTTTTATGAAAAATAATGCGCCCTTCTTACTTATACGAGCGTATCGCAATGCACTACCTCTCTCCTACCTTTACAGAAAAGTGATACTAGAAGGAGGGCAGGAAACTGATACCGACTATCCGTACAAAGCGAAAAATGGGAAATGTCGGTTTGACAGCAGCAGAGTAGCCACCAAAGTCAGCAGATGCACTGCATACAACTTGACGTCAGAAGACGCACTTAAAGAGCTGCTTTACAAGGAAGGACCTATAGCTATCGGTAAGGGTATTTATAAACAAGATAGGTCACCTTTTGAACCCGGAACATGCATTGGCAGTTTGAGTTCTTCGATGGAATTATCTAACCTTGAAGGTACATATGTACTTTTACATTAGGTTAGCAGTTCAAAAATACTTAGGCATTATCAAAGGGACCCCGGCGGTGGTGTTAAAGTGGTGTGCCCCCGTACTATCGACGATTCTTACTCGCCTATTCCACCTGTCTTTGGATACCGGTAAGGTACCATCATCTTGGAAGCTCGGTTATGTTTAACATATCCCAAAAAAGGGAAAAAGGTAGCCTAACAGACTCCAAAACTACCGGCCAATCTGTATCACCCCCATTCTTTGCAATACAATGTAGCGTGTTCTCAACAGTAAACCCCTGGAATGGTTAACTCCTGTAGTGTAATTATCTCCTTAGTGGTCATCAGAACGGCTTCCGAAAATGATCTACAAGGGATCTTCTAGCGTATGTCACGCACATCTGGAGTGAAGCCATTGAAAGACACGGGAAAGCTATGGCAGTTTCCCTAGACATTTCAAAGGCTTTTGATAGTTTGGCAAAAGGGTCTCATAAGCAAGCTTTCCTCCTACGGATTACCGTCCAATCTTTTATTGTGGATTACAGACTTTTTGAAGAAAAATCGAACGATCGATTGGAGGATCAGATCAGTGGCTGTTCGTCTGATCTATTGGTTATCAATGCCGGGGTACCTTAAGGAACTGTTCTATCAGCAACTATATTCCTGCTTCACAACAATGATCTGCTAATTATCGGTATCTATGGGTACGCAGATACAGCACAGTTGTTGATATATATTTTTCTAATCCACGTGCAAGTGCGGACGAAATTTTCAGCCTCCATAAAAAATGGTGGAGCGTTTGAACATCAAGCTTAACTTTGTGACTGAATGGAAGCAAATCTTGAACGGTTTATAACGCTTCCAAAACTCAGGCGTGAGGGTTTTCTGCAAAAAAAAATAGTCAATTTTATCCCGCACCTATTCTTAACGGCACTTTGCTCCAGTTCAATAATAGTTTGACTCTTTTTATATAGCCTTTTTATATTGAACTTTTATCGAACTATCCATATAGTTCCAGTCTCTCACAATGTAACTAGGTTCCTCTGACAGTAATTGTTTAAAATGTTATCCATTAGAACTTACAAATTTTGTGAGAGATAATAAACGTTTTATTTATTATTTATTATTATAGTTATTACTGCTGCCATCTCTAGGATGGCTTAGTCAAGTATCAGCTCGAAGCCCTGGACTTGATTGAGCGTCGTGCTGCTAGGCTTTTAGGTTATGATTCGCTTATTTAGGCCAATTAGCAAAGCCTAGAACATAGACGGCGGGTTGCCAGACTGTCTGTGTTCTATAAATCACACTTTGGCAAGTGTGCGCACGATATCTTTGATCTAATCCCTCCATCCCCATTCCACCACCGGACTAGCAGACGTACGGCAGGCTACAACCCGTTTGCAAATATTGCATTGTGCCGGAGTCATCGTCTCATCTCTACCTTTATTAATAAAACTAGTAAAGAATGGAACTCCTTGGAGTCTTAAAAGTCCAGAGTTTACAGGTTCCTTTTAGACATGCGTGCTCCATCTTAATGTAACTGAAGTTTATCTGTATTAATTATTTTTAAATTAAATTGAATCTTAGGTCACAACTTTACTTGTTTCTCGAGTAAACTGGTGGTCAATCGCCTGGTAAACCAAGAAAAAAAATACCTCAGTTCTCTTCCTGAAGAGATAATGGACGTTAGACAGCGATAGGCAGATGTAAAACGGAAATATTGTTTCTCAGGAGTGGATGCAAGACCTTGGCACCACTACATTAAGGGCATATCGAGGAGGTGCACCTACCAAAGAAATGAGCATGCTGCCCTACTAGTTGGATATGGAACAGGTGAGATGGCATTTATTTTCTAATGTGTTTGCTTAGGTGTGTGTGAAAAGGATGAATATAAGACCGATAAGAGTGAGTGAAAAAACAAAAAAAAATGCACAAACTGCGGACTCTATCCTTAACCTACTCTAAAGCGGGGTCGGCACAGCACGTTTTCCTCTTCTTCTCTCTATCACCCGCCAACTCAGCATCCACTGAGGAGTTACTTCACATGAATATCGGCCCATTTGTGTATGGTATCAATCCACACATCGCTTCCTCGGTCTATCCCTACACCTACATCCGTCCATATTCATACTTAACATTATTTTAGTTTTGTATCTGTGACTGTTTATGAATGATTTCATGCGGAGGGTCAACCCTCCGCATCATTCATAAAGACATGACATATTCATATCACGTTAACCCATTACTCCTTACTCTTTCTGTCTCTTGTACATATTCTTTATCTTACCACACCACACAATCACCTTAACACATTCGCATCTCAGTCACATGCACTCTTTCCATCCGTCTTTTCTGTTGGCCAACATTCTGATCAGAACCAAACCTCAGGTCTGATTACCGTTTGTAGATTTTCCCTATAAGCATAAGGGGCATAACTGGTCAGTTACACCAGCTCCAAACCGAACATTCATACACGCTCTTTTAGACATTTTACTCACACGTGCTACTATAGTTTCACTCGTCCCGGCATATTATCATTATCTTTCCTCATTCTTCTCCCTATCATTTTATCCTATATAAGAATAGTATGTGACATAGCTTTATCTCTCGATAGTTGTTACAGTCCTGTATTATATCACCCTTGTTTTTAGGGTTCCGTACCTCAAAAGGAATAAACGGAACCCTTTTAAGATCACTATGTTGTTCGCCTCTGCCTGTCTTGACAGAGAGACAGAGACCTTTTTCTCAGGAACGCGTGAGGTATCAAGCTGAAATTCGTACCAAATACTCAGATCTACTGTCCCTTGGAGCTTTTTTTATTTTTTATTGGAGATAGTCAAGCGTTTGACCACCAGCTTACATGTAAAACGAGTAAAGATGTGGCCTAAGATGGAGCACGCTTCCCTAAAAGGAACCTAGCTGTGAAAAAATCAAACTTCTAAGCCAACGCAATCACAAGATACAGCCGTTTATGCCGCAAATTTTCGACACTCTAAAGGGAATCAAAACCTATAGGGTACTTAATGTGAACTCAGAATCTTGAAATTTGGTACGAAGTAACATCTTATAGCACAGATAAAGGAAAATTTTAAGAAAATCATAAATGTTTAGTTACATCATATAATAAAAATATTTTCAACAATTTTAAACTTACTATCCCTTTCCTCATGAACGCGTAGTGGCATTATATTGAAATCCATATCAAATACTCAGGTCTATAAAACCTTTTAAGCTGTAACAAAATCAAACTTCTATGCCAACGCAATCAAAAGAAATGGCAATCTCGCAAATACTCGCAAGGGAATCAACACCTAAAGGATACTTCCAGTCGACCTAGATCTTGAAATTTGGCATGAAGGAACGTTTTTGTAGCACACATAATGAAAAATTCCAAAAACCTTAATTTTATTGTTACATCACATAATTTTTTTTTTTTTTAGTAATCGGAAACGATAAAGAGACCTTCGTCTTCGACACTATACTTCCGCGTAGTATAGTGTTGGAGTCATTCGGACAAAGCCTGGGATTGGGAGGTGACATGCCATTTACTTAAGTTTCATAGTACTTTTTCATGTTTCAGATGAAAATAACCAAGACTTCTGGGTCATAAAAAACTCGTGGGACAAGATATGGGGCGAAGATGGGTACATCCGAATCAAGAGAGGGGTGGGGTGCAACGGTATCGACAATCGTGACCCGAACTCTAAGGTGTCTGCTTTCTTAGAGTAATTAGATCGAGTTTAAAGGTCGTACTTCAGAACGCGCCGTATTAGTTTAGGCGGCTTTCAAATGATGTTCAGTCAATGTCGTAGGTAAAGATAAAGATCATTTATTACCAAAGTTACATGGTTCATTTAACTTAACAACTAACTAAACGAATTATATAATATTTGCATGTGTACACAATATTTGTATTTGTAGATAAGTTGCAAAACCTTACCCTCCATGCTAGGTTTATCTGTGTTTTACGGCAGGGTAAACGCTTCAAACCTCCTATTTTATTTGATATAGTGACGACAAACAAGTATTGATTCAGTTATTTGCTAATGTTTCATTAAAAGCTTATTATTATTATTTTATCTTAGGTATAGGTTACGTTATAAAAGTAAAAGTAACTAAGTCTAGCATAATGTTAATAATCTAAAAACTAAAAATAGCTCTATGTCTTTATAAATAAAATGTATAAAAATGTTAGCCTAAGTCTATGGTATAAGTTTATATAAGGTAAAAAATCTATTTAACTATGGTCAACAAACCTTCAGTTTCTTCATAATTCAACTGAAGTAGAAAATTATCCAACAGTTTCGAGCACACAAATCTAGTTTTCTAGTCGGATTGAAGTTACTTTATTTTTATCCTATAATAAAAAAAAGGTGCCAAGAAATATACAAATCCCTGGGCAAAAGTAGTCCTACATGATGAAACCGAAAATGCCTCATGCGCTCTTCTACTAAGCCGGTTAACAGTGCGTCCATGTTGTTTGTGCTGTCTCATAGTAATGGTTTTGATAAATAGTTGTCTGACATTCAAGACTTGGGGCTCTTTGCATAGGTCTGTTGTCAGATATCTGAACGGTTTGCAGTTGAGGACTTTCAGTGTCGAGCGTTGAGTTCTCTCTAGATTGATTAAAGTAGTTTTGGGGGCACCTCCCCATGCTGAAATGCCGTATGTGATAATTGATTGACATAATGGAACATAAACAGTTTTATTAACATTGTTTACCTTAAGGTGTCTAATTCTTTTGATTACAGGTATGAATTTTCTAATTCTAGATTTAAGCAGTTTAATTTGTGGTTTCCAATTTAAATTCTCATCGATAGTAACTCCTAAATATTTTATTTTGTTCGTGGACAATAGAGTAAAACAGTTACAATTTACAGGACTTGCATGTGAGCAAGTATGAGTTTTGGGTTGACTATTCTTGTAGATAGATAATGTCATGTATCTCGTTTTATCTAGATTGAGGGTCAACAAGTTATTGTTTAGCCAGTCTATGACTATTCTCATACCACCCTCGGCTGACTTCACAGCTTCATCCCAGGTTTTGCCTCTAAAAACAATTGCCGTATCGTCTGCGAATGAAATGAGTTTTGCGTTGGATAGTAAGATATTACATAAGTTATTTATATATATTACAAACAATGTCGGGACGAGAACAGAGCCTTGGGGAACCCCGAAGCTGATCGATATTTTAGAGCTAAGCGTGTTACCAATCCTTACGGACTGGGAACGATCACTCAAGTAACTGTTGAAGGGTTTTAGGGGGACACCTCGAATGCCAATAGATTCTTGTTTGTGTAGTAGTAGTAGTGGTATAGATACGGTATCGAAAGCTTTGGCCAGATCTAGAAAAACTCCAATGCATTTTTATTTTGTCTAAGTTGCGCGTAACTTCCGTAACAAGGTTTTCTATGGCATCAGAGGCTGATCTTTGGCATGTAAACCCAAATTGGTTAACAGAAAGAAGTTTATTACTCTCAAGAAAATTTACTAGACGCTTGTTTGTTACTTTTTCCTGTATTTTAGCCAGAATAGATAAAAGAGATATTGAACGGTAATTACTCACATCTTTTCGGTCTCCCGCCTTGAAGACTGGAATTATAATAGAGTCTTTTAGGACCTTAGGAAATATTCCAGTTGTGAGACAAGTATTGCAGATAAATGCTATGGGCTCACACAGTGGGCCAAGACATTTTTTTAGTAAAATAGATATAATGCCATCCGATCCACATGATGGTGTATTTTTAAGCGATGTGATTATATCATTAATTTCGAGTAAGTCCGTCTCTATTAACATAATTTAATTTGGGTGGTTTGCTAGATCTTTATTTCTTTTTGCAAGGTCGTCTTGGGAACAATTTAGGTTGTCAAAAATTTTGCAAGATTATGACCAATCATCATCAATCATCCGCAATCACCCACTGCTGGGTATAGGCCTCCCTATGCATATGCCACGCCCAACGGTCTTGTGCCATTCTCATCCAGGTGAGGTTTGCGATGCTGGTAATATCGTCGGCCCATCTTGCTGCTGGACGACCGACATTCCGATATCCGGTTCTTGGGAGCCATTCCGTCATCGCTTTGCTCCATCTATCATCCGTCCTTCTCGCCAGGTGTCCCGCCCAGCTCCACTTTAGCTCCGTTATACGGTTCCCAATGTCTTTGACCTTCGTTCGTCTTCGGATCTCGACGTTGGGAATACGGTCTACTAGTTTGATGCCGAGCATGGCACGCTCCATGGCTCTCTGTGCCACTCTCATCCTATACACAGCCTCCTGGGTGAGCTCCATGTTTCGGCACCGTAAGTCATAGTGGGTAAGACACACTGGTCGAAAAGTCGAGATTTGAGGCATTGTGGAATATCAGGTGACTTGAGGATGTCATCCAATTTACCAAACGCAACCCAACCTAACTGAATTCTTCGTGCTATCTCTTTTTTCTGATGCTCTTTGCCAAAAGATAGAATATGCCCAAGATAAACGTACTGATCTACAACCTCCAATCTCTCATTCCCAAATTTCACATTGGGATCCTATAACCTTTGTCTTGGACATATTCATCTTTAGACCAACTTGTAAGGAGGCATCAAATAGGTCTTGCAACATGAGTTGGAGATCTTCGAAGTTCTCAGAAAATAGTACGAGATCATCTGCAAACCTTAGGTGTGACAAGTAAGATCCATTGATGTTAATGCCACGATGTTCCCAATCCATAGGTATCTTCTAAGACGGCCGTAAAAAGTTTGGGTGAAATGGTATCTCCTTGTCGCACCCCCCGCTTGATCGGCACCGGGTTGGTTAGATCGTGCAGTCGTACCTGTAATGTGGCTGCAGTATATAGTTCTCGAAGCATCTTCACATAGCGCGAATCGATGTTCATCGTTGATGGAGAGCGTGGAACACAGCCCAATGTTCAACACTGTCAAAGGTTATGACCAACTTGCGCGAAATAATAGTTGACGTGATCGGTAGTCTTGGTGCGTGGTTTTGGTCTTAAGAAGTTCTGTTACAGGTTCAGTTTTATTACTCGTATTGAGACCGCCAACACGTTTTATTACTTTCCAAGTCGTTTTAATGTTATTTTTTGCAGTAGTTCAGTGGATTCAAAGTTCGTTTTGAGTTTATGTAAAATATTATTTCGATATCTTTTAAATGTAAAGTCTTTGTCTTTGGGGGTTTTTTTATGGCGACGATTAAGTGAATCTCTAAATGTTATACATCTAAGGAGACCAGGAGTAAGTAACCCATGGTTGTAAAGTCTGTTTCCTATTTGGAACAATACGTGCAGAAGTGCACTGGGAAATTATGTTAGACTGTAGAAATGAACTTTTCAGTTAAAGAGTTAGGGTCATTTATCATATAAAGAAGGTTCCAGTCTACTTTGGATAGGAGAGTCAATGCTGTTTAATAGTCGGTTCTTAGTACGGTTTTTTTTATTATGTCAAGTGGCAGCGCAATCGCTATTAATATTTATGGACAGCTGTGATCAGTGACTGATGGGCTGCAGATCATTGTAAGCATTGGGGTCTTTGATTTCACCATACTGTGATCGTAGCATTTTTGTTGACGAGTGGGAAATATGTGACTCGGTAGTAGGCCGTGTATAGGCTAGTAAGTCCAAGTAATCATCTGCCGTATTGCCAATGGTGCTTTCAGAGATATCAACATTAAAATCTCCCAGTAAAATAATATAGGGCACGTTTTTTAAGCTTGAGAGAAGAATGTCTAGAGAACTTAGGAACCTGTTGATAGAACTGAATGATGGCGATCAGTATATACAAATAAACGCAAAGTTTTGCCCAATTTTTACAACCAAGCATCACATAAGTTAGGTTCGTATGCATACACATCATTAATATTATTTTTAACATATGCAATGACTCCATCATTTTTATTGATATGGTTTTATAAAATGTATACTGATTAAGTGTCGGGATGAAAACGCAATCTTGAAGCCAGCATTCTGTAAGTAACACTAGGTCAAAATCTATATTAGTTCTAGTTATAAATGTTCCAAATTGATCTAAGTTTTTGTTTACACTTCGGATATTCTGACATACGACCTTAAGAGAGGGTGTTGAGTCACATTCAATTTTATGAAAGGCAAAATATAATATAAATAATATAATAGTAAACTAAGCGTGATTCCCCAGCGCTAATATCAAAATCAACGCCATTTGTGACTTCCTCAATGTCATTAATCATTTTTATAGTCTCGTTACAAATAAATCCATAAGACAAGTTATTTACTATTTAAATTGAGGTTAAGATATACGAGTAATAGTAAGTAGATACCTAATAAATAGTACGTACTTAATTAAAGTTTTAGTCTTCGTTCTAGAATTCACAGTATAATAACGTAGTTACGTAATCGGTCTTAAGCTATCAATGTCACTCCCACATCTAATGCGTATTTGATCGTTGCCTTCCGCTTTACGTAGGAATATTCTTCCAAAGGAGATCCAGCATAATGAGTAACCATTAAGTTTAGCGAACTCTCGAGCTTGGAAATACAGACGCCGGTCGCTGTTCGTTAGATTCTCTGATATATATACCGGTCTGGTCTGACCAGTTTAGCCCAAACTGGTAGTAGTGAGCTTGTCAGTCTGGTGTTCTTTGTTGTATTTTCTTACAGACGATAGGAACTTATCTCTTGTGAAGACCGTGGTGAAATCGGCTATAATAGGCTTGACATCAGCTTTTGTGTTGATTCTGTAGACGTATTTTATCTCCGAGGAGTTCACATCCACGTTTAGAGCTTTTGCCGTTTTAAGGATAAGGCCTTTCAGATCTTCCTTGTTCTCCCTTCCCGCCTCTGTAATATTGCGAAGCTCTATACTAGTTCCCTTTGTGTAACGTTCCTAAGACTCAATCTTACTCTCTAGTTGCTGTATCTTAATACAGATCTGTGTCCTTTCTTCTTCTAAGTAGGCCAGTCTTTGCAAGGCCGTATCGTACTTGCCATTTAGCTGATCCAATGTGGTCTTAACTTCGTTGAGGGAGCTCAAGACGGTGTCAAATTTTGTGTTTTGTTCTTGCTTCCATTGACCAAATAAGTCCAGGCTTTCTGATGTCGTCGTCACATTTTCGCTTAAGACCTCCTGTTTTTGATAGCTACTCTGATGGTTTGGCCCGCATTCAATCGTTCCGCACAGAAATTTCGGCGCGGTCGCTCAACTGACCTCTGGTGGAGCGGTAGATGTCACGGCCGAGACGCAAGAGACCCCAGTTCGAGTCCAGCAAGCAAAAAAAGCAAAAGAGCGGCACTCACAGCGATCGGTCAAGTAGAGAGCTTATTAGGCCCCGATTGGAGGCGCCGGGCCTGTGCCCGGAGCCTCCAATCCACCAAATTCAATCAGCAGGTGGGTGAAGTCCGAGGGCGCAGTCCCAGCGTTGTAGTTCAACTTTAGAGCACAATAATATACATGTCCGTTCGACGTGTCACAGGCGACGGTCGGAGGCAGAAGCAACTCTACTGCTAAATTGCTAAATTGTTGACCATGGCTCCTAAAGCTTCTGTATTTTTTTATTTTTATATAAATACATGATTTTCAGTAAAACGACTTAACAAAGATTTCTTAATGACTAAAATGAAACCATCATTTTAGTCATTAAGAAGTCTTATCATATTTTTGATAACTGCTGGTAAGTGAAGCACCACCATGATAAATGCATCATCATCGGGTGGAATTGGCCACCAGATGAACCAACGACATAAAGTCGATTGTGAGTCGAGGGATTCGATGTGTGGAGGCGGCTCATGATCACTATTTGTGGCGTCAATTGAGGTTAAGCAGTGGAAGCTTATGAGCTGGAATGATGATGATGATGATGAAGACTTATATTTATTTAAATATGCTAAATGAATACAGGACAGGACATTCATTTCACACAGAGCTATCTAAGCCCGAAACAAAGTAAAGCTTATAGGTATGGGAATTAGATTGCGGATCAGGCTTTTTGATGACAAGACAGTTCCTTTTTTTTTATTTTTATTGCACGACGAGGAAGCCCATGGCCTTCGTCTCACCTGGTAACAAGTTGAGATAAGGCCGAAGATGGAGGTGCACTTCACCCGGAATCCTCAACAAACCCTGTTTTCCCGCTGATTTTCGACCCATTAGGGTCTTGATTTCTTGAAGAGAGTTTCATCCGCTCCATGAAGACCTCATCTGAACTTATAATAAAACTGTAACGGGTTAAAATTTATACATTCAATATATATTTCGTACATTTTGTGTGTAAACTACTGGATGGATTTCAATCAAGATTTCACAATTATTACTGATATAATTGGGAAGAATCATGTAAACTTTTTATTTCCACTCCAACCCTCTGCAGGGATTCTAATTAAATTTTAAAATGAAGAATTTTGTTACACTATGTTTTATCTAAAATCGATTTACCACTGACGTGACAGGTATGAAGGTAGATAGGTAGGTATAATAATTAGTTTCATTCGATTGAGTTGAAATTGTGCATAGATATGTAGTAACTTTGAAATGCTAATCATGAAAAAAATGTTCTTTGCGATTCTTCCGCTGATAGAGTGACATAGGCTACATCTTTTGTGCGCTGATACATTTCATTTGATCCAATCCAGTTGAAAGTGTATGTATGTGTTTTTATAATAATTTAAATACCCATTGAGAAAAAAAAAGGTTTTAGAAAGTATTATGTTATATTATTTATCTATAAAAGGGTGAAATGGGGCAAAACTAACTATGCATCTAAAATCTTTATAATTTGATTAAGTAAATATGTAATCAATAAGATTATAATAATACATATAGGGCAAAAGTCTTGAAATTTAAAATCTTTAGTTGTATTCGATTGAGTTGAAATTGTGTATGTGTGAAAAATATTAGATATTTGAAAATACCAACTTCTTATATTTTTGGAAAATTCTTCCATTAGAATGGGAAAGTGGGTAATTTTTTTATTTTTATTTTGTTTATCATTATGTAATTTATTGGTCAGTTTAAAATAACTATGAAATTAATTGAATATTTAGTTCTAGAGACAAGCTTCTCGATATACAGCCTTAATTTTCATTAGTAAATTTTCATGTCTTCTTCTCCTTTTCGATTCAAGCGTTTCAAACCATTAAACCAATGACCAAAGTCCTCGACCAGTACTAAGCAACCTCCACGGGGAACAGCGGGCAGGAAAGTGGGTAGGAATGTGCGCTCAAGGAGTATTATAGTGTCCCACCTGGTTAGATTTTTACTGTAGCGGCCAACTTGAGTCCGTAGTCGGTTCAGTGATTTCCGAACCAGCCACCGCAGATCAAGTCCAGGGCTGGTGGCCAACTGGGACGGTTTTAGACACCCAGTAACGATGCAGCAAGTATCAAATTTACACGTATCAATTGCGCACATAAGCATATTGAAGCATGAAAAAGTCCAATGGTACACGACGGGTTTTAAAACCGTGAACTCCGGATAAAATATGCTACACACTCTTCATATGATGAGATTGAGATATTTCGATTTAAATACTTTAAGTCTGCTAATGATCCATTACAAAAAAACTCAAAACAATTAACTATGTAGGTACGTAGGCTGAAATCATTATGATGATGATGTTATTACTGTTTTTACTTTACCGTTTAACAAGCGACACCCACCTGAGTAGGTACCTATAGTAGATATTTAACATCAAGACTGCGATAACCTATCCGTTTTAGGCGTGTTAAGATTTTTCATGTGCATTGTGTAACAATCCTGGTGGTGGACCTAACGAGCCGCCACCATAGGCGTCTGCCATGGTTCTTTGACGACCACTACCAGTGGCAGTAGGCGCCTAGGACCGACGTCAGCCTTCCAAAGCAATCAGGTGATTGCTTTGGAATTTTAGCATTGCAGGCTAAAGCCTGCAATGTCCTTAGAAAAGGGCCCGGCGACCAAAACTCACAAAGAAATGCCGCCACCCATTAATCGGGCCTAGGACTGCTAAAATCACTAGACAGGTGCGAGTTTATAATGTGCTGATAATTCCAAAGAATAGTTTATTTTGCGTTATAATAAATTCGTGATACTTATTCCTCGTACCAACCAAATAAGCACCAAGTTATCTTTGTTTTAGCTACATTATATATTTTTATACCTAATAGTATAATTAATAGGATCTGGATTTCAGAATCGGTAATTCTGAAATCCAGATCTTGACAAGCCGAGTACAAACTAGGAACCCTGTCGTTCTTTACCCCTGTATTATATCCAGGTATCACAGCCATTCCGTATTTCTTATTTTGCCGTAGCGAAGCACGGGTATTTTCAGCTAGTTATGTTAAAATGCGAAAGATTATTTGGATGTCTTCCTTTACCAACACTACTGAAAACGGATTTCAATTTCCACGCATTATTTGAAAAAAAGTAATATACAAGCCTAGCATTGACGGACAAACTATGTGCGATGTGTACCTCGGCTCAATTCAACAAATCAGTAAAAAAATATCAGTATATAGCTATGGTTGGCGGTGCACAAGGGAATAGGGGTCTAGCTAAATTTACTATACACATATGTAAACCTATGCTACATACTTACACAATATATATATATATAAGGATGATAAGTATATATAATAATATATACTCTAAAATTCACCAAAATATCAAATACCAAAATATATAAAAACGGTACAGAAAACAGAGATTCGCGAGACTAGAACATAGACGGCGGGTTGCCAGGCTGTCTGTGTTCTATAAATTCCACTTCGACGAATGTGCGCACGATATCTTTGACCTAATCCCTCCATCCCCTTTCCACCACCGGACTAGCAGACGTACGGCTGGCTACAACCCGAACTTGTAAATGTTCCATTGTGCCGAACACATCGTTTCGCCTCTACCATTATCATGAATACTGGTAAAGAATGGAATTCCTTGTCTTCGTCTGTTTTTCCGCACGAGTACAATCTTGGAGTCTTCAAGTCCAGAGTAAATAGGTACCTTTTAGGCAAGCGTGCTCCATCTTAGGCCACATCGCCACTTGTTTTACATGTAAGCTGGTGGTCAATCGCTTGACTATCACTAATAAAAAAAAAAGATAAAACTACACACAAGGACAAGATGATGCAGTAAGTTAATACTCCTAGTCAAATATGCACAACTATTTAAGCAGGTTAATTTTATTTTTATTTTTATATTGGTTATAGCCAAGCGTTCGACCACCAGCTTACTTACTTACAGCAACTTACTTGATATACAAGTGAAGATGAGGGCCTAAGCTCTCCATCGCTTGTCTAAAAGGAACCTATTCGCTCTGGATTTGAAGACTACAAGATTGTACTCAAGTGGAAAAAAGGACGGCAAGGAGTTCCATTCCTTACCAGTATTAATGATAATGGTAAAGGCGAAACTAATGTGTTCGGCATAATGTAACATTTACAAGGTACGAGTAGTAGCCTGCCGTACGTCTGATAGTCCGGTCGTGGAAAGGGTATTGAGGGGTTGGATATCATGTATGGTCAAAGATATCGTGCGCACACTCGCGAAAGTGGTATTTATAAAACACAGACAGCCTGGTAGCCCGCCGTCTATGTTCAAGGCATATTGACCTTAACAAGCGAATCATCACCTAGCAGCACGACGCTCAATCCAGTCCAGGGTTTCGAGCTGATACTTGGCTGAACCATCCCAGATATGGCAACAGAACTCCATGCAAGATGGACGGGGCACGCACTTGCGCACGGTGGTATGACGCCTCCTTTATCGGTCTGTCTGTCTGTCAGCGGTCTCATGATCCGTAACAGTCAATGTATTTTTTGCCGCTATAACAACTAATCATAAAAATCTAATTATAAAATTAAGGGGACATACGTTCCTTAAAGTCGGCCCACCCGTTTAGAGACGTGATTTTTATCCGTGCTATGTGGATCGGAACCCTCAGTGTGCGTGTCCGCACTTGGCAGGTTTTATTCAAGGTTATGTTCATGGAATAAAAAATAATTATTATTTCACATTCCAGTAAGAAGTTATGATACTATAAACATATTAAGCATACTTTTATAAAAAAACAGTATTTAAAGCAATAACAATAGGAACATATCATTGTAAGCTAGGGCAGTCAAGCTGATGTTAAAATGTTATACATAGTTGTATTTACAGTTTTTGTGATATCTCACACAACTCTCGCTGAGAAGCCTTTCTATGATGTGAACAACATTAAGCTCGTAAATGATTATTTTAAGCAGTTCACAAAAGAATACAACAGAACGTATGAGGGACGTGAAGAATTAGAGAGATTCGAATATTTCGTCGAACATCTAAAGCTAATCAATACATTAAATGCAGAAGATGAGGCTACAGATGGTAAGTGAAACACCCATCCATATTTTTTATCCAATGATAAAAAATATTATACAGTCAAGAGTAACACTGTTTATTTATGAGTTTGTACGTTTTGACGAGTAAGCATCTCGATTGTCAGAAGATCACAAAATAACATCCATTTTGTTTTTGTAATGGTACCAACAGACATAAACCAGTTTGCCGACATGTCCGCGAATGAGAAATTCCAGTTCCATGGAGGAGGCATCCGACTTTTGAAGGAGACAAAAGACTCTCCGCTTGGCGATTGCAAGGTACATGCTCGTATGTTTCTATACATACGAGAAATAACAAAAGCACTATCATCACTCCTAGTATGACGCTCATAGGTATTAATGCTTCTACTTATTGTTTCAAAAGATACGGCCTTCAATATTTTGGTCAGGTCTTGTATAGTTCATAATGTATGTTATATATTATGTGTATATAACTAACGCGTTTAGAGATGCTGATGACATAAACAAAACCTAACCATTTGTTCTTCAGCCTTAGTTACGCGTTTTACAGTATTTGGCAAAATGTAACGTCTAAATACATCAAGGATGAAAAAAAGTTAATTTCGACACTCTATGCAGGCGGACTTTACTAGTAAAGTTCACTCGGACCGATGGAAAACTAAACAATACATTTCAAAAATATTATTGGTATTATGGACATACGTAGCAAATTTCACTTTATTGCACAAGTGTAAGATGTGTTTCATACTTGCTGTTTACCAAAATCCATATCGCGCGTAAAGAGCCGAGAATAATAATAGAAATAATATGCAAAAAAAGTGTTAGTATGGACAATTATTTGCATTTATTTTTTTAAGAAATCCCTATCCCTCCCTACCAAAGCTATTCCTTCAATTCTTTTATCATACTATTTCATTTCATAATTCTTAATGAAAGAGAAATTGTGTTTGTATGGAAGAGCGGTCCTACTAGGCCTTGTAAGTCTGATATTCGAATCTATCGGTTGTCAATTTATTTTACCTAGCTAAGTATTAAAATATTAATAATAATAATTATTATTCTTTATTTTTCAGACACGAGATCCATGTAGGTACACAAAAATACAAAATATACAATACCACCTGTAACAGAATATGTGTACTATGCCGAAACGGGGTTATCCTACCCGACTCGTGGAACAACGTTTGTTTTACGACTTTTTGAATTTTGGTTCAAAGTTTTTGGTAAAACAAGATCAAAGTTCTCACACCAACAGCTGGTTTTTTGAGTTGAGACTACCCTAAAATCAGCTGTTTCTTAACTCGCGTCAATGGCCTCAGCTCTAGACAGATGAGGCAACATAGCAGAAGGTTACAATCACAAAGAACGAAAAGCGCTTTCACTAACAGAGGAAAATCGTCGAAAAGCCTGGGCTGCTAATGAGACAATCCATTACTAGAAGGTTTAATTTGTCAAATCAATAAGAATTTTATCTATCTGTTAACTAAAATACAAAATAATCGTTCCTAAAATGTACTTTTGTTCGTCCAATATCGCATTTATCGTCTTTTTGTAACTGTAGATGCCTATGTAATTTATCAATGTGTATGACTCCAAGTTCTCACTAAAATTGGTTCATCTGTCCTTAATACTCTTTGACACAGACAATTGCACCAACTGATACCTACCTACCTACATGCATAGTGCGGTAAAGGAATAGGGTCGTCACTATTTATTGTCATTGAGAAAATGAAAAGATTTGTATGGGAAACTGAAAATGGGAATTCACTATTATCTCCCCACCACAACAAATACTTTTCATGGTCCGAAAAGCCCCCCCCCACTGCTTAGAACACATATTCTGTTTCACCTTGTATACAAAAAGGTAGGCAGGTAAAAAAGGGCAGGTACCGAAGTCAACAAAATAAAATACAACTAGAAAATTAATAATAATAAAAAGTGGCAATAGCCACCCAGCGTTTGTAAGTCTCTGTGCTGATCAAACGATCTGATAGGCTCTTTAAAATTGCATTTTTACACATGTCCATTCTGGACATAAATGAGGCTATTCTCCTTCGCTGTATGGCATCGAAGGAGTCAACACGGGACTCAGTGTACATTTCTGAAGAGCTACAATAGCGCTTCAGTCCCATGAGATGCCTGAACACGTTATTATACGTCACTCTGATACCGTCGTGAGATTTTTTAGTATAGTTTGTCCAGAGTTGACATGTGTTGAAAGACTGACAATATGATTTGAATAGGGTGATTTTCACGTCCGGCGAGCAGTTCAAAAATTTCCTCGCTATCATATTGCCGACTACACACAGTGCTCTACGCTGACGTTCTATGTCAGAGTCGTCTTTTAGGTATGATGTTAGGATATGGCCTAAGTACTCAAATTTATCTACCATCTTGATAGGTCGCCCGCCGATGCAAACTTCAGGAACGTTCTCCGGTCCCTTCCCCGATCTGAAGACAACCATCTCTGTTTTTTTGGCGTTATAAATAAGATCGTGATCTATTGCGTATTTCTCACAGAAAGCGAGTAACTTTGTTAACGATTTGATTGAGGGTCTAAGCAGAACCATATCATCGGCGTAGCTCAGATTGTTGACATATCTGCCATCAAATCTGAGCCCAACCGGGGCACTGCTCAGCTCCTCAATCAAACCGTTAACGTACCAGTTAAAAAGGTTTGGAGAAGAAAGCCCACCCTGCCTCACACCGCATGAAAGCTGGTAGCTGTCTGACAGCTCAGCGCCCCACCTGACGCTGTTGGTCTGAATTTGGTACCAGAACTCAAGAAGATCAACAACGTCAGCCGGGACGTCCGCTGAGCTATCTCGAAGCTTTCCCCACAGATTAAAAGTGTCGCCAAATATTATCGCAGAAGTTTTGCTATTCCAGCTCCAAGTTGAACCTCAGACGAAGACTGCCCCCTCGGCGTGGGACTGGCGACAGAAGGGAGCCGTGTCTCCAGTGAAGGACCAAAAACAATGCGGCTCATGTTGGGCTGTAGCCACAACAGGTATTCTTGCTTAGATAACATAATGTACAACAAGATGACTTAGGATGTGTGATTCCCTTTCAGGGAGAAAGGGAATCACACATCCTACGGCATATAAGTGATGTATAGTAAGCTAATAATGACGTTCGATATGAATCTGCTGTGAATGTAATGCATGAAGAGATGATTGACTATTAAGAAAATGCTTAACATTCGATTCACAAAATCCAATTGTGGCTTTTTAAGGCTTTATTATGATCTCTCTGTTCTGACCTTCTCTAGCTCTGTTGAGTTGAACGTACTCTACCTGGCTTGCTGGTAACTCAAAGTCACTCAATTCACTGTGCAGTACCCAACTGGTACCTACGGGGGGTCTCGGTAAGGATAATGGGAAGTGCAAAAAGTGTTGTTTGACCTATTCTAGCTCTCGTGGAAAGCCGATACCTGATGCAAGGTAAGCAGCTCTCGCTGTCTGTTCAGCAGCTCTTGGATTGCACACCGAATAGCTCTTGCGGGGGTGGACAGCCGAGCTCAGCACTAACGTAAGAATAAACAACATTAGGTCATCATTACATATTTTTAAATGAGTTAGTGGTCAAGCACTAGGCTATCAATAAAAAAAGTTCCAAGGGGAAGCACCAATTTTATTTTCATCAAGTTTATATACAGTATAATTTATATACCTAAACATTATTTATATACATCAAAGGGCAGAACACCGACACCTGAATTCAACGTGAATTAAATAGTCCTAGTTAAATACGCCTGTCCAGTCCAAATAGTCGCTGTGGCCGAAATCGGTTAGGATTTCATCATCATCAGCCGCATCTAAACTCAAACTAAGCAATAACTGACTGATATATTTTTACTACTTATTTACTCCTGCGGTGCAGAAACCCAAAGTGAGTGTTGGCCTCCAATACGAGAACTGTCCACTTTCCCCTGTCCTTCGCGGTGTGTTGCCAGTTATCAGCTAGCTTCGAGTCTGTCACTCCAGCGATACTTGGGACGACCAACCGGTCGACGGCCGACTGGTCTGCCCAGGTATGCTCTCTTGACGCTTCGATCTTCACCCATTCGCTGTACATGGCCGAGCAACCGGAGTCGGTGGGATTTATATTCTCCTATGATATAAGGCTCGGCTACGAGGTATTAAATTTCGGCGTTTCTCCGGACCCTCCAGCTGCCCTCCCTTTTCACTGGACCCAATTTTCCGGAGATTATTTATCTCTGCTAGTAAAAGCTGGTTCTCCTCCATTATAGTTAACGTCCAGACAAACAGCAGGATAGACCTTATAACGGTTCTGTATATGCAAACTTTGACCCTTCTACTGATAAGCATAGACACTAATACCTTGTTTTTATAAAAATAAAATGAAATCATTTGTTTCAGAAAGAGTAAAAAATAACAATAGACTGTAACAAAATTACAAACGCCTACTTAAATATAAATCATATTAGAAATACGTAATACACAATGCCTTGGAGGCAGGACGTCTTGGGACCCTCAGACCTAGACAGCTAGAGAGCTAGTATTTTCCAACAAGATAAGCAGTAGCTCGTCGAGTGCTTGACCCAGCATAAGCACACACACATGGTGTATTTTAGCACCCAACGAGGTTAATGATCGTATTTTATGCAGGACAATAATAAAACAAGGCGGGATAGAATCCGAGACTGACTATCCTTACGAGGCCAAAGAGCGTGAATGTCGGTTCGATAACAATAAGGTAGCAGCTGGTGTGAAGACCTGTTCCGCTTACAGCCTCAAAGATGAAGAGGCGTTGAAGGAACTGCTGTATAAAGAAGGGCCTCTGGTTGTTGGTAAGCGTGGCTTGTCACATCATCACAGCACTGCTCCGTAGTGAGTCTTACTCGATCGAGCCTTGAGCTTCGAGTTACTACTACATTGTGGACCATAGCAATAACTCGAAGCTTACGGCTTGACTAGAGCCATTTGGCGCCTCTGTTGCCTTAAAAGTATAGGATGGAGTCGAGCCTTCGAGTCCAGCTCGAGTGTGCGTACACGCGGTCGCATTTCATTCGATCGACGCAGGATTCGATGCAGTTGACACCTACATACGTACAGTAAAAACCTTGCCGAGTTCATTAACATACTCAGGGAAAGTCAGTGTCTGTAGAAGGTTACTTCTAAATATTATTAAGCATACAGATAATGCGATATAGCATGTTTTTTTTTATTATACGACAGGTAAGCACTTGGCCTTCATCTCACCTGGTAACAAGTTGAGACAAGGCCGAAGGTGGAGGCGCACTTCACCCGGAATCCTCAACAAACTAAGGAACTGGCTATCTTACCTCTAAATGCCAGAACACAACAATTTTAAAATTGTTATTATGGCGACAGAATTAGGTAAGATGGTGGTAACGAGCCAGGCGGACAAAGTCCTACCACCAAACAAACCAAGCACAATATATTGTACTCCCCATGGCGATCGAACCCGGGACCTCTGGATCTGAAATCGGTGGCTTGAACCACTAGACCACAGAGGCGTTTATATGTATAATAAACACTGCGTCTGATAAGCAAAGTGGAGCCTTCGAGCCAAGAGATCTAGTAAGTATTTTTTTCAGAGGTGGCTTCCAAAGCCTGGGAGACATACAAAAGTGGAATCTTAAAGAAGAAATGTGAAGACCACATTTTAGACCATGCCGCCCAGCTCGTGGGATACGGAACGGGTAAGGTCTGAGTTCCACGTCAACGAGATATCTCTCTCACATCTCTTTCTCTTCTTCTTGATCACTGGGAGATTTCCAATCAATCACGTGCAATATGTTTTATTCTACGACGGACAAGCACTTGGCTTCCATCTCAAGAGTGTATTTCACCCGGAATCATTCATAGACTGAGCAACTGGCTGTCTTACCTCTGAATGACACCTTATCGAACTTGCAAATCTTGTCGTCAAAACAATAATTCCAAAATTGTTATGTTACGGTATTTAGAGATAAGACAGCCAGTTCCTCAGACTGTTGAGGATTCCGGATGAAGTGCGCTTTCACCTTGAGACTTCGACGAAGAGAAAATCTTGACACTAGATGAGATGACTTGGCAATAATAAACAAAGAAAAACGATCCTCTTAGCGTAATATTATATCCATGATAAAATATTACGACATTTGTCTCGTTACATGGCTTTCATCATTGGACAGACTCTAGTATGCTGAGAGCATGATGTTTGTTTGTTATTTCAGAGGGAAAAGAAGACTACTGGATCATAAAGAACACCTGGGGCAATAACTGGGGCGAGCGAGGCTACATCAGAATCAAACGAGGAGTCGACTGCTACGGCATCCTGCCCAACGAAGACCATCCTACACTGTCTGCTACCGTATGATGGAACAGTAGGATTCTTGGAATTAAATCATTATCATACAATTGAGTTTTTTTTTTGTTATTTCTTCAGACTTACCCTTTATTATAATATTATCGACTATTCGCTATTCGGGCTTCAAAATAATAGACAACCTTGAACGAAATGTTTTGTACTGTGTTAGATAGCACATTCTAGATCAAATAACTCTCATAAAATATTACTAACAGATAAACTGGCATTGTTTAAATTATTAGGCAGGAAGGCTGCCGTCCCAGCGAGAGATCCAGAGTTCTGCGTTTTTTACATATAATGTTACTAGTTTTCTGCCCGCGGCTTCAACCCACGAACCTGGATAACGCGTAGCCTTTTTTGTTCCCATGGCATACTTTACATCCACGTAAGAGACGTGGATAAAGTAGACATTAAGTCTAAAGTCTTTTAATTAAAAATGATCAGTTTTATTATACAACTAGCTTATGCCCGCGACTTGGTCCGCATAATAGTTTTTTATCCGATTTTTTAAAAAAAGGAGGAAGTTTCGACGAATTGAGACGTCGAAATCTTTTTTTTTTATATTTTTTTACGTTTGTTCCCCGATTACTCGAAGACGCCTGGACCGATTTGCAAAATTCCTATTTTGTTTAAAAGGGTATACTTCTCAGGTGGTCCCATTATCATCAGGTCAGGATCTGATGATGGAATCCTGGTGAAATTGAGAGAACTCTTCAAATATTATATGCGCACTTGAAGCGATTGTATTACCTTAAAAGTAAGGAAAAAACGGACCCATATCACGCGTCTGTCCGCCTGTCTGTCTGTCCGGTCATCTGTCATCAAAATAATTGGAAAAAATACGTCATCCCGGTAAACTAAATATATTCTTCATTGAAGTCGGTTTTCTTTTTAGTTATTCAAACGTAATTATAACATTGGCGCAAGGAGAGATAGACTGGGATTTCGAAATATAGAAAATTTCAACCTTACAGAGGCTATGCCTAAATTGTCAGACCAGTCAAGTGCGGTTCTGTTACATACATCGAGGGTTCCAACCCATATTTCAAGGCAAATAATTTGTTTTTATGAAGTGGTAGCAACTCATGCTTGGTCAGTTTTTATTATGAATTTACCTCAAATAATGCACTATATTTACATACACCAAGTTTGATTTAGGCAGGTAAAAACAATTTTTAAAATAAATTTATTTTATTTCTTGTTTAATTGTCAGAAAATATTGGTCTGAAAATTTCATTTGCTTCTTGTAACAGTTCAAAAGATATAGCATATAGGTTGTTTCCTTAAATATTTGAACCCCTACACTTAAATTTTTAAAATTAAAAAGAAACTCTAAAACTTGTCATTGCTTTATTTCATATGGGCATTCTACATACGAATTTTCAAACGTCTATCATTTACGGTTTCGGAGATATGCAACATTTCTTATCAAACTTTGAACCCTAATTTCACCCCCTTGGGGGTGAAAATTTGTAAAACCCTTTCTGAATTGAGTGGATACCTACACATCACAAAGAACACATCCTCCAAATTTCATGTGTCAAACGTCATACCAGCGGTTTAGGCTCTGCGTTAGTATATCAGTCAGTCAGTCAGTCAGTCAGTCAGGACTTTGAATTTTATATATATATAGATGTGTCAGATCTTGATTTCCAAGATGAGTTCTACAATGTACCGAGTCTTCCCATATTATAATATATTAACTCTCTATTCGAAGTTGCTAGGCTAGGTTTTCCACTCTACGATCCTAGATCGTTTGATAGTGAAAGAAAGCAAAAAGTAGTGAGGTTAACGGCATGGCATGTTCACACCATAAGCGTGGATATTACGGAAACGATCTACCCTAGTCAAGGACCTCTCCAGAAAAAGAGCATTAAGGCTTTCTGATGTGGATTTGAAGCACTGCGGTCTTCAAAACGTCTGAAGATAAAACACGAGGGTTTTGCTTATCAAATGAGCTGCAGGATCAAGTTATTTGTTTATTAAAATGGCGTTACGATGGGTGATGAAGGCAAAGCGCTTCCCCGTCGCACAATTAAATAAAAAATAAAATTAACAAACAAAGCAGTTTTGTTATGATCATGTTAGAGATAACGGTGTGGATCGTCGACCGAGCGGAAGCGGGCCCTTAAGATTTTTCGAATGTCTACATTTATGCATCTTTTATGATAACATTCAAGTACATACTTTAAAATAGTATAAAAATATGTGTTCAGACGTATTCAAGCACAAAGTTTCTGCAAATCAATGCAAATAATGTATATTCTGCTGGTGTTTTTAACTATTTTAAACTCGATCCTCGCAAATAATGACGCACCTTTCTACAACGTGAACGACCATGAAGAAGTCAGTCGGCACTTTGAGGAGTTCATCAAAGCTTACGAACGAACTTACGCCGGGGAAGAAAAGATGCGGCGGTTCAAGATTTTCGTGGAGAATCTTAAGGAGATAAACGAATTGAACGAGGACTCCGACGCCGTGTTTGGTAAGTTGGTTGCACTACGTAACTTGTTGAAACTTTAACTTCATAATCATGCGAAAAGTTGATAAACAAGTTACATAATACCAACCTATATATTTAGAAACTTTTCAATTGATACTCATATTGTGGTTACAGACATCTTCTTTATCCTTCCCCACCCCCATATATTTGTTTATTCGCACTCATGTTAATGTTATACAAGCCTATGTCACTTCAACAATCTAGACAAATTCAAAGACATCTCACATGTCGAAATCAATCAAGCCGTCCGATTGTTAAGGCTGCAGTTTTAAAGAAATGAATGGACATACATATATAAATAAACATACATGTTCTCAAAAACATGACACTAACTTTGGAGACAATCGAGTAAAAAGCATGTAAACAAATAGCAGTTTGTCTGATATATTTATTAGGGTGGTAGCGAAATATAGTAATGTTATTAAGCTTCTGGGGGCACTATCTCGCTTGATCTCAATATATTATAAGAAGCTTTCTACTGTTGCAGGTATTAACAACTTCGCTGATTTATCTACAGAGGAGAAAGACATGTATTCGGGGTCTCACCTTCCTAAGTCTGATTTTGACCCCGTTGGCGATTGTAAGGTATTCACAAAAATACCTATGTATAACATTATTGTTATAAAATAATGTTCAATAATATAAAATATGACGACCTGGAAACTGGAATGGATTAGGATTGAAGTCTATGATCGAGCGAGCCTACAACATTGAAATAACCGATCAAGGGTCAATAGGAAAACAGATGCTGACGGCTCATTTTAATTTGAAGCATATTCTAGGGATCATTTTTGAGATCCTCGTTAAATGAATGAAGTCAAATATTTTTTGTGATATAGGTACCTACTTAAGGGGTGATGCACGTGTTAGAAAACACAAGCCGAGCAAGCCAATAAGAATTGATGAATTGTATTAAAGTCAAGGGTAGTAAAGGAATGGATACAGAATACTAGAGTGAGGGGAACATGAGAAGACAATGTTGTGCTGACCGCATCTAGTATGGAATAAGGGAAATGTCTGTAATGCTGTATAGTACAGCGTATGTCAATGGCTCGTCAGCAATGCTCGTGAACCAAACAGCACACTGCCATATCTATCAAATGTTGTACAGGAACCGTCATGGTCGCTTACCACCCGCAACCCATAAGACTGCTAGCTTCTATCCCAGCTAATGGGATTTTATATGTGCAGGAGAATGATGGAGAATGAAATAGTATTGTTTGTTTTAAGATTCTGGGCGACCCAACGTCTCGTATTTCTCCTGAAGCATGGGACTGGCGGGAGAAAGGAGCCGTGTCTCCGGTGAAGGATCAGAAGGCGTGTGGGTCCTGCTGGGCTTTTGCTGCTACCGGTAACCAGCTCTTTACTTTATTGTAGAGTCAAACGTTTAACTATTATGGCCAATGAATATTATTATACTGAATTAAAACATGGACAGTGTATTCTGTACTTACACTATTTTATGTTAATATCCCGGGCGTCCCCACGGTCCTCCCTAACTAGAACCCCATTGGTGTTGCCTCGCATCGTTCTCCCCGACTCTGTAGAGTAGTGTCTCGTCTTACTGCCGTACTCTCAACAATCTATCCCCCACTCATGTCAAAAAAAAGGAAATAGCAGAAAATATAAACAACGGAAGCACGTCCTCTCTCTCCAAGTGCACCTTGTCAATATACCCTCGTATATTGACAAAGGTGCACTCCACTCCACCACCACCACCTCGGAACTGCTAAACCTCACGAGACCTAAGTAAAATGACAATCTGACGCGGCGTACCTTGCTTAACCTGGTTATGTGCTTGAACATAAGTTTGAGCCAAAAGCCGGTGCTAAATTGTATGCTCGCGTGGAAATCTGCTTTCGGCGTCTCCGTTGCCTTGAAGACTCAACATTTTCAAAATATGGGTTTTAGTAGACACAGAAAATTTTCTACTTCTTCCCTACTTTGGCCTTTTATGTAAAAGCAATGTAAACTTCCCCAATGTATGGACCCATATATTCAACATAATTACACAGGTACTGGGGTAGATCCATTTCCTGTTGTTAAGCATTCGTTGCTTCTTACCACATCCGCTAGAGGATAGGGAGATGCAATTATTGTTTACCGGGGCAGCCCCGTCCTAGTCTACGTTTACCCCTATTTTGTATTTATCAGCACTATATTGTTCCCAGGTCTATTAGAAAGCCGTAACTGGAGGCGGGGCAATCGCGTGTTGCTCTCTGAGCAGCAGATGGTTGACTGTGATGACGCGTCAAATGGGTGTGACGGAGGATTTCCTACTTCGGCGTTGTCGTGAGTATACAAAAGTCTTTTTTAATGATGCGTATGATGAAAAATAATTGGAGCACGCTTCGGTTAAATAAATGGAGCCAGTACCCTTCTCACTAATAGACGAACGCATCGCAATGCACTATCTACCTTTACAGAAAAGTAATGCTAGAAGGAGGGCAGGAAACCGATACCGACTATCCGTACAAAGCGAAAAATGGGAAATGTCGGTTTGACAGCAGCAGAGTAGCCACCAAAGTCAGCAGATGCACTGCATACAACTTGACGTCAGAAGACGCACTTAAAGAACTGCTTTACAAGGAAGGACCTATAGCTATCGGTAAGGGTATTTATAAACGAGATAGGTCACCTTTTGAACCCACAACATGCATTGGCAACCTTATGGTCTTCGATGGATTTTGCTTACTAACCTTGAAGGTAAATATGTTTAGCAGTTAAATACCTAAACATTATGATCTCCAATTGTGCAATATATTTTTCAAGTTTTGTAGAATAAAGAGATAAAATGAGTAGCGTGAGTAGCACCAGTAACAATCACATAAAAAACATTTGCGTAAACCGAGGTGCGTAAACGAGCTGCCGGCTGCCTACCAAGCCTGGGTTCAGGCCCGCGCCTGTAAAGCGTCACGTCGCGTCGGCTCGAAACGTCCTGTCTATACAAAACCCTCTGTTTTGCGAACAACTCGATTTGTCTATAATCGACATGATTTCGTTTTCACTCAATGATGTTGCAAAATAAAATTCCCACTCCCAAAGGATATAATTTATCAGAATTATCAATGCATATTTGAATCATTTCAATTTTATTTATTAATATTTGGTGGATATTAACGTTAGAATCATTATTTCTATAAATGTCTTCCCAATCCCTTTGTCTCCTTCTCGCAAGCCACAGATAATATCTTGCCGTTTCGCTCTTAAACATTTTGTTTGTGCATTATTTCGCGCTTACGAAGCTCTTTTACTCTGCCGCCGCCGTCGTCGCCACCGCGTCCACCACAAGTGAACCGCCATCATAGACGCGCGCGCGCAGAACAATTACCTACCTACTTATTATAATATCTGTAATACCTACCGATTACGTGTGATACTAAAGGAGCAGAGCCCACGCATGGCATACAAACAGCAGAACAGCCACACGAAGGTTAGTGGCTTGCGTACCTACTACCTACCTACCTATTCCCTTTAACCTACCCAGACATTTAAAGGATTATCAATTGGCTATCCAGGTCTAGGCATCCGCACCCCCACCCTTATGGTGTCATAGGTCTGAACCAGCACTGTTTACCACCAATATTCATGTTTGATGGTGTGGTATTTAACCGACATCCCAAAAAGGAAGAGTCCTTAATCTGGACAACAAAACCAGAAAAGCAAATTATAAATAAAACATCTTCGCCATTTGAAGACCTGATAACCCAATAAGAATATTTGCAGGATTCTCATTTTCTGTGATTGGATACTAGTTGATTGTATATGCAAATAAATGTCTTTAAATGCCTTTAAAGCGAGTAAGAAAAAAGAAAGAAAATACATTTAACAAATATTTAATATATATAAACTACCTGAAAACTTAAAGATATTTAGTAACAAATCCGCTAAATTAATTTGAAAAATAAATCGTAATCGAAAACCAAACGGCTTTCGCCTCTTCAGGAAATATAATTATATCCAAGAGCTGCTTGGATTATACAATTTTTTCAAACGAATTTAGCGGATTTGTACTAAATATCTTTCTGTTTTCAGGTTATATTGAACAATGGATTTCCGCAAAATAACGCCTGAATCAATTAGCTAAATATTGAATGTTTAATGCTTGTAATATTTACCTAATATTTAATAAATTTATAAATAATTATACCTCATTACATAGTAGATTGTGATGGGCCAAAAGGGTCGCTGCCTCAGCATTCTGTTGCTTTGGGGATGATCCGGAGCAACGCTGGTTTCAGTCAGAACCCTTGGGAGTGGGGCCTTGGGGTTGATTCCGGTCATGCGTCATCCAATGACGTATCATTAAAATAAAATAAAATAAAAAATAAAATGTTTTTATTTACATAACCAAACCACTTTTTACAGTAACGGGTTTTAAGGCCCTCTTTTAAGTATTAAGTATACTTGTGCTAGAGAGCCTTGCTCTTGCATAACAGTATTAGTGGTTACCAAAAATACAGTCAAAAATAATATCATTAATACTAGCAAATTATATGTTTTATTAATTGAGTACAACGAGCTATTTTAAATAATTGGAACCAACTTTACTAAATGTTTGAAGGCGGTGTTCTATTGGTGTGTGACCTACCAACGAAAACGATCTTTAGATCTTTTTAAACATTTGCTTTTTTTTTTGTAAAGCAGGTTCCGCTTTTTTAAATAACTGATTGAGATTAAGGGTATGGAATAGTAACTATACCCAGTCTTGTAGACTGTGCAATTTAATCATAAATAAATATTCCTGAATCGAAGTCATTGATAAAAACTGAGGGAGCCTTTTCCCAGCAACCAGGGCTGATGGTAAATAAAAATAAACAAATTGTCGAGTAATGACATGAAAAATATTTCAGTGCTTGCTTAAATTGCCAAACACATTAAAATGCTTGTAATAAAATCAGTTTCAGTGGATTTGATTTAGAAATACTATAAAAATTTTTATTACGAAGACAAGGAGAGACACGAATAAGTTGATATGGATAAAAAGGAGCTTAAGCAGCAACACATAATTGGATTTTCATTACCTCGGCTCGGCTCAGCTACGTACGGTCGAAATAGATAATTTTGAATAAGCAACGCAAAATTTTTAAAAGGATAAGGAAATAATGCACGTGAGACAGCTACTGGCAGATTTAATACTGAAATATTGCTTTTCAGCCGTGGATTCAACACCTTGGTACTACTACATTAAGGGCATATCGAGGAGGTGCACCTACCAAAATTTTAATCATGCTGTATTACTTGTTGGATATGGAACAGGTGACATAGCATTGCTTTTTTATTGTGTGGACGGCTTACGTGTGAAAGGGACGAATGTAAGACCAATAGGAGCGAGTAGAGAAACAAAATATTTTTTGTACTTCTTTCTATCGTTATCCCGCAGCGGATGCAGCGGGGATGCGGGGTCGGAACAGCACGTTCTTCTCTTCCATTCTCCCTATCACCCGTCAACTCGGATTCCACTGAGGAGTGACTTTACATGAATATCATCCCTCACACACATCTCACCCTCGGTCTGTCCCTGGTCCCACATCCGTCCCTATTCATAACTAACGTTATTATAATGTTGTGTCTGCCAGCGGTGTTCTGTCTGAGATACGATGCTTTACGAGAAAGTTTTGGCTCTACCGCGTACTCCCGGAACGCGGCGATTCAGACACAACCTGGGATTGGGATGTGCCATGCCATTCACTTAAATTTCATAGAGCTTTTTTCATGTTTCAGATGAAAATAACCAAAACTTCTGGGTCATAAAAAACTCGTGGGACAAGACATGGGGCGAAGATGGGTACATCCGTATCAAGAGAGGGGTGGGGTGCAACGGTATCGACAGTCGTGACCCGACCTCTAAGGTGTCTGCTTTCTTAGAGTAGTTAGCTCCAGTTTAAATGCCTGAATCGAACTTTAGAACGCGCCGTATCAGGTTTGGTTAGGTGGCGTTTATATGATGTTACAGTCATTGTCATAAGTCACATAGGTCTACTGTGCTTAATTGTAATAATATATAATTACTGTGTATCTGACTTTTCTATAGTATTATTTTTACATTTTAAATATCTCATTTCTAACTGACCATTACTCCAATAGTTTCTGTGTTTTTTTATTTTAATATTAATAACATGATTATCAGTGTAATATTGGTTTCATTTTGGTGTTTGTAATTGTATTTTTTATTATTTTCCTAAATAAAACGTTTGAAAATAAATAAGCAGCTAACGCAATCCTTTATAAACAAAGGTAGGACTTTAAGCGTCTAAAATTCATTAAGAAGTTTTATTATATTTTTGACTAGCTTTTACTCGCGACTTCGTCGGTGTATTGGTGTTTTGAAATAATATTATAAATATATATATTTGTTGGATATCTGGATAAATTTGACCGATTAGCTCCTACATGGTGTGCAGACACGCACACCGAGGGTTCTGACCCACATTCCCAGACAAAAATGCATGCTTTCTGAAGTCTTAGTACCGGTCCGACTCACGTTTGGCCAGATTTTCTTATTCATTTATTATTATCATATATATACACCACACTTGGCAGGCGGGTTGGTGATCACATTAAAGGTGTTATGTAACATACAGCAGGCAGATACCTTAAATCGGTTTTTACGACATCCGCGGGTTGAGTTGGAGGGGGTCGATTCTTAAGCTCAGTATACACCAGTTTATTATATAAACCACGTGTACAACGCGTTTTTTCTGTTAAATAACAATGTTTTTTATTTTTTTTCTAATAAAAGGCCCTTCAATTATTATAAAAAATAAAAAACAATAAATCACGTTCTTATCTATTTCATATGAGGAATCTACACTCGTAAGCAAAAAAATCGACTCAGGCGACACACCTGCACCTGCGAAAGTCACTGGCAAAAAAAACTGAACGCGAAAATACTTTTTTCTTAATAATATCTTAAAGCTAAATAGCTTCAAAATGATATAAAATATTGTAATGTTTCTTGCTCGCACAACCCAACAATATGATGTGATCGGTAACCACCCTTTTTACGCTTGTTTACAATAGTGCTAATTAAAGGTTACTGACCTATATAAAAGGTTATCTACCTGACCCACCCTTATCACGACATTAGAGACACACATTATAGACAAGCCTAATAGCTCAGTTGGGAGTAACTCTGCCTTCTGCGCTGTAGGCTGTGGGTTCGATTCCCACCCAGGGCAAACATTTGTGTGAAGAATATAGATGTTTGTTCTGTGTTTGGGTGTTGTATCATATAGTACGTATGTATTTACAAAAAAAAAAGTATTTAAGTAGTGTATCCGTAATGTAGTTCCCATATTACAAGTTATGCTTAGTTTGGGGCTAGATAGCGCTGTGTAAAAAAAAAATGTCCTGTAATGTTTTATCAGTTAGCCGTCAAACTTCAACCGACACACATCTCCGTTATCAACAAGCAAGAATTCTACCTGAAAATGGACACAACAAGTGATGAAGCTGCTCAAGCGGTCACCCTATTGCGACAAGGCAATAGGGTGAATAGGGTTTCCAGAGTTTACCGTCGTTACCAAGAGACTGGTAACTTTAATCGAAGACGCGGTTCTGGAAGAAAAAAGTGCACATCGGAGAGAGATGACCGATTCATTGTCAGCACATCGCTGAGAAATTTTCATCGGCGAAAACTTCAATTTAATGCACGACAATACCCGTCCACATACTGCAGGTGCCGTCCGGCAGTATTTACAGGAGGTCGAAATTGCCGCTATGGACTGGCCAGCGAGTAGCCCGGATTTAAATCCTATCGAGCATTTGTGGGATGAACTTAAAAGGAAAGTTCGGGCTAGAAATCCTGCACCAGCCACAAAATCGGACCTCCAAGCTGCTCTCGTTGAAGAATGGGATAGCATCGAACAAGATCGAGTAAAGAAACTTATTCGATCCATGAAGAAGCGATTGGAAACTGTTAGATAGGGCCAGGGGAGGGAACACTAAATATTGATAAGTTAATTAAAATTAAATTAATATTTTGACGAATTTAAGCTTGTATTTTCTTTACTGTTAATTATCACTTGTTTTTCATTGTTTAAGACTCCTTCTCATTTAATATTTTTTATTTACCAAAAAAAAATTTAAACACATCGTAGAACACTTCATTTTGAAGCTAAAACTAACAGCTTTTTTGCTAGAGACTTTTAACCACGAGCGTGCGTCCTGAGTCGATTTTTTAGCTCACGAGTGTATAATTATAATTTTGACCTATTATCATGCACGGTTTCAGAGTTAGGGCATACTTTTAATGAAAACTTTGAACCCCTTAGGGTACGAATATTCAAATCCCCTTCTTAGCACTCATTTTCGCATCAAGACAAATATACCCTCCAAATTTCATGTCTCTACGATTAGCCGTTTAGGCTGTGCGTTATTATTAGTGAGTCAGTAAGCATTTTATATTAGTACTAGCTTTTGCTCGCGGCTTCGCTCGCGTTAAGAAGTATTATTATTAATTAGGTATAGTTTTTGCGGCTTTACTTTTGTTTGGCGTGTGTTAAAAATTAGGGCCTACAAAACATAAAAACGACAGTACATTCTTCAACTTCTCCATTAACGTTCAGATTTACTTTAGCCATTTTAAAAAAGTCTAACCGACAAAACCTATTCTTTCTTAGCAGATGCCTACGTCATAACATTTACCTGCATGCCAAATTTCAGCCCGATCCGTCCAGTGGTTTGGGCTGTGCGTTGATAGATCACTATGTCAGTCAGTCAGTCACCTTTGAGTTATATATATTCAGATGATATAAGATAAGATAAGATATAAGATAACTACTGGTAAGTGAAGCGCCACCATGATAAATGCGCAACCAGTGGTGGAAGTCCTCTCCCGATGAACCGATGAGTCAATTGCGGTTAAGCAATGGACGCTTATGACCTTGAATGATGATGATGAAGACGATTATATTTATTTATTAAATGTGCTCTATGTGCAGCTGGACAGGAAAGGACATTCATTTCTCTCAGCGCTATCTAAGCCCGAAACTAAGCAAAGCTTGTAATAAGCGAATTAGATTCAAATTTTTATATAAATACTGTACCTAAATAAATACATAATCATACCATACCATACAAATATATCTAAGGCGAAGAAGGCTAAAACCAACGGAGCTATAAAGCTATTTAATGACAAGACAGTTCCTTTTCCGGCTGACTTGCAAACCTCATACCCTCAAGATTAAGAGAGTTCCATCCGCTCCATGGAAGACCTCATCTGAACTTATAATAAAACTGTAACGGGTCAAATTTGTTCATTCAATATATTTCGTATGTTTTTAACTACTGGACAGATTTGAATCAAAAAGTGCACCATTATTACTGATATAATTGTGAACAATCATATAAACTTTTATCTCCCCTCTGACCTTTTGAAGGGATGAAAAGGGGTAAACACGTACTCGAAAGGATTGGGAACACGAAACTTGGTGTAAATATTCTTTATTGATCGGGTGAGCGAAGCGAACGAGATCTCCGAGTTATGTTGGGTAGTACGGTATGTATGTATATGACAATGTTTGTGATGGCATTACTCTCGAACGGGTTATTCGATTGGCATGAAATTTAAACGATTAAGATATAACATTATTATTATTGTTTGGCGCGGGGGATGTTTGATAACTGGGTAGTTTTGTGATATTGGGGTAAAAATAAATAAAATATTTCGATATTATTGTGTCATTTGATAAGGTGATCCGATCATATATTTTTTTTATTTGTAGAGATTACACTTACACTCAATTATCAAAGATGTTTTTGTCACTAGGGTTTTTTTAGAAATAGGGGTGTTAAGTGATACAAGAAGATTTATGTCTTGTGGGGGCGTGATTTGAAAGAGTATCGACTGCAAATTTCAAATATTTATTTATTTTAAAATATCCGGTATATTAAGGGCAAATAAAAAAGTAGTACTTTTAGGATGGTCTTGCAAGACGTGAGAGCTTTTTCTTCTTGTTTAAATTAAAATTGGTCAACTTACATTTGTTATGCACAACACCTTTAGCCAAAGTTGTTCTTTATTGAAAATCTATAGATGTTCAGTTGGGACTCGCAACACAAACGATTTAAAATCATTGTGGCGAGATTCCAACTGCTCGATCCTCAGTAAGAACTTCGGCTTCTGCCTCACATACTCCACTAGTACATATTCTGCCTTCACGGAGTGGTGAAGTAGGGACACGTACAGCAGCGTCTCGGGCCCGGCAACGCGCAAGTTGCCTGCTCCAGTTGCCGCGGAGCCCGCACTGCTTACGGCTAGAAGGCTTCTGTTTCTTACGAACCACTTCACTAAAACCCTCCACTAAAGTGCATTACGAGACTCCTTTTGTGGAGCCACAACAAATATGGTCCCACTAGTCAAAAACTACAGTGTTCATGGTGCTACTGCATACTACTTAGTGGGACCACCGTCATAAGTATAAAGTACAGCTCGTGATCCCACTGTTATGCATGAAGACACAAATTGACAAATTATAATTAGAACTTAATGAAGAGAATTCGACAACAATAATAAAAAGGAAAATCTGAAATAAAAACCACGATATGAACCATTTATTACGCTATACATATTCCTAAGTTATCTCCTGATTGGTTATGGACGCCTAGTACTTTAGCTCTGAAATAGCTAAATTAGCGAAATTCATAAAAAAGTGTCGCGATGTGGTTGCGATGTGGTCGTATTACACAGGTGGTCGATAACGACGGCAAAATGTGGTACGTGTAAATTGTAATATTCATTTTCAATACAAAATATGCGCCCGACCACGTGGTGTCGTTGTGGTGTGGTTGTGGTTGTCGTGTGGTTGTGGTACGTGTGAATTGGCCCTAAGACCACTTCGGCTTCATAAAAAAGTGCACATTTTGCACAATGCTCATTTTGAGAAGTACGCATTTTCAAATGTGCGCGTGCTAATTATGATAATTATACTTTATGAAATGTGTACTTATTGGGAAATGCACATTTTGGAACAGTGCACATTAGGAGAAGTGCAAATTTTGAACCAGCCAGACATTTAGACAGACAGACAGAATTACAGCTACAGCTATGACTTTTCACTTTATGCAGATAAAATGGTAGAACCATGAGTCAATAATCTGGTTATTGATGTCAGTGAGACTTTGGTATTTGTTTTTTTTATTTATATTGTTGGACAAGCTTTAAGCTTGTGGGACCATAAGGCCGCGAGGTCAAAATTGGTGCGACCACGAGTCAGGAATCCCCACATAACAGCATATTATTGTCCACCAAAATGTAGAAAGAACTTCCTCCTAAACTGGTTTCAAGTTTATGGATAGAGGCGGCTAGTAGGCTAGAAGTTTTTTTTAAATAAACGTAGGGACCTTACGTATACAAAATACACGCCTCGCTGGCCTGGGCAGAAAATGAGGTCTACAATGGAGGGAGCCCAGAAATTGCTTTGCTCAGCAGTATGCTTATATGGGCTGAAATAATAGTGATGAACTCAGAACCTTGGCGCAAGTGTAATTGCGCGGAGTCAGCTTGTCTTTGCCTAGGCAACTCTTGAACTGACCTTGAATGAAACAGAAAACAAAAAAATCTCGTAGAATATTTTCCTGCTAGTAACAAAAGAACGAGGACTTCCTCATACATTCAAAAGAAACGGCCCAATAGGGCGGACGGACGGGAAACCTAATAGGGTCGGGTTTTTTTTTATTATACGATAGGGAAGCGCTTGGCCATCCGTACCAAACGGGTCCTACATTTGGGTACGGAACCCTGAAATTACGAAGAATAGCTTAGATACTAGAATTCCTAGCACTAAATACCATTTTTATGAGCTACAGATAATATAAACCGCAATCCATGTTTTATAACGTACTATCATTGAATCCGTTTCGATAGCGAGCACTAAAATGATACTTACAATTATATTCCTTCTCATTAGTCTCACGATTGTCAGCGATGCTTCTAAGCAAGCTTATGACACTGAAAACTTCGAGGAAGTCGGCCGCCATTTCGAAGAGTTCATTATAAAACATGGAAGGTCTTACGAGGGGGAGGAGAAGATGAGGCGGTTCAAAGTTTTCGCAGATAACTTGAACGTTATCAATCGATTGAATCATAATTCCCGGGCTACGTACGGTAAGAACCACAAGCTTTGGCAAAGGGCTTACGCACCAGGTGATGGGCAGCGTAGGCAGTAATGCGACCAACCTCGTGGAGGCCTTTAGTCGACATCTACGGGTCCATAGAGAAGGAAATTTGAATCTTGTTGCGAGTGGACATTTAGTTTCGGAGAGCTAAATTCAAATAAACATACTAAATCTGCAAGAGCATTTAAGGTCTAATTGGATGAGGAGTAGCAAACCGTTTTACTTGGTCATGGGGTAAACATTTAAACCGTCAGAAAAACTATAACAATATATATTTTCAGGTGTAACTAAGTTCGCTGACAAAAAGATGCATGAGAAGAATCGAAATCATGAATACAGATCGGATTTCATGGACCAGCCCTACCAGACACCAGACCTACGTGGAGCTTGCAAAGTAAGGTGGTCAACCAGCTTTCGACTGCTATCAACCAGACCGTTTAAAGGCTACGGTGAAAGTTTACTAACTAGACTTTAATGCCCAGAGGGGAGAGGGGCTACCACCTTTTTGTATTGAATTTGAAGCCGGTCAAGTGAAAGTCCACCGGCGGAAGAACCGAGCGTCAGAAGTGGTATCAGATCCAAGGGTCCCGGGTTTGATCCCCAGGGGAATACAACATTTGCGTGGTTTGGTTGGTGGTAGGACTATCTTTAAGTTCGCCTGGCTAGCTGCCACCATCTTACCTAACTGTGTCGCCAAAACAACAAATCGAAATTGTTCTGTTCCGGCATTAAGAGGTAAGATAGCCAGTTCCTTAGTCCGTTGAGGATTTCGGGCGTAGTGTGTTTCCACCTCTGGCATTATCAAAACTTGAAACCAGATGGGATGAAAACCGATCGGTTCCCCGTCGTACAATAAATAAGACTGTCTACACAGACGCTGCAGGGGCCCGACACTAGCGACGCCCCGGCGGCGTTCGACTGGCGCGACAAATTCGCTACCTCCGTCGTGAACATGTACTGGTGCTTCTCGGACTGGGCCTTTAGCGCTGCCGGTAAGCCTTTCAAACATTTATACTAACACAAAAACATTCATATACTTCGTCAATCCTCAAGGTGTTATTGTAAATAGTCATTTACACACCTCTCGCTCGCTCTCCTACCAGAGAGGTGGTAGGACTTTGTTTAAGTCCGTTTGGCCAGTAGTGGTACCACCATCCTACTTAAATCTGTCGTCATAGGCACAATTCAAAATAGTTGTTTCGCGACATCAGGTAAGGTAGCTAGTTCCTCAGTCCGTTGAAGTTTCCGGGTGAAGTGCACTTGCCCTGAGTAAGATACGGTTCGTATTCGCAGCACTGATCGAGAGTCGGATGGCGATGCAAGGCAAGCAAGTGTCCCTGTCGGTGCAGCAGTTGCTCGACTGTGACCTGCGCTCGAAAGGCTGTCGCGGCGGACTTCCGACGTTGGCGCTCACGTGAGTACCTCTATACTTGGTGAACTCTTTGTGTTGTATCAACGAAACGTTCTGAACATTTGTTGACATTGCAAATAAATATTTTTCAGAAAGCCGCCATCAAACTTTCAGGACACCCGTTGAAAAGAAGCTTTTGTCAGATTTTATAATCTCCAGACAAAAATAGATCTAACAACGTTGTGGTTGACAATTGTATGCTGATGATAAACATTTTATATTAAATGTCTCGAGGTCGCTAGGAATCAGGCGATCGGGACCGCGGTCCCTTTTGGCAGCGGTCCCAAACGCCTGTCTCTATACCAGCTCCTACCCTGCGATAGACTTTTCTGGCAGTAACAACGTCAAGTAGTCACCGATTCCAACGTAAACAACGAGTAGAAATACGTATGCACCCCCCTTCGTAATGAACGTACAAGCCCTCCGTCGCTAGTACGCTAACAATGTAAAGATATAATAACGATAACAGATCCGTCCTGTCGGTCGGCGGCATCGAGTCGGAAGCGGAGTATCCGTACACGAGGTTCATACACAAGTGCAGATTCAACTCGAGCCGCTCTGTGACCAGCATCAAGAGTTGTCACACCCACAACGTCACGTACGAGGAGTCACTTCAGGAGCTGCTTTACAAGGAGGGCCCGATCTCTATCAGTGAGTTATCATCATATCGATCGATCGAGGGATTGCAGCTAATACTGAAACTCACCCTCTCTGGTGACTAAGCTATTGGACTTAACTCCTCGGTACAGAGGATGTCTGGCCTCACGGCTCAGGTGGTATTTGTACATTCTACATATAGAACGTTCTGTGTTGTTCGTTGGACGGCATTCCCCAAGAAAGGCAGTCGGGTGAAATGTAATATAAGTAATGTTTTCCTTTCAGGACTGAGCGGAAACATAGGCTGGTGGTTTTACGAAAGCGGGGTGATGGATACCTGCGACATACACGAACCGAACATGTCGGTGCTGCTGGTTGGATACGGTTCAGGTGAGGGAGCAGACCTCATCCTCGCCCGTGCAGGTTCTGAGGTCAAAAGGCAAGATACCTGAAGATTGTTTGGTCGCGTGGAGGTAGCTTTAGACCGCTACTATCGTTTATACGGACCGAAAATGATTAAATATAATGAAACATATTTCAGAGGAAGGCAAAGACTTCTGGATAATCAAGAACTTCTGGGGATATGATGAGGAAAACAAGGGCTATATGAAAATAAGGAGAGGAGTCGGGTGCAACGGTATAGTAAGCATGTACAGCCTCACTAACATCGTCACTGTGGAACTTTGAACACTTCGATCGCTGTCGACGTCACATCACATGAACCTATTCTCGAGCTGACCCATCTGTTTCAATCACATGCAAACTTGTATCACACAAACAAATATATAATACAAATTTAATAGCAGATGGGCTGCTTGCTTGTTGAGTCTCTAAGTTTCATATTAAAAACTCAAATGGGTTAACATCATTGGTAATTCGGTGAACTTAGTCCCGACCTCTCGCCCAACCAACCGACTATGGTAAGCGAACTAGTGTGCCTATGACGTTGTCCACGCAACGTCAGTTATAGATGAGCCGGTCACTAACTATTTCAGTTCAGGTACCTATATCCATCCGTCATACATATCATACATATAATGAATACATCAAAGTATTATTTTCCTATAAGCCGACATGATTTTGACGAAGATTTAAGACACGGGTGCGACAAAACAAGAGAATCAAGATATAAAAATAAATGTAGCCATTGATTCGTTACAATTCGGATAGGCTAAGATACGTATTGATTAAAAAAAAATTATGTTTCGTTTATGTTAAGTTTGTTAAACGCAATGTCAAACTGACAGCAAAACTCGTCGAAACCTGCAATCGAAGTGGTGTCGATGGCGCAATGTGAGTCGACAGTCTACGTGTTACAAAACCTTACCATATTTTTTGCGTCCATAAATAAATATTTGTTTTTGAATGTGTTTGCTTGTTTTTCTTTTAATTCGTCTATGAAAACGTAAGTCACATCTGTAAATGCGTAGGTCACTCTCAGGTGTCAAAGAAGATGAGAAAAAACCCTAAAATTATTAATTAAGGCACTGTCAGCAGACGTTTCCTCTTTATGAAATGGAGAGATATAATACGTTTGAACAAGTCATGAGTCTATTTTTTAGTTTTCTACATTAAGGTAAGCTGAAAACATCATAGAAGATTTTTTTCTCGACAAAAATATTTATTAAAATTTACAAACACAATTTAACCGCCTCTGTGGATTTCAGATCCAGAGGTCCCGGGTTCGATCCCCATGGAGAGTACAATATATTGTGCTTGGTGTGGTTGGTGGTAGGACTTTGTTTAAGTCCGCCTGGCTAGCTACCACCATCTTAATAACAATTCTAAAATTGTTGTGTTCCGGCATTTAGAGGTAAGATAGCCAGTTCCTCAGTTAGTTACGGATTCCGGATGAAGTGCGCCTTCGGCCTTATCTCAACTTAAAACAAGGTGAGATGCCAAGTGCTTACCCGTCGTACAATAAAAAATAAATAAAAAATTATACCTACAATGAATATATTGACGTAAGTGCTTATTACACCATACAATATTAAGGATTCTAGATCATCTAGCCATCTGAATTAATGCAAATGTAATCGCACTTAGCCAGCTAGTATCCTAGTTATCAAGAAAAATGTGGCTGCCGTCCTAGCTCCTAGTTATCATCCGATAATTACGGGTGGTGTAATAACAGTTAGCTCTCTAATACATTCAGTCGTCCTAGTGAGGATCTACGATAGGAAGCTTTTTAGACGCTTCTTATTACACCTTCCTAAATTGCATCTGTAATATCGGATTCTAACCAAAAGCTAGGACGGTAGCCACCTTACTTGCTTGCTAGCTAGTATGCTAGCTCGCTAAGTGTATTACACTTATATTAATTCAGTCTAGACGTCTAGATGACCTAGCATCCTTAATTAACGAAGGTGTAATAAGCACTTTACGATTTATTCGAAAGGATAGGTTACATGATTTTAATTCAAAAAACGAGTATTTATCGCGTATTTAACCTATATCAATCCCGACGTTTCGGCGGGGTTGCACCAGCCGTAGTCGCGGGCAGACAACCACAATCTTACCCAAGTCCGTCGCCGTTATTCACCTCGTTGTCAAGTCATGATAAGGCCGAATGTGGAAACGGAATCCTCAACACACCTAGGAACTGGCTGTCTCATCTCTAAACACTTGGGTAAGATCACATAGTGAACTAACTACAAACATGTAAAGGATAATGAATAGCAATAATTAAAATAATAGACATGAATTACTCACAGATAAACCACGACTGATCATAAACTTCCATTCGTAGCACTTACCTGAAACAAGCAGTTCTAATATTAATAAATATCAGTAGGACAGTTCAAAATATGATTATCTCGAGACTCGCCCGGACGAGAATGAGGCGTACAATGGAGAGCTTTCCCAGATGCTGTCTGTTGAGGGCAGGCCACTCCCGTACTGATGCTGGTACTGTTACTCCAGATGATGAAGTAACCTACTCCCGCGCTCCGACGCGACAAAACGAACCAACAACGATAGTCCTACCACCAGCCTACCACCAGCCAACCATAATAAGAAGTGGAAGAAGGGCAGCAGCTTACATCTGTGTATTATCTAGCTAGCATCTTTACTGCGATCACTAATTGAACTAGGTTAGTTTAAACACAGATATCAGAGCTGGACCTCTGATATCTGTGTTTAAACCCAAGCCAGCAAGCAGAGATGGCTTGTATATCAGACGGCTGTGGTCTATTCGGTCAAATGATTTGCTGTAATCTGTATAGACCACATCCGTCTGATAGCCATTACACAGGGCTTCAGTTAAATTATCATTTAGTGAAATATGGTTGGAGACGGTAGATCTTCTAGACAGAAAACCATGCTGAGTTAAAGGAAATTCTTTTTTTTAGGATGCGTAAATTTGCTCATATCCAATACATTCAAAAAGCTCCGCAATTATACATAGTTTAGATATCGGTCTTTAGTTTGTGACGTTATCTTTGGGCCCTTTTTTGTGCACAAGAGATACAAAAGCTGACTTCCAGATATTAGGTACATAGCTTTCATTTATCGACCTATCGAAAAGTATAAACAGTGGTAGAGCTAAACTGTCTGCGCACTTTATAAGTAAAATTGGGGGAATGGAATCAGGGCCAGCAGACTTTGTTTTGTCTAACTGAAGCAATTTGTTTTTGATAATTGTGGTTGATAATTCAATGGAGGACAAGTTATTATAAATTTTTGACGAGCTGATATCAAGATAACCGAAATTCACGTAAACGGATTGGTTTTGAAGACAAAAAAGTTGCATGGAAATAATCAGTAAAAAGGTCACAAATCTCAGACCCGCATTGGCCACACAAGCGCCATTTGACATAGAGTTGGGCAATGATGTTGATTTAGAAAGAGACTTTAAATATGACCAGAAGTGCCTAGGGTTGCCTTAAAATAATTTTCCACTGAGGTAATTATACGAATTATAGCACTCGTCTTCAAGAACTTTAGCTCTTTTGCTGAGGTAATCCAAAGATAATTTGTCAGCTAACATTCGATATCGCTGGTGTTTATTATAAAATTTGAATTACTCCTTGAGAGAACTTTATTTTATAAATGAATATACTAATTTTTCATCTTTTATATTTGGTGTGTGCATATTGTTACTTTGAATTACGGGGGTGACATCAACATCAATTGTTAAAACTCCGCAGTTAAATAAAGATTAAAAAAAACTATTTAAGGAGTTTTACCGGTAATTAAATTTTCTTTCTCCTTGGGTTACATAATTAGAGTTTCGCTAAGGATCCCTAATATAACCTGATAAAAATATATCTTGAAACTGAGTGCGGTTCTATAATAAGCTATAACAATAATAATAATAGTAACAATTTCAACTGGCTTTCTTAAAACTTAAAACACTTATTTTTTAAGCCTTTTAAGACAGCCAATTGAAACTAGGGCTTTTTATTTATATTGCTTGTTGATACTTTCTTTTTATCATCATTTTTGTCGACCAAAATCCAAAATAATCTTGATAATGTTTATGTCAAAAAATAATTTGCTGAATTTACTGAATAGTGGCGGATTATATATATATATATATATATATATATATATATATATATATATATATATATATATATATATATATATTACGTAATATAATACAAAGGCAATAAAAAATATGCGAAACGTGTTTTGTAAGTTGATCGTTCAACTTTGAATCGGGAAGGTGGTATTTTCGAACCCTTAGGGAGGAGTTCGACTCACACTTTACAGATTTTATTGTTATTTGTAAAACAATGCATCGCGCATAGCTCATAAAGTCAATGTTATCACAGACATGCAAGACTTTCAGAACATTTAAAGATCTGATACTCACATAACTTTGTAAATTATTATATAACAACTTGTTTATATAAGAGCGTGTTTTGTATTTTTTTGTACTTCATATTTTAATGGAACGCACATTTAATAATTTTTCACTATAAATAAATAAATATTGTTACGTGGACGACATTTTGAACTGTTCGCCGCCATCTTAGTGATTCTATCAAGATGTTGACACCACTTCTACTTCTGACATTAGTTCATGCTGCATTTACAGCAATACCCAATTCCATGTGTGACCATCCTTATTCCAATAGTTATGTCAGACATTACAATGCTATTGAAGACTGGAAAGTTAAAGGGGATCACGATCACAACGTGCGACCCAGCCTAGATGTTTATGGCAAGTGTGCATACATACATCTACACTACACTATTATTTTTGTATTTCTGTTTGTAATGAATAGGCTCAAAACTACTACTAAACTATCAATTTTAAAATTATTATCACGATTAGAATGCCATAGTATCTATGTACAGTAATATAGGCTATATTTTATATCAGGTTTTATTAGGGATCTTTACGAAAACACTAATAATGTAACCCAAGGTGAAAGAAAATTTCCGATAAAATTCGTTACATCGCAGAACTAAGTCATGTGCACAGTTTTAGAGAACACAACAACAAAGTCAGCGATACCAAATGACCAACTTTTAATGTTATGTCGCTATAACCACTTTTTAATGTTTAAGACAACATAAATACCACGATATTTATAGCTTGGTAATAATCCTTATCCAATAAATCACTTCGTAGTCAAGGCTGTAGATAACTTTTTGAATTATTCAAATCGGATATTCCAATCCATAGATATCGTAAATTAAAAATTTTAAAATCTTAAAAAAAATATATATACAGGATACATAATAAACATACTACTACTCACTACTACTACTACCCGAAGTGGGTCTTGGCCTCCAACAAAAGAAGACGCCATTTGCTCCTATCTTGAGCTAGCTCGCGCCAGTCCCCGGCATCGAGCTCCCGCAGGTCCGCCTCTACGACGTCCTTCCAGCGGTACCGCGGGCGCCCATCGGGGCGGCGCCCTGTGGGACAGCCAACATAGGCTCTCTGCACCATACGATCTTCTCCCATCCTCTCTATATGGCCAAGCCAGCGAAGGCGGTGAGCTTTGGTCTCGCCGATGATGTTGGGTTCCGCTATAAGCTTTTCGATCTCCAAATTTTTCCGGACTCTCCAGCTCCCATCTTCTCTGCGTATCGGCCCCAGAATCTTACGGAAAACTTTCCTCTCAGCCACTAAGAGCTTGTTTTCCTCTCTTTGGGTCAGCGTCCAAGCCTCGCATCCGTACATAATGATCGGTCTAATGACGGTCTTTTATATCCGGATCTTGGTTTTCCTGCTTAGAATCTTGGACACCAGTACCTTATGCAAAGCTGCATTACATCTGAGGGCATTTTGTATGCGGATATCAATTTCCTCTTGCCTCGTGTTAGTGTCAGTTATAGTGCAGCCGAGGTATTTAAACTTCGCCACTCCTTTATATGAAGTATTTCCCATGTACTCCCCATGGGAATCGAACCCGGGACCTCTGGATCTGAAATCGGTGGGTTGAACCACTAGACCACAGAGGCGGTTAAATTTTCAATTTTGAAAGTGTTCCAACAACTTTGGGCACATAGTCATAATACATTATTTATTTTACTATCAAACAAAGAACTCAAATACGCAAAAAAAACTCACTTTTCCAGAAATACTATAAAAAATTATAGATTTACTTAAATGCAGTTTTTTTTTTATTGAGCAAGTAACTCCTAACATGACTTTTCGATAACTCTCACGGTTTCAGACTTGGCCTCAGTGGCACTGAAAAAAAACTCCTAATAAATAATAATTATTTACTGGATGAATTTGAACGAAACTTTGCATAATTATTGATATCATGGCTAGGATAATCTATATAATTACACTAAGTAAAGTAAATTATTAAACATTAGTTTCATGGGCTTATGATAATAATCGTTTTAATGACCAATCTATAAAAATCCAACCTAATATGAGCTCTCTGAACTAAGAGTTTACTACGCGCTAGAGGTCCTACATGGATGCCCTTTCCGCACATTGAAATCAACTTATATACAAATAGGTACATACTTGAGTTGACTTGAAATATATAATATTAATTTGGGAAAGCCCTTAGTTGTTTCTGCAACATTTTTTCAGGCTACCTAAAATTCAGTGACACACAGTGAAAACATATGTTTTTTCATTTGACATGGGTGATATTTTAAACTGGGTATACATTCGCTAGAAACACTACACTTAGCAAAACGATAAGCCCCGACCTCGCCGGGGGCTGCGTTGTGCCCGGCGGAGGTCACGTGGAGTTGTCCGCCTCTGGGGTCGAGTGGTTCGTCTACCGGTGTCAGATGTATCGGCCAGAGGTCCCGGGGAGTACAATATTGTGCTTGGTTTGGTTGGTGGTAGTACTTTGTTTAAGTTCGCCTGGCTAGCTACCACCATCTTACTTAATTCTGTCGCCATAGCAACAATTCTTAAATTGTTATGTTCCGGCATCTGAGGTAAGATAGATAATGAAATGACAAGGCAAAAACGGGCCAGGTTTGTTAACCTTATGTATCAACCTCTTTGCTCTAAAGACATTTATAAGAGAAATGTTTATAATATGTGTATAAAAAATTATAATAAAATTCCCGGACGAAATTAAAATGTTTAATGGAATTGTATTTAAGAAAAAAACAAGTGAATGGTTAATGTGTAATTGTTTTTATAGCCTAGACGAATATTTATCATATAACTGTAATAATTAATTGTATTAAATAAATGTAATAATTGACGTTAGCATGACATTTTTAATATTTGCACGCCTGCATGCAGGCTGAGTACATTTACAATCGTATGTTTTAAGACCTAATGTACACACTATCATATGTATTCTCACAAATAAATGATTTGATTTGATTTGATAGCCAGTTCCTCGGTTTATTGAGGAGTCCAGATGAAGTGCGCTACTACCTTCAGCCTTATCATAATTTGAAAATCTTGCTAAAAAAGTTGCTTGCTTGTTGTCCGTGTTGTATAAAACAATAAAAGAAACACCTCAAATCAAGTAAACACCAAATGTTCATGTTCCTTTATGTTTGATGTGGCGGCACTACTTCACTGGTTGTCGTGTTACTTGACTCTCCACCACCCACGACGCCATCGCATCACTTTATAAATGTCCATATTATCCCTCACACAGTCCGTTAATCTCTTTTTCGGCCTTCCTCTACCATCCACGCTAATAATCAACACTCTTCTTGTCGATACAAAACCCAAACACCGACTCATAATAATTTGTTCTTTTTTATATTCACATCTCCAGGTATAAGGAAAGAAGGCGTCTCACAAGACGTCCCACCTTGGTCGGGTTGTGATGTGAGTAAAATGATTCATCTACAATCATAGCGATTCAAAGGATGTCTGGAAGATTTAATGTTGATATTTTCGATGACCACCTGCGTAAAGTCATATATACATAATATGGCACAGCCGAGCCGTTTGAAACATCTGTTATCTGAGTATTTTTTTTTGTAAAATAGTTTTTTTATTGATTACTAGCTTTTGCCCGCGACTTCGTCCGCGTAAGTTTTTTGAAATAGGCGCTGTATAGACTGGGATTTAAAATCTAGAAAATCAAATCTTACAGAGGCTGTACCTTAATTGTCAGACCAGTCAAGTTCGGTTCAGTCACACACAATGAGGGTTGCGACTTTGCGACCCACATTTGTAAGCAAAAAATTTTTTTTTTCAATTGATATTCTGTGGAAATATATATAATAACTAATATTTATTCTATAGTATTACAATAATTGAAAATGTAATTAAAGCTCTTATTTTTATCTGTATTTTATGTTAGGACACTCTTTTTTTTTTTTTTTTAGGTAAAATGTACATTTATTCAATAAATTAAACTAACTAAGTACAAAGGAATCAGTCAGATTACCTAAGGACCGTTACAAACGGCCTATAGGTAACTCAACTGTTCCAGACCAGTACCAGACGGAAGCGTGCCCAAGACACTCTTTTATATTTTAGTCAAATTATCAAATAACTGTGCCCCCCTGAAAGTAGTTTTTTTTTCCGGTCATTGTACGTGTTTTAGCTAAATGTGTTTTTTTTCTATGATGGTGTTAATCTTATTTCAGCTGTTTATTAGATTGAATTGAATTTGAAGCTATGATTTTTACTAGTATACATTTACATGTATTATAAATATAAGTATGATTTATGTTGAAGATTTTAGTTTTTCTGCGTGATTTTGTAGGCATAAGATAGTGGAAAAAGTCTTATACAGGTTGTCCCACGGCCAAGCCACATGGAGGACAAGTACCTACCTTAAATATTTTAGGTAGATCATTTTACTGAATGAAGACTTCATTTTGATTTCAATAACCATTTAAACTGCATTCAAAGATTTTTGAAAAATCGCCTGTCTGAAACGGGAATCGAACCCGAAAAAAAAAGGACCGTTAATTTTACGATTTTGATCTGAGGGCTCAATCGTATGGATTATTTTTTCCAGGTAACATAGCATCTAAAATAAAAGGGAGACCATGAAATTTTACATTTAATTTAAAATAATTACGTATTCCTTACAGTTATTCTAATTTAGCAAATGCTCAAATTCTTCTGTTGTATACAAATTCTCACTATTTAACAATTTTGCTACCTGTTGATTTAATATGGTGAATGTTTAAAATACTTACGCCTAAGTTCAGTTTGTAACTACTGCACATTTTCATTCTGCTTCTTGCAAACTAAATCTTTTACATAACCCCATAAAAAAAATCCAGAGGGGTCTGGTCTGGTGATCTCAGCGGCTATCTAATTGGTCCATGGGTACCAATCCAGGAAGGAAAATTTACATTTAGATATTCCTTTGTTCTTCGACTGTTATGGGCCGGAGCCCCATCTTGCTGAAGAATAAGATTTCGTCGTACTGTATCAGGAATATTATTAATCTCGCTTCTTAAAAATGTCATGAATCTCCAAATATATTTCTGCGTTACTTTTAATACTTAATACTCTTTCTCGTCCCCTTTCTAGAACCCTAGTTTTTAGAATCCCACACCAACAGTTATTACACCGGTTGTACATTCCGTTGTTTCTGAAGTTTGACTCGTCTGACCAAATAATGTTCAGTAATCAGAATATTTCGATCTTCAAAGATGAGCCTCTCCATATGGTCACAGAAAATAAGTCGTCTTTCGGCATCACCCGGACGTAATTTTTGGACTAATCGCCCTTCAACTTTTGAATTTGTATTTTTTCAATACGTGGTGTATGCTACTCTTTGAAATTCCAATTTCTACTTTACCTTCCCTCAATGAACTCTTCGGGTTCGCCTCAATGTAAATCAAAATGTCGAGTTCTTCGTTATGAACGTGCATTTGGTTCGGCTCGGGTTGCCGTTACTGATGATCGAAACGTCCAAACATTTTTCAAATTATCCACCAACCTTTTCAAAACGAATCGAGAAGGTGTTTCTCTATCGGGATATCTTTCTCGATACCACTGCACAGTTAAGATATGTTTTTTGGTTTAAAAAGTACGCTTCCATTAAATCCAAATTATTTTGATACGCCATGGCAAATTTTCGCTGAACAATAATTACAAATACACATTAAACTCAATAAAAAATAAAGCCGCCAAAACGCCTATTCCGTTTGAAAATGGAACTCATTTTAATATATTTTTTTAAATCAGCCAGCCGCATTGTGATTTTGTGCTCACTAAAGAATTGCATGCACTTCAATTTGAGTAGATATTTAATTTATTACTAATCATATTATTATTTTATGATACAATTTCAATAGAAAAATGACGTGTAAGTAATACGTTAAAAATGTTAAAATAAACAGTAACCGTGCTCATAACAACTATTGCTATGAGCACGGAGCATATAGTCCTTTTACTTAAAAGGGCTAAGTATTAATTTTCTTGAAATTATAAATGTCAAATTTCATGGTCTTCCTTTTATTTAAGATGTTATTTTACATGAAAAAATAATTCTTACGATTAAGCCGTTTGATCGGTATCGTAAAATTACGGATGTTTTTTTTTTCAATTTGGCGTGTTCGATTCCCGGTTCAGACGGGCTATTATTCAAAAATCTTTGAATGCAATTTTAATTGTTTTTAAAATCAAAATGAAGTCTTCTTTGAGTACAATGTTCTATCTTCAATATTTAAGGTACTTTCCCTCCATGACCGTGAGACGCCCTGTATACTTATAGGATAAAAAAGTGCGTCATCGAGTTTCCAGACAAGAGACAAGCTCTTAAGTTAAATGAAAGGGGACTGATGGAATCAGCCGATAGTTCTTAACAAAGAATTGTTACCGTCTGCCCCCAGAAATGACCCCCACGTGGGGGCAGACGGTAACACTTAACAAAACCATCCGAGTTGACAGCAGTGCTGCAAACACGATTGGCTCTATGCATATGTCGCGTTTGTTTACAGGTGATAGACGTGGAGCCCTCCAACGAGGCTCCAGATGCCTTTGACTGGCGCGACCGCGGCGTCGTGACAATCGTAGATACGCAGCGGCACTGCAACCACACCACGCACTTGTTCGCAGTCGTATGTGAGTTTCACATTACGTCGTTGAAAGCTTCCGATCTGTGTGCAGCGAGCAAAACTCGTACCGTGGGCCGGGGTTATCAAATGGGTCATCAACAATATCATTATACTCCTCGAAAGCAGAAAGTGGATGTGTTAAAGGGCGACTAACGCATCTCACCAGAAGAGTATGCATATTACCTAACAATTTTAGATGCGACCACCAATCCGCCTGTCGAGCGTGGTGATATTGTGAAACCGTACCGTAGTGTACGTACATGTGCAGCGCAGCAATATCCATTGTTATATGCTCACAAATTACGATTATACGACACAAGTGTTGAGATCGAGAGCTGGCCATCGTCGATAAATAAAAAAGCCCCTTTCTCTATCAGTTTGTTCTATACAAGCAAGGTGGCAAACAGGCAAACGGCCTTTTTGCGTGTGATATGTTAAGAAGTAGTAACGTATTTATATTACATAAACGATACTATTTTAGCTCTTGCCAAATGTCACACCGTCCTCCTCCGTGCGCGCAATGAGCTTTATATTGTGTTTCAAGATTTATCTGGTACATTGTTTTCAGCCAACGTGGAGTCCCTGTACGCGATCAAGTACGGGAGGCTGGTGAACCTGTCGAAGCAGCAGCTCCTCGACTGCGACACCTACCGGCCTGACCACTGTCCGAAAATTTGGATTGCGAAGCATGCCGCCTTTTCCTTCTCGTAACATTCACTTATTTATCTATTCAAATAGGACAAAGCGAACAACAAACAGGATAACTGGGTAACACTATTTACCGCCTCTGTGGTCTGCTGGTTCACTCAGATCTAGTGGTCCCGGGTTCGATCCCCAGGGGGAGTACAATATTGTGCTTGATTTGGATGGTGGTAAGTATTTGTTTAAGTCCAGCTAAGATGGGTATCTTACCTAATTCTGTTAAAATAATTAATAAGCTTTTAACGATAAGTGTTTGTGAGATCACAGTTGGTAAATACTATAGTTTAAAGGTATACAATAGTTTATTGAGTATGCATTAAATAATGTTAAGTGGGTAAAGGTAAGTAGAATTTTTTATTTACAAAAATGTATAGTTAATCTAAGGTACTCGTCCAAATGCTGCAAAATAATTATGTTCAATATGCGAGTCGGTAAATACGAAAACGGCATAGGGAAGTGTAGTTATATTGCAGGAGTGCTTTGAATTTCGTCGATGAGTCCGTAATATCGGATAGCCTTGGCAGTGTAGAGTCCTACCTAGGTTAGATCTGCTGTGTTGAGTAGTGAAAAGCTTTAAGGAACGTATAATATACGAGTAGGTAAGAGACTAATGAGTTAATTGAAGTCGATATTGCCATTTTTGTGCGTTTCGATAACAGGTTAAGATGGTAGTGTAACAACCTTTTGTCATAACTCGACATCTTCTTGGCCAATTGATCACTGTATAAGAAGTGATAGAGGAATCGACTGGTTTAGAGTACTGTTATACTGTTATTCCAGAATAGGTCGGACGAGGGTGTTGGACTGTTTCATTTTAGTGGATGAACGTTCTTTACTATTTCGTATTCAAGATTCAACTCTTTGCCCCAATTTTTAATATATATAATAATGATGATGGTCAAATTTAAGATGATACTAGTCCACCCAAATCGCATACTTGATTTTACAGTTGCTAGTTCCAATTCACCCAAAAAATATTTTTTAGAGATTGAAGCGGCTTTGGTGCTTTGACACATTTGGGACATACCATTCTCTTTGGGTCAATTAAAGAGTCTGTATTTGTAGTCTGTGGTCCTATAGTCTTGAGGAATATTTAGGCCTTATTACATTCATATCGTCAGCGTATAGATAGACTTTGGGAGTTGTGGGAACAAGTAGCGATGTCGTTAATAAATGCATTAAACAGAACTGGACCCAAGTGCGACCTTGAGGAACCCCGGAAGTAGCATAGAAAACATTACAGTGGTAGCCACTAAAGGTTACTTTTGAGCCCCTACCGCTGAGATATGATGTAACCCATGGCAGGAGCTAATGTGTTATTACACAAAAGCTCTCCCTTCTTGGCGTTTCAGCCATCAAGTAAGTATCATAAGATCCACGCTCTGAGTAGAGATCAGAGGTGAATCCTCAAAGTCAAAGTCAAAGTAAAAAATGTTTTTAGGTCTTTTTATGATCATTTTGAAAAATTATAATCATTTTACATATTGTTATATGTGATTGTCAAAATGATCATAAAAAATCTTTATGAATAAAACAATTTTTACTTTGACTTTGAGGATTCACCTCTGATCTCTCCTCAGAGCGTGGATCTTATGATACTTACTTGATGGCACGTCTGAACTTTCGTTCGGCACATGCCCAAGGTTGGTTTGCAAATAGATAGTGTTCAATACGTGACAGGTTGCATACTCATCGCCGTTCGGACATACTTGCCATTCGGATTGTTGGTCCTAGGTACATGCCGGTTCTCTCACGATGAAAGATTAGTCGTCAAAGCATGTTCATTTGTCAAATGCGCATATAAACTTCCGAACGACCGAAGAACCGACTTAAACCCACAACCTCGCACACTTAGCTTATATTGGCAATAAAGAATATAAAGTGAAATAAACAATTTTAATCCGATTCTTGAAAAAGAAGCCTTCTGCGAGCAACAACATTATTATTTTCAGTACTATGATAGCCGCAGGCGGGTTAATGTCAAACAGCGACTACCCTTACACGGGCACCATCCCCCAGGCTTGCAGAGCGGACAGAACCAAGGTGATCGCGAAGGTCACCGGGTGCGTGGATTACCTGGTCAGCGACGAACACGATCTCAAGGAGCTTCTCTACAAGGTCGGCCCTCTGGTTGTTGGTAAGTTTTCAACTATTCACTTTTTTAGGATTTCGTACCTGAAAATCCGAAAGGGTGCTGTCGGGAACTTGTAACTAGCTAGTCTTATAATGCAGCATAGCCGTTCACGGTGTCGTGGGTCTGCGTTCGAAGTGAGCTCGGTCACTCGACTGAATACCGGGTCGTATTCATTTTACAGATCGAGTCCACATACGGTATATGTTTATCTTATGACGGGGAAGCGCTTGTCCTTCATCTCAACCGGTGACAAGTCACGATAGGGCCGAATGTACGCCGAAGCGCACTTCACCTCCAGGTTCTCAACACACTGAGGAAATCTTAATGCTTCTAAATTTCGGAACCCATTCTTGTTGGGTTATTATGGAGATAGACTTAGGTAGATGGTGGCAGCTCGTAACATTATCCACATGTTAGTAACTGTTCACGAGAACCTGGTGTTTAGTCAAACAATATTATTGAATGCTTGTTAAATTTTTTTGTGAATTATTATCTCTCGAGGACAGGCAGCAAAAGGTAATCACTCGGCAAATCGAAATGCCTGTAAGAGCTATCGGTCCATGGGAGAATTCTACCACTTTCCCTCAAGCGAAAGCTAATGTACGTATGCATGCTCCTTGTTCAAACGTATTGTGCACGCTCTCAAGTCCAGGCTTGTCTTGGGTGTCAAACGTACGGACGGAATCCGTAACACCGAACTAAGTTCCAGAACGCTAATCCTGGAATGAAACAGGGCCGGCCATGTGTATCGGCCATGTGTATCTCGACGATGGGCGAGGGTTCCCCGAGTGGCGCCCGGACCCAGCGAGTAGGCTTAGCGGTAAAACAAAGCGCAGGTGGCCTGACGAACTTTACGCATTTCGCCAACACTGTAGGAATCAAGATCGAGAACTCTGAAGAGAATAGGGGAGGTCTTTGTCCAGCAGTGTGGCACTGGACGGCTCTATATGATAATGTAATATTCTAAATGTATTCACTCATATACGTTGTCAGAAACTATCTCCATGTGGCAAGAGGCTGTTTACAATATATATTACAGGACACTAAAAAAAAAATACCCTGTTGTTAAATGATACCTTCCAAACTCGTTACGGCATTTTATCGGAAAGCTCTCTCCATCGTCGACCTCATCATTGGCCAGGCGAAGCTCGAGGACGACATGTGAGCCATCGTCAATAAAAATATATCATAAAATAATGTAGTTGAGGAGGGAGACTTTCCACACTGGTTACTTTTTTAATGCATTAATTATGGTAACATTTACAAATATAGCTCGTAATTCGTTTTGAAACATTTCAGCAATTCGCTTTGATAAATACGACGGCGGGATCTACACGGAGTGTTCCAATTATATATATAGAGGCATCACCACCACGCTGGTAGGATACGGGACGGGTGTGTATTGAACCGCACGATTTGTTATCTGACTTCCTGTATATTGAATGTTCGTATGTGTAGGAGTAGTAAGTAAGTACGTCCACTTGCAGAGAACGGCACCGAGTACTGGTCCCTGAAGTTCCCGTTCGGGTCGCAGTTCGGGGAGGGGGGGTACGTGCGCATCCAGCGCGGACGCGGCTGTTTGAATATAGGCCAGGTGGTGATGTCGGCGGTGCTGCAGTGAGGCCCAGGCACTGACTGCTGCTCCCGACACACTATCTATTTTATCTTTCACTATCATCTTGAAAACATATTGTACCTACCAATAAACGATTAATTCCTTTCTCTTTCGGTTTTATTGACATGGATATTATTTTCATATTAAATAATGAACTTAATTTAAGTATCTGAGCTGACATTTCAGTCAAACGAAGTAGTCATCGCTGAAGATTTAAATATATTTACTATCAATTTGGGTCGATAGTTATTTATAAGAGTAGAGTAGAAGTAGGCCGAATTAAATATGGACCGTATTTTTTTTTTCATTAAATATAAATCACAACCGTATGTAATAATGTACCCTAGGTATATCTAACAATTCAATTGTGCAATGATCAATGCAGAGGTTTTCCCTACTAGCTACAGTATGGGGTTTTTCAAAAAGGGCGTTTTAAAATTTTGAAAGGGTCGGCAATGCGCAAGTAATGTTTCTGGTGTCGCGAGCGTCTATAGGCGACGGTAACCGCTTTCCATCAGGTGGGCCGTAAGCCTGTTTGCCACCTTAGTGGTATAAAAAAAAAAAATTTATCAACAACCATTATTTTTCACCACAATAAAGAAAGCACTTCATCTAAAACTGTTTGGTTTGGCCATGCTCACCTTGTCACTCAAGACTCTCTCAGACAAATCGGTGGACTTAGTTTAAGTTTAATGTATACACAGTAGGAAGCTGCTGCCCTTTTTGATAAAACACTTAGGTTGACTTTTACGAAGTCCGTAGGCAGTACATTTTCGAACCAAGACTACAAAGGCAAAGGTTTTGAAAGCACTTTAAATATTGTATCAACCTTTTCATATTAGTGAGGGGTGTCTTATTCAATGATTGTAGTCTGTCCATCCAGCGACGACGTACGGTCGGTGTTATATGTGTTAAACGTAAACTATGTCGATTTTGTGGACACAAGAAACAGTTTGAGTTGCATTTCATATGAAATTTAAAAAAATAAGTTTTCCAAAAGTAGCCGGGGCTGTATTATGACCGTATGAATGAAACAGATGTCGCTGTCACGTGCGTACAGTACAGTACAGTACAGTACAGTGCAGTGCAGTACTCACCATGGGCGGCGCGTTGCAGGAGGCGGCTGCGTTGGCCGCGTCCTCCGGACTGGCCATGGTGTGTCGCTTGCTGGAGCCTCTGTTCATCATGTATCTACAACCGACAAACACGTCATCAGATACATTCACTTCCGGGTCACAGCGCGCTCGCGCGTTCCTCTCGCTACATTTACTTTGCATCCTTTTTTATTTTTTATTGTACGACGAGGAAGCGCTTGGCCTTCATCTCACCTGGTACCAAGTTGAGATAAGGCCGAAGATAGAGGCGCACTTCACCCGAAATCCTCAACAAACTGAGGAACTGGGTCTTACCTCTGAATGCCGGAACACAACAATTTTTTTAAGAATTGTTGACAGATTTAGGTAAGATGGTGGTAGCTAGCCAGGCGGACTTAAACAAGATCCTACCACCAACCAAACCAAGCCCAATATATTGTACTCCCCATGGGGATCGAACCCGGGACCTCTGGATCTAAAATCGGTGGCTTGAACCACTAGACCACAGAGGCGGTTAAAGCCTTCTTCATACTATCCTAATACAATGTATATATTCCATTGTATAGCTTTCGCATTTATAATATTGTACATAGTACTGTATAATATTATAAATGCGAAAGTTTGTGTGAATGTTTGTTACCACACATCTCGGTAACTACGGAATCGATTTAGATGACATTTGGTGTGTATATCAAGTTTAGGTTCTACAATGAAACATAGGCTCATCTAATTTATAAACATTACCCCATTATTACCATCGCCTGAGGGGGTCACAAAGTGATGTATTCATAAAAATAGTAATGAATTCATATAAATCACATGTATGATAATATGCGTATATATAAATGAACGAAGTTTACCTGCATAGATTAGAGTTGTACACGGCGTCGCCTGTCTGTTCGTCCGTTTGTTCCGAATCGTCCACCCGCGTAGGAGTCCCGCTGTCTGATACCTGGACAAACAGACAAACAACGTACAGACACAGAATCACAGAAGCGACTATACTAATTACGGCTTGTATGCGACGACAAGTTGTCCTATGACGAACCACATGACAAAGTTGCACAGAACGCAATTCTGAGGTCATATAGTGGACGGAGTAAAGTGGGGGGGAGGGGGCTGTCGTATTATACAGCCTGGTTTTTGAATATTTTTTTACTAGACAAGGTGAATCTGATGCACTTTTTTTAATAGAATAAGGAGCAAGCAAGTAGCCCACCTGGTGTTAGGTACATCTCTTCTCTCAATAATCTCATCTCAATCTTTAGCTTTATCAACTCAACATATGAATGAAGTATCGTCTGCAAACGATACGATATCACATAGATCCTCTACACAGTAAGGCAGATCATTGACATTGACTAAAAACAAAAAATAGCCTATATCTATACATATATATTTATTCCCGAAGATTTGTTACTGTTGGGTCTTAATGGGTCCGAATTTTTGTGTCATATCCAAACTCAGATTGAATGCTGATTAACGCCATCTAGTAGAGATTCAGTACAGTGTCTTAAAGTGTTGTTATTATAAAAAAAAGTACGACGAGGAAGCGCTTGGCCTGCAACTCACCTGTTAACATGTTGAGATAAGGCCGAAGGTGGAGGCGCACTTCACCCGGAATCCTCAACAAACTGAGGAACTGGCTATCTTACCTCTGAATGCCGGAACACAACAATTATAGAATTGTTGTTATGGCGATAGAATTAGGTAAGATGGTGGTAGCTAGCCAGGCGGACTTAAACAAAAATCTACCACCAACCAAAGCCAACCATAATATTGCTACCCCTGGGGATCGAACCCGGGACCTCTGTATCTGAAATCGGTGGGTTGAACCGCTAGACCACAGAGGCGGTAAACATTAGTAGATGGTGCGGTGGTAGAGTACAGGCCGTTGTATATATATATACAGACGTGGTGCGCCGGCGCAGAATGGCAACAGGTCCGTTCGCGGCCGCGCGGTACGTGCGCGCCGCCGTCGGACGCGCGCCGCCCGAACGTCGACGCTGGAACAAAACATTACCGTTTCACTACATAGTAAAGGTTTATTCTAACTCAACTACAACAAAACCTTTACAATGCGCACTGAAAACATTACGAATCAGAAACAAGTATTTAATACAGTTGCACTATACTATACTGCGCGATCGATTTGTTTCAATCATATTTTAGTAACAAATCCGCTAGTTTTTTAAATCGACAATCAAATCGATAGTAGCTTGCACTCGGCGACTCTGTCTGTCTGTCTGTCCGTCCGTTACCTTGGCTCTGCATAGCGTGCGGCGGCTTCAGTAGATGTTGGTCCTTGACACTGAAGTACGCGGGCGGCTGGTGTTGCACGGCCGGCAGCTTGGCGGCCAGGTTGGTGTTCGGCAGCAGAGACACGTGGGGAGACGGCTGCTGCTGCAAACCACATGTTACACTTCTTACTATATTACTAGTGCGATGTATTTCGTACATCATTTATTTGCACCCAATCAAATAAAAGCAGCATCGAAATGCGAATCGCGAGATATGCATAACTTAATGTTGCTCGTTGAGGAGTTTTAGTCCCCGACTTCAAAAATGTTAATCAGATTTTCACCACAATGGGACCTTTCCACCACCGGACTAGCAGACGTACGACAACCCTACCCTGTTCCATTGTGGCGAACACATCGATTCGCCTCTGCCTTTATCATAGTACTGGTAAGCAACGGAGCTCGTTGCCTTCGTCTGTTTATTCGCAATAGAACATTCTTGGAGTATTCAGGTCTAGAGTGAATAGGTTAGTTTAAGTGTGCTCCCAGCGCACATCTTTAATTTTTAAAGTGAGCTGGCGGCAAACACTTTGGTATCGGAAAATAAATTACTCACATTGAATTGCGCCGACACGTATAAAGGCGAAGGCCGAAGATCTGCCGAGGCGGCTCCACAAACACCCAATTCGCCTCCCTATACGGATATTAAATACGGAAATATGTATTACGGATTTTATCAGAATATGTCTTTTTTGCACGTTATCTTACTTGATTTCTAAAAAATATGTCAGTCAAATTTTTTTTATGGGGATTTAAAATAGTTTTTCTCCAGACAATTCATTCTTAGGAAACTGTGTACGATTCTATAATAAGCTTCCTCAAAGCGCCACCAAACTCTCTGCTCGTAAATTCAAATTGTATATAAAGAATAATTTAATTGAAAGAGCCTACTACAAAATAAGTGACTATATCGACGATAAGAACGCGTGGCCCGATGTTGCTATACCAGTTGACAGTTAAATGGTGATTTCTCTATGTTAACAAACTGCCCATTAGATAGTTGGATCATCAAAACATTTATCAGCCCGAGGTTCTTGCCTTTCTCCTTGTGTGCTGGTCGCGATTCCAAACAGGCGGTAGATTTGACGTTTCAAAATGATCCTAAAAATCTTAATGAATAAAAACATTTGACTTGACTTTGACAAAATATAAAGTAATAGGAAATTATCTATACATATTATATATACATATATACAAGATGCGATACAGTTTATAAATGATTTTGTCAAATGTGCCAAGCGCACATAGTTTTATCAAAAGACACAGTTTTACAGAAAATGCCACAAGAAAATGTGACTGATATCGTATAAAATAAAGTTCACAGTACCTGCGTATGTCGACAATCGCCCGGCCCCACGGTGTGTCTTCTCGTCGCGTGCGTTTCAGTTTGTTGGTTAGAAGGTTGCAGCGTTTCCGTTTCCACTGGCGTCAGGCCTTCTCCAAACTGTCAACGAGTTACAAAAAACCTTAAATCATTCAATCATAAACTAGAGCTACTCATTCATGTACTTCGGAGGTCGCTGACACTGCTTCCGCCTCCGGTGCCATCATCACGTGACACCACGTGACACCACGTGACACGAACAGCAGGTGCTTCCACGTCGTACAATCAATTAATAAGAAACACCCATCAGCAGCTTTTAATGCTTCGTGAAAATCACACTGTCCCACTGATATTACAAAAGCGAAAGTTTGTTTGTATGGATGTTAGTTTTACCTTCACAACGAATAATGTAAGTGAAACCGGGAACGAGACATGCGCTCTCTCATCACGCCACCCGGTTCCCGGGGATCGGCAGTGGGTTGTCTGACATCGCCATACTAAACTGATTTATATGATGTTACATTTTGATAGGCTTACGTTTGTTTGATTGCAATTTAATCGTAAAGAAAATGAAATAGGAAAGTGTCGCTCCGAGAAGCGAACCTACCTTCTCCAGGTTGAGCGAGGGGTCGGTGAGGTATTCCCCGCACGGCGTGACGAGGCACTCTTGTGAAGAGGAAGCGGATATCGACTCCATTTGTTCGTCTTCCCATTTCTACAACAACGAACGTTACAAACATTTATAATATAAATACCTTGTGGCTCGTTTTAAACATTCCGTTTCGTTTTTTTTTTAATTCGTTAAGATGGGTCTCTTGACCTTGCAGTCTACCCAGAAGGTGCCTATTTAAATCCATACTTTAAGACATTAAGGTCGTTGGTGGTGGCTCGTGGAGAAATGGACGCTGGCAACCAAATTTTCCCCAGGATCTTTCGATCACCTACTAAGGTTGATAGATTGATTGTGTGCCTCAGGGAAAGCATACTCCCAAACGTCGACGCGACGGCAGAACGATCAGATGTGGATACGTACTCACCTTACAACTAGTGAGATCCAGGGGTTGCCCTGTTGTGGAATCCAGTGAGTCTGAAACACAATCAATATTAATTAATGAATCAACATTATTCGTGAGCAGCTCGATGTACAATGATACGCGGCCACTTGCAGCCGACTGGCCGGCAGCAGGCACAGCACAGCCCCAGTCGGCCTCGGAGCCTTCGGTCCGAGGCACTCATACGTGTTCCATTTGTAGTGGTTCCGTGTCGCGAGCTTCGGAGGGCACGACAAGAAATACATAGTAAAGGAAGATTTTTTATCCTTTTTTATTGTACGACGGGTATGCACTTGGCCTTCATCTCACCTGATGGTGAGATGGTTACGACGACCTGGTTACAAGTAGAGATAAGGACGAAGGTAAAGATAAAGAGCTGTGTCAGACGCCTGTTGCGGCGGCTCGTAAAGTTTAACCCCAGGTCGTTACACAGCCCACACGAAGGATCAAACAAAGGGTACAGGTGCACTAAGGGATTTTGGGATAGTCCTACGCGACGACGGGACTCAGTCCCGGGCACTCCAGTAGTAGAAAATAAATGAAGTAAGTTGTTTTTCCGTCCTTTATTTATACACTTATAAATTAGCAGAGTACAAAGAAAATATAATGACTTTAATGACTTGCCACCTAAAAACTACGAACCTTCAAAATTCATTCTGTGAAAAATTGTGTCACAGTGAAGTAATTAAAAGTGTTTTTAAAAATAGCTTCTCTATCTGACAAACTTGAGGTAGAAACAAGTAATTTAAAGGTCTTTAGGAACGTCTCCTGAGCATTAAATCAATGTTACAGGTAGGTACTTTAGAGATGTCTTTTGCACACTGTGTATTTAGTTAATGAAATAAATGAATATAAGCATATAAGCACTAGTGGGATACGCGGAGTGCACATTGCGGGTTCCTGCGATGTGTCACACGTAGTAAGTGTATCAGACGAGGTCGGAACGCTGCCTAAGGTTACCTCTGTGCTGCAGACTGTTCCTCGCGCTGGTTCGATGCTGCAGTTTGTCCATCAGAAGGTGGTATATCGCATGGACGTGGTCGTACCTCTGCTCCTGCACGGCCTGCAGCAATGGATACGTCACTCGTTACACAGTCGTATAGAACACCACACCCACACCACTCTCATTCCGAGGGGGTGTGGTACCGACATCTGCACTGACGCCCCACTGTGCTCCCCATTGTGCAATACCCCCCGTGGCACTACCTAGCCCTACCCCCGCCTGCCCATCTCCTTGAAGTACCGGGAATTATATAAGCGAAGTTCTTTTTTGGTTTGACAGATTTTTACTGACTTAAAAACCATTTATAAGTTACCTTTCAGAAGGGCCCGTCTCCCTGGCCGATGCCGTAGCCGAGCGGAGAGGGATAACACTTTATTAACAAACCTCATAGCTCAGTTGGTAGTAACTCTGCCCAGGGCAAACATTTGTGTGATGAATATAGATGTTTGTTCTGTGATTGGGTGTTGTATTATATATAGTACGTATGTATTTACAAAAGTATTATTATAATCCAGTTCCCATATTACAAGCTATGCTTAGTTTGGGGCTAGATTGCGCTGAATAAAATAGTGTCCTTATTATTATTATTATTTATTGTTTCATCCACCTGTCCTAGTGACTTAAAACTTGGTCGGGGTGTTTCTTATAGAATATTTAATTAATTGAATTATTATAAATGAAGGTACTCAAAATGTTTATTTTTTTTAATTCTCAATCGATAGTATAAACGGTTAAGTGTAATAAGTTCTCGCATAACGTCCGCGGCGAATGAAACTCACAAGCAGTATATGTTCCCGGGTGAGGTTGGGCAGCGTCGCCATGCGGTCCAACACGGTCTGGGCGGCGGCGGCGGTGGGCGGGCACTCCGCGCGGGTCACGTGACACACGCAGCGACCCTGCGACACGTCCACGTCCGTGCCTTCTTCTGGAATACATCACCACTACAAGTAAGTTAAGTAACTAAGAAAGCAGAAGGGCGGGCCCTCGAGACATTTGCATTTAAATTTATATTTAAACTTAGTTATTTTATATTTCTTGGCATGGACGGACACCAAAATCCATATCAATATTATTTCGAAGATTCATTTGAAAGTATTACTCTGTTTGTTTGTTTGTTTGTTCCATTTTAACGATTAAAAGGCTGAACGGATCTTCATGATATTCGGCATGGATATAGTGTACGGTAAAGGGAAAACTTTTCCTTTTATCCGGGTACTTCTTAGACTAGACTTAGACAGAAAGATTGTTGTTTGTTTAATGATAAGTGGCTTTGGTTCCAACCCTCGCCCGGGCATGAGGAGGATGAGGTCTGTGGAAGAGCGAGCGCCAGTCCGCGACGCAGCACAGAGGAGGTCGGCCGAGGTACACTAGACGGTAACAACTCACTGAAGGGCTGGTTGTGATGCAGCCACCGATGCCTCGCCACCCCTCGGAGCGTGAGTCGTCTCTCCGGCTCCACCACCAACATGTGTCTGATCAGGTTCTCGCAGTCTACAAACAAACAAACATCACTCATTACACTGCAACTCATTCATATATGAATAAATTACATATAACATGGTTCTACACGAGGTATTTTGCAATCGTCATGTGAATGTCGACCAGTAATGATGACTTTCTGAACATGTTGTTTGTTGCCTTTGCAGATGGTATATATCCAGCAGACCCGCCATCTTCAACAGTTCTATTGTCACATCACATCAACTGCAACAAACATATGCCCACCCAGCAGCCAGCTCCAACGTATTTAAAAACACACTGCTTTTTCTAATTATAAGAATAAAACTCCTTCAAATCAGTTCAAGAATGTCGTATAAGGCGACTTAGGTGGTTCAATGGTGCTTGGTTTGAACAAGATTACTCAGGTACCTCATTTCGGCAAGTGTGGATATCATAGCAAATCCCTTTTTAGTTTAGTCAAGGAAGACATGCCTAACTAAAGACTTACATTAGGATGACGAAAAAAGTCCCGGTGATTTCTCTAGTGGTTTACATTAACATTTTAGATGAAATAACTTAAAATCACAATAATATAGAGAGCATACAATTTTTAAACAGCGTCATCTTGCAGAGCTTATAACGGAACTAGATTACGAATAACAATTACATACGGTTTTTTTTGTAAATACATAGATATGATACAGAACATCCAGGCACGGAACAAACACGTATACACACAAATGTCAGTCCCGTGTGATCACGTAACAAACCACCCGAGCCGTGAGGGCAGAGGTAGAGGGGGTGGAGGTACCTTGCGACATGAAGTAGGGTATCCGGAACTTCCCGCTGAGCACCACCGCGCGCAGGTCGTGCAGCGTGCCGCCGTCGAACGGCAGCGCGCCGCACACGAGCACGTACAGCACAACGCCCAGGGACTGCGGGAGGGATCTGCTCTACATGCTCATCTACCTTATACATAAACCTTGTACCTATATACATCCACATTATACATTTTAACCACCTCTATGGTCTAGTGGTTTGCCCACCAATGTTACATCCAGAGGATCCGGGTTCGATACCCAGAGGGAGCAATATTGTGCTTGGTTTGGTTGATGGCAGGATTTCGTTCAGGTCCGTCTGGCTAGCTACCACCATCTTACCTAATTTCTGTCGCCATAGCAAACATTCTTAAATAGTTGTGTTCCGACATTTAGAGGTAACATAGTCAGTTCCTCGGTTTGTTGAGGATTCCGTGTGAAGTGCGCTTCCACCTTCAGCCTTATTTATTTATTTATTTATTTATTTATTATAACTTGAAAATGTAAGTTGTATGATTCAAATACACATTAAGTGGACCATGCTGGAGAAACTTTTGTCTCTCCAGGGCACTGGCTCTGGATATTACGAGTGTAAATACACATTTCAAAACTGTATTATTCTCACAGGCTCCTAAGGCCCAGTTGTACCGCTCTCCCATGCAAACGAAGTTAATCATTCGTTTCGTAAAGGCACATCCGATACAAATAAAATATTAGAACAAAATACTTGTGGGAAATCTTTTCTCCGTTTGTTTTGATTTATATTATTTTATTGAAAAATTAACGCACAACCAGACTCAAAGACAAAAAAAAATCAGACTCCTGCAAAAATGTCACAAGCATAGAACGGGCTATCGGAACAAACGACCGTACGTTTAAACGGAAGCACAATAGACCCTCCAGCGGGACCACGGTGACCCACGTCGTACGTAGGAGTAGTGTCGGCATACCCATATGTCGGCCTTCGGTCCGTCATACCGCCTGCCTTCGAACAGCTCCGGCGCGGCGTACGGCGGAGAGCCGCACCACGTGGACAGTGCTGCGCCCGCGCTGTACTCGTTGCTGAACCCGAAGTCTGCTAGCTGCACAGATACGAACATCACCATTGATACGCATCGCCCATCGCCCAAACTCAAAGTCAAAGTCAACATTTCTTTATTCATTAAGATTTTTTAGGATCATTTTGAAACGTCAAATCTACCGCCTGTTCGGAATCGCGACCAGCACACAAGGAGAAAGGCAAGAACCTCGGGCTGATTAATTTTTTGATGATCCATTCAACATTTAGATACACAATTTGTAATTATATTCTAAGTAGATACATCATAAACCTAAATACTTAATCTTAAAATATTTGTTATTACCTATTACCTAATAGGCAGTTTGTTAACATTGAGAAATCACCATTTTGCTGTCAACTGGTATAGCAACATCGAACCACGCGTTCTTATCGTCGATATAATCACTAATTTTGTAGTAAGCACTTTTAATTAAATTATTCTTTATATACAATTTGAATTTACGAGCAGAGTGTTTGGTGGCGCTTTGAGGAAGCTTATTATAGAATCACACACAGTTTCCTAAGAATGAATTATTTACTTTTCCTAAGCGATACTTAGGTATATCAAGTTTATTTTTATTTCTAGTATTAATACTGTGCACATCACTTCTTTTACTAAACTCATCAATGTTTCTGTGAGCGTGCATTAGATTAGATAGCCCTTGTCACATCACTGGCGTGTATGTCTGTCACGTCACTCCGCTCTACATCTTACATATCTCACTAGAGGAACCTTGGCCGGGTTCAATAAATCAGATAACATAATATTGGAAAAACTAATTTGACAAGTAAAAAAGAAGAGACCTCCCGCAGGATTTGAACTCGCCTCTCTCGATCGGCAGTCCACTACGGTAGTCACACGTCCTTACAAACACACCAATCGTGCTCGGATAATAAGTTTGTATAAAACAATATTGCATTGTAAGCTCTATATGAGTATTTCTCGATTCGATTCGATTAGATTTTTTTAAATGCGAGATTGACATTAAATAAATTTTGCCATATAAAAAAATAAAAAGGATTGGCTTGATGCGAGTCGGACACGTACACCGAGGGTTCCGCACATTCCACACAAGGCAAAAGTGCAACTTCTTCGTGGTTCGACTCACGGTTGGTCGGTTCTTAATATTTGCTGTTGAACATGACGTCAATAGTCCTTGACGCCAAGTTTTTACTATGTAGGCGTTACATACAGTTCTTACAAAAATAACGTTAAAAGTTAATTAATTAACAACATTTTAATTCATAAAAGTACCTGTTTCTTGTACCCCACAATACCACATTTCTACCAGCTTCCAATTACGAATGAAATGAGAACCTCCAGAACCACCAACCTACCACTGAAATGGTATGACCGAGGTCAGCGTCGCGTCGCCCGACACCCTAAATAAACAAGGAGTGTGTTTCACCTTGATGTTCATGTCCCCGTCCAGCAGTAAGTTCTCCGCCTTCAGATCGCGGTGCACGACCCCGCTGGCGTGGCAGTACCCCACGGCCGACACCATCTGTCCGAAGGCACGCGCCGCCGCCGCCTCGGGCATGCGACCTCGCGATACCAGGTGATCTGACACATATTATACACATTGACCACCTCTGTGGTCTAGTGGTTCGTCCACCGGTAACAGATCCAGAGATACAATACTGTGCTTGGTTTGGTTCGTGGTATGCCTTTGTTTAAGACCGCCTGGCTAGCTACCGCCATCTTACCTAAGTCTGTCGCTATAGCATCAGTTCTTAAATTGTTGTGTTCCGGCATTTTAGAGGTAAGATAGCCGATACCTCGGTTTGTAAAGGATTCCGGGAGAAGTGCGCTTCCAACTTCAATATCATAACTTGAAAAATCATGTTAGATGAAGGCCAAGCACATCCCCGTGGTACAATTAAAAAACAACAAGATTAATTTTGAAAAATATATTGTCCATTTTGCAGTTCCCATATTACATTCACAAACTAGTTTGCAGCAACACAGCATAGTTATAAAATGTCCACAAATATTTATTTTTTAAGAAATTCAAACTGCAATTATTTTTCAAAGTGGACGACTTTAGAAACAAATATATGTTTTTTAATTGTTAGACCTGTACACTCCTCCATGTAAAGTTGAAGTGCACCGTGCGCGTAGTGAGGTAACTAGTAAGGGGTCCGAACATTTATCTAAGCGTTTTAATATTTAGATGTGCCGTGGAGTGCGGTGATCACGTGTTACCACAAGTTGCGTATACTGCACTAGCTAGCGTCTACAGCACTTGTGCACTTGAAACTTACCAAATATTTCCCCGTTCGGCGCGTATTCTGTTACTAAGTATATTGTGTGGTCGCTTTCCATAACCTGAAACAAAATAACTGATTCACTTGTGTGGTGTGTGGTGTGGTGTGGTGTGGTGTGGTGTGGTGTGGTGTGGTGTGGTGTGGTGTGGTGTGGTGTGGTGTGCAGTAATTATAAATTGTGTTGCAAAGTTAAATTCGTTGTTTCACGGTGTGATTGCTTCGTTATACATAAAAAAAAGGCTGCGAAATGCGAGAAATTTACCCAAACATCCCTTTATCGTTTTCCAGAACCTGGACGGAGGCTGGTACGATCGACGGTAAGCCGAGCTATTTATTTATTTATTTTTATTTATTTAGCTTTGATTTGTTTGCTCAGATAACATAGTAATAGCTAAGATCCTCCGTACCTCTGTTCCTCCTATATATGAGACGATATATCTATGGTGAATTCTCTTAGGACTATACCAGAGGACAAGCAGCAGAATCCACCAAATAACTCTGCACAAACGCTGCCGACACCAACCTGCATGCCAAGCGTGGTAGGAGTAGGTACTCTTTAACCGCCTCCGTGATCTTGTGGTTCGACCACCGTCGTGTCAGATCCAGAGGTCCCGAGTTCAATCCCCATGGGGATGGGGAGTACAATATTGTACTTGGTTTGGTTGGTGGTATGCCTTTGTTTAAGTCCGCCTGGCTAGCTACCACCATCTTACCTAAGTCAGTCGCCATAACAAATATTCTTAAAAATTGTTGTATTCCGGAATTTAGAGGTAGGATAGCTAGTTCCTCAGTTGGTTGAGGATGCCGGGTGAAGTGCGCTTCCACTTTCGGCCTTATCATAACTTGACAAAATGTGATCAGATGAAGGTGAAGCACCTCCCCGCCGTACTATAAACAAAAGGTACATACTGTAGGTACCGACTCGGCTGGAAACGTTTTTGGGGAATTACTCAAAGGATCGAAGTAGATCACCTCCGACTGATGCCCCTTGGCATGGCTCGTTTCATAATAGTAGAAAGATTGCACAGCGTTACACCGACATCGTATGATGATTATTTAATCACAATTTCAGAACGAGCCGAGTATAACTGAAGCAGTAGCAGTATGGGCAGGGCAGCTCCATACCATGAACCTAGCCAGCTACGAAATGAACGCGTGCACAATTTGGAAAATACCGAATGTTACTTTCGGGCGCTCGCTGCAGTTTAATTCCTATTTCATCGTCGGTCTTCCTGCGACCCTGCCATACATGCACGAGATGCTTTCGGCAAATTTTACCTTAAAAACTATTAGTGGATAAAATAAGTTAAATTCGCGACTACATTACATATTATACAGAATACAGACAGGCGACATGTAACTAGAAACACAAGTACTACAGATATAATAGGTTTCTTTTTAGACAAGCGTGCCCCATCATAGGCCGCATCGCCACGCTTGGCCATCACCAACAAAAAACTTTGGAATCCAGTAATTACTACTATATTAACGTTCAGCTGAGTAACAGCCATGTCTTCAAGAAGAGAATCAGTAAGCACCTTCAGGGTACGCTCGCCCCACCGTAGACCTCATCCTTGCATGCACATTTCAGGGTCAACGGAACAGCTGACCCATTCCAAATAAATAAATCGATAAGGCAAGTCAATGTTAGATGGTACGGGTAGACGTTACCTGATATAACCTAACTATGTGAGGGTGTCGCAATCTCTTCATGATCGCTATCTCCCGAAATGTCTTTTTGAGGTTGTCGTCGTCCAGTCTTGATTTGTCTATAATTTTGATTGCCACCTGAAAACAAAGAGAAACATTTTTTTCACTTTACATCCTTTCACATATTTTTCTCTAAATCGTTTATTCTATACAGGTTGTTTGGTACATGGACGACAGGGGACACGGGGTTGGAGGGACCTACCCCCCTCCTTTTTTCCCCTAACACCCCTGGATTTTCTCATCTGGGGGCGTGCAAAAGAATTAGTTTATGCAACAGAGGTGCCCGTCCACAAAAGAAATTAACCTCCGAAAAAAATATGTCGGTCCATGCACCAAACTCACTGTATTTAAATCCCCATTTAAACTGTGATGTGAAAACCACCATGGCAAGAAAACGACTGCACGGAACGAGCGAGGGATCTTACCAGCAGCGGGCCTAGCATGGGGTTTCTTGTCTAGGGTAGAATAGATTAAAAATGACATAAAAATGACATTTAGGTGTAGAGAGTAGAAAGTTTTCTTCGATCGGGAACATGGCGTTCGAAAGAAAGAACGGATAGAAATGTTTTCTAGTCTACTCTAGACATGAGTCTACCACTGCGAGCATGCCATTCAATTTACTCTACTTTTGACGTTTGAGAATAGAAACATTTCTTCTAAAATTATCTACACCTCTCGAGACCTAGAGAAGCGTTTCTCTCGCATAATTTAGTGAATATTTTTTACGGTTACTATGAACGGTGGAAGAAATTGGCTTCTGAGCCAGTACGAGGAGAAAAACGACCGGAGACGTGAAATAATCGCAGTTCGAGAGCTCACAGTAGCTCTCGATTTGCCGGAGGCCGAGTTTAGGCGCAACTTTTTTGTAACAAATTTGTGTTTGTTAAGATTGTGCCGAGCACCATCGATCCGGGCTTTCTTTTTAAGGTCCCTCCAAGTCTGAAAATTTCAATGAAGCTAGTAAGACATAGGTGTCTTTCCCATTATGAGATAGATATCAAATAAGGATAGTATGGATGGATGAAATAGTTTCGAAGCCTTGCAATGGTTATGGAACATAATATTAGTAAATACATTAGTGGACTACATGTCCACACATAATATGTTCGCCTTGGGAGAATATACCGGGCCCCTGGGACGTCGGGCCCACAATGAAGAATGGGTGCGTCTTCAAGGCGCACTCAAGGAGTTAGGGCCCCACATGACTGTGGAGCAATGGAAAAATGTAAAACGTTTCGTTTTACGTATAAGCTGTATTTCTTGTTTCGTGTTGACATTTTGTGGGTAATGAAACGCAACGAACGAACTTCTTACAACATTTTATATTTGATCTGTGGTTTCGTTACCGTTGCTATAGAAAGAGCTTGTCTACGAGGAAACTGCTTTCTAGAGTTTGCTTTGAGAAACGGCGTGTTCGGGCAAAAGAAAGATTACGAAGACAAGAAACTGTCTTCTCTATTCTAGGGTAGAGTAGAGATGAAATCCCCGTGCTAGGCCCGCAGGTTAGGTTCCTTCTGGTGAGATCAGTCTACTTTTACGATATTCGCGGGCTGGACTATTCGGTATCGATTATTTCATTGTTTTATTACCATAAGGTGGCAAACAGGCATACGGCACATCTGATTTATATTACTTCACCAATACGCTTTAAATTCAATAGTATTTTTATTCTCTAAAGTTCGGGCATACTAGCTAACAGACGTCAAGTCGACGTTGACAGGAATTAAGATCCTGTTAGCACGCTTTGGGTTCCGAGCTCTATAATAGAAACGTCACGTAGTCACAAGGTATATTATGTGATGTTCCGACTCATATTTCATCGAAAAAATCTGTTATTTTTTTGAGTAGTTTTGGTGAAAAAACTTTGCGCATCCCCCGCTCATCTCACTATGAACGCACCCTTAAGCTTGCGCTCTCAGTCTGACATTGGTTCGAGGTCACCGTGCGGCCTTCAAAGGTTATCGGATGCCCTCATATTCCATCTCTGGGGTGTAAGTACCGACATGCCTCGAATTGGCAGCTTTCGATTGAGCTTTTTATTGACTAATATCTGCTGGCGACTTAACCCGCGTGGTACCTACTCGCATGAAAAGGCTACATATATACCTGTTAGTCAGGGTCTGGAACAATATCTGCAAAAAATTACAACTGAATCGTTCGTTCGTTTTGAGTGATAGAGTAACAAACGTACATCCAAAGATCGCATTTATAAATGAGTTGCGACGGGTGGGTCAGCTTCCAGCTCATGTCTATACTTGATAGAACCATATCATTCTTTTTTTTTTTAATAGTTAGACACTACCATATTCTTGTTTTTTTGACTATCTGTGTTTAATTTCTATTTTAGAGAAAATAATTATGTTTTGTAAGCCTGACACGGCAGACTAGAGGGCCAAGATAATTGTTAAGACCAACTGATGTTATTTACCTGGATCTACAAACAATAAATTCATTTCATTTAATTTCATATCAGACGTCGACAGTGGCTCGTGCAGTCCGACACCTGACACATGATATGACACACCAGTAACGTAACATAGCGGCAAGAACTTGTGCCTTTACAATCAAGCCTCGAGGTAAGATTGAACCATCTTACATTCAAAAAATAAAAAAAAAGTCGACTGAATCTCTCCAGACCATAAGAAGGGCAAAAGACGAATTCTATGTATTATATAAATATGTTTATTGCGATCACCAATCTAGCTGCCAAGCGTGGTGATTAATGCGATACCTTCCAATTTTGGAGGAGGCTAGGCCCAGCTGTGGGCATTAATAGATAGTTGAAGTAGAACGAACTAGTATAACAAACGGAATACTTAAATCGAAACCATGTAGGTACCTACATTATCTAGACCGGGTGGGTACATCCTTGAAGCGAGGGCTTGAGACGTACCTTGAGTTGAAGGTAGCCGAGCTCAATCCTAGGTCAAGGAGACGACCTATTTAGTATTAACCTACAAAACGTTGCGATACTTCGTTTTAAAGATACGTTGTCAGGCCATACATTCGGTCACACAATACATGTATAGGTATCTTAACAAATTTGCCTAGTTCTATATACTTAGGCGTCTGCCGTCAACTATTATGTATCTGATTGACCTGTGTTTAATTTCGTGGTATGTTAAATTTTTATTGTGAGAATTTATTTCATTATAGGTAATTGACTAAACTGCGTGCTAATCTGGACTCACAGTAATTAATTTTTTAACAAAATTCACAGATCAGTTGCTAGTAACATGGGTGAACAGAAGGCATACTGCGCGGTGTGATTCCCACTCAGGACTAACATTTGTTTGATGAATATAATTGTTTGTATGAATTTATAATAAGTAATATGTTATGTACCTATTCTATCTGTAATCTTTCACAGTTTCCACATTACCTACAAGCTTTGCTTGGTTTGCTTGGCTGTCCCATAAAGATTGATCTACGATCTACGATCATAATATTTAGATGAAGGAAAGTTTATTGTGTTTCGGTTGATTACTAATGACTGTGATCGAAGAGAAAAATACTTTGTTTAACAATCTGATTTTTAGTGGTTGGCTGACGACGTGTCTCAGCAGTCAACGAGTTGATAAGCATCCTGGTTCACTCATAAAGTAGGCAAGTGATATCTAATCTATCAACCTATTATTTTCAGTCCTTTCTCTACAGACAACAATGACACTTTTTGTCGAGAAACGACGTAAGTAAGTTAAGTACTCGTACTACTAAGTACTGTGGATCTACAACTGCTTTTTTACAATACAGTCGCTACTGAGGGCACTAGGGAATAAGCATGAAAACCTTTACAGCAGCGCCTCTATCGAATAGTTAGGATCTAAATTTGTTTCACAGCTCTGATGGTAGCAGAAATATCTTCTGCGGTGTACGTTGTGGGTACGATTCCCACCCGCGACAAACATTTGTGACATGAATACTGTACAGATGTCTGGGTTTGAGTGTTATCATAAATGTTTAAAAATTAAAAACAATATAATATAGTCTTCGTAATGTAGCACTCATATTAAAACACAAGAGTTGCTTCGTTTGTGGCTAGATGGCGTCGTGTAAAATGTCTTTTATGAATAAAATGGCCAGAATTTAAAATAGTAATTGGATGTTCACAGTTCACAATGCGAAAGTACTCGAGCGCCAGCGATCGGACACGGAGTTAACTCGAGACGAGAGTGACCAACTGACAAATGTAGTGACATAGCGTATCACCGCAATCATCAGTCTGAAGTCTCTGTCACAATACGCACTACCAAAACCTGGAATCTGCTTCTGTACCTGTGTATGACCGCTGTGTTATTAGGCACCTTCTGGGTAGGCTCGCTCCGTCGTACACCTAACCTTGCCAGTGCTCATTTCAAGGTCAGATCCAACCCATATCGAACAACTAACTTCACTACAGTAACCAGTGGTACGGCTACTGTAGGTATGTTTGTTGGGCACTAAAAAAGGTAATAAGTTTGTCGCGAGCAGCAAGGCCGTTGGTCAAGGCTGGTCAATGACTTAACAGTCTCACCGCAATTATAGCCGCCTGTATCTTCGACAAACTGCTAAAGTGACGACTCTTGTCTTGTTAATGTGATAATTCCTTTTTCTGCCGCTATAATTGCGGTCGTGGTCGCGGTCGTGGTCGTGGTCGCGGTCGCGTCGTACAGGCTTTAGGTTCAGACTTAGGCCTAGTTCACAACGAGCCCCAAACTAATCCTATTAGTTTGTTACATAGGGGAACTAGATGACGGATAAAATATAATTGCTTTTTTAATACATACATATACCGCCCGATCTCTTTAGCCACAACAATAGTGGTGCTGGACAGTGTGCTTGATTCTATGCTACAAAAGTACCTGAATCTTCATGACGCACAGTTCGGGTTTAGACCCGGATTATCAACCGAAAGTGCAATTTTAGGACTAAAGCACACTGTCCAGTACTATACCAGTCGCAGAACCACGGTGTACGCCTGTTTCCTTGACCTCTCCAAAGCGTTTGACCTTGTGTCTTACGATGTGCTCTGGAGAAAGCTGGGAGACAGGGGTGTACCGGCTGGTATGCTTAAAATACTCCAGTACTGGTACAGGAACCAAAATAACTTTGTAAAGTGGTCTACTGCTTTCTCTGAGCCATACAGGTTGGAGTGCGGGGTGAGACAGGGGGGGTATGTTCTCCCTCACTCTTCAACCTGTATGTAAATGATCTTATAGTCGAGCTCAGCAGCATGCATGTCGGTTGCCGCGTGGATGGTGTCAGTGTTAATAACATCAGCTACGCGGACGACATGGTGCTGCTGGGCCCAACTGCAGGATCCGTCGGGGAAATGCTAAAGGTCTGCGCCAGATACGCTGCTTCTCATGGGCTTTGTTACAATGTGAAGAAATGTGAATACATTGTCTTTAAGGCCGCCGGTAATAATATGGAAAGATTTCCGGAATTAACTCTAGACGGCAATAGCATCAAAAGGGTAACAACTTTTAAATATTTAGGACACTACATTGCCGACGACCTTAAAGACAATGTTGACATAGAAAGAGAGCGCAGGGCTCTAGCGGTTCGAGGGAACATGTTGATTCGCAGGTTTACCCGATGTACGAAAGATGTGAAGACAACGCTTTTTAAAGCATATTGTCAGAGCTTCTACACGGGAAACCTGTGGGTCGCTGGAGACCCTGCGTATCCAATATAATAATGTCTTCAGGATGATGTTGGGACTACCCCGTTTCTGCAGTGCATCGGGGATGTTTGCAGAGTATCAAACGGATGGTTTTGAGGCCATACTCCGCAAAAAAACTGCATCCCTGATTCGCAGAGTATGGATTAGTGAAAACAGCATCCTGAAGACAATAGCAGATAGATTTACTTCTCCAATATGGAAGTTTTTCGTGTTGAGAGTGATCAAACCTGCATAAGTTTGGTCACTCTCAGTGCGAAGACGTTTCAATTTTAAGTTTTCTTTTAATGTTTTAGTTTTATTTTCTTGTTTGTATTTTTATTTTTGTGTTGAGTGCCTACTAACATAATATATAAGTACATAAAATACTAACATAAAATGGATTGTGTTATCTGAAATAAAATGATTTTATTTTATTTATTCATTGGGGTGATCGAATCGCTGGCGTTTGCTAACGGTGACGGCCAAATGATTACGACACTGGAGGCCTTCTGGAAAGCTCGCTCTATCGTGGACCTCATCGTCGAGAGGGCAAGTGATAAACCATTAAAAAAAATAGCGTCACTAAGGTCAAATATTCAAGGGATTAATTCCATAATATCATCACTGCAATAATCATGTATTCAAGAACGCTCGTAGTGATAAGGCTGCGTGTTTTAGGCTGCTGTGTAATTTTTATAATCCTGTGGGGTACATTTAACAGTTTTTCTGTCCATCCACCTGCCAAGTGTGGTGATTTTAGCAAAGCCCTCCAGATTAAGAGATGGAGTCCAGCAGTTGTCAACGACCTATATAGTACCTCAGATTAGCAACACAACGCAACTTCACTCTAGTTTCGAACTAAGATATAGTTATAATAAAGGTGACATCGCTGTGCGCTCAACCATGGCGCTTATGACCACCAGTTGACAGAAATACGCGCGAATTTCAAAGTTTTATTTTTTTACGGTAAACATTAACTTTGAAAATCTAAAACACAGACCGTCTGCTATATACTGTGTTTATTTACTGAACAAGGCGTCAAGGCCTAATTGGGCGTATTTATTGAATGGCGAACATTTTTGGTATAAATTAGAGTCAACTTTGGATTTTTTTTCTATAGAGAAAATTTTATGTAACCGTCTTTTCAAAACACAAGCGTTCTAATATAATCCTGAACTATATCATATATAAATTTCATAGTTAATGCTACAGTATTGTGGAAGATATGATCGCTGTAGCTAAGCCATTTCACATATCATAGACTCTGCTTTGTTGCAAACATTTCAGAGAGGCCAAGTAATTTTATGGAACAGGTTAACATTTTTGTTCTGTGTTAAACGTTTTTATGGTGCATGCTACTGCACTATGATGCATTATGATGGACCCTGATATGAAATCATAAAAAGGAAAGCATAGATTCCGTTCCACTAAAGATATAATATAATCGACGGGTAAGTACTACACTAAGTAACAAGCAACGTTTTAAAACGTAAACCGTCCGGAAATCGAAGCAATGTCCTTCATTTCAATGTAAACAGACAACACGGACTTTTGGTGGGACGTTTTTGAGTGGAATATTATGTAGTTGGTACTTTTAGTAGGAACGCACACAAACAGATCGCTTCACGGTGAGCAAGTCAAGCGTTTTATTGAACACACACACACACACTCAATTGAAAACAAGGGAAAATGAGGCCTTGGAAGCTTTGCAGGAATTGAATCGATTCACTCTAGTCTAGGCAATACTTGTATTGTATCACTTACAAAGTCCAAACTTGGTGTCATTATTTAGTCCCCGATGACAAGGGGGAGTCGGACCTACACGAATGCAAAAAACCCCGCATTATGTGCCTTGAAATGGGAGTCGGATCGGAACCCTCGGTGTGCGTGTACGCAATTGCCCGGTTTATTATTTATTTAGGTCCTAAATTCGGGATCTACAACGGAGTGCGCCTTCCCAGAGAACTGTAAATACCAATAGGTTTAAAGTTGTTATAAATTAATAATCAACAAATTCAGGACCTTTTACTCTTACGCAGAGCTGAAAACTATATACTAGGTTTTTTGTAAATACATGCTAAAATTGCAATACAATGGCGAGACACAAAACAAACATCTATAATTATCACATAAAAAATTGTTCCGGATGAGAATCGAACCCACAACGTACAGCGCAAAAGGCAGAGCTACTACCGACTGAGCTAGGATCGTTCCGGAGAGATAGACGCATGCACTTAACTTCACAATTTACCAGCCGGACTGAAATTATGATGGCTGATAATATTTAATTACATATGTGTATAATCATCATAATATGTATATTCGAAGGGAATTTCCTGGACAATTTTCCTGTATCTTACATATACGTGGGTATATGTACGTTGCCTAACATGATATGTACTTCTGGACTTGCATGGTACATAGGTTGATTTTTAAGCATGTATTCACTAGCTTTAGCTCGCAGCTTCACCCGTGTGGAACCCGGGTAAAACGTTGCCTATTCTCTTCTTCATAGACACTACTTACACTACATCCATGGTCAATTTTAACAAAAATTGCTCAGCCGTGAAAATATAACTAACGAGCAAACAAATATAAAAGACACTTGAATTATAATATTACATTTTAAATAAAGTATATCACACATTATTCCCTCTCTTCTGTATAACATATAATTTGTCATGTATTTAAAACAAGTGTAAGGTTATAATGAAAACGTGTATTATTCGCGCGTACCTACCTGTTGATGTTGCCGACAGCTTACAATACGTTTACATTATTACTAAGCATAATAATCGCGATATTAATAAAATTAATAAAGTATCTAGGTATATTGAAAGTTGAATAACTCTAAGTCACTCCCACAACAACACAACAAACAAAACGATACCTCTCACCTCAACATGGTATGAAGCCGTTGAGGATGTACTGTAGTGTACAAACAGACAGACATACGTACATAACATAACCCTCCTACTAGTCAGGGCAAACAATACAACAACAGTAGCAACGCCATCCCTTACTGCACACTTGCAGGTACCAAGTACCTACCTATAATCAGAGAGAGATAATCTGTATCTGCGGTGCTTTACGTTACCCAACTCTGTGGTCGAGTGGTTCAACCATGGGGAGTATAATATATTGTGCTTGGTTTGGTTGGTGGTACGATTTTGTTTAAGTCTAAGATAGCCAGTTCCTCAGTTAGTTGAGGATTCCGGGTGAAGTACGCCTCCACCTTTGGCCTTATCTCAACCTGTTACCAGGTGAGATGAAGGCTAAGCGCTTCCACGTCGTACGATAAAAAAAAACAAATCGGCAACTCACTACAGACACAGATTATCATAAGGTATCCGATTATATAGATCTGCAAACTAAGCCATTTGTAAATGTACGACAAACTACGTTTGTACTGGAGAGCGATATCAGCAGTACCGGGCCTTTAATATATAATTTATGAATGTATTTTTATTTTTAATGGATTGATGTTGTACCTATACCTAGTATAGTAGTGTCTAGTACGTACCTACTTAACTTAACCATTGTCATAGTGAACTTCCAATACGTAATGAACCCGCCGCCGCCGCCGCCGTTACACTCGCGTTGAGGTTCTAAGTTCATAATGACAAGTTCAATACATAGCTGTGAGCCCACTGCACCGCTGAACATACGATTTTGTAGAAAGGCTCGCTCCATTGGAGCAACCCTTGCCCAGACAAGGCCTCAAAGTCTAGGACTGACCCTCATCTCCCCGTCCTTATCCCGCTCTAGGCAGAATCGGCACAACACGGTTCTACTTTTTTATTCACTTCGATCAGCCGTCAGTCGATCATATGTATCATACCATAGATAGGAACAAGCCTCATTGGTAGTAACTCTGCCTTTTGAGCTGTAGGTTGTGGGTTCGATTCCCACCCAGGATAAACATTTGTGTGATTAATATAGAGGTTTGTTCTGTGTTTGGGTGTTGTATTGTATGATATGTATGTATTTACAAAAAAAAGTATTTGAGTATTCTATCCGTAATCTAGTTCCCATATTACAAGCTATGCTTAGTTTGGGACTAGATGGCGCTGTGTGAAATTGATGTCCTGTAATAGGTATTAAAAAAAAAGAACGTTGAACCCAATACCGCAAAAAACAACCAACACCGGCCAACACCAACAAACAAACAAACATAGCTTCCAAGTTGGTCGTCGGCCGATCAAAGTTGCTGAAAGACCGTTTGTTGGACTTCAATTCACTAACTAGGTAGGTAGGTAGGTACAATACAAAGTAACTTCGTCCCGATGTCACGTGTTACGGGCACCTGTTCTTTCATAGGTACCTACCTATTTCAAACCCACTGCTACTTATCAAAAAAGAGGCACTACGTGAGTTTTCTACTTTGCCGAAGAGAACAGCTGAGATTGATGGTACTTGAATATCAATGGTGTCGCATTGGTCGCGACATTTATGAATGAGGGTTGTTTTTGCAACACAACTGACACAATTATTTCTTAGAACTGACTTTGATAGATACCTGGCACGGCTGTCAACCGTCTGTCTACAGGTAGGGGCAGTCTTCGAATGGTCCTTACCCGTATCTCTTAGCATCGTAAAGATAACGTAACAGTGACAATGTGTTTAAAGTCAAATGTGTCAAAAATGGTGTCGGTAAGGTGTAGTGTCGCGGGTTCAACAGTTTTTTCCCATCTCAAATAATACCCAACATGCCTTAAGAAGTTTTCACTTCAAAAATGATAACCAAGGATCATTTTTTATTTTGGAATGTTGGATGCTGTTGTAGCTCTGTGTGTCCAACTCGCACTTGGCCGGTTAATAATATAAATTAGGATTCTTTACATTTATATGTGCCTGTGGTTGACTGACTTTGAAGCTGAAAATTCCCAGAATCTATCTAACATATATCCAAAAATCCAATTATCCACATAACATAACCAAATTTGTTTGCAAACTTTGCCTAGGATTCTGTCACCGATAGAACCTACAACTGAGTTTTGTAATCTGTGACCTTCAGTCAACAAAATTTTAATATATTTAGATTTAAGTACTTATGGGTGGTTTGAAGTACTGCCAAAGACAGTGTTGTCTTTAAACCATATGAATAAATATTTTTAACCCAAATTCAATGTTCTGGAAGATTTAGATTTAAATGATTGTGGATGCTAGCTAACCATGGGATGCATATAGCATCACTGGTGAACTAAACCACTACTTCACGCAAGTAGTGTAGTAAAGTATCATGTAACTGTCAACATATACATAAAACAAAACTTAGTACTCAGTAAATGTAGCCTAACATATTATTCCTTGCCCAGAACAATATCTGTGCAAAATTTTGGCTTATTTGGTTCAGTAGTTTTGGCATAGAAAAGAACAAACATCCGAATAAACATTCCCATTTATAATATTAGCAGGAGTATATACTCCTGTGTATATACAACCTGTGTATATACAACCTGTGTATATACACAGGTTGGCTTTTCAAAGGGGGCAGGAAGCTGACATTCATCATTAAAAGGCGTCTGTCCTTAACCTATCTGCATTCACAGATTTTAGATTATATAATATTTAAATATGATAATTAAACTTTTGAGCGAGTGAAGTGAATGAGATCTCCAAATGAAGTTTGGAAAACTGGCACTGTATGTATGTATGTATGTATATATGTAATGCATTATCTAAGAAATAGGAGAGACATTCAAGATCTATTTCTTGTGAAAGAGTAAATTCAAAAAAGTTAATACACTTTCCACTTAGGTAAGTGTTTTAATGCTTTGTTCTTATTTGGTCTTTGCTAAGAATGAGAGTTAGCAAAGAGAGTGAGCCTCAAACACTTGAGCACATAAAAAGTGTACTCAAGAGTAAGGTGTAATGAAAGCACTTGTATATTGTTTGTTAATAACTTTATTATTGTGTGACAATCTCCATGAGTAAATACATAACACAAACCAGTCATCACAAGATCTCTGTTTGAGGGGAACTACTAGTTACTGCATAATGTGAGTTAAACCCATTTTTAAAAATGTATCAAGTCAGTTTAAGGACGCATCAACAAATATCAATGGTTTTTAGGTACCATTTAATAAACCAGGAAACACAACTGCAGAGATGTCATGGTAGAATTTGAAGCTTATATATTCATCTACAAAGATAGCTAATAAAAACTGGGCAGTTCCATACAACATTTTCACATAAATTCGATGTTTACCGTCGCAAGAATCGATGAAAATGACGAAAAATGGTGTCTGGAAAGGTACATAAATAGCTAAATCCGATGCATACTTTATAGTAAAAAGTTATATTAAATTGTGTCTTTTATAGTCCTCTATACGTCTATCTTATTATTTTGTATTCAAATAAATTCATTTTCCAACTATGAGAAAAAATAGGCAGTCGAAAACGCGCTAAAATTTCTCCATAAATTTTTCAATTCCTTTGAATCTCCTTTATATAGACTCGATTACGTTTCGGCTCACCATTTCGCGCTCAGACGCGGTCATGGAAGCACGGGTGTTTCGCATTTTTTAATATAGTATAGGGTTGCCAACAATACTGTTGAAAACGGTATTATACTGTTTTCAACGCATCACTGGTATACACAGAAACCTGTTTAAAAAGTAAACATAAATGGTGCGTGAAAAAAGTTTTTAATAGAACTGTTAATGACATGAATAGAAGGACTGGGATTCAAATTTTCAAATTACTTTCTTAGTGAGCGTTTTCACACTAAGACAAAACATATACTCCAAATTTCATGTCTCTAGGACCAGTGGTTTAGGCTGTGCGTTGATAATATATATCAGTCAGTCAGGACTTTAAATTCTATAAATATAGTTTATAGTACCTATAGAATAGAAAGAAGAAGAAAATAATTACTCGTGCAATAGCACCACATGCTATTGCACGAGTAATTATTTTCTTCTTCTTTCTATTCTATAGATTCTTTCTATTCTATAAAACTTTAAAACCTAATTTATTAGTTTTGAGTTTTATTTTCTTAATAACCTATATGAATTTTTATTAAATGAAATAATCAATTTTTATTTATTTTTTTATTATCCTTATGTACCCTACTTAACCTTCAAGTATCATGTTTAGTTTGTTTATGCATTAAATTGGACGTCAAGCGGTTTCGATGTGTGTGTGGGCTCTTTGCTGGTTATGTGCTGGCTTAGATACCTAAATTCAAGCACATCAAAAATGAAATTCTGTCCTTAATCATAATGATGTGGTGATATAAAAAATGTTTGCAACCATCAAATGGTTTATGCAGTGTATTCTAGGAGGGACCTGTGTTTGGCACATGGGAAGTGTGCCACAAATGACAAATATAAGTTTTTTTTTGTTATTATCACTAAATAAATTTATCACTGAATAAATTTTTATTATTTATTATTATTTATGTTTTAAATGAGCCTCCCTTAAAGCTGGAAGGTTATTTTGTTTTAATCAAGTCATTCCATTACTTTCAGGACAATGAAAATTGACCAAGTTCATATCTTTATGTTGTATATCAACAGTTGTGTCAAACTTAATTAGCCGCCACTGGCACCAGAGTCAGTACCAGGCAGTATAGCTTGTTCTGTCAAAACACGGAATCATATCACAATCTCACAACCAGGAATCAAACCCAAGATCTCCAGATTGAAAGCTGTACATTCAGCAAGACATTTTATCTAGTTTTGTTTTAGAATATTTTGATGTTCTAATAATCAACAAACTTTGAATGGGATCATTAGTTTTGTAATGATACAGAAAATAGGGAGGGAATTATGGAAACAAGTGCATGTGGCATTGTCACTTGGGAATGATACCTTTCTGTTGATTTTACAAACATTTAAGAATTCCTTAGATTTAATCACTTACTTACAAGATTCTGATTAGGCTCTGATATTCTGATAATAAAGTAAGTATTATACATATTATTAGTTATTTTATATGAAAAACAGCACAGAATCGAAGTATCAAAAAAGGAAATGGAGAAATATGCTAGCTGGAGGCCACAATCTTAACTCAAAGTAAATAGATAAAAAAATATTTAAGTACATATTTATTCTGGTTATTTTGTGTAGGTAAGTAAATAAAATTTAGAGAGTACCTATGTAAACAGATTACTTTCTAATATAATAATCAGAAAGTAATGTTATTTTGTTTTAAACAAATGTGTTTATTTAGTAAACTCAAGCAGGACAGATGAAAACAGATTGAGAGCAGTGTTATGATTGGCAAAAGATGACCACAAAACGTTTGGTTTATGGAAAAAACAAACATGTTTAACAACCATAAAATCACGCACAATCCCGTGCTGACATTAGAATACAGAGCACACACACTAAACACACGAATTATACAATAGATCCACTGAAATACGCAAGGAAACGAGATAGGTAAGCTAGTACGCACCTTAGTTTTTGTAATAACATGTGTAGCCAGTTTTACCACAGCGAAATTTCCCGTCCCGATAGTCTTTTCAAGCTCATAGTTGCCAACGCACACTAGCTGGTCTATCGGGAAGTGTTTGCTTTTGTGCATCGGCTTCACATTGTTAGCCATTTTCGTGAAAATCGCGAGAAAACAAACCCGGAGTTATTTATCCATTGGGAGATTTTCGAGTACTGACATTAGTTCGCCAGCCTGTCACCCCGGCGCCACTGTCACGTCATTCTCTTTGGGACGTTCAAAATCGCACCCCGAGGTTTCATTAACAAACTCGATTATTATTAATATCAGTACCTTACTAACTTTTCAAATCCCTATAAATTCGACGCAATATACAGCGAGAGGCAAACCGTACTTTATTAGTAAACGTCTTATAGAAATTGTCAGATACGTAGTAGGTAACGTTATCAGTTCAGCTGATAACAAAGTAACTATGTGGTTCACGTTGATCTTCACTAGCTTAGCTTAGCTTGTAAAAAAATAGGTACTCAATTCAGTCTTCTCCATATGCTCCATCTCGCTTCCTCATATTCATTTGATAAAGATCAAATAGAGACAGAACGTTGTGTCAAACTGACTGGGGGCGATGTGACGTCAAATCTTTTGATGACGTCACGGGCGGCAATTTCAAATCACTAGATGGTATGGGAGGACGTCAGCCAAAACTATCGATTTCTTTCTGTTCCAGCCACTTCAATGAAACTATCACTCATTGATTCATTTTTTTGTAATAACCAATGTACGAATGACGTGTGTGGATCACAGAGTGCTTTGCTGTAACCCGAAAGAGTAGACATAGGAATTCATATATGCTACCTAGGTACCTTATTTGGGAAATAAAGACATCATTTTATTGTTTAGATGCAACCTTAGAAAATAATGAGTCTACTAAAACCATGTAAGATTCTAGAAAAAGGCAATAATAATACTACAATAATAATAATACAATTACTAATTCTAATGTTTTATTTATATTGAATGGAAAAAACAAAATAAACAGTCCAACCGACCAAAAAAATGATTTTTCTAGGGCCATCTAGAGGTGAGTAGCAAAAGTGAGGTAAAAGTAATAAAGTTACCAATGCCATCTAGCGTAGGTTTTGCTAAATACTAAGCACGATCAGTATCTTCTCGACGCAAGATGATACTGTTTATTTATTTACTTATTTGGATTGCCGACAGAGGGCACACAATTACACAATAGAATCTAGTGATCCTCTAATAATAATTATAGGTTGCCACATCGTGAGAAAAATGTAAATTATCTGTATATAATATGATAATGGCATATGGTACGGTATGGTCATTACGTTTTTTTAAAAACTTTTTGTTTATTTGTCTTAAATTTATTTGTTTATTGTTTATTTGTTGTTAGAAGGTAGGACAGGAATACTGCCACGCTTACAGTTTTTAGCGAAATTGAGTTAGTACTATATCTGATATCAGGAAAACGAGATCTACAACTTTCTCAAAGAGACATTTCATGATTTCTTCGGCAACCCAGTTTTTCAGTTTTTATGAGCCCATTAACTAAGACTTCGATAGCAATTTTACTTATCAATAGCGCATCATCTATAGCATTCAATAGATTGCTAGTCATAACTGCACCATGTCTGAGTTAGTGCCCTTATTGCAAACCAATATATGGGAATTATTGGCGGCATGCTTAGGTTAAGAGCATCAACTTGAGATTAAGAATATTTTATATTGCCATACATAAGTGAGATAAGAAGATTTTTGGCTCGTGGGGTGTTATTTAAAAGAATACCTATCGGTTGCACATTCATAAAATATATATTTTGTAACAAAAGGGCTCGTTAAGAGGGTAAAACGCTTGATATGTATTGTAGGAGATACTGTTATAGGAGGTTGACTTTTAACTTTTAACTTTTTTTTTTGCTGAAACCACCCCTTTATTTGCATTAAGTGTTGCAAATTCAAGATTGAAGTCTTGAAAATGTGTGAAAACGTGAAATGTAAATTAAATGGGGTTGAGAGCGCAGATTTCAAATTAGTTAATTTTTGCCCCTTCATTAATTCATACCGCTAATAAGGGGTGCTTTTTAAGATGAAGGGGCAAATAATGATTATCAGTTCTTGTAAGATAAGGTCTTCGGAATCTCATTATGCTTGTCTTTTTATTTTCTGTTATTTACTCAATTGATTCGCCAAACCAAGGGTGTCGATAAAATCCAAGAGTTACTTTTGGGATGTCATGCAAGGGGTTTGACTTATTTTCCACCTCAATGTGGAAAAAAACTTCCTCCAAAATTGTATGGTTTGGCCATAATCACAGAGCTTGGCAGACAGATTGGTGCTCACAGTGAAAGTTGTTTACACATGAAACCAAAAGCTGCTGCCTTTTTAGTGAAACCCCTTCGGTGACTTTATGACATCCGTGGGCTGGAGGGGTAGTTTTTAAATCACGACTACTAAGACTAACTACTAAAAACGACATGAACCTTTGTTTCATGTTAGTAAGGGGTGACTTATTCACTTTATTGTTTTCTCCCCGCCTACTATGACGAACAGTCGGTGATTTGGTGCTTTGCTCTCATTATGGCTTTTAATAGAACCAGAGTAAGCAACGAGAGAGAGCTTCGAACACTAAGGTGAAGAGATTGAGAAAAAGAGTGCTTAAGTAAGGTAAGTACCAGACATCACGAGATCTCAGTTCGGAGCGAACTACTAGGATATGAGCTAGAGGAATCCAATAAGAGAAAAAAATAAATTATTGGAACACTGTCTTATAATGGCGTTTCTAATGAAGTGACTGATTTGAATTTATATTAATTGTGTGACTTCAGATCGTGAGTAGAATTAAGATACCTATATATGATTTTTCAATGTCCATGTCCAACTGTGATTTTTCTTTGTGCCTAAAATAATGAATAATAGTAGTTTGTTTTACAAGAATCAAAATAAGTGAGAAAAACCCCTTCAGTAAAAGAATCCACACGTTTCTCATCTCTCCATTTTATAAACTTTTCGTAACTCTTTAAATATATTCCACGTGATTTTGACGGCAACATATTCATAATTATTTCTTTGCCCTTTTCTTCCATTTGCATATTAGCATCTTCACTATCATTTGATGACATTTTTCACGTTCACAATTTGGAAGTAAAAGTCGGGAAGTTATACGTAAAAGTTTGTGATTTGGAATGAAGAAAATTCTAGAGATTTAGCGCCAATTCCAACTTTTTTTTAAATCTCTATCTAACCCGCAACGCAACAGTTCGCATTCTACCGTGAAGGGAAGAATCAACCTTCATAAAACATTACGACGGTTCTATTTTAAAAAAAAAAGATTGACGGAGCACCAAGAAGTCGAGTTTTTATGTAAGAGACCGAATGCTTTGTACGGGCTGATGATTTTAGACAAAAATTAAAAAGAAAAAATACTTTTTAGCCCTAGGTATTAAACTCGAGTTTTAGGCCCGCTAAGCTTCACTATTATGATACACTTTTTGAGCAAGAGAAGTGAAAATGGAATTTTATCACTTATTATACTAACACTACAGAATTTAACATGCGATAAATATAAGTTAATTATACCTCATTTGATATCAAATTTTGTCATACATTTAATTTTAATTACTAACATTACATTCGATCCAGTAAATACGGATGTGCTTTCATTTTTATGGTAAAAAAATAAGTTCACTTATCGGTAGGACATTATTTATAATTATTTAATTGTTTCTATTTTTTAATTAAATGTGCTTTCCTAATTACCAGAAATCTCTTTAGAATGTCTTTCACATTATTCTTACAGAAAATTATTTTGCTTGGAAAATAAGACATTTATTCAATAAAAAGTACAATTAAACTAACTATGTACAAAGGAATCAGTCAGATTACCTAAGGACCGTTACAAACGGCCTATAGGTAACTCAACTGTTCCAGACTAGTACCAGACGGAAGCGTGCCCAAGACACTGGCTGCATTGCCACGCTGAATAGCTATGCTAATTCGCTGGCCTAAATAAGAGCCAGCGCTTGGGTCACGTGTCGCCTCAATCAAAAGCCCCGCAATATTTTTGAAAACCCGGAGGGCACCGGCTCCCCACGGACCCAAGGTCTCCACCCCAAAAGGCTCACATAGGTAAGCTCTGTCGAGACTACTATATTTGCGCCTTTTGTGATCCTTGGCCGAATCAGCCGCCGCACCAGCCCTAACTGATGTCCCAGGCAGATGAGATGGCGCTAGGGTGTCGACGCAGGTAGCGTCCCACACCAAAGGCCTACCCATTTCCCAAGGGACAAGAGTCATACCGTCGGGCCGCTTACCATCATCACGTAACAGACCATTCGGTTCAAGAACGGCTGGCACATTGACACTGGTAAACGCTCGACGGATAATGTCATTAAGACTTGCGTGGCGCGAAATCCTGCTGGCAGACCTTGTGCACGAAAGTCCGTGAAAACCAAATTGATCTACGGCCGCACCGCACCGGCACTGGTGAGAGGCGCAGCATCTTGCACCCAACCGAAGACAAGTGGCAATACAGAAAGTTACAGGATCCATAAGTGTACCGGTATTGTAAGATGGATTTGCTTGCAGCCAAAGACCTGATTCCCATTTTGAAACATCTAAGAGACGAGCACGATCTGTGGAGGTTGAGCACGTATGTAATAGATAATTCCGTGTCAACTCGCACAGAGGCCCGTCCCACTGCCGTTGTGCCGAAAGGTGTTTTGGGGGATCGGTATTAGGACAAGCACTATGCCAAGCATTTCGAGCCTCGTCAAGATAAGAAATTTGGAGTATATTGCCAGGAATAGCTGAAATTGATGGTGTTAGAATTTTCTCAACCAAAGAATGTGTACTATAGACGGAAGACAAGAACGCTGGCAAAGCAACACTAGAAATTTTGCGTATGCCTAAGCCGCCTAATCGAATAGGCAATGAGGCCTGCGACCATGCTCTGTCATCCAACTCAATATTCAAAACCATGGAAAGGGTGTTCTTCGTAACTCTGTTTTGTGCTTATATAATTAGATGATATGTTCTTATAAATAAAAAAGTCAATAAGATCCGGAATTTTTAGCGGGTCAGTTGGCCAATAAGTAGGTGACCTTGTTGTTGCAATATCGCATTTCATTTCTTTTAAAGCTGTCATAAGTTCTCTATCTTTGGTGTTAGTAAGTCTGGATTCCAATTTGGTATTTTTAGAATTGAAATCTCCTCTTAATATAAATCTCTCACCGAGGGGTTTCAGTAGGCTAAGATAAGTGTATTTTTTCGGATTATAGCGTGGCGGGCAATATATGCCTGCTATGGTGAGGGTACGTTGCTTTGTATTAAAACAGACTGCAACACACTGGACAACTTTCTGTTTAATATTTTCTTTAATCATTACTGCACTTCCTCCCTTTCCTTTATTTGCTGGGTGGCGTGCATGGTAGACCTTGTATCCTTTAAATTTGATGTATGATTCTCTAGTAAAATGTGTTTCAGATATTAAGCACACGTCTATATTTTCAATATCTAGGACTACTTGAAGCTCTTTTTGATGGTTTTGTAGCCCATTACAATTCCAACACATCGATCTCACATTGATCTTAAGTTTTGAAATCATTTTGGTAGCTTAGGAATAGCTTGTTTGGTGCTATTTTCATCTTTATATTTATCTTTTTCATTCGCTCATGTAATGTTGTTATTAATTTAAAGATTAGGTCTAGCTTAGCATCTTCAGGAGTAGTCTGTTGGAATCCGCCACTTGGACATATGAGTTGGATTTATGTGTATTAGGGATACCTTTGGTGGTTTGGTTTCTTAAATCGTTTGACGGTACTTTCTGACCGGCACCTTGATGTGGCCGTGGCGTTGTTATCGAAACTTTCTTTCGAAAACGTTGGTTTTATTTTTAATTTTCTGCATTTCCTTTGCAATGATGCATTCCCTGTAGTTAGCTGGGTGGCGTCACCGCAGTGGACGTATTTCGGTTTCTCATTCAATGGCTTTATGCAGTCCTTGCTCAAATCTTGGCTCTTTGGCGCAGTATTTCTGTGTGTGTCCATAGCCCTGGCAGATTTTACACTGAGGAATCAGATTAGTGGACTTAAGTGGTTGTATGTCTACCACGCATCCCAGTATAGATTTAATGTCATAAATTTTGTGTATTTCTTTGCAGTTACTGAAGGTAAGCATGAACATGTTAAGTGGTTCCTTGCTTTTCCAGCTTAGTTTGTTGACAGCTTCTTCAATCTTGAAGCCTTTTGTTTTGAAGTCTTCCATTATGCGTTCCAGTTTGCGAGTAGGTGACAGCTTTTTAGCCATTACTCTTATTGGCCGTTCTTGTTTATTTTCATAGGATATGAAATAAGCACTTATTTTTAACCAATGTATTGGTGATGGCTCGGTATGCCTCCTCGTTGGTCGCGTTCACTTTGACGCTTTCGCCATTCAACATTTTTATCGTAAAATGTTCCTCATCCAGACTCATAGGTAGTTGTTTAAACCATCCACAATGATTGGAGGTGGTGGGGGAACTTTTTTGGGCTTATCTTTTTTCACTTCCTTATTTTCTTGAGGGGAGAGTGATGGTGATCTCATGTTCAATTTTCTTTTCTTTCTAGTCCGTGCTCTTATCCACTCTGTCTCCTTTGCAAGCTCTTCCTCATCAGTAGCTTGCTGAGAGGAAGTTTCCATCACAGAATTCGACGGCTTCATTGGATTGTTTTCTTCGACACGCTTTAATTGCTGGTGAAAGTTTTCTATACGGCTCGTTAATTCTTCTACGAGGATTTGGAGTTTATTGCGCTCTTTTTTTTCATTTTCTTAGAGCTTGCAAACTGTTTCTGTTTTTAATTGTCCAGACCCTATACATGGCATATCATATGGCGAATCCGTTGTAAGGCCAGTTAGAATCGCCGACACTATTATAATTATAAATTGTCGCTTTCAGCATGCCTTACGCAATAGGTTACATTGCGGGGTTTTTGTTATGATGAGTAAGCACTGTTCACTTTACTGGTAGGTATCGCGAGCGAACGCGCCCGAGACAACTGTTCATAGCAAAAATCGAACGATCACTGAAATACTTATATAAATACTTATATGGTGGAATGATAATATATAAAAACATTTACATGTTACATGTTATAATGACACAAAATAATTGACAACCCGCGACGGGACTCGGAGCCGCATCTTTTGCTAAAGCCGGAACCGCTCTGACCAACTGAGCCACGAGGGTCCTGAACCTGTCGTAGATTCCGAATTTTTGTGTCATATTGACACACAGCTAAAGCGCTGATCATTTTTTTTTTTATAAAAACAGCCGTATTAGGCTCCTGCCTAATACGGCTGTTTTTATAAAAAAAAAAAAGCACGCAGCAGTGGTCTTCTTCATCTTCTTCCTAGGATACCTAGGTACCTAGATACAACGTGTTTTCACTTTTCCATGTCACCGTGAACTCAGCATCCACACCATCTCGCGTATGATCATCCATATTAGGAGCAAACACAATGGATGATAAGGTTTCCTTATTTAATAATACATTGATACAACTTTTTGACGTTCATGCTCCATTGATATCAGTAAAGATCAAACATCTGCCAGCTCCTTGGTTGACAGATGATATCAAAACGCTAATGCGCAAAAAGGCTGCCAGGAAAACCAAATATAATATACATCCAAGTGAAGCTAATAAGGAGAAATATCATCAGGCTCGGAATCGCTGCAATAGAGTGTGTAGAGATGCACAACGACGCCACATTCACGCATCTGTTTCCAATAATGATCCAGTAAAGGTCTGGAAATTTCTAAAAACTTTAGGAATTGCTAAATCTCATCATAATCCAGTCACTAACGATATTAATATTGATTCTCTCAACCGTCGTTTCTCTTCATCATTCAGTATGGATCTGAATGATAACAATAATACTTTGTCATATCTTTCATCTTTACCAACTCCAAATCATCCACCCTTCTTTTTAATCAATTTACTGCATGTGATGTTAAAAAGAGCATCCTGTCTATATCCTGTAATGCAATGGGCGGCGACTGCATTGGCCGTAGTATGCTTATTCCTGTCCTGGACGTAATCCTTCCAATCCTTAGTCATTTATTTAACTTCTCCATTGACTCCGGTGTCGTTCCTTCTATATGGAAAGATGCTGACGTCATTCCTCTTCCCAAGAAACCTAAACCGTCTTCCTTCTCAGACTTTCGTCCTATTTCTATACTCCCTTTCCTGTCCAAAGTACAACACCTAATCCATCAGAACCTTCTTAATCCTCTCCAATCTGGCTTCCGTCCCGGTCACAGTACAGTTACAGCTCTTGTCAAAATTACTGATGACATAAGACTGGGGTTGGAGCTAAGCCAACTTACTGTTCTTTCTCTCCTAGACTTTAGCAATGCCTTCAACACGGTCAACTTTGATATTCTCCTCGGCTTGCTACGCTCTATTAACATATCTCCATCAGTGGTTGACTGGTTTCGCAGTTATCTGCTAGGGCGCCGGCAACGAATCCACATAGACGAATCGTATTCGTCGTGGTGTAGTCTATCTGCTGGCGTTCCTCAAGATGGAGTCTTGTCTCCTCTTCTTTTTGCAATCTTCATTAATTCTATTTCTCATCAACTTTCTTCATCCTACCATCTCTATGCAGACGATCTCCAAATCTATACTCAATCTCCGCTTGATAATCTGAATGGTGCAATTTCCCGTACGAATTCTGACCTTAACTGCATTCATGAGTGGAGCAAGGCTTACGGTCTCAACATCAACCCATCAAAAACGCAAGTTATTATTGTTGGTAGCTCACGTACCATCTCTAATATCGATTGGACAACACTCCCTCATGTTATGTTTGATGGTGTGATTGTTCCATTCAGTAAATCAGTCAAGGATTTGGGTATTTTCATCGACAGTGGCATGTCCTGGGGTACACAACTTGTTTCCGTCAGTCGAAAGCTTTTTGCAGCTAGTGCCTCTCTCAGGAGATTGCGCAATTTACTTCCAACTGCCACTAAAATTATGCTAGCTCAATCTCTTCTCCTTCCTATACTTGATTATGCTGACGTCTGCTATCTTAATATCACGGAGGAGCAGCTTAGTAAACGGTCTTCGAAAAACATGTTTCTGAATTTCGCTCGAAGCTAAAAAGTGGAAAGTGGCTCCCAATTCGCCTTCGCCGGAACTCTCACATTCTTTCTCTTTTATTCAATATCCTCCGAAATCCTTTGACACCCAATTACTTGAAGGAACGCTTTGAATTCCTGCACCTCTCACATTCCCGCTCTCTCCGATCGTCTGAAACTCTTGTTCTGAAATTCCTTCATTGTAAAAAATTCCCTGCTCACAAAACTAGTTTTGTGAGCAGGGAATTTTTTACAATGATTATTTTACTGTGGAGGCTGTACGCCTATGGAACGCGTTGCCGCTTTCAATTAGGCAATCACCTTCTCTGGCTGTGTTCAAAGTTAGGGTTAAATGTTTTTACTTAAATGAACCTGTTTAAATAATCTCATCCTTCGTCACCACAACACGTATTTGCTGTTTTCTGCGCCGTTTTATATGTTTTTATCATGGTACTCCTAGAACATTTATTATATTTATCATCCATCTAAGTAAATATATTTATACATGTAAATATATATTTATATTTGTGTATTATATTTGTATAGTATAATATGTAAGTACAGTAAGTAGATCAATTTGGTTTTCACGGACTTTCGTGCGCAAGGTCTGCGGGCAGGATTTCGCGCCACGCTAGTCTTAATGACATTATCCGTCGAGCGTTTACCAGTGTCAATGTGCCAGCCGTTCTTGAACTGAATGGTCTGTTACGTGATGATGGTAAGCGGCCCGACGGTATGACTCTTGTCCCTTGGGAAATGGGTAGGCCTTTGGTGTGGGACGCTACCTGCGTCGACACCCTAGCGCCATCTCATCTGCCTGGGACATCAGTTAGGGCTGGTGCGGCGGCTGATTCGGCCGAGGATCACAAAAGGCGCAAATATAGTGGTCTCGACAGAGCTTACCTATTTGAGCCTTTTGGAGTGGAGACCTTGGGTCCGTGGGGAGCCGGTGCCCTCCGGGTTTTCAAAAATATTGCGGGGCTTTTGATTGAGGCGACACGTGACCCAAGGGCTGGCTCTTATTTAGGCCAGCGAATTTGCATAGCTATTCAGCGTGGCAATGCAGCCAGTGTCTTGGGCACGCTTCCGTCTGGTACTGGTCTGGAACAGTTGAGTTACCTATAGGCCGTTTGTAACGGTCCTTAGGTAATCTGACTGATTCCTTTGTACTTAGTTAGTTTAATTTATTGAATAAATGCTACAAAGCAATTTATATGTAAGTACATATTGTATAGTATGTAGGTATTTATATTTATATTATATAAGTAGTGTGTATATTTGTAGCATAGCTTTACTTATAATGTATGATTTACGTATAGTTAATTTAGCTAGACTCTAATTAATGTGTGCACCACCAACCACATCTTTAGCCATGAAATCCTCTCCATCCAAAGGTTGTCTGGAAGAAATCGCTTCTTAGCGATAAGACCGCCCGATGTACATTTATTTTTAAATTATCCAGTTTTTATTTTTAAGGTGTGCAATAAAGTATTTTTCATTCATTCATTCATTCATCTCGCATGCTTTTCGTTAATCACACAATCCATTCGACTCCTTCAACTTCCTACTACTTCTACTTCCTCGGTCTACGTCTACCTCTACTCAAACATCCGTTCACATGAATACCTACGGAAGTAGCATCCCCTAATTACCTACCTACATAAATTACAATTGGTTTCCTCCTAATGACTAGTCCATACACAGCACATCCTTACTAAGTTATTTGTAGGTAGGCTACTTATTCTTTCTTTTAAGTAAAATGTCCCTTAGAAATAAGGTGACACTTTACAAAGCCTGCGTCCGTGGTACATGCGTAATAACGATCTCCACCGAGACCTTGATCTGGAGTCCATCGCCTGCTTTATGAAGCGCGCTTCCCAGCGGCATTATAAAGTAGCTGCCAATCATCCGAATCCTCTGATACGAGTGATCCCTACCTACCCAACCGATCTGCCGTCGGACCGGTCCCTCCGTAGGCCAAGACACGTTCTTGGAGACCCGGATGACCCACTCACCACCGCAAACCCGGAGGTGACGGCATCCATTCATTAACTATCTCGTCACACAGAGAAAACACTATACAGATACATCGACTCCGCCGGCGGAGTCGATGAACCTTTCCGCCTCAAAGCGTTACCCTCGGTATCGCCTTCGGCCATTCCTATCCTCCCCCATCAAATGGCAACAGCCCAAGCCGAGGTCCGTACCTAAGTGGTGGCCTTGCGCTTGTTGCCTATCGAGCCAGCCGTCGAATAGAGAACAACTCGCTATTTCGCTACATTTTGTGATAATAAGACGTTACTATGCCCAAATCGGTATCGAGGTTGCTATTTTTCTAATAACCTTTAATAACAAGTCGTGTAGTCATGTCTCTGATCACTAAATTCCAGAGTTAGGTAAAACAAGTTTATAAATGAAACACCATAAAAATTTTAATCATTTTATTACATTGACTAGAAATTAACTTATCGTCCTTGCCTAGTTATCTGCTAATACTATAAACACGAAACATGAATAACTAGTTAGGTATAAATATTGGTCTTATAATACTGAAAAATACCGTACAGTCTTAAGATAGCCCTAAATTATTGAACACGTGGGACTTTTCCTTCCCACATTACTGTAGGAATATCCTGCAACCCTTTGCACCTCTACAATTTAAAGGATACCTAGGTAGGTATTTTCGAATTGGGTAGAGTCTACTGAGCTAAATATGTACTATAAGATTTTATAGGAATACTTTCACTAATTTGAAAATATTGAACAAATTTTCATGGAGATGACTTTTAATATTGGAGACTGAAATATGCGTAGTAGGTAGTTAATCTTAATACTAAAATATATCTTTGAAATAGATTCCTAGAAATTAAGCGTAGTCTAGCTAGACAAACATACCCATATGTAAGTTAGGTATATTATATACGTGTAAGTTAGCAGTACGTTAGTGAATATCTCCGATCTCCAGCCGTATCTAACAATCTGCATTGTATCCATCGAGCGTGGCTGTGCCAGGAGCCAGGAGTGGAGAGTACTCCATCCAGCACGAGCATCACTGGTAGCTTTTAGACAATTTCTCAATCAGTTCTTGCAGCGCTAAGGCCTTCGCTAGACGTCTTCTGAAATCCTGAAACAAGGAAAACATATTTATTGGTAAACCGTTGATGTTACACATCGCATTGATGACATTCTCACTGCTGGGAAACAAATCACCGGATCAGAGCAACAGGAGTGATTTACATTATATTCATATCATTTATTTTTATGAAAACCTACTAGACACAGCGTCATGTAGCCCCAAACTAAGCATAGCTTGTAATATGGGAACTAGATTACGGATAGAATACTTAAATACTTTTTGTAAATACATACGTACTATATGATACAACACCCAAACACAGAATAAACATCTATATTCATCACACAAATGTTTGTCCTGGGTGGGAATCGAGCCTATAGCGCAGCAGGCAGAGCTACTACTAACTGAGCTATGAGGCTTGTTTATTGCCTTGATTATGACTCTTGACCTCGGCTTGCCTGGGCAAGTAAAAGGTGGACAATGGAGCGAGAACTCTCAAACATTTTTTGAAGGCAAGCTACAAAATGGTGGTCGAGAATCGACGGATAGAGGTGGCTCAGTTCGCTATTTGTGGTGTCGTCGGTTGCGAAAGGCCTATTTAATTACGTATGTAGGCTGAAATGACAGTGAAAAAGGGATGCTGGCAGATACTCACAAGGTGCATGTTCTGTCCCCGGGCCGGCACCCTGGCCGCGAACATCTCCTGCGTCATGAGACACAGCGCTTTCCCGTTCATCGGGAACCGCTCCGGTCTGCCTCCGCACCGGGAGACCCACGCGCCCACGTCAGCGCGGCACCAAGTTCGAGGGTCTGCAAGTACACGTCACACTACTATTATTACATCACCATGAGATAGAACGCTTTCAGAAAGCCTATTGACTCCTGCTGTACACTTTCAAGCGTTGATAGTGATGATGTGGCTGTGATGGCAAAAAATGGAACATGCAAGCTTTTGACGCTGGATATGGTTATACAATAATCTCGATCGAGTTAACGAAGAGAACTTATGTATGTAGGTATATGGCAATGTTTGTAATGGCGGCATAAGAAACGGGGGTTTAAATTTGTGTTATTAAATTAAGTATTTTTTTCCTGAATAGATTTTCATGATAAAGCGTTGCAAAGGATGATCAGCAGGTGTCGCGTGATAGTGATGAGAGGGTATTCAGCTTCTTGTTCATACACGGACGGAAGCTGCTGCCTTTTGGTGAAGCCCCATCGTTTACTTTTACGACATCCTGGGCACGAGGGGTAGATTATTGAAACACGACTACTATATTACGTTGTATCAACCTTTTCCTATTAGATTAAGGGGCGACTTGTTCACTTTATTATTGTACAACGGGGAAGCCCTTCATCTCACCTGATTTCAAGTTATGATAGTGGAGCGCACTTCACCTAGAATCCCCAGCAGACTGAAGAACTGACTATCTTTCCTCTAAATACCAGAACACACCAATTTAGAATTGTTGTTATGACAGACAGTCGGTTCAGGTGAATATAAGGTTTGATTTGGTTGTATTTACCTAACGGTAGATCATCATCGTGCACCCTGAGATCCGCCGCCCAGAGGTCGGGAGCGGCGTGGTGGGCGGGCGGTACGCGCTCGCATCGCACTTGACTTGGCATCGCGCAGGGCGGGTAAGTCTGCAATAAAATAATACAACTTCAATTTAGATCACATGCAACAAAAGTGTAATTCTCTGATTTGTGAATCCTTAAGATCCACATAGCATAAAATGTTATTTTACCTTGAAATTTGTATTAAATTACTTATAATATTTATCTTCAACCATTCATTTGCGTACGCAAGTTGTAGGTACCGTTATGTACTCTGCGTGGTTAGGTACCAGCTTTGTGCTCGTTTGCTACTTTTTATGAGACCAAGAACTGACCCATTCAATATACCTAATTACCTGCCTAACAAGAACTGGCCCATACAATATACCTAATTACCTTCCTAACAAGAACTAACCCATTCAATCTGATTATAATAATATTGTATCTTATCATTTGCATGTACAATGAAAATGTTTAAAAGAATCAATTACAATATATGCCTTGTTAGGGACTAGAATAATTAAAACTAAATGTGGAAATGTACATGTTTTATGTATTTAAAAGTATTATTATAATCAGTTGTGCAAGCCCTGTTATTTGAATTGTAAGCCAAGGTCGCAACAAGAACCCAATTACTGCAAGTATCCAGCCAATAACTATTGTTAATCCATACAAAAGTGTATTAAACTCGTGCAATTACATAACGCTTAATCCACCATTAGAAGTCACGTGGCTGACTTCCGGTTCCGGTCCAACATGGCGGCTGTCAAACTATTGACTTCCGCGCCATTGTGGTCGTTTCCCGATATTTGTGCGGGTTTCCGTTGTGCCTTCAATGCTCCAATATGTTAACAAACACTGTTTGATAAAAGCTAATTGAAATTGTCGACGATTCAACTGGTAGACGTCCGGGTCTTAGTTCCCGTAATTCCGTAGGAATTGTAAGAGATATACCTACATTCCTATCGCACAATAAACTAAATAATCATCAAAGCATTCACAGCCCAAAAATGCAATGAGGGATTTGCCATAATAACAATAACAGTAACAGTAACAATACCGAGATATTTGCTACGAATGCTGATACCACCCGACCGACAGGTGCACAGGGAGGCTGGCAGCCACGCGTCACGCCACACATCTGCTGCCATGACGTCTATCTATCCTACCCTTATGTTAAATCATTATCACCTGCTTGGCCCAGTGCTTGTACCTAATCGTTTTGACACTTGAAGAGTAGAATCAGATCTGGTACTTGACTCTAATAATGCGTTCAAGCGTGCTATGTTTACTCATTGCACTCTTGGTTAATATTCTTGGGGAATATACTATGTCACACAATGGAATTATTTAATTTCTTAATGTTAAATAATTTAACAATTATTCTATAACGCTCTTTCGGTTTTAATAGTCGTGACGTGCGTTTGCGTGCTCATTAAAATTGCATGTATTATGTTTCATTGCACTATATATAATCCCCGGGAGGTCGTTTAGTATAAGACGCGCCTTGCCATGCGGATAATAAAAAACAATGTGTTCCTTTTTCGAAACCACCGGAAGTGTTGATTTCGATTATGGAACGCCCGTCCGTTTGGCGGGATGGCGCGAGCGCTTCCGCTCAAATTGTTTTTATTTTATAAATAATTATTGATATTTGATTTGTCATGATTTTTCCCCAGAGTTATTAAATTGTTACTTTTTAGACGGTTATGGCAAAATCAAAACCTAAACCTTAACTGTTCTTCTTCGTTTTGATTTTTAGAGTACCGAGATAGCTGGTGTTGGGTGGCTGGGATGATGAAGAGCAGAACAGCAGATTCAATTACCTACTATGTTCACCAATCCTTAAATCCTGAAAAACCTTCCGGCTTAGTTTTCTCTGTCCGAGAGTGGATTCTAAACGGGCTTATGGTCTCTGCTTATAGGGGATTTTAGTGATGTTGTAAGCCATTTCATTTTGTCTCTATGACTCTACCAAAAATAATGTAAATAAGTATATATTGAATTAGAGCTGGCTCACGCCTCATTCAGATAATATTAATCACTATTGACTATTATATGCAGCCAGTGTTCTTGACTCTATAAAAAAAAAAGCAAAAAAAAATAATTACAGTCTTTGCAAATAAAATATTTACTTCCTATATCTTTAATTTTTTTTCAACAAACAACTTGTTTATTCGATAACCCAGATTTTCTTATTATATTGTTCGACGGAAAAGCGCATGCGGTGCCTTCATCTCATCATCATCTTGGTGGGAGCTCATTCACTCGGAATTCTCAACGGACTGAGGAACTATGAACTATATAACTAAACTTGATTTCAGATCCAGAGGTCCCGGGTTCGATCCCCATGGGGAGTACAATATATTATGCTTGGTTTGGTTGGTGATAGGACTTTGTTTAAGTCCGCCTGGCTAGCTATCACCATCTTACCCAATTCTGTCGCCATAATAACAATTCTTAAATTGGTAGTGTTCCGGAATTTAGATGTAAGATAGCCAGTTCCTCAGTTTGTTGAGGATTCCGGGTGAAGTGCTCCTCCACCTTCGGCCTTATCTCAACTTGTAACCAAGTGAGATGAAGGCCAAGCTCTTCCCGTCGTACAATAAAAAAAAAACACCACAATTTAGAATTGTTATTATGGCGACAGACTTACTCTTACAGTAGCTATGATGCTATGCAGAGCAGACGCACGGAAAAGACTATCATTTCTTGATAGGTAGTTCTTTACTGATTGGTCCATTGTACTCCATTTCCCGCGCTTTCTACGGAAGTACATCCGGTGCAGACAATGGCGGGAAATTTAAATTTATCTTTACGTTCTGCCGGTTACGGTAATATTTTTCCTGTTGTAAAAGATTGAGGCTTAAGGATGTCTGCCTGTCTGTCAGCTGCCACGTACTACGTACTACGTAACTAGAACATCCTACAAGAAAGCCGATTAATTTGAGATGGTACTCTGTCATGTTTGGTGGAAATCAGTGGAGCCGTTTCTTTGCTGATTGCTGATGATATTGATCAGCTCTGAACACCAGTGTTCAAAGTATATTAGGGCATAAATTGCAGTTTAAAACTTGTATCACTAAGGTTTGATAACCTGATCATTATTGGTACGTTAGGGTTTTTGACGACCAGCGTAGGATCAACAGGATTCAGGGTAGGTACTTCTAAATGAAAAGTTTCCTGGATTTGGAACTAAAGCAGTAGAGACAGAAGCAGTTGTTATTTTTAACGGGTAAGCTCTTGACTTGAGGCTCACCTAGACAAAGAAGACCTCGCTACGGTGGAGCCAGCTTTATATAAGAAGCTGCCTTATAAAAGGCAGCAAGAAATATTTGGTTCGAATAACTGCCTTTAATGAGGCACAGGATACAATGTAAAGTAGGGCTGCAATGTGAGTAATAATAGCGATATTGAATGCATTAATGTAATTCTTGTACACCAATATAGTTCAAGGTACCTAGCTGGTTGTAATTTTGAATGTGTACGGCGGATTACCTGACAAACAATAAAAAATCTAACGATGAAATATTCAGGGTTGATGTCGGACCGGAGTCAGGTCCTCATACAAAACACGTGTGTTATTCATAATTTTCCTTAAGCTCTATAATAGGTAATATATAATAATAATAGCAAAAAATACAGCTCGAACTTGGTGTGATTGTAAATAATTACTTTGCTTACCTTAATTTTAACTGAATAAGTATACTTCAAATCTGACTCTTACAACTTTACCAAGGTTGATTAATTTATAAATTATTGTTATAAAAAGGGCGCTCTTAGAATGGAGGGTGATTTTTCTCATTTATAAATACATTATTTATTACTATAATTATGTATAATTATATATTCTTAAAAGTACCAACTATAAAAATATTCCAATGATAACATTAAAACATCGTAGGTGGAGCGAAGAAATAAGAAAGGAAATGACAAAATTCGCCCTATTGTCTGTGACCGGATGTGGAAGAGCGCGGGAAAACATCAATTTCTTGTCATTATATTATAATGTAGGTAGTAGGTATAGGTACTTTAATATAATGTCGGAAATACTGTTCTTGTTTTGTGATAAAAGTATGATAAGTAGGTTACACTTACCTCTCGAAAAAAGTGCCAAGTGTAGGTAGATGATTGGATCTCAGGTGTAGGTTAGGTATACCTACTTAGGTAGCAACTTGAGAAATGCTTTTAATGAATAAGTATGAAAAAAATACATGGTTCTTAAACTGAAAATAAGTAGTTACAGGTACATGCATAGTATATACTATATAGGTAGATACTTTACACACCTAAAATGGCTGGTCTGAGTCAAAAGTCAATAATCTCTTTACCTCCTCACTCATTCAATAAAATCTGAAACGAAACGTAACCATTGAATAACCTACAGTTACTCAATGGCACTTTATTGTTATTCTCTCTAAATCTTACCATTTATAACCAAATATCAGCACAGCAATCCCTCTCCACACAAAAACTTTCACAATCACAAATACCGAGAGCGAGCAGTGTTCTTCTGCGACCGACGCACGTGTGCTCTTCACGGAAGCTCGGGACGTTTTAAATGTTACTAGACATTTCTGAATTTTATGAATGAGTGCGTGACAATACAATCATCCACAAAGAACAACCTATATAATTCATAAATTAACTAATTTTAAATCTTAGCTGATCAGCTATAAGGTTTAAAATGAACTCTCTTGCATTTACATTCAATACGTTTCATTCATTATTTAGATTTGCAGGCATGCGCCTATATTGGATCCAAAGAGTTTTTATCTCTTTCATCTCTATGATATAGCTAGAACGTTAGACAGGGACGGACTTTTGGTTCTAAAATCGATAATGAATTTCTCGTATCCTGCCTGTCAGCATGTGGTCCGAAACAAATCGTTTCCGCAAGCATCGTTCTATATTCAAACGTCTTATTCGAGTATTCAGTTTCTTTAAAACATGAGCCTTTGCTTGTTGCATTTGAGGTCATAATCGTTTAAATAAGTACAAGACTGATGTTTAATATTTTTGATACATAATTAGAAGCTGCGTTTCCGTCGGTATTTCTGTTTCCCGCGTAAACGTATTTTTAGATAAATGGCAGATGAGACATTCTCAGACGACCTTTTCCCTAATTATGATATAAGGGACGTTTTTTTGTTATCTTACTATTAAGCGACCGCTTATAAGGTTGTTAACTTTTTATGTTCATTCCTAATTTACTTCGTTAAACTTTATATTTTTATCATGATACCTAACTATAGTTAATAGGATCTAGCCTGGATATATCCAGGATTTCAGAATTACCGGGGCGGGCCGTGAAACACCGAGGAACCCTGTCGCTCTTTACAAGGTAATCTTCGTTAGGTCAGGTATCTACAGCCATTCCGTTTTTATTATTTGCCGTAGCGAAGCACAGGTACTCTAGCTACGTATAATCTAGTTATTTATAAAAATAAATCATTTTAGAGATTGATAACTACCTATTATATCCGACTGATAAAAGTGAATGGATATATAATAAATGGTTCTCTCTCATCTCTCATAAAATTGATGATCCGAATTTAGCATCCATAACAACCTTTGCCATAATAATCAAAATTCCGAAACCTATTTTGTCGAATATAATTTTACCTAACACTTGTACGTATTGCAAATTCTATAATAATCAAAATTTCGAAATTGTTTTATCATAGGTAATTGACATAATCCCGAATATTCAAAAGTGATAAACACTTTATCCATAGTTTGGTTTATCATAACAGTCATGTTGTATAAAAGTAATTTATTCTAAAATGCAATCAATGCAAGCAGCATGCAAGAAGCATGCAAGCAGCATGCAATGTTTTCTGGGACGAGCTCCCGCCAGAAAGCTCGCTTGTCGCCCCTGAGAATCACTACACCTGAGTGGGTGAAACCTACGGAGCTTAGGGTACGCTATGCTACGGAGGTTAGCGGCTCGCTTCGCTCGACACCTCTCCCCTTCGCCTCGCTAGGTTTCGCAGGCTCGCTCCTTTTAGGACCTTCTTTGCGAGCTTCTGGCTCCGCCTTTTTTATATACACACCCCAATGTCACGCACAAGACCAGGTAGAGTCGGGGTTGTTCGCTACGGAGGTCAGCGGCTCGCTTCGCTCGCCACTTCCCCCCTTAGCTGCGCTTCGTTTCTTGCTCCTCTCAGAACCTTCTATGTGAGCTTGTAGCTCCGGACCCACCGTGTCGGTTCTGTCATTCATTTTGAGCGAAATCAATTGCTAGTATTTCAAACAGTCCTGATGAGCTCGCAAATAAAAACTATGAAAATGTAGATCTGTCACCGAAGTATACTTGTAATTCGTAATACAACCAAATAGGTTACATAATGAGTATTTCGTTTTCATAATTTTTATCGTTCGGAATACTATATTTTATATCATCAATAAGGTATATGAGTTTAGAACATTGAAATTCAACTGCAATTAAACTGTACAAGTGAAGCAGTCGGGGTACCTAAGGACCTTACAAACGGTCTATAGGTAAAGGTATAGGTAGCTCAACTGATCTTGACCAGAACCAGATAGAAGCTTACCCAAAACACTGGTTGCATCGCCACAATTAATAGCTATGATACAAAAACTACACAAACATTAGGTGACTCGGTGTATAAGTACAGTGGGCGGCCTTATCGTTAAAAACTATTTTTTCCAGGCAACCTTGCGAAGAAAATTGCAAGAAAATATAAAGTTAAATACGTTAATATACTAGTAGTTCGCCCCGAACTGAGATCTCGTGATGTCTTTCATTAACCTTTCTAACCTAACTTAAGCACTTTTTTCTCGAACTCTCTTAATCACCTGAGTGAATATCCATTTCAACATGAAACAAAGGTTGATGTCGTTTTGAAAAGTGCTCTCAAACCCCCATTAATAGTCTATCCTACAAGACATACCAAGCGATTTAACCCCTTAAATCGCCCCTTTGTTAAAAAAACCACCCCTAATAAAAATAAAATGTATATTTTATCAATGAGTATCGACTGCAGTCGATACTCTTTCAAATGACACCCAAAGTAACACCCCACCTTACAGCAAAAATGACACCCCACAATCCACAGGTCTTCTCGTCTCACTTAACGCCCATATTTCTCAAAAACTACCCTAGTGTCAAAAAAATCCTGACACCGTTTGATGAGTATTAATACGAGTATAACCTCTGCATGTTCAAAATGTTGAATTGATCGGATCAGCCATTCAAAAGATATAGATGAAAAATTGTATTTATTTTCGTCGCAATATCTCAAAAACTACCCCACTTATCAAAAATCCCCCGCGACAATCAAATTCTATTTACTATATCTCTGTTCAGTTTAAATTTCATGAAAATCTGATAATCTGTTCGAGAGTTATGTCGTCACAAACATTGCCACATGGGTACATACATACATACAGTGCCGGATTTCCCAACTTAAATCAGAGATTACAATTATGTCTTTGTCTACACAAGACATTTTTTAATAAAATTTTTGTATTTCAAGTGATCGCACTTGGTCACAACATTTACAAATGTGTTAAAATGACACAAAAACTCACAACCCGCGACGGGACACGAACCCGCTTCTTTTTCTAAAGCCGGAAACGCTCTAACGCTTTAGGAAAAGATGCGGGTTCGAGTCCCGTCGCGGGTTGTGAATTTTTGTGTCATTATATAATTTGTAAAAGACCTTTTTATCTCTTAATCCTATTAGCAAAGGGAACAGTGACCAGAGGAACACACCCCTAGCCTCGGCACGATGAGGTAGGATACCGACTTCCTGCCGACGAGGGAGGAAGCAACGTATGAATGTTGGGGAAGTGATAAAAACTGTTTTACGAGTCACTTGCTATTTGCCATACACAGGGTGTGTTTTATATTGCGATATGTTACTAGCATGAGATGATGATGCTGAACGTAAAATAATGTGCAAACATCTCATATAATAGGTTTATATGGATAGGAGACATTCCGTTATCCCGTGGGAAGTTATGTTTGTAGTTCATGCATTATATGATACATACATACTCAATTACAGACAGGTATGTACATGTACCTACACAATACTTGCACGTAACCTGTATCTATGGTCTGAAATAAATATTTATTATCTTAGGTATCTAATACTCTGAAGAAAAGCAATCGTTTTATTTAACACGCTTTGGTTCCATTTTTCCATACCTACTCTATTCAATAGTGTTTGGATTAGTCATCCAATAAGTGTTGATAATATTTAATAACTAGGTAGTACACTCAACCTAGACTCAGGCGGAGGTATGGAGTCTCTTTCATAGAGAAAAGGACCCAGCTAGCCATAAGTAGAGATTTATTGATCGTGTGAGCAAAGCGAACGAGATCTCCGGGTTATGTTGGCAAATCCTGTATATGTATTTATGTATATGGCAATGTTTGTCACGTCATGACTTTCGAACGGGTAATTTTACTTCTTTGAAATGTATAATTCACTTTTTATAGATAACAAACGAATTTTTCTTTTAGGGCGAAATAATGTCGTATAATATCACTATTTCTTTATTTATTTACTGAAACCACCCCTGTATTGACTTTAAGGGTTGTGAAATAGCATATGACATATAAGTATATACTCGTACAAACACATATGGTTTAGATCAGACAGCAGATTTCAATTCATATTTTTTTAGATAAAGGGTTGCGACGTTTTAATGATCATAAGATCGTAAGATAGTGAGATGAACGTGAGATGAGAGTATTTTGCTTCCTAATGAAATTAAAACTGGTTTGACCGCGCACAGCCCACATCACCAGCCCATTATCTTTCTTTGTATACACACTGAAGGAAGCTGCTGCCTTTTTGGTGAAACCCCTTGGTCGACTTTTACTGGGTATATTTATAAACCACGAAAACGTGTGCGCAACGAACGCACACTATTATCGTAGCTTTACTTTTGTGTGATAACCTTCGTGATTGTGACTCATTTTGGGGCGAAATACCTACTAATGATATAACTATCTGAAAATGTTGTGATTGTTATTGTGACCCATTAATCCTTATACTTATATGATTAAGTACAACAAATACTCTTACATAGGTGATGCCGCAGATAAAAAAATCCACAAAATCTCAAGAACACGCACGCTTTACTATGCACTGCGAAAATAGTGACATATTGTTACTGCTTTCAAATTTAGAAGAAAACTTAAAGATTTTGTATAGTAGAGCGTTTTGCAGTGTTTTTGTTAAAAAATGTTTTCATATCAGAAAAATTGGTACCACCACCCACCGGTAGGAATCGATACTACGTTACCTACGTAGTACCTAGATTAAACCTACATTCAAGTTTGTCTTTGAAAATGTAACAGCCTGTAAACTATTACCTCAATAGAATCTTGGACAAAGATTAAATAGTAATGGACAAAGATCTCAATTTTACAATCCACTTCCGGTTGCAGCGGAAGGACGTAGGTACTTATACAATTTTAGGGTTCCTCCAATTTGTTAGAATTAATCGTTACTCGTTTTACTTTTAAAAAAATGTGTTAATGCAATTCTCAGAGATGTTACTTTTTCTTTATCTACTTGATCGTTAGGTGTTAAGTAACGCAAATTCATATGAAATGATCCTGCTTCGTTTTTATATCTGAGATCACTTTAACGATATGACCTCGGATTGCATATAATATTTTTGTATTAATATTACAGTAGAATACAATATTACTGCTACCTACCTATGCTTTTTAAATATTAATGTTTATAATTGGTGTAATTATTTAATTGTGAATACAGCTATTGCATGAAGATCATGATAATCAGATTAAATAACACAATAAAAACATAATTTTATAATCAATGCCAGTACGGAACCCAATAACTCGTTGTCAACATTGTCTGTCTAAATATTTGTTTCCATAGAAGTAGATAATAGAAGAGTCGTTCGTTTGTCTGGTTTAGTCGGACGTTGTCGCGTCGTTTCCAATAATTATAAAAGCATTGTTTTGGTTTCCGGTTTTATCTACAACTACCAATAAATGTAAAACCTTTTATAAAATCATTTTATGATTCTTCTTTATTTTAAAAAGAAAATTCCGTGACCGATTGTCTGTTATATCAAATATAAATACCAGCTGCGGTGCTACTTTGGTTACATAATGTAAGTGGTAATAGGTAGGTACCTCCTTACTAATATAGGTAGGTACCTACTTACTTATTTACCTTATACCTCATTTCTCTCTTCAGCATTTTTACCAAATAATCGGCCAGATACGAATGTTTGGTAAACCACCGAACATGCCGAAGAACCTATTCACGACATTTTTCCCTTTCCCTACTTGATAGATATACTATGTCTGTAGTACCTACCTCCAGTCCTATCTTCATTACCTACCTGTTTGTACTCTAGATAATGTATTTACATCTAAACGCCTACTACGCGAGAATATTAGCTAGTTCGGAGTATTTTTACAACCCACAGAAATAACTGACCGACTAAGTACGTGACCCACAAAGGAAGCCGCCAAAAGGGACCGGAACACCGTATTTTGACAAAAGCTCCAATAGAGCGGAAGTCAGAATCAACGGACGTGCCGTGCCTAAACGTAAACACATGCTTTTATTTTTTTTCAATTTGATTTCTATATGATTCTTTGTTAATTTCACGTGCGGGAAATTGGTTATTTATTTTAGCCGACTTCCTTGCATTTGAATTCGTTAATATTTTTATATACTCGCTTCACTGCTCATTCAAAATTTATTTTTTCCTTTTACACGTGGCTTTGACATACGTAGCTAATCTTCTTAGCGCCATTTATTTGCGACAGTGACATCTGTTTTGTGTGAACGCGTGTTTGTGTGAACGCCTTTAGGTTTTTACTGTAATGTAGAACAATGATTGATGGGTGTTGTGAGAAGTTTAGGAACCTAGCCATATTTGAATATGAGTCAGAAATAATAATTATGGTCTGTAAATAATTGTTACCACAATACAACCGACACCGCTATTGCCCGTTAGACATCGCTGAAATTTATCAAATATAAACATTAGTAAAAAAAAAACTCAAAAACTGTGTCTGTACCTACAATACTAACCCTATTTTAGAAAAGCCCAAAAATAAAGATTATAGAATGTTTACATGTTTGTCCGTTTGTCTGATTTATTGTGTACTTACGCTGATTCCATGCCATCCCATGATATGATACCCATCTCCCAATAAGATTAATGGGGTAATTTGCCAAAATAAACTCAATTTGACAAGCATTATAGCTTAATTGGTAGTAACTCTGCCTTCTGCGCTGTAGGCTGTGGGTTCGATTCCCACCCAGGACAAATATTTGTGTGATGAATTTGATTGTTTGTTCTGTGTTTGGCTATTACCTATCATATAGTATGTATGTACGTTTTGTAAAATAACGCTTCGTTTTTCTGTGGGGTAGGCAGGAGTGATGTAAGTATTTGTATTTTTGGCGTTTTGTGCGAGTGATACCGTACGGGTTCAACTAGTATCTGAGGCCCTACTACGAAAATAGAACATTGTCGAATCCGAAATAACTTCTATCATTTTTATTTTGAAAAACGTGCAGTCGTCCTTGGATACGTCTTGTTTCGTTTTTCGTAGTAGGCCTCCTGAACCCGAGCATATAATAAAGCTTTGACGGGAAATGTCGGTCAAACTTTGCACCGACATGACACTCTTAGCACTGCAAAGAGTGTAACAATAGGTAAGTATTGTTGTCAGCCGAGATGTCAGCCATCTAGATCATACGTAAATGTTATTATTTCATAAATAGCAGCTACAAAATGGAAGAAGCGTTTGAAAAACTACAGAAGGATCACAAGAACAGCGTCGATAACTTAGTCAAATGGATGAAGGATTGTAAGACCTCTCTGCAATATAAAACAATGTGAAAAATTATACCGAATTACGAAAACAAACAATGATAAAAGAGCAGTGAGCAGGGTGGCCAAGTGGGTTTGGGCCCGCCTACCGATACAGAGGTTGTGGGTTCAAATCCAGACGTGCTCCAATGGAAATTTCGGTTTTCGGAAGCTTATGTGCGCATTTGACACAGTCATGCACATGCTTTGACGCTGACGGTCACATCGTGAGGAAACCGGCGCGGCGTGTCTCTACGACCAACAATCCGACCGAATGGCATATGACTCATACTTAATATTTATAGGTGACTACCCCCTATTAGGTGATCCTCAAAAGATCCACGCTCTGAGTAGTGATAAGAGGTGAATCCTCAAAGGGGAAAAAGTCGTGAGTCTGTTTAGTATTTTTAGTTTTTAGTCTAAAATCTCGATCGTTGTCTTCAGCAAAGGTCATCAAAGACACTAAAGCAGCTGAAGACAAAGCCCGGGAACTGTTCAAAGGTATAAAAGACCAGGGCGATGTGAAGATGGAATCCTTCAAGGGTGCCCTAGCCAAGGTGGCTGAGGAACAGAAGAAGAGTGTTGAGGAGTTGACCAAGAAGCTTAGCGAAGAAGGTCTGTAACTCTTTGTAAAACTAGACCTGCAAAACAGTAGTGGTTGAAATATTGTTAGTTAGTGATAATTGCGGGCACCTAATACAGTAGGATACTTTAATTTTAAGGTAGATTACTGTAGTAATCTACTATGCAGCATAGTTAGGTACTTTATTTATATATAGGCACTGTTTGTTGCCAGTGAAAATAGCAGAAATCCACCGAGACGGAAGAACAGTCACCTACGTAATTGTACCTACCTACGTACGTAGTATTCTGATATCTGTGACGAATGTTTGGTGTAACGTGAAACGAACGGGACTTCCTATTTAATTTACTATCGATGGACGTTACACGAAAAATTACAAGTTTCTCGGACCTCAAGTTGGCGCTATGCGTTGATTGTCAGTCTGGCAGTCAGTAAGTCACTCAGTCGGTCAGTCATTCAGTCACACACTCAGTCAGTCAGCTTCACGGCGATTTAAATATTTAGAAATAGGACTACTAGATGGCGCTGTGAAAAATTGATGTCCTGTAATATTTATTACTATTTATTATTTATCGGTCTGATCGAGGAAATACTTTATTTATTATATTTTTTTCATCGACAGGCCTGAGATTTGCAAAGGCCCTGACTGCGGGCTTGAGTAGCGCGGCTACGGCGGGCGCCAGTGCGTTCAAAGATGCCTGGAATAAATAATTCATGTTTTCTTTTCGATTATTTTTATTTATAAGAAGGAGAAGCGCCTTGAGGTCACTGAGTGTGGTATTGCTCAGGGTTCTAAGCCCAGAGTTATATAACTCTAGGGCGGCTAACTGCACTATCGCCTTGTAAGTTGATCGTATCTACTGTCACATTCGTACAATATCCAAATTTGTGATATAGTAGGTTAAAAAAAAACAGTAGGCTTAATTTATTTTAAGATTTAGTGGCAGTGCTAGTTTGCCCATTTTATTTATTTTTTTGGTTCAAATCTTTACCTAGTAGGAGACTTAAAAATACACCAAAAATTTTTCACCATTGCACAAGATCATTGTTGCGATGGCGTCAAACTAAATAATTGTGAGTTTTAGGATCAAAACTCAACAAGTAAATTTTGCCAGGAATGGTGGTGATATTATTCAAATTACGTTTATTCTGAATTGCTATTGCCTTTTTGTGAACACACGCACGCTATAGACCGAATATTAAAGCCGGCCGGCTATCTAGAGCACCTACCCTACCTACCTATAATCTATGGTAAGTTGATTTTGAGCAAATAGGTAGGTATATTTGCTCAAAATAAATGTTCAATGTTCAAACATGACCTACTTGTCTACCTACTATTTAAAAGTAGGTATTGTCTTTTAGTACATTATGGTACTAGTGAGTAACATTGGTTATTACCGTCGAGGCGCCATTGAGAATATTCAGTTACGAGAGAATTGTCTTAAGAGAGCCGAGGACGGTAATCATCAATTCACAAAATTAAAGAGTAAAAATTATCTATTTAAATAAGAAGTTGCTTGAAATGAGCAAGCAATAGGAACATTAATTTATATGTTCTAATTGAACACGATCTTTTTTTGATTAAAAACTTTTTATGAACAAAGAAAATCAACCAAAAATTAAAAAAAAATCTATAACTCACTATAGTACATCAAATCTAAGAAATACACTTTGACAGCTGGCAGATCAACTTGTCTAGGGATGTGAACCAAATAATCGCCATCGAAAATATCCGATATTAATGAGAAATTGAAAAATCGATATTGATACTTTATAGGTAGGAAACAATCGCTTACTTTTTTGATAAAACTATAAACTCAGATAGAAGATAAATAAATATGTAGCGCTTAATTAATACCAAATAAATTAATTATTTCTACTTTTTTTTTCAAGATGGCCACCCACAAATAGTCGACTGGCTAAATTGGAGGCACAACCTCCAGTTGTACCTTCTTGTGCCTACGGAGCGAACTTCAACTTCAACTCAGTTTGTTGAGGATTCCGGGCGAAGTGTGCCGCCACCTTCGTCCTTATCTATACTTGTTACCAGGTGTGATGAAGGCCAAGTGCTTACCCGTCCTACAATAATACAATAATAACTTCTTGATTTTGGCTTGCAACCGTTTCAACGATTCTGCCAGTGACAAGTGACGTATTGGAAGTGTCAAGCTTATGAGACAAAATAAACATCGAGAGAATTTCAAGAGTGAGAAATTTAATTAAAAATAATTACAATTTTTTCCTTTTAACTACTACTTTTAACGACATAAACCTTTGTTTTATGTTAGAAAGGATTTAACATTACGTTAGCAACAAGAGAACCTCGAACAGTCAAGTGAATGAAGACAGTTCGAAAATAAGTGCTTTAGTAAAGTAAGAAAGGTATATTGAAAGCACACTTTTATCGTTTGTTAATTACGTTCTATTTGAGAATGAGAATCTCCGTTACAAACCAAACATCACGAGATCTCAGATTTTGGTGAACTACTAGAATACAATTATATTTTTTATTTATTTAGATACCTATATTTATTCATGACAAGTAATTCGAAGAACTACTGAACTAAATTTTGGTCACTCGCGCACTACACAAAACTGAATTTCCGCCAAAAAGTAGGTTCGATTTATTAAATTATTTCAATATTTTTAGCGATTATTTGGAAACTCAAGAATTTTAAACTGTCGCAGCACTACTGTAAACAACTAAATGACATAACATTGTATAAACGTGAACCTCATTTACAATTTTACTGCTTGTTTATGTTTTAAACTAGTTTTACGAGATGGAATGTTTAATAAATATAATTATTTATCTGAGTAAATTTTTTTTCGACTTTATAAGAATTACTGTTTGTTATATTTTGTGTCTGCGTTTGAACAAAGTTATAGCGTAATAAGAAATGCGAAACGTCAAAATGTACCTCTTAGATTTGATGGACTGTAGTGAGTTATAGATTTATGATAGCATGATAGCAATGAAAAAGTCACAGTTTGATTATGGGTGTCATTCTGTGCCTAATTGCAGTGACCATAGAGCCACTTTATGAGCAAGTGTGTTGAAAATTAATTTTATCTCGTCTTTTACACATTACATTAGTAGGTATTCTATACAAATAAAGCATATTTCGTACATCACGTACCTACCTACATTACTAACCTAACCTAACCTAAACGTTTAAGGTAGGTATTCTATACATTGCCTTGGTATAGAATACTTACCCGATTACATTACCTACATTATTATATATTTCATTATTTACATATTGCCGGTAAAACGTATTCACATCATCCGCAGCCAGATTACACACGCTGCAAGATGGGTATTCTATAAGCCTCTCGATGTAGGTAGTATGTGAGGCACCTACTACTAAGTAGGTACCTTTCTGTTTTGAGCGCAATCTACATTTAATTTTCTTAAATTTTCACTCCCAGGACAAAAACTCGTGGACGCATTGGCGGCGGGGTTGAGTAGCGCTGCAGCCGCCGCCGCCGCCGCCGCCGCAGCTGCTGTCAAAGACGCCATCAAATAAACTGTTACCTAATCCCCTGTAATATATTTTTTATTTTTTTTCTGCTCTAGAAAATGAACATTAACAATTAACAAGCCTCATAGCTCAGTTGGTAGTAGCTTTGCCTCCTGCGCTGTAGGCTGTGGGTTCGATTCCCACCCAGATTCAGATGAATATAGATGTTAGTTCTGTGTTTGGGTGTTGTATCATATGAAAATGTCGCATGAAAAATGCGACTGTAGGCGAGAACAAACCGACAGCCGACAGCCGACAGACAGGGGATAAAAGCATTTTTTATGCGTGTAATGCAAGAACCTGAATTATGGAATCCTTTATTTGCAGGAAAGTTATCAGTAGGTACTGCTAAGTAAATCATCATACCAACCCACATACCAACCTCATTTTTTATTGACAGGACCTCAATTAATGAACGCGCTAACAGCAGGATTCAGTAACGCTTTTTCGGCCGGAGCAAGTGCTTTCACAGGTGCTATGAAAGATGCTATGAAGGATGTTATGAAGAAATAATCAATCTAAACAATACTAGTTTTTAGATTTTTATCTCCTTTTGTTTACACATAATAAATTCTAGAAAACAATATCGGTATCGGTATCTTGCACGAAGCGCTTGTTCTTGCATGCAAATAGTTATCCTACTCATCGCTAGATGATGTTTACTTACAAATCAATAAACTTCCTTGCCTGCAGCTTACTTTATTTTAGCTGCGGCTAAGGGTCTCTAGCTGGCAGCTAATCGGGTCATCTGCACCTTTTCTTCAATTTAGCTGCAGGTAATGGCTCTAGATGGCGCTATTTACACTACAAAAAGTTTCATTTGAGCATTTTATCATTAATTCGTGTGGCTTTGTGGTAGTCACAATAAATCATTCAATCGGGTGTTCTGCAGGCATGAGAGGTTTAGCTGCGGGTAAGGGCCTCTAACTGGTGCTATTTATTTGCTCCGGCATCTATTCTCGACTGCGGACACACTAGATTGTCACACTGGTGGTGCGACTATAAAAAATGTGTTTTACTCGTGGTCACACTGTATGGTGTGATATATCGTAAACTTTTAAAACAGGACTCGGGGTCACACTATTAGTGTAGGGAATTGAATTGAGATCTCGTGATGTCTGGTTTGTGACGGAAATTATTTCTCAAACATAACGTTATTAACAAACGATAAAAGTGTGCTTTCATTACACCTTTCTCACCTTACTTAAGGACTTTTTTCTCTAACTCTATTCATTTGAGTGTACTTGGCTCTCTGTTGTTGCTAACGTAATGTAATATCCTTACTAATATATGCTAACATGAAACAAAGATTGATGTGACACCCCACCTTACAGCAAAAATGACACCCCACAATTCAAAATCTTCTCGTCTCACTTAACGCCCATATTATTTTTCCGGTGTTCGGTTAATTATTTCCCATAAAAAATATGAAATCTTCACACTTGTCTAATTTTTTATTTTTTTCACCTGTGTCTCATCTTTCGCTGAATTTTTGGGCTTCACTTCAGTTCGCACGACTCCGACTGCTGGTGACATCCATCGGGCCAACAGGATTTCGCGGGGCAGGGGCCGCCGCCGTCGCCAGGGTCTACGATCGTATGGTAGCAAACATTCGACTCGTTAACTTCATCACAAACCTCTCGATGCTGGAGATTTGCACATAGCGGGCGATGACATCGTTCCTGACGTATCTTACCTTAATTTATCTATCTAATCTACTACGACAAAATCGCGGGGCAAAAAGTCCTAGATTCAGAACAATGTATCATCTGTGACCAATTTCAGACAGTGACAGTGACAGATGACATGACAGCAATCAGTCCATTGGCTTTTCATTTCATTCACAAAATTTGTTGTTCGTGTTCCCAATTTTGAAATAGGATTTTGTGTATGACTTTTTTTAATCAAAATATCTCAGATAACGTAATCCCCGGTTAAGTTAATAAACTACAGTGCAATTTTATCTCTTCCGAACCGTTTTTTTAATGGACGCCTGTTGCTAAGTGAGAAAATAGTTTTGTTTTGCGACCGCGAGTGAGTTGTTGTTATTATCAAGTTTCCTTAGCGTGTTTGAGTTTATTGTGCTATAAAAAGGTCAACAGTGGTTTACGCCTTCCCTAGACGCATAGTAAGTGCACATTATTGTTTGCTTAGCGATAATTTTGCACACAAATGTATCACACATTGATGACTGTCAAATGTACATAGGTAGGTACATAAAGTTATTGTGTAGTACCTAACTATTAGCTGAACTTTCACTTTTAATTTTGTTGTTTATTCAGAGAAAAGTTCAAACTACAATATTTTCAATGTCCAAAAACATAAAAAGAAGACAGAAATTAGATCTGTGAACATAAAACAAATACATGCAGATTACTGATAATATTCCTTTGTATTGAACTTAGTGACTAATATCATACAATACCAAATATAACACTAGGTATACTAAACTTTCATAACAATGTAAATTTGAGATAGAAATAAAGTTTTTAAAATAAATTAAATGTTCTTGCTTGTAAATAGCTAGCTTAAAAATTAAAAACTTGGTTGTTGTGTATGTGGAGAAGGACTTTGGATACAATTTGGTTGTATCCAGGTAACATAATGGCAATGCCACAGGCAAGAGCTAGTTAATAATGAACTTCAAAAAGCAACTAGTTTTGTAAATTTAAGTGTATGTCAGTAATAAATGATTAATTAGGTATGTTTGCATTATTTATCTCTAATTTCAGGTCAGACCCCTTCAGTTCAACTATGTGTGTACTTATGTAATTATAATCTGAAGAATTGAAGACAAAATGGCATCTATATGTAAGTATCAGATAACTATCCTGCTATAATTATAAATGTAAACATTTATTTGGTTGTTTGGATGAAGATTAGTTCCTCCTTCACTCCGTAACTAATAAATTAATTGAGCTGTGATTTAGAACAGATGGTTTTAACTCCAGGAACATGGTTACTTTTTATCTAGGCACCATCCAGGAGAAGTTTAGAGCAAACACTAGTCATATTTTATTTTCCCCAAAATGGTGCTGATATGTAGCAGGTCAGTATATTGTGTATATCTGAGAGCTCAGAGCTCCCTGTTAAGATGTCATACTCAGGAGAAGTAAGAACTATACAGACCGTGCCTACCGGTGTCAGAACCAGAGGTCCCGGGTTTGATCCCCAGGGAGAGTACAATATTGTGCTTGGTTTGGTTGGTGGTAGGAATTTCTTTAAGTCTGCCTTACTTGACTTACCACCATCTTACCTAAATCTGTTGCCATAACAACATTACTTGAATTGTTGTGTTCCGGCATTTAGAGGTAAGATAGCCAGTTCCTCAGTTTGTTGAGGATTCGTGATAAACTGCGTTTCCACCTTTGGCCTTATCATAACTTGAAACGTTTTGTATCTGATTGTTTGGTTGTATTCTGTTTTGTGTGCCATATGTAATAAAATAAAATAAAGATAAGTGTAGAAGCTGAAACAGCCTTTTCGGCTGCTGGCATTTGCAGATGACACAATTAAAATAATCTTTTAACCTAAAATGAATTGTGATATTAGTGCCATGCAATAGACAGGATTCATCATGATGTATGGCATCAACATCTTACGACGGAGAGGTGCTTCACCTTTATCTACATTACACCTTTTTTTTAATTTCCTATGCAGTAATAATGTTTAAAATACTTTTTGTTTTATTTTATTTGCTTTGGTAAGTATGTCACAAATACCTAAGTCTTATATTATTTTTGTTGTGTAGTATTTTTTGTATTTATTTATGAAAAAAATATTTGAGTACTTTCATACTTTAATTGAATTTTAAGTAGTATCTTGGTATTGTATCCCTGTTTTTATAATGTCACCACAGCCCTGTGCTGAAAATCAGCGCTGTGGACTAGTTCGCAGCACACGCTGAGCTCGGGGCTTTTCACGCAGCATGGCACACTGCAGTGTTCTATTTTCTTGTCGTCAGCTCCCAGTCATGTCACTTATACAAATTGTATATTTTTTTTTTAATACCTTTCTGTTGATGTATAATGTCATAACTGTCATGTCTGTTCTTATTTTTTACTGTATGTGCATTTTTTGTGTTTGTGTGAATAAACGTAATATCTGTCTATCTATCTATCTACATACTCAGGTAAGATGGTGGTAGCTAGACAGGTGGACTTGAACATAGTCCTACCATAAACCAAACTAAGCACAACATCGTATTTCCCTGGGGATCAAACTCAGGACCTCTGGATCTGACACGAGTGGGCGAACCACTAGACCACAGAGGTATGCCATGCCAATGTTGTTAAAAGTTACATATTTATTATATAATAAAGCAAAAGCCTTATGGATGTATTGCAATGAGGCTGCCCATTTTCACCATTGTGCAGCAGTATACCATTTAGATAATATTGTATTGAGTCATTAACCATTTAAAACTCGTGGTTCTGTAAGAACAGTAGACCTCGCGAGCTCTCATCATGCTTTCATCTTTCACATTTCCTTTAGACTTTTGAGCAAATAGGGGTACAAGTTTTAGCGATTACTCGTGTTCCCTTGGTCTGAAAGATGGAACCTGATGTCTACGGATTTGTCTTGCAAAGGCGGAGAGAACTGCGTAGTCTGATTAGTAAACGTAGGTATAATAATACAAATTTGAAGCCTTCAGTAAACTTTTCCCCCTCCACTCACCCTTTTTGTTTATTTTTTTCACAACATCTTGTGTAGAATGAAATCATTAGTGTCTTTCAAATTGAATTGAAATCCGTTGATATATAACGCTACAGAACATGCCCCCCTTTCATCCCGTCCCTATTTTCCCCCCCGATCAAAAATCGCGATCGACAAAAAATTGTAATAAATCAAGGAACATGTGTGCTAATTTTCATCAAAATCGGTTGGAAAATTCGACCTGTAAGCGAGAACAAACCGACAACCGACAGACAGCGGACAAAAGCATTTTTGGCCAATCTCGGAACAGAGACGCTTCGACGCGTCAATTAAAAGTTTTCCCATGCAATAATCATGCTCTATTTGTTCTTGTATTGAATGTTCTTCATTACAGATGAAACAACGGAGATGCTGGAAAAAAAGGCCATGTAAGTAAACTATTTACTATTTGTGCGAAGCCATTTTATAAACCTTGTATTATAAAACTTGGGGCGGTGGATTGTAGGTCTAGGTGTAGTCCATGGCCTGAAGGCTGGTCTGAAGGCAGTTAAAGTACGGTTGCATGTGCCGTCAGAAACCAGACATCATTATTTTAGATGCAGATGACAGCAACTTAAATTTCAAGGGTATCCAAATAAAAAAAAATAGTTCAGGTATATAAGATAAAACAGCGTTAATTGTAACAAAGACCCATTTTATATTACATTTATTAAACTTCTGATCGAAACCTTTCGGTTAAAGATACTGAGCTTGATAAACTTCAATCGGTCATAAGCCGCTTCTATCTGTCATGATAAGCAATAAAAGCATATACAGTCTGTCTGATTATAATGCAGATAAAATATGGTAATCGATCCTTACCAATATATAAGAAAGGTTTTTTTTTTGTTTATTTACTTTCCAGTTTGAGCGGGGCTAGTCGACTAAAGAGCCATGACATATGATGGGAAAGAAGACCGCCTACTTTTTATCTGGGTACTAAAAAAACGCACAGCTCAAACTATACGTGTCCTACTTGACATGTTCAGGGGTTAGCTTCGTATTGCCGGTTTTTAGTATTTGGTAACTTCCCGCGGGATGACGGAACGCGAGCGTTTGCTAGCATTGGTGACATGAACAGAGCTATTATGTCGGTCATTCATCCATTCACTTTCAATTTGGTCAAGGTCTTGTTGTTAAAGTGTCACGAAGTACCTATATTGTATTCTGGGTCAGCCAATCGCGGACTGAAATCGACTTCGAGTCGAGTACCGTATCTATTGGCTAAGTGGCCTGCTTTGCTGAGGTCGTGGGTTCTGACTTGGTTGTGCATCAGCAGATACTCATCACAATAATTGATTGGTTTCTTTCGTTTTGAACAGTTTGTGTGCGCTTTCAACAACAATGCTCCCAACATATGGCCGGTCAATTGAGTCGGACTCATTCGGCGATGGCTCACCTCGTACCTACATTTGAAGGCGAAAATGCGAGATTCTGCATTTAGTTCCGAAGCCTTCGTTTGGGTCCTTCTCACGCTTGGCCGGTTACTATTAACCGGCCAAGCGTGAGAAGGCCTATTTCTTGACAAAGTAAGCACTATATTACACAAATTTTGAACTATGTTTTGTACTGCTGGTTTTACAATAGAGCTAATTATATAATAGGTATATAAAAAAACACAAAGTCCATTATGTTTTTTTTTTTGTATTTTGTATTATTTTATGGGTCTTACCTATGCAATTTGCGTTTTGTACAAAACTGTAACAACTGTAACATAAAAAAAAACCGGCAAAGTGCGAGTGTGTGCTATAAAACGTTGCTTCATGCCAAATTTCAAGATTCTAGGTCGTATCCTTTAGGTTTTGAATCCCTTGCGAGTAGTTGCGAGTTTCAAAATTTGCGGCTTAAATTGCTGTTGCTTTGATTTAGAAGATTGATTTTGATACAGCTTAAAGGTTTTTTACCTGAGTATTTGATATGAATTTAAATATAATACCACTACGCGTTCATGAAAGGGTTAGTAAGTTTAAAATTATTAAAAATATTGTTATTAAATGATGTATCTAAAAAAGTAATAGTTTTCGCAATTTTTCCTTTATCTGTGCTATAAGACGTTTTTTCGTATCAAATTTCAACATTCCGAGTTTACGGGAAGTACCCGTAGGTTTTGATTATCCTGCGAGTGTCGAAAATTTGCAGCATAAACGGCTGTATCTTTTGATGGCATTCGCTTAGAAGTTTGATTTATTGTTTCACAGCTCCAAGGGACAGTAGACCTGAGTATTTGATATGAATTTCAGCTTAATACCTCCACGCGTTTCTGAAAAAAGGGTCTTGACTAGGGGCAACGGAACCGGTTTTTCCCGGAACCGAAAGAACCGGGCTACAAAATGAACCGGTTCTCTAAATATTAAGAACGAGGTTTTCGGTTCTTTCTATTATTTTAAACATCTGTGAATATCGTGTGTGTAATGTGACGCAATGAAAAAACGAATCGAAATGAACACGATGAGTTTCAGCAATCAGCAATAAAATGGCAACTGTATTGAAAAAACAATAAGCGACGCCTAGTTCAAGCAGCAACTCTGAAATTATACTTGTTGGTTGTGTTATTTGACCAAAAAGTATATCAGATTTTTGAAGTTTTCCTGAGATGTATTTTCAGAATATAATAATATTGAAAACGATGATACGAACGTATCACCTTCTTTAGGTAGACGGTTCCAGTCTCGTATTCTCAATTACTGAGGAAATAGTACATATTGCAGCATTCTTGTCCTTCGAGGGTTCACGGTTTAATCTCATGCTATATGACCACGGGCTGATTTATGAGTCTCTTTCAGCGAATATATGGAATGGATTATTCATAGGTATGGGAAAATATCTTGAAAGTCTTAATGAGGTCCTCACGAAGGCGTCTATCTTCAAGGGTATGTAGGCATAGTGCGCGAAATCTTTCATGGTAGGTTTTTGACGAAGGCATTGAGGGATCTTTGTTGCTTTCCTTTCCACACTGATTTTGATGTATGGGAGAGCGACACTACTTTCCTATTTTCGTTATTAGTCTACGTACGAAAGTACTAATTATTGTATTTATTTTTTTAATAATACTTAGAATTCTTAAAATACTTTGTTCTAGTGAATATTTTATTTAATTAGATGTGTGAAAACTCCTGTTTTTTTAGTGCAAATATTTGATTTATTTTGTTTGCAATATCTTGTGTTTGAGATGAATAGCTGTAGCTAAAAGTAATACTATTTAATATAAAAAACTGATCGTTACCTGATCGTTTAAAAGATAAACATTATATCTGTGAATTCTTCGCACGATTTTTGATCCTAATGTAAAATGATGTAAGACTATACTTACAAAATTAAAATAAATTAGCAAAAGAGCCGAAAGAACCCGGTTCTGTGTTGAATCTGGAATTGAAAGAACCGGTTCTTAAAATATGGCCGGTTCTCGATGCCCTAGTCTTGACAGACAAACAGACAGACGGCCAATAAAGTGATCCTATGAGGGTTCCGTCTTTTACTTTTGAGGTACGGAACCCTAAAACAGTAACTCTTAGTTCGTTGAAACTTAGAGACCGTGTAATTTATAGCATGCTATTTAATATCGCATATATATCTGCTATATCGCCTGATGTGTAATGATGCACCCTACGACGTGGAGCACGCTTGCCCAAAAGGAATCATTCACTGTGGGTACAATTAAAAATCAGCTCTTGACTTCGATATTCATGTCGATTTTATTTTATATTTCGCTACTTACAAATCCGTAGCGCCTCACGACATTGAGATAGCAAACCGGTGAAATCACCTAACTCCTTTCGCAAAATGAATAGCAAAGACCGTCGATAGCCGACAAATACCATCAGGGTATTTGCTGACTGCGTTGTCTTCCCTGATCAGTGGAACCTTAGAGTCCTCAAGTCTAGAGTTTAAAAAGTAGGGTAGGGTATATTCTAGAGTAGAACAATAACCCTATGTTTCTTTCCTCCTAGCGTGATCTATCTTAGGCCACAGGCGACATTTCAAAATGATCATAAAATATTTCACTGGAAAGACTACTTGACTAGCTCGGAAAGTCGCATGTAAAAAAAATAGAGTGCACGTCGTTACTACTGTACTGTATGTACCTACTAATATGCGGGCGGGAAAGGTCTACGTAAAACAAATCTATTGTTAACGCGCTGTTCTTTTTATTTTGGTTATATCTGTATGAAGCCTTATTTAATGCCATAAAACAAAAAGTTTCAAACACCTGACCATCAAGTCTGAAAAAATATAACACTTGCTTTTTCAGAACATTAAAAAACAACACGCGGCACTGCATTGCGCCCGTTAACTTGAGGCATAAAGGTGTAAAGCGTCGCGTGTCCGTAGTTTCAACGGCAATCATACCCTTAAACCCAGAACAAAGCAATGCTGCTAGGCGGCCGAAATACGTTTAATGGTATTACTTCCCCGGGTGAGCCCTTTCACAAGAGTTCTACTGCTCATGAAACGAATGAAAGAATTTGTCTTTTATTTTCCTCGTAGGTATAGTATAAAGTACTATGTATCCCTCTGAAGAAAGTGCTATTCCCAACTCGTACGTATTAAGGCCTTAAACTACACCCTCGCTGATAATCAAAGTCACTTTGTCCCCTCGGTGAATATTAGTTTTGACACATTTAGACATTAACTGAAGCGTCTGTTTTTTATATTTTTATTATTGTTCGTCGAGGAAGCGCTTAGTCTCCATTTCACCTAGCTACAAGTTGAGATAAGGCCGAAGGTGGAGGCGCACTTCACCCGGAATCCTCAATAAACTGAGGAACTGGCTATCTTACCTTTAAATGCAGGAACCCAATTTTTTTTTAAGAATTGTTACTATGGCGACAGATTTAGGTAAGATGGTGGTAGCTAGCAAGGCGGACTATAACAAAATCCTACCACCAACCAAACCAAGCACAATATTGCTCCCCTGGGGATCGAACCCGGGACCTCTGGATCTGAAATCGGAGGGTTGAACCTCTAGACCACAGAGGCGGTCTGTATTTTCGCTGTGTTACAAACATAATGTCTTCGATATTAATAGGTACCTTCTTAGTAGGCTCGCTCCGTTGTAGACCTCATCCTTGCCTGGGCAAGTTATCTGACGATCATGAGCTGGTAACAGCAAAATGGGTCCCCATTTTGTATGAAATTCCAACTGGTATTGGAATGCCAAGAAGCGCTCTTTCCCCATTTTATAAAATAGATCAGATCACAATCTAACGGGCCCCAGCTACTGTATAAAAAAACCTACTACCATAACGAACAGTCGCGTCGTATCTTTAAGAGTAGCAAGATAGGTAGGTCTGGGTACTTTTTTATCTTGTCACATACATGACTTATATATTGATAAAGCTATATTAAAGTACATAATGTAATAACGGATATCCTTAAGAATATGTATCACGTAAATTCTCTACGATTGGCTGTCACACGCGAATTTGAACTCTATCGCCAGTGATGTAATGTCTTGTCTTGATGGTATGTGGCTCAAGACGTGGGATATACCAAGTGATCTAAGTTCTATAATAGTTGTAGGGATGGGAGTTCGTCGTTACAATTTACCGATTTATAAGGAACTTAGTTGTCATCGATTTTTGTATGATTTAGCTTTATATGGTAAGGAATGAAACTAATTGTCCTCGTCTGTTTCTGCACTAGTATAATCTTGGTGCTTTAAAATGCAGAGTGAATAGGTTCTTTTTAGAGAAGCGTGCTCTATCTTAGGTCACATTGCCATTAGTTTTTCAAGTGAGCTGCTCAAAAGCTTGGAAACAAATATACTGTTAATATAAATGGTTTCTCGGACGCTTACGGTTTGTAATGTTATGTCACAACACTACAGTACAGTCCGGCCACGATCATATTAACCGTGAGTGGAGGCGCGTCGTCGTCGTCAATCTGCTAAAGTGACGTTTCGTGCCTTGATTGAACGTTAGTTCCTTTTCAGACCCGTTTATATTGACTGGTCGTGTTGTACAATTGTGGATGTTAGTTACAACCCGGGTTGCGATTTACAATCGTGAATGTTTGTTACACCTTCACTTCACACCACCAACGTACTCAACAACGAACCCTGATCGTACTCAGCTAATAAGTACATTGCATGAACGTGGGCTGCGGTCATACAGTTTGGGTGCATGTATGTATGTATGTTTGTTTGTTTGTTTCTTGCTAATTTATCTATCATTTACCAGAATTATTTTATGGATCATTGCTATTAGATCAGAAATATAACATCAATGCCACTTTTAATCCTGAAGTAGGCGTGTTTTCCGCTGGGCTAGCGTGCTGTGTATTGCTATCACGGTAAGTAAACCGCGAGATATCGATGCGAGTCTCCTCCCTAGTGGCCATGCCCACTCAGTACTACGTGGTACTACTTACCCTCACCTCTACTACACTACACTACACTAGGTACCGTCCATTGAGTCGAGTCGAGCGAGTCACGGAGTCAGGTTCAGTTCCCGCGCTCGGTTGCGCCACGCGTGACGTTGCGTCGCTTTCGAACATCACTTTCCAGAATCAGCGAATTGACTTGAGCGCGATCCGCGAAATTGTGATCGCGACTTTTATATTGTAAAGTCAATTTCGCCTCAATCAAAGTGTACTAAATATCATGTGCTTTCTGTGGTAAATAGCACGTCGATGAGTTATATCTAGTTTGTGTGGTCAATTGCGTTATTTCGTGACTGAGGTATAGGTAGGTACCTATCTTATCTACGTTTTACTTTTTTGTGCATTACCTACTTTTAATTTTGATTGGTGACTGTGAGTCGACAAAATAACTCTTCTGCGTTGGTCGGTTTGTTCAGAACATCGAGAATGTACTGCACTGTTCTATCTTAGTCAGGTTTTCATCAATGAAGAGGGATGAGCTTAGAAAATTAGCTTAAAGTTTGGGGCTTGATGAACTCGCACTAAAGCAAATTTGTAGAAAAAAAATGTTGAATAATGTACGCTTATTCATGTTCTGTTATTAAATGATAATCGCTAAGCTTGTAAGAAAAATAGATTAAAACTATGATTAGATAAAGTCCCTAAGTCTTGTTGTTATACACATAAAATTAGAGATAATTATAAAAATGTAGGTCTTTGCTGTTATCGAATACAAATCTAAATAAGGATTGCGTTGCTATTCATACATACATAACTATAGTCACACTTAGTTGGTCATCAAGTAACAAAATCCTTGAAAAAGGAAAACGCGTGGGTCATTTTGTAATTATACATTACCGCCCGCCCAATTGTCACTGACAACTAGCTGGGCGGGCGGTACTGTACAGAATCTTGCCTATAATAAAGGACTACCTTATAATGATAACCAACCAAGATATCCATCCTCATGACAAACTGCGATCGAATTAAAGTAGTTACAAATCAAAACGCCCTCGATATACGGCCGAGGCTATCTCACTGCCTTGGTATGTAAGTCATATTTATTATTCAATTCAATTATCATTTAGTCAGTAAGATTTTTAGAATCATTTTGAAACGTCAAATCTAAATAACCTGAAAACACAGTGATATTCTGTGAAAATCCGCTAAATTAGTTTTTTTTTTTTCAAACCTACCAAACCTTTTTTCAAATCTACCGCCTGTTTAGAATCGGGACTAGCTCTCATGGGAAAAATCAACTTTTATTTATTGTACGACGGGCTTGTGCTTGGCCTTCATCTCACCTGATTTTCAAGTAATAACTAGGTGTAAGCGCCCTTCACCCAGAATCCTCAACAAACTGGCTAACTTACCTCTAAATGCCGGAAAACAACAATTGAGGAATGGTTGTTATAGCGACATAATTAGGTAAGATGGTGGTAGTTAGCCAGGCGGACTTTACCAAAATCCTAGAACCAATGAAACCAAGCACAATATTGCTCCTACCACTGGATCTGACATCGGTAGGCGACAACCACTACATCACAGAGGTTAAAACTCGGGATAGTTCGTTTTTTGATGATCCATACATTGTAGCTTCAATTACAATTCATTTGCTGGAGCAAATTATTTTTATTCTCAGTTTTTATTTTAATAATAAGTACTTCTAAAGAGGTTTTAATTAAATTAATATAACAATCGACATGTTTAACACATCTCTTGATAATTGATTACAAAAGCGTACAGTTTGCCCTATTAATGATTTATTAACTTTCTGGAGCCTGTTTGTGGGAACAGCGATTTTATTCTTATTTCTACTTATATAATTTAAGCCTACAATTTCACAACACATAATAGATAACTTGATGCGTAAATCCCTTTCTTTATCCAATGGTGATAACTAATAATCGTATTAGAATCAATTAAGCACCATCAGTGATTAGCCCTGGAAACAGATAGTCGTTCGTGGCTTTTATACCGATTACCGTCAGAGATAAAAAAATATCCGATTTGAATGACTCTTGAGCAATCATTGGATTGAACGAATTTGAAATTATTACGTTTTTTGTACAAAAATCATTAATTGAAAAAAAATCAAAAAACATTGTTATTTAACAGAAAAAACGCGACGTACACGTGGTTTTTGGATTATAAATTGGTGTATTTCGAGTGCTCTTTATGCAATGGATGAATATCAAAACTACCAAGGTCTGATGATGGAGTGGAATCAATATTAAGGGTTTTTTCAGTAAATACCAGTAATAATTTTTAGAGCGTTGCGCATTTAAAATGATTGTATGTCTGATACTTTTCTACGAACCATGTAATCCAGAGTCTTACGATGATGACAACGGAACTCTGAATAATGCATGGTATAATATTCGTGCTTATACTTTTTGAAATCGGTATAACGAGGCATTCAACGACAAATGTTTTTTTTTTAATTTACCCGGCCGTAGCAGTCGCGGCTTAAGAATCGACACCTGTAACTCAGCCCGCGGATGTCGTAAAAGCCGATTTAAGGGATCTCACCAGAGAAAGCGGCAGCTTCCTACTGTATGTTACATAACACCTTTACTGTGATCACCAACCCGCCCAAGGCTCCAAGATACCAAATTATAGTTTTGTTATCCGAGCTACATATAAATACAAAGTTTAATTCAAGCGGTGGCAAATGCTCACGCAACTCCCTTGTGACTTGACTTCCACCGGCTACAACAGCCCTATGTGGGTTAGCTTCCATCGATTCTCTTCAACTCATTCTATCTTCCACCTGCCCCGATGTCGTGGTGCGTGGCTGTTTGATATTGTTTTTAAATGGGTAAGTGCTGCCCTCGATGCTTGCTCGAAGGGCATTAACATGCGAGGGTGAGGTCTACTTATGGAGCGAGCTTTCCCAGACGGTGCCATTTGTTTTGTACGACGGCGAAGCGCCTTGGCCTCCATCCCACCTGTTAAGTTATGATACGGCCAAAGGTGGAACCGCACTTCACCCGGAATCCTCAATAAACTGGGGAACTGACTATCTTACATCTAAATGCCGGAACACACCAATTTAAGAATTGTTATCAGAGTGACAGACTTGGGTAAGATAGAGGTAGCTAGCCAGACGGACTTAAACAAAGTGTTACCACTAACCGAGCCCGTTGTAGAAACCGGCACTCCTGCGTACCGACGCGACGTGCCACTACTTAGCGCAGGACTTCGGCCAGGCCACCAGCGATCTGTTCCTTGTGCCCGTCCTCTGCTAGCAAGGGGATGTCATTAAACCGAAGTGTTTCATTTTTTATCTGTTAATGTTTATGTTTTTGCAATAAGATCATCATAATTTTAAGCTCGTTAATATTTGAATGGAACTTTGAATAGTCTCCGTTGTGTTGCTAATAAATAGAGTTTTATCCTCATTGTTACGTCAACTTGAGCTCGTTAAACTAAAAGGTATTTGCAATGAAATCATAGATGGGAAACCTGCCGCATACACGTCGACTTCGGAAAACTCTCGATTCGTCTCTGACCTCAAGTACATAATAAATAATATAACTACCTCAAGGCTTGCCTGGGCAAGGATGTGGTCACCGATGAAGCGGGCATTGGCATAAGATGCTTATTAACCCACTTTTTGAAGTTATTAGGATCAACAATGAATGTCGAAACTAGTAAACGTAGACAAAGATGAGGTCAACGATGAGGCAAGCTGTCCCTAAAGGAAGACCTGGCTCGGCTCGTAACACGACGGACAATACAGACGCAATACAGCTTTAGTAGACAGCGCGTAAGATAATGTTTTGCTGTTTCGTGTCGTTACCAATGATACATGACCTCCCTGTAAGTTGGTATGGGGTGGCGGGTGTGATCGACCCCCTACGTCTCCAAGTGGTAGAAGGATCTGGATAGGTCCACCTGTCTAGCGACTTCTGTTGAAATCCAATGGCAAACGGTGTATTACATTTTAACACATTTAACTTAGGTTGTGGTTTCACAAGTTTGGTTTGGGCTTTGATTCTTACTTTTAATATTTTGAATATTGATCTAATTGTAATCGAAAACGATAATCAACCGTTTCGTAACGTCGAATTGAACGTAGGTAGGTACTTAAATTGTTCAGCAAATAATCGAATGATAAGAGAGCGCTGTCGATGTTATCAGGTAACTTGTAAACACATTCGATAGTAATAGGGGTGCACTATCTGGGTGACATCTCGAAGAACTGTCGATGATCACTCACAAACGGCAGTCGTGTCTTTGTTTCCGTTTATCGATGATTTGAAAGATGTGTAGGCATGTATAAACAGGTTTTTTTTTTAAAGACGCGAGTTCGAGTCCCGTCGTGGGTTGTGAATTTTTGTGTCATTATAACATTAGGAAATTAATTATTTATGCCAAGCCTCACAGTCGGTAGTAGCTCTGCCTTCTGCGCTGGGCTAGGTTGTGGGTTCGATTCCCATCCGCACAAACATTTGTATGATTAATATTGATGTTTGTTCTGTGTTTGGATGTTACCTATGTATTTATTTAAAAAATATATATGTATAAGTATTCCAACCGTAATTATGTCATAGCTATGCTTAGTTAGGTTAAAGGGCTAGATAGCGCAGTGTAAAATGCCAATTTTTGTCATTGACAATGATAACATTGTCAACTGGTTGGTGTATCAAACGAAACACACGATATGATGACAAAAAAAAATTGTCGTTCATTTCATTATCAATCAAAAACATTTTTAGAATAGTTGCAAAATTTATCGGATTTTAAGTCGAATCCGACGAAAAGTGATGTTTCAGTTCCGAAAACTTTTGATAATTACTACACAGGACTTCGTTTCCGTCGTCCCGTCGAAATCTTGTCTTATTAAGCTAATAAGTTACATTACAAGGCAACTTTTTGTAGCTATGCCATCGTGCGTTCGTTGATTTGTAAACTATATTTTTGGCAAGCATAAGCAAAGATTTCGGCCGATAAGCGTGAGTAGCAAGCCAGTATATGTGTAGTAAGTGTATGTAGTGAGTGTACGTACGCACCACACCTGATAGCGCGAAGCGTAGGGATGGACTATCGATATAGGTACTTACATTACATGTCGACGTTTTACTGATAACATCAAACGTACCGTACACAAATCAGACTTGCGACTATAACTTTTTATTTCAATAAATTGCTCAAACTAGCTTTAGGCGGAGCAGGTGGTGACTGGTGAGTGTACGATAGAGCGAGGTTTCCCAGAAGTTGTGGTGGTCTCAGACGTACAGCGATGTCGTTGCCTGGTAGACCACTGCGAGGTAGAAGACACCTACCAAGTTCTCACCACACCAGAGTAATAATCACCATTACTGCGATCGCTAACGGGTGGGTTAGCCAAGCGTGGTGATCATGGAAATAAGTAAGTCAAAGTCAAAGTCAAATATTTTTATTCATTAAGATTTTTAGGATCATTTTGAAACGTCAAATCTACCGCCTGTTCGGAATCGCGAAGTAGTACGATATGGGAAAACTTCTCACCCCTTTGTGCACTAGGAGGGTAGGATTAGGCGTGGTTCAACTACGGCGCCTTGGCGTCTGTCATTACTGCCATGTCCTCGTGCGCCGCTACATGACTCACATCACATAGTGACACACCATGACACACCATGTCGTCGGGAACGTGTGTTTGCAGTGATTGCACCTGAGGGTACCTAGTTATCGCAGTGGTCAATCATGTTAGAACATACGTATGGAGGAGGAGTGCACAGCGCTGTTAGGTACTTGTTCTCTTAGTTTCCTTGTTCCGGGTGAACGTTGACCACTGGGTCAGGTGAGCGAGTTAGCGTGCACTACATATGCATCGTATTAATCTAACCATGGTCTTGTCCACACAGGCTATGCTACGTATGATCCCAACATTGTATTCACAAACAAACAAACAAACAAACAATGACATCAACTAAAACATTTTCTCAGACAATTGATATTTATATGTTCGCGTTGTGCGTTAGCAATTTTGTTATGGACTAGCAATTGTGATAACTACAGACAGGTCAACTCGTCCTTTATTGTTGAAGAGGCCCATGTCATGTCCCGGTTGTACCCCTTGTTACTCGTACATTATCGAGTTACATTACCAGCAATGTACAAGGAAAAAATATTCTCCTTACAAAACTGGGTAATGTACTAAGAAACATTAGTTCTTTGTACATTATTATGTACAAGGATGTAAATGTTCTTCCTACATTACTCGGTTTTGTTGAAACAAATCGCAGTTCCTTGTGCAGAACCAAGAAGGATCTCCGAGTAGTGTATCTAACTTCTTAGTGTGGGTTCATCTATCTACATATATTAGCAAACATTAGATACAATTATTATTCTAATATAAAATAATTAAATAAAACAGATTTTATGTAATTTTATACAATATTTGATGTACTCGTATATGCATATAATGTGATATTTATAACAATATAAATATCACATATTTGCTTAACGCTTGAATTGATTCGTTGACAATATACGTACACTTACCTACATATTTGGGGATTTACTTATATTAGTTGGAGTCATGCAAAACATACTCTTGCGGAATAGCGGTGTTAAAAAGGACATGGGCCTCCTTTAACAAAGCGGATCGATTTGCCACAATGTTCACTTCAGTCGTCAGTCGTCAGTCAGCTACACGACGATTGATAATGATCGGGATTTACGGATGTACCACGATGTGGTGATGTATTGCTACAACTACAACTTACAAACATTTCACTGGAATACTCCAGTATTCCAGTGAAATTACGTCAAGTAACTTGTGATTACAGAAGTATATAAGTGACAGGCATTTTAAATGTATGTGGCGGTTGGTTACCTATATGTAAGTCGGATAGAGTTACAAGAAGAGGACCTATTTGACCACCACCACCTTAACAGTAACTCTGTATGAGTGCGATTCGAACGTACGACCTCTAGACTTGAATGTAGTATCTTCAGAATCCCCGTGATCCACCGTGAGAGCGATCTACACCCACCCACATTGGCCGACACCGGCCGACACCGACCGACGCGGCTGACTGCGACCGCTTAGCTCATTTCCTACGGTGGACCAGTGAAAGTGATTACGTCACTATCACAGTGCTTTCTACTTTCATGAAACTAGCGAATACTTGCAGCTTCGTTTGCAAAGGCGTACAGTGTTGCGACGAATCCGCTGGAGGCCGCGGAGGGGCGGACCTGTCGCTACGTTCGTACTGCTTCGTTTCAATCTAAGCTCCCGACTGCATTGCGACGTCAATGTGTGGTAGGCATCTCATTATATCATCGATTTTTTAATCACCAATCCTTCCGACTTTTGAGGCACCTATACCACTAGCATTATGTGCCGACATTTAAAAGCCTTGAGTTAGTTAAGTAGATAATGTTCAAAAAATCCGAAATGTCACTGCAACATGCAACATGTCACTGGAGCCGCGGTCGAGTGCCGAATGTAGTGTTTATTATTTACGCCTTATTAAGAGTAAGATTGTGCCTAGATTTTATTTAATAGTTACTACTTTTATTATACGACTGGGAAGCGCTTTGCCTTTATCTCACCTGGTAACAAGTTGAGATAAGGCCGAAGGTGGAGACGCACTTCATCCGAAATCCTCAACAAACTGAGGAACTGGCTATCTTACCTCTGAATGCCGGAACACAACAATTAAATAATAACTTGTACTTTAGAGGCCGATACTCAACAAAATGTGTGCACAAATTGTTAATGATTCTTTGAACACCTAAACTACATTGAATGAAACACTTCTGTTTTAGGTGTCAAACTCTTTACAAAACATAGAGACAGAACACAGTACATACACACGAGTTGGGAATAGCACTTTCTTCCGAAGCATACATAGTGCTTTATATTATGAAAGTAAAAGACAAATTATTAATTTACTTGTTATTCCTTTTTCTAATAATGATAAGAAAAGGCAAGCGGCCAGTCATTTTGCAGACTTAGTGATAAAAAACTTTTAGTTTATTTTGCATTTCATACTGATATGACCCAAAATAAAAAATACATCAGCACGTTAACAAGGATTCCCAAACATTTTTCCCACCCGCATATCAGTAGGTATGACAGTAGTAACGTACGTTCTGCCTCATTGAAAAAAGAAAGAGGCACTTTCCGGTACAGGTATAGAATATAGAAAATAAACGAATTCATGTCTCAAAACCCAATATTATAGAAGCGATAGATAGATAAATCAGTTTCTATGGAATGGGAGTGGGAAGTCAAGCATCGGCTGTGCTGAGCTTTGCACATTATATTGTATTTAATTCGGACTTCGATACGGTTTCAAAGCCGCGAGCAAAGATAACTAGATCTACATATAGTCCTCTAGATATTCGGTTGGTTCATTTTAATTTTACGAGATTTTCTCGTACAATTAAAATGAACGCTATTAGTGATCGGCGGGTTGCTCCGACTTTTTCCTTGACAATAGGTAGTTGCACTTCCACCGTACCTATTTCAGACGCCAAGCAGCATTGCTGCGTTCCGGTTTGAATGGTATGGTTACCGATGAAATAACTGTGTGTAAATGTGTTCATTGTAGTGCATGTTTACGAAAGATGGTAAACCTTAATTAACATATATTTATGTATGTTCTGCTACAGTACAAACCAAAATATATTCTACTATCGAATCCAATGGGACCTAGTTCCCGTCGTCCCGTAGAAATTCCTAAAATCCTTTCTTAGTTGTCCTACATTACAAAAGGAGGCTACCCTGAAAATGTAATCTCCAGGATTTATGTTTAGGCTGTGCTTTGATTGTTAGCCGCCGCCGCCGCCGAGGAGGTGAGGTCGGCGATGTATCGAACGCACTGTTTACTATGAAAACAACCAGCACTTGCACACTTCACTACACTCGCTATACGTCGCGTTATCGTGTACTATTGTGTGCTAATAAATACTCGTGCTAATTCATTACGTATCATAAATCTAGTAGGTATTGTTTGTATGTTTGTTATTTTACCACGGCCGCTTTCAATATTTCACACAAAAACAGTAAAGTTACATTACACTTTTGAGATCCCTCAGTCGCCTATTACGCCACATAATTTTACACAGCGCCATCTGGTCCCAAACTAAGCAAAGATTGATCACGATAAGGACTTAGTCCTTCCAAAAATAATTGTTTCCATTGCAAAAACTAGCTAAAACAGCTTTCAGCGCATTTTCCCGAAATGTTATATGATTACAATAGTTTCCACTAGGACGGCTCGATCCAACGTAGACTTATCTCTGGCCAGGTAGAAACGACTAGGCGAGCCGCGGTGCTTCAACTGGTGTGATAGTATAACGAGTAGGTATATAGATTACATTATCAGATAATACCATGTTTATTAGTTGTTGAATGTGCCGACGCGAGAAATATCATAATGATCATCATCAGTGTCTGAGACTAGGTACACGCATGTGCCTGAGGTTGGCCGCTTGTGTTGTGCCGGAGGAAACTAACTGGAAAAACGAAACGGCTAAATCAGAGTGTTGCTTATTTTCAAGTCACATAACTTTTTAATCAAATTTAGTATAACTTACACAAATTGTCCACTTACCAGTATTTATCAAATTAGCATAAGGACAAAAACACGATTATCCTCAAATTCAAGGTCATTTAATGCAAATAAAGTCATCTACGAGTACCTACACATAATATCATCAAACAATTAAAAAATATATTATAATAATATGACCTGATCACGGGCAAAACACACCCGAAACCTGTACAGGAAATAGTACCCATTGATGAAACCCGGATCATTATAGTTCAGTTGTTTTAAAGTAGGTTTAAGAGCTGCCGGCCGCGCTTATTCACTTAAAAACTGTGTTTTAAAAGTACATAATTGACAATTGTTTTGAATAAATACGTTTAGTCTAGTCTAGTCGCGGATACCTTTTGATTTCTGGAACCCGCTTTCAAAAAGGCGGTTTCGATATACTGTGACTATTCCTAACTCGGAAAAACTGATAGGGGCAGTTGATAAAACTACCTCACAACGACCAAAATAGCAGCCAGTACCTCAGCGACCACGGCTGTTGTCACACACTCGCAACTAGCGGGGATATTTCATAGAATTAGCGATTCAATTATTGCAATAATAAAAAAAATACTTACTTATTGGTACTTTATATTCTAGTAAATAAATAATTAAACGAAAGTAAAATATTTTAATTTTAACAATAAAGTGAAAATCCCAGATATAAAGTGAAAGTGGATTGCATATACCGTGTCAACTCAGACTTATCAAAATCACACCCAAAATTGGATTAAATGAATGAAGTGTCCAGTATCGAAATACATTCGTAAGTGTCCAGATTGACGCGTGAAGTGTCCAGTAGCAGCAATAAGTGTACAAACAAAGTGTCAGCATGCTGTCGAGAGGGATCAAGTACACAATACTGGAGGATGTGGAGATCGGGTAAGATATATTTTATAAAACTATCCTGATAGTATGAACTGAAAGGTATACTGTAATAAATACTATTTCAATTAATACTTTTTTATGAATTATGGGTTAGTTCTTGACTCGTATCAGCTTGTGCTAGCTCTATGCTAGAGCAGGGATGTGGTCAACGATGGAGGCAGCTTTCCCACTAGGGTTTTTTGGTTTGGTGCCGGACTTCTGCAGGAGTGTGGTCGCAAGCCAGCAAGAATTTTAGCTACCAAAAGCCAACGATTCGTTTGCCCGGAGAATCTGAAATACCCAAATGATGCTCAACAAGATGAAATTCATATATTTGTTAGAGGATACTTGCTTAATCAACTTTGGAGACTTGCCAATCAATTATGTAATCGATTGTGTGATATTGTGTGAAATTTGTTTTATTTGGGATTTATCAAAACAAAAAATATGTACAATAAAAGGCAAACGGCTATGGTCGGAGGCTAGGCAAGATTAGACACTAGACTAGGCTAGGCAAGTTTAGAGTCAGGCAAGCTTGCCACGGAACTGCTGATTTGTGTCACTCAGTGGGCTGAGAGGTGTACTCCGAAGTGGCGCGTCCCACTATCCTCGTCCGCGCGATAGGGGGTTCGGCAGGGTGTGGATACGGTAGCTAGGCCGGTACGGGTCCTACGTAGCCGCTCGGACGCGACGGCGGCGGCGATAGAGAGGTTTTGAATCAGCCGTCCCCAAAAAAAAAAATTGTGCTATCTTAGCCTAGAGTATAAACTTAGCCTTATAGTATGTACTTTGATTGTTCAATCTATGTTCTATCTATCAACTGCGAATCGATATCATATACGAAGATAAGGAATTAAATAGTGTTATCAATTTACAATACTGTAAAACATGAAATAGCCTAAAATTACCTACTAGAAATACAATAAGAGTTATAAACACATTTATTTGATTTGCATATGAGTATAATAAAGATAAAATAGAGTCATCAACATGCTCGTAAAGACTAATTCGAAAGTGTCTGTTTGTTTACTTGTTGCTGTTTTTGATGTCATGGGGTCTCCTATAGATACAAGAGCGTAGCCTACTTATAATCTGGGTAGGAAAAGTTCACAACACACTCGGTCTATCTGACTGTGGATGGTTACGATTACGACTTATGAACTTATGACCAAACGAGATTCCCACCACCCACCCACTAATCTTGCCAACTTTGGTCATAGAACCGACACATTAACCGATAGGTATACTAAATGATCATCTCTACAAATGTTTTCATACTCGTAAATGCTGTTTCGCCGGTTGCAGGCCATTGACGACAGTATTTTTAAATATTATGTATATAGGTGCTAGATAGTTATTAATATGCGCGGCAGAACCTTGGGATTAATATTTAATCGTGGATAGACCCTTAGAAAGCAGACTAAATGAAAAATTCCCCGCATAGCCGCGCGTCATTTACTCGTAGGTAAGGTCCCCTGGTAGGGGATTGGAGGGTGATGCCCGCAGCCGCACAATCGGATCCAATATATCAACCCTTACTTACTTAGATACCACCATTCAAACCAGGCCTAATATTGTACTCTCCTGGGGTTCAAACTCGGAACTTCTGGATCTGACACCGCTGGACGAACCACTGGACCACAAAGGCTGCCACTTAGCAGCCGTTTATGGTCGCCGAGACTCCAATCGAAGTGTCTTTTAATCTAGCTGCGCCGTTGCAGCTAGATTAGCCTTAGCCACCTTGTGACCGGAAGACGCGGCCGTGAAACGAAATCAATTGATAAAACCGGCTTGTTGCTAAAACATTGTCGCGAATCAACAATGGGATTTATTTTTTAAAACCACCAAAGAAAACTAGAACCCGACGCATTTATATTTATACAACTAGCTGACCCCGCACAGTTACACTTACGCCAAGGTTATTAGTTAATCACTATCATTTAAGCCCATATCCCTAAGCCCACTTCTGATTAAAGCATTTTCTGGGAAGACTTGCTCCATTGTAGACCTCATTCTTATCCAGGCAAGCCTCGCGGTTCAGGGCTGCCTTTACGTATATAAAATAAACAGGCCTCGCTACTGATCATGAGCCGCCTCTATCCATCAACGCCACGTGACCGCCGCGCCGGTCACCAGGTGAGGTCGCGGCCAATTCGTCTGCGTGTGGTGTTATGGCCAATGTTATACTCGGTTCAAGAGCCCAACCATTTCTAATGAAAAAGCAATGTATATGTCACCGTGAGATTGTAAACACCGTCCTAGAGAAGCGAGAAATAATGCGTAAAATAGTAAATGTTAGTTGCTGTTGAAAATTTTCTGACCCGTTTGCAATATGCCGAGGCATATTACAAACGGGGTGCTTTGGACGGTGCTTACAATCTAACGCTGACATATACATCACTGCCACTGAATTTTAGGTAAGCTATACACTGCAATCATTTTAAAGAAACAACTGGAGGTTTTCCCATATTTATGTTATACTTTTATTATATTTCCTCAGTCTCTTTGCTCAGTCAGCCCTTTACAGTACTTATTGTAATTTTATTTAATTGAATGTATGGATAGAGCGTCCAGCTAAGACCGTAGTTAACGAAAGAGTTGTACAGAGAACTCATTATTATGTATATGTAGAGTAGTTACAGAGTTTGCAGGGATGTACCAAATTTCATCCAAATCCGTCCAGTCATTTCGGTGTGAAAGCGGTGTGAAGCGCCAAACATACAGATGATGGTAGAGCTCCGGCGAACACCATTGTCGCACACCGGATTGATAGCCCTGATGTGTCGTGACACGAGGTGTGTCTGGTTACAGGCGCTACGTAATGCCGCCAAAGCTTTTTTATCTAAATGCAAGAAGTAACTTTGCATTTGTCCTGCATGTTTAGTTAATATGGCCACATTTTTCTCATTTTTGGCCTGAGGTAGAGGCTTCTCTGGGCATTAGGTCAATGATTGAGCAAGCCTTTTCAGTAGGTTGTTGTTCGTCCACAGATAGGAACCGCTCAGCACCATTTGAAACTGTAACGTAATACAAATTAAATCACACGAATATTATGAAAGCGAAAGTCTGTTTGGATGGACGTTTGTTCCTTATTCATACCAAATTACTGAACGTATTGAGTAGAAACTTTGCAAAGATATTGCTCTAGATTCTAGATCAGGAACATGATATAGTCTGCTTTGGAACGGGTACCACACTCATTTTATCCGGGTACATAAAAGTGAGGCATTCCTGCTGAGACGAGAGCTTTTTTGCTCTTGTGACACACAATTCTATTAGGTACCTACATACACACAACATGTTACCTAGGTATGTAATTTCCTGTTTTTTTTTTTCTTTCCATGATTTCTTTTTACGGTTTTATGTTTATTGGTATTGGTTATTGAAGCTTTTCTGCTACGTAACTACTCTATATTTCTTATGTTTTTTAAATATTGAGTTCCCTAATAGTGAATACATAAAATTCTGATTCTATGTTATCCATACCAATAGGTACCATAAATTCGGTGACTAAACGGATCTTAATGCGATTTGTCATGGATGGAGGGCCACGGGGAAGAACATTACGCTCCTTTTTATTCGGGCACGGCACGTCGCGGTCGCGGTCGCGGTTGCGGTCGCGGTCGCGGGTCGCGGGTCGCGGGCAACAGCTAGTTCGTAATGAGAACCAGTTCCAAAGTCCGCTTGCCTCTTACGCAGTCTCCTAGCTAGGGGACTCGAAGGCTACGGAACGGTCGCCTTTCTCTCACAATTACTACGTTGGTACCTACCTAGGTACTTTATGACGTGTTATCGCGGCGTAGTCGTTGCCGGTCTGGGGGTGACCAATCGCCTCATTACACATTTAACGCTGCTGTGCCCGTGGCTTCGTCTGCGTGGTAGGTAGGTAGAGGTACCTACCTCAATAGATAGTAGTTCTACCCTGCTTCCTGATTCTAATTCATTTAGATTTAGTCGTGAATAGGCTCAGATTAAGTCACTTGATTTGATCGTGAAATATCGCTGCTAACCGCCTCTGTGGTCCAGTGGTTCAACCCACCGATTTCAGATCCAGAGGTCCCGGGGTCGATCCCCAGGGGGAGTACAATATATTGTGGTTTGGTTGGTGATGGGACTTTGTTTGAGTCCACTACCATCTTACCTAATTCTGTCGCCATAACAACAATTATAAAATGCACAACCATTTCCGGCATTTAGAGGTAAGATAGCCAGTTCCTTAGTTTGTTGAGGATTCCGGGTGAAGTGCGCTACCACCTTCGGCCTTATCTCAACTTGTTACCAGGTGAGATGAAGGCCAAGCGCTTCCCCGTCGTACAATTAAAAAAACAAACAAAACAAAAAAGGGGAAAAAAGCCTTATTCTACACGCTTCTAATTGTTGAAAACCGATACAAATTCAGTTTAGTACTTTCTGAGATAACTCTAATTACTAATTAGCATGGTAGGTAAAGAGTATAATGATTTGTGAAGTGCCTGCCTACCTACGTGCCTACGTGGACAGCTACATATAGTTATGTAGGTACCTACCAACTCTAATGTATTGTATAGGTAGGTATCTAACAAGATGTGAAGTAGGTAGGTACCTATAAATAGAGCTTCGTTATGTAATAATGTTTTATTTAACCGGCCGACTGAATCATCTATTATTTAACTAACAACTTAACTAAATATTATAATTCCAGTCTAGTTTATTATTACAATCACTTTGCCAAAACAAACTTATTGGTTATTTTAGTCTAAGCTGAGTATTTTTTAAACAAAGCGGCCATGATTGTTTTATTTCGCGCGCTGGTACCCCATTGGCCGGTTGGCTGTCAGTCCGCTGCTGTTCGAAATTTGAAATATAAAATGTGAGTGCCGTTTATTTATAAAGTATAATTCTAGCCGTATGTAATCTAGTTCGTATAATTACAAGCTACGCTTAGTTTGATCTAGGTGCCGCTGTGTAAAATGTACAGTAATATTTATTTAGATACCTACCTATTTCATTTTATTGATGGGTACCTCTAGCTACTTATCATATTTAATAATCTTTCGAAAAATTGAAATACTTAGGTAGGTAATAATAATTTCTAGTCTTAAATACTTATTAATGTCATGTAATGTAATGTTAAAAGACTCCCGTTTCCGCACTTAGACTCCTAAGTGGTCAATTGTGCATGAGGAATGTCCGGCTAGTATAGCCAGCCTAACTCCGACCAGAAGCGCAGAATATTCTTGGGGTCTTCACTGGCTTCACGGAGTGACCTCGGGTTGTGGAGGATTTCCTTGCGTTGTGCTGTGACTCCCACCTCTTCGGTTAGACACCCTCTGCATAGGGGGCTGTCCGTTGCTCCAATGGTGAACAAGTGTTTGTTTAGTGGGCAGTGGCCCGTTAGTGTCCCCACTATGATTCGGAGATCTTGTCTCCTAAGGTTTAGAAGTCGTCGTGTTAATCTTGGTGAATAAGTCGGTAGCGCTGCTCTGGCCTGTCGACATTCGGTAGAGTTGGTCCAGCGTTCGGTGTGTAGGTCCCAGGTGTGGTCCCTTATCCACATGCGGATCTGTGAGAACGGCAGTAGGAGGAACGGGGACGGGCCTTCCGCGGTGGTTTCCGACCCTTTCCTAGCCAGTTCATCGGCGGCGTCGTTTCCTAGAGATCCGCTGTGTCCCTTTATCCATTGTAGGGTCACCTTGTTCTTGGTGGCGACCCTTTCCAATGCTAGGAATGAGCTTTGAGTTACAGTATTTGCTTTCCAAGGCTCTGAGTGTGGCCGTGCTGTCAGAGAGGATTCGTATTCTGTAGTCATTGATTCCTCGTCTGCATATTGCTCTTGCGGCCTCGGTGATGGATGCACATTCGCATTGAAAAATGGAACTGTGTATGCCTAGTGACATGGTTATGCTGATATTGAGGTCCAGGGAGTGGATTCCAGCGCCTGTGCCTTGATTGGTCTTAGAACCATCCGTGTAGACACGGACTTCGTGAATTCCCGATTCATCTTTCTGGTCCTCCCATAGTTGTATTTGGTGGTGTTTCTTTGTTATCTGTATGGTAGAGATCCTGTCCCATGGCGCAGATATAAGCGGCTGGTAAGCTGTCGCCTGGTCCAGGATCCGAGCGTGAGGGCTACTAGTGTTTCCCCAGAGTCCCTGGTTTTTAGCCTTCGCTTCTTGTTGTATATATAGGTCGAGTGGCGCTAGGCCCAGTATGACTTCAAGAGCGGCACTGGGTGTTGACCTCATGCAGCCTGTTATGGCGGAGCATGCTAGTCTTTGGAAGCGCTGTACTTTGATTGTGGCCGTGCTTAGTTCAATTCTCGGCCACCATACGATTGCTCCGTATGCTAGAGTTGGCCTTATGACGGCAGTATAAAGCCACATGGTTATTTTTGGTGAGATGCCCCAGGTTTTACCGAGCATTCTGCTGCATTGGAAGAAGGTAGCACAAGCTCCCTGTAGTTTGTAGTCAATGTGCCTGTTCCATAACAGTTTACTATAAAGTATGACTCCTAGATATCTTCATACTTATTAATGTATTTTGTATCCTAATTCCTACTTGCTCATTTATTATTACAATAATCTGAAAAAAAATCTTCATTTAATTGTTGATTTTGTATCATGAGTCTATCTACTATCTATGTATGTATTAATAACTATTTATTACCGTAAAATTGTGATAAGTAATTATGTTTCATAGGTACAGTAATCAGTATCAATAATACTATTAAACTCTAGGTAAGGTCTTAACTCTGAATCGTAGGTACCTACTACTACTATACCTACTTACTAGATACCTATAGTAATAGCAATACCTACTAATTTGTAAAATTTCATCGTCTTGTTAATTATTTCATCGATAAAAATAATTGACGGACAAGAAGATTATTAATTTGAATAAAGGCGTTGTGTCGGGATCGGGAGCAATTAATTCAGTAATCACCAAGTCTAATGAGTAACGCATTCACACGACACCATAGCTGGGCCATTTGGTAACTCAGCGAGAGAAGCGCTTTTTTACCCACTTCCCACTGCTAGTGGAATTGAACTACGGTATTAAGTACGGTAATAAGTAAGTGTTTATTTACTTTTTTTTTAAATGAAAAAAAAATGTGTTGTATCAAAAAGTTGTGTTCCGCCATTTAGAGTAAGATAGCCAGTTTCTTAGTCTATTGCGGATTTCGGGTGAAGTGCGTTTCCTCCTTAGGCCTTATCAAAAGAAAAAAAGTTTGACAGAAACACCAGGTTAAATGAAGGTGGAGCACATCCCCGTCGTACAATAAATTTAAAAAAAACAAGTAATTTGCAAGACGAATGTCAACTTTTTCTGTAATAAATGTCCTTGATAGAATACAGTTCGTATGTTCAATATCAGTAGGTTTACAAATCCATTACTTAGGTGAAAAAAATGTTTGCACCTTGTTATGTTTACAGTAAACCGTGTGCACCATTCAGCGCTTGAAGCGCTATCTATCTTCACGAACAATTTGCACTCGACGCGATCGCGCTGTTCTCAGTTTGAAATGGGCAATTCAAATTTAGTTTGTTGCTGGACGTACGCATCTTGTACTATCTTAAATACGTTATTTATATGCGTTTAGAGTTGAGTTTCATCTGTACATTTGAAATTTACAGAAAATTTAAGAAGATAGTGGTAAATTAAAACTTGTTTATGTTGTAATAAGATCGATTTTGGTTTGCCTGGAAGGAGATAGATTTTCATTGTTGTGGTCCCATCTTATCATTGCAAGGTTTGTTGTGAGTATTGCCATTTTACACACTTATCACGTTCAGGGTTAGTTTATTTACCCACTCGTGTCCTTATCGTAATTCTAGAAAAAACTCGGCACTTTATGAATCATGGACGTCATTGTAGTTCCTAATCCTGGAAAGACTAGAGAAAACAAATTACTCTATTTTTTACCGCTCCTCCTTGCATTTGCATCGCAATCCTCAATCCTATGGTGGGTTTATTTTGATCCTCCTCTCATATTTTTTTATTTTGCTCCTACAATTTAGGCAAACCTTACGACACTTATCACGTCAGAATACCTACATCTAGGCTGTGTAGGTAGAGCGTGGCAATGACCGTCGGGTATAAAGTAGCCAATATTCTTCCTTATGTAGTGTTATGTTAGGTAACAATATGTTCAGGATTGACTTGTCACAATTGTTAACTTTATTTATTTGTCATTTGACATTTGAAGAGCTGTTCCGCGGCTTGTGATGCTGACCTACCCTTGAAATGATACCTACATGTTCAGCTTTAGTTACCTGTACGTACTTTTACACTCTCTAGTTAACCTTACCTAGGTTACCCACATAAAAGGCTGAATCGATTTGCATGTCTAAAGAATTGTATAGGTACGGTTGTTTTGTTCACGACTGTTACCTTTCATGTGTTTGTTTGTATCACGTGTATATGTCACGCGATACGTATGTCCCACGTACAATTATTATTTATATTGTACAACCAATAAAATATATCTACAATAACACTTAGACTATGTTAAATACTTCTTAAAATACCGCTTATTTCCGGCGCTTGTCAAAGTTACAGATCGAGTAATTGGTAACCAAAGCTTCATGGTGTTTTGTCTTCAATTTGGATTTTCAGAAACACAATTCGTGAAACATTTCTCAACAAATAGAAGATAATCTTGAATAAACTGCGTTTCGCACACATTCAAAATTAATAAATTTCCAAATTTATCTCAGAAATGGCGCGAAACTTTTGAGTAGGTGCCTACTTAGCTAATAAATAATAAATCTTGATCTCTATTGTATCTTAATTCTGGGTTTTTGAATTTTCGATATCTTTTCATTATGTATTATCAGTAATCTCAGATCAAATGAAAAAGGCAGGTAGATAAATCACACACAGAAAAAAAACTGTAACCATTGTCATGGTCTCACTGTAACAATCAGTGTTGATGCCGATTAAAAAAAAAAGTGGTAAATCTACTAGACATGAAATTGAAAATAATTATTCGTTTGTTATTTCGTTTGTATAGTAATTTTAGGACACAAAATAAACTAACCGACACACTTTCACAATTTATGAAGTATGTTATGAAAAAGAACATTTGTAAGGTTGGTGGGGCGGGGCGGGGCGCGGCGTTCCTCAGTCTTTTCATAAATTTCCCTTTATGGGCTCAACCACGACGCGACGCGTCTGCTAAGACTAGGATTACTTAATAATATTTATAAACTAGCTTTTATTTCTACCGGTTTTTGGAAAGCATGTTTTTCATATTTCAGTTAAAGTCAACCAGCTCCTGACAGTTTGTCAGTCTGTCAGGAGCTATATGACCGAATATCTGCGCCAGTCTGAGACACTTATATCATGTGCGTGTGGTGTGAGGGCCACTTTGTTAAAACTCTTTGAAAATGTGCTTAGGATTTAGTGAAGATTCCCAAAGAATTGTGAAAGTTGTAATCAGAATTTGTGAAAGTCTAATAAGCGAGTTATGGAATGTATAGTTGGGCCCTCAGTCCTCTCATAGAGGATTGAGGGCCCACCTGTACCGCATAAACTATGAACACTCCAGAAAAAGTCTTTAAACTTAAATCTAAGCTTGGCTTTAGCCAAACAAAATTTGTGAAAACTTTTTATCACAAAACGCTGTCGATTAAGAAAAAAATGTGTTTTAATTTTTTTCCCTGTATTATGAAATAGGGTGACATTAATTTATTTTAGACTAAAGCACAGATTAGTAAATGTAGTATCATAGGTTTTAGTAAACTTTCTTCGATTTTTCGCGTATTATCGTCGTAGCATTTGAAATGACTATAGATTAATACATGCCATTTGTAATTACCAATAGTATCAGTGAAAGGTGGAGGAACAAATTCAATTGCTCCAATAAGTTCGTACACCTTTGATTTTGTTCTTAGTGTGTGCGGTATATCCTGTATATCTGATTCAACTCACTGTAGTTAGATGGCTCCAACTAGGCAGCACAGTGCAATTAATGTTTGGATTATGGAATTAACTTTCTGTTGCCGTGAACCGCAAGAAACGTTAAAACAATAGGTACATACAAACAAAGTAAAATTCACTTGACGACATCACTGCCAATACGTCGCGACGCGCAGTGACGCGCAATTTACTAAATGCCATGTTTGGACTAATCCTTTAAAATGTTTGATTTTATCATTCATTTGAGTTGCTTTGATCAATATTAGTTGTTTGGAGTAATTAATTGTATTTGATTGGTCCAATCTCTGATTTAAATATCTTGTTTGGATTTACAATCGAAATGGGTTTGGTTGACCAATATTCGTTGTTTGGAGTAACTCAATGAACTTAGTAGGTTCAATAAAATATAAATGATATCGGCAACTACAAACCTATCTTGTTTGAGTTCAATATCAATCCAGGCTTGTTTTATTATTTTCAGTGGCTAGATTAATCATCAGTACTTGTTATGGTTATCTAATAAGGCTTGATAGGTTTAACATAAAAAAATAACCAGGGTAACTAATCGTAATGATTAAATGAATTAATCATTTATCATGATGATACTTCTTCTAAGCAAACAATAAATATATCTATCAAGTTCAAATAGTTGCAGTAAGTAAGTGACATTAGTCGATGCAAATCATTCTTTGGTTGCTTCAAACACTAATTCGCCAACCGAGACACATGTTCAGTCGTATGACCACCATTTTTTTCAGTGTGAGGCCTTACATGAGGGGTTTAGCCATAGCCCCTGACGAGTTCCACTAGACATCTCCTGGCTTGGTCTTTATTCTAGATCTAGACCATGTGGTATCAATCTTAAGGTCCATTTTCGTTTGCCAACAGAGAGTCGAGCCCTGACCTGGTGGCAGTCCGAGTACCGATCAATGGCATGACATGCCAGTCCTGCGTCAGAAGCATCGAGGACTCGGTCAAGGAAATCAACGGAGTCGCGCACGTTAAGGTAATCTGAATTCTATACTTATATGATTAAGTCATCATTTGTAGCGACAACTCTTGTTGATATAGTGATACATTCGCAAGTTGAACAAGTATGAGATATGATGTATTACTGACCTGATGGACTGAACTGACGGCTCAGCGTGCCTAGCGACGCACGGGACCATCAATTACAATTGACAATCGGGTGATTCGAATGGTAACCTATTCAACTCAAGGTTAGAAGCTGAACGATCTACTAACAAATGTCAATATTCTTCAAGGATAGGGGTAAGTATTCAAATGGAAAGTGTTTCTTCTCAACACGAGGCTTGCTAAGGAAATAGTATTCCTGCGTATAGGAGGAGCGCTAAAGCCTGATGTTTTGTCGCTCCATCCACTCGCTCCATCCACTCGCTCCATCCACTCGCTCCATCCACTCGCTCCATCCACTCGCTCCATCCACTCGCTCCATCCACTCGCTCCATCCACTCGCTCCATCCACTCGCTCCATCCACTCGCTCCATCCACTCGCTGAACTGCAAGAGAACAGGTGATCCAGCGAAGCGTATAGCTCTCGTGGATCTATTATTCGGGTCTTGGATATTATTACAATGGACTGTCGCAAAGTAACAAGTCCACGGGTCCCGTTCCGTTGGATATGTTGGTGGTTAACCGGTCGCGGGTTGTATTCCAGGTGGAGTTGTCAGAGCACGCAGGGTACTTCAGATATGACCCTCGCGTCACCTCGGTGGAGGCGCTCCGGGGGCACATAGAAGACATGGGCTTCGAGGTGCCGTACGGAGTTGATGACGAGACCAGGTCAGTGCGCGGGAACCGCAACAGTGTAGGTGTATGGCATCTTCTGCTAAAATCGCCTAGGTACATGTTATCCGCTACCGCCACCTCCGCGCTAACTTGGGGGGCAACAACAACAAGACCTGTTCACGTGAATGTGTTCCGAGTGCTGCATAGGCTCCATCCATCGTAAACCTTGCATGTGCTATGTATTTCCGAGGTATCCTTTTATATGAAACATGTGTTATCATTCATTGTAATCTAGTTCCCATTATACAAGCTAAGCTTAGTTTGGGACTAGATAGCGCTGTGTGAAGTCCTGTAACATTTTACTTATTTATTTATTTATAATACCCACATAGCGCATATTACAAATGGAATGTCTGTAATGGATTTGTCCATTTTTGGAACAGGATTTCGAACCTACTACTTTTGGATCGGAGTGCTCCCACTATTATGCCTCGACTGGGCTTGAATGTTAAATAATGTCAAATTTTAACCGCTTCTGTGGTCTAGTGGTTCGCCTACCGGTATTAGATCAAAAGGTCACGGGTTCGATCCCCAGAGGATGTACAATATGGTTTGTGCACTTCACCCGGAATCCTCAACTAACTGAGGTACTGGCTATCTTACCTCTAAATGCCGGAATACAACGATTTTAGAATTGTTGTTATGTCGACAAAATTAGGTAAGATGGTGATAGCTAGCCAGGCGGACCCAAACAAGGTCCTACCACCAACCAAACCAAGAACAATATATTGTACTCCCCATGGGGATCGAACCCGGGACCTTTGGATCTAAAATCGGTGAGTAGAACCACTAGACAGAGGCGGTTAAATATGTATGTGGCGTATCAAGAACAAATACATGTATATAATTTAAAATGCACCTGCTACAGATGTTTGTCTGTTTGTGTTCCAGAAATCTCCTGCCTAAAGAGATTCCCACAGAGCTGCTCATAGACATGGACGAGGGTACCGAGAAGGAAGTTGTCATCTCTGTGTCGGGGATGACGTGTCAGTCGTGTGTCGACACCATTGAACGTAACTAAACATTACTGCACTTACTGCACAGCGCCATTCGACATGAACTAAGCATAGCTTGTATTGTAATACTACGTATATTACAGATATATAGGATATGTATGCATAATATAATTATACATTATTAAGTATTCATACCCAAACCTAAAAAACATGTGTATTCATCACACACATGTTGTGTGCGGATGGGAATCGAACCCTCGACCTACATCGCAGACGGTAGAGCTCACAACTGACCACCTGTCCTCTCCTTTAAGTGGGTTTGAGTGTATGTGAGTTAGTTGATATTTACGACATCCATGGGCTGAGTTAGAGGGGTTGATTAGTACAACGACTACTAAGTAAGTAGGTATTTAGTTTGTGGCTAGAAGGCTCTATGTGAAATGTCACATAATATTTATAAATACCTAGTACCTGTACCCGTACCTAGAGCAATGCCAAAGCGTGCTCCAGCAAAATGACGCTTGTGCTTACGTCCATACAATCACGAATAAATAAAAATAGTAAATAGTCAAATCTCCAAGGAGTATCTTATAATCTCATCATCAACTATGGCAATGCAGCCAGTGTGTTGGGCACGCTTCCGTCTGGTACTGGTCTGGAACAGTTGAGTTACCTATAGGCCGTTTGTAATGGTCCTTAGGTAATCTGACTGATTCCTTTGTACATAGTTAGTTTAATTGTACTTTTTATTGAATAAATGTCTATCATCAACTCATCGCTTATCATCATCGTTTTGCTTGAGCATTGGAGCGAAATTAAGAAGTTTCAAGTGTGTTTACATTACTAGCCTTTATGTTTTTAATGTCTTTTTTTATCTGTATATTCGAAAAAGTCTTAAGTAAGAACCTGCCCTGAACTATACACAATTAATTATCAAAAACCACATCTAAATCATTTGAGCAGTACAAACAGTAAAACACATAGGCTAAGAAAAACAGTCAAAAATTAATAAAACTGTATTTGAATGCTCAGCTGCGTGTCTTTAGTAGGTAGCACCGATTTGTACTGGAAAATAGACAGGTTTTGTACGATTTTATTTGAATGTATAATAGATAACAACAGTAACAACACAAGTCACATACCCAACAGTCCATCTAGGAACCGTGGCTCGTGGCGGGCGCACGTGGCGGGCGCACGTGGCGGGCGCACGGGGCGCAATATATGTCTGTCTTGTTGATATGGGTGACTGTTTGTTTCCAGGTGAGTTAAGAGACGCACCCAACGTGATATCGTGCTCGGTCAGCTTGTCGGAGGAGACGGCGCAGGTTCGATACTCGGGCAGCACCGCGCACCAGATCGCTGACCTCATCTACTCGCTGGGCTTCGATGTCACTATACTGACTCTCAACGGAGAGACCTACCGAGGTACATTCGATCATGTTCAATTGTTAAAGTCTGTTGGAAGAGTCGTCGCACCCAGCTCGGGAACTAAAGTTATTCGCATAGGATTGTGGGAAGCCAGTATGTCGAGACGGCAGGTGTACGACGGGATTGTGGAACTCTTCAGTGGCTAATGTGGCTACTATAAACAGTTATGCTTGAGATGTATGAAACTAAAAAGGAAAGATATAAGATTACAAAAGTGTCGGCGAGTGCTATACACAACTGGTGAGGAAGTTTTTCATAATTGTATGACGGGGAAGTGTTGGCTTCTCATCTCACCTGATTCGTCAATTTATGATAAGGACGAAGGTGGACGCGCTCTTCACTCGGAATCCTCAACAAATTGAGGAACTGGCTATCTTTCCTCTAGATGCCGGAACACAACAATTTTGGAATTGTCATGCCGACAGAATTAGGTAAGATGGTCCAACCAAACCCAGCACAATATTGTACTCCCCTGGGAATGGAACCCGGGACCGCTGGATCTGACCCCGGTATGCGAACCAAAAGAGGGTTTGCTAAGTTCGCGGCTCGATAGAGTTGTATTGTGACAGTGTGTGAATGAATATGTAGGTGCGGTATATGTTTGTTTGGTTTGATTCCCAGAAGGTTCGGAGAGCCGAAGCAACCAGGAAGGGTCCGGCGACGGCGCGCGGACCTCGCCCGACAAGAGCGCCACCCTCCTCAACGTGAGTACCTAAATAAATTGGATGATTAATTTTACACAGCGCTATCTAACCCCAAACTAAGCATAGCTTGTGATATGGGAACTAGATTACGGATATAATACTTCAATACTTTTTGTAAAAACATACGTATTTTATGATACAACACCCAAACAGAGAACAAACATCTATATTCATCACACAAATGTTTGTCCTGGGTGGGATTCGAACCCACAGCCTACTGCGCAGAAGGCAGAGTTACTACCAACTGAGCTATGAGGCTTGTTACCTTCACTACCTCATCTGATCCCGATACAACACAATATATTCCCAACGTGTGCTTGGTTCGGTTGATGGTAGGACTTTGTTTAAGTCCGCCTGGCTAGCTACCACCATCTTACCTAATTCTATCGCTTACCTAATTCTTAAAAAAAAATTGTTGTGTTCCGGCATCTAGAGGAAAGATAGCCAGTTCCTCAGTTAGTTGAGGATTCCGGGTGAAGTGCGCCTCCACCTTCGGCCTTATCTCAACTTGCTGCCAGGTGAGATGAAGGCCAAGCGTTTCCCCGTCGTACAATAAAATAAAATAAAAATAAAGACGACCATCATGTATGAAGGGTTTTGACGGTAACTCACCTCTCTGGTGGCATCTGTCCGTGGCGCTCAGCAATCTGTTCTCGTCTTGATTACTGAAGTGAGTTGCAGTTGGCACAGATGTCGCTGTCGCTGTCGCTACACACCCAAGTACGCAAACACAAAAACATACAAAATGTAAACTGGCTAAGTGCGGACACGCACGCCGAGGCCGCGAGGGTCTGACCCACATTTCAAGGCTTAACACGTTTCTTGTTTTTATTTTTTTATCATCTTGAAATGTTGCTACATGTCCAATTTTTAATTGGACAGGAACCGGTCCGCGCACCGAGTAACAAATACCTAGTGGCTCGCCCGGGTATTCGTTTCCGTAATCCCGTGGGAATTTTATAAAATAATAAGTTACGTTACGTTGCAAACATGAGCTGTCCTCAAAATGTCAAGTCTACTGATCTATAGCGCTTGTAGTTTAGGCGTCAGTCAGTTAGCTACACGACATTTTAAATGTCACAGAATACTTCAATTTACGATAAATAAAAAATACATGATGTAGTTAAAAGTAATGTATGGCATTACTTATCTATTTGTATGATAAATAACCTGTTGGTGACACATCAGGCTGTTGCTATTATCCATACGTTATGTGTGCTGTGTACTTTGTATGGAATGGCTTGTTATTTATATAATTATTGTGATACCTTTTGTATTTCCTGTGTATTTTCCGTTTCTCATATCTAATATTTCGCTATTACGTTGCAACCATTATTTTATCATGGAATGAAACGTTGCATACATTTATTTTGGTAGCTCTGAATATTTTAGTTCTTTGTGTGGAGACAATTTAAGACCGCTAAGGCTGCCAGTAAGTACCCTCATTATCGAAAAGTGTTCAGTTCGTGAGGATGGCGCGGCGCAATGCATGCGCAACATGGAACTGCCTTCAAATGTGACATGAAAGACCTCTTCCACCATCACACCGTGTGTGTACACATCATGATATTCTATAGTGAACACTGACTGCTAACTTACTGAATAAATACATCAAGTATAGTACCTAGTTGTAACCCAAACACTAAGGAACCTACCGAGTACCGAGCTCACTCTGACCAGATAAAGTTAAAAGTCACGTTAAAGTTTGCACATTCATGTTATATTTATTTATTATTTACTTGGTTGTTATAATATAATTAACAATCGCTTAACAAATAGAAAGCCAATTAAAGGTTCTCTCAGGACCGTTCGAAGGCTACCTACTTAGAGACAGACGGTTGACAGCCGTGAGAGATATCTATTAACGATTTGGTGTTCTTCAATCAGTATTTTAATTAAATTGATATTTTATAATTTCATATTAGCATTTCCTACTTAGTCATAAATAAATAATACACGCCGTATTACTACGGTAGGATACATAGATTTTTGATTGTATTTGAATTTACGATGATATTAAACCACGACGATTTAGGTTTTCAAAAACCTCCATGTTGGGACATGATAGTTTGACACTTCCGCACTATCGTTTTGTGCAGCGTCCCCTCACAATTACCATTACTAAGTAAAACAAATATGGCTGTTATTGCTGTAACTTGGTATGAGTTAAAAACGCCAAAAATTTGTGATGTAAGTACATTATCGAACTCGAAAAATGTAAACGTATCTGTGAGGAGGGCTTGTACGCTTGTGACACACACCATCAGACAAAACACTAAGCATGTTTTCAAAATACCCATCGCGTTCGCGTTCTTCGCTCTTATCTTCATAGCGATCCACAATATTCGTCCAAAAAACAACAAATTCACGCATAACACGATAAACTTGAGTACTCCGTATACCTGATAAAACGTATCGAAGTAAGTGGTCTTCGCTCTATACATGATGAAGTTCCTAGCGTCCATTTTCAAAGTGACCGGGCACACAAGCCCGAGAGTCGTCGCCAGCGACCAAATTATCAATGACGTTTTTATGAAATTACTTTTGTTCACTTGAAACACTTCTTTTACTTTACGGTACAGATTCCTCGAAAAGACAAACATCCAGATAATTAAGGCAACATCCGTTTGAAAGTAGATTGCGAAGACAAAGTCTCTACAGATCGGTGTCAGTGGGACTCTCGTTTCCACCAGATACTCCATTGCAGAGTTGATCAGTCGCGCTACACTCAGCTGCGTGAGGACCTTCTGATCCAACTTTCTACACGATGGTACCACCACGTAAATAAACATCTGCGAGACGACGCACAAACTTGACACAGCCCAGCCAAAATACCAGACGTATTTAGTCAGTTCGCTGTACCCTTCCATTTGTAGAGCGCATATTTAACTGATATGAATGTATTAGTATGAACAGTCACAGTAAACTTATGCAGGAAAACGCACGGTCAAGCTTATCCCGGTTGCATGATGGTCAAGCACTAGCTAGCTACGTGCTTAGTTTCTCGATTCATTTCCTCATGAGGTTTTTGACGTTCTCGTTGTGAGCTGGTCGCGACCGAACGGGTGGCAGTAGCAGAACGTTTCGAATTTATCATAAAAATCTTACTGAACCCATCACACTAATGTTTACGAAAGTTTGTCTCTCTCTCTCTCTCTCTCTCTCTGTGTGTATGTTTGTGTAGAATTAAAAAACTTTTTCGCGCGGAAACGGCTAAATGGTTTTGGCTGAAACTTGGAATATACATAGATAGTGAACCTGGATTAACACATATGCTATATTTTTTATCCCGAAAAAGAGAAGTATTCCCGTAGAATTTATTTTTTTCAGGAATAAACGTCGTTTATGATGAAAAATTAAGTATCCACGTGGGATGGCATTTTTTTCTGGATAATAAGTAGCCTGTGTTAATCCAGGGTTTTTATCCAGGGTTGAGCTACCTTCGTAACTTATTCCGTTCGGCGATTTGAGCGTGAAAGAGTAAGAAACATACCATCAGTTACGATTTGAGCGTGAAAGAGTAAGAAACATACCATCAGTTACGTTTGCCATCCCACGGGAATACTTCACTTTTTGATTTCATCGAATAACAAAAATACAAATACGATTGACAGAAGTTGCTATTTCCAAGAAACACAACTTTAGTATTTTCCCAGTTTCAAGCAAGTACGAGTTCCAAATCCCGAACAAGGATTGATCGTGTATGCTCTGCATTAAATGTATTGTAATCATTTGTGTTATGTACGTACACGATCCCTAGGTATGTCTGATTATCCTGTTTTTATTTCCTGTCAATATAAGATATATTTATTATAACTACGCTTAAATGAATCAACCGTTGGAATGAAGTACTCGTACGATCGCAGATGAGCTGTGAGGCTAGTTGCTTATTTTGCCGATTAATTATTTGGATTTTTATTGTATGAAACTGCACATAATGGCGCGGCGATGTGTCACATTATGTCCTGTTACATAGAGTGTAGCATATTGTTGAGTTATATATTGTTACTTTGTATGTGAAGATAACGATATTTATGAGAGCTGATCGAATGTGTGATGTGTGTGATATGTGATCGTTTGTCGGCAGGGGGCCGCGTCTCCCGTGAGGGAGAGCGAGGTCGCGCAATGCACGCTGGAGGTGCGCGGGATGACGTGCGCCTCGTGCGTGGCCGCGATCGAGAAGCATTGCGCCAAGCTATACGGTGAGCGATACTACGAGAGCGAGAGCAGGGCACGCTCGAGGCGCGGAGGCTTGCCTGGGCAAGCGATACCGGGATGAGGAGCAGGTCTACGGTACACAGCGAATCGCTCGGCGCCGGACTTCGACAATAATGTTTTCGTTGTTGTCACACCACACATCCATCTCAATATGCGCATCGCGGTCGCATGCACTCTTTGTTCACCCATCCCTTTTGCAGCCGAATATATTTTCCTCATTAGTTGTATTGTATTGGGCATTCGAACGCATTCCGCAAACGAAGCTACAAAAACATTTAGTTCTATTATTGAAATGAATAACGTGCAATACATTAAAAACGATACCTCATGCTGATTTTTTTTTCTCCAGGTGTAAATTCAATACTAATAGCCCTACTGGCAGCGAAGGCGGAAGTCAAGTACGAGCCTCGAAAGATCTCCGCGGCGGATGTGGCGCAATCGATCACAGACCTCGGGTTTCCGGCGGAAGTGGTCAGCGACTGTGACGGCAGTGGCCAGAAGGAACTGCAGGTTATGGTGAGTCTCACCGTTGAGTCTAAGCCAACGGGTCTTGAACATTTTTACAGTAATACCTTATTTATTATACATTTATTTCAGATACGTAAATCTATAATCGATTTCATAAGTTTTTTTTTTAAAGACTGTACATTCCATTTGGGTTTATAAAATAGGCATTTTTAGCCTGCATTGTATGATGTCGGTTATAAAGTTAAAATAATTATATTGGTATTCTTGGTCAAGAACAGTATTTAAATATCAAGGTTTGTCGAGAAGGTGGAATAAACATGGGTTTAATTGTATCGTGGACCTCACCCTCGGGCCCCTCTGGGTTACCTTGCATCGTGGACCTCACCTCGCCGACGGAAACTGACATTTATAATTATTAAAAAAAACATTGTTTCAGATCCAAGGAATGACTTGTGCTTCTTGCGTTAGTAAAATAGAGAAAAGTGTACTCAAATTGAGCGGAGTTGTGTCCTGTTCTGTGGCGCTGACTACTAGCAAGTTAGTACAACTAACTACTAACTGTTTTGTTTCATGTATGGTACAAGTACTCGCAGCTCTGACAACAGACTGTATTCGAAACTCGTCTCGTACCTCACCTGTAACAAGACATGCAAACATTATTATAATTTAACTATATAACAAGTAAAATGTATGTTAATGCATTGTAAATGCACTCGTCCGAGCCGAGCCTACTGCTCCATTAAATAGTCAATTGTTTTATTTTTAGGGGCAAAATAAAATACAGCGCGGAGGAAATAGGCCCCCGAACGATTTGCGAAGCGATCACCAACCTGGGCTTCGAGACTTCCCTCGCCAGCTCGCATCGGGGCTCCTCCGACTACCTGGAGCACAAGTGAGTTATGTCAAACACGGCAATACATGTATTGTAACCGACTGGATATTAAATGCTTGTGTGGAGTCATTTTGGACAATTTAGAATTTATGAAATAAGAAAACGATACAAAATCAGTCAATGCTCTATAACAGCTCAGTATTCTCGATACAATAGGTCTCAGCTTAAGTATATATTGTTTATGATGACCGGTGAGAGGGAACAGAGACTATCTAAGAGGAAACATAAGCGAGACTCGTGGGATTTGTTCCAGCAGTGTCGGAACGTAACGTCTGTCTCAGAATAGGTCAAAGTAGTAGAAGCCCCTTGTGAAAGGACTCGAAGAATTATCTCCGGGCTACCACCGTACTTATTTCGGCCGCCAAGCAGCATTGCTGTGTTTCGGTTTGAAGGGTATGGTTGCCTGTGAAATTACGGGTACACCTTTATATCCAAGTTGACGGGTGTAATGCGTGGGCCTTCTTTGTGGATGTGACCTATGCAGTAAGGCTTTGACTTAGACAAGAAATGCACAAACACCAGGTGGGCTACTTGCTTGTACCGCTTCCTCCTCCGTCTCCTAGTCGTAGTAGTTTGTAAAGTTCATCATAGTTAGAAGGGAGTTAATTTAAGTTAGTAGGTAAAGGTAAAGGTAGGTCCGCTTCCCCCCAGAGAGGAGATCCGCAAGTGGCGCACCGCGTTCCTCGTGTCGCTGGTGTTCGGCGCGCCCTGCATGGCCGCCATGTCCTACTTCATGGGGGTGATGGCGCGCTCGCACCACTCCGCCAGGGACATGTGCTGCGTGCTCGGTGTCGCGGGGCTCAGTCTCGAGAACCTCATCATGTTCCTGTTGGCCACCCCCGTGCAGGTGTGTATAACAACATTATGGCGACAGAATCAGGGGAAACGGTGGTAGCTGGCCAGGCGGACTTAAACAAAGTCTTACCACCAACCACAATATTGTACTCCCCTGGGGATCGAACCCGGAATCTGTCACCGGTGGGCGAACCACTAGATCTCAGAGGCGGTTAAAGTTACTCATTTAACTAACAGCTTGGAATATCTACTTGATATTGTAGTTGATGTGTGTATCGGCGCGTGCATGCTCTGAAGGTGACACGTGACGGATCAACCGGAACCGGAACCTTGTCCAAAAATCTGAATGTGTGTGTCACTGGCCTAGTACCTATTCCCCGAGTGAGTTACATAATAATAATAATAAATAATACAATTTTATTTCAGGCAACAATAGATAAATCACAGATCTTATTCTAACTTAGTCTACGAAATAAAAAGTAACCTCTGGTTGTGCGCCCGCCCGCGCGGTACCCAGGTCGACCCAAGCCGACATGTCTCGCTAGTTCAAGCAAATGTATTTGTCTGTATAAGTTACAGCTCGATCCGTTCAGCTGTTTAGCTGTGAGGAACGAACAAATTAACGTCCATACAAACATACTTTCGCAGTTTAATATTAGTAGTCAAATCGAACACAATAATTTATCAAAATTCCATGTTTACTTGCATTTACTGCTGTAAACTATCGGAAATGTTAGAAGATGCTGTTCTTTTACCATTTATCTCTCCCAATATGCACCGCCAAGTATAATCTCCATAACTCGTCTCTCCACCAGGCCGGGGGGCGTTGGAGGACTCGTCGACGATACCGGGTGTCGAATGTGGCCGGGCCACAGTTGTAATAGTATAGTTATGTATCTCGTTGACAGTTCATAGGCGGCTGGCATTTCTACAGACAGGCGTACAAGGCGCTCAGTCACGGGACTACCAACATGGACGTACTCATATCTATGACTACTACTATCAGGTGAACGAAATATTTATATACATACGATATAGCATTGCTAGTAGGGAAGTTCGATGGGGGCAGAAGGTTTGCACCACGGTCGACTGTAAGCCCTCATTGGTTCCTACTGGTGATGCTCTGACATCAGTCATACAGGAGGAGACGCCCTGGTGCAAGCTGCCTGCTCCATTTTTAAGTACCTTGGCTCACTTCAAGATGACGGCAATATTGAACGAAAAGTGAATATGGGAATAAATGTGGGATGAATGAAGTGGCGACAGGTCTCGGAGACAACACGTGACACACGAATGTCATAAACTTAAGGGAACAGTTGACAAGATGGTCGTCAGTCCTGTCGCGTTGTATGGACCGGAGGCCTGGACTACGAAGAAGATGCTACTGAGAGGCGAATGCTGAGATGTGTGGGGTGACCAGGTTAGATAACATCACGAATTTGTGCGTAGGGGGAACTTTGAAAGTGGCACCAGTTGTAGAAAATACTAGGAGTGTCAGGTTATCATGGTGAGGGGACGTAATGAGGAGGGAAAATAGTCATTAAACTAAAAGTATAAAGAATGTGAGCGTGGCTTGACATGCGAGCAGACGGAGGTCGAAGAAGAGATGGATGGATTATGTGAAAGAGGATATGTTGCACCGATCCTACCTAGTATGGGATAGGGGCAGGATTATGATATGGTTGAAACTTGATATATTAATATGTTTTGGTTTATTAAACACTAGCTACTTGCAAACCGTGGGCATGTGCCGAACGTAAGTTTGGACGTGCCTCGACTACCCTGTAGGTGATCCTGATAAGATCCACGCTCTGAGTAGTGATCAGAGGTGAATATGGAAGGGTAAAAGTGTTTAGTGTGTTATTGCAATTGATTGATAAAGTAATATTTGTCATCAGTTACACATACTCTGTGTGCGTGGTGGTGGCCGCTATGATAATGCGACAAGACACGAGTCCGCTCACGTTCTTCGACACTCCGCCCATGTTGCTGGTGTTCGTCTCGTTGGGCAGGTGGCTGGAGCACATAGCCAAGGTATCTACATCACATATACGTAGCGTCACCAACCAACTCCAAACCCTTTCAGATAAACAACACGGATTCAGGGTGGGCAAACCACGACCACGAATCACATCACTTGTGTGCAATACACTGTTAAGGAGATGAGAGGAGAATCAGAAACTTGTTGACGCTGCTTACTTTGATTTTATATCAGCATTTGACCGAGTTAATTGTTTTGTACTTTTGAAAACAATTTGCAGCCGTCAAATTGTCTCTAACTTAGTGTCCCTATTTGGTAGCTATTTTTCAAACCGGGTACAGTGTGTTCAGCTTAACAAGTATAAATCTAACCCGTATGTAACTGGTACTGGTGTTAGTCAAGGTAGCCCACAAGGCCCATCGGACCGACCCAGTTTCTCATTATGATCAATGATCGCCGAAGGTCGTTGATACACCAGAATGGCTCTTGTTTGCTGATGTCTAGAAACTATTTCTTATATTGGCTATGAGTGATATGAATGACTGCGAGATGCTCCACAGGGACATCGTGTAGTGCACTGAGGTGAATCTACCATCTCGTATTTACTGTTCAAGCGCAAGTCAGTCATTCACGCGATCACTATCACTGACCTCACAGCTCAGTCTTTTGTGCTGTTAGTCGTGGGTTCGATTCCCACCCGGTACAATTATTTTTATATGTATTTACTATGTTTGGGTTTCGTATCTTTCAATGTGTAGATTTTCCATATTGATTCCCTAATTCAACGATCTAACTAAATATTCAGGTGAAATATATAAATTGAAATCCAGGGCAAAACGTCTGAAGCGCTGTCGAAGCTCCTCTCCCTGAAGCCGACGGAGGCAGTCCTCGTGACGCTGGACTCCGACGAGAGGATCGCGGCCGAGAAGAGCATCCCCGTGGACCTGGTCGAGAGGGGGGACGTACTTAAGGTGAGGCCATGTGTACCACAATTACCGTAATATACGTGATAGCCATTTCGACCAGCAACTCACTTAAAGTCAACAAGTGGCGATGTGACCTGACATAGAGCATGCTTGTTTAAAAGGACCACTCTGGGCTTGAACACTCCAATATTGTGGTGGTATGAAGAGCAGGCGAGGACAATGAGTTCTGGCAACCCGCCGTCTGTGTAAACTAAAAGAGATATTGATACGATGTCGCCCACATTTCGCCATTCCTATTTTATTTGTATTTCAGCCATTTATTTTATATCTTTCTCTGCTTTGTTTCTTTAGTTTTAGTACATTTTCTTGATTTGCTCGCTTATGTTTTGTAACAGTATGATATTTAATTTAGCATGACTTCACGAGGTCGAGTAACTGGGTTGGATCTCAACAGGATACCAGCGCTGACCTGTGTCGCAGTGAGCCACACAGCGTTGTGTTGAGCCGTGGCCCGCACCACTAACAGAACCTGTATTTCGTGTTTATTTGTTTTTCTAATTGTTTCATAATCTTATAACTCAAAAAAAAAAAATTTTTGCTATGTTTATTTTCCTTCTTTCACGTTTGTGTGTGTTCAAAAATAAATGTCTGTATCTATCTATTTATTTATTTATATATACATAATTAGAACGGAATGTATCTAGTTACTCCAATTAGAAACATCAATAATAATAATAATAAAAATAATGTTAACACTGGAATGTCACACAAACACACTATGTCTACATGTTGTTGATCCCAGGTGGTGCCGGGAGCCAAGATCCCGGTGGACGGCAAGGTGCTGTCAGGTCAGAGCACGTGTGATGAGAGTCTCATCACCGGAGAGTCCATGCCGGTGCCCAAGAACAAAGGTACCAAACCGGAACTCATCATCATAGTCTTTTATAATGTTTTTTTATCAAGAGTAAAAGTTTTCCAAGAGCTGGCTACTGTTGGTAGAGTTTTACAATCTTCGATTTGATTTTAAATTCCATCGATAGACAAAGGTATAGAGAGTTTTGTTTGTCAACATTACTTTGTGATTCCGAGTGTGATTCCGGGAGGTGAGACAGGCCTGCTCTGACGTGACCGACCCCCGGTCGTCTTGTAATACAATAACTTGTGCGTTGTTTGTTTGCAGGAGCTGTAGTGATCGGCGGTAGCATCAACCAACACGGGGCGTTACTCGTCACCGCCACACACACAGGTAAGCAAGCTGCTCTTGTATTCTGTGTACGTACTGTCTATGTTCTATCCGTTAAGTCCAATGCCAACAACGTTTTGATACTATTTCGTTTTTTTACCTACTTCATTTTTGTGTGGTTCTCTTTTTTGTATGGTTTTGTTTTGTGATTTTGTACTCTAATAAGAAATAAGTAAACCGGTGAGTACGTTTTGTTTTTATTTTTCGGCGGCGAAGTCTCGCCAGGATCCAAGTTATGGAGAGGCTGACGGTGGACGCGCACTTCACCTGGAACCCTCAACGGTCTGAGGAGCTGGCTATCTTACCTGTAAATACAACTATTTAGAATAGTTATTATGGCGACAGACTGTGGTAAGATGGTGTATCTTGTTTCCAGGCGAAGCAAGTACGTTGGCGCAGATAGTTCGTCTGGTGGAGGACGCACAGAGCAGTAAGGCCCCGGTTCAAAGGTTGGCGGATACCATAGCCGGGTGAGTATTGGAGCGTGGTTATTGTACAGACAACACAATGTTTGGAAATTATTTATACAAGGATCTTTGAAAAGCGGGTGGAGGGTTGGGGGGGGAAGATATGATATGACACCTAGTACATACACCTGTTATCTTTTCAGTTTGTCTAACAGTTTCTTTGACTGGAAAATACTAATGTAGAAAATGTAAACTTTTAATTTCACATGAACCGTTGTTATTGTTGACATGTAGCCCTACATACATACATACATACAGTGAGTGGAAGCGATGTGGTCCGGAGCCACAGTCGAGGAACGATCAGCAGGTCCAGTGTAACTGGCACGATGTTTGTTGCAGATACTTCGTGCCGATCGTGGTGTTCCTGTCCGTGCTGACTCTCGTGGGCTGGATCGTGATCGGCGCTCACGACATCCACATCATCAGACTGATCACCCCGGTAACTGGCTCTGTCTCTAGCTAGCTAGGTAGCTACCTGCAACCGATCGTTGGCCAGGCTGTCACGCGTACCGTCGCGCGGGTACATTACAATCAATCAAACGTAAGCCTATTCGATACAAGAGATGGCATGCTTTGAGGTACGGAGCTTTTCAATACAATTCAGTTATCAAAGGATAAATATAGGTATTTGTATTTTGCGAACATCTATTATGTATTTATTATTGAATTATGTATATTTGAGGCTCTTCAATATAGGTATTATCTATTCGTATCAATGATGTTCTGCCTTGAAGTGCATGATCATTTTATAAACCGTATACCGTGGCGGTCGCGACGTAAGAATCGAACCCTCCAACTCGGCACATGGATGTCGTAAAAGTCGACAAAGGGATTCTCGAATTTCGCCAGAAGAAGGGCAGCAGCTTCCTTCTGTGTATTATCTACTATATTTAGTGAGATCACCAATCCGCCCGCCAAGCGCGATGGTTGTGGCCTTCCGGGTTCGGAGGAGACACTAATGGGCTGTCGATGAGTGATACATATAAATACGTCGGTCGTTTGTTTGTTCGGTTCCCCCAGGCCATGTACCTGGACGCCGGCTACTCGGACTGGGAGCTGATCATCCAGAGCGCGTTCCACTTCGCGCTGTCCGTGCTCGCCATAGCGTGTCCGTGCGCTCTGGGGCTGGCCACGCCCACCGCGGTGATGGTCGCCACGGGGGTGGGCGCCAAGCTGGGGCTGCTGATCAAAGGCGCGGAGCCCTTGGAGAACGCGCACAAAGTCAGTTAACACAATAACATACACCGTACATATTGTGGTAGCGCTCGGTATCCGGCCGGGTCTCTCTCCTGAAACTCCACCACAACGCAGCGGAGCACCACTTTTCATTGGGTTACTTGTTGTCTGTGAAGGTCGTCACGAGCAGTAGCTTACTTTGCATTTTAAGACCTAGTATTAAGTTAGAGTTGGTTGCTACTTGATTGAAAACAGTAATGATATATTTATGTTGTCATCTTTTACTAAACTCGCATAACTAAATAAGCTACTGTATTTTTGATCTAAAGTCCAACCAGTTATTAGCGTTTGACGTCGAGTACTCGATTTCTCGACATATTATTATCGATGATCATGAAGAAGTTTTAAAAGATTAAAATTACAAGTAAAATACGTATTCCACCTACGATCATTCGGAATGCCGTCATATATATCACGAGAGAAATGTCTGTTGTGGCGCGAAGAACATCTTCAAATTAGGTGGACAGTAACAATTGTATACTGTAATGTTGCGTCCCAAAGTAGCGATCTCAGATTGTGATAATAACAAATGTGTGTTTTCAGGTAAAAACGATAATATTCGACAAAACGGGCACCATCACGCAAGGCGCCACCTCCGTCGCCAGCATGTGGCTACTGACGGGGGACGCCACCTGTCTGCCGGACGTCCTCGCCTGTCTGCTCGCGGCCGAGATCAACTCGGAGCATCTCGTAGCTTCCGGTGAGTGGTGCGTTCCAACGTACTCTAGCGGTACACTTGAGTAAACGATTGTTCACGTTGGCTTGGACTTTACAATCGGTTAACTCCCACAGCTATCGTGAAATGGTGCAGCGAGGTGCTAGGCGGCTCAAGTCCGATGCAATGCGCGGGCTTCATAGCCGCGCCCGGCTGCGGGCTGCGGGCCAAGCTGCGGGCGAGCGGCCCGAGTGCGGTTCCCGCGGAACTCAACAACGTCATCAATCAGGCCAGGTTCGTATCGAACATACGTTGCAATGACAATATTGTAAAGTGTGTTTGTCTGTTTGTGTTACTTTCACGGGTAAATGGCTGAACTGACCTGACTTGTGTATAGTGCTTGTTGGGGACCACACGGGTAAAGGCGCGGGATAAAGATAAGGTTTTTACTTTTTATAATTTGTGTAAAAGTGTACGATGCACAACCCACGCTGAATGACATATTCTGTTGTTTTATATATTTATTCAAATTGTACCTTCAGGATCAGAAAGTTGAATTCCTAAAATGATGAATCCTAAAATGTTGAATTTGCAAAAAAAATAATTCCTAAAATGTTGAATGTAGTGTAATGTAGACTGTGACACGTACAATATTCGACGTGTATGCGTAATATGCCGGTAATATGCCAGAAATCGCATAGGTACTAGGTTGCGGTTGATAATAATAATAAATAATACAGCATTATATCGAAATGGAATTCGTTTGAAGTTTGACAGCTGTCATCGAAAATATAGATCTTGGTCATAGCTTTCATTTGTACTTTAAACGGAGAGTCTAGGACGAGTATTTTCAAAAATATGGCCGTTTGAAGTTTGACAGCTGTCTTCAAAGGTTAGGTCTACTTATATCAAAACACCCTCACTTTAGGACCAGCTTACCATAAAATATAACTTTTTTTTTTTTCTCGCTAGGTATTAAAACCAAGTTTAAATTTGATGGAATTAATTTTCTTGATGAAAACTATAGGGGATATTTCTGAAGGCGAATAATGTTACCGCAGAGCGTGGGCATGGAACTTTCGGTTCCTGAAGGGAAATACCGTACAATTAATTATATATAATTATATAACTTTAGTGATTGATAAAACTATGTGATCCCAAAAAAGTCAACATTCTGGGAATTCAACTTTTAAAGAATTCAACATTCTAAGAATTTTACATTTTGATTCAACCAAGCATTTTATCCTCTTAACGCGCCCACGTGGTACAAAAACCACCCCTATTAAAAAGTATAATAACTTGATTTGAATCGATACTCTTTCAACTGACATCCTTTACATTTTCATTTCATGTCTCATTTAAGGGTCATTTAAGAATTATCAAAACTGCCCTTTTCGAAAAAAAAACTTGAGAGCGATTGATGAGTAGAGTGCAAATTTTCGAAGTCCAATTGATCGGATCAATTATTCAAAGGATATGGACGATATATTATAGTTCTTTCCACCTCAATATCTCAACAACTGCTCCAGTTTTCACAAATCCCCCGAGACAATCTATTTATATTTATGTTATCTTATAATAGTTTAAATTTCATTAAAATCGGATAACCCGTTCGAAAGTAGTGCCGTCACAATCATTTCCACGAAATCGCTCGCTGTATCTAACGGAGCGTTCGTTTGTTTGTCCACAGACCCGGGTCCACGTTCCAGCTGGGGGGGGTGAGCGTGTCCATGGTGAGCGGCGCGGGGGACGCGGCGCTGAGCTCGGCGCAGGCCGCGCGGCGACTGCACTCGCTGATACGTACCGGTGACCAGGGCGAGGTACTGTCGCGTTCTGACACCGCGGGGGTCTCCACCGGTGGCCACGAGTGTAACGAACCGTTCGTTTGTCTGCAGGAGTCGGAGCACGTGGTGCTGATCGGCAACCGGGAGTGGATGCATCGCAACGGCGTGGTCGTGCCGCGACTCGTGCTGGACGCCATGGGCCAGGACGAGCAGCTCGGCCGCACCGCTGTGCTGGTGGCCATCAACGGTGACACATTCTCTTTACACGGACACCTAACCGCTGATGCTTTCACGTTGCAAGGATCAGATCTGCGTTGGAGCGAGCGTCATCCCCCCAGTGTTGCTACTGAAGCCAGCGACCGCTGCCACCGGGAGGCAGAGGAGTCGTACCCCAAACCCTGACGTATCCGATCGTATGTTCCAGAGCAGCTGGTGTGCACGATCGGCGTGGCGGACCTGGTGAAGCCGGAAGCCCACCTCGCCGTGTTCCACCTGAAGAAGCTCGGTCTGGACGTGTGTCTGCTGACCGGAGACAACAGGAAGACGGCGCGGGCCATCGCGCAGCAGGTGACGCACCTCATTACACCACTATCAAACATTCTACTCTGATATCATTACATACGAACGTTTCTTACTGTTCGTTTCGTACTTCGGAGTCTTCAGTTTTTCGGTATCTGAAATAACTCGCTGTGTTGCCAGGTGGGAATAAACAAAGTATACGCAGAGGTGCTGCCGTCCCACAAGGTGGCCAAGATACGGAAGTTACAGGAGGAAGGGCAGATGGTGGCCATGGTGAGTGATCGCATTATACGATATGCATTATCGCATTAACCTCCGAGCTATGTTGACAAATCTGCAACCGTATATATGTATTTTTAATTAACGTAAAAGGTGTTAACCGTGTTAGGTAAAGTTAATATAAATAAATAAATGTATGTGTCAAGAGATCGAGAAAAAATGTGCTCAGATGTAAGTGTCACTGAAAGCACACGTGTATCGTTTGTTGATATCGTATCGTATCAGTAATACAATACACAACACGTACCACGTACCTTGTGCTCCGTGCAGGTGGGGGACGGAGTGAACGACTCCCCGGCGCTCGCGCAGGCCGACGTGGGCATCGCCATCGCCAGCGGGACCGACGTGGCGGTGGAGGCAGCCGATCTGGTGCTCATGAGGGTGAGTGTACCCGTACCCGTACCCGTACCCGTGCCCTCGGTTTCTATTTAAATAGCTGCTTTTCCGATTTAAACCCAAATGAAACAGAGTTCAGTATTTACTGAACCAGTATAGGCCAGTTGAACTCCGAGTACCTACCTAGGAAAACATCGCGTATAGTTCGATCAAACCCTCGAGCTACACCAGCCAGTCTCATCTCGGCGAGCTGAACACGCGACGTGTTGCGTTAGTTCTGAGATGCGATGTTACTGTACGTCAACACAACTCGCGTCTGTCTGTGTGTCTGGTCTGTGTGCTGTGAGCTACTAACGACACCCGACCTCCGGGTGCAGTTGAGACACCCCCGCACTAACGACACCCGACCTCCGGGTGCAGTTGAGACACCCCGCACTAACGACACCCGACCTCCGGGTGCAGTGGAGACACCCCCGCACTAACGACACCCGACCTCCGGGTGCAGTGGAGACACCCCCGCACTAACGACACCCGACCTCCGGGTGCAGTGGAGACACCCCCGCACTAACGACACCCGACCTCCGGGTGCAGTGGAGACACCCCCGCACTAACGACACCCGACCTCCGGGTGCAGTGGAGACACCCCCGCACTAACGACACCCGACCTCCGGGTGCAGTGGAGACACCCCCGCACTAACGACACCCGACCTCCGGGTGCAGTGGAGACACCCCCGCACTAACGACACCCGACCTCCGGGTGCAGTGGAGACACCCCCGCACTAACGACACCCGACCTCCGGGTGCAGTGGAGACACCCCCGCACTAACGACACCCGACCTCCGGGTGCAGTGGAGACACCCCCGCACTAACGACACCCGACCTCCGGGTGCAGTGGAGACACCCCCGCACTAACGACACCCGACCTCCGGGTGCAGTGGAGACACCCCCGCACTAACGACACCCGACCTCCGGGTGCAGTGGAGACACCCCCGCACTAACGACACCCGACCTCCGGGTGCAGTGGAGACACCCCCGCACTAACGACACCCGACCTCCGGGTGCAGTGGAGACACCCCCGCACTAACGACACCCGACCTCCGGGTGCAGTGGAGACACCCCCGCACTAACGACACCCGACCTCCGGGTGCAGTGGAGACACCCCCGCACTAACGACACCCGACCTCCGGGTGCAGTGGAGACACCCCCGCACTAACGACACCCGACCTCCGGGTGCAGTGGAGACACCCCCGCACTAACGACACCCGACCTCCGGGTGCAGTGGAGACACCCCCGCACTAACGACACCCGACCTCCGGGTGCAGTGGAGACACCCCCGCACTAACGACACCCGACCTCCGGGTGCAGTGGAGACACCCCCGCACTAACGACACCCGACCTCCGGGTGCAGTGGAGACACCCCCGCACTAACGACACCCGACCTCCGGGTGGAGTGGAGACACCCCCGCACTAACGACACCCCCCTGTTGTCGACAGAACGACCTGCTCGACGTGGTGGCGTGTATACGTCTCAGTCGCAGCACGGTGCATCGCATTCGACTCAACTTCATATTCGCCTCCGTGTACAACTTGCTGGGGATCCCTCTCGCCAGCGGAGCCCTGGCCGTCGTAGGGCTGCAGCTACAGGTAACTCGATACGAGATCTAACACTTGATATTATATCGAAGCGCTAAAACAAACTTTATAAAAAGCAAAATCATGTTGCTTTGACGAGGATCGAACCTGCAACCTCATGTAAGCCTTGAAATCTCGATCTAAATATTTTACCTAAAATCGTTGGACATCTGACCGACTGACCGATTTAAATGGTAAATGTATATAATATTATGAATCATAATTTCCTTTATTTCTCAAGTTACCGACTTGTTTGCCTGCGCGTACTGCAATCACACTTTTTGCATTTTTGCAAGTTATTGCCGCTGATTCCATAATGGCGGCGGAGGCGCGGTGGCCGGACCGGCCTAGGTAAAAGAATGCCGTTACGGTACCTGAGTGTGGAGCCGACCTTTACTATTATGTTCTATAATAGTCTATGGTTGTAATGTGGTAACTGTCACTGCCACTGTCGGAAGAAACAATCTGTCAAACAGGCGGTTAAAATTTCCCACCTTGAAATTTTGTTTAGCAAATCTTTTTACGGATGAAGTTAAATATTTATATTATAAAATGCAAGTATTTTAGGATGTGTTATACATTAAAATGATTGTGAGAGTGCAGGGAATAAGTGAACATAAGTATCGGGATGAAACTCGAGGTAAATTAAGATAATTTTGCTTTTGGTATCGGGTATATATATATTGGTATGTCTTTTATAAATATTTTTAGCAATACCTGTTAGAGTAAGTGAAAAGGATTTTAGCTTCTCGATGTTATGGTCGCCGAGACCCCTACAAATCCCTTGAGTTTAATAAATAGGTAAGTATATAAAAGTCTGGTTATTTTGACAAATTATATTGGTTTGATTCACTTAGCACTAACACTCTAAATAATTATTACTGCTAAATGAATTATGGTTATGAGCCGCTCTGGTTGATGGTAAGACGCGAACTGATTTAGATTTACTTGATTCGCAGCAAACTGCCATTGTGAACGCTTACAATGCACTATGCGTTTTGCTGCGTGTTCAAATATCTTGAACATACTCCCGAGACCGAAATGAGATGTGGGATGGAGTTAACATCTGGTGAATGATGAATACCTTACTTACAAAACATGGTAATTTTCTTAAATTTATGGTATAACAGTTCAACCTTAACATAACTTATAAAACACAGACATTATGAATAAACAATATGGTTATGAAATAAAATTAAAGTCTTTATACGCCTATGTTACTAATTAATTATGACTTATCTCCTCTAAAGTAAAACCGTCATTATTGTGGTCCATGTCCGTGTCCATTTTGCCTTGTTTTCTTGCACTATAACCTACACTAGGCCAACGATTGGCATAATTGTGAAGCGAACACTCACTTTTATGGTTAAGTTCACTTGCACTTAACACTTCACTGTGGGCACTGGTGGGCCCCGGCGGCGCGGTTGTCCCGACAGCCTCCTGTCGTTGGGGACATTCGCTTCGACGCCGGGGTCTTGGAGACGGCGGGGTCGCCGCAGACTCCTGTCGGCGGTGACCCTCGCCGCGATGCTCGTAGGCAGGAACCCGTTGCCGACGGCACCGACCGCTCCTCCATATCCAGGCTGCACCCATGCACACTACCCCCGCTAGCGTTAGATAGCCGAGTGCGTAGTGGTGGATGTCATGAGCGCATTGCTGACAACGTGAAGTCTTGAATGTACGATATGTTTTGAATTTCACGTTGAACGACATTGGCATTGTTTTGGAAGACCAGAAGTTTTCTGTTTGCTTCTTGATTTTGTTGCGCTACAGTTGTCTCCATCTTCTTCATTAGATTAAACTCCGCTTCAATTATGGAGGTCTGATTTTTCCACAGGTTTGACAGATGCTTTTCATTAGTTTTTAAGATATCAATATCCTTGATATACTGCTCCGCAAAGCGTGAGTCTAAAACTCCAAACAAATCATTCGCTAGATAGCCAACAGCATTAATAATTCCCCGCGGGAGGCGCCTCGCTGTCTGGGCCGTGTCGCGACGCCGCCGCCGTCTAGCGTGGACGCTGAAACGCTGTGTCAGCAAAAGTTCGTTGTAGTAAGTCATTTCTTGGAAATCATGGTTCGCCTGCTGGAGGATATTATTACACTGCGATGTTTTTTCAATCACTTGGCATAGTTTTTCTGTATAATTCATCATTTGCTTGTATGTTTTTATGCCTCCCCAGTATGGTCCCATATCGTAGTATACAACTATGGACCATTTATCTCTGATTAGATGTAACTTTGATATAGGATCGAAATATAAAGTTTGGTTGGTTGATAGTTGTTTTATTTCGTGCAGACTTTGAGCTGGTGTGAATAGCAAGGTGAGACACAGAAGCGCGGTTGCGATGGTCGTCATTGTGGATCTTGCTATACTTTTACGTTTTGGTTCTGGTTTTGGTTCTGGTTTTGGTTCTGGTTTTGATTCTGGTTTTGGTTTTGGTTCTGGTTCTGTTTGTATGTAATTGTTGTTAAGAGGCAACACAGAAAGTTTCACAATCGGCCGTTTCATGACCCCGTTTTTTGTTTTTAGCGAAACAGCCCTGACTAAACCTTCATCCCCCGGGTGCGTGTCTATTACCCGACCAAGAGCCCACTTTCCTGGAGGTAGATTGTCGTCATGGATCACAACCAAGTCACCGATGCTAATGTTTTTCTGTGGTTTGCGCCACTTATTTCTGGATGATAGCTGCACTAAGTACTCAGCCTTCCATCTCTTCCAAAGATCTTGAAATAACTTCTTTATCAGATGCCATCTGGTTCGGGCATCGTTTTCTGTTTCTATGAGCACTGTCCCTGGTTTTCCTGATAGAAAGTGTGCTGGCGTAAGAAAATCTAGGTCGTCCGGTTCTTCTGTCAAGGCACATAGAGGGCGAGAGTTGAGGCATGCTTCTATCCTAGCCAACAATGTGGTATACTCCTCGAAGGTTAGTTTCTGCTGCCCTACAACCCTCCTAAGATGCCCCTTAAGTGATCTAACAGCTCGTTCCCACAGACCGGCTGCACTTGGCCAGCTAGGCACATTGAAATGCCACTGGATTCCCATTTCTGCTATTTCAACCAGGCAACTTTCGCTGAACACTTGCATCAGCTGGTCGTGCTCTTCCTTTATTATTCTGTTTGCTCCAACGAAATTGGTTCCGTTGTCGCTGTAAATATGACCTGGGACTCCTCTCCTGGCTGTCATTCTTGTTAGTGCTGCCAAAAAAACTGCACTGCTCATATCTGATACAAGCTCTAGGTGGACGGCTTTTGTAACCATACACACGAACACCGCAATGTAACCCTTTGTGGTTTTGATCCCACGCCCTTTGTTTGCTTTCACCTCGACAAACCCTGTATAGTCCACCCCGCAGTGATGAAATGCATGTTCAGGATTAACTCTGGCTTCCGGCAAATCTCCCATAAGCTGGTTCTGCTTTCCAGGATCCTGCCTTTTGCATATAACGCATCTTCTCACATGCGCTTTTGTTGCACTGTATCCCCCGATAATCCAATACTGCTGGCGGAGAGTAGCCAAAGTGAGACGCGTTCCTCCATGAAGGGATGATTTGTGGGCTTGATCTATCATCAATGTGGTAAGGCGGTGGTTATGCGGCAAGATGATCGGATGTTTCATCTCTTCACTTACATGAGCATTTCTTAATCGACCTCCGACGCGTAGTATCCCATCTTTGCCTAAAGTGGGATTCAAATTAAGAATTCTGCTCTTATTACCTACATTTCCGCGTTTATTTATAGAATTAATTTCATCAAAAAATTCAGCTGACTGTATGCTTTTGACTATCAGCATTTTTGCGCGATTGAGTTCATGTGAATCTAGGTAGCCTTGGTAACCTCGTTTATTGCAAACTGGCACTCGTAGTATCCATGCGATAATGCGAATTATTTTTGTTATGCAGCTATATTTTTGCAATAAATCAATTATTATTTCACTACCACTTGCACCATTGTTATCCGTTTGAGTAACTATATTGCAAAACGACGCTTTTATTTCTAGCTCGGTTTCATAAATGGTTTGATTTTTCTGATTGGTATGTGATGGTAGCCACGATGGTCCGTGCCACCACAATGTGTGATCTTTGAGCTGCTTGACCGTTAATCCGCGGCTTGCGCAATCAGCTGGATTATCTGTGGTTTTGACATATCGCCACCTGTCCGCAGGTATTGTTTTGGTGATGAACTTTACCCGATTAGCAACAAATGGCTTCCAGCGAGCAGGATCTCCGTTTAACCATCCTAACACCGCGGTCGAATCGGTCCAGCAGTGAACATCAATCGGATAATCCGCTAAGCAGCTTTGGACTTTCTGCATCAGTTGGGTTAACAGCTGTGCCCCCATCAACTCCAGCCTTGGTATAGACACACTTTTGTTTAGAGGCGCCAATCTGGCTTTTCCTGCGACTAGCCTTACGGTGGTTTTCCCGTTCTTTACTGTCTTACAATAGATAACGCAAGAGTAGCTTTTGAGGCTCGCATCGGAATAGCCACATAATGTTATATTTTGGGTTTCTTCAATTCCCAGCCATCTACTTATCTCGATATCGCTAATCAATGGTAACTCTTGCTTGAGACTGGTCCATTCGGAATTGATGTCTTCTGGTAGTTTTGCATCCCAATCTAACTTTGACATCCAAACTTTTTGGAACATTGTCTTCATCGTAGTGCTAAGGGGGGTAAGCCACCCTAACGGATCGAATAATTTTGAAATGTCGGATAGGAGGGATCTTTTTGTGGCTATGATTGGCGACTGCGGATCAATAGTAGACTTGAATGTGAACTTGTCCTTTTGCGGGTTCCAGCCGAGTCCCAACGTTTTGGTAGAATCGGTTTGCTTGAACTCGTACGTAGACTGGTTGCATTGTTCCTTTTCCAAATCTGTCATGAGCTCTGGTTTATTTGAGGCCCATTTTCTTAGATTGAATCCACCTAGCCTTAGCAGTTTAATGAGGTCGGCCTTCAGTTGGTTCGCCTTTTCTATGGAATGGTGCCCTCCACAGTAGTCGTCCATATAGAAGCACTCCTCTAACTCCTTTGCCGCGTCGGGGAAACTTTGTCTTTCATCAGCCGATAACTGTCTTAAGCACATCATAGCTAGAAATCCCGCGGGTTTGGTTCCGTAGGTAAGCGTGACGAGTTGATAAGTTCGGATATGCTGGTTTGAATCTCTCCATATAATTTTTTGATAGTCCTGATCATCTTCGTGGACTCTTATCATGCGGTACATTTTTTCGATGTCAGCAGTGTATACGTATTTAAATTGCCTCCATCTTAGGATAAGTTCCTGAAGATCCTTTTGTATATTTGGACCCCTGTACATTACATCATTAAGACTGTAGCCCGAAGAGGATTTAGCGGATGCGTTGAACACAACCCTCAGTTTGGTGGTGGTGGACTCTGTTCGTGTGACTGCATGATGAGGCAAGTAGTACCCAGCCACCTGGTTATTGGTTAATGGTTTCATGTGGTTCAGGTTGATGTACTCATCCATGAATTTTTGGTAATCCACTTTTAACTCAGCGCACTTCTCTAGCTTTCTCTCCATACTACGGAATTGAGCCAAAGCTTGCGGCTTAGTAACACCTAGCTTTTCTTTCATGGAGGGCTTAAATGGTAGTCGGACTTCATATTTTCCTCCTTCAACCCTCTTAGTGGGTTCTAAAAAATACTGTAGGCACTCGTGGTCGTCGTTTGACATCTCTACCTGTTGATTTATATCCTCATTTTCCCAATATTTCAATAAATCTTCAGTGTGATTGAGAACGACATTACAATGGTATTGTGGTTTTGTGGACCCACAGAGCAGCCATCCTAATAGTGTCTGTTGGGCCAATGGTTGATCATCTTTATCTCCTCGTAGAATGCCGCCTAACATAATCTTGCTGTATATATCGGCCCCGAAGAGTAAATCTACTGGTCTGCTTACATTGAACTTTGGATCGGCCAATTTTATACCCTGGATATGATGCCATGATTCCGGCATGATAAACGAATTATTTGGTAGCTGTTTCATCAAATTATTTACGATGATAGCGTTGATGTTCAGGGAATAATCACTGTGGCAGGATTGGATCGATAATTCTAGTGTGCCCTTTGCGTTATTTTGCTTCTGTCCTAGACCGAATATTTGACCTTTAAAACTGTTTCTCTTCAACCCTAGGACTTGCGCCGCTTTTTCGCTGATCAAGGATACTTGAGATCCTTGGTCGACTAGAGCTCTCATCTCATGCTGACTGCCATCAACCCCTATGACTTTAACTATGGCAGTGGCGAGAAGTATTTCAGAAGATTCATCCCAAGACACGTTGGTTGTTCTTGACACCATTTCCTTGCCACTAGTGTTCGTCTTCGATCTTGCTGACGGAGATGGACCTTGATTAACTAGGGCATCGTGTAAAAAACTGTTGTGTGGACCTAAACAAACCCGGCACCGTTTGGACGATTGACACGGTTTTTTGTGATGACACATGCAATTTTTACAATAATCTAAATGCTTGATTGTATTTAATTTTTGCTCATTAGTCATCTTGTGAAAATCAGGGCACTGCCATAATCCATGCTCAGCATTGCACACTCCGCAGGTTGGAGACCTAGATACGTAAAATGCGTTTGAACTAGGCCTTGAGCTTTCTTTGCTCACTAAATGGTTTTGTTGAAAACTTTTCTTATGGTAATGGTAATTTGATTTTGACGATTGAGGCGTAGCTTTTTGGTTAGCGACCGGCTCTTGCTTGCGACGGGATACCTCCAAAGCTGTAAATTTCATCTCTAGGAATGCCAGGAACTCCTGTAAAGAGGGCAGCTCTCTGGGCATTTTCACAGACTCTACATACTCTTTGAAGGTCTCGTTATCCAATTTTTGTGCTAAAAGATGAACTAAAAGTGGATCCCACGAATCGACGTCGACGCCCAAGTTCTTAACTGCATGAAGGGTTTCTTTCGTCACATCATGCAACTTTTTTATCGTCGGCATCGACTGTTGTGTCATGCTTGGGACCCCAAGAAGTATGTTGACATGAGACGTAAAAATAAGCTTCTTGTTCTCATAGCGGTGGTTTAAAATTTCCCAACATACATGATAATTATCGGAGCTAATCTGCAGATGATGTATCAGACGCTCCGCCTCTCCGGTCACCTTACTCTTTAAGAACTGCATCTTTTGCGCGTTGGACATTGCCGGGTTCTTATCGATTGCCTCACTAAACAAATCTTTAAAAGAGACCCAATGGTTGTAGGTCCCGTTAAAAACAGGAATATTTATCTGAGGAGCTGACTTCTCGCGGTGCTTTACTGCCCACATCTTGGTATTGATGCTGTCCGTCAACTCACAGTACGTTTTTTCGTGTTTGCAGAAATCTTCTTGGTATGCGCTGTCGCAGCCTCCGTCCTCACTTTCGATCTCCCAATGGAGCTTATCGATATCACTCCAACGGCTGTCCAGTGATTTCAGAGCGCTTTCGAACTGCCACTTGTTTTCGAACTTGCCTATGTCTATCCGAACTACAGTTCTTTCAAACGCTTTGAAGTTAATAATCTGCTTTCTTATTAAGTGATCTAGTTTACTTCTTCCCCTTGATGGAGACGAAGATTCTCGCAAAGGGAAAATTTCCTCATAACGAGAAGCAGTGTCTTGGTGCGGCCGCGAAGCCTCCGTATCTGGTTGACGTTGACTCACGCTGAGCTGCCTGGTGCAGACACTTGCTGATGGTTGCTGTGGCACCTCTACCTCTGGTTGGCAAAGATTCACCCCTGGTTGATCCTGCCTGATGCGATGGTTCCTCGCATACAGACTAGGCGATGGTAATGGCTGTGCCCCCGTCCCTGGTTGACGGGGGGTCACCTCCTGTTGACCTAGGATAATGCTGCGCTGCTCCGCGTAAATGCTTGGTAATTGTTGCGGCGGCGGTGCCTCCACTTCTGGTTTATGGGGGCTAACACCTAACAGCTTCATTTTACCTAGTTGGTCAAAGGTTTTATCTATGATCTCTCTAATACGCAAGTAAACCTCTCGGGCAATGTCATAGCACCCTTTCTCGAAGTACGCGTGATTAGGAGACGCAAACTCACACAATCTACTATGTTTGTCTTGGTAATCTTTCCAATAAGCTTCCAACATGTCAGCCTTCCGCTTATAAATATCGATGGTCTTCCGCTCAGAACCATCTTTTTTTATATTAGTTAACAACTTTATCAGAGCTTCGTAGATCTCCGTCTGGTTTATGAAGAGATTTTCTACGTCCATCGTGTTGCTGGTATGCTATACAATACACAAACAATGTAGATATAATAAATGGATCGCTCTGACCTTGTCTGCTCCAAACGATAGTCACCGCAGCCCTCTTCTTGGTGATGCAGGTACTGCAGCCCCCAGCTTTGTAGCACTGTACACTCGATAGACACTGGTAATTTTTATTTTCGAAGGACCATGAAAAGGTTTCCTTTGAAATTAATAAGTCGAAGGACCATGAAAAGGATTTTAGCTTCTCGATGTTATGGTCGCCGAGACCCCTACAAATCCCTTGAGTTTAATAAATAGGTAAGTATATAAAAGTCTGGTTATTTTGACAAATTATATTGGTTTGATTCACTTAGCACTAACACTCTAAATAATTATTACTGCTAAATGAATTATGGTTATGAGCCGCTCTGGTTGATGGTAAGACGCGAACTGATTTAGATTTACTTGATTCGCAGCAAACTGCCATTGTGAACGCTTACAATGCACTATGCGTTTTGCTGCGTGTTCAAATATCTTGAACAGTAAGTGTACCTAAGGTATTTCAAAGTATTAAGCACCAGACTTCTGGTTTTCTGAAAACAGGTATATTTTACGGTAATATGTAGAATTCAATGTTAAAATAACCAAATTAATAACTTGCCGTGCCGGGCGGGATATTTTCAAAATAGTCCTAACTTTAGGTGTGGTTTGAATGTTGTCCTGAAAGTTTTGTTTTAAACTATATCAATATTTAATGGTAATCGTATAGTAAGTATTAAACTACTGAAATAATAAATCAAAACTATATGTTAATGCATTTATTTAAAAAAACATCGGTTGTGGTTTATTATTTGCCTACTAAAACTTAGTCTAAATATATAGGAACCTAATTCTCCAGGTATTTCTATTACATACATAAATGTTAGGCATATCTGTGACCCAACGGAGGAAGTATAGATGTAAAGAAGTCACCCGACATCCGTTCGGTGACATGCGGTCACGTGATATCATCGAGTGACGTCACGTGACCGCATCCGGTCAGCCAAAGGAGTCGTTACACAGACACATTAATAACACAATAAACATAGATGTTTGTTTGTTTGTTTGTCCGCAGCCGTGGATGGCGTCCGCCGCGATGGCGATGAGCTCGGTGAGCGTCGTCTGCTCTAGTCTGCTGCTCAAGACGTAAGTCGTGTCTCTGTTTGTTCACAAGCTAACATCTGAACATGTAACGTGCCGCGAGTCCGACTCCAAGCATTACTGGGATGAGCGCGGCAACTACACTACGGATGAATACATACTTGTGATACAATAAAACACCCAACCACCCAATGGTCACGGTGCGGAGCCAGCGCCCGCTGGGAAGCTCGCTCCGACGGAGACCTCATCCATCTGCGCTTGAGATACCTACACGAGTAGAGCTAACCCGTCGGTTATAAAAGACACTTTCTTTGAGGATGGGAATCTAACCCGCAACCTACTACGCAAAAAGCAGAGCTAGCGCAGGAGCCTCGCGATCTTATTCAGCCTTCACCTTCTTTTTTATACATTTCAGACGTACAGCCCATTATCATCCCCATGCGCTTTCAATAATATAGAATTATGCGCGCGTAAACACTTGTAATCGGCTCCCAACGTCTGGTCTCCGCACCTTTGTGTTGTGCGGGCCGGCTCCGTCCGTCCGCCGTCGTCACACGAACCTTACATTACATTATCTGACAGTGGATCGATACGATCGGACAGACAGACGCTTGCCCATCACCTCACAACAGAATGACGAACGGACAACAAACTATTAGTAATATAAGGACCAACACATGTCTTTTATCAGCAAATACTTTAATTTAGAAATGAACGATGTATTATTTTGATTGTGACTAGTTTCAAAAAGCAATCGATGTCGGAGCTTCGCACGCACGAGTACCTGCAGTCGCTGCACCGCGAGCTCGACCACGTGGCCGTGCATCGCGGACTCGACGAGCGGGTCGACCCCCACGAGGGGACCAACTCGCCGCTCGCCAAGTAACTCACTCGCTCTACCTCTCTATCTCTCGCTCTCTCTCTCTCTCTCACACACACACACACACACACACACACACACACAGTACCACAATTTTTGGACATCATTGGTACGATTGTTGAAATCGAAGCGCTAATGCGAAGCCGGTGGCAATTCATTTCATTTATAAACATTTTTCACATTTTTTTTTATCGATTTTGCCTCATATAAAATTTGGTAGTGGTAATAAAAATATGTCTAAGAAGTGAAATATAAATTGACATCTGTTGAAAGACGAGAAATATTCACAAATGGTATTGACACTTGCGTCTCCAGAGAGACTCTACTTCCTCGTGCTCTACCACTTGTATAATGATTGTGTTCTGAAGATTCGTCCGATATGGTGTCTGCAGCCCCTTTCGTCAGCGCACCGCTCGCCTTCACAGATATTCTGATCACAGATATATTTATTTATCCCAGATATTAACCGCCTCTTTGGTCTAGTGGTTCGACCCACCAATTTTAGATCCAGAGGTCCCGGGTTCGATTCCCAGGGGGAGTACATTATTGTGCTCGGTTTGGTTGGTGGTAGGACTTAGTTTAAGCCTGCCTGGCTAGCTATCACCATCTTACCTTCGCTTCCCCTTTGTACAAATCCATAGGAGACCTCAGGAAACCTTCTCGTACCGTAAGGTTCTAGAGAAACTTCCTCCCGCGAACCATGCCAGCTACAGCATGGGGTGTTGGAGACGGAAGTTCCAACAAGTTCCAAAGTGTCGGTGATCCTCGGGGGACCATCTGGTGGTCTGGTGGTTCCCCACTTTGGGATATTCAAAAAAATCATGACGAAATTGCATTAAAAACAATTTAAATATGAAATTAATTTTATATATATAATAATATATAAAATGTATACGTGTAGTTATTTACTCACGTTATTTTTGAAAGTGATACCTATATGAAATGAATTGTCATCGGGCCACATAAACTCACTCACATAACTCGGATTAGTGAAACTCACTGACACTGGAATTCATTCGATTCTTGAACTCACTGTCCGGTACACATTACCTAAACATGTAGAAACAATAACAACACTCAAACACTGTTTATATTAGATTAAGTTAAAACTTATTTTTAGTACCAACTTAATTGAACCTAACATATAAATCGCAGAATTACTTATATTTACTAATCAACTGATATCTACATTTAACTTTTACTCTCAAATCATCTACTTTTCAAAATTTAATGTTTTCAGCGAATTTAACATTTTCATTTTATAAAATTTCTTAATTTCTATATAAATAGATTGTATCGCTATAACTTGTGCTATCTCATTCTAACTTTTCTGTCCCGCTCCCACTAGTAGCAAGAAGCGCGATTCGTGGAGATCTGCGCTACTGACCGTGTAGAGTAGACCAACGGTTGGTATATACAGACAAATGTTTGTTTGTTTGTTTGTGCTAACGGCGTTTTGTTGAAGCGTTTTGTGTTTTAACTTTATGCTTTTGTGTAATTTGTTTATTTCAATTGCAAATCAAAAATGTATGGAAAATAGTTTTCCCACTAAAACACTATTTTGTATGTATTTAGATTTTTATTGTATTTAGATTTTTATTGTTTTTAGAAATGTAACGCATCACAAAATGCAATGTTTTTTAATTTCCTGAAAGAAAGTAGTTGAGTGCGACTTGGTGGAGATTGATATCGATCGTGGTCAATGTACGGTTGGTGGTTAGTGCTGCAACCGTAACCGATCGTTACAAATGTTATAAGCCTTTAAGAAGGGCCTGGACTACCGCTGTCCAGTACAAACGTAGTTTGGTACTCACTTTTAATTGATAAGTCGCATTTAAAAGAAATTAAGAAGGTATAATCTAGGTTTGCAGCGCGTAACTTTTTTTGAATACAATTAAAATCGAAATAAATTGCAAATAACGTTTCTAAATGAGCGACAAACTACGTTTGTATGAGAGAGCGGTACTACCGGGCCTTTTCATAAAATGTGTTTTTTTTTTCCAAAAATGTATCTGTCTCTGTACTGTGAATAATGAAGCCGCTTTGTCTATTCAGCTTTTTTGTGTCATTTTGGGTTTAACTAGTGTGTGCCCGGGACTCTACTGCCCTCGTCCCGTAGGATAGTGCGCCCCTACACTATTCAAATTGGGAAGTTTAGTGGGTCTAGCCTGGAGTCTGAAACTTTTGTATCAATTTGTATAAGAAACTATAAAAAGCAGTCAGAGGCCTCGGTCTCCTTAAGGCCGCATGCTCCTGGGCCGTACTATGCCTGTAGCGAGCCACTGATCAAAAGTTGAACGACAACAACGTGTAATGTCACTTGACTTTTATAATCTACGTTAAAAAACTAGAAACGAATAAGTTGATATTTTTTTGTGAAATCATCGATTTTCTTGTTACCTGCTAACAATGCGAATTACTTGAAAAAATGCTATCACATACACTTAATATTATTATTGAATACGACACATTCGTTTTAAGTCCTAAAAAGAACAAGTTTGCTTACAAAATTTACGTAATTAAGAAATAATGTAACATATTTTCGATCGTATCTAAAGCTATAGCTTCTATTAATCAGTGGCAAAGAGAATACAAAACTACGGTCTGTGATTGAAAAGTCTTCTTGACGGTGTTTCAAAACTAAATAGTATTAATTTGTAAGAGAGCTCGGATCTCATCTGATGCTTACAATCATTTAATTCCACTGAGTGGTCTGACTGTTGAAAAAGCAGTCCTAAGACATTTTACTTTTTATAAATAAATAAGATGCCTACATTTATCAATAACTTCTCCTTCATTCATTTCAAAGGGTATTTATCTCCCTTACACAACGCCGTTGATTTATTTTTTCTGTCTGATATTCTGTCACCGGGTATTCAAATAATGAATATTCCTCACACATGAATACCGTCTAGAAGTAGGTACCTACTTCAAACAGTAAGCGGGCCACCGTCCCGCGGCGAGTACAGCCACAAGTCATCATCCCGCGCTATCAACTTTGAACTGCTTTTTCTGTATATTATCTTACACTTTGAATGCGAACACACATCCGCCTGCCATGCGTAGGGTTATGGCAAAACCTTACGACGATTTAGAGGAGGCCATCCTGGATCTGTTGATTGTTTAAACTAAAAAAACTAGATTATCTAGTACTAGGTAATCACTGCTCTGTTAGCTTAGTTCTATGCATAGTTCTCTAATTAACAGGATCATATACCGCGTACCTGTCCATTCAAAAACAAACAAATAGCTATTTTCTAACTATTCATATTTTCCGATTTCGGTGAATTTTTCTTCATGTTATCAACACATTATACCTAGTTTTAAACGTCTTACTTTTTCCAGTTTCTTTAATCACTTTAGGTGCGATGAATCTATGACTATTAAAAGTCAGTGATTTTCCAAAACCAACATTTAACCTAAAAAAAACTCATTCTATTCAAGCGATTGACCCCAATAACAAAAAAAATGTCACAATCTATGGCTTAGGGTCATAACTTTCTCACGCGTAAATTCTATCAACTCACTCACAGCAACTATCTCTCTCGGAGGCATAGGGCGGTTGCAGGGAACGCTGAGATAGCAATACGTTTGCTAAATGCCTCCAACAAGAAAACAGTTTCGGTATATTATCCTCTTAAGAAGTGATCCGTTTGGGGCTTGATGGCGCTTTGAGTTATGTCCTGTAATTAAAATAAATTTTACATAGTTTAGGGAACGAAAATACGGGAATGTATTCTTGTGTACTGAGATATGATTTTTGTAAATCCTGATCGGTGATGATGACAGCTCCTTATTCGTAAATTAGTCATGAATGTGTAATTTTCCAGATTATTGTCATGGAACAAGACCGAGGGATGTCTGTTGCAAGAGGAGGACGACCTGATGACCGTCTCCTTCATACCCAAGCCGAAACAGACAAACGAGCAGACGTCTATCATAGCTATGGACGAACAAGACTGAACTGTGATTACACTTATTGGTTTAATATATGAAGGAAGCTTGTAGATGTCCGCCTCCTGCCGCGACACAACCGCCTCCTGCCGCGACACAACCGCCTCCTGCCGCGACACAGCCGCCTCCTGCCGCGAAACAACCGCCTGCTGCCGCGACACAACCGCCTCCTGCCGCGACACAGCCGCCTCCTGCCGCGACACAACGCCGCCGACTTGATCCTGCTCACACAATGTCTGTAAAAGCCTCAATCCATTCTGTAGTTTCGGCGTGAAGGGGAACAAACCTCCAAACATTAGAATTTGCAATAACCGTCAAAGTGCGTGGTGGCATAAATGCTATTTTACATTACAAAGGTGGCTAAGGAACTCAAATACATGTATCTGTATTTTATGTGAATATTTGTTATGAATGTTTGGTTGTAATGAACTGTCGAGACATGGCTCCGTCTCATCGCTCCGTACTGCATCACGTCTCGCTATACTTGCTCAGATATATTTGAGAACAAGAGGTTTAGAGAGTTTTGTGTTTGAGTGCCTGTCGTAAATTTGAAATCAGTAACTGAGGCCTTGAAAGGAACTACAGTTGCTTTACTATTACGCTAACCAAATGTATGGAAATAAGTGCCTATACGAAAACGAAAATGGTTTCAGTTAGCTGTCAGAAACTCATACTAAGGCCTCTGCCTCTGCTCTGTATGTATTTCAATAATTGATCTAGTGAGCGAAGCGAAAGATCTCAGTTGGGAAATCCGGCACTGAATGTATGTATGTATGTAGCAATGTTTGTGACAACATAACTCTCGAGCGAGTTATCTCATTTTGAGGAATTTTTAATATTAAAAAAAAAAGGTTAACGGGCTTATAGTGTCTCATAAATTACTTTTGGGATGTCATGCAAGGGGTTTAAGGTTTGTCCATAATCACCACGCTTGGCAGACAAGTAAGTAGTGACGGATCTGTAACCGCTGTAACGTACGGTCGGTGCTACGGTGATTTGCTCTCATTGTGACTTTGCAGGGAATGAAAATCAAAACTCGACTGATTAAAAAGGGATGGAGAAGTGTGATTTAGTAAGTTGTAATGAATGCACACTTTTGTCGTAGTGTTAATAACATTATTTTAGAGAAATAATCTCCGTGGTTACCTACTTAACACAAACCAGTCATCACGAGATCTCAATTCGCGGCGAACTACTGTTTCAGGTTGCTTGGGACGTTGCGTTGGGACTTACATTCTTGGTACACACCTAAATCTTATACTGCGTTGTATGTCAGTCAGTCAGTCAGTCAGTCACGGTCACGCTATGTTGTTACAGTACAGGGCACGTGTTGCACTAGGTATTGATATGTGTTGTGTTGGCCCTGCCTGTGTATATGTGTATATGCCTTCACAACATATTCATGTACTAGTATTATGAAGCGGGGTTTGGTAAAGCACAAACTTAATAGTTACCAAAGTACTTCAAATCGTCTCAAATATGAGACTGTGATACGAAATATGTTAAAATTTAAAACAATAATCATATATTGCGTTATTGGGGCTAAAACATGAAAGTATTATATTTCTTTAGATATATTTGATAGTTATATACATATAAGTATGTATAGCATATTAGTTATATGAATGTAAATATGAGTATCTAGCTAGGCTATAAACAGTATATTATAATCAAACTATTATCTTAACCATCGTTACTTACCTAAATTATGTAAATGAATATAATTTAGAAGTTAAACATTATTATGAAGAAAAGTCTGCGTGTATGTACGTCTGCGCCAATCTCAAAACGTACTAAACATATTTTGATATAATTTCGAGTGTTTAGTAGAAATATTTTCGAGGCACGTATGTTTCACTTAGTAGTTATAAACTATGATTTACTGATATGAATAGTCTGTAGCTTCTGTGTCACCCAAACGAAATGATGGTTTGCAATGTGTCCTTGTTTTATGTACACATACATACATCATACGAAACTAAATGTTCAGTACATGACATACAAAATGTAAAACGATTGATTTGTGTGAACGTTGCACCGACACAGCATGACTCAACTCTCGCCGGGTCCGAACCCGCACCTTTCTCCCGCGGTGACTCTTTTACTATTTCCGAGCACTTTCGTTTCATCAAGGTTGAATTTGCAAGGCCTGAGATAGTATTGTAGATAAATTAATATGTGAATGTATATCTCTGATGTGCTCAAAAATAGCGATATATTTGTATAGTAGGTATAGAACCATACAACCACAACCTTAAGAAGGTCGGAGGACGTTGTCCCGTACTACGTACTACGTACTACGAACTACGAACGTCATTTGCCTTTTATTTCTGAACGGCGTGTTCGAGTCAAAATAAAACTTGCAGAAATCATTGGATAAATTCTAAAAAGAGTGATTTCGGATTTCGTCCTGTTAATAATTTTCTTAAATACTTTCCAAGTATAAATAGACACTTAATTTTCGTTAAAAGGTTAATGTCTGCCACCGAGTTAGTGAGTGGGTACCGGTGAGTACATACACGAAATACGACATTAAACAGAATCGCAAGCTTTCTGCACTCCTCTTCTATAGATATACAGGTATACAGTTGAGCGATGCCTAATCTCGCACTCCTCCAGTCCTCCACTCCTCCGTGCACAAACAACGGTCTGAAGTTTTCTATTTGATTAATTGTTTTATATTGATAACTTTTACGTAAACTTAATAATCATGGCAAATATAAACATCAGTTTTATCTTCGTTCGGTCGTCGTGCTGGCAGCGCAGCGCCTGCGATATCTAGTTCAGGTTTAGGATGTGCGTCGATTGTCAGTCAGTCAGTCAGTCAGCTTTATGATCTATATAAATGGTATTTGTAAGCCGTTTGTTGTATGTTTTGTTCAAATTATATTTTTGTTAGTTTCGTTCAGAACTGTATTTTTACAAAGTGATATTTTGTGTAAAATAAATGAAAATTGTATCTATTTTGATATTTTTACTTCCCCTTCGGAAATCAAGATAATTATTTAGTACATTTGGAAAGCCTGGTGGGCAGTCAAAGGCAATCGATTGATGACGGCCGAGGATCGCTATATGTGGCGTCGATTGGGGAGGCCTATGTTCATCAGTGGACGCAATGTGACCTGTAATTATGAAAGCGAAAGCTTAAAATTAAGATACAAATATCTAGGCAAGTATTGGTCAATTCACTTTTAGCGATAAGACCGCACATAATTAGCTAAGGGCTCTTCGTAAATATATCATAGTAGTTTCGTTCATGGTGTGCGTTGTATTTTAGTATCGTATGTTTTGAAACTACAATAATACCTAGGTATGTATCGAAACAAAATCGCGCGTAGGTACTTAGGTGCTGAGGAACACTCTTGTTATTATTTATTACTATTTTTAGTACCCACCCACCTCGGTGATTTTTGATAATAAAATTAATAGCAAACGTGCATCACGACACCCCCATTAGAAAGGTAAAGCAATAAGCACTCATCATTTGCGCTGAGTTTCAATCCGACAGCTGAGGTAATTGAATTCGAGAACCGATTGTTGATTGACCGCAATGAACAAGTTAACATCAATGCTTGTGAGTTTACTTCTGTATTCTTCGGTAGAAGGTGAGTCGGTTCAACGTCCGTTTGTACGAGTATAAAACGAACGCTGATTCCAAGCGATGCGACGCTTTATTAAACATATGTTTGTATATAAATAGGTACTATAATGTATAAATATGATAAATAAATAATACTATGTTTAGTGCTAAGTATAAATTAACCAGACTCGATATTGCAATATCGAGTCTATTGTGAGCCCCAGAAACAGACCTGACTCGCCTCTAAGCCAATCATCTTTTTGTTTATAGTTAAATACGCCTGATTTGAATGTTGACATAGAAAGAACTTTACATATTTCTTCTTTTTTGCATTTAGCATAATATTATTTGCACTAAATCATGCAAGAACATCTGTGAGTACCTACATCATGTATTTGCGATAGAGTATTTTCCCGTTTATTTTTTTACTAAATATGAGAGACGTAGGTATCATCTGCAAACAGACACTTTTCTACTTGAGGCTTTATATAAACAAGAAAGAATGCCCCCAAAACAGAACCGAACCGAACAGAACAGAACCCTGTGGAACTAACATAATTATTGGTAATGCATCAGGTTTGGTATTATCAATGACCGCTTTTTGCTGTCTGTTAGGTAGGAAAGGTAGGAATTAAACAATTTGATGACAACAACCATTTTTATATAAAGGCAGAATCTTGGAATGTTTCATAAGATCTAGAAAAAAGTCTAGTGAGTGCGGCAACCAACGGCTACCACAAACCTGCTTATTTTCAGGTTTCTTGATACCTTGTCCCGCAACAAAGCTCGACATCCCAAAGCACCGGATTGAGAAGCACAGCTCACCTATCCTGGATATTTTTGCGTCACACGACCACGACTCACATCGTCTACCGACAAGATGGTGCGCCAACCCGATGCCAAGGTCCGGTCCCGGGCCAACGTTAGGTACTATACCTTCGTCCGGTCCTAATCCGAGGTCTGGTCCTATACCAACTTATGTTCCTTATCCAACGCTCAGTCCTAGACCGTCGCCCCGTACTATGCCGACAAGTGCTCCACAATCAACGCCAGAGCCTAAATCTACTCCAGATCCTCAATCCACACCTGACCCTCTAACATCACCAGATCCAGAATCCACACCTGACTCTCTAACAACACCAGATCAAGAATCCACACCTGACCCTCTAACATCACCAGATCCAGAATCCACACCTGACTCTCTAACAACACCAGATCAAGAATCCACACCTGACCCTCTAACATCACCAGATCCAGAATCCACACCTGACTCTCTAACAACACCAGATCAAGAATCCACACCTGACTCTCTAACAACACCAGATCCAGAATCCACACCTGACTCTCTAACAACACCAGATCCCCAATACACACCTGACCCTCAAACAACACCAGATCCCCAATCTACACCAGATCCTCAATCTACGCCAGATCCCCAATATACACCAAATCCCCAATCCACACCTGATCCTCTAACAACACCAGATCCCCAATCCACACCAGACCCCCAGTCCACACCTGACCCTCTAACAACACCGGATCCCCAATCTACACCAGATCCCCAATCCACACCAGACCCCCAGTCCACACCTGACCCTCTAACAACACCGGATCCCCAATCTACACCAGACCCGCAATCGTCACCAGGTCCTCAATCAACGCCAAACTCCAAACCAACATCAAATCCTGAACCAACGCTGAGTTCAAGGCCAACGTATCCTCCTTTCCCAACGTTAAACCCTAGACCCACGTTAAGACCCTACTCAACGACAAATCCTAGACCAACATCTAACCCTAGAGTAACGTCTAATCCTAGACCAGTGCCGACTCCTATCCAAAAGGACTGCCGCTGCCCAAAACTTGGATACTTTGGGAGAGTTTTCGATTGATTTGATTTGTAAAATATCTTATATACTTATAGACAACAGGTACACTTACAAGTCAGCCAACCATTAAAAAAATTATGATTGATCATATTTTTTTGGGTTAAATGATAAAAAGATTAGTAACAGTCTATAAAAAACATTTTATTTTTGACACCTTAATAAATACACTATAAGAATAAATGTAGGTAATTACATATATATTTCATACAACATAATTTTATATTGTGCGTTTTTGTCCTAAATAATGATTATCAAATTAGGTATTTTTACAAGAAAAGTGCATAAATATATGTATAGATAGGTAAACCGTAATCATCGAGGCATTTGCGGAGTTTTTGGCAGTGTTTATAATCAAAAGCGCATCGTCAAACGAACGTTGTTAAAAGAGCTCATAGGTACGTAAGCTACTTTATTGATACGAATGCAATTATTCCCGATGTGCACCACTTGTTTGACCACTTATATATGTAGGTAAATTTCAACTTTTTTCGTTCAATAAATAGTTTCAGAGAATATGTGATCCAATAAGGGTTCTGTTTTGTCATCAGAGATACGGAACCCTAACAAGTCACAGTCTGACGAAACCAGCAGTTTAAATGTTATAATTCTTAGAAACGTTATCAAAATCTCGTGTCTTCTAAATGCGTATCTGAACATAAGGTAGTATTGAACCTTATGTAGGTATTATGTATTAATAACCTTAAAACACTTAGGCTGATCTGATAAATATCAATATTTATAAGTGTTTGATATCATCAATACATTCATTTGATATGAGTTTGACACAGGACTCGAATGTTGGCCACAGCTCTAGCGTTTGTAAACCGACAAAGCCTATTAACCATATTAAATATCACGCGGCGTCACTCGAAATGGAACTTAGTCCCCATAAGGATAGCGGTGGGAGTAGTGCTGGCGCTGAGGTCGACTCCTCGCGACCTCATCTCCGAGTAGTGGAGCGTCGCGAGCTCCGAGTAGCCACACTTGCGGGCGAGCGCCTGAGACGTCGTGGCGGTGAAAACCGTTGCGGTGGCGAGGATTCCCAGCGCTCGGCACAGCGGCTTCCTGGAAACCAAACAAACAGATACCCATTTACCGATCACAACTCCTGATCACTATCACTACTCAGAGTGTGGAATTTTATGGTCTCTGGAGGTAGGAACTCGGAATTGCGACCAAACATTATGAATTATAGTATTTAGAATTATTGCAACTATGCATTATGAATTATAGTTTTTATTATTGTAAGTCCCACATCCGTCTCCACACGGAGTACCTACCTGCCGAATGGCTCGGTTCAGACACGAGCTATCACAATTTTGGACGATACCATAGAAGGGCGTTTTGAAACTAGTGATTTTGATAAGGGTCGACGGCGACGGTACCTACCCGCTTCCATCAGGTGTGCCGTGTACCTGTTTGCCACTGCAGTGGTTTAAACACATTGTGACTCCTCATCTGGCCTCAATCAGTCTACTCCTCACCTGGCCTCAAACAGTCGAGCTCCGATATTCTGTCCCCTAAATTTGGGTAGAACAGTCAGTCCACTGGACGTCAGGTATTTGTCTACTCCATAAAGTGCGAACACATCCACCAACTCCTCAGCAGTGGTCAGGGTGAGAAGCAGCTTCTTCCACAACTCTCCTTGGATCTGCGAATTGTAGAGATCAAATAAGTTGACTGATCACCGATATCATATCTATAGTAACTGACCTCACAGATCCTCACAGTCGGAAGTAGTACTACTTGTTCTCTTGTTCACCTTATCTGGATCTTCGTCATCATCGATACTCTTGACAAAGGTGACGTTGAACCCCACCAGCTCATCCGGGTGTCCGTCGACCTCGGTGAAGCAAGCCAGACTCACGCCCTGGGCCACTAGAGCTTCCCAGTTGGAGTATATAGTGGCTATGGATGCTGCGTCGGTGCAATCGCTGGAGATTCCTGGACAGTTACCGTAGGGTTAGTGAGATGATAGTTTACACAATAGTAGTAGAGCTCTGTGTGCAAGGTTTCATTGAAAGTACCTACTGCCATAACGGCGACGCGACGTACCTATAGTACAGTACAGTACAGTTGGTGGGTACACTTAATCACAACAAGCCGCTTGCCTTATTCTACTTTGTCGTTTTTAAAAAGTCAATAAATGTGTAGGTATATACACCTTATTAGATAATGAGTGAATGAGTTTTGTGGTGTCGGCGACAACACACTCCGGAGTTAATGCGCCTGGATAGATATTGAGGGAGTGAGTTTTGAGGTGTCGGAGGCAACACAATCCGGAGAGGATATATCTGGGTAAATAAGTGAGTGATTGATAAATCTACACTCAAATAAATAGAGTTAAAGTTTGGATGTAGGCGGTAATTTCTGCAACTACTCGTCCGATTACAGACATTTTTTTTCCACCTTCAGCCTTATCTTAACTTGTAACCAGGTGAGATGAAGGTCAAGCGCTTCCCCGTGGTATACAGTAAAAAATCAAAATATTAGTCCGTTTAAATAAAAGGGCTCTTCGATAAAGGGATTTTCGAGAATATTTAATGCTTTCTATAGAAAAGTTGTTGTACTCAAAAAAATCTCAATAAAATACTGAGTTGAGGAGAGTCATCTATTTTATTATTTGTATATTGATGTAGTGTTCGCCGCGAGCGACGCCGCGGGCTCAGCTAGTTGTTTTGTTATTGAAGGTTGTTCCTCAGCTTGACGTGCGGTATAAGTACATACAGTGTTTAGTAAATGGTAGCCTTACTCGTCGTGGATGCAAACATATGATGTTACTTTTATTACTACATGTAACCAGTAACAACAATATTTTATAAACGTTGTTTACATTTTTAAAATTGGTTCCCTGATTGGGCAAACTTTGAGCAAACTTGACTAACGTCGTAATTTGACGTCGGTCTACCCGTGACCACGGCCGTTATAACACGATCGAAACTGTCGGGAATATAAAAAGGTACGCGATGAAGACCAGTTTTGTTATTAATTATGTATAATAATCGCGATAATTGAAAAACAAATACTGGGTAAAAAATTATATTTAAACGTAATGCTATATAACGTGGGATAGGTACATGTTCTTCTATCAGATATTATATGATGAAAGTTTTAGGGCCTGAAGTCCTAAGAAGATGTTTAGAAGGTGCGCGTTCAACTCTTTTGTATGGAACACGGGGCCCGGCCTGCGCGTAGCGGCGTAGCGGCGTAGCTCGCTCTACGACAAAATATGTTTTAGCTAAGGTATAGAAAGGGGTAGAGGGTAAGGTTAACTTACAAAATATCGCAGCCAAAATGACACTATATCTCTATACAGTGTTGTGTTCCTACAGTGAGTGAGGACGCCCGAGCTCTCGTAACTCGTTGCTGCTGAGCACTCGCTGTTCTGATCACAACACACCGTGAGTGCTACCAGCACTCAACGAGCTAAGTGGGTCGGCAACACGCGAGTGATACGAGTACCTACGTGTGGTGACGGTTTCCGCTACGTACGTACCTAAAGCCTGACACAGCGGCTCGTCCCTCAGAAACGTCTCCAGCATCAAGTGGAGGCACTCTTGCTTGTGTGCATCCTCCATGTCTCGGATCTGGTACCTGGAACAAGCTGCTAGCTGATAACTTATCGTCGTTTGCTTCATGCTAAGAACCCATGGTTGTATCTTGATGAAATCAGGCGGGTTGCTAAAACTTCCACGCTTGGCTTGTGTGGTTTCTCAAATCGCAGTACAGGTAAGTTTGTACCGTACCTCTCTAGGTACGGTACACTTATCTGTGATAAGTGGTCTAGTCATCAATTTTTTAAGGCACCAGGCTTATATCTCATGTATCTTGAATACTACTTGCCTACTTATAGAGAAATAATCTTTATTTCCTCCTTTACTCATTTACTATCTCTAAGTGCCTACCTTCTTATACCTATAGGTACCTATTAATGTACATTCTAAAACCTAGGTACCTAATAATGTACCTACTACTTAGACACCTACCTACCTGCTTTAACAGATTTGTATGTGAAGTTATAATTTCCTCAGAAATAACTACTACTTATGATACCCTGGTATCACTTGTAACCGGGAACATTATCCTATTTTGCTAGTATTGTAACCAAACAAGTTTCTCAAATAAAACTTAGTACCTATTTTATTGATAATTCATCGCCAAATGTTTTTTTATAGAATTAATGTAATTTTAATGACTTGACATTACTACCACACTAATGTATCCATGGAAAACGACAAAAAAGAAGCAGGCATTTTAATAAAAAGAAGAGATTTTACAAGCTTTATCTTATCTTACTTCGGTCGGACACACTGTGAGAAGTGGCGCGACGAGTCTCGGTGATCGCGATCTACAATTATGAAGTACCTACCGACCACAAAGAGCTTCTCGCTAACTAGGCAGTTATATAGCATAAGTATATATAAGTAGCTAGACCTAGGTCATTACAGAAAAAAAACAGACGGAAGACGCCGGGAGCCAATTCCATGTGTTTTCTGTGCGCATTACAAAACATGCTTAGTATATTTATAAATGATGCAATATCAACCAGGTGTAGTTGATAATTCTCCTCACATTTTAGCTGGTTGTCCATCTCTCGCCTGACCCTGAAACCGGCTCCACACCTGACCTACCGGTACACTTTCCGGTCTTTTCCACGGCATATTTTCTGAAAACAAAAATCGTAAAATTTATCGCGTGAGCGAAACGAACGAGATCTCTGAATCCGGCACTGTATGTATGTATGTAGCAATGTTTGTAAAGGCATGACTCTTTTACGGGTTGTCTGATTATATTCAAATAAAAAAAAAAAAAATAGCTAAACTAGTACCTAGTTCGCTCCGAACTGAGATCTCGTTGATGACGACTTTTAATTTAAATTAGAAGCCAAGTACCCTAACGTTACTATCTTGATATACCTGCCTGATGATAATCCATTACAACTCTCTATATTAAAAACCACCCCTATTAAGGGCAAAACTATGCTTATTTTACTGCTGTCTAAGTTTCTTCTCTCCCTGTCACATGACATTTCACATGACTCCAATCTTAATTAACCCTTGATATAAATAAACTGATACCACCCCTGTGGTATCAGTTAATTAAAAAAACGAATTGTGAAGTCAAACCAGTTAACATTATAACTCACAAGACATTATTACCCTCTTAACGCGTCCCCACTTTACAAAAATCATAAAAATCAGCTATTTCATAAATATATTTTTTTCATTTGAAAAATGCAATCGATAGATACCATATACTTAGATACTTACTCATTCAAATGACCCCTCAAGCTATAAAACTTCTTGCATATATTTCTCAAAAACTAACCTAGTGTCAAAAAAATCCTTCTACTTATTGATGAGTTTTTTATTTTTTATTATTGTACAACGCTTCGTGTTTATCTTATCTGGTTACAAGTTGAGATAAGGCCGAAGGGGGAAACGCACTTTACCCGGAATTCTCAAAAAACTGAGGAACTGGCTATCGTACCTCTGAATGCCGGAACACAACATTTTTTTTAAGAATTGTTATTATGGCGACATAATTAGGTAAGATGGTGGTAGCTAGCCAGGCGGACTTAAACAAAATCCTAGCACCAACCAAACCAAGCGCAATATTGCTCTCCCTGGGGATCGAACCCGGCACCTCTGGATCTGATATCGGTGGGTTGAACCACTGGTCCACAGAGGCGGTTACTAAACTATTAAGTTTAGTGTAATCTCTTACACTAAAATATTGTATTTCTTCACACCTCAATATCTCAAAAACTACTAGGTACATTTATCGATGTTTGCTCTCATTCTCGCTTTGCATATATTAAGAGTAAACAAAATTATATAGTAATAAATAAAGTAAGTTGTGTAAGGTGTAATGATATAACACTTATATCGTTTGTTAATTACTTTATATTGGAGTAATAATCTCCGTGGTTAAATACCTTACTAACACAAACCAGACAACACGAGATCTCAGTTCGAGGTAAACTAGATTCCAATGACCATAGTTGTTAAGTATTTCCTAATACTTGACCCTGGCTTATCACTATTATTTCTAGGTATTGGGAACGCTCTGCAAAAACTAAACAGAACCAAAATTTTGAAAACCTGAAAATGCAAGTTTGAGTTTGTTAGTGATGTGCTCAGATTATTATCATTGCATATCTATACAGTAGGTAGGTGCGAGTGATGGTGTTGCCAGCCAGCGTCCATAGGCGACGGAAGCCACTTTTCATCAGATGGGTCATAGGTCGCCCGTTTGCCACCTTAGTGGTATTAAAGAAAGCTATGTTTTTACTCTTTATACATATTTCTCAAAATCACAAAAAGTAACTATAACAATCTCTTAAGTAACTATAAGTCGTTACGATTTGATTCATAATGTGTTAATTATTGTTAGATTATTAAATAGACGGTTTTACCAATTTTGACCAACCGACCTTATGGCCCCCCCACTTAGGCAACACATCGTCTTTCATATAAATATTATACAAAAATAACAGCTAAGTATCATCTCCTCACCGGTATTTGTAATATATATGTAAGTAAGAAACAGTGTAATGTGTGTAACGGTGCCCCAAAATAGATTTTCCGTCTCCCACGGTACCTGCAACTCATGTAGGTACTTCCTGTTTTCCTTATATTATATTCACTGGTTCACAAGATACAATACATTAACCTTATATAAATCTACATATAAAGCGAAGAGCATCGTATCGTAGAAACAACTCACTAATATCACGATCCGCGCTAAACTGCGAGTGGGTATCTTGTACACAGATAAACTAAACTATTTCAGTAAATACAAGCAAAACTGATACTTATTTTACACAGATAAAGCCTATTGCATGCGCATGATTATTTGTTATTGACTAAATATATCGATTTTATATGTGTGTGTGGCTTTGGTTCCATTATCATCCGTTTTCAAGGATAAGCATCTCATTTTAGATAAGAGGTAGGTTGATACATATAAATGTTTTATCGTTTTATCACATCGATCTTTATATAAGATAAACTAATACTTTATATGCTGAACGGATTTTAATCCGATTATCAGATTTTCGCAAAGTCGAACGAAGCCTTCGACCGACTTCATCTATAGACGTCTAAAATCATGGAGGATTCACTAACCTTAGGACTCTCCATACGATATACCTACCTGCATAGACATTGTCTGCGCCATTAGGTATATTATAAAATTAACTTTAACATCATGGTTGCTCATAAATACGTTGTTTAATCAATGTACTCTATAAATAAATCCCTCTATCCTAATGCAGAACCTTAGCACGTTATCGTGAGACAAAGCAAACAGCAACTAGGTTTCTCGGCTTCTGCTACGTCACAAGCCATGACGTAATATTTAAGTCATACCACTGTCTGTACCTCGTGGAACACGAAAATAAATAAATAAATATTTCAGGATAGAGAGCACTTATTATACCTGAGTAGGTAAGTACTTCTTTTTGTAAATACTTGAACAACGATTATACAATACGTCGATAATTACTCATTATACAAATGTTTGTCCCGGATAGGAATCGAGCCCACAATGACCATACTGAGCTGCACCGACGCCCGACGACGCGACGACGACGGTCTGTATGAATGAACCGAGAGTGAGTATGGATTGAAATGGCTCGAAGGACCCTTGTCGTTGCGTCTTCGTGCTTCACAAAGCTAGAAAATGGCCTACAAAATGAATAAAATATGCAAAACAGACGGCATATTTTTGCATATTTTATTTATTTTGTAAAGAAAATTCCCGACATTGCGTTGGTCTTGGGTAGGTACCTATTTACCCTACGTTAGATATACATATGCAGTAATAACATGTAATAAGAGATTAAACTAGTTTTATTTCCATGTATTTTAAAATATATAATATGTATTTTTTTTTTATTGTACGACTGGGAAGAATTTGCCCTTCATCTCACCTGGTTGACGAAGATGGAAGCGCACTTCACCCGGAATCCTCATCAAACTGAGGAACTGTCTATCTTACCTTTAATTGCCGGAACACAACATTAATTATAAGAATTGTTGTTATGGCGACAGAGTCAGGTGAGATGGTGGTAGCTAGCCAGGCGGACTTTAACAAAGTCCTACCACCAACCAAACCAAGCACAATATTGTATTCCCCCTGGGGATCGACCCCGGGACCTCTGGATCTGAAATCGGTGGATAGTTTAGGGTAGGTAGTTTAGCTGGTATGCAACATTTATTATAGTACAAAAAAGTATTCTTGAATCAAGAATAATTTTCAACAATAAGGCGGGATCACATGGCATGCCTCACACTCACGACCTACCCTCCCGTAAAGTAGGTACTGTCAATGTCATATTGAGACAATATTGAAACCCCTGACACCCTTTAACATTTTTTCATCGTTTCTGTAAAACAAAAACCAAATATTAAACTTCTTGAATAAAATCTTGAATGAACAGTTAACTCAAGATTATTCCCGAAATAGTTGCACTGTATAATTGTAGAGTAGAGTTGTAGACATCCAGTATAATATAGTAGTATGTACCATTTGACCTGATTTAACTGGTGAATAGAGCAAGTCTGTCGGTAGGTACAACATTCATCGTCAGACATTGATATTGTTAATAGCTTCAGTTGATGATAGATCGATGTCCGGTGGATCGCGAGTTGATCGAATCGACCTTATGTACGTACCTAGGTACACTCAATTGATTTAGATTAGAATCAATCTATTTTAATGTCGACCGCACATACTTCACGATATAATTGTCTGTGAATACCTATAAAGTTAAAAGTTAAACATAAAAAGCAAGAGTAGGTACCTAACTTGTTCTGTTTAGTATGTATCTTTATGAATATTACCTAGGTACCTACTTAGTTTGATCACTGTGATATTTTTGTATCGGACATACTATTTTGAATGATATTTTATTTATCGATATGATCAAAATTTACAAATCTTTTTGTACTTTTTTATACATCTAGGAGACGGGACAAGCACAAGTAGTCCACCTGATGTTAAGTGCATCTCTTGTCTATAACAGTGCCTTACTGCATAGGTCCAGCCACAAAGAACATAGCCTACACGGCACTGCATTGCGCCCGTCAACATGAGGCATAAAGGTGCCTCGCGTGCCCGTAATTTCACCGGCGACCATACCCTTCAAACCGGAACACAGCAATGCTCTGAAATGGACATGGTGGTAGTAATTCTCTGGACGAACCCTTTCACAAGGGCCTCTACTAACAAGCCTCTTAGCTCAGTTGGAAGTAATTCTACCTTCTGCGATGTAGGCTGTGGGTTCGATTCCCACCCAGGACAAACATTTGTGTGATGAATATAGATGTTTGTTCTGTGTTTGGGTGTTGTACATATCATATAGTACGTATGTATTTACAAAAGTATTCTATCCGTAATTTAGTTCCCATATAACAAGCTATGCTGATCTTTGGGCTAGATGGCGCTGTGTAAAATTGATGTCCTGTTATATTTATTTATTATTATTGACTACTCTTAAAATCTAGTTTCTTTTTGGTTAAATTGTGATTTAGAGTTTTACTCCTCGATTTTTCTCATAATATGTAAATGTATGAAAATGCGTAGAACGGAAAGAAAATGAAATTGGGCTGATGAACTGTCATGAAGACCTTTTATGTAAACATATGTGTTTATGTAAAACGTACCAAAATACACAATAGCTTCTCGGAAATAACAGGTGTAACTGGACTGCTTATTTACTAGCACTAGGAACGGGACGAGTCGATGATTTTGTGTCGATAAAAGTTATTTTAAGAATTAAATAAGGTGGTGTGTACGTACAAACAAACCGTAACTTTGGTTACAAATGTTCGTTTTGCTAAATTGAACCTACAGGTAACTACTGATTTTGAACTAGTGCTAGTAGTTTAATGTTTCTGTATTCAACTGCTTGCTCTTCCAACCAAATAGGATCAGCCCATTTTCGTCCCTGCATAGCCTCTAATCCCAATTTTCAAAAAACTAATCAGCACTATTATAAACCTCCTGATTATGTTGCTGAATCTGAAAGCCAGTCGGTAAGTAAAGTAGGTAGATACAACATTTATATTTATATATTTAAATGCAAATAACCTCGAGGATCTTGCCTTTCTTCTTGTGTGCTTATCATTGCGTGAACAAGTGTGAACATTTCAAAATTATCCTTTAATAATCTTACGTATGTACTGAATTAAAAATTTTATGTTTTATTTTTTTTTTGTGATGTTTAGTTTTTTTCCCATAATTTGGTTAAACATTGTTGTTACTATGGTAGAAAAAATGCAGGGGCTTTTTGTTTATACTCTGAGTTTGACTGCAAGTACCTACTCGTACCTAGATGCAGCAGAAGATGCTAACGCATGGTGCACGGTTAGCGCTATTATCTTTCGACTTTTATAGGCACAGTTAGGAGTTGTGCACTTTTATCGAGACACTCAACCATCCCATCCCTACATGTGTAATTTTATATTTCCCCAATCCAGATATACAGCCCAGGATTATATTCAGATTCGGAACGTTGGCTGCACGGAGCGCGCACGCGGCCTAGCCACGCGTTTTAAAAATAAAAAACTTTTTTTTTTTAACGCAGTTTTCGCAGTGCCAATTTTTTACTGAGAATATTTTTTTCTGAGTTGCAATAGTGGTGTTTTGTGTTTATTGGACCATGATTTTGTATGGGTAAGTGAGTATAAGATTATTTTGTTTTTATGGTTTTGGTGTCGTGCGGAAAATGTTTGGATTCGCTTTGGAAACATTTCTAAGAATAACAAATAAATTTTATATTCTCTATCTAAAGAGGTATATTTATGCTTTTATTTACATTGAAAGTGAGTGTGATATGTAGCAAAGTTAATGAAGCTTGAATATAATGGTAATTCTGTAATACTATTGTACCTAGGTACACATAAATATTCCCACAAAAAGCATACTTACATACAAACGACACGACTTGTTGTAGGTAGGTACCTACTTCGGTAAGTAGGAAACCTTTATTGGGTACTTAAGTTACCCAATACAAGTGAATTCACTTAGTCAGCATTAGGACATTTAGTAAACATCATAACAGGATGTGCTGTTTAACCGCCTCTGTGGTCTAGTGGTTCAACCCATTTCAAATCAAGATGTCCCGGGTTCGATCCCCATGGGGAGTACAATATTCTGATCGGTTTGGTTGGTAGTAGGACTTTGTTCAAGAATGCCTGGCTAGCTACCACCATCTTACCTAATTCTGTGGCCATAACAACAATTCTAAAATTGTTGTGTTCCGGCATTCAGAGGTAGGATAGCTAGTTCCCAAGTTTGTTGAGGATTCCGGGTGAAGTGCGCCTCTACCTTCGGCCTTATCTTAACTTGTTGGTGAGATGTAACCAGGTGAGAGATGAAGGCCAAGTGCTTCCCCGTCGTACATTGTGCCGAACACATCGTTTTGCCTCTACCTTTATTATTAATACTGGTAAAGAACAGAATTCCTTGCCTTCGTCTGTTTTTCCGCACGAGTACAATCTTGTAGTCTTCAAGTCCAGAGTAAATAGGTTCCTTTTAGGCAAGCGTGCTCCATCTTAGGCCACATCTTTACTTGTTTTACATGTAAGCTGGTGGTCAAACGCATGACTATTATCAATTAAAAAAAAAAGTTGGTTGGTTAGGTAACCTAGGACTGGATGTAAATAGCCTTACTTTAATAACTAGTCAGGATCCCTCTCATCTCAGAGCTTACACAAGCCGAATTGACGTCTCATCATGAGTACATGAGATATACCTACAGTATTGTAGGTTTAATTTATTTATGAGCCATTTTTGACGTCCAGTTTGTCCGTACCTTCAATGCAAGGTGAAAGCTTAATTTCTTGACTATCCTCCAAGATGGGATAATTAGGTAGTTGACATTACAAGTCTTCAACAAAATAAATGAGTATTTAGCTCATTAAACTTTGAATAAAGAGCGATGAACTATATAGGTTGTTAGGTAGGTACTAGGTACTAGTCATTGTGCATTGAAAACAAAATTAACGTCATCCTCATATCTTAAATCTCAGTCTCAGCAAATGAAAGTTAAATTAATGATATTTCAATTTAAAATATAATGTTTTTTCAATTTACTTGACCACATTATAGCGAGCAGTGTTAAGCATATACCTGAAGCAAGTAAAATATCTTGATCACAGATAACAAAATACTCACACGCCATTGAAATCAATTCGCCATGTGCGAGTAAACTCACGCGCCGAGGGTTCCGCAGCCAAGGCCACCCATACCACCCCCAATTGTACACAAGCCTCGGAATGACTATGTACTTAATGCCTGACATTACAATGTTATTGATAAGAAATACATATATAAATACGTATAGTATGTATGTGGTTAAAGGTTTTTACCTCTTTTTTCGAGGGGAAATCTTTTTTTTTTTTTATTGTACGACGGGGTAGCGCTTGACCTTCATCTCACCTGATAACAAGTTAAGATAAGGCCGAAGGAGGAGCGCACTTCACCCGGAATCCTCAACAAACTGAGGAACTGACTATCTTACCTCTGAATGCCACAACAATTTTAGAATAGTTATTATTGCGACAAGATATCTCTCCGCATGAGGTTATGTGAGGTTGTCGGGACTTCGACAACTCACTCAACCCAATACGAGAGTATCCCCGCCACCTTCTCTCCGGTCCCGATGGTCCCCGTCCACTGCGATGCGAGTTATTCACCTGGCCGCCGCCGCCGCCGCCGCCGTCCCCGGATAGGCACAGTGCCCGGACCCTCCTTAGCGACCCCATAGCGTCGGGTCTGCCCTGCTTCATCACACTGTGCCCTCTGCTGGTTCAGAGGGACAAGCGGAGAGGTCCTCCCCTGTGTTTTGTCCGCGACAGGCCAGTGTACCGATTACTCCTACCTGGAGCTACCGGTACCGGAACCCCCTATCGGCAACCCGGGGACACCACGTCGGAGTTCACCTCTCCACCCACTGGGGCATGCCCGTGGCTCTACTTATCTCTCCCTTATCCATACAACGTGTATCTACACTTGTTCACTTTTGCTGTCATAGATTTAGAAAGTGAGAAGTTATCATAGTAGGTAGGTAGGTAGGTAGGTAGGTAGGTAGGTAGGTAGGTACCTAACGTAAATGCCACAATTGATTTCGTCCGTAGCCGAGTCCTCCTGGAAATATTCTCAGCAACAAAGGTTACTATACCTACTATTAATAGCGAAACATGCAAAATAGCTACGAGTACGAGCTGGCTCTAACCATACAATACAACTCATGAGTACCTACCTAGTCATGTTTGGTACAATACAATGCAACTGGAGAGGAATGTACGGTATCTAGGTACAATCACACCTACTTATATCAGGAAATAATTATAATAATTAATAATCATAACTTCATTTATTTCAGATTTATACACCCAGAATTTACCACCATTAAAAACAAGTACAAATTCCTAACTAGGTAGGTGCATATAACTGAAACAAATAAAACTCAATTGTTAGATTTACAACTCTACGTATAGATATTTTCACAAATACCTACCTGCCGACCGGCTCGACACATTCTTGAGTAGGTATCTTTGTTCTTTGCCAATCACCAACGTTATTTTTCCATTCCTTCCTCTTCTGGCCACGTTCATTATACTTGTACATGTAACATCGAAGCAACCTTTTATCCCGTTTTTTCTACAGCAATGACTTTTATGTTATCTAGACGGGTACCTATCTAGATAGATTTGTAAAAGATGAACATATAGGTTGGAAAGTAACGGGCATTGGAGCGGGTAGGTACCTAGTTGATCGAGTTAGCGAAGCGAACGAGAACTCTCAGTTAAGTTGGAAAATCCGGCACTGTATGTATGTATGTATGTATGTGGCAATGTTTGTGACGGCATAACTCTCGAACGGATTATTCGATTTTAATGAACTTTAAACTGTAAAGAGATAACGTAAATATAATTTGATTGTCGCGGGGATTTTGACAAATGGGGTAGTTTTTGAGATATTGGGGTAAAAAGAAATACAATTTTTCGCCCATATCTTTTGAATGGTTGATTCGATCAATTCAAAATTTTGAACATGCAGAGATTATATTAATACTCATCAATCGGTTTGAGGATTTTGACACTAGGGCAGTTTTTGAGAAATAGGGGTGTTAAGTGAGACAAGATGATTTTTGGCTTGTGGGGTGTCATTTGAAACAGTATCGGCTGTACATTCATGAAATATATATTTTACTTTTTATTAGGGGTGGTTTTTGTAACAAAGGGGCGCATTAAGGGCTAAAACGATTGTTATGTCTTGCAGGATATACTGTTAAATGGTGTTGACTTCACAATTAACTTTCTTTTGATTTGCTGAAACCACCCCTGTATTATATTAAGGGTGGCAGAAGTGGTTTATAAAATTGAAGTCTTGAAAATGTGTTTAAACATGAAATAGGGGTTGAGCCTGATTTAAAATAAGTTTATTTTGCCCTTATTAGGGATGGTTTTTAAGATGAAGAGGGCAAAGGATGATGACCTGATGATCGTCATCAGGTCTTGAAAGATAAGAGAAGGTATTCGAAATTTAAAAACTGGTCAATTTCATCCATTGTTATTCACTCAATACGGGACGTTACGGCCATTATACAGATTGGTGCTCACAGTAAAAGTTTTGTTTACACAAAGAAAAATGCTGCTGCCTTTTTGGTTCACTTTATAACATCCGTGGGCACAACTACTAAGGCAACAGTTTTGAGAGCTTTGAAAAACGCCTTTCCTTTGTTTCATGTTAGTAAGGATACATTACGTTAGCAACAAGAGAGAGCCTCGAACACTCAGGTGAATAAAGAGAGTTCGAGATAAAGTGCTTAAGTAAGGTGAGAAAGGTGTAATGAAAGCACACTTTTATCGTTTGTTAATTACGTTCTATTTGAGAAATGATCTCCGTCACAAAGCAGACATCACGAGATCTCAGTTCGGGTGAACTACTCGTACTATTGCTAGTCCCTAGCTAATGTGTTTGCATCAGTGTAGTGTAGGTTCCTACCTGAAGTAACATAAATAGTACCTACCTAAGGTATAATGTATAAATTATATAGGTACCTAGGTACCTACCTAAGTCGAGGGTAGCGTCGCGTCGTCTTTATAATATATTATTTAGCAACGACCTTCTGAAAGACATGAAACTAATAAACGAGAAATCAGTAGAAAGAGTATAGTACGTAGCCTAGGTAGGTACCTAGGTACCTACCAAGGCTACGTAGAGTAGCTGCGCTATTACGCTTATTTTAAACAGAAGTCCCGGAAGACAGTGATTTACGTTCAGATTGCTTTGCCCCTGGCAAGGACGTAGGTGTAGGTAGGTAGATACGACCTACTGTATATACTGTACGATTGAGGAGAGTAATCAAACTATAGTAAACGTACCTAGTAGGTAATATAGGTCAACATCAACATTCCTCGACAGTACAATCCTTAGGTACTAGGTACCTTGTGGTACTTAAATGTTCCATTGTGCCGAAGACATCGATTTGCCTCTAATTTTATCATTAGTAAGTACCTTACTGGTAAGGGAATGGAGCTAGCTCATTGCCGCCGTTTGTTTTCCCGCACCAGTACAATGTAGGTACCTACGTAGGTTCCTGACATGCGTGCTCCGTCATATGATAGGCCACACCACACCACACCACACCACTCGTCGTCATGGTGTCCTCGTAGACGTAGGTCCAACGCTCGGCGACATCCCATACGATAAGGTAAAAGTCCAGGGTGAGGTTAGGTTAGTGCCTTTAGTTAGTGAGTCAGTCAGTCAGTCAGCTAGACAATGATTGCGTTTATTTACATGTCTGATAAGTAACACAGATAATATTATTTAACCCAAAGACTATCTGATTCCACTCAGGTGTCTGGCGCATGGCGGTCTGCTCGGCTGTTATTGTTACTGTTAGTGATTGAACGATGTAGGTAGGTATAGGTATGTACCTACCTATACCTAGCTACCTATTACTAACCTCTTACGTGCCTTGGCATATTTAGCTCCATAATTTGATATAAAATTTATGCGAAGGTGTTTTTAAATTTCGTAGGTATTGATGTCACTTTTTGTTATTAAAATAATTAAAAATAGGAATCCCTGATTATCTCCCCACCAAAACAAGTCCTTTTCCTGGACCGACTAGGTTGTAAGAAGCGTAGGTTAGGTACATGTTATACTAGCTAACAAGCATTAACCTACCTATGTATAGGTAACTATATAATATACGTAACTAATCTACCTAGGTAAAGGTACCTACGTACTGTAGGTACCTACTGAATTAGTCAGACTGTCAGGTCGACAACCCAGTTCCTTTCACTCAGTCAATTTCCTGAAAATACTTTGGCCACGATGAAGGAAATGCCGCACTTTTTTGATAATTGGCGTTAAATGCGTCAAGATCTTTATTTATTTTAATGTTTCTCTTGCATTTTTCAACATCCAAGTTCTTTTTTTTCTTTACTAATACAAAAAGGAGCGCTACTGTACCTATAGGTACCTATCTACATAAAATCAATTTATTTTAGGTATCTACCTACCTATAACACCTGCCAGCGTCAGCGTAGCTTTCTCCACTATTGTACTGAGGCCGCCATAAACTTCAAAAAGAGAGTCAATAGGCATTTTTTAGACCTCATCCTTGCCCAGGCAAGTCTCAAGTATAAAGTATAACGTATGAAGAAGAAAGAGAAGAAATATGTTTCCAACAAAATTGGAAGAAAACAAATTCCGAACGTGTCTCGCCTGCCCGCAGGTAATGCTCTAGCTAGGCTCTTTACAAATAAAGGGGATATTGGTCGCAATTCGGTTGGCTTTAGTCAATCCTAAATCTCACTATACTTAGGTTTAAAACTGTCAAACTAAGATTCCTATTCGGTTGGCGCCATTCTAAACCTAAATTTAGGACGACAGCCCTAAAAAAATTTTAAAATTTTTATGTTTGACTGATTATTTTTGTATGTAAATGTCTGTATGTAATGATTTAAGTTTTTCAAATATAACGCATTGGATGTACATTCTGTAATGCTATATTTAAGAATGTCAATAAAATAAATAAATAAAATGATTTTAGTTACTCAATTTAGACAAACAGCGATTTACCTAAGTATTCGGTTGGTACACTTAGGTACTATAACGTAAAATTAGAAACGTCATCCTAAAATATGCTAAATTTAGACAACATGTAAATAGGTGTTGATTAAAACATTTTAGTGAACAAAATGGACTGTAAAAACAATTTTAGCTAGAATTTGTATTTTATTTATTAGGTACCAATATTATTGTAATAATTGTGAAATACATTTTATTGAATTATGAGGTAGTAATAACCCAAACTGACTTGTAACTAGGAGTTGCCAATAAACCATCTGTATCTATAGATTTAAATAAAATTGGCACAAAATTTGAAGTTGATGCGGTTGAATTTTAATGTGATTGCGAAGTCCAAGTTTATTGGTTGTGATTTAAATCATGACCACTTCTCACTTAGCTACCTACCTACTGGATTTGTGAATTAGCTATGTTGTGATTGTGATGAAACATTTCAAAAAGTTCCCCAATTTTTGTGTACTTAATGGAAACTAAAAATGAAGTGCCTACCTACCTACCTATGTGGTTGCTACCCTTGTCGATTCTTCGGAAAGGTTTGTTTTGATTTTTTAATACATAAGCTATAATCCTTGCTTCTGATTATTTACCTACCTTAATCTAATTTGATAAAATAATTAAATTTAATTAAATTAAAATTTATACCTAAGAAGATACCTATATAAAATCTACCTAAGTTATCGAATCCTTTCGATATGGCTGCGACGAAATTTATAAAATTATTTCGTCCACTCAAGACTGGTGCTCGTTATAAAATAGAAACCTCAGATTACTGATTACTCAGATTGACAAAATCAATTAAGGTCAGACATCTCGTATTTAAAAGATATGTAGGTACCTTACCTACCTACTTAGTTTTTTGGGCACCTACTCCATTAAAATTATTTGGTCTGGGTAGGTAAGTATTTATGTACCTACCATACAGTCTAATAGTTACTATACTGTACACCTGGTTTTCAAGTTATGATAAGGCCGTAGGTGAAAGCGCGGAATCCTCGACACACTGAGGAACCGGCTATCTTACCTCTAAATACCGGAACACAACAATTCAGAATTGTTGTTTTGGCAACAGACTTAGGTGAGATGATGGTAGCTAGCCAGGCAGACTTGAATAAAGTCCTACCACCAACCAAACCAAGCACAATATTGTACTCCCCTTGGAGATCGAACCCGGGACCTCTGCATCTGACACCAGTGGGGGAAACAACGGCCTTCTAGCTAACTAATCCTTCAGTAGGTAATATTGATTTATTACACCTGCACTAGATTATAATAATCTAGTGCAGGTGTAATCTAACCTATTTAGTGATTAAAAAAATAACCGTTGATAATTGTGTAAATATTGATTTTTTTCTTGTACCTTACATACCTATTTTAATTTTTCCATGTAAGTACCTAATATGCTATTGTAACGCCTCAGAATATAATTCTGTTATGTTATAGTTTTTAGAAATAAACAAATAAACCTTACCTAGGTTACTAACTTTATCATTATTTGCATTAAAACACGATGATGGCTACGAAGAATATCATTAGAATACTTGCATAGTAATCGATGTGTGGCTACGAATTTGATAGTCCGTTTTTTAATGGATTTATGACAGCTTAGAAACCCGTTCAAAAACCAAACAAACGATAGCTGCGCCAAAAACGAACCACAACAATTTTGCCGCGAAATTATTTTCGTAAATAAAAATGGCGGAACGTAACAAACGAAGGTCAATGTCGGCTTGCATGAATAGATCGTTATTTATAACTGAAATTAGTCTTATTCTAAACTGTTTTAATGTGACTGTTACGACACAGATGTATTCGCCATCGGCAAAAATTCCATCTTGGCACCGTAGAGACTTCAAGAGGTTCAAGCTTAGCTTTAATGTTCCTCCCGCGAACAATAAAGCTAAGGAATAGTCTTCATGCCTAGGTTTGTCCAAGACACTACTACGGAGCTGTTGCGATTGCAAGCAACCACTTACCATCAGCTGGCAGAACAAAGTCCAAAAGAAACTAAAGATAAAGTAAACTCTAGAAGTAAATTATTGCGCTATATCGAAAACAGAAACATTAATAAATGATTATAATCTGACAACAATTATGGCGAATCAGCGGGTAGGTAGGTACTTACAACATTTTGGCAGAGATAGGTATCCTGTTTTGATACTCATGACTCTTAATTATCTGTGATAGTAATTGATATGTGTTGAATGTGATATCAATGATATATGTTATACTTACCTAGTACCTATTACCTGTAATAACCCACCCAGCTATTGCGAGCTCGGAAATAGTACCAGCCATTCGATCTGGCGGTCGTTAGCGGACTTATAGTCATCATCACAATGACAAACCCTCGTTGGTCGAAGCGACATCGATCTTGCGAGACATCTTGTATCGTGGGTTTGAAACCCTGCCCAGACCAACATCCATCAGTCAGCTTGTATGGGAACCAGTACTTATTGTATAATTGGGTTTCCCGTTTTTGTTTACAAAGTAGGTACAAGTGGTAGGTACCACTCAACTGAAATACCAGACGATTGAAACGAAGAGGACTTTATTTCAGAAGCTGTAATCTGTAATCTAAACGATTCTCTCGCGCGGAGTAGGTATTATTTTCCGCCATATTGGATGCAAGCCAAGCGTCAGACTTGAAAGCGGTCAGCAGTGTGTTCTTCAAAAAATATTATCTAAACAAACTTTTTGGCGAAAAGGTATCAGGCTATCCTAGCAAAATTGTTTCGACGATATGTCTGGGATAGATCTCGCTTTCTAGCGATAAGACCACCCGTGTGTACGTTGATTAGGTTACATAATCAACGTAGGTATATAATTAGCTACATAAGCTGTCTTCGCGCAGTAACACTTGTGCCGGTTCTAAGTTCATCTCTCATTTCGGGCAAATAATTTTCTTGGAAAGTTCGCTCCATTACGTATACGTATACAAAACATCATGAGCTCTATCCATCAGCTCTACGTGACCGCCGCCGCGCCGATCGTCACAATAGGTACAGCTCACCCATTTCAATTGGACATTGAATCACTGCAAAAAAATTAAGAAACAACTGGGGATTTTCCCTAATTCACATTATATATTTCAAATTAACCCTTTAGTATTTAGTTGTAATAGAAATTGATTTAATTTATAGAAAGAACATCCACTTAAGGCCCTACGAACTTTTTGTACTGAAAGCTCATATTAGGTTGGTTTTTTAAAGCCTTTTAAACGGTTGAACAAATGTTTCATGGTTTACTTTTACTCGTATTTATTGATAAAATCAATTCTGGGGGCTGCGGTGGAGAGTATAGATAGCTGCGGCACATTAATTTTACGTTCGTTTTTTTTTATTGCACGACGTGTAGGTGCTTGGCCTTCAACTCACGTGAATGTCAAGATAAGGCCGAAGGTGAATGCGCACTTCGCCCGGAATCCTCAAACAACTGAGGAACTGGCTATCTTACCTCTAAAATTCCGGAACACAACAATTTAATAATTGTTGTTATGGCGATATGCCTGGATCTCGAGGCTTGCCTGAGCTACATCTACAATGGAGCGAACTTTCAGAGAAAATGCTTTGCTAAGCTGAGGGCATATGGCCCGAAATTATAGTGTAACTACGCAGGGTTAGCTAGTAAAATATATAAATGTAATTCTGATACAAAAATCTGCGCTAAAACTACGTTTTTCAACAAACAGTTACAAGTTCATTTTGATGTAAACTGTCACAAAAAACCGTACGGTCAAGAAAGGGAGCAGATAAAACGTTATTCTACAAAATGTAAAGCTTGGAGTGGTACCAAATCTGAAATAGAGCGTCATACATAACCTTCCTATAGGTACCTACCTACTTACCTGAGAACAGTGCACGTGGACAGGTAGGGAAAGTCGTATGGGAATACGTAGGAATACGTAGGTTTCTATGTTGTTGCTGTGTTATCCATTAATTAACTTTATTCCTAACTCACATACAACCGAAAATGTATTCCCAAAGAGGGATGACGTCAGACAGGCGGTCGCAACATGGCCTGCATGGCCTTGAAGAAGAAATGTTGGGCCGACCCCACCTAGTGTGGGATTACGGGCAGGAAGATATGAAGGTTGTAGGCATCGCAATTTGAGGGCTGAACATTCTAGGTATATCAGATTCTTATTTTTATTATTTTTAGGTACCTACTACAAATTGACAAAAATGTCTAAGTCAGGCTTTTTTCTGAGTCTTCTGTAGGTCACCTACCTAATATCTATACTAGAGTAATAGGGGTACCTATTCGTATTTTTAACAAAGCTATCTCCAGCACGTCTGTAGGTAAGTAAAGCATGAAAATAATTGCAACAATTTAAGATTGTCTCGGAAGTGGCTCTTTTCCAAATATTCTTGGTGACGATGACGACTCATGAAAGTAACTTCCAAAAGACAGTTTTCATGTAAAACATCCTCTAGATCTGCCAGGGTCTTTGTCTGAGCCAATTGTTCAATTCACATCCGGGAAAATAGGAACAGCACCCGAGACGGAGGTCGTCGCACTTTTGTCTTTTCATCCTCTGAATATATCCGCCTGTAGGTATGTCAGTCAAGCGATAATTCAAGCAAATTTATAAGACTTTTATTTGAGGATTGATCTTATGATCGTGAAATATGACAAAAGATTATGTTATTCGGTCGTTCACATTGTGAATCGAGTTTAGCACAATGAGATTAGAGTTTACGATGTTTTTGCAATGTTCGCCCCAAGCCGAGATCAAGCCAGCTCATTGAAGAATTTGTTAAAGAACTCATCTTTTATAAAAGCTTTTATATAATCGTAGGTCCTAATATAACGACCATCGTTAGGTCGAGAGCAACCCCTTAAAATAATATGCAAAATATTCAGTCGTAATAAATCAATTATAGTGCTTTTTACCACCAGCTTACATGTAAAACAGGTAAAGATGTGGCCTAACATGGAGCACGCTCGCCTAAAAGGAACCTATTTACTCTGGACTTAAAGACTCCAAGATTGTACTCGTGCGGAAAAACAGACGAAGGCAAGGAATTCCATTCTTTGATTCATGATAAAGGTAGAGGCGAAACGATGTATTCTGCACAATGGAACATTTACAAGGTACGGGTTGTAGCCAGTCGTACGTCAGTAGTAGGGATTCGCCGGTTCTGGCCCACTTTCAAAGGTTAGGTTAGGTTGTAGTAGTAGGTATTCACCGTTTCTGGCCCAAGGGGGTCGAAAAATTTTTTGGAAATTGGGCACCCTGGATTGGTCTGTCGCATGATTCAACGTACCTGCCTCAGGGGGTGCGAAAAGAAAAAATAAAATAATAATTTGAAAATTGGGCACCCTGGATCGGTCTACCCAATTCTTTTTAGGCTTTCTCAACGCTTAACCGAGATAGGAATTTTAATTGCATGCTCCTAGTATGTCTCATTAAGTCATTACTAATGACATACTCGGCACTAATCATCGTCGCTCTAATTATATTCATACCAATGAAACCACACTTTCTATTTTCACATTATTTTATTTCAACCAAAATAACATCTAAACATATTATATACCAATATATCATTTAAAATACTATTGCTCCTGAATAATCTCACAAATTCTGTTAAGGATAAACCATTGAATTTGTGGTAGATATACATCAGACTGTACTCGCCGCATACTGAGGTCCAATCATTTTGCAGTCGACATCTATTGTAATCCCATTTTCTTGCGTTTCTTTTTAAAAACCTTAGGTGATGGCCGGTAGGCGGTCTACCGTAAGAATCAAAGTATTCCCCGACGCTATTATCGTCAATGTGTATAGCAACCCAATGAGATCCAGGTTTTGAGTCAGGATCTAAATTGCTTATAAGGTATGTAGGGGCTTGTACGCGTATTGGCAATCTGTTAGCAGCATATACGTTGTATTGTAAGCGTGTATGAACATTATTTAAATGTTGTTGTATTTCCAAAGTATCCATCTTATGTCGTATCGATTGCAAGTGTCAGATACAAGTGACAAAATATTGATACTTACATTCTTTAAAAGTAGGATAAGATGGGTTTGATCAACGTAGAGGTAAATTATAAATGCATTTTTTGTAATTTTTAACTTTATTTCAATGTCTTATCTTTAACAAGAAATTATTAGCTAGATACAATCGATCTTAAAACTAATCATTATTAACTACTGTAATCTACATTTACATTACGGTTTTTATCAATTTCTATAACATTATCAAACTCTGCATACACAATACAGTTGATGGTTTGTGAAAGTGCTGATTCAAAACGAACTTCTAGTCTTACGCTACCATGTTTAATAAGATTCCAATGTGTCGAAGAATGAGCTGACAAATCAGATGTAAGATCAAACGCTAGTAGGCAAAAACCGTTAGCATAGTGTTCTCTAGATATCCCATTACCTTCATTAAGAAAATGTATACCTGTTCCAGAGAACAACGTGTGATAAGCTGAAGTATAAACATTATTTTGAAATGATGGTTGTAAAGCTTTTGAAGGTATTTGATGTCCGTCAATATACAAACAAAATGTATTTATATCATAATTTTCAAAGTTAAATGGATTTTTAGTGAGGCTACCATTGAATGCGGTATTATTAACAAAACCAACTATAACTCTCTTAGGCACTTGTCCCAAAAATATGTTATCCAACGTTTTTCCCTGTACCCCCGATGGAATCGTTAAAACTTTAACTTCAGCTCTAGTTATAGGGTATTTAGCTGTAGTAGAGGCTAACACTTTCTGATGTGCAAGTAAAACTGATGGATTGATTCGTGCTTTGCGAACAATAAGTGTGGCGTCTGTAATGCATGCTTTAAACTTTATATCATTCGAGGAAGCCATCAAATTAAATGATTCTCTAGAACGCACTAGTTTAACAGACATTTCAACACCGTTGATTAAAAATTTTTCTTGATTATAAATATCACCATGTAAATGTCCAATCATTTCTATTTCTTTACTCTCAAAAGCAAATTCTTGTCGTTTAGTGAACCCTCCATTTTTGTCATCTGTAGCATTCATTTTTCCAGCGGTATCTTCATACCAAAGACCACAAGTCAAATGAGATTTCTTAGCTGCTGAACCATAGTTCAATAGAGTTTCCAAATATGCGCGATAAGGGTAAGTGTTGTTCGGTGGTGATACAAGCTTTTGGTTCAAGTAAACATCAAGTTGGGAAAACAGAGAATGTAACCAATTATTAACAGGAGCTACTACTGTTGTAGAAGCAAGTTTCGTTGAGTCCTGGTTTAGTACTTTAGCTTTTATATGAAGCAAAGTGTGCGATAGATCAATATAATCCTCTCCAGTTCCTGGTACTTGAAATTCGATGGGGCCATCGTCAGCTAAAGATGAAATAGGTTTGTAATGTATCCACAATCCATTTTCTATACTTGTTTGTGTTGAGGGTAAGGCAAATAAGTCTAATTCTGATTTAATACACTCACACGAATGGCTATGTAAGAAAGACATTTTTAATTTAATATTATTTTTGTTATGAAAATATATCTTTGATATTATTACGATTCAATTTTTTTTTCTTATTTGTAGCTTTTACTTTAGCAGCTAATTGTGGAATGAACGAAGCTAGTTGTTTCCGTTTAGTTATATATCCTGATCCAGACATATTGATTCTATCAATTTTATCATCAGCTTTTCGCTTTAAATTTGCACCAACTTCTTTCAGCCGGTTTTTAATTGATTCTTCCATAGGTCGCGCGCTAACTAAATCCGACAGCAACCCCACACCAGCATTTAAAGCCTCTTTACCAATCACTCGCGCTCCACTGGAGAATAGAGGTAAAACTGATCGAAACAGCCCTCCTAAAAAGCTACCAATTCCATGCCCCCGTTGATATGGTGCACCTCTGTAGATTACTCCAATACCTGAACCCGCTTGGTGAGAGTAATAGTTTTCATAAGGACAAGATATTTTATTTTGTAAAGATTGCATTATATTTTTTTGAAATGTAGTTTAACACAGACTGTTCCAAACTGGAATGGTATTTTTTCACCTGTGTTTGATCTTATATCTATTTCAATAGTATCAAACTCTCTACGCATGACACGTAGGTAGTGAGGTGGTGAGAATACATGCATTTTATTAGCTCCATAAATATATTTTGAAGGGTCTAATGGTATGATTCTAAGTAAAGGTGTCATCACATCACCAACTATTTGTGGATCAATTACATCACAGTAAACTAATAATTGAGATGGTAGCCCTAAATGCAAATTCGCTGGACATTTCCCTATGCCCTTAGTTACCAAGTTTCTAGAAGGTTCAAACCCGAGTTGTAGACACAGCTTAGGTGATAACGTTATTGATGTTATTGATTCATCCATTACAGAAACGGAGACGAACTTTGATAACTCATCATAACGGAATTTGACATGTTCTTTTATGTTGTTTAATGCTGATAAGATATGATTGATATCATCATAGTTGGTGGCTGGTATGTGCGTTTTGTAGTACACTTTTGATGGTTTCTGTTCGTTAGGCATCAGCATCCACTTTGTTACATAAACTATGTTTTCATGTTCTTGAACAGTAAACATTGTGCTTGGATATTGAAATTCAACAATACCAACGGTCCATGATCCTTCCAAAATGATTGATTTTGGTAGTTTAGTAGAAAAAAGAGATGTAGTGTTTTGTGGAAAGTATTCCATAGAGCTGTTGCTTAGTAGAGTAATATAAAAACTTTCTTTCATTTTGTAGTTATTTTATGCTAGAAGCCAAAATCCAACTGTTAAATTTATTTGGATAACCTTTCCACTTCACAAACAATTGCTTTCTGTTCCCAGAGTAGCGCGTGCTTATGATTTTATCTATTTTGTAACTTGCAGTGGGGTTGTAATTTACTTTCTGTAGTTCTTTTTCATAAAATGTACCTGTTATTGGTTCATTTTGCAAATCATTCAATGTGTATACTACCCATGGTGTCCTCTCTATGATCGAAGATATAATAAAAATTTCATCACTCCAATTCGATTCATATCCTTTTTGAAATATATGTTTATATTTAGTTATTCGTACATGGTCACCAATATGAAATTTCGGTAAGGTGGTATCTGAGATTCTTGACTGATAATTTTTTCTTTCATAAAGGTTATTCCAGACAGTCATTATGTTGTTAAAATTTACATCACAAGGACACATTTTTATGCTGGAATGATAGCTGTGATTATATGCATAAACTAAATCTTGTAAAATATCTACATATCTGTGAGTATTTTTATGTGAAAAATAACGCCACATTTTCATCTTAAGTGTTCTTTGAAACCTTTCAACAATGCTAGCTTTAATATCGGGATTGTTTGTTGTGTAATAGTTGATATTTTTATTTCTTAAAAATGTTTGCACCTCCTTTGAAACAAACTCTGTTCCCTTATCTGATTGAATGTGTGTTGGAGTGATTTTAGCTTCATTAAAAATACTTTCAAAACATTGTTTAACTGTTTCAGAGTTTTTATTTTTCATAGGTCTAACAAACGCATATTTTGAAAACACATCGATCACACACAAAATGTAATTAAAACCATCATTTAGTTTAGAATACGTTCTCATATCACTTAAATCCGCTTGCCAAAGTTCATTTAGGTTTGATAATATATACTTATTACGAGGAAATTTCTTATGAACAGGTTTGTGGAGTGTGTATGCCTCTTGGTCCTGTAACCATTTTTTAATTTCTTTTATACTCATTTTACCTTTCATAGCTTTAGTTAATTTATGAATGCTTCCATATCCAGCAGGATGTGCAGGATCATAATATATTCTATTTATTTCTAATAAGGGGTCCATTTTTCCCAATCGATCTTCTTGCGTAGTTTATTCGCATAATTACTAGTGGGTGTTGAATACGATTCCTCGACTTTTGAAATGTTACTGTTATCTTTAAGCCGCAGTTCACTGATGTACTGACTCCTCTTAGGATTCCCAATGTATGTAAATGGTATTTTTATATCTTTCAATCCTTGAGAGAACTCTTTCCAGCCTATTGGATCACATTTCTTTAATGGTCTTAGTATATCGTTCACTAGATCTATAATATTGCTTCCAGGAATTGCTTTATTATCAATCACAACTGTGCCATCATTTCTCCAATGAACTTTGTTTCTATTTTTACTCAGAGATAGCGAACTTAACAATAACTCACCCTTTTTGTTATAAGTTTTAGGTATTAAACTTAATATTTGTTTTATTGAGTATGGAGTCTTCAAAGGGGATGGAACGCTTTCGTTGGGAGACTCAAATGAGGTGAGGAGACTTTCTTGATGATTACCTTCCTCGCTCGAAGTCGGAGAGTCAACTACGTGCTCGTTTTTTATGGTATTATTTATATTTGAATCTTTACTTATTACAGGTGAATGATTTGATGTTATTATCGGTAATTCAACAGGTCGACGATCTTCTTCAGTGAAATGTAGAAATCTTTGCAAAATTTGTAAGTACAGGATACATTTCTTTCTATCATCTATATTACTATTTAAAATATTCTGCATTTCTGTGTCCAATCGTGTTCTTGGATTGTCAACCCCATGTTGAGTGTTAATTCGGTTTAATTTATCAATCAAGCTGGGTTCCACGAGCACCATTTTTTTGGCATGTTCCATTTTTAAACAAGTGAACTTATCAATCCACTTAAAATAGAACCTAAAATGATTGGGAGGAAAGCTCCACCTTTTTGAATTAAAATTTTCTTTCTTTCTTTTTTTGATCCTTTTCTAACCAATTTCCGCAGTAAATATTTGAATTTATTCAATTTACTCTTTTGTTTTTTGTCGAGTGGAACTTTTCCCTGAAGAACGTTGTGAATACACTCACAGATACAATTTATTTCATCATCATCACATACCTTTAATATAACTTGTTGATATTTTGGTTTAAGTGTATTTAGTGCGTTTAATAAATTCTGATGCGTCTTGAGACTACGAGTCATTATTTAAAAGTGATCGGGATTTGTTGAGTCTTCGAATATTTAAAGTCCTTTGTTGGGACGTACACTATGCAATAACCATCTTCAGGGAATATTTTAGTTTTAATTCGACAAATATCATCTGTTCCTTGCTTAAGATCTATCATTATATATCCATGTGCTTCTGTGGTTGCATCCTTATAAGCATCTTGAATAAATTTGGTATTTTCTGGTGATACCTGACGAGCTAGGTATCGAATTTGTGTCTTATCACGTGGATTTTTAAAATAGATGATGTAGCTTGAATTTAATGAAATATCTCGTTGACCCCTTCCTTGATGAAACAAATTTTGCGTGATGTAAAAAACACTCAAGTTTCTATGATGACTTCCTTTGGTAAATATATCAACCACTCTACCATCAGATTCTCTCATAAGATCATCAATAATTACCAGGTTAGCATCCTTGCCATCAAACATACTTAAATCTGGTATCCCGTGAACGTAGTTTACATTTGGTAAGTTATACAAAGGTTGCATTTCATCAAAACACCAAGTTATTTGACTAAATTGCTTGTCACATATCTCTGTAATGTATTTTATAAAGTTTGTAACAAATTTTGATTTTCCACAACCACTTGGACCAGCAACAATTGCGGTAAATGGATGAAGAAATTGATTCATTTTATCTCTGTTTGACGTGTAGATTCTATGAGGGTATTGTAACAAATAACACATTCTCTGATAAAAATCATTTTTTATTTACACTCATTAAACATATTTATATAAAACTAATTAAACCATTCAACATTTATTACATATTACAACATGAATTTACAATACTAAAACTACCGTATTTACATAATTATTTATACACATTTTAGAAATACAACAACATTTAAATAATGTTCATACACGCTTACAATACAACGTATATGCTGCTAACAGATTGCCAATACGCGTACAAGCCCCTACATACCTTATAAGCAATTTAGATCCTGACTCAAAACCTGGATCTCATTGGGTTGCTATACACATTGACGATAATAGCGTCGGGGAATACTTTGATTCTTACGGTAGACCGCCTACCGGCCATCACCTAAGGTTTTTAAAAAGAAACGCAAGAAAATGGGATTACAATAGATGTCGACTGCAAAATGATTGGACCTCAGTATGCGGCGAGTACAGTCTGATGTATATCTACCACAAATTCAATGGTTTATCCTTAACAGAATTTGTGAGATTATTCAGGAGCAATAGTATTTTAAATGATATATTGGTATATAATATGTTTAGATGTTATTTTGGTTGAAATAAAATAATGTGAAAATAGAAAGTGTGGTTTCATTGGTATGAATATAATTAGAGCGACGATGATTAGTGCCGAGTATGTCATTAGTAATGACTTAATGAGACATACTAGGAGCATGCAATTAAAATTCCTATCTCGGTTAAGCGTTGAGAAAGCCTAAAAAGAATTGGGTAGACCGATCCAGGGTGCCCAATTTTCAAATTATTATTTTATTTTTTCTTTTCGCACCCCCTGAGGCAGGTACGTTGAATCATGCGACAGACCAATCCAGGGTGCCCAATTTCCAAAAAATTTTTCGACCCCCTTGGGCCAGAAACGGTGAATACCTACTACTACAACCTAACCTAACCTTTGAAAGTGGGCCAGAACCGGCGAATCCCTACTACTTACGTCTGCTAATCCGGTGGTGGAAAGGGGATGGAGGGATTAGGTCAAAAATATCGTGCGCTCACTCGCCGAAGTGAAATTTATAAAATACAGACAGCCTGGCAGCCCGCCGTCTATGTTCTAGGCTCTGCAAATTGGCCTTAACAAGCTAATCATCACCTATGAGCCTAGCAGCACGACGCTCAATCGCATCTAGGGCTTCGAGCTGATACTTGGCTGAGCCATCCCAGAGATGACAGCAGTACCTACTCCATACAATATCGGACCTGAGCTTTGTACAAACTTAAAACCTGTGTGAAGAAGTTCGGGTGTGAAGTACCGAACCATAGCAAGATTACCCAGCTTCATAGCAGTGAATTTGGCCTTAGACTCGATATGGGACCCAAAGTTCAAGGTCGATGAAAGTTCAACGCCTAAAAGGGTCAAACTATCATTGAACTGGAGCGAAGTGCCGTTAAAAATAGTTACGGGATGAAATTGGCTTTTTTTGCAGAGAACACACATGCCTGAGTTTTGGAAGCATTAAACCGTACAAGATTTGCGTCCCCCCATTCAGACATAAAGTTAAGCTTGAGGTTCAAACGCGCCACCATCGTCCGCACTAGCACGTGGACTGGAAAAAATATCTATCTGTGCTGTCATCTGCGTACCCATAGATACCGGGTATTAGGAGATCATTGATATGAAGCAGGAATAGAGTTGCTGATACTGCTGATACTCTATTCCCTTGAGTTACCCCGGCATTGATAGCCAATAGATCAGACGAACAGCCACTAATGACTACTCGAATCGATCGTTCCTTGTGCCAAACCCTATCAAAAGCCTTCGAAATGTCTAGGGAAACTGCCATAGCTTACCCGTATCTTTCGATGGCTTCACTCCAGATGTGCGTGGCATACGCTAGAAGATCCCCTGTGGATCGTTTTCGGCGAAAGCCTGACGATCGCTAAGGAGATCGTTACACTCTAGGTATGCCAGGAGTTTACTGTTTAGAACACGCTCCATTGACTTGCAGAGAATGGAGGTGATAGAGATTGGCTGGTAGTTAGCGGGGTCTGCTCGGCTACCTTTTTTTGGGACAGGTTGAACATAAGCGAGCTTCCAAGATGATGGTACCTTACCGGTATCCAAAGACAGGCGGAATAGGCGAGTGAGAATCGGTGACAGTAAGAAGGGTCATCCGAAGAGAAGCACAAGGGCTGCCAGGGCTATGACGTAAAAAAATGGCGCATCTCATCTCAATCTGCTGAATTGTACTTCCACACCCGCCGACTGCCCTTAAGGCTGGGGTCAGGTGGGGAATGGGACATGAGCTGACCCGGTGTATTAAATAAATATATATTAAAAATAAATCTTCTAGGTATGTTTACACGTTCGGGCGAGCGCTGATTGACCGTCTGCTCAGGTAGCGTGGTTTACGATAGCGGTCTCGTAAAACCATGATATTTTCAATCAGAATTTTCCTCAACATTACGAGATTCGCTGTAACTATAAAATGAGAGCACCCAGTGGCCGTGTATTGTAAACAAACCATATATTTTGGGTGCTGAGATTATGCCCAGCAAAAGTGAAGTTTAAAGCCTGCAGTTTCATGTAGATCATGCGTGTTTAATATTTATATATATTTACTCTCAAGACTAATTTAAACATAAATATATTCTTCCTACCCTCATCCCACATTCGCGTCGATGTCGGCACACCATGTTCCCAGCCTCCACTCTCCTCTGTCTGCCGTCAACTCATACATACCCAGCAAAATGTAGTATTGTAACATTTACTAGGAAACTTAACACCATTGCTTTCGACTATAAGCTAAAAGGTGACCTATTGAAAAGACATTCAGTCCTTCGTGACTTGGGGGTTATTCACGATTCTAAACTTTTATTTGACGGTCATATCGAAGCTATAACTGCAAAAGCAACTTGCATTTGGATTTGTTATGCGTACTGCAAAGGACTTTAAACTAGCTAAAACCATTAAGATATTATATTGTACTTTTGTAAGGAGTCAGTTGGAGTACGAATCGCAGATCTGGAATCCCCAATATGAGATGTATATTGATCGCATTGAGGGAGTACAGAGGAAGTTCCTTCGCTATCTATGCTACCGAACGCGTGAATATTACGACAGTGACAATTACTCATGCTTATGTAAAAAACATCATCTGATTCCTCTAGTTGCTAGACGGACTATTTCTGACCAAGTACTTCTATTTAAAATGACTACCAGTAAGATTGATTGCCCAAAGCTGCTTAGTATGCTGTCAATAAGAGCCGCTTCTGGTATGTAAGATCCCGTAACTTAATATATGTTCCGAAAGCATCCACCAACTATAGGCAGAATGAATTTCTATATCGTGCGAGCGTTAAGTTTAATAAGCTATGTGAGGAGATTGAGTGTGATCTGTTTAATACTGACTATAGGAAAGTTAGGCGCATGCTCAGTCAGCTCTTCTTTAATAACTAGGATTATTATTATTTATCGAAAATTTGTTTGTGTGTGATCAATGTAATCACTAACTAGAGTTTATCTTTTATTTAACTATTTTTATTTCTACTTACTTTCTTAGGCTGTCACTTTTTTCTTTTTTAATCTGTTTTTATCTGTGAATGTCTGTTATTGGCTTTATGTTTCTGTTATTTACCTTTCTTATTCTGTTTATATTGCTGTAGACTTTCCTTTAAAAAAGTCTACAGCTAGATTAGATTAGATTTAGATAGACTTATAATTAAATTGGAGAAAAGCTCTGTGTATAGATAGATTGAATATTTCCCAGTAAAAATTGGTGCTACCTTTTAAAGACACAGCTGAGCCTAAAAAATATTTTTTTGGAAAGTTTGTCTGTCTGTTTTTGTTTTTTATTGATGATAGTCACGCGTTTGACCACCAGTTTGTGTTAAACAAGTGGCTGTGTGGCCCAAGATGGAGTACGCTTGTATAAAAGGATCCTATTCACTATGGACTTAAGGCTCCAAGATTGAAGGTACTGGTAATCATAATCAATCATTTACTTGCTAGAATACATAAAATATTACAGTATATGGTGCGGAAAAACAGACGAGTGCAAGGCGTTCCATTACTATTATCCTTACCAGTACCTAATAATGATAAATGTAGTAACGATGAATTCGGCACAATGTTACAAGTTGTAGCCGTCTGCTAGTCCGGGTCCGGTGGTGGAAAGGAGATGGAGGGAATATCAAATGAATCAAAGATATCGTGCGCACACTCGCGCACGATTCTAGAATTTATAGAACGCAGACAGCCTGCCAACTTGCCGTCTATGTTTTAGGCCTATGAGCCTAGGAGCACGGCGGCGGCGCTCAATCGAGTCGAGCTGATACTTGGTTGAGACATCCCAGAGATGGCAGCAGTACTGAGAGATGGCACCATACAAGATCAGACTTGAGCTTTGAACAAACATAAAAGCTGTCCCGGTGTGAAGTACGAAACAAAGCAATGCCCAGCTTCATAGCAGCGAAGTTTGTCTCGGACTCTTGATGGGAGCGGAAGTACAAGTTCTATGAAAGCTTAACACCTGACATTGTCAACTATCATAGAACTGGAACGAATCGGAAGCTGAAATAAAGTGGCTGATAGAACCGACCCTTGAGGTAGGTATTGATATTCCAACATTGATAGCCAATAGATCGGACGAACTACCACAAATGACTCAATCCACCTTTATTATAAGAACAGCGAAGGTGTGGAACTCTTTGCCGTCGTCAGTCTTTCCTGCTACGTTTAACTTAGATATTTTTAAGTCAAGAGTGAACAGGTGTCTCCTAGACCATCGTGCTGCATCGTCGGCCACATCGTCACTTACCATCAGGTGAGATTGTGGTCAAACGATGGTCTGTCTATCATTAAAAAAAAAACAATCAGAAAGGCTGTTTGTTTGTGCACGCGTATTTCCGGAATATGTCATTTTTGGGAATTCGCATCGTAATCATAGCCCAAAAAATTACCACTACGCTACATTGGCCACGCTTGGCAAGCGATTCGGTAATCGCAGTGTTGGTATTTATATATATATTAGGTTGGTATATATTTTGTAATCTTGCAAATTATATTTGGCATGTTTTACTAACGATACCAAACATGCCTGAAAAATGTTAACTGACCAAGATTTGGATGGTCAGGTGTGCGAACTGAGTGACCACACGTAAGGTAGCATTACTTGTTATTGAATTCCTTACAAACTGCAGTACTCGTTTTATAAATTAATGTTTTGGAACTTTTACTAAGCATCTGCAAAAAAAAAAAGCTACGAAAAAAAACATGTGGTCACTCTGTCCACACAGACACACACATTAGTACCTACATAAGAATGTTGCTGTTAGCCACTACGCTTGGCCGGTGAGTTGTAAACAAGCATCGGTGTTAGGTAGGTATGGTAGGTACTAATGAAATCCACGGGCGATAGCAGAGATATAACCGCCGTAAACAAAAACCCTGCATTAGATAATAATGAAGTCAGTGGTAAACTCACACTAGATAGTTAATGAATCTGTTATTTTAGGAACGTGTGTTTTGGTTGTTCGGATACCATGTTCCGAAAGGTGTGATTGAGGGATTTGCCATAATCACCACGCTCGTCTGTTTGGTGATCACTGTATCGGTGTCAGGTTCGAGATGGATGAAGGCTGCTGTCCACTTATCGCCTGGTAAAATCCTTTTGTCGAATTGAACGACATCCACGGCGATTAGCAGAGGGCCCCATACATTATTTGCTGTGCCGCCAACGCCGTAGATAATATATAATGTCAGTGATGTAAAATCAAACAATGTTTTTCTGTGGTGTATAAGTATAGTCTGGAAGGTCCACGTTTATATGGATATATAATATGACTAAGGCCGAAGCGCACTGCACCCGGAATTCTCAACAGTCTGAGGAACTTTTCATCTTACGTCTTTGTGCCGGCATCGGACTCGTCATCTTAGCTGCAAGACTATATTTCCTGAGGATGCCTCGTGTAGAGGCGAAATACGTGCCGATTTGTTTTTTTTAAACAAATTTAGCGGATTTGTTACTATCTTTTTTTATTTGTTATTATCTTTCCGTTTTCAGATTATTTATTTTGAGCAATGGATTTCCGCAAAATAACTCCTGAATCAATTATCTTAGTGCCGGAACACAATACATTGAAATTGTTGTTTGGCAACAGATTTCGATAAAATGGTAGGTAGTCCTATGTACCACCAACCAATATTTTATTCCCCTGGGGATCGAACCCTGGATCTGTCATCGGGCAAACCACCACCACCAGACAACAGAGGCGGTCTAATGTAACATAATGCACCCTCATGCTATATCCATCGATTACGCAAGGAAAATTGTCGTCCCTACAATAAATACAGCGCTTAGTTTTCCGGTAGGTACCTGCACTACAGTAATATCATCGAGTGGTAAACCAACCGTCATCGTCTCATCGCCGATGTATCTGGGACACATATTCAGGACGGCCGTTGTTGTAAAATTAGGTATTCCACGTGTCGCCTACGTCTCCTAAATATAGATCACGTCATTTTACTCATATTTTCACTGCAGAAACAATGTTTCACTATGATATCTACAATTTTTTTGTTTTTTTATTATTTAGAATGGGGTGGCTCTTGTCTTCGAAAATTTCATGTAAGGATGAGATCTACGATGGTGCGAGCCTACGCCTGGCGCCCACCCACCCACACACACACACACACACACACACACACACACACACACACACACACACACGGGGTGTCTGTGAACTCTCTCCTTGCAGACATTAGGGTCGTATTCGTATCGTAACGTAATGGTAACGCAGCGCGAGTACAGACGCTGGAAGTTGATTCCAAGATTTTTCAGTGCAATTAATAAAATAGTTGATAGCACTTAGTCCTAATAAGTGGCACATTACTTATGCTTTTAGTAGGTAGTCTTGTTGCCGGAAACGATATGTTTCATAAGATAGGTATTGTGATAGTCACATAGATCTTAGGTAAAAGATAGCGCTGTGATAATGTCCAGTAAATGTTTATTACTCGTAGGTATTAAAACGATGTTGAACGAAGATCAAGTCAATGCACTTCACAAGAATGGAATACGATCTCCGCGTATCGTATCTCTCACCGAGCGCACCTGAGCTTGGCAAGCCCGGTTGTTAGTTCCACTCCTCTCGCTAACAACATACCTACCTATAAATTGACTATGTAATATTCTTATGTACCTATAAATACCTACATGACCCTGTTCAGTTTCATCATGGACAGTCTGAACTAACTAACTGCTAGGTAGCTGCTGTACTAAATTAGAACATGAGCTTCCAAAATTGGTATTGCAGTAATCTCCACGCTTGGTAAGTTGGAGATAGTTGTGTTGAAAATATGTTTTTCCAGACATTTAATTCTTCGGTAGATATATGGCAGCCCTTATGGTTTTTTTTTTTTTAGGTATACATATAAGAATTTATTTGATGTAACTTTATACCAAAGAACCAAAAAACGCTACCTATGTAGGGTACGCAATTGAAGTAGGTACCTAATCAATATTTTGTTTTGTCGCAGGTAAACCGTTTGAAGATTTTAGCTGAGAATAAAATAAATGGCAACTATCGAGCACGATACACATTGACAGTTGAGCGTGGAGGAATACAAGATGTCGCTAGTGGCTCCGCGCAGGGTCCAGCTAGATTGGGCTCCAACTATACCATGGTAACGTAGGTTATGTTAGGTTAGTCTAGCTAGGTCACAAACAATGTATATATGAATACAAAAGTAACCTGTACCTGCAGTGCTGCCGTATCACTTGAACATAACATAAGTAGGTACCTACCACTTTGGTTGGTGGTAGGACTTAGGTTAAGTCTGCTTGGCTAGCTACCACCATCTTACCTAAGTCTGTCCATTACAGCAATTCTAAATTATTTTATTACGGCTTGCATATTTAGAGGTAAGATAGCCAGTCCCTCAGTCTGTTGGCAGGATTCTGGGTGAAGTGCGCTTCCATCTTTGGCCTTGTCGGCAAAACCTACTCCTACCTCTGTCGATCAAAATAATAAGTTCCTGAGGTAACAAACATAAAAAAATACAACCGAATTGAGAACCTCCTCCTTATTTGAAGTTGGTTGAAAATAAGTTGTTCTACCTTTAGATGAGTAGGTACCTAGGTACTCATGATACCCTATTTGCCTTCATCATATTCCTGCCCTTATCCCAGACATAAGCGGAGACTGGCGCGGTGTTACTTCAGACTTCGCCTGCCTGACTGATGGTGATGAACCTACCTAAACAGCCAATATAAGCATTCCATAGCGTAACCATTCTTGTCACACGACACCACATCACATAGGTTTAGGTAGCTGTATCCTCTTAACTCTGTGTGTCTTAATTGTTAGTTTATAATTCTCATGCCATACGTATTTTTCATATAAATTTGCCAACATTTTGATGGTATTGATATTTGTTTTTTTTTTTTTTCAATTGGCAAAAAAAATGGTCTGTGAAATTAACCTACTCATGGAAAGGTCACTGACCACAAATCTACAGCGACTAACTTCAGAGCAAGATTTAGAAAAACTTGCCCGTCAGCTGAGCGAACGCTGCTAGCTTCAGAGTTAGTGAAATATGTTTCTGTCATGGCTACGCGATCGATGTTCTTCCTCCGCTAAAATCACGAGAAAACATTGAAAATATGTTGTGACATGCGGTAAAAGACGCCGCCCGTGCTTATAATAACGTCTAACAATTATATTCGTCATAAAACAACATCCGTAAAGTGTTTATTCAGTGAGTTCTGAGCCAATCTAATTTTGTTTCTTGTCAATCCGGACGACTACACTTTTCGGTGAGTATTTGTGTATTTATCGCTTGTCTATTCACGTAGAAAACTTTCGAAAACATTGGCAAGGTATTGTTTTTGTGAGTTTTATCGTTTTTGTATGACAAAATCGTTCAGGTTACGAGAAAATCGATTAATTATGGGTGGGCTACCCATCCGTAAAGTTGTCCCGTTTTTGTATAACGCGACCAAATTATGGAAATGACGCAAGCTTTGGGGATACACCGCAGTGACATTTCTTGAATTCCGTCGCGTAATAGCTTGTGTCTCTTTCTTTGGTAATGTCTGATTATTTTTGTCCAGACTTTCTAGGATAATTTTACGTTTTTCTATGTAAAACTGCGTATAGTAACTACGGTACCGCATTCGTATACCATTTTGTGAGAGAATCAGGTAGGTTTCACCTCGAATTATTCGGGAAAAGCGACAGAATTCAATCGATATTTATACAGTACAATGCCGCACCTAGGTTTGCTCATAGCGTAAAAAGTCCACAGGAGATAATAGTCTTTAACTCGATATGATAGATGCGGTAATCGCTTGCGGGAATTGACACTCGCCGCAGTTATTTACCGGGAATCATTTTGGGAAATGGGGATGGGGTGGATGGATGGAAAATAGGGAACCTTGGAAAATCCTGTGAATCTAAAGTTTGTGTAATTTTTATCATGACATAGATACTAGGCATTTATATGATTAGTGCAGGTTATGAATGAAGGTACAAGAAGGGTACCTACCTAGAAGTTATCACTAAGTGGGTCCTACCACTGTTCACCTATTTTACCAACTTACAGTAAAATATCTTAATTAGTTTGTTAAACCTTTCATCAGAAAAACGCTAGAATTATTTTCTGTTGCATTTTTAATACCTGCTGTGAACCAGTAGCAGGTTTGATCTTCTCCAATTATGGAAGTTATTGAAGTTCAAATGAGCCTAGTGTAGTTGGATAGATATAATACTTAAGTAATTTAAACCCAACCTCATTGATGTAGGATTGATCTGCCACATTCACCTATATGAACTTCTAAGAATAACTACTGTACCTATGTAACACTCATTTTTAAATTTTCAGTCTATTTCTGTCATCTTTTTTTTATGAATGATGGGTTAGCTCTAGGCTTGTCTGGTGATGAAATGAGCGTTGCTGTAAGGCACTGGACATCAGTGCAAGGGAGAGCTCCCTTGCACTGATGGAACACAGCAAAATGTTTGTAGCCAGACCTTGGAGACGAGGTTTTTAGCCAGGTGGAGCTTTTCAGGTTCTACTGCAGCTGAAACATTACAGCCAGCAATTCTGTTGCCCGGTGTAGACCACTCGGAGGTAGATCATACCACTATCTGGTAGGAGTATGGGAGAATTGGTTGATGATTTTTGACAATCTTTTGCCAACACCCAAGTGGTACCTACTTGGATAAAAGTAGCCTATGTTCTGCTCGGTTGTCCAGCAGAGGGCCACCAAGGCAAACAATACTGGCAACATTACAAGTTGCACCTGGATGAGACTAGCTCAGGATTGTTGAGAGTGGCTCATACAAAGAGAGGCCTGTACCTAGCAGTGGGTGAAATCCTGATGTGGATTATCTTGTTCTGCATGGAATACACCATGAGTGTATTCCATGATACTCATTCAAACGCTTGAATATCACCAATAAAAAAAAATACCATCATCTTACCAAATAGATTCTGTTGCCATGACAACAATTCCTAAATTGTTGTGTTCTGGCATTCAAAGGTAAGATAGCCAGTTCCTCAGTTTGTTGAGGATTTCGGGTGAAGTGCGCTTCCACCTTAGGCCTTATCATAACTTGAAAATCAGGTGAGATTAAAGCACCTTGTCGTAAAATAAAAAAAAAACATAAATTTGGGACTTTTACGAAGCCCACTGGAAAAAAGAAAGATAGAAATCAAATTGAAGGTTTTTAGGTACATTTGGTTTTATGTTATTCATATAGCCTTGACTTTTGTGCCTGTTTAAAATGTCTCAGGCATTTGACTTAGCTATTAGGTAGGCATAATTTGTTGGAACAATTTTCGCTTAAGACATTTAGGCATTATGCCAGTAAAGTTATGGTGTGATCCAAGTACTATGTACAAGTTACATTTTAGGCAAGGTGCTAGTACTTATACTGTGGGCCACACATGGGCCTATTTATTATTATTTTCAATAAAATTTAAGGGTTTAAGTGTTTCTGGGTGTGGGTGTTGTGTTTTAAGTATATGAGTATGTATTTCCAAAAATAAAGTATCAAGTATTCTTTCTGCAATCCAGTTCCCATATCACTAGCTTTGCTAAGTTTGGGTCTAGATGGCGTTGTGTGAAATTAATGTCGAATGAATATACTATTTAATACATAATTAAGTATATAGGGAAATCAATGTACCACTTAAACCTCAATTGCGTAATAGAGTTGCAATACTCCTTCTGCACTTGACGATTTCCCATGTGATAATGGAATGGAAACCTCTGCCATTTGTCTACACATTTAAATCTATATGAACATGTAAAAAATATTATTTTTAAACAGGTTATGGGAGAGGCCCCTTTCGCTGTTATGTGGGTTATAGGTATTCGTTCAACCGTTTAAGGTCACCTAAAGGTTGTATTCACTGTGTGGTGCAGAATAGAATAACAGTAACCCCTTCCACACGCGGGTGAAGTACAAGCACACTATTATATAGGAGCCAGTGTTAGTCTGACTTGTATGACACACCATGCACTCCACTCTATGTCTTGCGCTCTAAGAGTACTCTAAGAGACATGCGCGGCTGTCTCCTCTGCTGCCATGCACCCTCGTGTAGTAAAGTGAGCAGTGTCCTGTAACAATACCAATAATTCGTCTCATTTTCGGGAGTATCTCGGGATTAAAAGCGAGAAGGCCTCCTTCGACCGCCTGCAGTCCTGCGTACTCGCCCAGTAGTGTTGTAGTTCGGTCGCGGATCCAAGAGCGAGCATGGCTAAAGGGTCATCACCTCTGGCTCCCGCGTCTGCGTCCCTGACTGAATCCATTGGAGAGTGACTTTGTTTATTTCTTACTATTTACGCAGGTGATGCTGCTGCCTGTCCACTAGTGTAAGCTCCTCGTGTACGTCGCCCCTTACGACATAAATAGGATCCTAATTAAACGGTGCATGTCGTAAGGGGCGAGTCATATTATTTACTGGAACCGACCTTACCTACCTTTATGCTAACCCATTGATAGATCGATTTCCAAAACGACCCCCCTTGGTTACTATCTTTCCCATTGATAAGATAACTTACCCTAACTAATAAGATTACCCTGACGACGACGACGGGTCGCTGTCTACAGGCCACCCTGTGCGGTTTTATGAGTTAAATGATTTGGTGTTGAGTCGAGTCCCTTTTATATTGAATGGGTCGCCCTGTATTTTAGCTGTTAGCTGGTAGTTTTCGTAAAGATTATATATTAATAGGGCTACAATATGGAACTAAACTAGTAGTGAATATTATATCAAAAACTAGAACCTTAAGTTTTTGGTGCCAACTGGCAAAAAGGTACCTATTATTATTATTGTTTATATTACCAAGGTGGCAAACAGGCAAACGGTCCACCCGATCCTAAGAGGCTACCGTCGTTTGTGGACACTGGCAACACCAGACGCATCAATCGCGCGTAGCCGCTGCCGTCCCTTTTGAGGAGCTCTGGCGACCTTACTCACCGCAGGAACACGCCACTATAGATGTAGTGCTATTTGGCTGCAAAATTTTGTAAGGTGGGGGTTCCCAGACGGGCTGCTCAAATACTGAGTAGGAAATCCTACGATGCCGTAGCTCTCTATTAATCCTTAGGTAGGCTTTCAACCAGCAGAATAAGCAGTAGAATAAATGAACAGTGTGACTCTGGAATGTATAATAACGCAATGGGTGTGGATGTGGGCTAGCGTGCTGAGTTTCAAGATAGTGATAATGTTGTGTCCTGTACAGGGAGCAAGAGCCGACGTGTGAGCGAGAAGAGACTTCATTCAAGAAGCAGGCGCCTCACCATCACCAGTCCAACAGATCAGGTACCTATTGGAACTCACATCTGTGACTGCGCCATCTACATACGCAGAAACACTTTCACTGCGCCATCTACATACGCAGAAACACTTTCACTGCGCCATCTACATACGCAGAAACACTTTCACTGCGCCATCTACATACGCAGAAACACTTTCACTGCGCCATCTACATACGCAGAAACACTTTCACTGCGCCATCTACATACGCAGAAACACTTTCACTGCGCCATCTACATACGCAGAAACACTTTCACTGCGCCATCTACATACGCAAAAACACTTTCACTGCGCCATATACATACGCAGAAACACTTTCACTGCGCCATCTACATACGCAGAAACACTTTCACTGCGCCATCTACATACGCAGAAACACTTTCAAAATACATTTTCACACAATGACAGCTATAGAAGAATTGGCCAATACTTTTTGCCGGAGTGCTACGAAAGTCCGCTATCAGGGTCCGTATGAAACGAAAACGGGGGCCTCATATAATACTTCCTGTATCATCGGCACTTTTTACTTAAAATGACGTGATGTCTAGAGGGAATGGAGCGCAGCAGTAACTGAGGACGGACACAAACTGAGAACACTGGTAGAATAACGTAGTAGTAAGTAGTAGCCAAGGTCCGCGGTTCACGGTGTTTGGTCGTTTCAGAGTCGTCGTCGTCGGCGGACACCGCGTCGCAGGGCTCCGGCTCCGGCTCGGCGCCGGCGCAGCGCCCTCGCAGACATGAACCACAGGTCAGTCGTACTGCGACGAAGAGTTCACAATTCACGCAATGGGGAATGACTAGTAAACACACTTTATTATACCTGAGTCCCAGATCCAGCGTCCGCGCAGATTAGTCATAGTTGATATTTCAAAACATTTATATCTTGATAGAAAAGTATGTTTATTCACTTCCTTGTTGTTTGGGATAGTGCAGCAAAAACCAAACACCTCTGTCACGGTATCACGTTTAGTATTTTCATTGCATGCAAAATCTCATATAAATTTAATTTAGTTATTTATTTCATTGAGTAACAAAAATTGATTTTTTTTTATTAAAAATAATGATATAATATTGTATACTTTCTTAATACTGTGTCAGAATTTTGGTGTCGTTGAGTAAAGCCACTTTGAAAAATAACCATTTTACAGCATATTAGTTGCATTGCAATATAAATGAACTCCTAAATTGCAATATTTTCTAGCATATTCAATAACAAATTTCTTGGAAAAACTTTCAACAGCCAGACTTCTGTAAATAATTTCCTGTACGGAGATTTGGAGACACTAAAACGAAAAATTATTTGTTTAACTATAGAATTTTATGTGACGGAGTAGTAAAAATTGCAACAGAGTAGTAATTAAGTATTAGCTAAAATTATTTGCTTAACTATAGTATTTTATAAATAGGAACTCGTTATGAAACTATAATTAGAATTATTTTTAATATTCATCTTTTTTAAAAGCGTCGTTGCCTCTCAGTTGCTGACAAAGACATCACCAGACAGTCATAGCTATAACAAACATTGAACCAATTGTAACACTCAAAAACTAAAAACACGCTATTTTCCGTAAAAACACGTTAAAACGTTTAAATTTAATACATATAAGCTGTCACATAATTTACTACTCCGTCTCGCCTAGCGTGACCATAATGTATTGATGAACAGGATTCTCATTATTATATTATAAACGAATAAAAAAAACTTGGCTGCCCAGATGCAAGTGCAACTGCAATAATTAGCATCGTTTTGAATCGTCAATGTACCGGCTGTTCAGAATCGCGACTAGCACAAGAATGAAGGCAACAAACTCGGGTTCATGATCGGTGGATTTCATGTTCCTTATAATAATTCAAATAAAATTTTTAAGTAAGTACATTATAAACCTAAATACTTAATACTATCTTAAAAATATTGATCACTACCTAACTCCCTAGTGAGCAGTTTGTCAGTAAATCTTAAATTTTAAATCGTACACAGAGTCCTGCCTGATGGTAAGCAATTATCGTATGCTAATGCTATGGAATAGACGCTTGTAATTGTAACACCAAGATCGTCAGTCGCGCGTCGCCGACCCTTCAATGTACCTAGTGTATGTGCTTGTTTGTAAACATAAACTTGTCTGTTATCATTATCTGTGTGCTAATTTGTAGCGTTGTTTGGCTAGAGCTATTTATTTAGTAACGACATTGATAACGATAAATCGACGTCGAGTCTCAATACTGGTAATTGAAACGTTATCTTATGCCTCAGTCCAGTTTACAAGTTAACTGATACTTAGGAATTGGAATGCCAATGGCTACAGTACAGAGTAAGGTACAGTATGTTCAGGAAGGGAACAGTCCTCGATTCGGGGACGCTGCTGTGATCTTGTCATACAAGTGCCGTTAAATCCTGGGGCAAACATTTAAGTTCTGCTGTGTGCTGCCAGCGTGCGTTTTTCTAGTTAAAAAAACCTTAAAGCCTAGAACCTTCCAAAAGAGAGTCAGTAGGCTTTTACTGGGAAGGCTCGCTCTATCGTAGACCTAGTTCGAGGTCATAGCTGACTCATCGTATATAAAAAAAGTTTCCATATGGGCTTCTCTTTCATGCCAGTCTGTTCCAAAGGAGAACTCCTTTTGAACAGGCATGAAATGCTGAACTCCTTTTGAACAGGCATGAAATGTTGTACTGCAACATCATCGTTGCTCGTAAGGAGCCCATCGCCCCCCAGTGCGCATCACGCATCACGCATGGTCCTGCCAACCTCTCGCTTGTAATAACCGAAGGTTCCACTGATGACATACAATATAATTCTGCAAAAGTTTGTTCATGGTGATGTTTTGTCTCCCCTTCTGGGGCTGGTATGGAGACACGTTGAGTATGGTCCTGGGAGAAAATCCTCATTAAGAGGTTCTGTTTGTGTTTCAGAGGGAAGAGCGGCGCGAGACAGCCGCGCCACCCCGGGTTCAAGCTAACCCTTTACTAAGGTAATAATCATTTTGATACGCATGTGGACGTATGTCGTATCTTATAATTACGATGCTTTAGACAAGTCATTGAGCTTTAAACATAATTTGAAATCCTAAAAACGAGAGTATTGTAAAAATTAAGACTTTTGATAGATTTAATGTGTAGAATTGACCACCTGTGCAATTCCACGAGACTTTTGATAGATTGAATGTGTAGAATTGACCACCTGTGCAATTCCACGAGACTTTTGATAGATTTAATGTGTAGAATTGACAACCTGTGCAATTCCACGAGACTTTTGATAGATTTAATGTGTAGAATTGACCACCTGTGCAATTCCACGAGACTTTTGATAGATTTAATGTGGAGAATTGACCACCTGTGCAATTCCACGAGACTTTTGATAGATTTAATGTGGAGAATTGACCACCTGTGCAATTCCACGAGACTTTTGATAGATTTAATGTGTAGAATTGACAACCTGTGCAATTCCACGAGACTTTTGATAGATTTAATGTGTAGAATTGACCACCTGTGCAATTCCACGAGACTTTTGATAGATTTAATGTGGAGAATTGACCACCTGTGCAATTCCACGAGACTTTTGATAGATTGAATGTGTAGAATTGACCACCTGTGCAATTCCACGAGACTTTTGATAGATTTAATGTGTAGAATTGACCACCTGTGCAATTCCACGAGACTTTTGATAGATTTGATGTGTATAATTGACCACCTGTGCAATTCCACGAGACTTGTGATAGATTTAATGTGGAGAATTGACCACATGTGTTTTGGACGGCGCTATCCTCGAACCGCTAAGCATTCTCCCTGATATTTATTTTCCTCTTAGATGCGCCTCGCCTTTCAAAGTTTGGTCCCGGGTCGCGATTATACGTTAGATAGTTGGTCCATCTGTCGTTAAACGTCACGTTGATGAGTTAGATGCGGTAACCCCTCTCTCCCCCCCTCCCCCCAGATCGCGCACCCTCCCGAACTTCGGCGGCGGGCGCGTGTCCCCCGCGTCCCGCTGCGACACCTCGCGGCGCGCGCACCACATCACCATGGCCAGCGAGGACCTGCTGCAGCCCGGCCACGTCGTCAAGGAGAGATGGAAGGTATGCCGTATACCGGTCACTCGTACCTTGAACCCTGATGTAAACTACGAGAGAGGCAAGAGGCAACTTCTGGGTAGGCTGGCTCCATCGGAGAACTCATGCTTGCATCACCAAGTTTCCAAGTCAAACAAAAGGTGTGTGGGCCTTCATTGAACAGCTTTTGTAATGTAATGAGTACCTCATTACATTACAAAAGCCAAAGCATTTCAGTAATGAGGCATCTTCTATAAAAGCTGGCCATTGTATACCACACCTTGCCCTTAATTACCTTAAGGTAAGCCTCAAGGTCAAGAGCCGACACGACTTAATGCTCTAAAAACTTTTGATATTCTTAGACTTTGCGTAGAGTAGTGCTCCACCTTAGGCCTCACCTCTACTTGTTTGTATCGTTCAGGTGGTGAAGAAGATCGGTGGCGGCGGGTTCGGGGAGATCTACGAGGGTCTGGACCTGGTGACGCAGGAGCAAGTCGCCCTCAAGGTAACTTTTACCTATACTCTAATATTGCTAAGCCCAACAACATGATAACTGATTCCTTTGTACTTAGTTAGTTTAATTTATTGAATACATGCTTATTGTATTCAAATTCTATGAACTTACCCTTATAGTTCATCTTAAGTTTTTAGTGGTTCAATATTTTTTCGAAAATCTTATCTTATACTAATATTAAATGCTAACTAACTCACTGATAGCAATGCACAGCCTAAACGGCTAATCGTAGAGACATGAAATTTTGAGGGTATGTTTGTCTTGATGTGAAAATGAGTGCCAAGAAGGGGATTTTGAAAATTCGTACCCTAAGGGGTTCAAAAAGGGGTTGAAAGTTTTCATTAAAAGTATGCCTTAACTCCGTGAATAATAAAAGGTCAAAAATATCATTATAGATCCCTCATATAAAATAGATAAGAACGTGATTCATGGTTTATTATTATTTTTAATAATTGAAGGGCCTTTTATTAGAAAAAAAAACAGAAAACATTGTTATTTAACAGAAAAAACGCGATGTACACGTGGTTTCTATAATAAACTGGTGTATTTCGAGTGCTCTTTATGCAATGGATGAATGTCAAAACTACCAAGGTTTGATGATGGAGTGGAATCAATATAAAGGGTTTTTTCAGTAAATAACAGTAATACATATTAAGAGCGTTGCACATTTAAAATTATTGTATGTGTGATACTCTTCTACCAGGGTCTTTCAATGATGCCAGCAGAACTCCTGAATAATGCATAGTATAATAGTCGTGATTATACGTTTTGAAATCGGTATAACGAGGCATTCAACGAACGACAAATGTTTTTTTTTTATTTACCCGGCCGTGGCAGTCGTGGCTTAAGAATCGACCCCCTTCAACTCAGCCCACGGATGTCGTAAAATCCGATTAAAGGGATCTCACCAGAGGCAGCGGCAGCTTCTTGCTGTATGTTACATAACACCTTTACTGTGATTACCAATCGCCTGCCAAGTGTGGTGATTATGGCAAAACCCTCCCGTTTTTGGAGGAGGCTCTGTCCAATATACAATTAACCATTACATAAATGGGCTGTTGACGTGACTGTATTTTCAACCCTTGATGTAACTTGACTACTTGATGCACAGTAATCTTCTAATGCATAAAAGGACAAGTCCTGAGTGACTGACCGACTGATTCAACTAGATACAACGCACAGCCTAAGCCGCTGGGCGTACAGACTTGAAATTTCAAGGGCATGTTTGTCTTGGTGTGTAAACGCCTGCTAAGAAATAAAGCCTGCATTTTTTGTCTGGGAATGTGGGTCAGAACCCTCGGTGTGCGTGTCTGCACACCACTAATCGGTAAAATTTATCCAGATATCCAACAATATATATATGTATATATTTATAATATAGTACTTGCTCCTATTTCAAAACACAAATACACCGACGAAGTCGCGAGTAAAAGCTAGTAACATAGATGTTCATAAAAAGCTCTGTGTGCTTTATACGGCAAAGTAGTTATGCAGTTTTATATTAGGTGGTACTTCAGTTAAATCATTTGAAGCTACAATTTACCAAAAACCAACACCTTAACCAGGAATTAATGAATTTAGTATGAATATTATTTAAATGTAACTTTTCAGGTGGAGTCCGCGCGTCAGCCAAAACAAGTTCTCAAAATGGAGGTCGCTGTACTCAAAAAATTACAAGGTACTTAACTATACATTTTAGAAAGCATATCATACTAATGTAATGCATTTAATAATGTATCTTTTGAATGGTTTTCAGTGTGATCCTTGTGACTTGATGACCGAATGGCGTGGTTCACAACCACTTATCACTTTTTTATGTATGGGATAAAAACTAGTTTTCGTTTACACCAGCCCCCGATCAAGTGATGTGTTTTGCTCGTCTTCTCCCATGTTATAACAGTATTTAATTGTTTGTCTTCAGGCAAAGAGCACGTGTGTCGGTTCATCGGGTGCGGCAGGAACGCTCGGTTCAACTACGTGGTGATGCAGCTGCAAGGACGGAACCTGGCCGAGCTGCGGCGCGCGCAGCCCCGGGGGGCCTTCTCGCTCTCCACTACGCTCAGGTAGTCAAATATTAGAAAAACTGATTCTTATTCAGTTACAGTCACATTTTACTGCAACAGGCTTTTGCATGAAAAACAATTTGGGTTTACTAAAGGCCGTTCAACGACCCACGCTGGTGCTATGCTGTTGAAGTACGTCTTTGAAGCCTGGGAGGGAAAACAGGATGCCATTGGAGTATTCTGTGATCTATCTAAGGCTTTTGACTGCGTAGATCATGACACCCTGATCTCAAAGCTTAAACACTACATCCATCCAGAATCAGGCAATAAACCTCATGCATAGTTACCTATCAAACCGCATTCAAAAAGTGGATATTAGCGGTATCAGATCTTCGAGAACTTAGGGTCTTTTCTGTTTCTAGTCTACGTCAATGATCTACCATCCTGTGTCCCCTACACCTACACCTATGTGACATTGTATTGTTTGCTGACGATACTTCATTCATATTTATAGTCGATAGGGCTAAAGATAACTATGACTGTGTAAATGATTCTCTCCTACTAAATGAGAAAAAAACAAAATGCATCCGATTCACCTTGCCTAATGTTCAAGTCAGCAATGCTAACATTATCTTAAATGGGGAAACTACTTTCTTAGGTTTAAATATTGATGCAAAGTTGCAATGGGATATTCACATTGAGTCATTAGCTAGCAGATTAAGCTCGGCTGCATACGCTGTACGAACAAAAAGGCATTTTACTGATGAAGCTACGGCGAGGTTAGTTTCTTTTAGTTACTTTCACAGTATTATGTCTTATGGCATATTTTTATGGGGAAGTGCAGCTGATATTAAAAGCATTTTTGTTCTACAGAAGAGAGCTGTACGGGCAATTTATAAAATGAAAACTCGTGACTCTCTCAGGGAACGTTTTAAAGAGATTGGTATTCTTACAGTCAGCTCCCAATACATTTATGTAATCTAATGCACGCTTACAGAAACATTGATGAGTTTAGTAAAAGAAGTGATGTACACAGTGTTAATACTAGAAATAAAAGTAAACTTGATATACCTAAGTATCGCGTAGGAAAAGTAAATAATTCATTCTTAGGAAACTGTGTGAGATTCTATAATAAGCTTCCTCAAAGCGCCACCAAACACTCTGCTCGTAAATTCAAATTGTATATAAAGAATAATTTAATTAAAAGTGCTTACTACAAAATTAGTGATTATATCGACGATAAGAACGCGTGGTTCGATGTTGCTATACCAGTTGACAGCAAAATGGTGATTTCTCAATGTTAACAAACTGCCTATTAGGTAGATAGGTAATAACAAATATTTTATGATTAAGTATTTAGGTTTATGATGTATCTACTTAGAATATAATTACAAATTGTGTATCTAAATGTTGAATGGATCATCAAAAAATTAATCAGCCCGAGGTTCTTGCCTTTCTCCTTGTGTGCTGGTCGCGATTCCGAACAGGCGGTAGATTTGACGTTTCAAAATGATCCTAAAAAATCTTAATGAATAAAGAAATGTTGACTTTGACTTTGACACTTCTATACCTGTACAAGCAACATACCGATCTGGTGACCACACTCTTGGCTATCACCCGTTCAAATTTTAAGAATAGTCTGATTAAAAGAGCATACTTTGTCAGTTTTTCTTCCAGTAGATCTTGCGGAGAGACTCGCCCGGTCTCCGTCACCTGATCGAGACCAGGTCGAGAGCTGACTCCTCGTTTGTACAATCACGTCAACTTATCGACGATAACTGTTATTGTTTGATAGTCATTCATATAAATATGAGTAGGTACCCAACTAACTGTTTATGAACACCATTTACATTTCAATGTTGTTGCTAACGAGCTAGGTTCTTGCTTTTTCGGTGTGTGCTGGCCGTGATTCACAAAAGGTGGTACATTTGACTTTTGTTTTTTTTCAAATATCACTGAATATACGATTTTTCGATTTGAATAAAAAGTGACGATGGTTCAATGGAAGTAATTGAACCCTTATGTATGTGATATGCAGCCGACTGCGATCAACATGGATACTATACCTCACAAAAAGGTTCTTACACTATCAGAGTGAAGTTTGATTTGTGTGATATAAAACGCAAAGGTTATATTAAATGGTCAGCATAGTAAGACAGGAAACCTCGTCCGGTTGCGGAGTACGTACCTAGTAGTTGATGATGTAGTGTTTCATACGTTGCTGGGATTCGATAACTCTGGTGCGGTTGGCGCTGCGTGCACCGGTGTAGTAAGAGCCGATGCTCGGTCGGCAGCTCGCAGTTTGTAAGGTTCAACACGAAGTGGTCTTACTTGTTCGAATAATGTACGTTGTGTCTTCCAGACTGGGCCTTCAGATACTCAAGGCGATAGATTCAATACACTCCGTCGGCTTTCTTCACAGAGATATTAAACCTGTAAGTATCTACCTACTAATAAAATTACACTTTATTCAAATACACAAAAATGTTATCGCATAATACAAATATTAGGTAAGACAGTGTATGGATACAATGGGCGGGCTTGTAGCTAAAAGTGATTTATTTCTTGGGATTTTTCATCTTTCCAACAGAGTGCGGTACGCTTTATTCCTTGCGTGTGCCCAAACGTCAATCCTATTGGAGTTGTCAAAACAAATCGTACGAGTGTGAACTCGAGGGACTCTTTGGTAGCCATGCAGAGTTCCACCATCCTTCTCCAGATTCCATCATCTCATCAGATCTGCTCCAAGATACCTACTTATCGATTTGTCATCCGAACTACATGTACATAAAAGTTTCATTTCGATACGACATTTAGGAAGTACAATTGACTGGTAAGATTATACTCGTATAACATTTACAAATGTTATTATAACACAAAAATTGACAACCCACGACGGGACTCGAACCCGCGTCTTTCCTAAAGCCGGAAACGCTCTAGTCAACTGAGCTACGGGAGTACCGCAGATTCCAAATGTTTGAGTCATATCTCTCAGCTACTGCGGTCATCAGACCAAGTGCAATCACTTGACATACAAACATTTCATAACATTGTTAGTTACAATACAAGTGAAGCATTCAGTGAAGGCTGGGGAAATAGTGCCTTCTGCAACACGCTGCAAGACGTGGGTTCGTGGGTTCGATTGCCGGTTGCCTTGCCACCAATGTCAGGTTCGTGTATGCCACTGAAAGTATACAAGATAATCTAGTTCCCGTATTACAAGCTATGCGTAGTTTGGCAGGTGGCATTGTGTAAAAGGTGCAGTAATATTTCACATGACATTACATCAACAGGCCATTAGTGTCCACTGCTGGACAGAGCCTCTCCAAAGCAGGAGGGCGGATTGTTGCTCGCAGTAAAGTGTTGTAAAGTACCTACACGGTTTGTTTACGTTGCAGAGTAACTTCAGCATCGGCCGTCACCCGGCCAACTGCAGGAAGGTGTACATGCTGGACTTCGGACTGGCGCGTCAGTACACCACCAGCAGTGGACAGGTGCGACCGCCGCGCGCCGCCGCCGGATTCAGAGGTGAGGGGGGGGGGGGGTGGAGGGGGATACAGTACACCACCAGCAGTGGACAGGTGCGACCGCCGCGCGCCGCCGCCGGATTCAGAGGTGAGGGGGGGGTGGAGGGGGGATACAGTACACCACCAGCAGTGGACAGGTGCGACCGCCGCGCGCCGCCGCCGCCGGATTCCGGGTGCAGTGCGCCTCCACCTTCGGCCTTATCTCAACTTGCTGCCAGGTGAGATGAAGGCCAAGCGCTTCCCCGTCGTACAATAAAAATATTTTTTCAAACTCATATAAATTAATTCCTTCTAACAATTGTTAGCCTAGTACTCACTATTATACAAATGAATAGTTAGTATTGAAGACCTAGATAAGATAATTTATTGATAAACATTTCAACATGTAGTACACGTTCTCGCGAGTCAGCGATTTCCGCCATGACGTGGTTTCCTTGACATTGCGGGCCGGTGCCAGCTGCATATAACTACGGCTACACGTCATTGCGCACAATCGCCATCGCAACTCATACTTAACCTAAACCGAACAAATAAACGGTGAACTTTGATCGTAGGGGTACACTACAGACCCTACAATCATTAAAAAAATAATGTTTTATTGCTAATTATAAATATTTACATAGGTAATAAAAAAATATTACATAGATGTATAACTAAATGATGGCGGCATGTCCAAAAAGAAATGTTTTAATTTATTTTTATAAATAATTAATAAATTGATCTTCGTTAAAACTTTCTGGACAGCGTTGTAGACCCTAGTATCAAGTATTATGCATTTTACTTTAAAAAAATAATACAAATCAAACACTACCATAGGTCACAAAATAATGTAGATAAATAAAGGTTTCAGTAAGTTAATTTCACACGACACCATCTCGCCCCAAACTAAGCATAGCTTACAAGCTATGCTATATAGGAACTAAACGAGCTATGGGAACGGATACAATAGTTATATGAAGTAACACCTACACAGCTACATGTAATACAATACGTTACAATGGGACAGGCACGGTGCGCTACGCGTCCATCAACGCACACAAGAACAAGGAGATGGGGAGACACGACGATCTGTGGTCGCTCTTCTACATGCTGGTGGAGTTTGTCAACGGGCAGCTGCCCTGGAGGAAGATCAAGGATAAGGAACAGGTAGGGGCCACCCTCGGGGGTCGACGAGTAGCACACCCCCGGCTAAGGCAGAGAGTTCATCTATATTTCTGACAATCTCAAAGACGACCCAGTTACTAAACATGGTCGCACACTTTTGTTACGTTAATGTGGTTATAGTTGTCTAGGAGACTTCCCCCGGAGACCACATCCACTTACGCGTTGAGTCCGGCAACGTTGCGATGCGCGTGTCGATGTCACGGATGCGAGAATACTTAACAAAGTCGTGAACAGGTCGGCCTGATGAAAGAGAAGTACGACCACCGACTGCTGCTGAAGCACCTGCCGTCGGAGCTGCGACAGTTCCTGGAGCACGTGCAGCTGTTGGAGTACGCGGACACCCCGGACTACAGCATGCTGACCGCTCTGCTGGAGCGGTGCTGCAAGCGACGCGGCATCAGGGAGGCCGACCCGTACGACTGGGAGAAAGATGTAAGTCCGCTCTACTCGAACCACACTCGATCATTTGGTACTATTCAAGACATTTTCATACGAACAGGAAAGGAGCTGGTTCAAACCTCGGCGGAGAAAGCTGTTTTGCTTTTATTATGTTAAGGTGATAGGAGTGTTCTTAAACACCAGTGGGTCATGTTTTCAGTTTTTTATAGGAGATCTTCAGGTGTTAAAGACTTGATTTCTCAATTGAAGCGACGTTCCCTCTCCTGGGGAGCTACGGGTACGGTGCATTAGGATCGTTGTACTGTTGGCAGCTATCTCCTCATTGACTAGACATGTCGATAAGTCTCTCTTACAGTTCGCTGAATGGCTCTATATTATTATATGATAATGCATTTCGACGACAACTACTGAAACAACTGATTATTTCTGTTTTTAACTTAGATGTTGATAATCCACAGCTAGGAACGTCGGTTCAAATTTGTTTTACTTTTCATTATCATGTTAACATTAACATGGAATTTAAATATTACTACGTTTTACATACTAAATAATGATACATTGATAATAATATGTATAAAATAGTAAGTTACGATTTGGTATTTCAGGCGGTCGGTTTAGTAAAAACCTACTCAATACCGGAAGTATACGGTGAGATGTATGTCGGAGTCACGCACGCACGTAGTATGCTCACTCAGCCAACGAACGAACGACGCTCTCGTGTCCATTGACTTGTGTTCAGCTCGGGAGTCGTCGTTCAGGTTCTACATATCTGTGTTGAGACTCATTTCCGTACACAGTCGTCCTGTGGAGCGATTCTCAAACACACGGAAAGTTTTCACATCGAAAACATCACTGTTTGTCGGATGCCACTTGGAATCAAAAAGATTTCAACGCTATTCTCAAATCAGTTCGAAAATCTTCTGTGGAAGTTTCGAACTGATGTAAAAATTTTAAGATATTGGATTTTCGGAATAGCGTTCTCAGAGCCTCCTTTGGATGTTTCCGAATTCGATCCGATAAGGCTTTTCGAATGATTGAGAATAGCTGTACTGGTGTGAGATTTTACAAGCCGCAGTCGTAAGCATCTGACGTAGCACCACGATGACTCCAAAAGTGGCTGTAACCCGAGAATCGAACCTAGTACCTTCGGATCGAGAGCACTTTGCAGTAGTATGTTACTTGTGTTCTTATAGCATCCGATTCATTTCATCGCGAGTTATTTATTCGAATATACATTTTGAATGTGAATGATTGTACATAACAACCCGAAACGTCTTCATGCATCCAAAACAAGTAGCACACGCAAGTCGTATGTCTACTGTACAGTACGTGTCAGTCGGACGCAGCGGCCGCTCTGTCCGCTGTCCGCTGTCCGCTGTCCGCTGGTGTCAAAGCTAGCTGGTCAAATGTAACATTATATTTAAGTTGATCGATACGTTACGATACTAATATCGTGAAACAAGAATGCAACAATGATCGATATCCGACCGCAGCAGTAGTAACCGTGGTCTGCCCCGCCAGGTGTCAGTGTCTCGGACGCGCGCTGCCGTGCACCCGGCGCCCGAGCATGTCGCTCCGACGGATACTCCACCTGACAATGTGAGTAGCGACTCACTGTAGTGCTCCTCATCGAACCAACGTATTGCCTATCGTATCTGTTACTGTGTATTGCTATTTTTATATTCATTTGTACATTTGATTGTGTTTTAAACTCGTGTATTTTATATAGCAACGTCTTCATATACCTACAAGTTATAAGATGTGCTTTTGCATCACAAGGCCGGTCTATTTTTTTTTCGTTGGTCAGAAATATAATACGAATTACATGAATGTATTCGTATACAGTTTTGAAGTGACGCGATTTTTCTGCAACAGATTCCAGTATGTTTTTTGCAAGAATTGTAATATTGCAGGCGGCGCGGTCGGCGAGGCCGCGTCTCGAAACGGAGACGACGGGCGCTCCCACGGACACGCACACCAACGTGAGGGCGGAGGCCAAGCGCGCGCCCGCCTCGCCGCGACACCGCCTCAACGGATACGTGAGTATACACTCGGACAAACGGTAGTGGCCTGCGCACACATACACGCAAACAAACATTATAGACATCGCCTCGAACAAAAAAGGAACCTTAAATATGTTTGTAATCTACGTAACATTGTGATCGGGTAATTCCCGTTTCTGTATTTTGGTATCATGCGAGCATGAACTTATACAACATATCTTATTATCTTACTAGTGAACGCTCAGGGCTTTGTTCCCGTGATTCCGTGGGAATTGCAGTTTTTAGGGCACACGACGATTTTATATCGAGATGTTTGATTTCCCAGTCCGCCACGGACAAACCGAACACGGATAAGGAAACGGATGCCATCACCACGCCCGCACCGTCGCCCGACAGACACGCCAAGGTATGTAGCCTTTCAGAAGGTCCATCAAAACCGTACTGCCATACAAACGTAGTTTGTAGTTATTTTCTAAACAGGATGTCCGATTCAATGAAAGTCGTTTAATCGGACATCCCGTTTCGGATGATCTGAATGTGTGTGGAGTTGTAACACGATGTGTTGTGTTATGTTGTAACACGATGTGTTGTGTTGTGTTGATGCAGGAGGCGAGTTCGTCGGTGGTGACGGGCGCCACGGGCACCGCGGGCGCCACGGGAGCCCCGGGCGCCACGGGCGCGCGCCCCGAGCGACAGAGCGTGCCGCCCTGCAAGCCGCGCCATCCCGCGCCAGGTGACACACTTCTGTCCGCTGACTCACCTCACGCACAACTGTAGCGATTCTCAAACACACCATCACTTTACAATCAGATAGATTTCAACGATATACTCAAATCATTTCAGAAAATCTTCTGTGAAAGTTTCGAATGCTTATGTAAAAAAATAATTTTGGATCTTAGGAATAGATAGGAATATATTGAAGATGATGACGGGCCGGCCGTCTCGCCTGTATAGGTACACAGCACATGTTTGTTGAAGTAGGACACTGTTCTAGTGTTGAGAACGGTCGCTCACAGACGTGTAACGGTGACACTTGTATGGTTTGCAGCCGGCGGCGGGCCGACACTGGCACGACTGCGTGTCGTCACGGCGCCGCCCACCTGCGTGCACGAGCTGGCGGCCCACACCGTCGGTCAGTCTCATCCCACAACACACTCATCCCATCCCATCTCACGTCACATACCGCGGACGTACTTACTTCGTCCGCGCTAGCACGTGGACTAGCAAAATATATATCAACAACTGTGCTGGTATCTAAGTACCCATAGATACGGGGATAATGACTACTCGAATCGATCTTTCCCTCAGGAAGTCCATGATACTTATATCACAGTAAAAGGTTGGACTGTAACCCGTAGGAGGAAAGCTTGCTAATGTCTCTTGTACCAAACTCTATCAAAGCCTTCGAGATGTCAAGAGAAACTGCGACAGCATGCCCGTGTCGTTCGATGACTTCACTCCAGACGTGCGTGGCATACGCTAGGAGATTCCCAGGAGATCGTTACACTCTAGGTATGCCAGGAGCTTACAATTAAAACACGCTCCATTGACTTGCAGAGAATGGAGGTGATAGAGATTGGCCGGTAGCTAGCGGGGTCTGCTCGGTAACCCTTTTTTGGGACAGGTTGAACTAGCGAGCTTTCAGGATGATGGTATACCTTACCGGTATCCAGAGACAGGCGGAATAGGAGACAGTTCGGGAGCACACCTCTTTAATACCACCGCCGGGATCCCATCTGGACCAATGGCTTTATTCACGTCTAGTTGCAAAAGTATCATGAGCACCTTCTGTTTGCTTAATACGCCCTTCTGGCTTCTTCTCGGATGATGGAACATACAAAGTTACTTTGAAATGAATGAGTAGGTACCGGTATGTCGTTTGAGACGATTGTGGAGCGAGTTGTCACAAACGCACGTGGCCGTTGTTTCAGGCGAGTCGTCTTCCAGTCCGCGAGTCGCCGCGGACGTGGACAGCGTGCATTCCGACACGCACTTCAAACGAGGTACGTACGCACTGCGTGTACAGCGCGGGCTGCGGCTGCGGCTGCTCCCACACTCTAATGCATTGCTACCGTGACTTATTAATGCGGGAGCTTCCATTCAAACGTTTACGATCACACGAATATATTTTGTCGCTAAACTAAACATATTGTAGGTTCCTAATGGAACGGTCGCGACCTCCGCGTGCACTAGACTGGCACGATTCGACTTAACGGGGCACTGGCGTGTGACACTTTAACTATCATAGCCTTAACATTGATTGTGCGGTACACAAGTACGACTATAACCATGTGCATATGAGGAATGAGATGCCAACGGTGCGGTACGGGGTAGCCAGCGACAAGTCCTCACGTGGTGTGTGCGTGTGTGTTGCAGGCGGACGTCGCGCCGGCCGCGCCCGCGCCGACCACAGCTACACGCAGTTCGCAGTCATGGACGACGAGAACGTGTCTGCTCTGCAGCAGGTCGGTACCTCTAGCTGTACGTCGCACGCGGTACGCGGCACGCGGCACGCGGTACGCAGCTCGCCAGGTGCAACGCGGGTACATAATGCCGTTGCCGCACCGAGGTCCGTGTCATCGATCCCACCACGACTCGGTTCCAATAGCGTGTAGCGTGCAGAGAGTAAGGGCCCGGTTCGAGGCAACGCTGTCTATGACCCTGATAAATAGTATGTTATCCAAAATAAATGTTCAACAGTCCATCGACGTCCACTGCTGGGCAACGCTTCCTACGGTGTGTTCGTTTGACGTCGTCCTAGTTCCAGTAGTATCCAATGAATAGCCTCCGTTACCGTTGTGTAGTATTGTATTGTAAATGATAGTGTTCGTTCCATTCAGGTGACGAAGGGAGGCGCGCTGACGCTGGTGTCCCTGTGGAAGTCGCAGTTCGATGACTCGGAGGAGACCACGGACAACGAATGGAAGCAGGAGCAGTTGCAGGTAACGAGACGATGCTCAATGCTCGACGCTCGACTAGATGGCGCTGTTTAAAATTAATGTCCTGTTGTATTTATTAATATTATTATACTCGATTGTTGTCTCACTCACCACTGACCCGTCTTTTGGACATCATTTCATTACTAGCAAACGTTGGGATATTTACATGTGGAAGGAAACTGTCCAACTCAGGGGGTGGTTTGTTGGTGAATTAGTTTTCATGAAGTTCGGCGCACGATTATAAGTAAAAGGAATATATTGAGACACGGCAAAAAATAGGAACGTGTAACAAATGAAGAATGTAAACAAGAAATATAACTGAAATTATATTCACCCCTTAAGCCGCCGTTGACACTACTGCCGGGTTAGAGCGAGATAGCTGCTACCTATCTGTGTCGGAAGAACGCTGCGTACCACAGATACGTTCGAGCTATACTCTATGGTCACCATGGTCATAACTCTCCGCGCTTTACAAGCTTTTTTTCAACTTGCCGTGTACCTAGTACGTAGTAAGAAGGGGTACGTAGGTACCTGGCGTAGACCCCACCTGACCGTGTGGTTCGTGTAGAGAGTGTGTGTCCAACGTGTTGCAGTCCCCGGAGCCCCGCGCCCCCCGCGCCCCCTCCGCCCTCTCCAGCTGCAGCGTCCCCCGCACGCAGCTGCACAACACCTCCACCACGCATCACACGCAACTCACGCGGAAGGACCCCATGGTATGTAGTCAGTCCCCGGAGCTCCGCGCCCCCTCCGCTCCCTCCAGCTGCAGCGTCCCCCGCACGCAGCTGCACAACACCTCAGTATGCATTATATTTGAGAAAAGATCCACCATTACCAACTTCCTTATCTGTCTGCATCCTGCACTAGGGAATATGACATCAACAATCCTGTTGACATTGTCTGCCTCGACTTGGAACGAGCCTTTTATAAAGTTCCTCACCAACGTCTGCTATTAAAACTTGACCAGTTTGTAATTAGTGGTAGATTACTGGAATGGATAGAGAATTACCGAAGTTACAGAACGTTTCAAGTCAGAGGAGATGACGCTTTATCAGAGAGGAAACTACTCTTGAGCGGAGTTCCTCAAGGACCTGTGCTACTGCTCATCCGTTTGTTATCTTACATAACTATGTAAGATACCAAACTTATACCAATATGTTTAACTAAACCAAATAAACTTATATATGTTTGTACAATTTGCCCATTTACTGGCTGACATACATTTTATTCGTTTTATGTGCTTGTTGGATTCTGAACATGCGGTAAATTGCATGTTTAATAATGATCCTACGTCAAATGTTGATCCCTTAACTTCACCTTTGTTAAGTTCTTGTTGATCCGTAACTATATAATTAGATAAGTGAGTGTTATCATAATGTATTTCCCCAGACAGTAGCCCCTAAGTCGCCCCCGCGCCTTGTACCGGCCGCGCCGACGAGAGGGGTGCGGTGCCTGCAGATAGCCGGCATCGAGGCGTACCCCGCGCTGCACGCCGTGCTGCCGCGCTGCTGGACTATGCCCGACATCGGTGAGTGCCGCCTTGTACCAGCCGTCGCGACGGGGGCGCCTGCGGGAAGCTGGCTCACCCCATAAAAACACAATCAAAACATTTGATGTTTGACCACAAATTGCTTCCTTACCTCTCCATCAGTGCACTATGTTCCTATAAAAAGATCAGGAAATGTTTGCGTGCTGTCTGTTTCTTTTCGATTATTTTCATGAGATGTACTTTTTTTTAAATTTGTAAACATATATGTTGAATGTGGAAACAGATTTGGAAGATTGTGTCCAGCAGTGAAAGGTCCAGTGCGAGTTTCGGTTCCCCGCGATACGATGATATAGATCTAAAACGACACGTTCTACTAAAATGTTATTTGCTACCGTTATTAGTGGTAAGAAAAGCTTATTTCCCCGTCCAGGTTCTGTGATCCGGTCGCTGAAGCCCCCGCTGGTGCAACAAGCGTCGTTCTCGTGGGGCGGAGCCTCGCTGCGGTACAGCGTGGACGTGATGCGCAACGTCGCGCGACGTGACGCCGCGCCGTCCGCGCCGCGCGCACACTCCTCGCAGCCAGTCAGTACACACACACACACACACACACACACACACACACCTACACGTCGCAGCGTGTGCTCACAACACTCCCATGCGTTAGGAACTGCACCGACAGTTGAGGATGCCTCGTTACTCACTGCGTCCTCGATTGAAAGGTGCCTTCAGATCCAGACTAGAATGTATAGGTCTCTAACACTGAATCATCTCAAGTTACCTCCTAGCCGAAACATAACGATAGCGCGTCTCAAATATTCCTGTGGACATCTACACTAATGTTATTGAGAGAAAAAAAATATGTATTTGTGTAAACGAATGGAACTGACTTTGAAAAAGCTATCGTAGGGTGTGCGCACCCGGGCCGCGCCGGGAACAGGAACCAGTAGTTTCAAACGTCAAACCGAAATGTTAACCTTCTGTTGTATTTCCCGCCACTTTTGTAACGTCGGTAGCCCTACCGTACCTATTCTACCTATCATATAGTCAAAAACTATGTACACGCCATCTACATATGTACAAAATACATAATCCGAAGCGACAATCGTTTACTTTGTTCCGGGCGGCCATTTTAATAAGTGACCCGTACGACGGTTAGTTTTTAAAACCTTTTGAATCTTTGTATATATCTATCATAGTAACCTATTTTCCAATTACCGGCGTAGTATAATGCATAAAGCAATAATATTACGTCTTATTTCATCAGAAAAAGCTAATTTAAATCAATGGTTGTCAATCAATTGGCTAACCAATGGAACACGAATTCAATAATGTTCCAGTAATATTCCATTTGGTCTACAACTGGTGATTTTTTTAAATATAAAAAAATACTCAACTGGTGAACCTTTTGAGTATTTTTTCATTTACATTTATATTTATTTAAGATACTATGATAAGTAATTATTAATAAACTACTAAAAGTTCACAATTTTCCAGTTGTAGACCAGTGGTGTATTACTGGTAACGTCTATACTGGTTAACATTATAATGGTTAACAGTGACCTAGAGTGTATTAATTTAGCCCTGGATCTGTAACTAAGACAATTACATGTAACATAGAAAACGTAATAACCCACCTAGACTACAGCAAAACCAGACTGAACATTATATCTCAAAACATAAGAAGCATAAAATGCAATATCCACGACTTTATTGGCCTGCTCCTAAGATCTAAAATTGATTGGCATATTTTAATTCTCTCTGAATGTTGGCTTCCTTCAACTACTAACATACCGATAATAAGTGGGTATTATAGTATAGCCACCACTAGGAACAAAACTCAAAATGAAGGAGTCGTAATTTACTACAAAAATCAGCTAAAAATTACATATGAGGAACCAGATATTAGTGATGCGAACTGTCTGCTACTTAAGCTTAGCACGGAAACTTGTATCATAGGTATTTACCGCCCTCCAGCAACATCAAACACAACCCGATTTGTCAACTCGTTAGACAAACTATTGTCAGATCTCAGTATTTACAAAAACATATTCCTATGTGGCGACATTAATATTAATATTTTTCCCAGTAGCGACATCGATCGATCCTTTGAATACTTAAACTGCTTAGCCAGCCATTGCCTACTTGCAGGACATGAACAACCAACCCGTAAGGCTTCTTGCCTCGACCATATGATGGTAAAAACCAAAATGGATGCCCTGTGTTTTGTGATTGTTTCATCAGTTACTGACCACCAATGCATAGCTCTTAGTATTAATTTAACCTCAAAACTTAACTCCCTAAATAAACAAATTCTTCGCATAGATTTCACATCCCTAGATACATCAGTCTCAAACCTAAGCTTTCAGGGAACCCACACGTGTGAGGATGCGAACCTAGCCACAGACCATCTTATTCATGTTCTATCGCGAGCCATTAAAGAAAATTCAAAAATTGTAAATACCCCAAACCGCCAAAGAATTATTAAGCCATGGTTGACAAAAGACTTATTGCGCTGCATGAAAAACCGTGATAATTTATATAGAAAAACAAAAAAGGACCCTGATAATGCAAACTTAGCAATAACCTATGGGAGATACAGAAACTTTTGCTCATCACAATTAAAAAAGGCTAAAATAAACTTTGAAAAACAGGAGTTAGAGTCTGCTAAAGGCAACAAAAAAAAGCTCTGGGAGGTAATTAAAAATATTGGGGGTATGCATAGAGCCCCAGATCACTCATCTTGTCTCCTGTCTTCTTCCGATCCTCTGGGCAGTATAAATGTTGTAAATAACTTCTTTGCTGACATTGGTAGAAAACTTGCAATGCAAACAAACAGCATTCATAACCCTAGTCTAATCCCAAATAACTATATCGTAAGCCCTCCTTCATCCATCCCTTGTAAATCACTTGTTCTTCTCCCTACGGACGAGATAGAAGTAAGTCAATTGATAAATAATCTAAAGGAAAACTCCGCGGTTGGCATAGACCAAATATCTAGTATGATTATAAAAAGATATTCAGAGCTACTTGTTGGACCAATCACGCATATCTGCAACCTCTCATTGTCTACCGGAATATTTCCGCGTGCATTCAAGACCGCTCTCATCAAGCCTATTTACAAAGGTGGCGATAGAAATTGTGTCAACAACTTTAGGCCAATCTCTATTCTTCCGGCCATGTCCAAAATACTCGAACGCATCATGAACAAGCGTTTAATTAAGTATCTCGAATCGAATAGTCTTCTTTCTTCTTCGCAATTTGGTTTCCGTTTAGGTAAATCAACAAACGATGCTGTTCATGAACTCGTTAATTCAATTGTAACTAATATTGACACGAGCAACAAATGCCTTGCAATATTTATTGACTTGGCCAAGGCATTTGACACAATTTATATTCCCCTTCTGCTGTCTAGGCTGGAACAAGTTGGTGTAAGAGGACTCCCTTTCAATCTTTTTAGGGACTACCTTTGCAACAGGAGCCAATTTGTCAAAATTGAACAATGGTATAGCTCTGAACAAAAGGTAAACTATGGCGTCCCACAGGGGAGTATTCTCGGACCCACACTATTTCTCATTTACATAAATAGTCTCTGTGACATGTCATTAAGTAATGAGAGCATACTTACATTCGCCGATGACACTGCGCTGCTTTTTACTGGTGATAGCTGGCAATCAGTCTTCAAGAGTGCTCAGGAGGGTTTTAACAAGGTTTGTGATTGGCTACAGAGTAATGTTCTGACATTAAATGTTTCTAAAACCAAATATATTGCTTTTGCACATAAAAAAAACCTGCTACCTCCAACTTTTCTGACCATCAGGGCCCACAGTTGTTCTGCAAAAGCTATTGACTGTAAATGTCCCTGCGTTGAAAGGACAGAGTCGATTAAGTATCTTGGCATCACCATCGACCAAAGACTTACCTTCAAACCTCATATTGAAGTACTAGTGACCCGCCTTCGTAAACTAATTTTTGTCTTTAAAACCCTTAGACATGTTGCCGACCGCAGAATTATTAAACTTGTCTACCTAGCTCTCTGTCAATCAATTGTGGACTACTGTGTCTCTTCTTGGGGTGGCGCAGCCAAGACACATCTCCTCCTGCTCGAGAGAGCCCAACGAGCTATTCTTAAAGTTAGCGCTAGATACCCCTTTCAGTTCCCCACGGTAGACCTGTACAGAGAGTGGGACGTACTGACTGTCAGGCAAACTTTCCTATTACACGTCTTGCTTAAACAACACGGGCAACTTGTTTTCGACCCACAGACTAACAAAGGCAGGCGTAGAAGAGGTGCGGTTTGTCGTACTACCCCATTTAGAACTAGGTTTGCTCAGAACTTCTTCTGCTTCCTAGGCCCCTTTATTTACAACATGCTCAATGCCTCTCTCTCAATATATTCTCTTCCAAAATACAAATGTAAAAAGTCGATAAGTGATTGGCTAAAATCACTAAATTATGACGAAACAGAAGCTGTAATGTTACCTTCCTCCTGAGTAATAACTAACACTTGTTTACACTCCTTAGACCACTACAACAACTGTCCTCTAGTGTGGCTTGAATGAAGTCACTAAGTGAAGCCTATTATATTGCACTCTCCCCAACTACCCTCAAACGAGATCCTTTTCCCCATTCACACACTCACTACTAACATAATTCATGAATTTACACTCACCTACATTTACATTTCCATCCACTAAACTACACAAACTACTCTCCACATACCAATACACTCGTACCTCACCCACACATACACCTATCCATCCACATCCACCACTGTATACATTTTCAACTAGTTGTAGTTATATGGTCACGAGCCCAAATCATATTGTTCTAATAAGTTGAAATTATGTCGTCAAGCTCAATCAGCGGAGTGCGGGCACTGGTGACCTGTATTACAGGTTTGTTTCAAACCTACCATAGGCACCAGTCTCACACAAAACAGGTTATTCTAATCTATAATTTTAGCTAAACCTACTATGTTACTGACCTTTTTGTATGAGAAAATAAATAAAATATTTGATTTGATTTGATATTTGAGTTAGTTCCAGTAATTGAGCAGCTACACTTCTTCAACCGTCACAATTCCGCCGAAAACGTTTTTCAAATACAAGGAGGAAGATGTCCTGAAAGTGATGGATGTGAACCTTCTTCAGTTCTTTGACTCATGTTTGTTCAAATACATTTTATTTGCAAGCTATGACAGTTGTGTCAGTGTTATGATTCTCTCAATAATCAGTTATTCAATTAGAGCAACAATATGAGCCTTTATAGCATTTAAGTATACATTAAACTTGTAGACTGATGTTAGGTTGTGATGATTACTAAGCACAAAACTGAATTAAGTTAGTTAGTATTGATCATAAAATTATTGTTTGTTGAAAGCATTCGTTTTATTTACTGGTTTACTATTGGCACAATCTGGTCAATCTTAGGCACATTGCAACTTTTCACATAAAAAATTAAATAAAAAATAACTTAATAGATAATAAGAAAATCGGAATAGTCTACATGATTCTATGGTAGATAAGGAGTACTTTGTTTTTTTTGCAATAATTGTCGTAAAAATTAAGTCACAACATCAAAATTTGTTCCAAAATGTCGCCTAATCGGTTTGTTACCAGTGCACCCACCCTAATCACTGAGTAACATTAGGCTATATTTTGTATCAAGCTATAAATGGAAAATTAGTGTCAATATCCGATAAAGCGCATGTTGATTTCAAAGTCATAAGGTTTTTACTCGGTAAGACTTTTTAGGATAATTTATTATAAGTTTGCTACATTATGAAACCTAAGCACGATTCTGACACTTATTTAGCGCGCGGATTATTCGCGAGAGGTTTTCCTACAAAAAGTGTTCGTCCCGCGGCGTACTTTACATATATCAATTGAAACCGTTCGGCCGTTTAGTCGGGAAATGGTAACAAATAAACAGAGCTACTTTCTTACTTATAGTATCGGCTTGGATCCGTGCTCAGTACAGTTGTGTGTTCCAGTGCCTGTCGCAGTGTACGTCTCCGCCGCCCGAGCCCCCGCCCCCCTCCGCCGTCGCCGCCCCCGCCCCCGCCCCCGCCGCCGCCCACGAGGGCGCCACCGTCTCCAGTCGGCTGGAGATACGAGTGCGGCCGCCCGACACCGCCAGCCCCGGACACTCCGGTACGTCCCCCGCTCACCCCTCTCCGCCCTGAATGAGTACTTCACCGCATATCCTCCGGCTCGCACTTGAATACGTTGAGATGTATGTCGAATGTTTCCAGTAAAGATCCACTCGGTGGTGAGCGGAGGAGACCCGGCCAGACTGAACCACGAGGATGCCTCCGTGTACTACGACGCGACCGAGCATCATCGGGACAAGCGGTGAGCATGCACCTTACTCTACCTACCTACCTACGTACGTACCTACCTACCTACGTACGTAGCTACGTGGGCTGAGGGGCTCGTTATTGCCGTACATTGAGGTCAATACAAACGATGTCGAACTTTACATAACATTTTAATGTTGGGTGGTTGAGTTTACCGTCCGGGACCCCAAGGGCTAAATTGAGTCTACTTCTAGTTTGAATTATCATCATCACATTTTGTAAAAAAATACAAAAATATACGATGTTTCTATAAACCCCGTAGCTGGGATCAATAAAAACACAAAATGGAGATGAAATAAAAATTACTAGGGTTGTCACATTATTTGTATCAACTTCAGTTAAACGACGACACAGGAGTTTAACACAACTTTCTATTAGAACTATTTCTTTTTCACAGCTTATATTGTAATAAGTTACGGAGACCAACATTTTGCCGCTCGTCGACTGTCTGACTTCTGAGTTAGTTATGCCAATGTTACCCTCAAAGAACAAGTATTCCCCTTTCCAAATTTAAAATTTTACCAAAATCTACCGACAGATGGCATAGATAAATGAACCCCGCGATTTGTATACACCCTCATTCTACCGGTACTTGTGGCCCTTCGTATTTTGCGAAACATACCGTAGCATAATGCAATACGATTGTATGTTGTCGACGGTACAACCGCGAGGTAATAAATAAAACTAATGTCTAAATGACCTGTTTCATATAATGGCAACTATCCTGATTGTTTATGTAATATATTTTTTACTAAATTTTGCAACATATTTAACTCAATTCCAAAACAATCACAGTTTCTGATAATACAACATTTAGTGAGTGGGCAACAGCGGGAATACATAAAAGTAGAAGAAAATTGTATGAACTTTATGGTGAAAAACAGTACAACTTTAGTGAAGAGTTTAATGATAAAGTTAAAAAATATTCTAAAATCTTTAAGGAAGTTTGTGTGGCCGCTAAATCACAATACTTGAGAAAAAAAATTGTAAATAGTAAAGATAAAATTAAAGCTACTTGGAAAATTATTAATAGTGAGACTGGAAAAGGGAAGCAGCAACACTAACGAATTTAATTTAAAACTAGGAAATCTTAATATATCCCAAAATATTGATGTTGCGACAGCTTTTGAAACGTTTTTTCGGATATACCTGTTTCTACCACAAAATCATTGAACTCTTCAAATATTATGGCAGAGTCAATACTGAAAAACAATGTACCATCATGTAATAAACCATTTTATTTCAAATATGTTAATAATAACGATATTTTTAAAGCATTTAAACTTATAAATGAAAAGAAGACCTCTGACCTCTGGGGCATCTCTGTAAGCATTGTAAAACCAATAATAGGCGTTATAGCGCCTGAATTAGCTTTTATTTTCAACGAATGCATCGACTGCGGCGTATTCCCTAATTTAATGAAATATAGTAAAATAACTCCTCTTTTTAAATCTGGTAACAGTGCTGATCCAACAAACTTTAGGCCCATATCAGTACTACCGACATTTAGTAAAATCTTTGAAAAGATTATTCTTACACAGTTACATAGTCATTTTTATGCTAACGCCCTATTTCATGACAAACAATTTGGATTTACAAGAGGTCGCTCAACTGCTGATGCCGGTATTAGTTTAGTATCGCATATTTTCGAGGCCTGGGAGAAATCACATGATGCGTTGGGAGTCTTTTGTGATTTGTCTAAGGCTTTTGACTGCGTGCACCATGAAACACTGATTATGAAATTAGACCACTATGGTATCAAGGGTGTTGCACTAGACTTACTCACGTCTTACCTAAGTGATCGCATACAGCATGTCGACGTGAACGGCCAGCGTTCTTCAGGATCTTTGGTTACAATGGGTGTGCCGTGCCGCAGGGTTCTATATTGAGGCCTTTCTTGTTTTTAGTATATATTAATGATCTGCCCCAAATAATTGAAGATGACCAAGAGATTGTTCTGTTTGCAGATGATACGTCACTTCTATTTAGATTGAAGCGACAAATGACTAACTTTGACAACGTAAACAATGCAATCTCAAAAATTGTTAACTGGTTTAATGTAAATAACTTAGGACTCAATCAGAAAAATACCAAATGTATTCGATTTATTTTACCAAATGTAACTGAAGTTGAAACTAATGTAAAAGTTAAAGAGGAAAACATAGAATTAGTCAAAACCACTGTATTTTTGGGATTAACTTTAGATAATAAACTTCAATGGGGCCCACACATAGATAAACTGGCGAAGAGACTTAGTTCTGCAGCATATGCTGTAAAGAAGATACGTCTTCTCACAGACGTTGCTACAGCAAGACTAGTTTACTTCAGTTACTTTCACAGTATTGTGTCATATGGCATTATACTGTGGGGAAGTGCTGCAGATATAGACACCATATTCGTTTTGCAGAAGAGGGCTGTTCGCGCTGTTTACAAAATGGGTCCCAGAGATTCATTAAGAGACAAGTTCAAAGAAATAAATATATTGACTATGCCCTGACAATATATTTATGAAAATATTATGTACGCGCGTAAAAACATAAGCTTATTTGAAAAAACTGTGATAAACATAATTATAATACTAGAAATAAGAATAAACTCGCTGTTCCCACAACTAGGCTCCATAAGGTTAATAAATCGTTTATAGGGCAAACTGTACGCTTTTATAATAAATTGCCAAGTGATGTGCTAAGCTTGTCAAATAATAAATTCAAAAATGTTGTAAAACAAAAGCTATCCAGGAAAGCTTATTATAAAATTTCAGATTACCTGGAAGATAAGAAAGCCTGGCATTAAGAAAATGAATTTGCTCCAGTGAATAAATTGTAATTAGTATTAGATAATTTTAAGCTATTGTAATGGATCATGAAAAAAAAACTAGCCCGAGGTTCTTGCCTTTCTCCTTGTGTGCTGGTCGCGATACCGAACAGGCGGTAGATTTGACGTTTCAAAGTGATCCTAAAAAATCTTACTGAATAAACATATTTGACTTTGACTTTTGACTTTGGTAGGCAGGGCCATGTTCCTACTATATTAGCTTAGCTTGACTTGATGTTAGGTGACGCTGTGAGATATTTCCCTTAATACTTAACGGAACATAATAACTTGAACCCATTAGAGAAGACAGTATCTTGGAGGAGGATTAGTATAAGAATGCGATAATTCGTACTCTTAGGTACTTTCAGTAATAGTAACAAATTGAAAAATGTTGGTGTTTAAATAATGTTTGTGTCAGATTCGTTCATGTTTGTACGTAACATGTATTTACCCTTGTTGTTCTATTCGTGTGTCTTGTAGTGCAGCATTCACTCCAAATAACTCACTACGTGTTATTTGGAGTGAATGAACGTTGTGTATTTATTCGATCAGGTCGTCCACTCGCAGCGGTGAGAAGAGCCAGAGTCCAGCGCCGGAGAAGGCGAGGCTAGACACCATACACGACAGGTAATGTACCGCCGCGTGGCACATTCACTCGACACCATACACGACAGGTAATGTACCGTCGCGTGGAACATTCGCTCGACACCATACACGACAGGTAATGTACCGTCGCGTGGCACATTCACTCGACACCATACACGACAGGTAATGTACCGTCGCGTGGCACATTCACTCGACACCATACACGACAGGTAATGTACCGTCGCGTGGCACATTCACTCGACACCATACACGACAGGTAATGTACCGTCGCGTGGCACATTCACTCGACACCATACACGACAGGTAAAAGTTGGCAACGGGCAAACGCCTCTGTGGTGCATACTGTTGCCATAACAGCATTTCTTAAATTGTTGTGTTTCGGCATTTAGTGGTAAGATAGCCAGTTCCTAAGTTTGTTGAAGATTCTGGGTGAAGTGTGCTTCTACCTTTGGCCTTATCATAACTGGAAAAACCATGTGAGATAAAGGCCAAGAACCAAACAACCATACAATATAAAAAAAAACGCTTTCCCTATATGAAATAGCTTGCTGTGAGAAAGTGACTGACAAACAACGCATCGAGTGACTTTACATTTGAAGGATGTGTTTCTTGTAAGGTGTCGGGTGAACTGAAAAAAGGTTTTGGAAATTCCCACATGATGACGGGAACGAAGTCCCGGAGGTTCGTAAATTACATAACGTAATTTACAAGTGTAGAACCTTCTGGAGAAGTAGTGTGACTGTAAAGTAATAATAAAATGTACACGTTATAATAACGCTATTGTTTCAGAGCGAATTCAATAATAAAGAAGGAATACTCGGGCGCCGGCGACGGCTCGCAGAGCTTACGGGATGTAAGTCTTACCTATGTTGTAGTCTCGTTACTTACTTACGTTGTAGTCTCGTTACTTACTAACGTTGTAGTCTCGTTACTCACTTACGTTGTAGTCTCGTTACTTACTTACGTTGTAGTCTCGTTACTTACTTACGTTATAGTCTCGTTACTTACTTACGTTGTAGTCTCGTTACTTACTTACGTTGTAGTCTCGTTAGCACTTGTTGATCCAGCGAAATCTCCCAGTTCACTTAAGAAATCCGACACTATATGTGTGGCAATGTTTCTCAAGACAACACTTTTCATTTAATCACTAACAATTTCAAATGTATATTCATGTCACATTATAAACAAAAAATAATCAAAATTGGAGCAATAACATTACAATTTAAATAATAAATATGTTTAAATTTGTATTGTTTTATTTAAATTTAAATAAAACAAAATAAATAAAGTCACAAATAGATAAAGTGTAAAGAAAATGACAAATTTTGATGACATAAATACAAATAAATAAAATTTACAATAACAAATGCCTAATATCTTAGTGTGCCAAACTCATCCACAGAATAAAAGCACCCTCCAGCAAAAGCTTCTATAACTTTCTCTTTATATCTAAAGTTTAAATATGTTTGCACGCTCAATCACTTTCATATCCGTGAGTGAGTAAGATATCTATTGAACATAAAATAAAATACCAAAATTTAATATAAAAAAGCAAAAGCTTGGTACCGGCAGCCATGCTTTGCCACATTTTTACCGGAATCTTTGGACATGTAATCAAATCAAATTATTTATTTCTCATACAAAAAGGCACAGAAAAGTAGCATAGTATTGCTACTATTCTTGTGTTTAGATTCAAGATTATCTGTTGTGCTAATTAAATCTGAGCGGATTTCGAACGATGGCATAAGAACCACTAACAGGTCACAATGAGGAGTTGCCATTTTTAGAAATGTATTTTTTTTCCCTACACTATTCCAATGTTGTATTGGAGCCGTTACCCCAGAACTTGATACTATATCTGAACTTGGACTCTACTAGAGCATAATATGACTGTCTTGAGCTGCTCTAGACTGACTTAACAGACTGAGCTGATAGAGTTTTCAAGTACCTCAAGTAAGGGTTTCCAATTAAAAAATGCATCAATATTCATCCCTAAAAATAAGTCAGATTTAACCTTGACACTTATTATATAAGATAGCGCTGTGTAAAATTAACATCATGTAATATTTATTTATTACTATTCCATACGTCAATCGTTTCAAGGTTGCGGGCTGTCGTTTTAAAAAGGATAGTTTGAGTTTAATGATTTCTTTTATCTGAAATTATCAGCATTAATTAAAATCCTCAAGTGCTAGGTCAATCATGTCTTTAAGTTCGGCGGTGGAGGTGGCAGGTATTGTACTTGTGGCATTTGTGTTATCTGCATTTAAAATTAAACTTTCAAAATATGAAACGGCGTTATCGATAAAATGTAGTATAGTCTTGTTAGGACTCCCTGCGCTATGGTCAAATTGTGAATTTGGTTACAATTTCCTTCCTGGCACTACGTTTTTTTATCATAACGTGCTGTCTCCTATTATTTAAATATGAATCGATGAGATCTAACGATTTATCCATTACTCCATTGTGTTCTAACGAAGCTATTAGAATATACACTTTATCAAATGCAGAGGATATATAACGATCTCAAAATAAACCAGCAACCCTTATCCTTTGCAATAGTAGTTAGTATATATTTTAACCACGACGTCGCTTCTCTCACTGAACTGACTTGACGAAAATATGATATACTAGTTGTGGCCAAGTAGCGTGGCCAGTTGGTTGGTCGCAGCATCAGTGTGTTAGTGTCACCGTGGCAGCGCACGCATAGTCTTTGCAAAGCGTGCATTGCTTTCTTTCTAAATTTGTTTCCTAACACGTTATTGTTGTTCAATTTATGTGGGGCTCCTAATCACACCTATACACATTATATACATACTATACATTATACACATTCTTCATATTATACACATACTACACATTATTCACATACAATACATTATACACATTCTTCATATTATACACATACTACACATTATTCACATACTATACATTATACACAATTTGCCACTTTCATATACATACAACACCTGCTCCCCTTTATGCCACTTTTACACCAATTTGAACCAGGAGTCATCTGCGCAACGTCGAATCCTATCCTACATACAGCAGTAATATTAAAAAAACTCAAATTTCTCTTTCTATGGATTCTGTAGAGGTACAACTTGACCTTGATGAAATTTTTACTGACGACTGTTGCCTTTGCGATATTCCTGAAAATTGTAATTTGTTATTTAGTGAGCAATTTAATATTAAAATACTTACTTTTAATATTCGTAGTCTCCAAAAAAACTTCGATGAATTTTCTGTACTACTGGGAAGATTCTCCATAAAAATCGACATTATAATTCTTACGGAATGTCACTTAGGGTCTTGTCCTATCATAAGATCACTGTTGGGCTTCACCCCGCATGGTACATCTTATATAAACAACAAATGCGGCGGAGTCGTTGTTTACACCCGATCAGATTGGAACATTAATGTCTCTGAGCCCAGTATATTGGAAGCGGACTCCATCTTGATTAAATTACCTAATTCTCTGTACATTCTCGGTATTTATAGATCACCTTCATTTAAACAGATAGATAATTTCATAAATTCACTTGATAATTTTTTAAAACATAACTCTGCTCTCAAATCAAACGTCGTCAATGTTGGTGATATTAACATTAACACTATTCCTGATCTACCAACTACTCACCCACAATATGATGAGTATCTATGCTTTATCGCAGAGCAGGGCCTACGTAACCTGGTTTGTGCTCCTACCAGAGGCCTATCTTGCTTAGACCACTTTCTGGTCGATTCAAGGGCCCATGCATGTAGTGTTGTGTGCAAGACAGGTATAACCGACCATGATGTTGTAATCGCTGGCATGAATACCTCCCCCTGTACTACGCGTCAGTACTTTAAATCCATCATTGACTACAAAGCCATGACGCTGGAAATCACCCAGGCTAACTGGTCAGAGCTGTTATCTTGCGAACATGCCTCAACAGCTGCTAGTCTGCTCTCCTCTCAGCTCGAGTCCATCATGAAACGTCACACGAGGCAAGTTGCTATTAGCCGTCGTAAACAAATACATAAGAATTGGATAACTCCGGGGCTCATAAAATCTATGAGGTATAGAGATGCGCTTCATCTAGAGTCCAAAAAACATCCCAATGATAGAAATCTACATATCAAGTATTTACGTTATCGGAATACTTTTAACCGATTACTAAGTCAACTTAAAAAAGAGTATAACAAAAACCGACTTCTAGAAAACAAAAACAACTCTTCTAAATTGTGGAAAACAATTAAAAATATATGTGAATTGAACAACAAAAAGGACGCTTCTACTAACCTGCTTGGAATAAAATCTACTCCTAAAAGCTCTCTCGACACATGTAATGAGTATTTTGCTAGTGTTGGCAAGGACTTAGCACGTACTATATTAACTAATCTTAACAAAACTGAAGATGACTTGGCTGCTGAGGTCAAGATATCCCACAACTCGCCAAACTCTTTCTTCATGTCCCCCACTGATCCCCTTGAAATTTATTCTATTGTAAAATCCCTTAAAAATAACAGAGCGCCCGGTAAAGATGGTCTGACTAATATTTTTCTTAAACAATATCTTCATTTAATTATACAACCTTTAACGTACGTCTTGAATCTTAGCCTTTCTACAGGTGTATTTCCCGATTTTTGGAAGATCGCATCAGTTCTCCCAATTCACAAGAACGGGGATAAGACAGCTCCTTCGAATTATCGACCGATCTCCCTGCTCCCAGCTTTCTCCAAAATTTTAGAAAAAATTGTAAATAAAAGGTTAACTGCATATTTGGAACAAAACAATATTATTTCTCCCGCTCAATTTGGCTTTAGACGGGGTAGATCCTCGGAGGACGCAGTCCATCTATTGCTAGAAAAGGTAGTGTCAGGTCTTGACAATGGCAAAAAATGCATTGGTGTCTTCCTGGATTTGGCAAAGGCCTTTGATACCGTGTCTCCCATAATTCTGCTTAAAAAAATGGAGTGTCTGGGAATCAGGGGTGTAGCGCTTGAGTGGTTTCGTAGTTATCTGAGTAACCGTGGTCAGTGCGTTTCTATATCTGGGCAGGCGAGTAGTATAAAGGAGCTGTCTTTTGGGGTTCCACAGGGTAGTATCCTGGGGCCTACTCTTTTTACGCTCTACATAAATGACCTTATGGCACTTTTTGATGACTCTACCAATGGCCAAATCACATGCTATGCCGATGATACAGCTATCGTTTTCCTTGGAGATAGTTGGGTGCAAGTTTCTCAATTCGTTGAAGATGGTTTGTCCTGTATTGCTGCGTGGCTTGACGCTAATTTGCTTACTCTTAACGCTGCTAAGACGAAATACTTATGCTTCCATAAAACCAAAGCATCTAGTCCTCCTCCTCTTCTTCCAATTAAAATTCATAAATGCTATAACCGACTTGCAAATAATTGTACATGTCCTTCTATTGAAAAAACACTATGCCTGCGATATCTAGGTATAAACCTTGACCAAAATTTAACATTTAAGCATCATATTCTCTCGCTTTCTGCTAGAGTCAGAAAACTCATTCACATAATAAAGCTTCTCCGTGATAGTTCAGATGTAGATACTCTGATGTTGGTGTATACATCTCTTTGCCGGTCTATCTTGTGTTATTGCATTACGGTTTGGGGTGGTGCAGGCAAGACTCACTTAATTACCCTTGAAAGAGCTCACAGATCGGTGCTCAAAGTCATGTTCCGCAAGCCGTTTAGATACCCTACTATTTCACTACACACTGAAACTCAAACACTGAGTGTTCGCCAGCTCTACCTCCAGCAAGTGATAATCACCTACCATAAGACTTTTCTGACTGAGCAGAAGGCTGCTCCCCCGTCTGTGAAGCGTCGCATTAGAATAAATGTTCCTGCTATTAAGACCTCTTTCGCAAGACGGTTTAAGTTCTTTTCCTTTCCATTTATATATCGCATTGCTAGCAAACATTGTGAATTATCTTGCTCACTTTACGGCGTTAAGGAGAAAGTGAGAAAGTGGCTCCTCACCCTTGATTATGATGATACAGAGAGACTTTTAGCAATCCTGACGTGAATCCCAATAACTTTGCTCTTTGTTTCCCATCCGTGTTCCTTACTCCTACTTATCCAAATAACGCATGCACACTCTAATATACACACACATACACACACACACACACACACACACCCCCCCCTTTTCACTGTCATACTCAGTAATTTTGTTTTTTGTTTTTAATTTATTTTGGTTTTGCCCTGTTAGTAGCACAAGTCTTTTGGTAATTCTTTAAATAGACTCCCGCGGCACAGGCTAGCCCTAGTGTGGGGTCCTCTGGTAATTTTGTAATTGATTTAAACTTATTGGCAATAAATGAATTTGAATTTGAATTTGAATTTGTGTCAGTACAATATGAATAGCGAGGCACGTTCTGTCCGCAGCGGTCGAGTGGCAGCAGCACGTCTCGCATCCCGGTGCCGTGCGAGCATCGCGTGGCCAAGTGTGCCTCGTGGAGCGGAGACTGTCTCTCGGCCGCCGACCTCACGCCTGGTACGTACCGGATACCAGACACCAGACACCAGTGTCTCATCGTGCGAGCATCGCGTGGCCAAGTGTGCCTCGTGGAGCGGAGACTGTCTCTCGGCCGCCGACCTCACGCCTGGTACGTACCGGATACCAGACACCAGACACCAGTGTCTCATCGTGCGAGCATCGCGTGGCCAAGTGTGCCTCGTGGAGCGGAGACTGTCTCTCGGCCGCCGACCTCACGCCTGGTACGTACCGGATACCAGACACCAGACACCAGTGTCTCATCGTGCGAGCATCGCGTGGCCAAGTGTGCCTCGTGGAGCGGAGACTGTCTCTCGGCCGCCGACCTCACGCCTGGTACGTACCGGATACCAGACACCAGACACCAGTGTCTCATCGTGCGAGCATCGCGTGGCCAAGTGTGCCTCGTGGAGCGGAGACTGTCTCTCGGCCGCCGACCTCACGCCTGGTACGTACCGTATACCAGACACCAGACACCAGTGTCTCATCGTGCGAGCATCGCGTGGCCAAGTGTGCCTCGTGGAGCGGAGACTGTCTCTCGGCCGCCGACCTCACGCCTGGTACGTACCGGATACCAGATACCAGACACCAGTGTCTCATCGTGCGAGCATCGCGTGGCCAAGTGTGCCTCGTGGAGCGGAGACTGTCTCTCGGCCGCCGACCTCACGCCTGGTACGTACCGGATACCAGATACCAGACACCAGTGTCTCATCGTGCGAGCATCGCGTGGCCAAGTGTGCCTCGTGGAGCGGAGACTGTCTCTCGGCCGCCGACCTCACGCCTGGTACGTACCGGATACCAGACACCAGACACCAGTGTCTCATCGTGCGAGCATCGCGTGGCCAAGTGTGCCTCGTGGAGCGGAGACTGTCTCTCGGCCGCCGACCTCACGCCTGGTACGTACCGGATACCAGATACCAGACACCAGTGTCTCATCGTGCGAGCATCGCGTGGCCAAGTGTGCCTCGTGGAGCGGAGACTGTCTCTCGGCCGCCGACCTCACGCCTGGTACGTACCGGATACCAGACACCAGACACCAGTGTCTCATCGTGCGAGCATCGCGTGGCCAAGTGTGCCTCGTGGAGCGGAGACTGTCTCTCGGCCGCCGACCTCACGCCTGGTACGTACCGGATACCAGACACCAGACACCAGTGTCTCATCGTGCGAGCATCGCGTGGCCAAGTGTGCCTCGTGGAGCGGAGACTGTCTCTCGGCCGCCGACCTCACGCCTGGTACGTACCGGATACCAGATACCAGACACCAGTGTCTCATCGTGCGAGCATCGCGTGGCCAAGTGTGCCTCGTGGAGCGGAGACTGTCTCTCGGCCGCCGACCTCACGCCTGGTACGTACCGGATACCAGATACCAGACACCAGTGTCTCATCGTGCGAGCATCGCGTGGCCAAGTGTGCCTCGTGGAGCGGAGACTGTCTCTCGGCCGCCGACCTCACGCCTGGTACGTACCGGATACCAGACACCAGACACCAGTGTCTCATCGTGCGAGCATCGCGTGGCCAAGTGTGCCTCGTGGAGCGGAGACTGTCTCTCGGCCGCCGACCTCACGCCTGGTACGTACCGGATACCAGATACCAGACACCAGTGTCTCATCGTGCGAGCATCGCGTGGCCAAGTGTGCCTCGTGGAGCGGAGACTGTCTCTCGGCCGCCGACCTCACGCCTGGTACGTACCGGATACCAGATACCAGACACCAGTGTCTCATCGTGCGAGCATCGCGTGGCCAAGTGTGCCTCGTGGAGCGGAGACTGTCTCTCGGCCGCCGACCTCACGCCTGGTACGTACCGGATACCAGATACCAGACACCAGTGTCTCATCGTGCGAGCATCGCGTGGCCAAGTGTGCCTCGTGGAGCGGAGACTGTCTCTCGGCCGCCGACCTCACGCCTGGTACGTACCGGATACCAGACACCAGACACCAGTGTCTCATCGTGCGAGCATCGCGTGGCCAAGTGTGCCTCGTGGAGCGGAGACTGTCTCTCGGCCGCCGACCTCACGCCTGGTACGTACCGGATACCAGATACCAGACACCAGTGTCTCATCGTGCGAGCATCGCGTGGCCAAGTGTGCCTCGTGGAGCGGAGACTGTCTCTCGGCCGCCGACCTCACGCCTGGTACGTACCGGATACCAGATACCAGACACCAGTGTCTCATCGTGCGAGCATCGCGTGGCCAAGTGTGCCTCGTGGAGCGGAGACTGTCTCTCGGCCGCCGACCTCACGCCTGGTACGTACCGGATACCAGACACCAGACACCAGTGTCTCATCGTGCGAGCATCGCGTGGCCAAGTGTGCCTCGTGGAGCGGAGACTGTCTCTCGGCCGCCGACCTCACGCCTGGTACGTACCGGATACCAGATACCAGACACCAGTGTCTCATCGTGCGAGCATCGCGTGGCCAAGTGTGCCTCGTGGAGCGGAGACTGTCTCTCGGCCGCCGACCTCACGCCTGGTACGTACCGGATACCAGACACCAGACACCAGTGTCTCATCGTGCGAGCATCGCGTGGCCAAGTGTGCCTCGTGGAGCGGAGACTGTCTCTCGGCCGCCGACCTCACGCCTGGTACGTACCGGATACCAGATACCAGACACCAGTGTCTCATCGTGCGAGCATCGCGTGGCCAAGTGTGCCTCGTGGAGCGGAGACTGTCTCTCGGCCGCCGACCTCACGCCTGGTACGTACCGGATACCAGATACCAGACACCAGTGTCTCATCGTGCGAGCATCGCGTGGCCAAGTGTGCCTCGTGGAGCGGAGACTGTCTCTCGGCCGCCGACCTCACGCCTGGTACGTACCGGATACCAGATACCAGACACCAGTGTCTCATCGTGCGAGCATCGCGTGGCCAAGTGTGCCTCGTGGAGCGGAGACTGTCTCTCGGCCGCCGACCTCACGCCTGGTACGTACCGGATACCAGATACCAGACACCAGTGTCTCATCGTGCGAGCATCGCGTGGCCAAGTGTGCCTCGTGGAGCGGAGACTGTCTCTCGGCCGCCGACCTCACGCCTGGTACGTACCGGATACCAGATACCAGACACCAGTGTCTCATCGTGCGAGCATCGCGTGGCCAAGTGTGCCTCGTGGAGCGGAGACTGTCTCTCGGCCGCCGACCTCACGCCTGGTACGTTCCAGTGTCTCATCGTATCCCGAGACATGTATCTCGATGGACCGACGACGTTGTGGCGGTTGCGGGGAGTTCAGCAGTGGACGTATGTGGGCTGAAATCATGATCATGACAAATATGATGATATAGGGAGGTTAAAACAGAGGAAATCACACAGCTGAGTGGATGAAAACTGAAGACTGCATGCCGAGGGACGGCGTGCACCCTGGCCGACAAACGACAGCCTCGGGACATGCGCTCACAGTTCGAGCAACGGATCGCAGACAAAACTTTACCTTTCACGATATCGGTGGTTGTATTTGTATCGGAGTGTTTGTTGCAGCGCTTCGCCGGCGGCGGCAGAATGCGGCCGACAAGTACGCGTGTGACCCGGCGCGGGAACTGAACCTGCGATTCGCGCGGCCGCGGCACCGACAGCCGCCGCAGCACGCCGCGTGAGTACACACACACACACACACACACACACACACACACACAAACTCACCACTGGCACCTGAACAGTTCATTAATTACCGAAGTAAAATAGTACTTTAAACACTTTCATAATTTATACATGCAAGCAAGCAGGGAATGGTTTTATATGTCAGATTAAATAGAGCGTTGATTAATAGACCTTTGAGTCGGGAGGACGTTATCAGAGGAACAAGATGCATCCGGGGGGACAACTTCTTTTTTGATGTGCGATGGATCGGAGGGCTGACCATAGGTTGGGGTTTAGTGGAAACGAGGACCATTCAAAATTTAAATTGGGGGAAACACTATTATCGATACTGAAGCCAAATGAATATGTTTTCTCTAGAGTGTTTATCGTGCATGCGCATTCCTCCGTCGTCGACTGCAGTACATCATTGTAGCGGTACTTATGAACATCGTTATCGTTACATGAAAGTGAATGAGAGTCCAAATATATTTAAAACTAAATTATAGAAGCTGTTGCTTGGGTTTTTATTGTTTGACATGCATTTTCTTTGTAATCTCTATTTGTACCATAAATTGTTAACATGTTTTTTTTTTAAATGTTTATAAATAAATGAAGTGAATAAATGCTCAGCCCTAACCAGAAGTGTTAGTGACCTTAAATATAATTTAATATTCAGGGCAGTTTCCATTTGTGTGCAAGAAAGGATTTTATGATATCCCATTTGATGACAAGAACGTAGTTCCGGCCGTTTGTGACGTATCTAACAACGGCCTTATCGAATCCCAATGTCCGGCAACGAACGACTAACTACGAATTCATCTCAAAATAACTCTTCAGATTCACGTACTATTTTGCAGATTTACCCGTCGCATTTTACCCGACAGCCTGAGAAGGAGGGTTATGTGTTTCGAGAGTATATATGCATGAAATTTGTAACTTCCACTCTGTCGCCTTAACGGCTTAAATTTGGCTTGTGATGTGTCATTTGATTCATCTGAATTATGGAGTGACATACAGGCTGTTCCATTTACATGTGGGAGATGTGAATGTAAAGGCAGAGTTATCGTCTTTGTCAGCTAGTGGTGTCTATATGTTGAACACCTGTTCATAAAAATGTAAATGCAATGCTTACCTACTGAAAATTTTTACTAAATATAGTATTTTATAATCACAATTATAATTATAATATTTCAATTGAAAAACTGGATGTCGCCACAGAAAAAAATTAACACGCGTTGTCAAAGCATTTCGGCTAACATAACAGTAATTGTTATAAAATACAAATTAATATAAATAAAGAAATTAGTTTTCCCATACGAACACACTTTTTTTGCATTTTGATTGAATTGTGTTTAATTTAATTTTAATCAGACGTGTCATTTCGAACATGATGAACTTCAAACTATGTTTTATGTGAGACAATACAATGCTACTCCGGGATACCTCGTCGAGCTCCGGGTGGCGTCACGTGCTCTCCTTGCTAGTCACATGCGGTGGCGAGAGAGTGAACATCTGTTTGTTTGTGTTCAGTCGCAGCGGGTCCCGCGGCGTGCCCTCGCTGCTGATGGGCTCTCCCCCCACCTCGGGGGGCTCGTCCCCCTCGGCGTCCCCCCCGCCCGCGCCCCCGCCCGCGCCGGCGCCCCCCCCCGCCGCCGCCGCCGCCGCCGCTGTGCCGCTGAACGCCGCGCGCGCGCGTCGCTTCCGACCGCTATCTATAGCACCCTAGGTGAGTCCACTCCTCCGACACGCTACCCGCCTGCCTACCACCACACCACCACACCACCACACCGCCGCTGTCCGTGCAGCGCGCAGCGTGCTCGAACTAAAAACATTCAAAACCCGTCAGTGAGCATGCTGAATGTATACTCGAAGTACGTTCCAGTTCCAGTGGTTTGTTTTTGTGATTCACAAGCGTTTGACAGAAAAACAGACGAAGGCAACGAGTTCATTCTTTACCAATATTAATGAAAAAGATGTGTTCGGCACTAGGGAACATTTACAGGGTACGGGTTCTAGCCAGCCGTACGTCTGCTAGTCCGGTGGTGGAAAGGGAAAGGAGCAAACGAAGAAAGTAAATACAACCAATTCACTTGTTTCAGGATTGGAGACACGTGACTCAAGAAACGCTAGACAAATGTGAGCCTTATCGTCACTGACTTTTGATACATAGTTACCTAAATCTATATTATTCAAATCTAACATGCAGAATATGTGACAAACATTAAATAGTAATAAAGCCAAACTAGAATATGTAAAATTGGACAGACTCGGCCCGTACTACAGAATCTTTCAGTTATCAAATCGAGATTCAAGCGTATATTAGGTATATTGACAGGTAATAATAAATGCATGAGCCTGTCCACCGCGTCACGCGCAGGTCGCACTGCGGGCGATAGACAAACTACTACTTAAATAAAATATAACCTTAAACAATGCAACAGTACATTTGCGTTTAACGCGTCGTTAGTTATACGAAATATCACTAAAGTAAATGAAATGTTCTAAACAGTAAGGCTTCTGAGGTGTGATCGAAACTCTACTAAGTATTTGAATTGTAATCGCGTTAAGAAAAGGACGGTTATAGCGCGCATGTGATGGATCTCGTTTTGTCAAATGTTGCGTTGGTAACACTTCGGTGTTGTACACTACACAACACTACACTACGAGTATTCTTTATGACCTTGAAGTAAAAGTATTTACTTACACCAAGTAGATACCTTTACTTTTCATACTTTCTCGGTATGTTCTGTAATCGCAGCGTTTAGTGACGGTCGATGTTTTAAATACCTCGTACCGTTAAAGCGAATGAAGCTTCTATTTGTATCCTTTTAGAGCTTTGATCTGCAAGACGTGAGCTCTAAACCTACCGAGTTTAAAAATAATGTAATAAAAGAGACAACTTATGTTTGTTTTTAGAACTTAATCAAAAAGGTAACACAATTACAGAAGTTTGATTTGACTGGCATGCCATATACTTAGCTAGACCAATATATACTGCCGAATGTGGCTTTGTTAAATAATGCCTATAATGTAGCGGCTTGCAGCTACGCTGAGCCGGATTTGGTGCATATTTAATGTAAACAGATAATGTTGGAAAGTGATTTGTTGTTTGGACAGTGACGCGACCACGTCGACACGATGGCTATGTACATTTAATGTTAATATACATTTTGGGAATCGAACGCATTTTCCAACTTATAACATCTTATTTAAAGACTTAAAAATTGAGCTCACATATTTATTTGTTAGTTAAAAATCGCATTTTTTTGGTTGCTTTTGTAAATAATATTTATTTAACCGTTTTATACAAATGATTGTGATTTTATTATTGTTAGGTTGATGTGGGATTTACAAATGGTTTGATCTAAATCAATACAGCCGCATAGAGGCTAAAACGAACATTATAAGTGGGTTACGTGCCGCAGTAGCAGGTTTTAATCTAAATTTTGTGTAAAGTTCTTGTAAGATTGTGAAGGTTCGTGTTGTTTACCTCCTCCGGGTGCTTGAAGCCCATCTGTACCTTTATTGTGATGGGGATGTTTATGATCACGACGAATCGTTCTACAATTGTACCATCGATTAAAAATCATAAATGTAAATATTTGTTTTTGGTGCTACCGTTAAATTATTTTACTTTAAAGCTCTCTCTCACGTTTAAGGTAAGGTCTGTAAGTATTTTTGTCAAAATATATTTATAATAATGATGCATGTACAAATTGATAAATGAAAAGGCGTTAAACATTGCAGTTATAATATACAGAATATAATATAATTTTAATATCGCTACATATGCGAAAGTACATGTGCTGTCACATGTTATTATTTAATTGGCACTGTTCTATTTGAAAACGAGCACTGATATAATTTAAGAATCGATATATTATGTTATTGCATAATATACTCGTAACTGGCTTGTACGATGTTGGAGTGTTCTGCGAAGTCCACGGAGGGCTCCCACCGCATCTTCACTTAGTATCTCCCAAAGTAAATCCATTAGAAAGGTTACGTTACATGATCTGTCTGTCTGTCTGTCTGTATGTTATAGCTGCGCAGTGTGGGCCTGCGATCTAAATTTAGGAAACGCTTTAATATATCGATGTAAAAAGTCGAGGCTAGCCCATCACTAGATAATCGATATACAATTGATAATGTAAAAATGGCATTTTGTAACTAAATGATGTTATTTGTTTGTAGCGTCTCAACAATCTGATTGTTTCAAGTTATTGGCTGTGTTATTATTCACTACTCGTCGATTTACAGTACTTGTCGTAACGTAACTGTACGTATAGTATTTCCTTGTCTGAATGTTTGTTTGTTTGTTTGATTGTACGTGTGGGCTGTGTAACTCGACGCGACATGTTCGTGTGTACACAGGTGGGTACATCGCCGCCGCCATTACCCGACACTTGACAAACGTAAGCAACGGTTTTGTGTTTTCGAGTTCAGTACAAAACGTTTCACAAGTATGACACATATTTATTTACTGTTGTGATTTTGTCTCTATGTAAATTTATTGAAATCGGCTTCCTGTGGCATTTTTTGTGTTATAAAGATGTAGTAATACCTCACGATATTATTCATGATAAATGTTTGGGGATGCGAAGTTACCTGCGGTAGCCGATCGTGATGTAGAGGACGGATATATAATATATAGTATGCGGAGAATCCTTTATAGATAAAAAAATACATTTAAAAATGCGTAATGAATATTGCACTTGACTTAAATACTCTGATTTTGGGTCTTTCTATATACTTACAAGCACTAATCGAAGTAGGCTAGACTATTTCTAGCTTTTTCTAAAAACTAGTAGTTACAATCAAATTTTATTAGATAAACGTAATAATACTAAATGATATAATTGTCGATTTATATCGTAAGCTCGCGATGATGGCGGTGCGGCCACCGCTCCACGCTCCGCTCCACGCCCCGCTCCACGCTCCACCGCTCATGTCAGATGTTTCATTAGAGGGTGGTCACAGTCACAGGCACTAAGTCTGTGTGTTTTGTGAAATGCCGTCTTTTATACAAAATAGAAAGACTCTAAACTATGCAAATGTATGAATAATATTTATATATACGTTACGTAGATGCCATTTAATTCTAGTCTCGCTGCTTAGATATAGTTAAAATATTAAAAAAATATATGTAATAATGAAATTAAAATTACATCAGCTAATATTTTTAGCGACTAAGGAATGGACTTCTGAGAGAGATCGAGCGCGGCCATTTCGAATCGCGCTGTTTCATCGTTCATTTGTAATGCTGGGCCGGGCCGGGCCGGGCCGGGCCGGGCCGGGCCGGGCCAGGCCGGCCGATCCGTGTGTGTGTTGCATTCAACTTAGCTATTCATTGCTACAAACAATATAATAAACGATGATAAGCAAGTATCGATAGATATACGTGTTGGATATCGTCTCGGCACATCACTAATATATATTTTTTAATAATGAAGATGGTGTTAAACATTTTGTTCGCTACAAAAGTGAAACATCCAAATAGTGTTAGTCGATGCGCCAGCGCCGCAGTACACACCACACGGACCGTAACGAGACCGTAACGAGACCGTAACGAGACCGTAACGAGACCGTAACTCTAGTCTGTCGGACCGCTTCCGTCTCATAGTGATATTCACAAGGTGGACTCCCATTTGTCTCGTGCTCAATATTTTACTGAAAGTTCCGACTAAATATATTTTCAAAAGTATTTATATCCGCGGGTTCTGCTATTTTCATTAAAAATCCAGGCAAACGTACGGAATGGTTGAAATATGGGACAAATGAGAATTTATCGTAAAAAAATAATATTTAAGTCGTTTACCCTTCTACTCGTATAATCGTACGTGCGTCCATTTTGTGAGACATTTTCTCAGTTGAAAATCAAATTGTACCTATCACAAATCCAGCTAAAACAGTTTAAAATAATAAAGTTATCAATGCATGTCGTATTTAGTACCTTCTAGTACTAGGACTAGAAATAGAATAAATGTCTCACAGACTCGACGTACCAATGTTTGTATGTATGGAGTTCCGTCGAGTACCTAGTTAGGCCGTTTGTATGAGAAGCGTTTGGTTTAAGCACGCTCCGCTCAGTTTATTTCATTTTGCCATATTTTTATATGTACTATACTGAATATGCACAATGGAAATAAATAAAAGGTCTTGACTTTTTCTGTGGTTTTATTTATTTAATGATCTATCAGAACCTAAATATATAAAATGGTTGTGTTGATGAATGGCGCGGAGCAAACCAGAGCTTCAAGAGAACATTTTCAGGATAGCTTCCATTTGTAGGATAGAGGTGAGAGTACTCACAATTATTCCCACGGGATGATGGAAAAGTCCTGGCCGTTTCACAAGCACCTATCTGTACCTATATATTGTATACATTTATCAGCATATTTGACTACTTGGTCACTCGCTTCTAGGGCTTGCGTTCTCGTTCACTGAGTAGATTCGAAGGATCTGGTGAGATGTTTTTTTCTCATCTTCGAATTAATTTTAATCGAGAAAAATAGTAGATAAAGAACGTTTGCATTTCGTTAAATCCATTTTTAAACGAAGACTTAATTGATCGGGATTTTAATTGACGACCTCCGAATGTGTTGGCAACAAGTCAGTTGTTGATAGCCATCACACCACAACACCGTCTCTGTGGTCTAGTGGTTCGCCCACCGGTGTCAAATCCAGAGATCCCGGGTTCGATCCCCTGGAGGGTACGATATTATTGTGCTTAGTTTGGTTGGTGGTAGGTCTTTGTTTAAGTCCGCCTGGCTAGCTGCCACCATCTCACCTAAGTCTGTCGCCATAATAACAATTCTTAAATTGTTGTGTTCCGGCATTCAGAGGTAAGTTAGCCGGTTCCTCAGTTTGTTGAGGATTCCGGGTGAGGTGCGCCTCCACCTTCGTCTTATCATAACTTGAAAATCAGGTAAGATGAAGGCAAAGCACCTCTCAAACACAAGAGATAACAAGTAAGCTCTGTCTCGTTGTGTCCTGACCTCTCTATATTTGCGTATTTTGAGATTCTGGGCCGGTTCAGCCGCCGTCGTCGCCGCCCCACGCAAACTGATGCCCAGGCAGATGAGATGGCGCAAGGGGGTCGACGCAGGGCCGTCCCACACCGAAGGCCTACCCCTCAAGGGACAAGTGTCATACCGTCGTCGTCAGGCCGAAATGTATTTTTAGGCACAACAAAGTGCATTTCATAGCCAACTGGATTTTATTACGAAAATCTGTGTTCTGTGTTTTTTGTTTGAGTGGAGTGTGGAGAGAAGCCTTGGGAGTTTCCGAGCCGCCATAATCTGTAATGAATCTAGAAGACATGTACATGCCTCTGTTCGGTGTCAGCAATAGTTACGGAGTTAGATACGATGTTATAAAGAAATGGTTCACGGCCTGTGGGATCGTGGACGGGAGGTACGTACCTACGAGTGACATAGACTCACGACTGTATCCACTTTGAGGACCTCGGAGGAATTAGTTAGTGGATCCACGTATCACGCCTCACAGTGGCTACCATTATTTAATAAACACTCGCATTCAGACCAATTCATAGCGAAACTCACAGAACACACGAAACCAGTAGGTACGTAATCATCATCACACGGCGCACCACGGTGCCCGATCTGAGGCCATTCTGTCCTCTCTCTGCGTCCCTCCACCAGGCCGCGGCGTCTGCCAACACTTGTCTAGTAGGTAGGTACCAACCATACTTGATCCCCAGGTTGCTAACCGAGGAGCTCTTCACGCGATCCTACGAGAGGATCTGCCCGAACCGCGAGGACCTGTCTCAGGCGCAGTTCATCCAACTCCTCGGCATACTGACACGGGAGACCCGACAGAAGCTGGACTCCTTCGTCGCCAGGTTCGATACCGTCAAGCAAGTCATTGTAGACGAGGCAGTGGACTCTACAGTCGGCCGCGAGTATGAGTGACGCTACGAGTATCACTGCCCCCTCTATAATCCCATCGTAGAAGGCGACACGAACCACTCGTGTACACACCAGCACCTACTGATTGCAATGTCGATTCAAAATTATCAGTGATCTGATCATATTATGTTTGGGAAAGGCCCACTCCTGCTGTGGACTGAATGAGCTCATCCTGTTATCCCGTGGGAATAAATGCTGATACATCATCATCATGCCACATCCCCATACTAATTATATTTATTATTAAGTATCTAGTTGCCTTTTCTGATATCCACTGGCAGAGGGGTACGTAACGGCAATTAATTGAACACCTAACATTGTATTTCGGATAGGTATCTAGAAGTGAATTAAACTCTTTATTTTTTAAGATAAAAGTTTATTCTATTAGTTTACCTACATACATGTTACTGTAATTAATAATACACTGACTACTTTATATTAATGTCTTTTATTACATCACTAGTATATAAACGTGGTACATCAAAATTATAATAAATAAATGCTTTCAAAAATCCTTATAAAATATCGCAACATGCTTAAATAGAAGATACATAGGTATATTGTTACATCTGCTAGACATTTAGAAATATTATTTAAGACCCGGCGTAAAAAACAAAGTAGGTAAGCTCAAGCAAGATTACATTTAACGGATGTTTTAGACCAAAATAATTGATTGTTTTAAAATCTCAGAGAATGTAGATAGAGAAGTTTGTTCGCGCTCCGAGTCTCGCTCGTTTCACGGACGTTGGGCCTCGCGGGAGAACACACGACACTATCTCAACTAGACACTTTATATTCAATCAATTTGACTCCTTACACACTTACAGTCTGTACGATCAGCAAACTATATAGAGATGTGATCACACACCCAGCTTTACTGCTGCATTCATTCTAGTTATATACCTATCTAATCATTATTGTTTAAATCTGATGTGTAACGATGTTATGAATAACTGAACTCTGGACTCCGAACCTCGACGATCGCATTACCGTCGACAGTAAAGGTACCTACTGACCTAAACAGAGGAAACCAAATACCATTAGCTCCCCGACTCACGCCGTGTCTAGTCTAGGTACCTATAGCTACAAGCTTTACACTAATGTTTTGTGCATTTCATCCTCATATATAAAATAAACTTTATATACTTACCTATAGGTACCTCACGATACAAAAACATAAATAAATAGCTATTACTTAGTGGACATTTTACACAGCGCTATGTATCTATTATCATAATCATACCTTATATAAGCATACGAAATGGTCGTGAAGCTGACCGACCGATTGACTGACTGACTGAGTGACTGACGATCAACGCACAGTCCACAGCAGAGCTCCGAGAGACGTGACATTGTCAAGGTAGTGTAAAGTAGAGTAGAGTAGAGGGCACCAAGGCTTGAAGATAGGAACATTTGCAACTCGCTCGCACCTCAGGGGTTCGACATATAATGTGGCACTCTCAAAAGCACACATGATTGGCACTTGATCATTTTGTACCTACCTATGTAGATTGCCGCTAGGAAATTAACAAAAACTTGTTTATTTATTATGATTTTTTTAGAAATACAGGGCCATTATTGCACAAAATAAATGAAAATAATGTAATTTTTACGTAAGGTACCGACATCTCAGGTGATCTGACTTATTATGACGGATTACCTGACAAATAATAAATAAACCGGCCAAGTGCGAGTTGTACACTCACTCCGAGGGTTCAAATCCACGTTTCAAGGCAAAAAATGCATAAGTAGGTAAGTACCTATTTGCATTTGGCCCGGGTCCGACTCGTGCTTGGCCAGTGATTATCAAATATACATACATCAAGGAAAGCACTAACCACTCTTTGGTATTAACGTTGATACGTCAGATGAGAACTCCATTATCTTCGTATAAGTAGGTACGAGAATGTCGAGTATGTACGTAGCCGCTCCTGCGTCGTATCTACTGTAGCTGTAGCTGGAGACGGTTCTCAAACGACATCCCACCAAATAATATGTCTGTTTAGTTTATAAAATGAACGTGAACGGCTACCTACCTATACCTACTATACATATGTAACTTGGCGTGACTGACTGACTGACTGACTGACATACAATGCACAGCCTGAACCGTTACTCCTACCGACTTCAAACTTAGAGTGTGTGGTCCTCGTATTGTAAGGTGATAGGGGTAGGTACTAACGAATCATTATTAGATACTTCCACAGGACAACAGGAACGAACTTCCGGGAACTCTTCAAATTACAAATGTTACAATTAATTTCGATTTGTATGAAGAATATTCTAACACTATAATATAGTTAACACCAATTTGAATATGCATAAAAATGGAAAGGCAAGCTAACAAATATATTGTTATAGGTAGGTACTTTGGTTTGGTTTTGCAAAGTCAAAAGAAGTTTCATGTGCTTGTACCTAGTTACTATGCGCATACCTACCTATCGGTCATCGGGTGTCAGACACGCACACAGCACGTGACATATGTGATATGTCACTCGCACAGATCATATATTATTGTAACATGTCACCCCTCTGCCCACGCGCTTTTAAATCGGAGGAACTCGATGATGTAGTCGGCAGGTACATGACATACTATTACGTGATCTACTGTTCGCATTCGTACGTACCACACACAGCACGCTACGACTGGCAATTATACGTAGTTTTCACGAATACACCGCTGAATGGATTTTATTGCAATAAGGTTAGGTTAGGTTGGTCTCAATTCTCAATGGATATGGAGTCTACGTAGTGTAGGTACGGCATGGAGTAGACACGTGTTCCATGCCGGGGACAGGAGGAGGCGAGAGGAGGCAAGTGGAGGCAGGTGGAGGCAGGTGTGGCGAGCGGGTCAGTGGCGAGCCAGTCTGTGCAGCAGCCACTCGGTGGTGAGCTCCTCGATCTCGCGCACTTCCAGCAGCCTCGGGGCTCCGACGGCGGCCGCCAGCGCGCGCTGCGTGCCCGCGTACATCACCTGACAAACATCTCGGTACCTGTACTACACACACACACACACACACACACACACACACACACACACCTACTATAAGTTGATCACGTCACTCGCCACTAGTAGCGAATATGAGGTTTGTGCCCAAGTGGCTATGGACCGGTCGCACCGCCTTCCGATCCGGATGTTGTTAGTTCAAATCCAGCGGTGCACCAATCAACTTATCGGTTCTCCGGAAGTTCATGTTCGCATTTGCAACATGCTCTAACGCTGAAGGTTACGTCGTGAGACTGGTGCGTCGTAGGATCAACAATCCAAATTGCATGTGATAGGTTTGGCTACTATTTTTTCATTTTTTATTGTACTACGGGGAAGACCTTTGCCTTCATCTCACCTGGTTACAAGTTGAGATAAGGCCGAAGGACCCCGGAATCCTCAACAAACTGAGGAACTAGCTATCATCTCTAAATGCCGGAACACAATTTTTTTTTAAGAATTGTTATTATGGCGACAGAATTAGGTAAGACGATGGCTAGCTACCACCAGGCGGACTTCAAACAAAATCCTACCACCAACCAAACCAAGCACAATATTGCTCCCCTGGGGATCGAACCCGGGACCTCTGGATCTATATGATGATGATATAACAAACTAAATATGAAATTCACTCAAAGAACAGTAGAAAAGGTGTACAGTCCATCGACTCTAGAGGGAGTGCGCGTCGTCGGCGCTACGTTAATCAAGTTGCTCTTTGGATACAATTTTGAAGGAAGCTCCGTGCATCAGTGGACATCAATAAGCCATTAAAGCAGTAATAGTTGTGAGACAGTGGACGGTTATTGACGGATATTACTTACAGAGTAACGATGCGATGGTACACTGGCATACCTGCAGCTCCATGTGAGACAGTGGACGGTTATTGACGGACATTACTTACAGTGTAACGATGCGATGGTACACTGGCATACCTGCAGCTCCATGTGAGACAGTGGACGGTTATTGACGGACATTACTTACAGTGTAACGATGCGATGGTACACTGGCATACCTGCAACTTCATGTGAGACAGTGGACGGTTATTGACGGACATTACTTACAGTGTAACGATGCGATGGTACACTGGCATACCTGCAACTTCATGTGAGACAGTGGACGGTTATTGACGGACATTACTTACAGTGTAACGATGCGATGGTACACTGGCATACCTGCAGCTCCATGTGAGACAGTGGACGGTTATTGACGGACATTACTTACAGTGTAACGATGCGATGGTACACTGGCATACCTGCAACTTCATGTGAGACAGTGGACGGTTATTGACGGACATTACTTACAGTGTAACGATGCGATGGTACACTGGCATACCTGCAACTTCATGTGAGACAGTGGACGGTTATTGACGGACATTACTTACAGTGTAACGATGCGATGGTACACTGGCATACCTGCAACTTCATGTGAGACAGTGGACGGTTATTGACGGACATTACTTACAGTGTAACGATGCGATGGTACACTGGCATACCTGCAACTTCATGTGAGACAGTGGACGGTTATTGACGGACATTACTTACAGTGTAACGATGGTACACTGGCATACCTGCAGCTCCATGTGAGCATCCCGCGGAGTGTAGAATATGAAACACAACGGGTACGACACTCGCCCGTCGGTGTGTGTCATCTTGTAACTGAAACACCATATTCAAACACTATAAAAATATATATTCAAAAAAAATATAGTATCAAAGTATACAGTATATGTATAAACACAATCATCCTAAGAAGTAGTAAAGCACCACAGACACAGGTTATTTCTATTCGATCATACATATATATGCACTATTTAATTTGAATTGGATGTGCTATTTCAAAATGAAGGACAAACTACATAATGTACTGAAGTGCGAAAATGAGTGGTGGTAGGTACTCCAGTTCTGGCTAAATGTTTGAGTGTGAATGTGTACTATACTATACTATACCTGTAGATAATGTACTATAGTATACCTGTAGATAATGTACTATAGTATACCTGTAGATAATGTACTATGTATACCTGTAGATAATGTACTATAGTATACCTGTAGATAATGAACCTCGGCTGATGAGACGGCAGGATGTCCTGCAACTCCTCCACGTTCACACTGTCCAGTTCTTCATCCAATTCCAGTAACTGTTTTTCTCTATTCACCTGAAAGAGGCAAGCACTAAAGTATTACAAAATTGTGAATACCTAGGTGATAGTGTGAGGACTTCAAGCTAGTAGTGTTTAACTCCCAAGCACAGGCTTACTTGCGCAATGAGATTGAAATAGTTGACGTTCCTGAGACTCAAAACGAAAACTTACATCACTTGGCTCTCGTGGCAGCTAAAAAAGTGGGAGTCGATTTAAAGGAAGATGATATCGACTGGGTTCTGCGTGCCGGCCCGAGAAAATCTCCAATCGTTTCCGGGTCTACTGCAAACATTTCTCGACCTGTTGTAATACGTTTCCTAAGACGTGCCAAACGTGATGATTTCCTTAAGCGCGTAAAGACAATCAAGTCGACTACCACCAAAGACCTTGGCATTGATGACCAACCTAAAAGAGTATTCTTTAATGAGAGACTGACGCGTGCGAATCGACAGTTGTTTCGAGAGTGCAGAGGTCGAGCAGCCAACGCTGGTTATAAATTTTGCTGGTCGTATAACGGCTCTATCTACATACGCTGGCGGGAAGGTCAGCGGCCTATACAAATCCGCAGTGTTCTGGAACTGGAAGATCGCCTCAGCTCGTCGAGGGACACCGTGGCTGCGCACGCATAGTCTTTGCAAAGCGTGCATTGCTTTCTTTCTAAATTTGTTTCCTAACACGTTAATGTTGTTCAATTTATGTGGGGCTCCTAATCACACCTATACACATTATATACATACTATACATTATACACATTCTTCACATTATACACATACTACACATTATTCACATACTATACATTATACACAATTTGCCACTTTCATATACATACAACACCTGCTCCCCTTTATGCCACTTTTACACCAATTTGAACCAGGAGTCATCTGCGCAACTTCGAATCCTATCCTACATACAGCAGTAATATTAAAAAAACTCAAATTTCTCTTTCTATGGATTCTGTAGAGGTACAACTTGACCTTGATGAAATTTTTACTGACGGCTGTTGTGTTGCCTTTGCGATATTCCTGAAAATTGTAATTTGTTATTTAGTGAGCAATTTAATATTAAAATACTTACTTTTAATATTTAAATAAAATATAATAAAATAGTAAATAAAAGGTTAACTGCATATTTGGAACAAAACAATATTATTTCTCCCGCTCAATTTGGCTTTAGACGGGGTAGATCCTCGGAGGACTCTATTGCTAGAAAAGGTAGTGTCAGGTCTTGACAATGGCAAAAAATGCATTGGTGTCTTCCTGGATTTGGCAAAAGCCTTTGATACCGTGTCTCCCAAAATTCTGCTTAAAAAAATGGAGTGTCTGGGAATCAGGGGTGTAGCGCTTGAGTGGTTTCATAGTTATCTGAGTAACCGTGGTCAGTGCGTTTCTATATCTGGGCAGGCGAGTAGTATAAAGGAGCTGTCCTTTGGGGTTCCACAGGGTAGTATCCTGGGCCCTACTCTTTTTACGCTCTACATAAATGACCTTATGGCACTTTTTGATAACTCTACCAATGGCCAAATCACATGCTATGCCGATGATACAGCTATCGTTTTCCTTGGAGATAGTTGGGTGCAAGTTTCTCAATTCGATGAAGATGGTTTGTCCTGTATTGCTGCGTGGCTTGACGCTAATTTGCTTACTCTTAACGCTGCTAAGACGAAATACTTATGCTTCCATAAAACCAAAGCATCTAGTCCTCCTCCTCTTCTTCCAATTAAAATTCATAAATGCTATAACCGACTTGCAAATAATTGTACATGTCCTTCTATTGAATACTTTTCTGACTGAGCAGAAGGCTGCTCCCCCGTCTGTGAAGCGTCGCATTAGAATAAATGTTCCTGCTATTAAGACCTCTTTCGCAAGACGGTTTAAATTCTTTTCCTTTCCATTTATATATCGCATTGCTAGCAAACATTGTGAATTATCTTGCTCACTTTACGGCGTTAAAGAGAAAGTGAGGAAGTGGCTCCTCACCCTTGATTATAATGATACAGAGAGACTTTTAGCAATCCTGACGTGAATCCGTGGAATCCGAATGAATGGGAAACAAAGAGCAATAACTTTGCTCTTTGTTTCCCATCCGTGTTCCTTACTCCTACTTATCCAAATAACGCATGCACACTCTAATATACACACACATACACACACACACACACATACACGCACACACACACACACACACACACACACACACACACACACACACACACACACACACATACACACACACACACACACACACACACACACCCCTTTTCACTGTCATACTCAGTAATTCTGTTTTTTGTTTTTAATTTTTAATTTAATTTGGTTTTGCCCTGTTAGTAGCACAAATCTTTTGGTATTTCTTTAAATAGACTCCCGCGGCACAGGCTAGCCCTAGTGTGGGGTCCTCTGGTAATTTTATAATTGATTTAAACTTATTGGCAATAAATGAATTTGAATTTGATTTTGAATTTAGTCTTGTGTAGGTTTTTGTTCTTGATGATACCATTTCACTGCCACTTCTTCAAATAGGTTCAAATTTGTGACACCAAGCGTTAGGTCGGGCTATTTTTACCCGAATGTTACATTTAATAAAATATTGGATGATAATTAATTACCAATTTTTATTGAATACAATGATGAAAAAAAGTGTATTCATTAAAAACTAAATAAAATTAAACAAAAATTAAAGAATCAATAAGAAAAACGGGTCATCATTGCGTTCCTTTTTATATTTCTGACAAATTCAACTTGCCACTGCCATACATACATCACTGAGCGTCGGCTGACTGACCCATCTCACTCGTGTTTTCTTGTCCCCCCCACGCAGCTTTTGAATCACAGCACTGTTACCGGGCCAGATAGAAATAATCGAGGGATCAAAATTATCTCGGGTAAATTTTACCTGAACTTACACTCGCCAGGTTAAATCTGTTTTTAAATTAACCTATTCACTTTAAGACTTCTCTGGTCATAAGGATGATCATTTTGACAGTATAAAATCAAAAAAGAGGTGCAAGACTGTCCCCCCCCCTCCACACTCTTCCGGAAAACTGCCCCCCCCACCCCAAAATCTACCAGAAAACAGGGTGTGAGGGAGTTTAGATATATATCTTATTATCTACTAGCTGTACCAGTTCAGTTTTACTTGCACATAACATGGATCTCTCCTGCTTACCCCACAGAAAAAAGAAGTGAGATTTTACATCACTGAAATTAAATATTACCTATCTAATGCAAAGTTTCTAGTTCGTGGTGGCCGCAGTGTGGTAAAGACTATTATAAGAAGTACTTATTGACCCGTCCGCGGATGTCATTCGATTCAACTGAGGGATTTTAGCAGGCAACGGGCAAGCAGCACCTTCCATCCATCTGAGAACCTACCTGACACCAATACTGTGATCACCAACTCACCTGTCATGCGTGGGAATATTGGCAAACTCCCCCATTACTCTTGTTGGAAGATGGGCAACATACTCTTTAGTACTAAACACAAATACTGCCATCATCAACTCGCCTTTCAAGCGTGGTTGCTATGGTAAATCTCTATAAGTGCAGATAAGTGGCAGCATACACTCAAATAGGTAGGTTATCAGGGTGGGTTCACTCCATTGTAGAGCTTATCCTTGTCTGTGCATATCTAGGGTTCAAGAGCGGTACCTACATAAAAAAAAACCAAATTTCCAAAAAAGTTACTTTATGGCACCTATGGCCCAGAAAATAGCTGTACCTGTGCAGTGTCACTAACACATAAAAGCCAAAAAATAAGCTTTGATCTATCTTGCTTGCCCTTCAGAGAGACTGTTAATTTTTAATGTAACACTGTGATCACCGGTTTACCTGCCAAGGATAGCGGCAATGAATTCCCCATTACTCTACAAATAAATAGACACACTTTTTCCCCTTCGAGGATTCACCTCCAATCACTACTCAGAGTGTGGATCTTATGAGGATCACCTACTATATACCAACACTGCAATTACCGAATCGCTTGTCAAGTATATCTGTCAAGTATACTTTTTTGGGCTATGATTATGACACAAAAACCTAAAAACCACACCAGTACAAAAAATGCTAATACTATCTCTAGTTTACGTATCGTAGTGGAAATAACTATTGTTCTGTTTAGAGCAAGGCCACTGAATGGTCTAGTAAAAAAAATAGTTTGACATGCCTTTGCCCACAGCATCAGTAGCACCACCTACTTATAAGGCAAATGTGATGCAGAAGTAATGCGATGCAGAAGTAATGAAATGAGATGAGATTATGGCAGGAGTATGGGATATGCCATCTTAAATGTTGTAAAAGGCGACCAGGAGATTAGGAGTAAGTAGCCTGCTGCATGGTGATTATGACCTTTTTTTGGTTAAGATTGGGAAATGGGCCGAATAACAGTTGATGATTATAATGATGATGATAAACTAACATTTATGGACTGCAAAGGTAAAAACTACTTTTTTTTAAATGTACCCTGATGTTTTGTAGCCAAGCGTTAACACAACAATACACGGCAACTCTGAATTTGTAATGTTTGATTTTACCTACCTTTTGCGATTTTGCATACCTTTTACAACTACAAATAATAAATACCAAGTTAAAATTTAAATCTCCAAAGAGTATTTAACTCATGACTCGTCATCAACCTTATGCTTAGGTATATTTAGAAGTTAAAAGTGTGTTTACATTACACGCATTACGCCAAAAATGTCTCTTGGACCACGCTAATCTCTGAAAGAACTGAACCGACTTTAATGAGGTTTGCAATCGTGGATTGTGTAATATATGGGTTAACATAATTTGTTTAATTTATCAAAATCATACACAACACATCATCGAAAACCACATTCAAATTGGATAAGCCGTTCCGGAAATATGCGTGCACAAACAGACAAAAATTCTAAAAATTGAATTTTTATGTTCAGCTGCCTGTTTTAAGTAGGTAGCATCTTTTTTTTTTTTTTTAATATTAAATGTACAGACACAGCCTTACTTACCTAGTAGGTACGTTTGTAGTTTCAAAGGCGTTGAAATGTATATACAACAGGAAATATCGAATTATAATTTAATGGAATGACTCAGAGATAATCTTTATAAGGTTGAATGAATCAGTAGGTGTGGCGAATGGAAATACGTGATAGAAATAACGAACTATCAGTAAATAAATATCAGTTTTCTTCGAATGATATATTCAAATAGATTCTCATACTCTTAGATGGTACGAAGGTGGGAGAAATCAGCATAAAATAAAACGTAAGCAATACCTTGAGGATGAGGGCAGCATTAGAATTGTTTTTTTTGAAGCAAAATTTCTTTAGCACTTCCTTTAAATCATCGCTGATATCACACACGTTCACGTTGTGGCCAGACATTGTGTTAAATAGGTACCTAATAAAATATATTTACGGTTACAACAAATCAAGAAAAGAAAACGAAAACAATACAAGAATAAAAGTTTTGGATTAGCCAGTCTGACTATTTATACGTAAGCAAAATACATACATACGCTGCGCCCCGCGGTGCTACCCGTGGTGAAAAAGTTTGGACACGTAACATATATATTTAACTCAATATATACATCCAAAACAATCACAGTGTAGTCTGATAATGCAACATTTAGTGAGTGGGCAACAGCGGGAATACATAAAAGTAGAAGAAAATTGTATGAACTTTATGGTGAAAAACAGTAAAACTTTAGTGAAGAGTTTAATGATAAAGTTAAAAATTATTCTAAAATCTTTAAGGAAGTTTGTGTGGCCGCTAAATCCCAATACTTGAGAAAAAAAATTGTAAATTGTAAAGATAAAATTAAAGCTACTTGGTAAATTATTAATAGAGAGATGAGACTGGAAAAGGGAAAAGCAGCAACACTAACGAATTTAATTTAAAACTAGGAAATCTTAATATATCCCAAAATATTGATGTTGCGACAGCTTTTGAAATGTTATTTACGGATATACCTGTTTCTACCACAAAATCATTGAACTCTTCAAATATTATGGCAGAGTCAATACTGAAAAACAATGTACCATCATGTAATAAACCATTTTATTTCAAATATGTTAATAATAACGATATTATTAAAGCATTTAAACTTATAAATGAAAAGAAGACCTCTGACCTCAGGGGCATCTCTGTAAGCATTGTAAAACCAATAATAGGCGTTATAGCGCCTGAATTAGCTTTTATTTTCAACGAATGCATCGACTGCGGCGTATCCCCTAATTTAATGAAATATAGTAAAATAACTCCTCTTTTTAAATCTGGTAACAGTTCTGATCCAACAAACTTTAGGCCGATATCAGTACTACCGACATTTAGTAAAATCTATGGAGAAGGTTATTCTTACACAGTTACATAGTCATTTTTATGCTAACGCCCTATTTCATGATAAACAATTTGTATTTACAAGAGGCCGCTCAACTGCTGATGCCGGTATTAGTTTAGTATCGCATATTTTAGAGGCCTGGGAGAAATCACATGATGCGTTGGGAGTCTTTTGTGATTTGTCTAAGGCTTTTGACTGCGTGCACCATGAAACACTGATTATGAAATTAGACCACTATGGTATCAAGGGTGTTGCACTAGACTTACTCACGTCTTACCTAAGTGATCGCATACAGCATGTCGACGTGAACGGCCAGCGTTCTTCAGGATCTTTGGTTACCATGGGTGTGCCGCAGGGTTCTATATTGGTGCCTTTCTTGTTTTTAGTATATATTAATGATCTGCCCCAAATAATTAAAGATGACCATGAGATTGTACTGTTTGCAGATGATACGTCACTTCTATTTAGATTGAAGCGACAAATGACTAACTTTGACAACGTAAACAATGCAATCTCAAAAATTGTTAACTGGTTTAATGTAAATAACTTAGTACTCAATCAGAAAAAGACCAAATGTATTCGATTTATTTTACCAAATGTAACTGAAGTTGAAGCTAATGTAAAAGTTAAAGAGGTAAACATAGAATTAGTCAAAACCACTGTATTTTTGGGATTAACTTTAGATAATAAACTTCAATGGGGCCCACACATAGTTAAACTGGCGAAGAGACTTAGTTCTGCAGCATATGCTGTAAAGAAGATACGTCTTCTCACAGACGTTGCTACAGCAAGACTAGTTTACTTCAGTTACTTTCACAGTATTATGTCATATGGCATTATACTGTGGGGAAGTGCTGCAGATATAGACACCATATTCGTTTTGCAGAAGAGGGCTGTTCGCGCTGTTTACAAAATGGGTCCCAGAGATTCATTAAGAGACAAGTTTAAAGAAATAAATATATTGACTATGCCCTGCCAATATATTTATGAAAATATTATGTACGCGCGTAAAAACATAAGCTTATTTGACAAAAACTGTGACAAACATAATTATAATACTAGACATAAGAATAAACTCGCTGTTCCCACAACTAGGCTCCATAAGGTTAATAAATCGTTCATAGGGCAAACTGTACGCTTTTATAATAAATTGCCAAGTGATGTGCTAAGCTTGTCAAATAATAAATTCAAAAATGTTGTAAAACAAAAGCTATCCAGGAAAGCTTATTATAAAATTTCAGATTACCTAGAAGATAAGAAAGCCTGGCATTAAAAAAAAATAATTTGCTCCAGTGAATAAATTGTAATTAGTATTAGATAATTTTAAGCTATTGTAATGGATCATGAAAAAAAAAAACTAGCCCAAGGTTCTTGCCTTTCTCCTTGTGTGCTGGTCGCGATTCCGAACAGGCGGTAGATTTGACGTTTCAAAGTGATCCTAAAAAATCTTACTGAATAAATATATTTGACTTTGACTTTGATATTTGAGAGGAGTTCATTCAGCAATGTAAGGGGCCAAGGCTAGATCGTGTACCGGCAAATAGATATGGTGAAAATTATAACAAACAAAATATTATATATCATCAACTTACTCAAGAAATGCATAGTTTTGTTGTACTTTAATAATTTATTCACCAACGCAGGCTGCAGTATATTAATCTCATTCTATGGTGCAGTGCTAGCGGATTTACGTAAGAATAGTTAATATGCTAAACAAAAATTGTGTCAGTCAGATCAATCAGACCCAGAACCCAAAGACGTTTTGATTAACATTTTAACTAAACAATTTTTTTGGTACACAGTCTAGTAAGTAGTCTATGGGTATATGGTCTTTGGCATGGGCTGAGTGAGTGAGCATGATTCTATTCACAGATCAACAAGAATACATAGTTATCGATCTGTGTCAACAACTAAATAAGTATTCTCTTTCTTTTTTAATTGAAAACCGGCTGTAAACAAACAGAAAACTTGTCGATAAAATGGATTTCAAAGCAATTATTAAGACCAGCAAAGAACAAGGATGCTGTGATGCTTGTTGTGTTCGGTACTGCGGGCTGAAGAAGCCGTCAATTTTCGCAAACCTTCAACAATTTCTTGACGAAGTAAGTACGAAAAATAAACTAAAGTACCTACCTACATAGATCTATGCTACTAAACTAGTACTAGACCTCTATAGTATCTATTGCAAATTATCTTTCCGAACTATATTTTGTTACTTGCTATCAATTTCCGTATCGAAATTGCAGTAGCTAGGTTTGGTAGTACGTAAATATGTGTAGGTACCTACATTTTCACATAACCTGAAAAAGTTTTTTCTTAAATTTTTAGAATAGCTCTGACATTCCCGATTCAGCTGAGTCGGCCAAGGTATCGGGTACTTCAGAAAATATAGAATCTAATGGAACACCCCACAAACGAAGGAAAACCGCTGGTGTTTGTGTGACCTGCCTCGGAATTCTGCAGGAAGACTCTTGGCCAGAATGTCTAACCATGACTAAGGAGATACTGGATAAAAAAAAGTTAGTATTTGTAACTAGGGACTGCCAGCACCCAAATTCTAATTCAGCAGTCCCGCGGGTCTGAGCTGGGGTACCGGCGAAAAAAGTAGGGAATTAATAAAACTATCGGTTAACATTTTTTAGTTTAAGTTTTGAAGCTTTTAATTAAATTTGGTGTAACAATTAGAAAATTTGGAATACAAATTCAACAACTAAAATCAATGACGAAGAAGCACAAATTGATGTTTGGACCTGTTTTTGAAAGTATTGTCTTAAAAAACACAATGTGTTGATAGTTTCATGATTATGATTTCTTCTTATTCTTATTAAGGCGGTAGTAAGGCTTTTTAACCGCCTCTGTGGTCAAGTGGGACTTCTGAATCTGAAATTGGTGTGTTGAACCCACCAATTACAAACCCAGAGGTCCCAGGTTCGATCCCCAGGGGAATATTGTGCTTGGTATGGTTGGTGGTAGAATTTTTTTAAGTTTGCCTGGCTAGGTACCACTGTCTTACCAAATTCTGTCGCCAAAAAAACAATATTTGAATGAATGTGCAATATCTTTTTTTTTTATGATTGAATAGACCATTGTTTGACCACAATCTCACCTGATATTAAGTGACGATGTGGTCGACAATGTACCACGATGGCCTAGGAGACACCTATTCACTCTTGCCTTAAAAAGACAAGTTAAATGTGGCAGGAAAGACTGATTACAGCAAAGAGTTCAACACCTTGGCTGTTCTTATTATAAAAGTGGATTCAAACCGCTTGGTCCGAATGGGTGGTACACTAACTAGGTATGGATGGTAGTGCTCTGTGCATCTGCTTGTCCTGTTGTGGAAAGGAGAGGGTGGAATGAGATTGTGCAAATCCGGTGCACATTCACCAAAATGAAACCTGTAGAATATAGATAGGCAAGCGACTTTTCGGCGATGCTCGAGACTAAGGATCTTAGTTTTCGCCATAAATTGCTCACCATCAGTCTAAAAGCTCTACGCTCGATCGAGTCAATGGCATCAAGTTGGTATTTTGCCGAGCCATCCCAAAGGTGACAACAGTACTCCATACCAGATCGGACTTGAGCCTTATACAGGCTAAGAAGCTGTCCAGGTGTAAAGTACCGCCGCACCTTATTTAGTACACCTAACTTCGTAGAAGCGTATTTGGCCCGAGACTCGATATAAGCTCCGAAGTTAAGGGCAGGGGTGAGCGTGACGCCTAAAAGGTTAAGGTGGTCTTGTATGGCTACAGGGACATCCCTGAATGCAGGATTACCAGCAAACAAACTTTTCTTAGATGAGAAGAGACATGCTTACGTTTTTGTGGCGTTGAATTAGACTAGATTGACATCACCCCAGTAGGAGACAGTCTTGAGTTTTATATTCAGACGTTGCAGCATTTCATCTCTCTCCTTCTGAATGTCATTCAGTCTGGCCTTGGCATTAGAGGTGTATCTTTCCACAACAGTGCTATCGTCTGCGTACCCAATAATACCGGGCGTCAGCAGGTCGTTAATATGTAGCAAAAATAGCGTGGCAGATAGCACTGACCCCTGAGGTACACCGGCATTAATAGCCATTTGATCAGACGTGCAGCCGTCGACGACTACACGTATAGATCTTTCTCTCAGGAAATCTGCAAGCCAGGAACAGAATAAATCTGGTAGTCCGTATGAATGTAGCTTACCAATAAGACTGTCATGCCAAACTCTGTCAAAGGCTTTCGAGATGTCAAGCGAAACCGCCAGAGCTTCGCCGTATTTTTCGATTGCTTCGCTCCAAATATGCGTGGCGTACACTAGAAGATCCCCAGTAGACCGGTTTCGGCGAAACCCGTATTGTCGGTCACTGAGGAGGTCATTATCTTCAAGGTATGCAAGAAGCTTGCAGTTTAATACTCGCTCCATGCATTTGCACAGTAAGGATGGAATCGAAATGGGGCGATAGTTTGACGGTTCAGCACGACTGCCCTTTTTAGGTACCGGTTATACATTGGCTAACTTCCAAGACTATAAAGTATATTAAGTATAATACTATAAAGTATCCAGCATTCAGACGTAACATAGCCAGTTCCTCAGTTTCCTGAGAAGTTCTCGTGGTGTAGAGGCGAAACATGTGTCGATTTTGTTTTTTTTTTCAAATAAATTTAGTGGATTTGTTATCTTTCTGTATTAGGTAAATTATAATGAAAAGAGGTTTTCCGCAAAGTAACGCCTGAATCATTTAGCTATGTATAGAGGTATACTCATCATATGTATACTCATCGCGTGTAGGCATCTATGTCGATATCAGACTAACTTGTTAAGGCGATAACATACTTGCCGCAACAATGTCTACAAAAAAAACTCAAGTCAAACTTGTAACAGAAACCGAACATTTTCTGTTCCAAGAACATAAAAAAATATCTGAGCGCTACGAATCAGAATACCAGCAATGGCTAGAAGAAAAGCAAGAAAGAATAAAACTTCAGAGCCTTGTAGCGGACTTGAAGAGTCAAATTAATATCCTGCAGCAGCAATTAAAATGCGCAGTAGAACCCCAACCAATTCCATCAACATCTTACACGGAAACTCCAACGGAACGTACTGAATACGCTACAGATGAAGAAGAATTAGCCAGAGAAACAGAGTGGATCAGAACGAAGTCAAGGAAAAAAAGAAAATTGAACACGTCACCTACACTCTCGCCCCAAGAAGAGAAAGCAGCTTCTACCACCGAAAAAACAAAAAAGGTTCCTCGGCCACCCCCCATCATCGTGGATGGCGTGAACAATTATCAACATTTTTATGACTCCTTGACGATGAGCCAGCCTGCAGGCTCCTTCGCCACTAAAACCCTTAACGGTGATAGCATTAAAATAAACGCCTACAACGATGAAGCGTATAGATCTATTACCAAGTCGCTGTCGGAAAACAACTGCCTTTGGCATTCATATGAAAACAAGCAAGATAGACCGATTAGAGTTGTAGCTAAGAAGTTGCCATCTTCCTGCCAACCAGAGAGAATAGTTGAAGACCTTATAAAACAAGGATTCCAGGTTAAAGAAGCAGTGAACAAGCTGAGTTGGAAGACAAAGGAGCCTCTCAACTTGTTTATCCTAACCTTCAGCAACGCTGAAGAAATCAGCAAAGTTTATGCAATTAAGCACATACTGGGATGCGTTGTTGACATTCAACCCCTGCGATCCACAAAACTTATCCCGCAGTGCAAGAGGTGTCAAGTCTACGGACATACACATAAGTATTGCGCCAAAGAACCTAGATGTGTAAAATGCACAGGCAAACACCTTACCAAAGACTGCACCAAACCCGCAGAACAGAAACCAAAATGCGTACACTGCGGAGAGCCACATCCGGCTAATTACAGGGGATGCATGATAGCTAAAGAAATGCAAAAGATGCGTAATAGCACCAACAAAAAACCAACAATCGTGCGCCAGCAGCAGGCAACAACGGTTAAGACGACATCTACTCAACAACAGACTCGTGGGCCGAGAGCTACGCCTAACCCACAAAGTAAGACAAAAAACGTTTCTTATGCTCAAATAGCTGCATCCGGAACTAGCCCAACTGTTCAGTACAGTAAACCTGCCAAAAGCTCTGACAACAATAAGTTAGATGAAATACTCAAGTTTATGACATTATTTGATGAGCGTCTTAAGAAAATAGAAAATAGCGCCAAATTAGCTATTGCAAGGACTAAAAAATGATTAACTCAATAAAAATCATGGCCTGGAACTGTAACGGGCTTCAAAATCATCAAAATGAGCTACAAGTAGTTCTTGATACGGAAAATGTAGATGTGTGCCTCATATCAGAAACACACTTTACAAAACAATCCTATGCAAAGTTCAAAGGCTACAAAGTATACTACGCAATTCATCCAGATAACAAAGCCAAAGGCGGAAGTGCTGTAATTGTTAGAGAACACATAAAGCATCATGAAGTAAAGAAACATGAACAGCCAGATATACAATCTGTAGCTGTCTGCATCTATACAGAGAGGTATCCTGTGACTGTGGCTGGTATATACTGCCCACCGAGGTACAATATAAAAAAAGAATCCTACCTAAGCTTGTTACAATCACTTGGGGAAAGGTTCATATTAGGAGGTGACTTTAATGCTAAAAACACGCATTGGGGCTCCCGCTTAACGAATACCAAGGGAAAAGAACTGATGAATGCCATAAAAGAACTCAAATGCGAGGTATCATCGACAAGGTCACCAACGTACTGGCCCACCGACCCACAAAAAAAACCGGACCTGATTGACTTTTTTATACATAGAAATCTATCAGCCAATTATCTTAGTACAAAGCAGAGTTATGATATGAGCTCGGACCACTCTGCAATCTACCTAGAAATAAGAAACAAAGTATTATTTAAGGAAAACACTCTGACCCTAGTAAATAAACACACTGATTGGGAGAGTTTTAAATTAGAACTAGACGATAACTTAAATCTAAGAGTACCACTTAAGACTCCGGAACAGTTGAATGCCGAAGTTGAGCATTTTGTAACTCTAATACAGCAGACTGCCTGGAAAAATACACCTTATTTGAGAAGCCGGATTGCCAGAAACCATTATCCAAAAGAGATTTTGGAACTCTTACATGAGAAAAGGAAACAGAGGCAGCAATGGCATCAATCCAGATGCCCACAAGACAAAACTAAGCTGAATAATTTGACAAAAAAACTAAAAAAGATAATACAACACTTTAATGATACCTTAACCAATACCTACATTGGAAAGTTGACTGCTGAAAAAAGTACAAATTACTCACTTTGGAAAGCTACCAAAAATATGAAACGACCAATGGCACAGATCCCACCATTGGGATCAATGATCAATGGAAACATGAAATGGGCCGTAAGTAATGAAGAAAAGGCAAAAGTGTTTGCAGATCACTTGGAAACGATATTTCAACCAAATGAAGGTCAAACCCAAACAGAAGACATCAGTAAAATAGAAGAAGAACTAGGTGAAATATGTATCAAACACGTTTCGCCAAGAGAAGTTTTTCAAGAAATCAAGAGAAACATCAATCCAAGAAAGTCTCCTGGATTTGATCTAATTCCGGGTGAAATATTACATAACCTCCCTAGAAAAGCCCTGGTCAAACTGACTAACCTTATTAACGCGGCTTTAAGGCTAAAATATGTGCCCGACTTATGGAAAGTAGCTGAAGTGATTATGATAGCGAAACCAGGGAAACCATCAAATGATGTCAAATCATATAGGCCAATCTCACTCTTACCTATCGTATCCAAACTTTTCGAAAAGCTACTGCTTAAAAGACTTAAACCGATCATAGAAACAAGAGCGATTATTCCAGACCACCAATTTGGCTTCAGGGAAAAGCACTCGACTATAGACCAAGTCCACAGAATTACTAATGTAATTGAGAACGCCATTGAAAACAAAAATGTTTGTTCTACAATTTTCTTAGACGTAGCCCAAGCATTTGATAAGGTATGGCACGAAGGTATTATACAAAAACTAAGAAAACTTCTACCCAAACCATTCGCCGATATTCTGCAATCATATTTGACGGATAGAGTCTTTAGAGTAAGGCAAGAAGATGCCTACTCAGAAATCAAGAAAATTAAAGCCGGAGTGCCGCAAGGAAGTGTTTTGGGTCCGGTCCTGTACCTATTATACACCAGCGACATCCCTCATCTAGAAAATAATACCCTTGCGACGTTTGCTGACGATACAGCTATAATGGCTGTTGGAAAAACACATGCAGACGCTGCAGAAAAGGCTCAAGATGCAGTCAACAAAATTTGGGACTGGACGAAAAAATGGCGAATCAAACTTAATGATTCAAAATCGGTGCACATTAACTTCACAAATAAAAAAGATCAGTATTTCCCTATATATATCAACAATGAGCCTATACCGTATGAAAACACTGCGAAGTACCTAGGCATGACTCTTGACGCAAAGCTACGCTGGAAAGCTCACGTCAAGAAGAAAAAGGAAGAGTTAGATATTAGATACAATAGAATGTACTGGCTCCTAGGAAGGCAGTCAACATTGTCAACACACAACAAAATTCTGTTGTATAAAGCAGTCCTGAAGCCAGTATGGACTTATGGTATTCAGCTGTGGGGCTGTACCAAAAAAAGTAACATCAAAATAATCCAACGCTTTCAAAATAAGGTACTCAGGGATATAGTGAATGCACCTTGGTACATCAGGAACGACGACCTCCACAGGGACCTTAACATAGAGTTCGTTGATAAAGTTATAAAAAAACATGCAGAAGCTCATGAACAAAGACTTCATAAACATGTGAACCTTGAGGCAATCCAGCTGCTAGACAACACAAAAACAGTGAGAAGACTGAAAAGAACTAAACCTTTTGAGTTAGTGTAGTGTTAAATAGTATAAAGTAGTGTCAGTGTAAGTGAAAGTGCTACTTCAAAGAACACAATAACGCAGTGTCTCCCCTTAAATAGAAACTGTAAGAAACGTGACATTGGACACATTCTTTAAAATAATTAATTTTATAAAACTAAGTTAGCATAAAATTACTCATTAGCCTACATAGGCTAGATTGTAATATAGTTTTAGAGCATATACTAAATTAATATGCACTAAATATATAAAAAAAAAAAAAAAAAATGTATAGAGGAGTTAAGTAAATAGTGACGCTAGCTTGTTGATTATAGTCTTGCTGATGCTGACAAGCCCTTTACCGACGTGAGGCCGATCTGATTTTTTCTAACGAATTTAGGAAATTTGTCTCTAAATATCTTGCTATAAGTGTTCAGGTTATTTATATTGTATTCTATACATGCATGCAATTGCAACTTTCACATTTTTTACCTACTGCAGGAACATTGCAGTAGATGTATAAAAATGTGAATAACTTTATTATTTTATTTGAAGTGTCTGATCTGGATCTTTTGAGTGAGTGTCACTATCACTATATGCTACAATCAATGAATGCGGTTCTATGTTGCCAGGTACGACACAACCACATTTGCGTGTGCGCTATCTGCCCCCATCGCTACCATCATCAGAGACAGGGCTCTGGTCCTAAAACTAAGTGAAATGTTCCCTGCATTTGATAGTGGTAAGTTAAATACTTCAGTTTTATGACTGACACCTAACACTATGTATCATCTGTTGTGTTAGATACATAAAGAAGGACTCTTTGGTTCTGCTGATTTTCACTCGTACTACAAGCCTAGTTTGTGGTTCATATTGAAATGGTGCATCCAATTCAAATGGATATGTGCAGGGATAATGTCTGTCTGTGATGTGATAGATCAAACATCTAAAATAGAAATAAATTATGGGTTAGCTCTTAACTGTTAGTATTGTTCTTTAATTAATTAAAACATCTTGTTAACCGACTTTCAAAAAAGGAGGAGGTTCTCAATTGGGTTGTATTTTTTGTTTTCAATGTTTGTTATAGGTGGCGTCACGTAAAAAGAACGCTGGAGAAAAGTGGAGAGGGTGTGTTTGCGCATGGGTACACGAAAGTACAAGGCCTATTGTTTAATTTTTGAACTGAGCCGTTCGTTTCCCAAATGCTGCCCAGCCCAGCTGGATTCTTCGGTTAACTCTTTATCGAATTTTTGTCTTCCTAAACGTAGAGTCTGCCCTGAGTAATCGGTTCTGGGGTAATACGATAATTATTTTAGTTTTTTCTATACCCAGACCGATTCGACGAGAAGCATTAGCTAAGCTGTTCTGCATTGTTAGCAGATACTGCAGCGATTCAGCCATTATGACGATGTCGTCAGCAAACCGTAATTGTGAGATGTAGTCCCCGTTTATGTTAATGCCCTGTCCATTCCAACTCAGCGTCTTAAACATGTCTTCCAGTGCGGCTGTAAACAATTTGGGATGTAACATCCCCTTGTCTAACTCCACGACGCAACTGAATAGGCTTAGACTGCTTACATGGTGGCTTCAGCGTATAAGCATCTTCTCTTCTCATCACTTCGATATACCGCCAATCAACCTGGCATCGCTGCAAGGATTGAAGTACTGCCCAGGTCTCGAGAGTGACAAAGGCCTCTTCATAATCCACAAACGCTAAGCACATGGGCTGATTATACTCCTGTCTTCTGTATAAACACAAATATACACTGAGAATGTGGTATATGGTCTATATCTGCAGATAACATCTACAGACAACATCTACAGACTTTGACGATATTATCAACATATATATTATCATCATATAAAGCATCACATTATTATCATAAGGCTAAACATTGAAGTGTGAATGAATGCATCCCAAAGGCCAGCTCCGTTATTAGAAGGAGTTGGGTTCAGCGTAGCAGTGAGGTGATGTGGCTACGTGCGAGTGTTGTGAAGTCACGTGACGTTTGCAGAGAGCGTGACTCCCGTGAAGGAGGCGTGGAAGTGGTCCCTCGGGCCGCGGCTCGCCTCGCACCTGCACATGTCGCTGGACAGCGGAGCCTCCGCGCCGCTCATGGTCACGTTGCACATGGAGTACGACCACGATCTCATGGTGAGTGTTCTCCGCTCACACTCACACTCACACTTATGATGCATATACATTGATGGCTCAGTTCACTCCTTCTATTCTATTATTATTCGCCATCTATTATCGGTCAGAAAGTTATTGTTTATTGAAACTCGTAAAGAAACCAAGTGCGGATACACACGCACACCCTGGCTGTGATTGTGACCCACACCCACATTTCAAAGCAAAAGTCACGTAAATTTTAATTTTATAGTTTGTTATAGCGGTAAATACACACTCTGTAAATATTGTTCATGGGCTTCAGCCCGCATGCGCCATCTATCGCCCACCGAAAGGAGGCTCTAGGCTTCTTTGGCGGTAGTCAGTAATTTTTTCGTACACGTAGTTTCGTAATTTTGTATATATGTAGGTGGCGGTGGCGGCGCGTTTGACAACAAATATCAATTTAAAATATTATTTCTACATTTTTACAATATCATAGCAGTGCACACCAAATACTCGTACATAATAGAAGATTATGTGTAATCATAACTCCTCGTCGAGTCAGGAGTCCATAACTCCTGCCCCCTCAGCACGGGGAGGGGATAAAATTTTTGTCCTCTGTTTTTATCCACCTCTGAGAGCATTTTGTCTCCCGATGGTGGAGAAAAACAGAGGACAAAAATGTTATCCCCGCCCCGTGCTGAGGGGGCTATATGACGAGTAGGAGTTAAAACGGCAAGTGGCGGTCCACAGCGAGCGGATGTATCTATCGCTCCCTAATCACCAGTAATAGGTAACCTGCTTTGTGGCAAATACTATGTAGTACCTGCGTACCAGTACACCAGTACACCAGTACAAGTAACGGGAGATAGAGTGATGTGCGCAGGAGTCGAGCGCGTTCGAGCCGTCGGAGGAGCAGCTGCGGCAGCGACACCGTCGCCAGCGAGCCAGCGCCCCCGTCACTCGCGCGCTGGTCGACAAGGGACTGGACGGTAACTCCTGCACTCCCGCACTCCCGCACTCCCGCACTACCGCACTACCGCACTCCCGCACTCCCGCATCTGTAGCCGGGTGTCCGGTGTAGTTTAGAGCAGGGGCCTGTGTCACCACTGTGGATGCGACCAACTAATCCTCAACCGATCTTACCTCTAAAATGGCGGAACGAGACTAGAATTTTTGTTATGGCGATATAATCAGGTAAGGTGGTGGTAGGCGCACTTAAACACATTCCTACCACCAACCAAATCAAGCACAATATTGGTACCCCCCTGGGGATCGAACCCGTGGCGAACCACTAGACCACAGAGGCGGACGACTAAGGTTTTGTAATATTTATTTCACATCCCGGGACTTCCTCTTTATCTGTTGTAACACTTCTCTGGGTGAGACGTGATTGCTTGCCGCATTGCTCGTCCAGTTCTTATTCTGTGTAAGTATCGTCTTATGTTTCGGTTTCCACTTTGTTTGGTTGGAAAATATTTTCCAGGTGGTTTTTCTACATCACAAACGGCCCATTTACTACTTTCCTTATTTAATGGGGGGATGGATCGGTTTCATGGCTTGTTTCATAACAAAAAAAATAAAAAAAAGTTACAAGTTTAATCATAAATAAATTATACAGGACATGAATTTTTACACAGCGCCATCTTGCCCCTTGCTATATGGGAACTAGATTACGGATAGAATACTTGAATATGTTTTGTAAATACATAGGTCCTATATGATACAACACCCAAACACATAATAAACATCTGTATTCACCACACAGATGTTGTCCTGGGTGGGAATCGAACCCACAGCCCACAGCGCAGAAGGCAAAGTTACTACCAACTGAGCTATGAGGCTTGTTGAAATCATATACGTAGATTCGCCTGTACCTAATATCGTTCGCAATCGTAAGCAATGTAACTGGTTGCCCTCGTCTGTTGTTCGGCTCCTGTACAATGTTGGAGTCTTCAAGTCAAGGTGTTTCTGGACATGGCGCTCCGGGCCACATCACCACATCTCCACTTACATCACACTTTACTGTTTGTAGGAATGACTCTAGAAACTCTGTACAAAGTGTGCAATTGGAGCGCCCTGCCGGAGCCCCACAGTAAAGTGCGGTGCGTCAGCGTGGAGGCGACTCATGCCCCCGTCTACCTCGGAGGCAGGTCAGTGGGCTCGTCTGCCGAGTATCTTCGTTTGTTGTGAATGTATCGTCAAACGAGCGAGCCGGTCGCGATACAGTCATAATTTTCTACACATTATACGTTTCAAAATCAAACAGCAGCTGCAAACTGCTTCGGTGCATCATCGAGCGCCTCCCTGCGATCACATCGGTCATCAGATAATCCGAACCGTTCTGTGTGAATTAAACGAGTGTGATGTTGTTTGTTGTTGTGTGACAGCTGACTAATAGGTATGTGATGTTGTTTGTTGTTGTGTGACAGCTGACAGGTAGGTATATGATGTTGTTTGTTGCTGTGTGACAGCTGACAGGCAGGTATGTGAAGTTGTTTGTTGCTGTGTGACAGCTGACAGGCAGGTATGTGAAGTTGTTTGTTGCTGTGTGACAGCTGACAGGCAGGTATGTGATGTTGTTTGTTGCTGTGTGACAGCTGACAGGCAGGTATGTGAAGTTGTTTGTTGTTGTGTGACAGCTGACAGGTAGGTATGTGATGTTGTTTGTTGCTGTGTGACAGCTGACAGGCAGGTATGTGATGTTGTTTGTTGCTGTGTGACAGCTGACAGGCAGGTATGTGAAGTTGTTTGTTGTTGTGTGACAGCTGACAGGTAGGTATGTGATGTTGTTTGTTGCTGTGTGACAGCTGACAGGCAGGTATGTGATGTTGTTTGTTGCTGTGTGACAGCTGACAGGCAGGTATGTGATGTTGTTTGTTGCTGTGTGACAGCTGACAGGCAGGTATGTGATGTTGTTTGTTGCTGTGTGACAGCTGACAGGCAGGTATGTGAAGTTGTTTGTTGTTGTGTGACAGCTGACAGGTAGGTATGTGATGTTGTTTGTTGCTGTGTGACAGCTGACAGGCAGGTATGTGATGTTGTTTGTTGCTGTGTGACAGCTGACAGGCAGGTATGTGATGTTGTTTGTTGCTGTGTGACAGCTGACAGGCAGGTATGTGATGTTGTTTGTTGCTGTGTGACAGCTGACAGGCAGGTATGTGATGTTGTTTGTTGCTGTGTGACAGCTGACAGGCAGGTATGTGAAGTTGTTTGTTGTTGTGTGACAGCTGACAGGTAGGTATGTGATGTTGTTTGTTGCTGTGTGACAGCTGACAGGCAGGTATGTGATGTTGTTTGTTGCTGTGTGACAGCTGACAGGCAGGTATGAGATGTTGTTTGTTGCTGTGTGACAGCTGACAGGCAGGTATGTGATGTTGTTTGTTGCTGTGTGACAGCTGACAGGCAGGTATGTGATGTTGTTTGTTGCTGTGTGACAGCTGACAGGCAGGTATGTGAAGTTGTTTGTTGTTGTGTGACAGCTGACAGGTAGGTATGTGATGTTGTTTGTTGCTGTGTGACAGCTGACAGGCAGGTATGTGATGTTGTTTGTTGCTGTGTGACAGCTGACAGGTAGGTATGTGATGTTGTTTGTTGCTGTGTGACAGCTGACAGGCAGGTATGTGATGTTGTTTGTTGCTGTGTGACAGCTGACAGGCAGGTATGTGATGTTGTTTGTTGCTGTGTGACAGCTGACAGGCAGGTATGTGAAGTTGTTTGTTGCTGTGTGACAGCTGACAGGTAGGTATGTGATGTTGTTTGTTGCTGTGTGACAGCTGACAGGCAGGTATGTGATGTTGTTTGTTGCTGTGTGACAGCTGACAGGCAGGTATGTGATGTTGTTTGTTGCTGTGTGACAGCTGACAGGCAGGTATGTGATGTTGTTTGTTGCTGTGTGACAGCTGACAGGCAGGTATGTGAAGTTGTTTGTTGTTGTGTGACAGCTGACAGGTAGGTATGTGATGTTGTTTGTTGCTGTGTGACAGCTGACAGGCAGGTATGTGATGTTGTTTGTTGCTGTGTGACAGCTGACAGGCAGGTATGTGATGTTGTTTGTTGCTGTGTGACAGCTGACAGGCAGGTATGTGAAGTTGTTTGTTGTTGTGTGACAGCTGACAGGTAGGTATGTGATGTTGTTTGTTGCTGTGTGACAGCTGACAGGCAGGTATGTGATGTTGTTTGTTGCTGTGTGACAGCTGACAGGCAGGTATGTGAAGTTGTTTGTTGTTGTGTGACAGCTGACAGGTAGGTATGTGATGTTGTTTGTTGCTGTGTGACAGCTGACAGGCAGGTATGTGATGTTGTTTGTTGCTGTGTGACAGCTGACAGGTAGGTATGTGATGTTGTTTGTTGCTGTGTGACAGCTGACAGGCAGGTATGTGATGTTGTTTGTTGCTGTGTGACAGCTGACAGGCAGGTATGTGATGTTGTTTGTTGCTGTGTGACAGCTGACAGGCAGGTATGTGAAGTTGTTTGTTGCTGTGTGACAGCTGACAGGTAGGTATGTGATGTTGTTTGTTGCTGTGTGACAGCTGACAGGCAGGTATGTGATGTTGTTTGTTGCTGTGTGACAGCTGACAGGCAGGTATGTGATGTTGTTTGTTGCTGTGTGACAGCTGACAGGCAGGTATGTGATGTTGTTTGTTGCTGTGTGACAGCTGACAGGCAGGTATGTGAAGTTGTTTGTTGTTGTGTGACAGCTGACAGGTAGGTATGTGATGTTGTTTGTTGCTGTGTGACAGCTGACAGGCAGGTATGTGATGTTGTTTGTTGCTGTGTGACAGCTGACAGGCAGGTATGTGATGTTGTTTGTTGCTGTGTGACAGCTGACAGGCAGGTATGTGAAGTTGTTTGTTGTTGTGTGACAGCTGACAGGTAGGTATGTGATGTTGTTTGTTGCTGTGTGACAGCTGACAGGCAGGTATGTGATGTTGTTTGTTGCTGTGTGACAGCTGACAGGCAGGTATGTGAAGTTGTTTGTTGTTGTGTGACAGCTGACAGGTAGGTATGTGATGTTGTTTGTTGCTGTGTGACAGCTGACAGGCAGGTATGTGATGTTGTTTGTTGCTGTGTGACAGCTGACAGGCAGGTATGTGAAGTTGTTTGTTGTTGTGTGACAGCTGACAGGTAGGTATGTGATGTTGTTTGTTGCTGTGTGACAGCTGACAGGCAGGTATGTGATGTTGTTTGTTGCTGTGTGACAGCTGACAGGCAGGTATGTGAAGTTGTTTGTTGTTGTGTGACAGCTGACAGGTAGGTATGTGATGTTGTTTGTTGCTGTGTGACAGCTGACAGGCAGGTATGTGATGTTGTTTGTTGCTGTGTGACAGCTGACAGGCAGGTATGTGAAGTTGTTTGTTGTTGTGTGACAGCTGACAGGTAGGTATGTGATGTTGTTTGTTGCTGTGTGACAGCTGACAGGCAGGTATGTGATGTTGTTTGTTGCTGTGTGACAGCTGACAGGCAGGTATGTGAAGTTGTTTGTTGTTGTGTGACAGCTGACAGGTAGGTATGTGATGTTGTTTGTTGCTGTGTGACAGCTGACAGGCAGGTATGTGATGTTGTTTGTTGCTGTGTGACAGCTGACAGGCAGGTATGTGATGTTGTTTGTTGCTGTGTGACAGCTGACAGGCAGGTATGTGAAGTTGTTTGTTGTTGTGTGACAGCTGACAGGTAGGTATATGATGTTGTTTGTTGCTGTGTGACAGCTGACAGGCAGGTATGTGATGTTGTTTGTTGCTGTGTGACAGCTGACAGGCAGGTATGTGATGTTGTTTGTTGCTGTGTGACAGCTGACAGGCAGGTATGTGAAGTTGTTTGTTGTTGTGTGACAGCTGACAGGTAGGTATATGATGTTGTTTGTTGCTGTGTGACAGCTGACAGGCAGGTATGTGATGTTGTTTGTTGCTGTGTGACAGCTGACAGGCAGGTATGTGATGTTGTTTGTTGCTGTGTGACAGGTATGTGAAGCTGAGTCGCGAATTGTCGCAGAGTCCATGGGTGCTGCGCGGCGAGCGGATGATGGAGTCCTCGGTGCAGGAGATCATATTCAAACCGATAGCCGACCTCTACCGGTGAGTTCATACATTCCTACGCATGTACTGTGGATGGGGTTCTTTTGGTAAATGTTTTCTGAGACCATTTATGTATTTATGTATGGCCATTGAATTGACACACTCTACAGCCTTTTCCTATGGCTTGATGTATTCTGTAGTGTAAGAACTAGTTTCGTTATTTGGTTATAATGCAAGAGTGTCAAAGACTGTCAAAGATATATATATATATAGAACTTGGAGACGGAACAAGCAAGGATTCAAAAAATATATTCTGTTTCTACTACGAGTAGTAGTTCGCACCGAACGGAGATCTCGTGATTTCTGATTTGTGACGGAGATTATTTCTCAAATAGAACGTAATTAACAAACGATAAAAGTATGCTTCATTACCTTACTTACCTTACATAAGCACTTTTTTCTCGAACTCTCTTTATTCATCTGATAGTTGGAGGCTCTCTCTCTTGTTGCTAACTTATTATATTATCCTTACTAACATGAAACAAAGGTTGAACGTGAAATGTGCTCTCAAAACTGTTGCTTTAGATTTCGTGTTTTAAAATTTTACCCCTCCAGCCCACGGATGTCGTAAAGTCAACCAAAAAGGCAATAGCTTTTTTGTTTTGTGTAATCATAACATTCACTGTGAGCACCAATCTGTCTGCTAAGCGCGGAGATTATGGTGAAACCGTACAGTTATAGGAAATTCTTAACACATTGTGGTGGACAATAATGTACTGTTGATATGCAATATGCGCAGTAAACACCCTTGCATGACACCCCAAAAGTAATTCTTGGATTTTAACGACACCCGATTGAGTGAATAACAGTAAATAAATAAATCAATAGACCAGTTTTAATGAGATTCCCTCAAATACCCTCTCTAATCTTATAAGACCTGATGATCATCGTTTGCTTCCTTCATCTTAAAAATCACCTCTAATAAGGTCAAAAATAAACTTATTTTATTATTATAAAATAAACTATTAATAAACTACTTTGAAATCTGTAGTCTTAACCCCTATTTCATATGAAATTTCATGTTTTAACACAATGTTCAAGATTTTATATTATAATCTTTATTTTAATTTATATTACCCCTTAACGCGACCCTTTGTTACGAAAACCTCCTCTAATAATAAATAAAAATGAATGTGCAGCCGATACTCTTTTAAATGACACCCCACAAGCTAAAAATCTTCTCATCTCACTTAACACCCCTATTTCTCATAACTACCCTAACTACCCCAGTGTCAAAATAAAACCTCGTACCGGTTGATGAGTATTAATGTAATCTCTGTATGTGAAAATTGTATTTCATTTCCCCCAATATCTCAAAAACTACCTCACTTATCAAAAATCCCCCGCGACTATCAAATGATATTTACGTTATCTCTATTCAGTTTAAATTACATGAAAATTTGATAATCCGTTCGAGAGTTATGTCGCCACAAACATTGCCTACATACATACAGTTCCGGATTTCCCAACTTAACTCGGAGGTCTCGTTCGCTTAGCTCAGTCGATCAACAACATGGGTATGAAATAAAAGTAATACGCCGACTCATAAGATACATTGTAAACCTACTTCTATGGATGTTTGTTTCAGACTGACGGCTGAAGAGGCGGAGCATCGCCTGAAGTTCCTCTCGGCGGGACGAGAGGACGTGGACGTGAGGTGTCTGTCGGAGGGACGTCCGTTCGCTGTAGAGGTATACAAACATACACACATACCTACTTATCATTTTCGTTTGTAAGTGTCTCTGTTTGTTAACTTGTCTTACTACCTTTTCACCACGGCTGAATGGATTTCAAGGGGTATAGAGGTCGCCTCACTTTTACTGATAAGGCCGCCTAACTTAGACGCTATTGTTACGTTTAAATTGAGTTGCCACCCGACGTGAGTAAACAACTTGCGTGACGTCACTCGGCATATAAAAACAGTGCGCGCTCTCGTCGCGGGGCAGGATCCAGCCAGTCGTTGGAGAGTGAACTACTCGCTATTTTGTAACAGTTTGTGATAATAAGGCGCTACTGTGCCCAAATCGGTATTTAGGTCGCTATTTTTCTAATAACCTTTAAAAACAAGTCGAGAAGTCATTTCTCTGATGACTAATTTCTAGAATTTGATAATACTATATCATAAAATAAAATAATATTATTTTGCTTAATACCTATTCAATTTATTCCCTCCGGACCCACCATACCCCTGGCCATACCCCTGAGGGTAGGGTGGGACTTAACCAAACTACCGTAGTAGTGATGGGATATGAAAAATTGAGAAACAGTATAGATTTATTTATTTATTTAAAATAGGACGTCCAACAGACAAAACAAAATACAAACATAGGGTTAGATAAGTAGCAAACAAGTCTTAAAACAATTTGTTTTTCCATTTACAGGACGCCACAGCGTTTACAGATATCAACTAAACTAGAATTACAATTTTAAATCTAAAAAAGTATATACACAAAAACAAAAAACAAATGTAACACAAGTATTCAAACGTTTTATGATATGTTAAAATATGGAACAATACTATGCTAGTTAATTAAACTAATGCTTTCATTAGATTTAAATACAAATTTATTACTATTAAACTAAAAAACTTATTCAATTAACGAAAGCTATTTGCCAAACAAAACTAATTCATGTTGAAACTTAAAAGCAACTATTTTGTTATTGAACCTACCTTAATAAAAATACGTAATAAACTACGATCTTAATTTGTCTAATACAAATGTAATTTTATTGTGCAGTAACTGCATTTGGACTTCTCTAATAAAATCATCATTAATAATTTGTTCCGTTCGACGTTTTTTAGGAGTAACCTTTGTTTATGAATATTGTGTAGGTCATTTAACAATCGCATTAAAGTTACTGTATTCTTATTTAGCAATTTGTTTAATTTTGAATAAAATGACTCTAAAATATTGGTTGTCCGATGTCTTTCACCGTAAACGCTTTAGACAAAAATTTTCATGTAACATGTGAACTTGTCCATCCGCTTCAACTGATTTTATATAATCTAGTCCTAGTAATATTTTATCGGCAGGCAGAAGCGGTAAGGCGGCAGTGATTGCCACGACTTTCAGGTCTTGTTTGCGTTATTCGGAACTTCGGACATTTAGCATTTTTCTAAATATTGCGTACCCAATGGTAATAGCATCCCTTTATAGTGCAATTTAGAATTACTTTCGATATTGCATTAATTGCAGCTTTTTCATAATCACAATGTATTTTTAATGGTCTCCATTCCGGTATTTGTGACATAATCAAATTGAACAAAATTATATAGCTCTTTTCTTTACGGTTCGACATCAAACCAAAAATTAGCGGCATTACTTCAGTCGTTTCTGTGGTACTGCTCATATCGCCATGTATTGTAAATTAGAATATTTTAAAAAAAACATCAACGATAAAATAAAAAGATTTCATTCGAAAATCGAAACATTTAATTTTTTTAAATGTCATTCGAAAAATAGTTTATCAAATTGTGCAAGGAGTTTTATATCAAATAGTGTGAGGTTTATCTCTAACTTACCTATTGCGAGCGACATAAGTATTACTTGAAATGAAATAAGCGAAAAGATTATCTTGATTGTGACTAATGAAACAAAACTTAGTTATGAATAAATACTTTCATAGATACGTGGAAGTCCGTAGGTCACATCTCTATGGTGGTATGGTTTAGTCCCACCCTACCCTCAGGGGTATGGCCAGGGGTATGGTGGGTCCGTAAGGATTTTATTCATGCAAAATTATCTTAAAAGTGAAAATTGAGTGCCGCTTTGTCAGCCAGTTTGCGGTTATTAGAGCTACATGCGAACATGTATCACCAAAACAAGTTAAATGTCAATCATGCACGTACACAACGTTCACATATTTATAAATCATTTATAAAAGTTACGAACTGCGATTTGAACTGCGAGCCACCGATTATTGCTAAAAAGAAGACACTTTTATTCAGCACCAAATTAATTACTCTCCAACACAGCTACACATCACTAAGTTATACTTCCGAATCTTCTTGTCCACATATCTCTAAATATATATAACTCAAAGGTGACTGACTGACTGACTGACATAGTGATCTATCAACGCACAGCCCAAACCACTGGACTGATCGGGCTGAAATTTGGCATGCAGGTAGATGTTATGACGTAGGCATCCGCTTAGAAAGGATTTTGATTAATTCTACTCCCAAGGGGATAAAATAGGGGATGAAAGTTTGTATGAAACTTTGTCAATTTTAAACCAATCGGGCTGAGACTTTGCATGCATAAAGCTACTATGGAGTATGCATCCCCTAGGAAAGGATTTTGAGATTTTGCATTTGTTTTCGTTTGGTATAGGTTTTGTCGGTTAGACTTTTTTAAAATGGCTAAAGAAAATCTGAACGTTAATGGAGAAGTTGAAGAATGTACTGTCGTTTTTAAGTTTTGTAGGCCCTATTTTTTTACACACGCTAAACAAAAGTAAAGCAAAAACTATACCTAATTAATAATAATACTTCTTAACACGAGCGAAGCCGCGGGCAAAAGCTAGTTTTGATAATAAAACTTTAATTAAACAATAAAATTATATTAATAGAAAACAAATTGCAATAATAATCCGTATTCGTGTTCAATAATCACCACTAACAAAATAATATATGCGTATATTCAATTAATTATTAATCAAAATAATTATTAACATTGTGAAAACAAATACTAAAATAATAGGTTACGTGTCACTCACATGGGGTATGGGTTGCATGGGTTACGTGTTCGAATCGATCGATGATATTTGTGTATATTAATTGTATTCTAGATCTCAGATCCCCGTCGTCTGCTGACGCCGGCAGAACTAGCCCACGTCTGTGAAAACATATCCGAGAGCGGGATGGTGGCGGTTCATGCCCTAGTGCCTATAACTCGGTGAGTCACGTTCATATACTGTACCATTACCTAATGTTTATATAATAAAGCTATATACCGATGCTGCTCGTCGTGGAGCGCTTGCGAGTAACGTAACGTAACGTAACGACCCGCGTCGTTGATTGAATCAAATATTATTAGAATCGCACCTCCGAGTTGTGCCAGCACGGAGCAGACGAGCCGGCGCAGCGTCTTCTGGGGACGCTCGCTCCATCCATCACCTCATCCACATCATCCATCACCTCATGAAAAGCCTGAAGGAGGTCGAGAGCTAACCTCATCCTCACCTGTGCCAGTTTGATGCCGCCGTTTCACCTCCACCGCCCTCTGACGGGGTAACGGGGTTGTGTAAATATAAAACGAGTGTATTGACTTGCAGAGAGAAACTGACGGAACTGAAGCAAGGAGAAGAGAGCAAGTGTAAAACGTACGAAGCTCTCTGCATCAAACTGTCGCATACCGAACTGGACGTGGTGAGTGCTGGCTTCTGATTATGTTCATTTCATTTTGTATCGCTAACCCAGACTAGAACTCGAGCTGTCTGCCTGATAGAGCACACTACCACACGCGGCGGCACACTTCACTATATTTATATATAAAAAGGTTTTGGAATGTTCTGCATTGCCGTCTCGCAGTGGCGTGTAACGCAGCCAAGGGGAAGTGGCGCACCACATGTACAGCTATACCTGCAACATTTAATTTGCCTGTCATTTGTAAATGAGCGAGGAACGGCGTTGGTATGGGTTGGTATGGGACACTGCGCCCTCCTGCTGACACCACCTGTCACTTAGACTGAACTCTTTTCAAATTCTTTGCAAAGCAAGTGACTGCTCGATAACCTTGGTAGGCATTACAATAATTTGCACCTGTTCTGCTCTGGCGGAACCTCCGCACGATCAACAACCTCGTGCTCCACTTTATTAATAAAAAATAATTAATTTTAACTTTGATTTAGATACTAATACCATTCGTGTCTACAGATATTTTACTTGTAGAGATGGAGCAAATATTTTTTAGGGATTAGGTCAAAGATATCGTGCGCACACTCGCCGAAGTGATACTTATAGAACACAGACAGCCTGGCAACCCGCCAACCCGCGGTCTATGTTCTAGACTCTGCAAATTGGCCTTAACAAGCGAATCATCACGTATGAGCCGAGCAGCACGACGCTCAATCGAGTCCAGGGCTTCGAGCTGATACTTGGCTGATTCATCCCAGAGATGGCAGCAGTACTCCATACAAGATCGAACCTGTGCTTTGTACAAACTTAAAAGCTGTCGCGCTGTGAAGTACCATTGAACCTTAGCAAGAGTATCCAGCTGCATAGCAGCGAATTCGGCCTTGGACTCGATATGGGAGCCAAAGTTCCAGTTCGATGAAAGTTCAACGCCTAAAAGGGTAACATTTTTGCAGAGAACACACACGCCCGAGTTTTGGAAGCGTTGAACCGTACAAGAGTAGCGTCCCCAAATTCAGGCACAAAGTTAAACTGGAGGTTCAATCGTCCGCACTAGCACGTGGACTGAATTTTTTTCTATCAACAAGTGTACTGTGATCTGCGTACCCGGAGATACCGGATAATATGATATTAGCAGATCATAGATGTGAACCAGGAATAGAGTTTCTGATAGAACAGACCCTTGAGGTACGAGACTGGAGGATACTGGATGGCGGGATAGTTTCGACATAGTTGTTTGCTTAAAGTCGTCACGGTACCTTAAGAAGACCTCGGATTTTCGCTTTCCAGTACAAGCTACGTTTGTCGTTTGTAGTTAGAATAATCTAAGTTTGTTTCGCTTAATTGTTTCTGAGGACACCTTTTTTTAAAATCCCAATGATAAGTTTGTTACCTATGTGCAGGCGGAAGGCGCGCGCCCCTCCGACCCCGTCTCGGTGCGAGCCCGGGACATCGCGCGAGTGAACAGCTGGTGCGAGCTCGGCCCGCAGACCATCCTGCAGCGCACTCCGCTGAGGGTGCTGCATCGCCGAGCGTTGTTGGATCGCACCAGGAAGATACTGTCCTTACGAGCTCATACGGTCCCTGGTAACTATACAATGTCCAACTGCCGAACTGCAGCGCACTGTAGTATTGTGGCATATCAGATCCAGAGGTCCCGGGTTCGATGCCCAGGGAGGTACAATATTGTGCTCGGTTTCGTTGTTGGATCGTCCCAGGAGGACTATAACCCTTTGATGCGAACTGGCCCACATATTCCTTGATTTTAACATTTTTTTTAGTCAATCGCGATTTTTGATCGTTGGGTAAAGGGGTATAGTTTGCTGTAGCGTTATTTATCAACAGATTTCAATTAAACTTGAAAGACACAATCAGGATTTAATTTTAAATTCTACTTAAGACATTGTAAAAAAAAGGGGGGCGAAAGGGGGAGAAGTTTGCTGTAGGATTTCATTTTTTTTTGTAAATGTATACCTACTTTTACTTATCAGACTACGCAGTCCTCTCCGCCTTTGCAAGAAAAATCCGTAGACATCAGGTTCAATCTCCTCAGACCAAGGGAAAGCGAGTAATCGCTAAAACTTATACCCCTATTTGACTCAAATGTCTACGTAGGTAAGCCTATGCTAGGTATTTTATTTTTATCATTAAGTTGTGTACACAATAAAGAACGATATATTTATATATTTATTAGTTCTCTCCGCATTGGCGAGACGAACTCGTAGACATCAGATTTGACGTTCTAGGAGCAGGGGAAAACGAGTAATCACTAAAACTTATACCTCTATTTGCTGAAAAGTGTAAAAGGAAAAGTGAAAGAGGAAAGCACCGGTTATTGCAACCGGTTATAAAGGCTCGCGAGGTCTACTGGTCTTACAGAACCACTAGTTGTACAGTGTAACATTCACTCACTCACTCACTCACTCACTCACTCACTCACTCACTCACACACACACACACACACAGACACACACACACACACACACACACACAGAGACACACACGCACCTCTGAAGTGAGTCTGTTACTTTTACATAACAACTTAAGGTTGTTAGGTGTTTTTATGTTTGTTTGTTTGTTTGTTTGTTTGCTTGCAGATCATCCGAACTTATTCACAGTGCACGTCGAGACGGAAGCTGGCACTTACATAAAGGTACACTTTATATATATATATATATATATTTTAAAGGGTTATGGGCTCGATGTTGATAAAAATAAGAACTAATATAAGATTTTTTTTTGCATATTGATGTCTAAATCTACCTGCCAACAAACAAATACTCTAAAATAACTATGGGTCTAGTGAAGTTTAAATTAATAAATATATTATAGTTTTATTATGCATTGGTTGAACTACTAGGAAGTTGAGCTACGTGAACCTCAACTAGGAATGGTAGATATGGCACTTACCATTACCATTACCATTAGCTCGGACAAACATTCCAATTGTCTGAATATAGACGAGTTCCCATCGCTTTGCCGCACGGTATCGTGTGACAATGAGTGATGCATGACAACACATACTATTCAATAATTAAACTGCACTCAGTTGTCATCATATATTTATTATATTATTTCAATAAATGTTTAGAATTCCCAGCTTTTTGGCGTACGCACACTGGACTCGTTTTGTAACGCCGCCATTTGTAGCAGTTTCCAGGGCATGTAATAAAACAAAAAGATAATTTTCTAAATTGTTTATATCCCATAACAAATAGAAAAAAAAAGGATTTCACACCTCGGCTACTGAATATTGAAATGCAAACGTTTTGATAAGAAACAGCTGACGGTTTTACCAGATTCCTAGTATATATTTCATGTAGACCCTTTCGTACTTAATTGGGTAGATTTTCAAAGAAAGTACTTTATGGTATACCATAAATAATATTTACACCAAGTTTCATGTTCCAAATCCTTTTCGGTAAAAAGTTATAGACAAACGTGTTTATTTACTTTTAATCCCTTTAGAGGCTGAGGGTAGATAATAAGTTTACATGATCCTTGCCAACGATATCAGTAATAATTTTGCAAAGTTTCATTTAAATACATCCAGTAATTTCAGCAGTAATGTGCGTACCTACAGGACACATACCTACTGAAGACAAAACTATATGTTACCTTCAGTATGCGTTCTGTATGTGTCGATAATACGAGAAGTGTGCACACGACCAGATGTTGGGAGGCGTTTCGTGTCTATAATAAGATATATAATAAGATGAAATGTAAATGTTGTGTGTCAGGAGTGGGTTCACGGCGAACTGCGCAGGACGCGGCCGGCGCTGCGGGACGTGGTGCAGGCGGCGACCGATGTCCTGGCGCTCGACGTCACGAGGGTGCAGCTGCCGTGGCCCTGACCCTGACCTGACCTGACCTGACCTGACCTGACTCCACGCTGTCACGGGTACCGACACGACACGACACGACACTACCTAGCACTCGTCGTTAACTGTCGTTGTCGTTAGTACCGCGATACGCACCTGGTCCACATGTTCAGATAATAAATACATTCGACAAGCAATATACTATGTTACTCGTGTCTTCATATATTTGGTCGCACCCCGGTCGGTGGGACGACCCGGATCGTGAGTTGCCGGTCGAACTGCGAGTTAGCCGGACATTCATATTATTTATTTTAGTTAGTCCCAGTGACAAGGGTCATTCCCACCGACCCACTGGTAGGTAACTTATAAAAGGTGAAAGAAACATAGAAAAGAGATTTATTCACCCAATCCTATAGCTCACTTGGTAGTAACTCTGCCCTCTGCGCTGTGTAGGCTGTGGGTTCGATTCCCACCCAGGACAAACATTTGTGTGATGAATGTAGATGTTTGTTCTGTGTTTGGGTGTTGTATCATATAGTACGTATGTATTTATAAAAGTATTTAAGTTCTATCCGTAATCTAGTTCCAATATTACAAGTTATGCTTAGTTTGGGGCTAGATTGCACTGTGTAAAAATGTATGTCCTGTAATATTTATTTATATTTATTATTAAAGTAAAATAATGAAACTATATTTAGCTTAAACTAACTTATTCTAAGCTGCACTATGACGAACACAAGTAAATTTGTGTAAAAAGGTACTCAGATTTATTGCAGCATCGAGCATAATGCAACGATGATGCGCCGGTTTTCGGCCAGGTCCACATCACCACGTGACTAACGTCCATTGATCTCATCTCATGCGAGTCTGTTAGGACCCTGTCGTGTCCAAAAGGAACTAACTCAAAGTGCGCTTGTATGGCACACACACACCTCCTCAGGCTCCCCAGGTACTTTTGTCTGATTAGACCTTAATAGCGTGGGCGTGGGCGTGGGCGTGGGCGTGCAACGAACAAGGTGACGGGTACACCTCGACGCGTGTAGACGTAGAGGAGTGATGTCTGTATGTCCTTAATTATTTATTTTCGCGAACCATCATTCCGGCGTCCTCTCGCAGATGTATAGCAAAACCAGTCCGACACATTCCCGCTGGCCCCGGCGGCCAGTCTGACACATTCCCGCTGGCCCCGATGGTCGACTACTAAGAGGAGTAGAGTTCCTTGTGAAAGTGCTCGACCGGGGAGTACTACCACCACCTATTTCGGCCTCCAAGCAGCATTGCTGTGCTCCGGTTTGAAGGTTGTGCTTCTCGTTGTACCTGCCTAGTTAGATTAGCTATGTAACCATAAACGTAATTAAATTAAACGTAATAATAATGACTCGTTGACATAAAATTACTTTATTTTTAGTTTGATATTTAAAAAAAGGCATTTCACGCTCCTGTGTCTTTGAAATTAGGACACGTTCCTAGAAGGGATTTTGAATCAGGAGATGTTTTGCTCTTTTGATCAGTTTCTTTTCAATTAGGAGAGGTTTAGTTTTTTGCATCAAAATGAGTAATGAGGTTTCGTCTTTTGGATCGGGAGAGTTTCGTTATTTTACGTTTTCACTTTTTAATCAGGAGGGATTTAGATTTTTGGAACTAGAAGGGTTTCGTCTTGAGTCGAGCGAGCGGCTTATTATTTTGGTTCAGGAGCGGTTTCGTTTTTCGGATCAGGAGAGGTTTCGTTTTTGGGGTCAGAAGTTTTGTCGATTGAATCAGGAGAGGTTCCGTTTTTTGAATCAGGAGAGGTTCCGTTGTTTTGGTCAGGTGGTTCCTGTTTGCTGTCGTCGGGTGTCGCTGCGGTTGTATTGGCGGGTTCTGTGGAGACGTCGCCGTCGTCGCCGCCGGCGGCTGTCAATTTAAATCTTATTACCTACTTTTTTATTGTTATTCTAGTGTGGTGGCAAACAGACGTGCGGCCGTCACACGTCGTGCAGTCGTCTGATTGTAAGCCGAGTAGGTACGAGACCGATCCGAGAAAATCATGGCAATCGAAAATATGATATAAGTACTTAATACTAAGTAATATGAAGCTTAACTGTTAAACTTGTCTTCACTTACATAATATTTTTAATACACATATAAGTTTAACAGTTACCTAAGCTAAAAATCATCGTGCTTAATGGCACGCTTATAGTTGCGATGTTTTTTTTTATTGGAAATAGTTTAATGGTTTAGTTATATTTTTGAAGTTGGTTCCGAATTGACAAATAGGATCCTCGACGTCAGTAGGTACCTAAGATTAATCTCATCTCATCACTTACCGATACACCGGTACCGCTTTACTAAATAAGTAGGTATATCATCTACCTAAGTATATCAAACTGATTTCAGTGATTACGAAAAAAGCAGGTTCTTAATTCGACTGCATTAAGATTAATTAGATGAACGACCGCGGCAGATGCTGCACTAGGTAGGTAGGTACGTATACCGGGTAATACTAACGGCACAGTTCCGGCGACACGCAGCGCTGCAGCTCCTGGTGGAAGAGGAAGCCTTCCTTGCACTCGCACCCGTTGACGAGCAGCTTCATCGAGTCGCGGCAGGAGGCGTCCGGGGGGTGCCGTCCGCAACTCGCGCACTCGTAGCCGTTGCCGGCCTGCGCGTGCGGGTCGCCGCGGCACGATGCTGCAATGTTATACCTGGTGCCTGGTGCCTGGTGCCTGGTACCCGAGCGATACGTGGCCGGTCACTACATTCATTACTACCTAATTGTACTTGTTTCAGGCCTTTTGCTACTTTTTTTAGTCTTGTAATGAAAGTCTTCTATATCTGTGAGGGAAGTCAAATTAAGACTAAGCTATATGTTCTGTAACTATATCTGAAGTAACATAGATTCCTATTTACTTCGCGATGTCGTGATGATATATCCCACTCTCGTTCCTCTCGTGTGCGCTGGCCGTTAGTTCGTGGCTGTACTAGCTTGGAAGGGTATTTGGATACTTGCGTGAAAGACATTTGCGCGAAAGACACTTGCGCGAAAAAAATACAAAATTCCGCATATCTCTGGAAATAAAGCTCGTAGGTTGATCCGGATTTCACCAGTGTGTGGGTGAGTTTTACTCCTTTCTTTATGTCTCACTTTTCCCTACTCCTCCTTTTGCCACATTTAAACTACAATGCCACATCACTGAGTTAGTACAAGTTGTTATGATCAGTAGATGTATAAATATTTTTTACAAAATATTTGATCATAATAAATAATGTTTCCTGTGAAACATTTAGTGGAAACGAGATTTGAGAAAACATAAAACCAATGAAACGTACGACATCGGTCCACCTTGACGCACACCCCGGCTTCCCTCAAGAACCCCTCCTGGGCTCTCTTACAAATGCACCCCTGGCTGCAGTCCGGCGAGGTCGGCTCCACGTTGGGGCACGCGGACGCGTGGGGGGTGTCCGGGAACCCTATCTGCGAGCACTCCACCGGGCCGCAGTACGCCTCCACGCACGCATCCACGTACTGGTCCTCGGGGCAAACTGCGCCCCGAAGGGCATCCAACTAAACTTATCAATCAATCAGAGCAACGTGAATAACCGTTTATGTTATTAACAACCTGATACTCGAATTAATAGTAACTAACTTTTTATTAGTAGTGGTCGCGTGGTGGCTTCTCTATAGAAACTTAAAACAAGAGATGAAACCTCGCTCCTCCGTTAGTCAACATAAAAAAAGGGTCCAATGTTTTCTCTTCACATATCTACATATATATATATAGGTCTATACTATATACTATATAGATGAAGAAATAACGTGTAAGCAAATTTATTATTAGTTATTAAAACTACTATGTTTTAATAACTACCTACATAAATGAAAACAAACAGTGTTAAGAGCACCGAAGTAACCCTACTGATCATCTCGGCCAGGTCGTCTGCAGTGAGCGGCCCCGACGCGACGCGTGCCCACACGTGACACGTGACACGTGACACGCACTTGGCACTTACTATCACCTCGCTAAAAAACTACTTAGCATTGTATAATCAATTTTAATGTTCGGTTTGGGTTAGTTTAGCTGTTGACAGTTTGATGAGTTAAAATGCACTTACCTTTTCTGAAATTGAGATGAACGACGTTAATTGTATGAACATTTTGATATTTGTACGCCTCCTCGCGTAGGACATAAATTAAAAATAAAATGTGTATAAGCTCACAAAATTACATCGAATAATCAAAAATTTGGTAACAGTGTGGTTTTGACAAGTGGGCATCGCTAAAACCTATTTCTTCCAGACAGCCTTAAAAAGTAGGTAAATATATATATATATATATATATATATATAATTGTGTAAAACAATTAAGTATTCAAGATATTCTGTTAACTACAGTAAAGATCTTGCTAAGGTTACTTACTTAGGTGGAGGCATTTTTCTACCGGCTATCGCTCTAGCTTCCAATATATCTCTAAAATAAATTGTACACATTAAATATTATGTTGAGAAAGTGTTTTACATTTTTATTCGTTACATAAAACATGATATTTTGAAATCGATCTTTTTTGAGATTACTGTAATTGAACAAAATTCAATGTGTTTTTTCAATATGAATACGCTACACCAAACATTTTACCGAACATACACTCGGTTCAGTTACAGATCAATTCAACATCAACGCAGAGCGTCGCTGTGGAAATGGTGCTTTGCATAAATACGTATACGTAAGAAGTACGTACGCGATTAGCGGGATAGGAACAGCCTACCGCGGAGTGTCGAACTGTCGCCGTTGAGAGGTTTACTGTGGGGATTCCCGTACGACTCATAATCACTTTTGTCCGAAAATCACTTTCCCGCACAGACATCTTATAATAATCATCACTTGCCATAATGCTAGATTCTAATACATTTTGATTATTATAATACTCCTTTTCCCGAATGATCTTCAGCTATAATATAGCAATACATAATATTCACATCTCCGAATTTAAATGTTCCTAAACTCATATATCTTATTGATGATATAACATAATATATATAAGAAGATAAAAATTATAAAAAACGAAATACTAATTATGTAACCTTTTTGGTTGTATTACGAATTAAAAGTATACTTCGGTGACAGATCTACATTTTCATAGTTTTTATTTGCGAATTTATCAGGACTGTTTGATATACTAGCAATTGATTTCGTTTCGTAAGATAGCCAGTTCCTCAGTTTGTTGAGAATTCCGGGTGAAGTGCGTCTCCACCTTCGGCCTTATCTCAACTTGTTACCAGGTGAGATGAAGGCCAAGTGCTTACCCGTCGTACAATAAAAAAAAAACAATGTGTACAGACATACTGGAACTTTGGAGCCACTGTCGAGAAGTGAAGGCGTTTTAAACTACCCTCAGCTTGATTATTATCTTTATTATTAGAATAGGCCACATTCACACTAGCACGACAAACAACACTGACAGTATCAACTCAATTTTTCTTAGGATCACACCTAGTGCACCGTGCTACCACTGGATTCCAAGAGGCAGAGAGTCTGAAGCCGTCTTCGCGATTAAAATAAGGATATGTTTTAATCTCAATTGCTTCCCGAACCATCCTCTTATAGCAAAAAGTTGGAACCCAATGATGTGATGGTGAGTATTGACGTTGAGTCACTTTTCACAAATGTTCCTCTAAAAGATTGTATTGATGTGGTCAAAGACGTTTTTTGTGGCCACGAACTACCTGATCAACTGATGGTTCTTCTTGATAATTGTCTGGACGGAAATTACTTTTTATACTAAGGGCAACTTTACCTTCAGGTTGATAGCGTGGCTATGGGTAGTCCTGTGGCTCCTGTACTAGCTAACAATTAAGACTTATATGTACAGATCACACCTGCATCTAAAATTATCTAAAACGCTACTTTTATTCAGTGATAGTAAGTAGGTTGGTACCCAACTCCAACTCTCCCCTACCTCCAGGAAGAAAGCTTGGCATGCTTTCTTCCTGATAACGGCAGCTTTATTTATACCAGAAAAAAAGAAAAATAAGCGGTGCCGAAACCAGTTCCTTAATAAAACCTATAAAAAAAAAAAAAGTACTAAAAAGACTATGAAATGAATGGATCATCAAACAACAAATACTTAGGTAGGTACCTAACAGCCTTAGTTCTCGCCTTTCTACTTTTGTGATGGTCGCGATCACCTGCCGCGGCTGTGGATTAGACGATTCAAAATAAACCTGACAAAGATGAATGTATGGTTGATGTGAACGTATTGTGTTGTACGAAGTGGTAGGGCAGGGCAGGGTAGGGTAGGGCAGGGCAGGGTAGGGTAGGTATAGTAGGCAGGTACTTGAGTAGTTGGACGCTGATCCTGGCGCTGGGCAGGCGGGCCTCCACCGGGTTGCGAACCAGCACCACGGCGCTGCTGTTGTCGAACTTCTCATCCCATTCCATCTCGGTGGATGAAGTCAGCTCCAGCTCTTCTTCATGCGAGTATTCCAGGTATAAGTTGTCCAGGGAGTTCTTCTATTCGATCAAAAAGAGAGTACCTACTAAATAAATGTTAATGGTTATAACTCATTTTCATAGATATGTGACAAATCCGTTACATTACCGTAACAATTACCGTACATTAATATGTAGATAGGTGTAAGTAGAGTGTTACAATAATCTTCAAGGTAGGTATACCTACACTACAGAGACAGCCGAGCAAGTCGGAGCACGCGCAACGCGAGTCCGCAACTCTTCGAGCGTTTAGTGACTTACCTAGGTATACCTACCTATTCTGTGAATTATATAATGAATTCCTTTGTTATTACACTACTGTTGACGAGTAAAAAACCGCAGCACCACACATCGTAAATACCCGTAATCTGACCGAGAACAGCTGATAGCAATGTTACGGCTCGCTCGACCAAATCTTTCATTTTGTTCCTTTCATGATGATTAACCTGAGCGTGCCTGAGCGTAGTCTCGTAGCTTGTTATGTAGGTACGTTCGTACATAATGATGGTAGGTATGTGGCTAGTTGTACTCACATCTGCGATGCTAGGGAAGCGGTTGAGGTTCTCTTTGTAGGTGAATCGATCCGTGAACCGGCGGCGCGAGGGCAGCGACGCCAGCGCACGGCGCAGCGAGCGTCTCACGGGACGCGCCGTCTCGCTCGACTGTATGAGTGCGAGCAGGCGCGCGACAGACTCCAAGTCCCACTCCGGAGAGTCCACGTAGCCCTTCGGCGCCGGCTCTATCGATGCTGTGCCGCCACAAGGTAGCGGGTTAGGTACACGCACACGCACACGCCTGATATAACGAGCCCTGTGGACCTGAGCACGAATCGGGAGGAGGCTCCCTCTTCTGGAAGTTAAGTGTACCTGTGTACGTGTACCTACTCATCTCGTTTTGGAACTTGTTCATGAATCTACTTTGTTTAAATATTCGTCCATATACCTACTTACTTACAAACGGGTTGGTGATCGTAGTATTGCGAGTACCTAGTGTGCTCTGGACTTCGTATCCATCATCCCGTAAGAATTTATAAAAATCCTGTTTGAGTTGGTAAGTATCTGCATTTTCTTAGGAACACACTCTCCAAATGTCTAATGACTAATTCTACGAGTACCGGCTTAGGCTATGCGTTGTTCGTTCTCACGCCGCGCCGCGCCGCGCCATGCGCCATGTCCATGCTGTTACAGGACCGATGTAGAGTTTCATATTATCATCAGACACCATTGATGTCGACAACTGTGTTACATAATAGGTAGGTACCTCGACAGGATAGCTGCGTCCGTTTAATTACGGAAGTTCTTGTTCAGAAAGAGAAACGTCGGTCAACCGACTAAACATTTTAAACAATAGCACCTGGTCCTAAACGAATTCTAAAGGTACCTTCGATATTGACCGGTGCCAATTGTCCGAAGTCGCTGATGAACTTATGTTTGTGGTATTGCACGACGCGGTCCAGCCATCCGGCGCGGCGCACCTCGCTCTCCGCCGCCGTGGACCGCAGCGCCGCTACCACGACCACCCAGCACTGAACGTTTAACATTCGTACATTTTATTTTAATAGCAAAGCAGTTTCACTTGCCTGTGCCGTATGACACAGGACACCGTAAATAAATACATGTTTTTTATATACCTAAACTTGGATCTCTCCTGACTACCCAAACCCACAGACAAACGAAGAGTGATTTGTGATTTCACATTTAGTACTGACATTAAATATTATCTACTGCAAAGTTTCTAGTTCTCTCGTTTTTCCTATAATCTGTGGGAGTGATTTGTGAAAAGGGACGGAAGTGTGTAACAAGAAGCCGGGGAAGCGCACGCTTTAGATTTTACCTATGAGTGCGCGCGGTTAGAGTTGCCCCCAACCCATTTTCCGAGAGGTTGGTAGGTACTATCAGCCAACAAACGCGTGTGACGAGATAGAGAAAGGGAGATAGAGAAGGAGAACACATCAGCTGTGAACTTAACCTACAGTGTAGTATTATGTTGGTACGTTCATTCTAGTCTGTGGCTCGGGACATTGTGTTCAGGAGATAATGTTTATGTTTTTATTACCAAGGTGAGATGCAAGATGTTAAACATCGTAATTATGCGACGGCTGTATACCTAAAGGCTCACCCGTTTTTTTTGTAAATTATGAAACGTTTGTGTTATGATTTTAGAGTTTAGGATACCTAATCATCGTTTTAAAGGCTTTTAAAGAAAACCAACCTAATATGAGCTCTACCCTACTCTAGTACCTACCTACAAAGAGATTACTACGTGCGAGGTGCGAGGGATCTTAGCTGGATGCTCTTTTCATACATGAGATGAAGGCCAAGTGCTTATGCTTACCCGTCGCACAATAAAATACATTCAATTAAATTAAATTACCTACAAAAGTAATATATAATACTAGCTGCCCTGCGCGCTAAGTTTATCACTACCGTATCGGGACATAGAAGAGAAGATAAAGAAGCAGTGGGCACTGCTGAACAATTTTAAGGCCGAAGGTGGAGGCGCACTTCACCGGAATCCTCAAAAACTGAGGAATTGGTTATCTTACCTCTAAATGCCGAACACAACATTTTTATAAGAATTGTTATTATGGCGACAGAATTAGGTAAGATGGTGGGTAGCTATCCAGGCGGAATTAAACAAAATCCTACCACCAACCAAACCAAGCACAATATGCTTCCGGTCCATAAGAACTTAATCCCAAAATGTCTAGCTAATCAATAGGACTGAATCTCATAATGCCGGAAATTGAATACGCATGCATCTTGTAACAACTGAAGGTCATTATGTATTTTTCTCAAAACGTTCTAGTTCTAAAATAGCTGAATCCCGTAATGTCTGAATGTCATCTATCAAACAAAATCAAGTGGTCAATCAACCTACCTACATTGTGCGGTGGGCGGATCCTGGAGGAAGCGTAGGTATGCAACAGGCTGATAGGTAGGAAAGAAGAGGGAGGCCCCATATGTGGTAAAATTAAGTAAAATAACCAAAAGTAAAAGAATCACAATTTACTTAATGCATTGCATTCTTTCTTATTTACACAACGCCACATAGTTGAACCACTTATATTTTTATTTCCTAGATAATATTTGTGTTCGTCGTATAATAAACACGGGTATCTTTTTTGGTTTTCGATAAAAAATTATTCGCTATGCTTTAATTCCATTATAAATTAATTGTATTTTCATTTACAAAAAATATTGTTTGATATAAATTAATATTAAGTGACAATACTTGACAAACAACGCTATTGTTTTTATCTATCATAATTGAGTTGCATTGTCTCAAGTGCAAGGAGAATACTTACGTAGAATATGTATATGGATACACTCAAAAGAGGTAAGATACCTAACATTTAAAATTTCAGGCATTACGGGACAAATTCGTTTTGAAATATAGACATTTAAAATTTCAGGCGATTCGGGACAAATTCGTTTTGAAATATAGACATTTAAAATTTCAGGCGATTCGGGATAAATTCGTTTTGAAATATAGGCTTGTTGGTATCAGTCATTGTGAGATTAAGTCGTACCGATATCAGACATTTTGGGATTAAGTTCTTATGGACCGGAAGCCACAATATTGCTCCCCTGGGGATCGAACCCGGGACCTCTGGATCTGAAATCGGTGGTCAACCCTCAGGTTGAGAGTTTTTTGTTATTGAGGCTCATCCTGCCCTTATTGAGTAACTTCCCTACGCCCTAGTTAAATTACAAAGCCGCAAGATAAAAACTAGGAAGCAAGCTTCCACATTTAAGTCTAATTGTGTAAGGGGGTCTAACACAGGACAGCAAAGTGCAATGCCATCCTTCTAAGATTCAGAGGGGAACGAGATGGTTAATCTCGATTTGGCCTATCCTACAACAGATTGTCCCAGCTCAACCGGACGAAACGACCAGGAACCGGGACCCTAGCAGACATATAAAAAGGGAATAAATACATAAAATAAATAAACTTTGCCAAACAGATCAGATCACCATACCTACGAAATAAACGGACCTTATAGGTATAACACCGCTAGGTTTCAAGGCCTTATCGAAGGTATTATCTAGAATCCACTTTCCTTAGGCATAAGTAATAACTTAATATCTTAGCACTCTAGATATCAACTTTAATTTACACGCGAAAATATGATTTGAATTCTTATTTAAGTTTACTGGATCATCTCACAACAAGCACCAAAACATTATATCGCTATTTTAGTATAATCACTTATTGCTCAGTAAGCTATTGTCTCTTCAAAACATGCTATCCAAGCCTGTGTTTGTTGCAGTTTAGTCTAGTAAGCCTTCAGTAGCCCAGTTCTTAACAGATAGTCGACCACATTAAAGGGTTCCTGTTCCAAGTCGGGACTATAAAGGCAAATTCCCGAAACTACACGGCAAATTTATAGCGATGCAATGAATTAGAACTGTCAAAATAGCTACGTGATATCACTGAAGACTCGGTACCAACTGTCCCCGCTCTCGAGCCCGTCTGATGTCTTTTGTTTAGTTTGAATTCATTTTTTAAATAAATTGCTTTAATCGACTTGCCAGCTACATTCTACTGGCTTCAAGTAGGTACTTCCTCTTTACAAGTTCTTTTGACCTGCTTGTTCAACTTTGGTTGCGTCTCTATCTATTTGCTGATTTAACTATTGTAATATTTGATGATATTTCCATTATATTATTATTTGTGACTTATACGAACCCTGTTTCGTTACAGTACCTACAGTACGCAAGTAAATGGTTTTTGATGCCAATTGACCCTGTTTCTTATATGGATCAAAAGTCTCTACTGAACCGATTGAGGTTTGAGTAGGTACTAGGAATGTCAGAAATCGCGAAAAACTTTTTCCATACATTTTGGTGGAATTTTATGAAAGTACTCATAATTCTACCGTAATACTACCGTTCAATATTTAAGGTATTTAAATATTGAAGATAATATTTTTTTCTGAAAGAAAACTTCATTTTGATTTTAAAAACAATCAAAACTTCATATTTTTTTATATTTTAAGTACAAAAAAAAATGCACTTGGTCACAACATTTACAAATGTTATTATGACACAAAAAATCACAACCCGCGACGGGACTCGAACCCGCGTCTTTCCTGAAGCCGGAAACGCTCTAACCGCCTCTGTGGTCTAGTGATTCAACCCACCGATTTCAGATCCAGAGGTCCTGGGTTCGATTCCCATGGGGAGTACAATATATTGTGCTTGGTTTGGTTGGTGGTAGGAATTTGTTTAAGTCCGCCTGGCTAGCTACCACCATCTTACCTAATTCTGTCGCCATAACAACAATCCTAAAATTAAATAAAACATAGCATCTTAAATAAAAGGAAGACCATGAAATTTTACATTTATAATTTCAGGAAAATTTATACACTTTTAAGTATAAGGACTTTGCCGTGCTCATAGCAACAGTTGTTAAGAGCACAGTTACTGTTTTTATTTTTTTAACATTTTTAACGTAATTTTTCAATTAAAATTGCATTATAAAATAATAATGTGATTAGTAATCAATAAAATACTTACCTACCTAAATTGTAGTGCGTGCAACTCTTTACTGAGCTCACAATCACAATGCGGCTGGCTGATTTAAAAAAAACTATTCAAAGGTGTTTTGGCGGCTTTTGTTTTTTATTGAGTTTCATGTGTTTTTGCAATTGTTCAGTGAAAATGTACCATAGCGTATCAAAATAATTAGGATTCAAAGGAAGCGTACTTTTTAAACCAGAAAAATATATCATTAGCCGTGCAGTGGTATGGCGAAAGATATCCCGATAGAGAAACACCTTCTCGATTCGTTTTGAAAAGGTTGGTGTATAATTTGAAAAATGTTGGTCGTTTCAATCATCAGTTACGGCAACCCGAGCCGAACCAAATGCACGTTCATGATTAAGAACTCGACATTTTGATTTACATTGAGGCGAATCCGAAGAGTTCAGTGAGGGAAGGTGAAGTAGAAATTGGAATTTCAAAGAGTAGTTTACACCGCATATTGAAAAAATACAAATTCAAAAGTTACATTCAAGGGCGATTAGTCCAAAAATTACGTCCGGGTAAAAGAAAGTCCGAAGACGACTTATTTTCTTTGACCATAATGGTCATAGAGACATATGGAGAGGCTCATCCTTGAAGATCAAAATATTCTGAATATCATTATTTGGTCAGACGACGAGCCAAAACTTCAGTAACACCGGTATGTACAACCGGCGTAATAACCGTTTTTGGGCCAGACATAATCTCTTACGAATCCGCGAGACTAATTATCAGGTGCGTTTTTCATTTAACTGTTGGTGCGGGATTCTAAAAAACAGGATTCTTTCAATACGTTTTTATGAAGGGCACCTGAACACGGAAAGATATTTGGAGATAAGAACTTGATGGGGCTCCGGCCCATAACAGTCGAAGAACAAAGGACTAAATGAAAATTTTCCTTCCTGGATCGGTACCTACGGACCAATTAGATGGCCGCCGAGATCACCAGACCTCATCCATCTGGATGTTTTTTATGGGGTTATGTAAATTTAGTTTACAAGAAGCAGTATGAAAATGTGCAGGAGCTACAAACTGAACTTAGGCGTATTATTTTAAACATTCACCATTAAATGATAATTTAATCAACATGCAGCGAAATTGTTAAAAGAGTGACAATTTGTATACAACAGAATGGGACACATTTTAAACATTTGCTAAATTAGATTAACTATAAGGAAAACGTTATTATTTTTGATAAAATGTAACATTTCATGGTCATCCTATTATTTTAGATGCTATGGTACCTGGAAAAAATAATCCATACGTTTGATCCTTTAGATCAATTTTTTTTTTTTTTTTTGGGTTCGATTCCCGGTTCATCCAGGCGATTTTTCAAAAATCTTTGAATGCAGTTAAAATTGTTTTTAAAATCACCATGAAGTCTTCTTTCAGTAAAATGCTCTATCTACAATATTTAAGGTACTTGCCCTCCATGTGGCATGGCCGTGGGACACCTGTATAGGCTGTATACTTACCGCTTGCATTGTGTTTTGATGCATGTAGGTAATTATCTATTTATTTTTGAATTAATTTTAATTAATTCAAACTAATTAAATAAAATATTATGCTAGCCCAAATATTATACAATCCACCATTGAAAACTTCATCAAAATTTGTTCGGTACTTTCGGAAGTTAGCGTAGTAAAAGAAACATATCCGGCGTAACAATCATACTAGGTACATTACTCTTTTCGAGATTTTATTTTATTATGAAAAATCACCTTACTTACATGAATCTGCATTGCAATCTAAAGGTTTATTTTGGTTTTTAATTACCAGCATAAAAAAAGCATTACTAATGTTCTAATTATGATAACAGATTTAGGTAGGTAATTACCTATAGGTACTACCAATTGAATTAGGACCCATGTACGGTATGTACCTGATTAACGCTTAATAAGGCTAGCCTATTTATTACCAGGTTTATGGTGGTGAAGTTAATTAAGTATAGGTAGGTAAGTAGTGTCAGGAATCAGGAAGGGTACGGTGACTCAGGAGACAAACAGGGCTCATTCTTGTTACGACTAAAATGGCGCTATCTCTGTCGCTAAATTGTCAAAGTCAAAGTCATTTATTCATCTATAGACATAATACAAGCACTTAGTTATGTCAATTTAACAATAATATATTTGTACAAAGTGTAAAAATTCGATGTCCGATTTATTCCTAATGTCAATTGGTATTCTATTATATAATTTTATTGATACACAAACAAAGCTTTTCAAAATGTTGGTCAATCTTGTACGTGGAACCACTCATTAAATGTACTCACTTGCCATTGTCATTATATTGAGTTTTCTAAACATGTCTCTACGTGAGTCCCTGTATTTTAATCCTAAGATATATCTAACAGATCGTTTTTGTAACAAAAATATCCGGTTGCATTCTGCAGCAGTACCACAAAACATTAGACCATAGCTCATGAGAGAGTGAAAGTAAGAAAAGTACACGTTTCTTGCCGATTTTTCCCCTCCTAGTTCCTTAATTTTCCTTATTGCATATGATGCTAAGTTTAGTTTTTTGGCAAGATCATCTATGTGAACTGACCAAGTTAATTTGGAATCAAGCCACATACCTAAAAATTTCTTATTATTTGAATACGGCAAGGAAAGTTCATTTAAAGCATTCTGTACCTGCAAATGCGGTGACTTCTTTGAGGCACCTAGACAAAAATTTACAACATCAGTTTTTTCAACATTCAGCAGTAAATTATTAACTGAAAACCATTCTTCTAAGTTTACGTAACTTAGAAGAATGGTTTTCAGTTATAACTAACATATTTTAAATTGTGACTTAGAGCTCCATTACACTAATCCTTAATAATTAGACTTGTGTCGTCCGCGAATAAGACTATGTCAAAATCCTTACAAGCTACAGAAACATCATTTACGTACAATATGAATAAAAGCTGACCTTACGGTACTCCAAGTGATATTTTGTTAGTATCAGATCTACAGCCATTTTTTTCAGTGACCTGTACCCTATCAGACAAATAAGATTTAAATATGTTGTTAAGTTCATTACATGTAACACCATAATGTTCTAATTTATTTAATAAAATATCGTGAGACACAATCGAATGCTTTGGAAAGATCACAAAATACTCCGTAAGTCTTTTGTAATTTCTCCAGGCCTGAAAATATATCTTGTAAAATCCTACTTATGGCGTGCTTTGTAGATTTCCGTTTTTGACGGATCTCTCAGTTAAGTTGGGAAATCCGGCTCTGTATGTATGTGGCAATGTTTGTGACGGCATAACTCTCGAACGGATTATCCAATTTTCATGAAATTTAAAGTTATTTAATTTTTTAGGGTATTATTGATAAAAAGGGTAGTTTTTGAGATATTGGGGTGAAAAGAAATACAATTTTTCGCCCATATATTTTGAATGGCTGATCCGATCAATTCAAAATTTTGAACATGCAGAGATTATATTAATACTCATCAATCAATACGAGGATTTTTTTGACCCTGGGGTAGTTTTTGAGAACTAGGGATGTTAAGTGAGACACGAAGATTTTTGGCTTGTGGGGTGTCATTTGAAAGTATTATAATTATAATTATGCAGCTATAACTGGATAATACAAGTTACATTAAATAATCACAACATTGCAAAGTGAATAAATAATATATTAGTAAAAACTCTCAGTACATCGTACACAATCAGAATTCTCTATCTTTGTGACAGTGAAAATAACATTTATAAATACTTTATTCTTTTTATCAATATAAGAAAGAAAAAGTATTTATGCATAACTAAATAGTTTTCTAACACTGCCCCTTACTCGTGCAACAACAGCAAATAATTAATAAACGCGGTTAAATTTGCTAAATGACAGAGTACAATAAAACAAGAAAAAAATATATAAGCTACAAAACTTTAAACTAACCCTTATGATTTAACAAACAAAATATGTTTGGCTTTTGGCAGTGCTTTGGTAAAAAGATCTGTCTCTAATTCAGTCGAGGGTTTATAAAGTAAATTAATTAACTTATTTTCAACACATTCTTGTATAAAATGATGTTTAACGTCAATGTGTTTGGTTCGCCTGTAGCACTGATTTTCTACCATTTTAAGTGTGCTCTTGTTATCATTATAAATAACAATTGGCTCATGTGGTAGGTTAAATAATTTCAATTCAGCAATAAAGTTATTTATAAATTTTGCTTCTTTGACTGAAGTCTCAAGAGCGTAATACTCAGCCTCTGTACTAGAACAAGCTACATTGTTTTGTTTGTGACTATTCCAGTTTATTAGGTTAAAACCGAATCTACTCACAAAACCTGAATAAGATTTCCTATCATTAATATGCCCCGCCCAATCTGCGTCGGATGAAATTTCAAATTTGTTACTACCTCGCCTAAAATTGAGTCCGTACTCAGTTGTACCCGATAAATATCGGAGAACACGTTTAGTAGCAAGCCAATGCACTTCATTATAACAAGTGTTGTACTGACTAAGTTTGCTACATGCAAATGCAATGTCCGGGCGTGTACAAACTGCGAGATACATCAAACTCCCAATGAGTTCTTGGTATGGAAGTCTTGAATCAATTGCTTCAGCTTTTGGTGGATTAAAGTTAACTTCCATTGGAGTAGCTACTTTATGACAATCTTCCATGCCAAACTTTTTCAAAAGATTTTTCACATATTCGGATTGACAAAGTTTCAAAGTTCCTTGCTTCCTATTTCTTTCAACTTTCATTCCTAACGCTTGAGTAACAGATCCAAGCAATTTAATGCTAAAGTTGGAATTGAGTAAATCATAAAGTGCTTTCTTCTGTTTTTCACAGTTACTAAAAACGAAGAAGTCATCAACATAAAGAGCTATTATTATGTTGTCTTTAAAGAAAACACACTTTTCAGTTTTTAATTGTAAATAACCATTATTTACTAAGACTTTGTGAACTTTTTCATTCCATGCTCTACTAGCTTGCTTGAGTCCATATAAACTCTTTTTGAGTAAACATACTTTGGTCTGCCCCTCAATTACAAATCCAGTAGGTTGCTCCATGTAAATCTTTTCATGAAGATCTCCATTCAAAAATGCAGTATTCACAATCAACATGTTCAATATCCATATCATTTTCAACTCCGATTGCAAAAAGTAATCGTAGAGTGCTATGTCTCACGACAGGTGCAAAAGTGTCTTCATAATCAACACCATATTTTTGCGTAAAGCCTTTTGCAACTAATTGAGCTTTAAATTTTTCGAATTTTCCACTTGGATCTATTTTTTTTTTAAAAATCCATTTACATTTTACAACATTTCCATTATTTGGTCGTTTCACAATTTCCCAAACATTATGTGATATAAGTGAATTATATTCATCTTGCATTGCTTCCATCCAGAATTTAGCATTATCGCATTTGATAGCTTCATTGTATGTCCTTGGTTCATTACGTCCCATTAACGCAATTTCAGAAAGAAAACTAACTTCATAATCTTTGAACCAATTAGGAGGTCGCCGCTCACGTGTCGGTCTAGAATGTTCAACAACTTCAGTATCTGAATCTGAAACATTCTGCTCTCTAATTTGTAAGTCTTCCAGAATATTTGGTAAAATTATGTCTTGATCATGAGTTTCTTCTGAATCAATCTCCAGTACATCAATATCTGTGGATGAAATATCTGGTGTGGCAAAGTCATCACTGTCTGGTTCATGTAAATTATTATTTTCATGATACGTGTTGTTATTATATTCCATAACTTCGACAGTATTGATGCAATTATTAGTCTCTTGTTTCTTATAGATAATACCTTTGACATTTTCCATAAATTTTACAGATCGAGCTTTAATCATTTTTGTACCATCATTTGGATCTCCAAGTCTATATCCTTTGGTATTTTCACAGTAACCTAACATAATGTATGGTTTTGATCTTGGATCTAATGTAGTACGTTGCTGTGCTGGCGTTACTGCATAAACAGTACATCCAAAAACTTTTAGATGACTAAGATCTACTTTAGAGCCTTTCCACAACTCTACGGGTGTTGCGTTCTTTAAAGCAGCAGTTGGACTAATGTTTTTTAAATAACACGCAGTATTTACTGCTTCCGCCCAATATTTCTTTTCCATTTCAGCATCTTGTAACATAGCTCTAGCCTTTTCCATTAAAGTTCTATTCAAACGTTCAGCCACGCCAATCTGCTGTGGTGTATAAGGAACATTGGTTTCATGAATAATTCCGCATTGCGTAAAATAATTTTTGAAACTTTTATTACAAAATTCCGTACCATTATCACTCCTGACCCGCTTTATCTTAAGATCAGTTTGATTTTCAACTAAGTTTTTAAATTCGATAAACGCATTCAAAACAGTAACTTGATCTTTATGCTTCAAGAAATAAATGAATGATTTTCGCGTAAAATCATCAGTAAACGTGATAAAATATCGACAATCACTCCAACTATTAACTGACATCGGACCACATATGTCCGTATGAATTAAGTCAAGTTTATTGACGCTTCTTTGTGCCTGACCACGGGGAAATGATTTATTATTTTGTTTGCCCTCACAACACGGAGTGCATGTAGATAAATCACCGTTAGTAAACGTAATACCTGTCGCTAATGAATCCCGAAGTTTAATCATACCTCCTAAACTCAAATGACCCAGGCGCCGATGCCACAACTCCAAAAGATTAATGTTGGACGCGAAAGCTTTACTTTCAATGCGAGTATTAGGCTCTTGGCTTTCTGTACATACATAACATTCCCGTTGTTGATCAAGTTTGTATATACCATCCACATTTGCAGCCGTCAATTCACAGGAACCAGTCACAGAGACGTCATCACTCCTGTAAACAGAACATTTATTAATATCAAATATTAAAACAAATCCTTTTGCTGCAATCTTACTAACAGACAAAAGATTAGCTGCTACATTCGGTACATACAAAGCATCAGTAACGACTTTTTCAATATCATTGGCTAATGTCATATTGACATTACCTACTCCTTCACTAAAAATCTTATCATTATTAGCAGTAGTAATTTCCGATCTAATGTTGGGTGAGTAATTGGTCATCCAATCTTTTCGATTAGTCATATGATTAGAACAACCTGAATCTAAAATCCAGCCATCTTTTTCACATATCTGACCTGACATTGCAGTGTGCTTTGTAAAAAGATTAAAACTTCCCTTCTTTGTAGATGAAGTGTCTGGTTTCAGTTCCTTAGAAGTATTTTTAATATTCTTCTTTAACTTAGGGCATCTAGGTTTAATATGTCCTTTTTCGTTACAATTATGGCAGGTTGGGATAAATTTATTCTTTGCAACAAGAATATTTTCTGAATGTTGTTGAGACGATGATGCCAAAGAACTAGAAATGTCTCTTTTAAATTCATTTTGTATCAACTGACATTTAACAAACTCTGATGTCAGTTTGGCATTTGTTGCTTCCATAGCCATGATGAGAGCGTCAAATTCCATTGGTAGTCCAATAAGCATTAGTTCTGCCAATTCGTCATCTTCCGTAATACATCCTATATCTATTAACAAGCCTCACAGCTCAGTTGGTAGTAGCTCTGCCTTCTGCGCTGTAGGTTGTGGGTTCGATTCCCACCCAGGACAAACATTTATGTGATGAATATAGATGTTTGTTCTGTGTTTGGATGTTGTATTGTATGATAAGTATGTATTTAAAAAAAAAAAAAAAGTATTTATGTATTCTATCCGTAATCTAGTTCCCATATTACAAGTTATGCTTAGTTTGGGACTAGATGGCGCTGTGTGAAATTAGTGTCCTGTAATATATCTGCCAATTCTTGCGTGACGGAAATAATGTTTCCTATATAAGCATCCATATTTTTATGATCGATGTATCTAATTTGTGCAAGTTTTCTTTTCAGCATTAATCACCTACTTATGCCTGTATTTTCATACGCAGCCTTCAAATTATTCCATGCTTCTGCGGCAGTTTTCGCAATTTTTACATGAGGATAACAATTTGGTGATATATTCAAACAAATTTTAGCATATGCTCGTTGATCCTTCATATGGTCTTTACTAGTAAGCGTTGAATCCGTAACAAACTCCCACAAGCAATTATCAATCAGTAATAATTTTATCTGGAATTTCCATTTTTGGTAGTTTGAAACTCCATTCAATTTTTCAATCATCGTATGCGAAGTACTCACAATGTTCTCGTTATACGAAGCTGAAGACAAATTTTCCATTATGACAGACTATGTGTCATAGAATTTTTCACTTCACAAAATATGTATTTTCTGCAATTCAGTGGCCCATGACCTATTATAATTGTGAATCTGCAGCTATAACTGGATAATACAAGTTACATTAAATAATCACAACATTGCAAAGTGAATAAATAATATATTGGTAAAAACTCTCAGTACATCGTACACAATCAGAATTCTCTATCTTTGTGACAGTGAAAATAAAATTTATAAATACTTTATTCTTTTTATCAATATAAGAAAGAAAAAGTATTTATGCATAACTAAATAGTTTTCTAACAGAAAGAGTATCGGCTGCACATTCATAAAATATATATTTTACTTATTATTAGGGGTGGTTTTTGCAACAAAGGGGCGCGTTAAGGGGTTAAAACGCTTGGTATGTCTTGTAGGATAGACTGTTAATGGGCGTTGACTTCACAATTAACATTATTTTGATTTTACTTTGATTTGCTAAAATCACCCCTGTATTTACATTAAGGATTGCAAAAGGGGTAAATAAGAATGAAGTCTTGAAAATGTGTTAAAATATGAAATAGGGAGAGACTGCACATTTCAAAATAAGTTTATTTTGCATTTATTAGGGGTGGTTTTTCAGATGAAGGGGGCAAAGAATGATCATCAGGTCTTGTAAGATAAGAGACGGTATTCAAAATTCCATTACACTGGTTTATTTATCTATTGTTATTTGAACGATAAAATCCGAAATTACTTTTGGGGTTTCATGCAAGGCCAAACCCTGGACATATTCCATATCAACAGTACATCATTGTCCACCACGATGTGGAAAGAACTTCTTCTATAACTGTACGGTAGGGTACGGCCATTATCACCACGCTAAGCAGACAGATTGGTACTAACAGTTAAAGTTTTGATTACACAAAGAAAAAAGATGCTGTCTTTTTTATTTACATGTGTCGGGGACACATGTAAATAAAAAAGGCGGAGCCAGAAGCTCACAATGGGGGTCCTGAGAGGAGCGAGCCCGCGAAACAGATTAAGTGGGTAAGTGATTTTCAGGGGCGACGAGCGAGCTTTCTAGCGGCAGCTCGTTCCAGAAAACATGCTTGCTTGCAAGTTATTTTTTTTTGTATAGACAACTCTTCACTGCAAATCTTTTATATGAACTCGCCGAACTCGACAGTACACACGAAGCATGATTCTCTACTTCATATAGAGTGAACAATGAGGGCTCAAGGATTTGAAGGACTCTCGGCCAGTGAGAAGCAAGTGACTTCCAATTATTGGCCGTACATTATCATTTATCAGTACGTGTTGATAATGCACGACCCAATAGTTTCGAAATATCGGGTGTGTAAACTTGTATTGAAATATAGTGGATTCGAATTATTGGCTGTACATTATTGGTCGTGCAATTTTACTCACCCAAATTTACAACTCGTTCTTTCGGTTTTAGTCCGCACAGTAGTCCGTTTCGTAGTAGTTTTTTTTCTTTTTTTCGTAGATTTTATATTATACTAGTCTGTGGTTCGTATTTTAATCGTAATCGTACCTATTGACTATAGTATTGTTTTCATTTCAATTATAAAATCTAGTATCGTATTTGTTAAAATAATTTCTGATTAACTCTACCTGCGTAACTATAATCTAGTAACTATATTCAAACTACATAGGGACGTGATAATTTACAGATTACGGACGTCTTTTACAGCAAAATTTAATTTGTGTATCCACCGAAATCAAAGAGAAATTCTCGAGTTCTAATCGTAAACAAAGTTTTTTTTCTATATTTACAATGCGTGTGGTACCTATCTGGTGTAGTGTAGATTAGTCAGTTAATGCATGTGGAACTTATCGGTGAATGTTCTGAAGAGTCTCCGACGAAAAAGGCTAAAGATGAGCGGTGTAAGTCGGGGCGCTCCTATTGGAGTTCAGATTATACAGAAACTGGCTGGGACATGCTGTCCGCGGCTTCGGGTGAACAGACTTCGATGGTAAGCTACTTTCTTATATCGATGAGGAGGCGAAAACCGCCAAGTAAAAATTATCACATAACTACCTACATAGCTCGTAGTCTAGTGTAGCTCGCAGTCCTGTAGGTAATTTGTGGGGACTCTGAGGCATTGTTGCCATCAATCCAAGGTCTTGCTTGGTAATTTGCAGTGCTGGGCTGGCTAAGGTTAGGTTAGCTCTATGGGGGACAATGCTCAATACACTCCGAGTTTCTACTATGTCAGTGAGGAGCATGTCTCCCACCCTCCAAATATATAATAATATATCTTTTGTTTTTTAAAATCTAGCATATAACTCCTAACACTACTTTTCAATGACTCTCATGGTTTTGCCTCAGTGGCCATGAAAAAAAAACTCAATTAATATCTATATCTAACTATTATAGGCCATAACCTGAAACATTTTTATTTCTTAAAATTTTACTTCTAACATTTACTTAATACATAACTGATTATTTTCTTTATAATCAATTGTTTAATGAATGTAGGTATATCCACCCGTCATTGTTATTGGTTTATCATGTACGGTAGGTACATGATAAAACAATAATGGGTGAGAGCCTGCATTCACTTTATCATTCTAACACGACATACAGTGTAATAAATATGAATAAAGGTAGGTAGGTCATGCCATGGGGTAGTGTTCATCTAAATAAATATTATTACACATAATAGTAATGATATTATGGATAATTTTTCAGTGCATTGACTACCTACTGTAAATATTTAGATAATTTAGAAAGAATATAATATTATTATTATGGGAAGGGTTTCTGTTGATAAAGCAAAAAATATCTATGTACTATATTTAAAATGTGTCTAAAGCATCTACTTTTACTTGTATTAATAATAGTTGCATCAACAAATGGTTAAGTTCTAGTTACATTTTTGTCATAGCTATTAAGTTGCAACCTTTAGGTGATGGAATGTGCATCTGTTGTGAAGTGAGTCACACTCGAATAGGTACCTTGTATCATGTATCATGTAGGTATTGCTGTTGCCATGTTACTTTACATGTGCTAGCATTGTCATCACTTATGTAGCTACAAACATTTTATAACATTATGTATCACTCGGTGCAGATGCAGAGCTCTCTATAAACTCGTGGCTATTTTTTTAATAATATGAAATCCAACAGGTTGCTTGTTTCTTATGAACAATTTAACAGCTCTTGACCTCGAGGCTTGCCTGGGCAAGGATGAGATCTTCCCAGAAAATGCCTAGTAATATACTGGATATATCAACACTTACATTATGAAGAGAAAAAAATTGAAATTTTGTTTGAATTGAATTGACTCAAAAACTACTGGACCAATAAAAAAAAACTTTGTTTACTATTGATAATAGAACAAAGTAATGTTCTACAGTTTTAGAGAACACATAATATACGAGCCCCAATGCAAAAGAGTTCATCTAGTACCAAATATTACAAGTGCCTATTAGTAAAAGTAAAATTTAGATTATGAAATTTAACTTTATTAGTTAAAAAAATATACACTAGTTTTGAACACTTAATGCAGTTTATTTATAATTAAAATAGTAACAAAATATTTTTCTATTTAAATAAAATATAATTAATTCTTCGGGAACCATCTACTCATTAAACTTCGTCCATCACATTCAACGGCGCAAAATAGTTCATCTACCACTTAGTGGTGTCACCTTTAGCATCGATCACAGCCTTAATTCTTCGTGGCATTGTTGCTACCAATTCTTCACATTCTTGAGGAGTTATTCGAGTGCCAGAGGATGGCCACTCCATTGTAGGGATCTGATTCCGGTTAAACCAAGCCTTCGTTGTCCTCGCAGTGTGACAGGATGCACCATCTTGTTGAAAGGTGTAGACATTACGATGTTTCAACGCTGGAATCGAGGCATGAGACTTGTTTCCAGAATGTTTTGGTACTTTACTGCATTAACAGTGCCTTCTACAAAATGTAGATGACCCAGACCTTATGCTGACATGCAGCCCCATATCATCACCGATCCAGGAAACTTCACTTTTCTTTTGATACAATCTTTATTTCTGATAACTTTTTTCCGTACATCACAGATCGTCACCTCAAATTTGGGTTCATCACTCCATATTATTTCACGCCACTGGTCTGCCGTCCAATTTTTATGATCTTGAGAGAATTTCAGCCTTTTCTTTTTCTGGAGACGCGTGAGTAAAGTTTTTCTTTAGCAGTATAATTTCTTTAGTTAGCAGTATAAAATCCATAGCCCAATCGTTTTACGACCCTCTTGCAGGTATCGACAGATACATCTTTGTGAATCATCTCTCTCATCAAGGGCATGACGATTATTTTTAATGATTTTCTTTAAAACTCGATTTTCAGCTTCACTTGTGATTCGTGGCGTGGTTAAACCGTGCCATTTTTCCTGTAATGTTCGATAATGGTCTGAACTGTTGATCTTGGTAGGTATAAGTCCTTGGCTATTTGGTAAGCAGATTTGCTATTATTGTTGCTATGAATAATTATTTTTCGTACTTCGTCAGCGATAGGTTTCCCGCGAGCCGTTTTGTTTGAAAATGATAGTAAAATTCTATGAAATACGGTTTTTATACATTTGAATGAAAATGACAGTGTGTGTCACTGTCATGTGAAGGATGATTTCTATTTTCAATTCAAATTGAACTTAATTTTCAATTAAAACAGACAGTATTGAGACATAGACGAACTTTTGAGTCAGACGAAGCAAATCAAAGTGCCATAAATACATAATTTAGGTAAAAGATGTTTTTATTTAAAATTGCCTGATTAACAACAATAGGATGGAGAACTTCACCCTATAATTTTTTTTTTCATAGGCCTTTTTTCTATATATATAGTGAAGTTGAAAACAGACAACTTTTACAATTATATGACTAGACGAAATCTTTTGCATTGGGGCTCGTAATACCTACAAATAAGTCTGTGATACAATATGTCAAACTATTAAAGTATGATACTAAAGTACAGTACTAGAATAAAATTACACCATGTTATTTGTAATTTTGGCATTAAATTAATCCTGTAAGTAATCCTGTAGATTACTTTTGATTTTGTCAGTTAGTGTCCACCGCAGGAGTGCTACAATCTGTTATAGGGTAGCCCATTTAAAACAATGAGGGACAATGCACGTTCCCCAGCGGGATGTCAGTGCAGGCCTTGGTCTCCCACCCCCACTCAGAATAAGAATAAGAAGGTACCTACACAGGTACCCTGGAAATTAATATGGTCTATCCAAGAATTTTGTAAGAGGGAACTAAGGGGTTATAAAATACAAAAGATAATTTGTAATTAGGTATGTATCCTCCTGCCCTCATACCCCCACAACTAAATGTTGTAATGACAAAATTAACTTCACTGATTTGTAAATAAAATAATATTCTAGCTAGTAGGCAATTAAATGAAATACTGTCAATTATATGAATATATAGATCATTTATTTATTTCAATAATTGAAAAGAACTTAAAAGTTTTTTTTAGGGACTTTAAATGGATATCGACTATGTCAGTCTAATAGGTCTCACAAACAATCACGCATTCACCTTGAGCACCATGGATGCCGACTAGTACAGTAGAGTGCAATCGCGGCTGCGAGGTCTAGTTGCTTTAAGCTTTAGCTACAATAAATAAAATGAGAGATTCTAGTATAATAAAATGATTGCTAGACATATTATGCATAATTTTGATTGTGTACGTACCTACTTATCTAGTAATTAGTTTTTTCTTTTATATATACATCAGCCCCAGTGCTGCTCGCCATCATCAAATAATAATAATATTATGAAACTATATGATAGTTTGTAATGTTGTGATATTGTATAATATCACAACATTTCAACATTGTGATATTATAAATCATATGGAAGGTATATAATTATATTACTATGGGCCTTAGATTAAGTTAAATAAGATGTATTGCTTTTCTATTATTGTCTGAAATAAAGCTTATATTATTCTCTCTTATATTATCTTATATTATATTGGGTCTTACCTATGAAATTGTCGTTTTGTATGAAATCAATCGAAGTCATTTTTTTTTGTTCTTATTTATTTCCGCCAATCAAAGTAATCGCCCATGCAGTCGACGCATCTTTGCCAGCGTAGTGGCAATTTATCGATGCCCTTCTTGAAAAAGTCCGTGCTGGACGGGAGGCAACAAACTCTTCGAAGGCATTTTGTACTGCCTCCCGGGTATTGATTTTTTTTCCCGTTAAGAAGTTGTCCAAATTCTAGAAAAAGTAGAAGTCGGTAGGCGCAAGGTCTGGTGAGTACGGCGGATGACGGAGAGCTTCCAGCCCCGGCTCTTGGCGTGGCGACGGTCTGTTGTGCGGTGTGAGGTCGCGCGTTGCCGTGCAGCAGTAACGGGGATGATCGATTCACCAAAGCTGGTTGGCGTTCTGTTTCTCCATCATTGTGTTAAGTTCCGTTTGTTAAGAAGCTGTGATGAATCACACCGGTGCTAGACCAGTATGTTATCGCCTTAACAAGTTAGTCTGATATCGAGATAGTTGCCTACACGCGATGAGTAAGTAGGTCATCACCGCGGTCAGCCATCTGTCGACGGCAGGTTTGTTGTGATACCGTCAGCACTTTGCAGAACTGTCGGAGCGCGATTGCGCGGCCGCGAGTAGTCTCAGCGGAAATCGAACGATCTCTGATTTTGACACAACATTGTTTTCGTAATTATCAAGCTATTTTTGGAATTATCATAAACTATTTATCATCATAAACTATATTTTCCACTGTGTAAAAATAACATGATATCATGAAATAGGCCTTGAATTGAAAAAATCATTGAATTCAATTTAAATGGTTTGTATTGTTTAGTGTAGTAGTGTAGTGTAGTGTAGTGTAGACCGCCTAACCGGTTTCGGTTACGGCGACACTTAAAAAAAAAACATTAATTATTGTTTAATAATTTAATAACCCAGCAGTTATAAATACATTTTTTCAATAAAAAGTACAATTAAACTAACTATGTACAAAGGAATCAGTCAGATTACCTAAGGACCGTTACAAACGGCCTATAGGTACTATAGGTAGTATATATACCCAGCAGTAGTCTAGTTTTATGAGGTTATTTTTGACATCACGGTTCTTCTGTTTGTACTGGTTTTTTTTTTTTTTTCACATATTGTTTTGCTTAATGTTGGTTGTTTAATAAGCCTCGCAAGCGTAAATCTGATCTAGCTCTTTGCTGTAGCTACTCTAGGTACTGTTATATCGAGATCTGATATTCAGTCAACATTGCTTTAGTTTTAGATGCTGAGCGCAAAGCTTGTCTTAGGGCTGCCGAGACGTTAGAGCAGACTCTGACCCGGCAAGTTTTACATTGCTCAGTGGCCCGACCCTCGACCCCCCGACCCAAGCCCCGAATTATCGCTGAGACGCATGATGAACACAGCGACCTCATCGGGGATTGCGTTGTGGTGGGCGCGTTCCATGGAGTGGATGGATAGAGGCGGCTCATGATGGCAGAGAATTAGCAGTGACATCATCGGGGGCTGTGTTTTGTGTGACCGGCGGTCACATGGAGTTGATGGATAGAGGCGGCTTATGATCGCTGGCGAGGCCTGTTTTTTTACATAAGTAGGTTCAGCCATGATGCTCGAGGCAGAATGAGGTCTACAATTGAGCGAGCCTTTCCAGAAAATGCTTTGTTCAGCAGTGAGCTTATGTGGGTTGAAATGATAGTGATGAGCTTAGACCTGGGGGCGCTAGTGTAACTGTGCGGGGTCAGCTAGATTTAAATATGGGGAGTATTCAGAGTGTATAGTAAACTGATAAGTGGCGAAGTATGTTCGTTTCGCATATCTACCCTGAGGCTATAAACATATTTAATGTTTCACGTTTATACCTAGTAAATAGTTAGTGTCCTATAATTGATAATGACAAAAGTTGGTCGTCGTCGGTGATTGTCTTAGAGATAGTTATTTGATTGTGTTAGTGCTTCGATAGGTACCTACGCGAGACATACGTTTGATATCGATCGTGTTGTGTGAAACATTAACACTTATCATTTAGCTCAAGGGACCTATCTACATTACAAATCACCTGAAAACAGAAACATATTTAGTAACAAATCCGCTAGATTAGTTTTTTTTTTTTTGCGGATTTGTTACATACTAAATATTAAGTTATTTATATTAATTAATGTATTTCGGCAAAATAACGCCTGTATCAATTAGCTGCTTCGAGCCCGGTAGAAATATAACATTAAATGTCAATACCACCTGTAGGTAAAGGACATTGATATCATATCTCGCAGCGCCGAATGCTCCCAAACAAACGAAGCAAATAAATATATATTACTGGACATTCATTTCAATGTAGTCTAGTGGTTGTGGTTCGCCCACCGACTTCAAACCCATAGGTCCTGGGTTCGATCTCCAAAGGAGTACTACCTAGTGATTTGTGGTTGGTTTGGTTGGTGGACTTGCTCGCTAACACCATCTTATTTCGCAATCAACAATTGTAAATGTATTCTTTGTGATGTTCGGAGGATCGCCGTGGTCGTATGCATATGCAACGTACCCTAACGAAACATAATTGCAGTAACACAACAGCAGTAAGTTATGATCGGTATATGTATACCTCCGCGTAGGTAGGTAGGTAGGTAGGTACACGTCGGCGTCGCTCTGAAGGGCACAGTGACATACGACCCGACCATGGCTGTCCTCTGAACTCCACTATGCATATTTGTAGTAGGTAGGTAGGTACGTTGAAATATATCACCTGTAAGTTGTTTCTTTAATAGCCGATAAATATTGAATAAATAGTGTATTCATAACTGTTTCAAATGATAATATTTGCTTGACACTTTGACAACTTGCTCTTTCAGAAGACTGGTTCTAATAAAAGTTAAAAACTAGAACCAGTCTTCTGAGACTTACTTTTAATTGAATGTATTTTAGTGCTTTTATTATGAGACGTGAATTTAGAAAAAAAAACTAAAATCACGCCCTAATTACGTACTTATACAATTTACTGCCTCTGTGGTCTAGTGGTTCAACCCACCGATTTCAGATCCAGAGGTCCCGGGTTCGATCCCCAGGGGGAGCAATATTGTGCTTGGTTTGCTTAATTGTTATTGTTGTTACAATTCTTATAAAACATTTTGTGTTCCGGCATTTAGAGGTAAGATAGCCAGTTCCTCAGTTTGTTGAGGATTCCGGGTAAAGTGCGCCTCCACCTTCGGCCTTATCTCAACTTGTTACCTTGTTACCAGGTGAGATGAAGGCCAAGTGCTTACCCGTCAGTAAAATCAAAAAAATCGTTGTACTGGCGAAAAAATGTCGAATTTCATGATTTGGCTTTCTTGAATAATTAAATTATGATACCGTGTAGATTTGATACTTTTAAGTGAGATTATTCACGTATCGAAAAAAAATTGCCCATAGGAAAAAGTGCTAGCATTTGTGCGTCTTATACTTTCGGAGATATTTTATGATAAACAGATTTTGCGGGATATGGGGTATGTCTGAAACATTACATCAGCAAAATATTGTGTCCGATACGGGAACCAAATACAACAATAGATAGCTAGGTCTTCACGTGGGTCAATCGTGCCCGTAATTTTGAAATTTGTGTGCCAGAAGGTTTCAGAGAAATTCAAGATTTTGTTGTGGTAACGCAGATTTCCATATCCCGAAAACCGCTGGATGCTCCAATTTGTAAATAATACCACGAATAGACCTTGATTTGTGTGTTGTTTAGCATTTCAAACTAATTGGCGAATACATCGTCATCAGGTCAGGATATCTGATAAGGGGATCCTGGAGAAATATTATAGGCACACTAAAAGCGGTTTTGGTATTTTTAGTGTGTGTGTATTACCTCAAAAGTAAGGAAAAAACTATTCTGTCTGTCTGTCCGTCCATCTCAAAGTCAAATATTTTGATTCAGTAAGATTTTTTAGGATCACTTTGAAACGTCCAATCTACCGCCTGTTCGGAATCGCGACCAACACACAAGGAGAGTTCTTCTCTGTCATCAAAGTAATTGTAAAAAATGCGTCATCCAGGTAAACGTATTTGTATCATGTACTTCATGCTTTTTGAAGTCGGTTTTCTTTTTAGTTTTTAAGACGTAATTATACATAATATGATTACTTGTATTTTCGTATATTATTTTTTATCATTACTTACCTAACATAAAAGTAATAATCGTGGTAACGGCTGAACGTTCCGGTCACCGGCGGCGGTAGGATCTTCGAGGTCCTACCGAGAGCTACGGCATCAAGTGGGGTCTACAATGTAGTGTAACAAGCATGGTTCTGTGGTCGCAGGTACCAAGCGAGCGTGCTGGTGCTGACCTACTTCACGTACATGACGTACCACCTGACTCGCAAGCCCATCTCCGTGGTGAAGAGCGTGCTGCATCAGAACTGCTCAGCGCTGCCGCCGCCCGAGCCGCCGCCGACCGACGACCAGTGGTGCAACTGGCCGCCTTTCAGTGAGACCGTTTCCATTACGTCATCTTCCGACAAACCGGGGCCTTCACTCACGTTCACTATCTAGTGTGTGGTGTTTGCTTCTAATTACTTATATTTGTTAGTTATTGTGCGACGGGGATGTGCTCGGCGTTCATCTCACCTCATTTTCAAGCTATGAAAAGTGCGAAGGTGGAAGCGCACTTCGACCGGCATCCTCAACGAACCGAGGAACCGGCTATCTTACCTCTGAATGTCGGAACACAACAATAGATTGTCACGTCCACAGACTTAGGTAAGATGGTGGCAGCTATGGTGGCGGAGTTACCACCACCCCAACCAAGCACAATATTGAACTCCCGTTGGGCATCGAACCCGCGACCTCTGGATCTGACACCGGGCCAACCACTACAATATAATTGTATTGAGTGATGTTGTTTGTTTGTTTGTTTGTTGCAGACACGACGGACGCTAACACGATGCTGGGGGCGCTGGACTCCGCCTTCCTGTTCTCCTATGCGATCGCCATGTTTGTTTCAGGTATGTACCTACTTTACCTACATTACATACACACAGACAGGCAGTGTTACATTAGCATACCTCGCTGCTTTCACATCAACAGCCCATAGATGTCCACCGCACCCCGCACCCCGCACCCCGCACTAGCCCAAATACAAAATTATTTATTTGGATTTAAAACAATGTACCAAAACTGATGCAACGATAATGCTCGCAAGAGTTTTACAAAAACTGTGTCGCGAAACCATTAACGCCCTCCTCCGTAGAAACTGTATCCAAAAATGTACAAGTTGGTAGGTATAATAAAACAATATGTTAGTTAATAATTAAAGTAAAATAAAAACCTAGTATATGGAAGTGTGTAAAATGTTGAGAATTTAGTGTGGAGTATGTATGTGTGTGTAGAGTGTGCTGTAGTGGTGAGTTGATCTCCCGAGAACACCAGTTTCAAAAGAATCTGGGCAACGGAAGATTGTGTGTGATGATATGTATGTGTGCGTGCGTGCGTGTGTGTGTGTGTGTGTGTGTGTGTGTGTGTGTGTGTGCGCGCGTGCGTATTGCGAAAATATGTGAATAGAGTTAGTTTGAGTATGGTGTGAAGATGTTTACGGGTATGTGGTGAGTTATGATGAACTTATTGGCTTAGCTTCAATAAAGTAAGATTAGTAGGGAGTTAGAAAGCTTTCGGTTTCTAAGGTAACGTGCCAGTTGAGACATTTTTCTTTACATTTATATCGGGTACGAGGATATTAGTATTTTATTAGCCCTGTTGTAGAAATTGTATAGAAAGACGCATTTCGGTAGTGCAAACACGGTCAGATCTGCGTTTTTTGTCTTTTAAGGTTGGATCATAGTTAATTTCTAAGTGTTTCCGTGTAATTGTCTGAAGAATAAATATTTGTCGGACAGTGGGAACTTTGTAGAGTTTATAAATTTCGGATGTAGTAAATAAAATAGGTTTATTAGCTAAGACTTTTAGGACCGCTCTTTGAACACGTTCAGTCGGTGAGAAAGCTATCATGGCTCTGCTTTTCTCTTTAAGTATTTTAATTCTTGTTTTATGTATTTTCGTTTAAGTTCATCACACAAATAATGAGGTGTCGAGAGTCTTTATTACCGAAAAATTACGTCATCCAGGTAAACGAAATTGTATCATATTGAAGTCGGTTTTCTTTTTAGTTTTTGAAACGTAATTATTAAATAATAACTTTTATACTCCGCAGCTACCTCGACATCGTCCGCGTATTGGTTTTTTGTATCAGGTGCAAGTATTATTTTATTACAAATATATATATTTGTTAGATATCTGGATAAATTTGACCGATTAGCTGCTACATGGTGTTCAAACACCACTCCGAGGGTTCCGACCCACATTTCCAGGCCAAAAATGCAGGCTTTTTGAAATCAGTGCCGGTCCCACTCACACTTGGCTAGATTTTATAATTTATTTACCTCAAAGTAAGCAATACGAACAATAAATGAATTATGAATACTCAAACCAACTAAGTAAGCTATACTCAAACCAACTTTGTAATGGTATAGGTCGGAAATAACAACTAAAAAAAAACGTTATGTATCGGAACCCCATTTTATTGTGTATAACATAATGTGTAATGTCAGGTCTGAAAATTTCTATTACAGTTCAAGAGATGTCTTTAAAAGTTTTTTCCTTAAATATTGGACACATTTTTTTTTTTTAATTCTTATACCGTAGTTTATTTCATATGGTGTGATAATACATATTCTCTGAAAATTTCAACCTGCTACCTTTTACAGTTCAAAATATTAGGTCCTTACATATGAAATTGGCGTTTTGTCGTACTGGCCACTTTGATCTTAAATATCTCCTCTTTGGTTAGGAATTCCAAATTCAAATTTAAACAGCTATTTACTCATGCATTTGTGTTTCGAAAACCGTAATTCATTTGTTTTTTTCTCTTTTGTTTATTTTTTCTGCGTCACTCATTTCACAAAATGGAAAACTTAAAATATCGCATTATTTACGAGTACGAGTTCCACCGTGGCACCAGTGCTGCAGAAACGGCTCGAAGGATTAATGATGTGTATGGTGGTGGTGTCGCAAAAGAAAACACGGTGCGTTTTTGGTTTCAACGCTTTCGTTCTGGAAATTTCGACCTGCAGAACAAGCCCCGTGGACGGCCGGAGACCAAGGTCGATAATGATGAATTGAAGGCTATTGTGGAAGCAGATCCATCGCAAACCACATCACAGTTAGCTGCAGGCTGCGGTGTTAGTGACAAAACCGTTTTAATCCACTTGAAGCAAATTGGGAAGGTGAAAAAGCTTGAAAGGTGGGTACCTCATGAATTGAGTGAAGCAAACCGACAAACGCGCGTCGACTGCTGCGTTACATTACTCAACCGGCACAATAATGAAGGAATTTTAAATCGGATCATTACATGTGATGAAAAGTGGATCCTGTACGATAATCGTAAACGCTCATCGCAATGGCTGAACCCTGGTGAACCAGCAAAATCTTGCCCCAAGCGAAAATTGACTCAAAAAAAGTTACTTGTAAGCGTTTGGTGGACTAGTGCCGGTGTCGTACACTATAGCTTTCTTAAATCTGGTCAGACGATTACGGCTGATGTCTATTGTCAGCAACTGCAAACCATGATGGAAAAGCTCGCTGTTAAACAACCGAGACTTTTCAATCGCTCTACGCCACTGCTGCTTCAAGACAACGCTAGACCACACACGGCCCAACAGACGACTACCAAATTAGAGGAGCTTCAATTGGAATGTCTAAGACATCCACCGTATTCTCCGGACCTTGCTCCAACAGATTACCATTTTTTTCGAAATTTGGATAACTTCTTGCAAGGAAAAAAATTCAATTCCGATGAGGCAGTCCAAACCGCTTTCAAAGATTTCATTGATTCCCGTCCGAATGGTTTTTTTAGTAAAGGGATCAATGAACTACCTATAAGATGGCAAAAGTGTATAGATAGCAATGGTACATACTTTGATTAATAAAATATATTTTAATATGAAAAAATTGCCTTTATGTTCCTCCCATACAAAACGCCAATTTCATATGTAAGGACCTAATATATAGCTCTTTAAAGGCTGTTTCTTTAAATATTTGACCACCCTACCCTTTAATTTTGAAAATTCTAAAAAACCGTAAAATATGCCGTTGCTTATATCATATGGGCAATCTAAATACAAATGTTCACTACTTGCAAGTCAGACGGGCCTAGTACTAGTGCTAGTTATGTGAACGAAAGCTACAGAATCGTTATCCGCAGGCATGGTGGCGGAGCGCGTGGACCTGCGCTACTTCCTGTCGATAGGCATGTTGGTGTCCGCCGTGTTCTGCTACCTGTTCGGACTGGCTCGCGTCTACAACATACACCACATCTGGTACTACATACTGGTGCAGGTAATACTCGCACTTGCGTGTGTCCGCAATCCGCAATCCGCAATCCGCATCTGAAGCACGATTGTTATCGATACGGCGCCATGTCAAGCATATATATTTGATGGAAGCTTATCTTATGAAAAATACCAAACTGATTTCTTTATTCAAGTCTGGATATAAAAAGGATCCCGCAAATTATCGACCGATCTCAATCCTGCTGGCATATCGTGTAATATTTGAAAAGCGTATTCTTAATCAGTTATTGTCACATTTGAATTATTGTAACAGGCTACCGTATTAAAACTAAATGCGTTTACTTAAGGTCGTTCAATGACTGACGCTGGTGTCATGCTGTTGAAGTTCGTCATTGAAGCCTGGGAAGGTCAACAGGACGTCATACAAGTATTCTGTGATTTATCTATACTGAGGCTAAACACTGCGTAGATCATGACGCCTTAGTCTTAAAGTTTAAACACTATGGTATTCAGAATAACCAATGTCCTGTACCTAAATGGCTCTCCAGATAGATATCTAGAGAAGCATATAAATATTTGGTACAGGTATTAGGAGTAATAAAAATAAATTATTTACTGTAAACCAATCCAAAAGAGTTTTTGATTGGTTTACAGTAAATCATGTATTTATACTTTAATGCGCACACACACAAAAACAAAAGTACAAGATAACGAAATATTAAAAAGTATGACAAAGGCGTAAATGCTATATAAATTATTTTATGGATCATCAAAAACACTACAGACTAGCCTGAGGTCAAAGTCAAAGAAAAATGTTTTAATTCATTAAGATATTTTAGGATCATTTTGAAACGTCAAATCTCCCGCCTGTTCGGAATCGAACAAGAGCCTGAGTATCACTTAGGAAAAGTAAATCATTAATTCTCAGGAAACTGCGTACGATTGTATAATAAGCTTCCTCAAAGCGCGATCCCGAATAGGCGGTGGATTTGACGTTTCTAAATTATGTTAAAAAATGTTACTGAATGAACGATATTTGATTTTGATGGACAGACAGTTTCAGCTTCGACCTGATCATACGTTGAAGGCTTCCCCGTTGTAGAAGAGCACCACGAGTTAGTTTGTGTGTTTGTGTGTTTGTGTGTTGCAGGCGGGCGCGGGCGTGGCGCAGACGAGCGGCTGGCCAGGCACCGTGGCCACGGTGGGCAAGTGGTTCGGTCACGGCAACAAGGGACTCATATTCGGAGTGTGGAACTCGCACACGTCGCTCGGGAACATACTCGGTGAGTCGCTGTGGTACGCGGTGCGGCCATATCCATCCGGATCCCACCTAAACTTTGTCAGATTCAAACGCTTCCTCATATAAATAAATAAATATATACTTAAAGATGAATATCACCACGTGGGATTTTCACAACACCCTCTAAAACATTTTGAACTAAGCAGAAGTTGACAGGGGTGGGGGTGTACCGCGACCTCTGATAGCATACTTGTTTTTATATTACTTTACTTTTGTGATTATTATTTAAATAAGCCTCATAGCTCAGTTGGTAATAACTCTGCCTTCTACGCTGTAGGTTGTGGGTTCGATTCCCACCCAGGACAAACATTTGAGTGATGAATATAGATGTTTGTTCTGTGTTTGGGTGTTGTATCATATAATATTTACAAAAAAAAAGTATATTAGTATTCTATTCATAATTTAGTTCCCATCCCATTTAAGCTATGCTTAATTTGGGGCTTGTAACTTCCTGTAATGGTAAATGGTTTAACGCTTCCAAAACCCAGCGTGTGTGTTTTCTGCGAAGAAAAGCTAATTTCATCCCGCACCTATTTCAGCGGCACTTCGCTCCAGTTCAATGATAGTTTGACGCTATTAGGCGTTGACCTTTCATCGAACTTGAACTTTGGCTGCCATATCGAGTCCAAGGCCGAATTCGCTGCTATGAAGCTGGGTAATCTTGCTAAGGTTCAACGGTACTTCACAGCGCGACAGCTTTTAAGTTTGTACAAAGCACAGGTTCGATCTATTATGGAGTACTGCTGCCATCTCTGGGATGAATCAGCCAAGTATCAGCTCGAAGCCCTGGACTCGATTGAGCGTCGTGCTGCTCGGCTCATACGTGATGATTCGCTTGTTAAGGCCAATTAGCAGAGCCTAGAACATAGACGGCGGGTTGCCAGGCTGTCTGTGTTCTATAAATTCCACTTCGACGAATGTGCGCACGATATCTTTGACCTAATCCCTCCATCCCCTTTCCGCCACCGGACTAGCAGACGTACGGCTGGCTACAGCCCGTACCTTGTAAATGTTCCATTGTGCCGAACACATCGTATCGCCTCTACCTTTATCATGAATGGAATGGAATCCTTGCCTTCGTGTTTTTCCGCAAGAGTACAACCTTGGCATCTTCAAGTCCAGAGTAAATAGGCTCCGTTTAGACAAGGGTGCTCCATCTTAGGCCACATCGCCACTTGTTTTACATGTAAGCTGGTAATCAAACGCTCTACTATCTTCTCTAAATATATATAACTCAAAGGTGACTGACTGACTGACATAGTGATCTATCAACGCACAGCCCAAACCACTGGACGGATCGGGCTGAAATTTGGCATGCAGGTAGATGTTATGACGCATCCGCTAAGAAAAACGAGAAAAAATGGGAGAGGATGCTATACGACGTTGTGGTAAGGCGTCAGAGCTGGTCGGCTCCCTCCACATCCTTTAAACAACGACGTGGATCTGAGGCAATGGATGCCCTCACATGTGGGAGTTCCAGGATATGAAGGGGTTGACCTTCTTGCAACACAGGCTATTGAGATGGGTGACGAAGTTTACATTATTACTGAACATACAGAGATTTTATCAAAGTACCGATACAAAGTTTTTGAAAAATTGATAAAAACATTTAGTGACGTATCTTGTACGAAAGGGATATGGTACAGAGCTTTGCAAGGTGAACCCCCTCGTATTCCTTGGTTTTATAATTGTAAGCTGAAGAGACGTGTCATTGCTGTAGGTCACAGGTTGCGTTCCGGACATACTCCACTGAATAAATGTAACCATCTCACGAGGAGGGCTGACTCCCCAACTGCACCTCGTGTGGTGACGTAGGTGACGTGGAGTGTGTCCAGTCCAGTGAAGTGGACATCGAGACAGTAGGTAACGAGTCGCTCCGTCTGTACACTACAGGCACTCTGATGGCGGCGGAGTTCGTGGACTCGGACTGGTCGCTGTCGTTCATGTACCCCGCGCTGGTGATGGGGGCGGCCGGTGGTGTGGTGTGGCTGTTCCTGGTGGCGGACCCCGGCGCGGTGGGACTGGCGCTGCCGCTCGGGGACAGATCGGTGAGGCCATTTCAGATGCAGAGGTCCCGGGTTCGTTCCCCACGGGGAGTACAATATATTGTGCTTGGTTCGGTTGGTGGTAGGACTTTATTTAAGTCCGCCTGGCCAGGTACCACCATCTTACCTAATTCTGTCGCCATAATAACAATTCTTAAATTGTTGTTCCGGCATTTAGAGGTAAGATAGCCAGTTCCTCAGTTTGTCACCTTCGGCCTACTATTCAACTTGTAACCGTGGGAGATGAAGGCCAAAAAAACGTTATGTTCCTTTCATTACGTCCGTATTCCTTCATTCACAACTTTTTTGAATCCTTATAGTCCATCCGATTCCAGCAGTGTAGTATAAGTTACCGTGTCCCCCGAGCCAGAGCCCTGAGGTCTGTCGGTTGAGGGTTGAGGGTTGAGGGTGCTTCTGTTGTGTTGCAGCCGAGTCGGCAGTCGCGATGTTCCGACGGCGAGTCGACCGAGAGCGAGCGAGAGGACACATCCTCCGTGATTGTCGGTGACCAGGTATGGTATGGTATGGTATGGTATGGTATGCCTTGCGCACGCACGATTCTGTCTCTTTTCACTCGGAATAAGGTTTACATTGTTTACGTGCACACTACGCGTTTTTAATTTAAGTATATGCTTGAGTAGCACAATATTGAGTTCTATCGCTTGCAAGGTTTCAGTTTCCGTTTACATTATTTGAAATCGCACAGTTTTGAGTCTTATGTAACTGGAATAAGGTTTTAATAATAAGCACTTTATAATTTTTATCTACTTGCCATTTTTTATGTTTTAAGGACGGAATTACATTTTTGACGCGCTCGAATTTAGGTATTTAAGCCAGTAAGTACACTACCAGCAAAGAGCCCACGCACACATCGAAACCACTTGACGTCCGATTTAATGTATAAACAAACTAAACTTGATACTTGAAGGTAATATAATAAAAACAATCAATTAAAATCGATTATTTCATTTAATAAAAAATCATATGGGTTATTAAGAAAATAAAACTTAAAACTAATAAATTAGGTATTAAAATTTTACAATAGCATGTGGTGCTATTGCACGAGTAATTATTTTCTTCTTCTTTCTATTCTATAGGTACTATAAACTATAATTATAGAATTTAAAGTCCTGACTGACTGGTATATATTATCAACGCACAGCCTAAACTACTGGTCTTAGACATGGAATTTGGAAGGTATGTTTGTCTTGGTGTGCAAACGGTCACTAAGAAAGTAATTTTGAAAATGTTCAACCCAAGAGGTTCAAATTGGTGCTCAAAGCTTGCACTACTAGACTTGAAATTTTCTAGATTTTTAAATCCCAGTCCTTCTCTTTGCGCCTATTTTAAAAAACCTTATCTAATGAAGTCACCCTCAAAAACCCCGAAAATGATATACATATAGATTTTTCATGAAAAAGTGACTTATCCGCCATTTTTAATTCCAAAATGAGTATCATAATCGTAATCACCTCCCTCAAAAACACTGACAGTGATATATGCATATTATTATTTCTTGAAAAAGTGACATACACCATTCTTAATTCCAAAATGAGTGCCATATTCGTAATATTTTCATCAATGATTCGATCGTGATGGACTTACCATAAGTACTTTTCCAAATTCAATTCTGTGGTAATAAGCACTTATAGTAGGTAGGTAATTACATAGTGAACTTTACTTCTCTTTCAGTCTAAAAAGTATATCAACTATAAACAGCCACAGTATAGGGTTGCCAACATTTTATTAGAAATAAAGTATTATTGTGGTATGGAAAGGAAAACAAACAGTAATTTATAAAAAAAAAAATTATATGCAACCTTAGATTATCTATTATATTTTCAAAATTATCTAATGTGTCCAAAGACTTTAAGGACAAACGGCTGGTCAGAGAAAGCCAATTCGACTGATTGAAACGGCGATGTTTGTCAAAAATAATCCTGATATTTTGTTTTGTCGACCCTCAGATATCGTAATACGTAATCGAAGAGACCTAAGTAAGATATGTGTACATTGATCAAAGACCACACACAATGATGTTACATGGCACTTTCCATATATAATAACCTGTCACCTTAATAAATAAATGTTTTTATAAAATCGCACAATTTATGAATTATAGACATTTCATTGACAATTCTGATGCATAATTTTATTCTGATTTTCTAATATTTTATCTTTGACATTTATTTTATTCTAAATAACTATATTTTTTTGATTGTTCATAAATCAAAAAATATAGTACACCGTTATACGGTAGAATACATAGATGCACATTCTGACATTGTTACCATCTCTATTTTTCACATGTATTCGTGCAATAAATATAACTTTACTTTACCATTTCTTTCGATATTAATTAGCTATATCAATGAAAGTTGTTAACAGTTCTATTAAAAACTTTTTTCACGCACGCACACCATTTACGTTTACTTTTTAAACAGGTTTATGTGTACACCAGTGATGCGTAGAAAACAGTATTATGTTAATTTTATTTTTTTTCAACAGTAAAAAGTAGTCAAGACCTGTATATTACTGTTTTAACAGTATTGTTGGCAACCCTATACTATATTAAAAAATGTGAAACACCCGTGCTTCCATGACCGCGACGAGCGCGGAATGGTGAGCCGAAACGTAATCGAGTACTATATAAAGCAGATTTCCTTTGAAAAATGTATGGAGAAATTTTAGTGCGTTTTCGACTGCCTATTTTCTCTCATACTCGTTGGAAAATTTATTTATTTGAATACAAAATAATAAAATAGACGTATAGAGGACTATAAAAGACACATTTTAATATAATTTTCACTATAAAATATGCAGCGGATTTAGCTATTGATGTACCTATCCAGATACAATTTTTCGCCTTTTTCATCGATTCTTGCAACGGTAAACATGTATTTATGTGAAAATGTTGTATGGAACTGCCCAGTTTTTATTCGCTATCTTTGTAGATGAATATATAAGCTTTAAATTTTTACCATGACATCTCTGCAGTTGTGTTTCCTGGTTTATTAAATGGTACTTAAAAACCATTGATATTTGTTGATGCGTCCTTTATGAATAATAACATTTGAACCGTCAATAACTAGTAAATACAGATTTAAACGAGTGTTGCGGTTACAAGTGCTACAATCACAAGTGTTATTATATGTCCACTTGCAATAGAACACGCTCGCTTACACTCGAGTTTGAGTCTCATCTACGATCGATACTTTGCCTTTACCGAGTTGAAAGTGTTATCGGTCTTGGATTAAGCCTCAAATAACAATCACGCACAGTAACACACTTGTACTTATTATATAAATAACAACAAATAAGTGTTATGCACACGGAATAAGGTTTGAATAACAAGCACGCGCTGCACTTTGCTTTAGTCTTGCGATTCTGACCGTTATTGACATAGCAGTAAGGTGTGAAGTCGCAGGTGTGTGCGCGTGACGCTAACAGCATGGCACTTTCAGACGGCGAGCTTGCGACCCAACAGACACTCTGCGAACGTGCATCAGGTAACTATACCTAACTACCTCTTACTTTATGAACGCCTCCGTTCACTGACCATATGATTTGTTACCAAAACATCGTATTTCTTACTGTGATCAATTATGTTAGTGTCAAGAGCAGAGACAGAGACCACTTCCTCTGCATATTTAGTGCAGGTATGTATTACATTATAATTATGTTATGTATGTTCAATTACAAATTTGAATGTACCTACTTATATTATATTAACAGTGTAATTATATTTATTACCTACTAGCTGACCCGATAGACTATTTTTGTACACTGGGTCTTCACCTATGAAGTTGCCGTTTTGTAGAACTGGTCATTTCGAATTAAAAATATTTCTGAATGTCTATGAATTCTAATTTCAAATTAATTTTATTTTCAAAACAAAACATGACATACCTGTGATGAAATATGGATTCTTTTCGACAATCGTAAGCGAAATAATAAAATCTCTGTTTATTTTTAATCCCGGTTCACCGTCAGAATATCCGACATGTATCGTATCGCCTTGTACGAGACCCTAGTGATGGTAAACATAACTCTGATTGCTTTATTTTCACGTAGTATATATATACATTATCTTTTATATATATATATATATATATAAAAGAATTAATGTTTGATTCCAGCGTGACGTCGAAGCGACAGAGCACACATCGCTCCTATCGCGACGCACCACGCAAACTAGCGCCGTCTCGCTCACACGCGCGCTGCAGATACCCGGCGTGGTGCAGTATTCCCTCTCGCTCTTCTTTGCGAAGCTTGTCTCGTACACCTTCTTATATTGGCTGCCGCTGTACATCAACACTACGAGTGAGTCTCTCCTTATTTATTTATTTATTGGAACTGAGACCTCGTGATGGTCTTAGGTATACGGAATTCATTATCAAAAAGAACGTAATTAACAAACCTTACTTACCTTACCCAGGCACTCTTTTTCTCAATCTCTATTTACTCGCCTCAGTGTCCGAGGCTCTCCCTTGTTTGTAACTGTCATTAAAGTAAAACCAAATGAATAGCCAGAATGAGCGGGGCAGGGGCCGTGGGGCGGGCGGCAGACGCGATACGCTGCTCTGTCATCTCATATCAACATGAACATCACAACGTATGATATCTTTGTAAAAAGTGCTCTCAAAACCGTTGCTTTAGACTTTGAACGGCGGATCTGCACCTCCAGGCCACGGATGTCGTTCAGTCTCCCAAGGGGCATTTCCAAAAAGACGGCAGCTGTTTTCCGTGTGTAAACAAAACGTTAACATCTGCCTGCCAAGCGTGGTGATTGTGGCCGAACCTAACGGTCAGGGAGGAAGTTCTTCCCACATTGTGGTGAACAATAATTAACAGTATTCTTGCCCAATTGATAATAGCCCTATTGAGTGATGAAATACCTCTAATCTTGCAAGACCCGATGATCAACTTTTGTTTCTTCATCTTAAAAACAACCCCTAATAAAGGGTTAATAAGCCTATTTTTAAATCTGCAGTCTAAACCCCCATTTCATATGAAATTTCACGTTTTCACAAATTTTCAAGTCTTCGTTCTTATCTACCCCTTTTCAATCCTTTATATCAATACAGGGGTGGTTTCAGCTTATTAATTAATAGTTAACTGTGAAGATTACCCCCTCTAACAGTATATCCTTCGAGACATAACTAGCGGTTAACCCGTTCAACGCGCCCCTTTGTTATAAAAACCACCCTTATTAAACAGTAGAATATGTATTTTTTTTAAATATGCACCCGATACTATTTCAAATGACACCCTGCAAGCCAAAAAAATTATTGTCATACTTAACATCCCTATTTTTCAAAAACTACTCTAGTATCAAAAAAAAACCTTACACCGATTGATGAGTATCAGTAAATTCTGCATATTCAAAATTTTGAATTGATCGAATCAGCCATTTAAAAGATATAGACGAAAAATGTATTTCATTTCACCCAAAAATCTCAAAAACTACCCCAATTATCAAAAATTCCTCGTGACAATCAAATTATATTTACGTTATCTCTATTCAGTTTAAATTGCATGAAAATCGGATAATCCGTTCGACAATTATGCCGTCACAAACATTGCCACATACATACAGTGCCGGATTTCCCAACATAACTCAGAGAGATCTCGTTCGCTTCGCTCACTCGATCAATAAACTTGCAAATTTCCCAGCATCTGGAAATACGCTTTTGTCTCAACAATTCACAAAAAGGCTTGAAAACTGATTTCAGTTTGTCTTTTTGTGAACTAATAGACCAATTTCTACATGCATGCAGCCAAAATATTCGAACGAGTTGTCTACAGCCAAGTGTACGCTGCGCTGCCTTACAAGACTCGTTTAATCCACCGCAACATGGCTTCCTGAGGGAAATCTGTAAATGAAGAGTTGTTTTTTTTATTATTAAGATATACCTACGACTACTAAGGCAACGGTTTTGAGAACACCTCCAAAACGTCATCAACCTTTGTTTCATGTTAGTAAGGACATTACATTAGCAACAAGAGAGAGCCTCGAACACTTAGGTGAATAAAGAGAGTTCGAGAAAAAAGTGCTTATGTAAGGTAATGAAACAAGCTTTTATTGTTTGTTAATTACGTTCTATTTGAGAAACAATCTCCTTCACAAACCAGACATCGCGAGATCTCAGTTCGGGCCGAACTACTAGTTATATGGATTTTTACAAGAGCAAGTATTTGGTACTAAATTTCATCCAATCCGTTTCGGCGTTAAGGAGCGCCAAATATACACACATACATACACACAATTATTTCGCCTTATAATTTATTTGTTTGTCTTTGGAAGACTAACAGCTTTGTACACACATTACAGGACTCATCATTGAATCAATAGCCTTAAGTAGTATCCACTCATAGACTCAACTATTCAGAACCAACAAAATAAATATAATTAAAATTTATGCAACGTTCATTACATGATAAAAAAAGTGGTAGATAACATTATAGTGAAACTATGCCGAATGAGATGATGATAAACGGAAATACATAGGAAAAGTAAAAGATTATAACAATAATTATATAAATAACAAGCCACATCAAACAAACAAAGAACATACTCGTACATAGAGGTATAAGGTTGCAGTGTAACGTTATTAAATTTAGGTAGAAAAAAGTCTTTTGACTTCCTTTTAAAAAAAATATCGTGGAAAAGATCTACTGCACTAGAGTGTGAAATATTGAATGTTTTACATGTTCGATTGAAAAATGCATTTTTTTATAGTTAGTTAAACATTTTTCTACTCTTGAGGTTAAAGGGATTTCGCCGAAACGGAATGAAGGTCAAAGACATTACGGGTCAGATTGTGAAGAAAAGTGAGATCAGCCCTCTGTCGCTGGTTCTTCAATGGTAGTGCTGCTTGATGGTGATGCTTAAAGCTATCGCATTAGTTTGGTGGGGTAATGTGTATACAATGTCTATAGGCACACATTATTAAGGAACCGCATTCATTTCCTTTGTATATTTTCGAGGCTGCCTTCGTAGATCATATTTTTATATTTCAAGTGATTGCACTTGGTCACATCATTTATTACAAATATTATAATGACATCAAAATTCACAACCAGCGACGGGACTTGAACCCGCCCCCGACTGAAATGTGATGCCAGAAGTTATGTTATAATGAGTACTCCATGCTTGAGATGCGCATTCTAGCTGGCTACGAACCAATGTACGATACAATCAATATCTTAAGAGATTTTACTGTTTTATAATATTAAGTAGTTATAATAATGAATCAAAGTGTTTTGGTTGCTTTTGACGCAATGCTATGATATCTTTGCGTCAAAAGCAACAAAAAATATTCATCAAAAAGGAGTTTCAAATCCATAACTACGCCAAGGTCTCTGATGAGATCCACTCGATGCAACATTTGCTGGCTTTTTTGCATATTTTTTATATCATCGTCAAATAGTAAAAAAAATGAGTAACAAGAGCATTGATCAATGTCATTTATAAATAGCAGAGGTCCCAACATGGAACCTGTGGGACGCCGAATAGAATGATGAACCAAACCATCTGAGATGTTCAGATCTCCTCGTATGTCAGATTCTTGGATTTTAACGACAGAATGGCGTGGTCATGTCCTTCAAATGACTTGCTGTAATTTGTGTTTGATAAATATCTTCTGTAAATGTTATAAAATTATTAACAGTCGACTTCCCTTTGAGAAACCCGTATTGATGTGTATAAGGTTCTAGTGGACAGGACCTTTGGCTCAGGCTTTGCGGTCCTGAAATATCATCATCTGATGCTGATGCCGTATGCTTGTCAGTCAGTCAGTCAGTCAGGGTGGTGTACGACTCCTTTGTAGTTTAAAATGTCAATGCTGTTGTTATTTCAGCGCACCTATCGGCTCGCGAGTCGGGCGAGCTGAGTACTGTGTTCGACGTGGGGGGAGTCGCGGGAGCGATACTAGCGGGTCTGCTGGCCGACTGGAGCCAGTGTCCGGCGCTCGTCTGCTCCGCGTTCTATACCCTCGCCGCCCCTGCCGTGAGTGTACCTCTTCCTTGCTAGGACTGTGTTCGACGTGGGGGGAGTCGCGGGTGCGATACTAGCGGGTCTGCTGGCCCCGCTGGCGCTGCAAGTGGAAATGCATTTGTAGAGCTGTACTGTAATAAAGTATGACAATAAACTGCGCAGCTAACAGTAATTGGTTAATTCCAGTTGTTGGCGTACCAGCAGTGGGGCGCCAGCTCGTACGTCGTCAACTGCGTACTGTTGCTGGTCACTGGCGTACTGGTGAACGGACCGTACGCGCTCATCACCACCGCCGTTAGCGCGGAACTAGGTAACATCATCACTTTTCTCTTTCTATTTCCTGCCTCATCGTTTTAAATAAAAAAATCGGTAATTTCGAGCAATTTTAAGCTCATATAGAGATAATGTACACACAAGAAAATACACAAAATTAAACTCAAAATCAATGGACTAAAATGCAAACAATAAAATACAATTACAGCTGGTACCGTGGCTACGCCATCGTGTGAAGGCGTATCCACTGCTCCAGCAATGGCGAGCCCAACCTGTCCGATAGCTGCTCAGCATGATGTTGGCGCTTCCACGCAAGCGTTATAGCAGTGATGCACAGCGCTTTCTCTGGATAGCGTGAATGCCATCGGTATGTGCCTCGCAGAACATACCCGATGCACTGCAGAAACGTGGCAACCCCAACATCATCCTAAACACGTTATTGTACTGGACGTGCAGAGCATCATACTTGGTTGGTGGTAGTCCGCCTGGCTAGCTACCACCATCTTACCTAATTCTGTCGCCATAATAAAAATTCTTAAAAAAATATTGTGTTCCGGCATTCAGAGGTAAGATAGCCATTTCCTCACTTTGTTGTTACGCGTTTTAGCTCAGACCCATATAAATTGATGGGCGGCACGTGACGATCATCTTTAGACTTGGCCCTGAACACCATAAACTCACTTTTCGTCAAATTATATCTGAGCCCATGGGTCGCCGCATAGGACTCACACACACGCTATAGTTGACGCAGGCCTCCGATTAACGGACTCAGCAATACCATATCGTCAGCATAGTTGGTGTTATTGAAACAGGTACCATCTATGTGACATCCAACTTTGGTGCTACTTAGTTCATCAATCAGGCTGTTCATGTACAAGTTGAAAAGAGTGAGAGAAGAAATCCCACCTTGCCTGATACCGCATTCCAACCTGTACATGTCAGAATAAGCCTGCTCACTTGTCACTATTAGTTTGGTGACCGTACTATACGTACAACGTACGTACAATAGCGGAACAATGACAACAGCTCGATAAGCAAATCTGACTCACTTTTAAGTTTATTCCAGAGCAGGTCATATGATACCAGGTTACAGGCATAGACCGGTGTATTTCTAGCCGTGTAGTATTGAGCAGTCTGCTTGAGACACAAGATAGCACTTTCGGTAGATAGCCCTGGCCGAAACCCGAATTGCGCATCATTCAGTTTCGTGTGCGTACCTAAGTATCGGTCAAGCAAACTGTCCAGTACCTTGGCCACAATAGTGGCTATAGCGAGATTGGCCTATAGCTCGCCAGTCCGAGGCATCGCCTGTCTAGTTTTTAATAATAGGCACTACCGTGGTACGCATAAGTTCCTCAGGTAGGTACGAGTGACTCACACAAAGATTAAAAAGTAAAGATAGCACTCTCGGTAGACGTACACCCGCGAACTGCAGGTGTTCGATGCTGAGATCGTCGTATCCTGGGGATTTACCCCGCACCATCTGTTTGATTACACGTGTAACATCCTTAGTAGTAAATCTAACGGTAAGGTTATCGGAACAACACTTACCATCATCAAACATCGCAGCTGAGAGACCGAGGGATGAGTCTACTGTAACTTGAGCCGGGAAAACTGGATATTTCGGTTGCACTCCAGCTACACTCACGGGAAGGCTCGGCCTTGGGCTCAGTCTGTTTGTCGTTTTCCAAAAGAGTTTAAAGTCCTTATTGGAACAGTGTTTTGAAATGTTATCCATTTTAAGTTGTTGCTGGTTGTTCTGGCACCATTTCAACTTAGACTTAAAAACTCTTCTGGACTCGACCAGTATATCATCGTAAGTCTGTCCAGTACTGGGCTTCCCGCAGCGCTGCCACGTCTGGAGACAACGTTTTGTGTATATCATGTCACTTTTCCTTTCATGACACCATGGACTCATGGGCTCTCTCAGCTTTTGTATTCGATTCCAACATTCGATTCAATTTTCGATTCAAAAATTGTACAATGAATAATTATGTTTGCCTGTTGTGAAATCATAATAAAAACTACTCTAAAAAGGTCAAAAAAGGTGACCCATCCTGTCTAGATGTATCACAGTTTTGTCTTTGATGATCGTAATAAATGGACATGGTGTGTATGTGTGTGTGTGTCATCAGGTACACACAGCAGCCTGGCGGGCAGCTCGGCCGCGTTGGCGACTGTCACCGCCATCATCGACGGCACCGGCAGTATCGGTAAGTCCGCTGCACTCCACTCCACTCCACTCCACTCCACTCCACACCACGACACCGCGCATTCTACCACGGGGAAGCGCTTGTCCTTCATCTCACCTGGTTACAAGTTATGATAAGGCCGAAGGTGGAGGCCCACTTCACCCGGAATCCTCAACTAACTGAGGAACTGAGGCTATCTTACGTCTAAATGCCGGAGCACAACAATTTTAGAATTGTTGTGGCGACAGAATAAGGTAAGATGGTGGTAGCTAACCAGGCAGAATGAAAACAATGTCCTACCACCAACAAAATCAAGCACAATATTGTACTCTCTCTAGGCATCGAACCCGGGACCTCTGGATCTGAAATTGGTGGGTCCACACAAGACCACAGATGCGGTAAAACATAACCAATAAACACACTACGATTAAAGTGTGCTTTTATCGCATCTTTTAAACACACTTTCTCCATCTCTATTCACCTGAGTGTTCGAGGCTCTCTCCAAATGCTGACTCTCATTCTATGCAATTCCAGAATGAGAGCAAAGCAACCATAACACCGACCGTACGACACGGGTGGGCAGTATATGTATAATTGAATAAATCGCCCATTACTATTATGGAATATGAAAAGGTTCATATCTGTTTTTTGAATACTGTTATCAAATCCGTTGCCGTATTAGTCGTGGGTTACTAATGTAGGTATCTCTAGTCCACGGATGTTGTGAAAGTAAGCCGAAATCGTACAAAAGTATCGACATGTAGGTACACGTTCTTTCATTTGATACATCATTTGATTGAACATATTGATAGTCTTGTAAGAAAATCTATTTTTAGCCCTCTCCCTATTTAATGTTTGATTCGCAGGGGGTGCGTTTTTGTAATATTGTGACAATACATTATACGGAATCGTTATAATTCCAACTTTAATGTCATGTAAAGGTTTGATGACGGGAAATGAATAAATAGGATCTACCTTACAAGATGTCCTTATCCGTTATCCACAGGGATTTTTAGGGAATGGGACGGTTAAGCTCGTTCTTCAAATGTCCTTTGTCCTCGTCCAAAGTCGAAGTGTACCTAATGGCGGACGCTTGCGACTCTTCAAGTATCTTGAGTAAGGTCCTCGATCCATATGTCCAATTCTCTTGTTCACGATGAGAGGACCATATTATGATGTTGGTGGTACATTCAAAGTAGTGGACTGTATTCATGGTTTATTTCAAAGATTAAAATATAATTCCAACAGTTCAAGCTGAGACAATCGCAATTTAGTGTTTTTAGTTTGAACTACTTAACTTTGTGTGTTCTATTATTGTAATGAAGTATCGGTCATTTGGAAGAAATATTAATTCATGTAATTTTTTTTATTAGTAGGTATTTTAACATTTTTTTTTATATAAAAACCTGTTTGGAACGTTAAGAATAATTCCCTTCTCGTATGAACGATTCGTTTTGTAAATATTTTTTTCATTCCGCAATAACGTTCCAAGTTCAAAATTAATAACTTTTGTTAAAAATAAAACCAAATGTAAAGCTTGCTGTAATTAACATCGTGTGAATCAAATCGCTCCAACTAACTGAATGAATCAATAGCAACGAAACTGCAATTGAGTTGCGATCAAAGTAGACCCCCAGCCTCATCATCACACATCACGGAGTCAATTATTATTTGTTTATAATAATTGTACTTACGTTGTACTGCGTTGGAACATATTCTGAAACTTGACAAAGCTAAAACGAGCTTTGTCATGTTGACTAATAAGTTTCATTTGTTTAGTTTCATTCATTCATTTAGGCTGTACGACTACACTTAAATAAAACATGTTTATTTTTGGCATGATGTCTAACTGTCCATGAGCCAGACTCAGGTGTTTTGTATCCAATGATACGTGCAATATTTGACGATGATTGATTGCGTACGATGTCCCCGGAGTGTGGTGATGGTGATGGTGACGTGACGTGACGTGACGTGACGTGACGGTTGCAGGCGCGGCGCTGGGCCCGCTGCTGGCCGGCGTGGTCTCCAGCGGAGGCTCGTGGTCGCGCGTCTTCTCCGTGCTGATCGCGTGCGATCTGTGCGCTCTGTTCCTGCTGCTCAGGTGAGTCCCGACACCTCCCACCTCCCACCTCGCACCCCACCTCCCACTTCCCACCTCCCACTCTATACGTAGCCTTCGATGCCGAGACATCTCGAGCTCGGGAGCTTACATTTCATGTAAAACTTCCGAACCCAAAGTGCTAACGGAACCCTATCGTCGACTTGAGGTAGGCGTTTTATATTCTTTGGTAAATTGTAGCCTTAACACATCGCGGATACAAAATGTTGACCAGGACGCGCGACGTACGTAGGTAGGTAGGTAGGTACGGGCTACGTCTACGTGTAACTTATTAGCGAGGGCTGGAGCGGCGGCTGATTAGGCCGAGGATCACAAAAGGCGAAAATATACCTAGTGGTCTCGACAGAGTTTACCTATTTGAGCCTTCTGGGGTGGAGACCTTGGGTCCGTTGGGAGCCGGTGCCCTCCGGGTTTTCAAAAATCTTGCGGGGCTTTTGATTGAGGCGACACATGACCCAAGGGCTGGCTATTATTTAGGCCAGCGATTTAGCATAGCTTTTTTAGCTTCCGTCTGGTACTGGTCTGGAACAGTTGAGCTAGCTATAGGCCGTTTGTAACGGTCCTTAGGTAATCTGACTGATTCCTTTGTACAAAGTTAGTTAAATTGTAAATTTTATTGAATAAAGATACCTATATAACTTATTGCATTGATGTTTCCCAAATTGTATGTATAGATTTTCCAAATTGGTTTCCCAATATATTAACATAACAATATATTTTATGCAGTTTAAATTTTATGATTGTTTACTTTATATTGTGTGAATTGATAATAATGATAGCTTTTAATAATGATTGATAATGATCTCTCTCATTTTTACGTTTTTCCGTGTTACAACTTATAATGTTTAATGTTTTAAGTATTTTTACCTCGTTACTTGTCTCTCTGTGAACGTCCGCTATCATCTATATTTATATATTTTATTTAGTCTCGGTTCAAAGGGTTTCAACGGAAGGTCAGCGCCGGTTCTCTGAGACTGCATAATGCTGAGTTAAACTTTTTGTAGCTCGGCAACGTATTGCAACAATTTATATTTTACTTAATTGTGGTTTTTTGTTCTCTCTATACTTCGTTTGTTAGTTTTATTTGGATTTAATTATGTTGTCAGAGTTGCAAATATTTTTTTTTTTTATTTTGATCGATCTTGACTTTGGCAACTTATGAGCCGGTGTCGCGAGGCGGTCTTTGTGCTTATTGCTACACGTAGCTCCGAGGGGATCGATAACCTTACGCTGGAACGTATCGAGATGTTGATAGGTGTAGGTACTACTCTATTTGATATACATCGTCGGCGTAGGTGAACAATTAGATATTAATATATAGATAGATTAACAAAACCAAAATCGAGAGAAAACGTCGAATTTAGTGTTTTTTTTCGTCAAAAACTACGATAAGTTTTTTCATAGCACAAAAATGACCGTCGGTGTTTTGATATGTTGTTTAACAACTCTATGATTACCTTTAAAGCCCTGATCGGGGATCCTTACACTTTTCGTTTGTGATAATAGCTCAAAAGTAAGTTATCTATATTCACCACACTGAAGTTTTGAATGTAAGGTGTAGTTAATATACATTATCGTGTTAGTAATTCAATTATTCAACTTCGGAATATTACCGTGAGGTTAACATTTCTACAGATAAGTGCAGTTACCTTAATGTTCCTTTTCCTAAATAAATTACGTTTATCAATTAGATAAAATTATTTGAAGTTTAACAGAATCTACAATTTTTATTGGTTTGAGGACTAAAAAGACTTGTAATAAAACACACAATACTTTTTTTTTGCGTCAAATGTAAGAACACACTGAACAAAAAAATCAACAAAAACAGGCGTTTCTACTGTAAACTAAAAACAAATCTATAAACCTGGCCTAAAATTCATTTAGTACATACATAATGATTTACTCTAACTCGGAATCATTGCCTATAACATGGTTGGTCGATGGTAGATAGTTTTTTATACCATGCATTCTCTTCTGGTATATATTTTTTCTTACATAAATTGAGGAGGTACTTTTTCTTATCCTCCATTGGAGTTGTTGCTTGTAAGCTTTCTCCAACCTAATTTCAGATATAGTTCCTGCCATTGATGGCCTGCCTCTCTTGGTACTTTGTGTGTCTAGGGAGAAGTACGACCCTTCGTAATCGTTCCTGATCTATCGGTAACTCAACTTTTCCAGATCAGAACCAGGCAGAAGCGTGTCCAAGACAATGGCTGCAATGCCACGCTGAATAGCTATGCTAATTCGCTGACTTAAATACGAGCCAGCCCTTAGGTCAAGTGTCGCCTAAATCGACGCTCAAGATTTTAGAAACCCCGGAGGGCACCGGCAAACCACGGACCCAAGGTCTTGAACCCAAAAGGGTTAAATAAGTAAAAATCGAGACCACTATATTTGCGCCTTTGGTAATCCTCGGGCGACTCTACACCAGCCCTGATCGATGTCCCAGGCGGTTGAGATGGCGCAAGGGTGACGACGCAGGTAGCGTCCCACACCAAAGGCCTACCCATTAACACAAAATGTATGTCAAAGTCCCCGGTGGTAAGTCTACCAGGGTCGTTGAAACAAATTTTCCCTTCCTCACCGGTACTGGGCCAGATCGACCGGCACAGATGACACTACGTCAATACAACCCAACGGACAATAGTTATACCGTCAGACGCTTACCACCATCACGTCACAGACCATTCTGCTTGTGAACGGCTGTAACATTGCCAATGATAAAAGATCGCTTTCGAAGCTCGAAAAATAAAATAAAAGGGGTTCCCCATACAAGAAACGTTATTATAAATTGTTTTAAAAGCTTTGACATAAAAACGGTAATACCTTTCTTTTTCAAACTTGTAGTGCTTACGTTAAAGGTATACCAATAAATTAGAAAATACTGACCGAGCGTGTGCCCAGCACTAAAGCTTTAGAACTAACTGCAAAAAAACTGCATTTTTTGCCTGAAAATGTATGTTGAAACCTTCCTTCATTGTCAATAGCGAAAGAAGGACATAGGGACGGCCTAAATGACGTAGCGAGAAATGTATGTAACGGGAAAAGAAAGGAGAAGTCCTGACTGACTGATTCAACTAGATACCACGCACAGTCTAAACCTTTGCTCCTACAGACTTGAAGTTTGGAGGGCAAGTTTATTTTGTGTGTAGACGCCCGCTAGCAATTTTGAAAATTGGTACCCCTAGGGGTTCAACGTGAAGTTCAAAGTTCGGAGTGAAAAATAGCAAATCTCTGAGACCGCACTTGATAAGCACTTGAAAATGAGTATGTAGATTGCCCATATGAAATTGGCAATGTTATATTTTAGGATTTTCAAAAATAGAGGGTAGAGGGTCCAATGTTTAAGGAAAAACTGCAGGTTGAAATTTTGTGACATGACAAGTAGTAGTAGTAGTAGTAGGTAAACATAAAATAAAAATGGGAGTTCCCATAGAAGAAACGTTTTTATAAAAGTAGATGGAAAACACAAAAGACAAGACAAGTACCAAACTTGAACAAAGTGCTTGAAATGTCTAACAAAACACGATTATTGGCCGATGATACCGTTTGTACGAAATTATAAAAGCACTTGTTCATTTGAACACTACACATTGTACCTTATCCCAACTATTACGTCGAGGAAGAAGAGTACAACTGACTTAATGCAGTTTATACGATGACAAATTGTTTTGATAGATTTTTGACAGTTGTTCTTTTCCACGTCATATATTCTGTGCCATAAGTATGCATTTCTGCATTTTGTGTACTAAAAATATATTCTGTGACGGATAGAGATATCAGACCCTGAGTCAGAACAAACGATGCAGCCTGTTTAATATTCTATGAAAACGCAATAAAGACGATTTCGCCAAAAATGTTAGTTATCTAATTCTTCACGTACGCCGCGCCGACGCTATGCTCGCATGCCAATGGACCGAATACCGAAGAGTGTATCGAGCTCCTTGAAGAACTCGCAACAGCAGACGTCACTAGTTTCGAACAGCGGCAACACCGTTCCAAAAACTATTGCATGAATACTCTTCAGGAAAATATTTGATCAAGTACCTAGTTCTAATTAAAATTAACCTACACGATTTGCTCTGCTTTGCTTTGCTTGATAAGTAGCTAAATATGGGTAAAAGTACTCACGAAAGCTCATCTTCTCTTCAAGCAAGTTCATATAAAATAACTACTACTAATTCTTACTACCTACCTAAATGATTCGGTGTATAATTTCACGAACAATTTTTTTTATTTTGTGCGACTACCACAATGCATTTGTTCCTAGAACTTCACATAGACTTTATATATAGTTCCACTACGAAATTGCGTAAAGTATGACAACTGGCAGAGGCAGTATTTCACACACTATTTATACGTATAGCATTTATGATAATAAAAGCTCGTTTGTTATAAGAACTATTACGTTGTTTAATGGGTACGCTGCCATAACGCCAGCTCAGAATGTCATTCAAAAGTCTTGTTCAATATCTCAGTTCCTATAGGAGCAATCATTATGAAATTTTGTATAGCTCGGGCAGTATTTGTGCTCTATTTTTGTGTGTAAACTTCGTTGCTATAGTATAAGCCCTTTTCGAATACAGTCATGTGCATGCTAGCTTGATCGTTATGCTGGCGTACCCACTAAGAATGGTCATTATTTCTTAAACCAATGAGGCACTATTTATTTTATTTTTGCACTAATTATGCTCTATTTACGCAGAGTTTTTTAAAGATAACCACGAACTCGATTATGTGTACGCTACCATAACGGACACCACAAATGATTGTCCTGGGTGGAAATCGAACCCACAACCTACAGCGCAGAAGGCAGAGTTACTACCAACTGAGCTATGAGGCTTGTTAATTCGGAACAACTTCAAATTATATGAACTTAGGTACCCTTAGTAATTTTTAAGTTTTTAGTGATGAAGTCGGTTCCATATTTTTTTTCAAAAATAACCTATTATAATCAAGCAAAGATCACAAAAATGCAAATTTGTTTTTTTTTTTTTATTTGAATTTTTATTGGTTTACTATCAGTTCGTGACCGCTACTCACGCCTATTCGCCCGTTCCAGTCCCTCATCACAACCGTGTAGTGTGTTCTCGAGGCATACATGACCTCAGAGATGTCGTCATGCATGACCTTAGAGATGTCGTCATACATGACCTCCACTTCATCATCAGGGCGTTTCGAGGTCGGGGCGTTATTTTGTATTTTGTCCATATAGTTATACGAGACGTGCCCAGTATTAGTGTAACAAACGTAGTTGTAATTAAATGTGAAATCCAATCGAGCGTATGTCCATGTTTGTATTAAAATGGTATTCCCGTGTGCAGGATGGCGTTCTCGGAAGCGGCGAAGGTGAGACAAGAACGTCGGATAGCCTCCCCGCCTCGAGTGCGCGTGGAGTAGCCGTTCCATTCTCGGCTCGGGGGCCACTTTCGAGGTCAACAGCTCCCCATTTGTAATAAAAGATAAACTTTCATCATAGTTAGGATAGGAACTACTAGTGAAACGGCCAGAACTTGGTTCATTTAAACAATGTTCCCTTCAGGATGGTATGTTTGACATCAAAGCAAGTATCTTGCAGATTGTATCGTACTCTGATGCAGCGATCGTAACACACTCAACTCGTACAGTACGGATACGGAGTAGCTGTCGGCCGCCCACACACACACACACACACACACACACACACACACACACACACACACACACACACACACACACACACACACACACACCATTGTATGGGGGAGGCCGCGCCCAAAAGCTAAAGCTAGCTATCATGTAATCTAGCTTAACTAAATAACTAAGAATGTATGACAATACAGCTTGATAAGCATTGTGTAGCGATTTATTGAATATTTCATTTTAATTTAAAAATCCGTCGCCCTCTGAGAGACGGGGACATACATATGTCATTTGAAAGGAGGACAGTAGGACAGGTGGAACTAACCCTGTAAGTAGCTACAGTGCATCTAATCTTCAACAAAAATTCTATCTGAGTTTAGTTTTATAAAAAATAAGCCATTATTTCATACCTATTAAGTATCAATATTTTTTTTTCAATTTCTCATAAATATCGAATATTTTCGCGATGACATATTATTTTGTTGACATCCCTAGACCAGTAAATCGAACAGCTGTCAAAGTGTATTTCTTAGATTTGATGGACTGTAGCTAGTCATCTAGCTAGTATTCAAGATGTCATTGATCAAATGCTACCTTTTGAAATCATTCCAGTATTTATATTTTTTTAAAGATCTATAATGATCATACAGGTTGAGTTTTTTTCCAGGGCCACTGAGGCGAAGTCTGAAACCGTGAGAGTTTATCGTAAAGACATGTTAGGAGTTATATATATATATATATATACCTCTTCTATTATGTACCTTTAGACCTGTAAAAGGCGACATACAATTTTCAGGCCCCATAGCACAGAATAGCTAATAGTACTACGTACAGAAGGATCACTCTCTAACAGAAGCCATGTTTAGGTATAAAAATGTACATACTCTTACCACTTGCACGCATTGAATCTAGCGATTCTAGTGGTTCTAGCGTTCATATTCTGTATGTCACCGCTGACTTGGAACCGGTTTCAGGGTCAGAGAATAGGGCTCCCATTCGCCGATATAAATACACTAAGGTAAATTTATGTTAAAATAAATCAATAAAGTTAACTATGTGTGTTTAGGCAATAAACTACCTTTAATAAATGTTGTCAAAACACTAACATACGTGGCAGGGGCAGGCACCCACCCACTACTCTTTATTGGCAAAACATGTATGTCTGTTCCTACTTATAGTTTCTCGCACGTACCTATCGACCTGTTCCCTTTATCCGCAAGGTTTGAGACGGAGGTACTTTCGTTTTATTTGTGAGCGAACGAAATATTAAAATTTACAATAAGTTCGTAGTAGGTGTATATCAATCTCTATGCATTATTATAGTTTTTATGCGATGGTTTGTCTATAAATATGGCTTGCAAATCATTCAACATCTGTCGGAATTTAAAAAAATGTCACAGTAGATTCATAGTTTATTTTATTTACGAATGATTGTGGTTCGAAGTAATAATAATTGATCGACCCAAAAATCACAAAAACATCGCTCGGTGACGACGACCCGAGACGGAGCCGAGTGGCAACCCACCGCCGTCATCCTCCCTGGGCGGAGCTCCGCCCAGACGTACCTAAACCTCGGAGTGACACCCCCTGCCCTGCCCGTAGCACCGCTCTCTAAGTTCACAGTTCTAATCAAAATCTATTAAATTAGATACCCATAGATTTAATTAAATAGGAAAATTATTTTGCATGGTATATTTTATAATTTCAATGAATGGCAAACTACGTTTGTGTGAGAGAGCGGTACTATTTCATTTAGAATGTAGGTATATATATATATATATATTTGTATCACGGGTACAAATTCCTATGCATTGAATAAGTTGTTATCTATGCTATGATACGAACATGGTTTGTGATTGATAAATATACACTGCCAGTAATGTTTGTATTTGTATGCGAATGTGTAATCTCGCGGATGTTTCCTCGATCATTACTCGGTCAATGTTCAACATATTGTAATATATATCGTCAAACTTATTGTATAGCTACTATATTTACCTGTTTTTTTTCTAATCTCTTATGTACCTTTTATGACAAGTATTTGTAAATTTGTACAAATTTATTATTCAAATAAACGAAACGTATTTATAAACTGGTTTTATTATTATTATTTTTATAACCCATCTTCATCATGACATAATTATGTTAAACTTAAGTTAGAAAGGTAAAATAAATAATTATCAATAATATCAGGAATGCATTCCTGAACCCCGAAGGTAACTTGTAAAATCACTTCGCATCGCCAACTTCCTTCCGGTTCACACTAACATGATAAAGGTAATAGTTTTTCAGGTGGATTGTTGTTGTTTTTGTTGTTGGTTACATGACAACATCAAGTACATTGTTGTTTGGTGGTGGAATGAAAAATAGTGAATAAATGAGTGTAACCTTTAGGTAACATCAAGCGGGCCGTACGTCGGTTTACCATAGAAGTACATAAACAAATAATGTGATGTCCGGTGACCGCTCGCTCGCTCTCGGTGAATCTCATTGTGAGGCGGAGTCGCTTTACTCTCGAGAACTTGTATAAAATGAACCCCAACCCTTGCTGATTCATTCTATACTTGTGAAGCCTTGATCGATAGTTACGACTCTATTCCATTTTCGGCTGCTCTCAATGTGGATATATCTCATTGTTGCCCAAGTTGTGGAATGTTGAAAATGTATTTTTTGCTCTGGAACCTTTCCGACATTCGTATAGAGATGTTAGCAGGCGTGAGGAGTGGACCGGCCTACAACCGGCCGAGTGGCTGCACGAAGGACAGACTGTCCCCCGCGGCGCCCCACGTGGTGCGCTGCGTCTGGTACACGGCGACCCACGCCGCCAGCAGCGCCGTCCACAGCGCGGCGCCCAGCACCGACATCACCACGTCTGCACAAACAATACAATACAATACTGTACTCACCAACAAACTTGTTACATCTCAAACTGCTACTTATTGCACACCTCTACCTACTATAAGAAAGCTTTGTATCTGGGACCTCACATTTAGGCCGAGTCAGTCAGCTACACTATGATTTTATTAATTAAGATGTATTTCCAGTGGTGGGAATCAACTGGCTCTAACTAAGCCTATGGATGTGGTAAAAACCAATTCATTCACATTTATTTGGAAAAAACCAACAAAACATGTGAACAGATTGGGTTATACTTGTCATCTTATTGTATTACTAGCTTTTACTCGCGATTTAGTCCGTGTAATGATTTTTACTATAGGCGCAAGGAGATTTGGGACAATAACTAAAATGAAAATTTCAAGCCTACTTTACCTACCAGCCTACAGAGACTGCGTTAATTGTCCACATTTACAGGCAAAACATGCAGGTTTTTTTGAAGTCTAACTGCGGTTCCGACTCACGCCAAATTTTTAGTATCTATTTATTTATTTACTTCAAAGTAAGCACTATATTCACAATTGAGTTTCAACTGGTTTTTTATTTTTTTACTCAGATCTTCGTCATTTCTCAACCAATTTAAAAAATATTTTTTTTTGTTTGATAGGATTTACAGTAATTTGACTTTTAAATTAAAAAAATAGGATGATGGGAATGAAAAATGGGGTTCCCAACCCATTATCCTGATATAGTGCACCCCTACACTGCAACAATATAGTAGGAACCAATTCTTAACATTTGTTTATGTCATCTGTATTTATCTTTGTTCCCATAATTGCATAGTTATTTCCCAGAAACCCGTATTTTTGCATTCTCTAACTTTAACCGCCTCTGTGGTCTAGTGGTTCAACCCACCGATTTCAGATACAGAGGTCCCGGGTTCAATCCCCATGGGGAGTACAATATATTGTAGCTTGGTTTGGTTGATGGTCGGATTTTATCTAAGTCCGCCTGGTTAGCTACCACCATCTTACCTAATTCCGTCGCCGTTATAACAATTCGAAAATTGTTGTGTTCCGGCATATAGAGGTAAGATAGCCAGTTCCTAAGTTTGGTTAGGATTCTGGGTGAAGTGCACCTCTACCTTCGGCCTTATCTCAACTTATATCTAGGTGAGATGTTGCTTACGTACCCGTAGTACAAAAAAAAACCTCACACAATTCTTAAATAGGGTGTTGTACATTTTACAATGAAAAAAGCTAAAAATAAGATATGAATTTCATATAATTTGAAGGTTGTGCTTGGCAATTCGGCACCAACTACAATTATATGAACTTAACTCTTTGTTTATACATTTGTCAAGTTTGAAAATTTCAAGCATACTAGTGTACACTATGAGAGGTTGTGAGGACACTGTTGGGTCCAGTCCAGCAGTCAACAGTCACAAGTAGGAAGATGATGAAAGTAGGGAACATCATTGTTAGATTTCAGACAAAATCAGTAATGTGTCATTTCTAGTGCTTGTTACCTAACTGTAGGAAAGCTGGGTCTGATCTGAAGATAAGACTTGTAGAAAACCTTTCACATGGATAATTTGCATATTTACTGTATGTTCATTTTGTCTTACATTTCTTTATCTCCTTCTGCTCATCAAAGTGAGGCTTGACGAATGCTTCTTTATAGAACCATATTGCGTTGACAGCCCACAGGAACGGGAGTAGGGCACATCCAACTAAATGAAACAGAAGGTTTTTTCTATAGGTAACAAGACATTGGCCTGGTACACTGAAAAGCGTATTACAAATGTTTATTATTAGACATAGTATATTGGACTTTTGTTCTATTCGAATCAATTAAGCTTTGAAAACTAAACTAAGAACTTGAGCATGATGCCGCAATTACCTATTCACATAATAGGTTATAGCTCAATTTTGGCCGCCTGGTGAAGGGGCGAGGACCTAGCACGGGAGGAACAAGAGTTGGTTCATTGAGTCTAGGAAAATATGTTATATTTGACCACAGCGTATGAGCGTACCTTTGAAATACCACCTGCAAAGGTCTAGTTTTTTGTCATTGGGCAATCTATTTAGATCCATCTCTTTGTATAATCACTGAGCTACACAGTTACACATACACAAACGGTAATTTATATTTTATTGTTGGCTCAGTTTTTTTTTTTTTTTTTAACCCAACATGGGAAGGCCAAAGTTTCACAAAAATACCGCCTTGTCACACATTGTATATATTCTTAAGTAGATAATTTTAAATTTACGTCTTCCGTTTTATCCATATAATATATTAGTATTTTTGTTATATTTTGTCTCTATCAGAGTATTTTGTTGTAAGTCCATTATTGTCTATTTATACTTTATTGCACACATAAACATAATACCTAACAAAGAAAAACTTAAAAATTAAAATACATGGCAAAGGCGAGCTTAACCCTGAAAAGAGTTTTCTTCCAGCAAACCAGTGATGTGGAGAGAGAAAAGATAGATAAAAATTGGGAAATAGTGTACATAACAATTTAATAAAGTTTAATAAGTAACATATAACTAAGACACATAAATTATACTATATTTATCAATAATACTTAATTTACTTAGTAAGAATATAGTTTTAAATATAATATATACAAATATAATCATATACATAACATAGGTATATAGATATACATAACATATATAGATATACATATTAATATATTATGAATCTACAAATACTAAGGAGAGGTAGTGCTCTTTGACTTTACGTTTGAAGATTACAAGCGAGGTGCTAGCACGAATGTCATGGGGAAGTGAGTTCCACAGCTTACTGACTTCACAGTAAACGAGCCACCATAACAGCTAGAGGAGTGTTGGGGAGTAGCAAGAAGTAGCACATGTGAATCACGGCGTCGACGAATAGGAAGCCATTTTTACTGGGATCTATAAAAGGAAACATGATCAAACTTACGCAATCCATATATAAAACGAATGCACAAGTTTTGAAGACGTTCCAATTTATTGCAAATTTCCTCCGTGGCATCAAGAAAACAGGAGTCTGCATAATCCAGAAGAGGTAAGAGGAGAGTTTGAGCTAGAGAGACCTATGTCTCAAAAGGTAGAAACTTTTGGAGTCGCTTAAGGGAATGAAAAGAGAAGTAAATGCGCTTACTAATTCCATTGACATGGTTCATCGAAGATAATTTGGGATAAAAAATAACACCCATTACAGTAGACAGTAGCATCACAAATGGGGGCACCTGCGTAGAGTAGTGGGGGCAGTGAGTTTTGTTGTGCCTTATTAAGCATATACGGGCTGCCGCAGATAAGTGCCTGAGATTTAGCAGAATTAACTAGTAAGCCAAATGCCTCTGCCCACAACTGGATACTTTTAAGGTCTGAATTTATCTGAGCTATACCAACAGACATCTCATCAACATTAATATGATTATAAATTTGAAGATTACCAGCGTACAGATGAAAATGAGAAGAAATGACTTGAGTGATGGCGTTTATAAACACTATAGACACTGAATATAAATAAATTTGACGTTTCAAAATGATCCATCATATTATAATATTCAGCATTACTGTACGTCTCCATTTTTTTAATTCGATTTAAAAACACACGATAATCCGAAAAATTGCTCACCGGCTAACCCAAACCGCGAACGAAACGAGACTAAAGTACTTTCGGTTCGGCTAGTGTTGTGGCAGGTACCTATTTGATTTTAGTCGAAAAATTTTAGGGTTCTTTTGCACTACCTACGAAAAATAAAAACGGAAGATGCAGTCAAATGCCACCATTCAGGCCTTCATGCACCATTACTTTACTTTCATGTGTCAATAAATAGTCTAAGGTATTCCACACCTTGCACTACCTACCTGCCTGCAGCTAGTTCCATAGTGAAGCTTGAGACAAAGATTGTACCTAGAATGACCTATTAGTGTAGGTAAACACGGTGCAAATCACTAATTACGTTATTATTATTATCATCTAAATGTAGGTACCTAGCTTTTAGTAATGATAATGAGCTTTGTAGCCAAGCGGCCGTAGATAATACCCTCAAAAAGTTCTACTTGTAATTATCTGAGTTCGAACTGAAAAAAGTCGTAGGTACCTAAGTACATTTTTTTTAGGTAGGTAAGTAGTTTTTATTTTAGCATCTGCACGAAAAGTAGAAAATACAGATTCTATGTTCTGAATACACAAATTTTGTAAAATATGTTTTAAATAAAAAAAAATGTACGGAACCATTATTAAAAAAAATACTTGAAGTGGCGGTTTACTCAAAGAGACCGCGTCTTTTACGAAGCCGACGCCTACCTTTGACGAAGCCGAAGTGGCGGAGTGTCAAAGGTAAGGCGCTTTCTTTGTGCAATTGTCTGTGTCAAAGAATATTAAGGACTGATGAACCAATTTTAGTAAGAACTTGGAGACATCTCGTGAAAGTAGGTTATAAGATAGAACATACATATTGATAAATTACATAGGCACCTACAGTTACAAAAAGACGATAAATGCGATATTGGACGAACAAAAGCACATTATAGGAACGATTATTTTTTATTTTAGCTAACAGATAGATAAAATTCTTATTGATTTGACAAATTAAACTTTCTAGAAATGGATTGTCTCATTAGCAGCACAGACTTTTCGACGATTTTCCTCTGTTAGTGAAAGCGCTTTTCGTTCTTTGTGATTGTGACCTTCTGCTATGTTGCCTCATCTGTGTCTAGAGCCAAAATTCAGAAAGTCGTAAAACAAACGTTGTTCCCGAGTCGGGTTGGATAACCCCGTTTCGGCATAGTACACATATTCTATTACTAGTTCTGTTGTTGTTTATATAACAGGTACAAAATGTGGATGAAAGCTGTCTCCCTCAGGTTGGCGTGGTTGTGGTCATTTTCACAATCGTTCGATTTAATAATGTTTAATTTAAAATTTTGATGGCTTTTCAACCATGTTGATGACAAAAACTTCTGATTTCATTAAATTATTAACTTGGACATCTAAGGTTTTTGCAGTAAGCTGCGGGAATGCTTTCGCATCGAAGAGATCCAAGTAGTTAACGCTCCTGGATTTTACTTTGTTTTCCTCAACTTTTTGTTTATTTATAGGACAGGAGGATGATATTGCAATATGATTATATAGTGCATGCTATCCTAATGTTTGTATACCAATATTGGTATACAAACATTAGGATGAAATCATGTGAAACCTAAACTATCTGTAAGAACTTTTTATGTACCGTGATTGAACAAACCAATAAATCATTTATCAATTATCATTTTGCAGTTAAAGCATTTGGCGTTCTGAGGATCAACGCTGCATTGGCGGAAATTGTGACTTTCTGTACAAATCAAACATACCTCGGCATTTCTACAAAACTTGGCAATGTGTCCATACCTCATGCACTTTAAACATTGTTTTACAGGAGGTATGTACACTTTCACCTCATGTCTCCAAGAGTCTAGGTATATATGCTCCGGAAGAACTACGGAAGCAAAGGTAACAGCGACTGCTTGATTTGGTTTATATTGGGGAGCTGCGCCACTGGCACCTCTCACTCTACGCATAAATCGTCCTACTTATACCACCTTGTATAAACTGCTGATAACATTATATATCTTTATTTGTCATTTCTATAGGTACTGAGGTAAGAACCCCAGTCACGTCTGTGTCATTTGCAGGAATGCTTGCTTTCAAGCCTAACTGATCCAGCAGTTTTTTGTGTTGCATGAAAATGTTTGCATTATTTGGTAGATCAAATGTATGCCTACTTTATATTTGTTTATTGATCTCAGTACTTGTTCAACATCATATTTGTTCATTCATTGTACATACTTGTTCAACACCAGTACAAGTAAGCTTAAACGCTTACTTAGTGACCAATTTATTATGTGTAAGCTACCTTTTTAATTTATTTTTTTCGGTGTTTTCCCATTATATTTCTTATATTGTATTGTTTATGTTACTTCCAATAAGTCCTCAACTTGCTTTATATCATTCTATTCTAGGTAGTGTAGGCTATGTTCTTTGTGTATGTGACCTATGCAGTAAGGCTTTGTCATAGGCAAGAGTACACTTAACACCAGGTGCGCTACTTACTTGTCCCGTCACCTAGTAGTACTTATATAAAAAAAAATCTTTAGCATAACTTGTCTGCGGAAACTTGTAATTCGCGGTCAACAAAGATGCTCTGTCTAACCAGGTATGTTCTATTATCTTCATATGTGTCTCTTATACCTAGCTGTAAGTATTCCCAAAATTCCGTAAATAAAAAAATTGTAACCAGGTGAGATGAAGGCCAAGCGCTTCCCCGTCAAAAAAATAAAAAATCATGCATGTTTTATGGGACGAGCTCCCGCCAGTATTTTCACTCGTCGCCCCTGAAAATCACTTCACCCACTAAACTTGCGCTATGCTACGATTCGTGGACTTGTTCCTCTCAGGACCTTTGCGAGCTTCTGGCTCCGTCTTTTTTAAATGTCACGCATAAGACCAGGCAGAGTCGGTTTTGTCAATTGTTCGCTACGGAGGTCAGCGGGTCGTACGGGAAACCCGAAGTAAACACATCAACCTTAAATAATTATTATCTAGGTTTGGTACTCTGTTCAGATAAAACTACACTCGCCTTGCACTCGCCCATGAAGTATCATCAAGGTATGCATCAAGGTAGTCACTACAAAAAAGAAAGTGAACTCGGATTATTGGGTGTGCATTATTGATACGTGTTGATAGTGTACAGCCAATAATCCAAGTCCACATTTTAATATGGTCACCAATTATTGGTCGTACATTATCGGGTCATACATTATTGACTATGCGCTGTGCATTATTCTCTCTAGTGGTCTAGGGTAGTAGGTAGAGATGACGAATATAACTATCAACCAATAAATTTAACTAATATTTAAAATCAACCATTATATTCAATAATCAGAATTAACATTATTGAATACATTATCGAAAAAAAAAAAAAAAAAACTAGCCCGAGGTTCTTGCCTTTCTCCTTGTCTGCTGGTCGCGATTCCGAACAGGCGGTAGATTTGACGTTTCAAAGTGATCCTAAAAAATCTTACTGAATAAACATATTTGACTTTGACTTTGACTTTGAATAAAAATATCATATCAACTTCAGCCCGAGTTAGAACTAACATAATTTAATGCATTGAAATTTTAACTTTAATGGGCTATAAATAAGATACATTTTCGTACGTTGCTACTCGCAGAGTTTTCAACTATGTATTAGGTTGACTTAATTCAATTGTATGCTTTCGACTCCTCACTATAGAGATAAAATTTCTGATTTGCTGTATATGATATTTTTATTCAATACAAAGTGATGTGATATTTTAAACAAATAACCATAGGGCTACTATGATAGAGACGAATTATCGGTTACTTTTATTTGATCAATAGAATAAAATATTCAACTGCATTAACATCAACCAATAACCAAATCGTGTAGGTACTCAACAAATAATATTTTCAACCAATAAAAATATCGATATATTTTTTTATCATTTAACAGTTAACGAATATTTATTTTTAACCATTATTGCCATCTTTAGTAGCAGGGTACGTAGTAGTGGTATCTCGGCGCAGAAGTATAACTATGGTATTGTAGTTATAATATTCGTGCTCTGTGTAATTGTATTCTCTATGGTTTTGAGTCATCCAATAGAAATCTTTGGATTCATCAAATAGAATTATTTGAACTATCCAGTACTCTTTGCCAATCAATCTGACTGACAGTGACAGTGTCAGAAAATCGAATCGAATAAATAAAATGGCATAGTTCAGTTCTGGTTTGTGTTGTAGTGAAATCCGCGTGAAAATGATTAAAATTAAATAAAGATGTATAAGTACATCATTTTGTGTGTTATTGCAGTCATTTACTTTCTTAATTCATGTAAGTATAAAAAAAATCAAGATTCTGGAACTCCCAGTGATGAAAGAAGTGTTCAGTGATAATAACAAATTTTACCTTTGGTTAATTTTTGACTGTATTTGGATTAAAAAGGCCTTGATTATGTATTTGTGAGTGATTGTTTGCAACCTCTATTTGCTGGATTAAAGTTTTACCAGGTGTGTTTCACCAACGGCCTATAAATCAAGTTCACGATATACGACGAATAAAACAAAATAATATTTTTAAAAACTTTGTCAGGATTTGGATGTAATTTTTAACGGTACGGAATTCTATTCTATCTTTTTAAGTTTACATCCTTGGTCTTAATGATATACCTACTATAAAACTAACAGTGCACATACTTAGTGTGAATGTTGTAACTGCATTTTTTTTAGTGTAAATCACATACCTATTAACAATTCAAGGTACATCAGAGCCTGCATTTCCCCTGACCCTAGTACTCTACAGCCCTGGAGACCCGGAATACACGGATGTGCTTGTTAAGCGCGAACATGATAACTTGACACTTGTCTGTGAATTGCGGGGAGACTCTGTCCCAAGGAGCTATGTGTGGAATTATGTCAATAATGGAACTACCGGACACAGGTTAGATAATTTCATTTTAGCTCAAAGTAACATGTAGACCAAAGCTGCATAGTCTAATATTCTATTACAAGCTATAAAAATATCAGTGTATATAGAGTGAAAACCACAACACACAATTCATATGTCGCAAGCTAATGAAGGTTAGTAGGCATATCTTTTTTAATCAAATATCGAATTACATCTTTATATGCAAGAACATAATTACCTATTGACAAAAGCAGCTTCATGACACTTATGCAAAAAATATATTTGTACATAAAACTATGGAAAGAGTTGCCCATATGAATATTAGTAAACCCCTTGTCTTTCATCCTTTTCATCTTTCCAGAGCATACTCGGTAGAGCCAGCTGGTCTGACAACCAGCAGCTCTCTGTTGAAACAGGACCTACAGCTCTCCGACAGCGGACAGTACATGTGCTCAGCGCCTCCGTTCAGCGTCACCAAGTACATACTTGTGCAGACTAAAGGTAATTTATCATCATTACCATAGATTCTCAGGGCTAACAGCGGGTATTAGTAATTTGTGACCTTGGTGTTGATTAGATTCAATGTTAATTTTTGATCAACACATCAAGGACGTTGCTGATAAAGCATATATAGTATGCTTTATTCTGAGAGTCACTTGCCATTTGAAATATGTTTGCGCCTCACAGCTACTTTACCAGACACAGGTCGTAGGATATTAGATCAACATTGGAATGGGAGGTACAAGTGCAGCGCTGTGTGTCGATAGGTCCGCGCATGTGTGCCCGCGGCGCATTCTGGTGCGGCGCGCGCTGCGTGCTGCCCGCGTACGTGTGCGACGGGCTGCGGGACTGCGCACGCGGAGAGGACGAGCAGCTGGCGCTGTGCGGCGGGGAGCGCGGCGTGTGCGCACGTGAGTCTCGAGCGTTCGATACCTGCACCGTACTGTACTGTACTCTACGGTGCTGTACTGTACACTCACGCTCTGACTGCCCGCAGGCGGCGACAAGCTCAACTGCAGCACGGGCCGGTGCATCTCGCTGTCGGCTTGCTGCCGAGGTCGCAGCGCGCTCTGCCGACAGCCCGCCTGTTGCGACGAGTACCCCATCGCTACACAGCTGGGTACGTGGCCTCCGCTCCACCACTGTCTCTCTGCAGCCTAAAGAACGGCAATGATCTACATATACCATGATTGTATTTGAAGTATTCATTTGTAACTTTATGGCACCGCTCTATCCTCCCTTCGGCAACATTTCCCGTGTCGCTATTAAGCACATTCAAATCGCAAGATCTGTTTCTAAATCCATGGCGTAAATCAGATAGCGGATGAGAATTAACAAAATTGATATCTGGTGATGTCTGGTTTGTGTTTGGTATTTCACCGGTAATTTTTTCTCGAAAATAATGTTATTAACAAATGATAAAAGCTTCTATGCATAGCCAGTATGATGCAAAGCACCAAAGCACCGACCCTGCGTCATAGTATGTGGGCAGAATACAATACGCGGTCTATTCCCACTATATTGTTATTGATAAAATCCTTGGCTTGGCAAAGTGAATAGCAAAAAAATAAATACTCCTGTTTTAATTTAAATAAGAATTCACGTATTGTAAAACCATCAAAAAAATGATTAACCTTAGCAAATCCTTAATTTAGAAATATGCTGTCTAAACCCTGTCATGTATCAATTCACAAGATTCAATCTTATTTAGCTCTTGCAACCCTTGATGTCAATAAAGGGGTGGTTTCAGTAAATAAAAAAACTTTGAGTGAATTGTAAAGCCAACTCCCTATAACATTAACAGTATTTATCCTACAAGCATTTTACCCTCTTAATGCTCCCCATGTCACAAAAACCACTTATCAAAAAGAAAAATAACTATATTTATAATGTGCAGTGGATACTCTTTCAAATGATACCAAGCAAGACATAAATCTTTGTCTCACTTGTCACCAAAATTGTCACCCTATTTATCAAAAACTCCTAGTGTCAAAAATATACTTAAACCAATTGATGAATATAAGTGAAAATAAAATTTTCTGAAATATAAAATTTTGAATTGATCGGATCAATAATACTAAAGATACGGACGAAAAATTGTATTCCTTTCACCCCACTCAAAAACTACCCACCAACATACCTAAGTTATCAAAAATCCACCGAGACAATATTTTTTTTTTATTTTATCACTCTATACATAAAATTTTATTTAATTGGTCTTCTGTATTTTATTATTGTGCCTATCGTATATATTAATGTGCTGTTGGTTTTCCTTTAAATAAATAAATACATACAAAAGTGCCCCATTTCCCAACTGAGGCAAAACCTTCAAATAAGGAATTGATCTATCTAAATAGTTGTTCTTTGTCAGGTTTCCCTGAGGAATATCCTCCGTTGTTTGAGGACCGTCACGCGCCCGATGACTACGGTTTCATACAATCTACCATTTACACCGTCACAGGTTTGTTGGAACGAACTATTTCATAGTAAATTATTGTTTAGTTATAGATATATTTGTGTCAGCGAGACTGGACTGTCGTCTGTCCGTTTGTGTCTGACCTTCATAGAGCTGTATCATTATTTGAACAATAATAGGTTGCTGCTTGAAAACTAGTCGTTCAGATAATATGTTGTGTTGTTATAGAAGATTCTTATATATGTAGAAAACGTCAAGCCCCAAAGTAGGTGTGAGAAGTAGTAGAGTGAGTTTCTGTTGGTTGCAGCATGTGCCCTTATCTTCATGATAGCCGTGGTGTTGCTGGTGTCGGCCATCTGCAAGATGCACATGAAGAGAGCCGCGCTGCGCGGGTACAGCTCGGCAGCGCGGCACCATTACACGCTGCAGTACGCTCAGGTGAGTACACACCACTGCTATCTATATACCACTCGTTATCTATATAATTTGATAGATAATCACACTTAAATACCAAATTAAAATATGATTATCTACAGACGTCCATCATGATGATGAGATGTACAAAACCATTATTTAAAAGCTGCATGCGCACATGGTTTCATATCTGTAAGATGCGACACAAGGAGTCATGTCTGTTGATCGCGTTCACTTACTACTTTATTTATTTAACAGCTCAAAGAGACTAGACCCGAAGTCAAATTCAACATTTCTTTGTTCATTAAGATTTTTTATGATCATTTTGAAACGTCAAATCTACCGCCTGTTCGGAATCACAACCAGCACACAAGGAGAAAGGCAAGAACCTCGGGCTGGTCAATTTTTTAATGATCCATTCAACATACAGATACACTATTTTAAATTATATTCTAAGTAGATACATCATAAACCTAAATTACATCTATCTAATGAGCAGTTTGTTAACATTGAAAGAAATCACCATTTTGCTGTCAACTGGTATAGCAACATCGAACCACGCGTTCTGATCGTCGATATAATCACTAATTTTGTAGAAGGCACTTTTAATTAAAATTATGCTTTATATACAATTTGAATTTACGAGCAGAGAGTTTGGTGGCGCTTTGAGGAAGCTTATTATACTAGAATCTCACACAGTTTCCTAAGAATGAATTATTTACTTTTTCTAAGCGATACCTAGGTATCGAAATTATAAGAAATTATTATAGAATTATTTACTTTTCCTAATTATTTATTATTTATTTACTTTTCCTATTCCCAAGCTATACCTAGGTATAGCTATATAATGTAAGCCATCTTGGATTTTAAATTCGGTATCTTATTCGTAAGAGCCGTCTCTCAATGAGCTATACATGTATATAATAATGTTTAATGTGGACATAAAGTATGTCAGGCATTTGGAGGCGGGATAGCCTCCAAATGCTGGAGAGGATGTCGGGTGAAGTGTGCCTCCACCTTCGGCCTTGTCATAACTTGTACCTAACCTGGAGAGATGAAGTCCAAGCGCTTCCCCGTCGTACAATAAAAAAGTAACATTTGGTATAATATGTTACGAGTATTGTTGCCCAGACGCACCGTTTCCCGCCGTGCTACGAGGCGTCCCGCTTGCTGGAGGAGAATCGAACCGGCACTTCGCCGCCGCAGAGTCCGACGCACCTCGCGCCGGCGCCGGCCCTCGCACCGGGACTGCAGGTACCAACCAACCACACTCGCTCACAAACTATACTTGTACATTGTACTTACGTACGATGATTGATACGTACCTACTTACCCAATTCCGTATGAGTTAAGCACAAGGATACTCGTACGTAGGTACTCATGTTATATATATATGTGTATTTATATAGATAGTTAGTGTTTGCAAAGCGCGATGTGTGTCATTGTCATGAATGTGTTGCAGAGCGCCGCGGAGGGCGACGCGGAGCCCCGCGGCCTGGCGAGCCTCTCCGCCATCTTCTCCGCGAGATACAGACAGGTGTGTGTGTGTGTGTGTGTGTGTGTGTGTGTACGTGTGAGGGAGTGCTCGGTAAACTGCCGACTAGCGTGTGATGTAAAGTGTTGACGGTGTAACGTTTGGTTCCAGACGCCGTCCCCCCCTCCCCCCGTGGAGCTGGTGTCGGTGCCCCCCTCCCCCTCGCTGCGCCCCCCCGCGCCCCTCCGTCCGTACTGCTCGCCCGCCTACCAAGGGGACGCCGACTTCATATTCACGAGGTGACCGTTACTCTCGCTACCGTACAGTACACGTTACGTTACGTTACCTTACTTATGTGCAGGTAGGTACGACGGGTCCACTTTCGACTTCGAAACTCACACAAGCAGCCGTGAGATGTTCCTGCGATGGAGCGAGCCTGCCCTCGAGGAGTTGCCACGTGAGCCTGCAACAAGCGGACATTGCATTAACAGTAATGTTTGTTTGTGTGTTTGTGCAGTCCCGAGTCGGGCGAGGTCGGACGAGAGCTCAACTACCTGGCGACGTCGGTCGACTGCTGCCGGACGAGGAGACGCGCGCTCCCGCTCCCGCTCCCGCTCCCGCTCCCGCTCCGGAGGAACACGTTGGAGAGACTCGTGGACCAGTTGGACAGGCAGAGGTACATATGTTCACATTTACTATGTACATATTAACAGGAAAGCATTCAATATGAAGTAACTTACAATTCGTGTTAGTAGTAGAGATGGTATAGTGATGTGGTTAATAAACTAAAAAAAATATATAGTAGTATGAAAAGAAATAATCAGAGGGCCGGTCCCTCTAATGCTCTAATTATCTGCTTGTAACGGTCTGTGTTTTGGGCAAACGTAGAGATATTTTTTGATAAAGAGATTTTTCGGGGTATGTCTGAAACATTACTCCAGCAAAATATTGTGTTCGATACAGGAACCAAATACATCAATAGAGCTAGGTCTTCACGTGGGTCAATCGTGCCCGTAATTTTGAAATTTGTTTGCCAGAAGGTTTCAGAGAAATTCAAGATTTTGTTGTGGTAACGTTTCGCAGATTTCCATATCTCGAAAACCGCTGGATGAATAAAAATTTGAAAATAATACCACGAATAGACCTTGATTTGTGTGTTGTTTAGTATTTCAAACTAATTGGCGGATATATAGTAATTAATTAGTTTTTAAAATTATGAATAATCGGATTGCCAAGGATCGTAACAATGTGATTAAAGTAAAATGTATCAAAAGTGGTGTTGATAAGGTGTCGCTAGTTCAATGTGGTTTTCCCCATCTCAAGCAAGAGTTTTTTTTTTACTGGCCGTCACTTTAATTTTTTGGTACGGTTAGAACGTTTGGTAGGCTCCTACGTGTAGATAGCCGTTTTTATTTTTTTAGATATTTGGAATATCAGTTTCCACCAGAAGAACGTCCTACCAGCGGGTTTTCTTAAATTAACTTGTTAGAAAAAAATAAACACCAATAATTTGAGTTGAGACGCCAATTATGAAGAGTGAACCCGAAGGGTGCTTTTAAAAAAATGCTTTATTTTAAGACTAAATTTAATAAAGGAAAAATTACATTTAAATTACAATTAAAATTATCTAAGTCTGGTCGATGCTAGAGTCCAGAATAGAATTGTGGCCGAAGCCATCGTGAGGCGTCCGGTGACCGATGCTTGCGGGGCACAGGGGCGCGGGGCACGGGGCGACACGTGTGCTGAGGCTGCAACTCGTGCTGGGTCGTTTCCATGAGCCGTTCTAGTTAGGTATGCAAGTCAGCTATTCCTATGTAGAGCGAATGTGTAACACCTCCCCCCGTACTTCAGTGACTATTTCGAAATGTTTTTCGACAGAGTCGCTGAAATGCTGCTGTGGTCAACTTTGATCTCATGGGGGTGACATCCTCTTCTGTCCGTTATTTCAGAATAAATACCAATAGATGCAGGAGTGTTCGCTTCTTCGGTTGTATGTTCTTGAATATATTTTGTTCGAAGATGTCGATATGTGAGTCCAAAGGCAAGTGCGGCTGCACCGAATAGAATGACATAGACTGGAATCGTAGTGTGATAAAGACTACTATCCGATATTTCATTTAAAGCGGTAGGTGTTTGTAATGAAATTTTCTCGTTGATATTATGAAGGTCTCTTAAGTCTATCGAATTCAGTATGATGGATGAATCCTTGCTGGGGTTCAGGTTATCGTGGTTGGGTAAATCCATGATTTTCAACGGATGTCCTTTGATACGATCATTTGAATTGGATATGGTGAATTCGGGTGTTTTGAAGTAACAGTTAAAAGGGATGGTGGCTAAGTAGCTTCCAAGAAGGGTTCTGTACTGTTCCTGTCCGCAGAATGTCTTCACCTTAGTTTGGTTAGGAAAACTTATAATGTAATGCTTATCGTCTAGTTGTTCCATTGCTTCCTTTGTAAGGATAACGGAAGTCAGCTTGCAGGTTGAATGGAGGTCCTGTTTGACGATGAGCTGGTGAATGCAGTCGGGATTATCTCGAACTCTGTAGTTAGACTTTCTTTCGCAAAGATACCATGTTTTTACCTTCGGACATTCTGTCTCCATGTACATAGAGTCTTCTCCAGAGATTGCTATGAAAGGTAGGGTAGGTATAAGGATCTGGAGATTTTTGTTAGGGACGATGGATAATTTATAAAGGTTGTAAGTAGCTGGATAGGCAATCGGTACCTTATAAACTATAACTATCTGGTTATCAATATAAAAGTATCCTAGCTTAATTATTTCGTAAAAAAACCTAATATCTATGTCAAGGATTTCTTCCTTGGAATACATTATTTTAAGCTTATCTAAAAATGTCTTCAAATCTGCAATATTTAATATTGAATGAGGAACACCCGATATCCTGATTAGAGCAAGAGTATTTTCGAGCTTGAATAGTTCTTCCGAGAGTCTATCAATGTTATCTCCTAATATTAAAAGATGTTGTGCCATATGGGCGTATTTAATCAAATCAGTTTCCCTAGTACTATCACTTTCCATTATATTATTAAGAATTTTAGCTATTTTATGTTGGTTGTATGTTATATTACTTAATAGTCTAGAATTTCGAATAACCCATTCTTTATTTAAACTAACATGATTTTCAATTTCAGATTTTAATTTGTGTTCATTATCCTCAAGGACTTTGATGGCATTGTTGTATTTAATCGCGTCCGTATAATCTAAGTTACCAGAAATGCTTTTGATTACTGAACCAAGCCCGTCGATCAAACCTCTCTTCTTACGGTTAGGCTCAAATGTCCGTAAGTGGTCAGATATTTGCTCTAATTTGGCACTAAGATATTCAATGTGGGGTTCATACAAGGATAAAGTTTTATTATTAAATTGCGGTCCCAATTCAGATAATTGAGATTTCACTAATCTAATTTGCGAGGAAATTTCATCTAGATTAATGTAATTTAGGAAAGAATGATAGTGGGATACGACCTTGGTAGGTCCTAGTTTAAATGGGAGCAACCCTGGACCGTCTTGTAGCGAGTCAATTATTACGTCTTGTCCTCTAGTCAGTTGTAGCAGTAGCGATAGTAGGATTCTGTAACAAAACAGGATTCTTACGACTTCGCTTAAGGCGAGACTTAGCAACGGGGCCACGTTTCTTTTTTGTGTAGATGTGAATTGGAAGGTCTGCTAGGACTGTGTCCTTTGTATAACGTGGTGCTAGTTTTTGTCGATTGGCCATAGGGTTCCGTATGAATATTTGTTGGTCAGGTGTGTATTCTTTTTCAGGTTCACGATCTTTATTCCTATTTTCAGTTAATTCGGTCCTATTCTGTAGGGAGGTTTCATTGATAACATTATATACTTGAGTCATTCGTTTCCTGTGGTCTTGTGAATACTGTTGTAGTAAGTGCTCGGTCATGTCTATGTCTAGCGGGTCGCGCGGGTCAAAGTGTCCTGTGATAAGATCTATAGGTCGACATTTCGTGAAGCTGTGTATCGAGCTATTATAGGCCAAAACTGCATAAGGCATAAGGTTAATAGCAGGTTCATTTTTTCGTTCTAATTTTAAAATTCGAAGATGTTCTAGGATAGTTGAATGAAAGCGTTCTACAATGCCATTGTCGTTGGGAGTGTGTGCAAGGATTTTATGATGCTGTATCCTATGAAGTCGGGTGAATTCTGAAAATAATGCGTTAGTGAACTCAGGTCCTTGGTCTGTCACGATAGTCAGGGGCACGCCATGGTGGGTACAGAAAATCAAAAGAGCTTGAATTACACTTAGAGCTGTGCCGTCTCTTAAAAGATAAGCTTGAGCGTATTTAGAGAAAGCATCAACAAGTGTGAGAAATTTCTCGTTTTGGGCTGTGAAAAGATCAAGATGAAGAATTTCCAAAGGTTTCGTAGGTGGTGGTACAATAGAAAACCTTTGTTTTATTGGGTTTCGGTCATATTTGGCTTGACCACAGATGCTGCATTCGTTGATGTACTTTGTGACAGATTCTTTCATCTTGGGCCAATAGTACTTGCGAGACAGAGATAGGAAACATTCCGTAATACCACGATGGTTGGTTTTACCTTCATGATAGTTTTTTATGATTTCCTGCTGTCGTAGGTACTCTTTAACATTTTCTAACTCGACTTTAGTTAATACTAAATTCATGGCTGAACTTCGAAACTTATTTTGTATGATTGGAATTATTTTGTACATAGCTAAGGGTGGATTAATAATAATTCCTGTCTTTACTTTAGGGTTCACGTACTCCTTGATAGCGTTTACTACTTCGTCTTCCAGGTTAGACTCTGAAAGTTGTATAGTGGTTCTAGTATGAGTCTCGAAGGGTTTGGTCACAGTCGGCCGTTTTTTAATGTCTCCAACTATTACAAAGCTTATCTGCCTATTAAATTTATTCAATGGGTCATCTGAAATAGGAATTTCTAAGATCGGGTTTTCGGTACTAGTGTGAGCTGTGAGAGTGGCAGATTGATCATTAACTGAGGGTTCCCTTTCAGGTTCGGAGAGGTTAACCGCGGTAGATCCGGCATCTTCATTATTTATTTCGATGCGGGATAGGGCATCTGCATTGGTATTATATTTGCCCTGTTTATAGATAGGAACAAAATTATATTCGCTTAGTTTTAATCTCCATCTTGTTAACCTTGAGTTAGGCTCTTTGATGTTCATAACCCATTGAAGGGGCTTATGATCTGTGATGACCTTGAATTTTCTTCCAAATAAATAGGGACGGAAATATTTTGTTCCCCATACTATGGCCAAAAGTTCCTTTTCGATAGTACTATAATTTATCTCACTTGAGTTAAGGGTTCTGGATGCGTAAGCTATAGGTCTTTCACTTCCGCAGGGGCCTTGTGATAGAACGGCACCTATGGCAAAGTTGGAAGCGTCAGTTGTCAGTATAAAGTCCTTGTTAAAGTCAGGGTACTGTAGGATAGGGTCATTAGTCAGTAAAGTTTTACATTTATCAAAACAGTTCAGGTAACTGACGTCATCGAGAGATATTTTAGATCCTTTTTTAAGGCATTGTGTCATCGGTTTCGTGATACGAGCAAAGTCAGGTATGAACTTGCGGTAGTAACCTAGTAAGCCAAGAAATCGTTTTATTTCGGTGCTAGTTTTTGGGATTGGATATTTTTCAATAGCCCTGATTTTATCTGGGTTTGGCTTAATTCCATCTTTACTAATTATGTGTCCAAGATAGGCTGTTTCTAATTTAAGGAACTCCGATTTGTCCATTTGAATTTTGAAGTTGGATGCTCGAAGCCTTTCAAATACTTTTTCTAAATTGACCATATGCTCTTGTAAGGAGGTACTGAACACAATTATGTCATCCAGATACACGAGACACACTACGTTTTGAAGGTCCCTAAGTACGTTATCCATTACGCGCTGGAACGTGGATGGGGAATTTTTTAGACCCATGGGCATCCTTAAAAATTCAAAATGGCCGTGTTCTACGTTGAAGGCCGTTTTGGGAATATCCTCGAGATTCATCTCAACCTGGTAAAATCCACTTGCGAGATCTAAAGTGGTAAAGTAGTGACAGTTGCCTAATTTGTCGAGTACGTCTGCTATGTTAGGAATGGGGTACTTGTCATCTATAGTTTTATCATTCAACTTCCTGAAGTCTATTACTAAGCGCCATTTAGTCTTTCCTGATGCGTCTACTTTCTTGGGAACGACCCATACTGGAGAGTTCCAAGCAGATTGAGAAGGGCGGATTATCCCTTGGTCTAACATCTTAGTGATTTGATCTTGAACCTCTTGTCGATGAATGAATGGGTACCTATAACTTTTAGTATACACTGGTACTTCATCTGTCGTACGGATGCTGTGTTTAATCTGATTTGTGAATGTTAAGGATTCACCGTCTAGATAAAAGACGTCGGCGTACCGATAGCAAAGAGTTTCTAGATTAATTCGTTCTTCTGGATTCAGGTGATCCATACGCAAACGCGATAATACGTCTTTCGCACGATTTGATGTGGGTTCGGTATACGCGCACTGAACATTAAATAGTTCCGCGTTGACGGGGCGGTCCATTGAAAAAACTAAATCATGACGTGAGGTATTGGTAACTTCTATGATACCACGATTATTTTTAACCATCGTCACACAGTCTCCTATGGAGCAATTGGATATACTTTGCTCTGGGATAAATACTTCACCGTCGTGAAAGTTAATTGGAACTTTAATTAATTTAGAAGTATTTGCCGGTATAATGTCTTCATATAGATTACAGTTACGAGAGTCGTACATGAGTAATTGATTTGTTGATTGTCTAGTCACTAATATTTTATTTTTTAAATCAATATTGGACTCCCATTTCTCAAGTAAATCAAGTCCAATAAGCCCATCAAAGAAATTGTGAAACTTATAAATGAACAAGGTCATCTCATCTTGTTCGTTGATTTCTGGAAAGCAAGGTACTGTTACCGAGTAATTGCTACGGGTAGTAGCATGGATATTTGTTACTTCAATAGGATCATAGTTAAGTGGTATATGTGAATAAAAACATTTTACACATTCAGGACTAAGGAAAGATTGGTTGGCACCAGTATCAATAAGCAATTTAAGTGGGGGATTTGATATTTCTATATACGGTAACTGTCGTTGTGTCTGTAGGTTAAGTTCTATTTTAACTTGTCTAACTTGGAAGGTTTCTGAAAATCCTCATTTTCAGTCATTGGTACAGCTTCCTGAACTTCCTCTACGCAATAGCTCTCCGTTGGTTGTGGTACTACATATGAGTTGTCATAGGTGAAGTCGGGATAGTCATAGTTTGTGTAATAATAGTCATAGCACTCATTCTGGGGGTCATCATATGATGGCTGATCGTAAAATTCGTTGAAGTTAGTTTCCCTTGTCTTAAAATAATTAGAGGGTGGTGGATTCCCGAACTTATTCCAATCGTGAACTTGACGTGGAGCGGGGCCTGGTCTAGTCACATAGTGGCTAACTCCACTCATGGGCTGCGGGCCAGTGGAAGCGTTTCGTGGGCCTAACTTAAAGACATTACTTTGAGGTCTGTAGTTCGGTGGGGGTGCACCAAACATCTGTTGCGTCCTCGTTGGTCCAGCTGACTGTGTCCTAAATATTGGTACTGGCCTTTGAGATTGAGAAGGTCCAGGCATGTTAAATGGACGCGGAGTCTGCATGAACTGCATAGCTAGTGGTCGAGGGGGCATCATAGAGATGGGGGATGGCATAGACCCAAAATTATATTTAGGTTGACTAACCTGGGGCTGCATCTGCTTTCTTTCGGGAAGATGATCGTTGCGTTGCTGAAGGTACAAGGTGTTAACCTCCTCGTGCACAAACTCTAAAGCTTGTTCAATGGTGTCAGGTCGCATGCACCGGATACGAGATCCCAGTGGGTCGCGGAGACCGCGCAGATAAGATTGAAGGGTCAACTTTTTATATAGTGACCGTTTGGACTCGATGGTACTCGAGACCGTTTCATGCAAACTGACGTAGGTCATTATAGTGCTGAAAATATTCTGACACTTTTCGTAAAACTCCTGAGGGCTTGATGAGCCTTGGCTCAGTAATGCAAGATCATTGTAGAGTGATGTTTCATCTCGTTGATCAGCGAAAGTATTTATCAATGCGTTTCTAATGCCAACCCAGTTTTCGGGGATTCCATTGGAATTTATAAGGCGGGCGGCTGGGCCGGTCACCTTATTTAAAATACCGTTTAATAAGGCTAGATTCGTCAATTCATACAAAGGATCTTGTTTTACGTACTGTTGTACCATTTGATCGCATAGTTTTATAAATCTCGTGAGTACGTTCACGTTACCGTCAAATTCGGGCAATAGGCGGAGTGCCTTATAAATTTGGTCTAAGCCGTCCGACATTTTTATTACTGGCGGTGATCCTAATTCACTACTCGAATCTAAATCTGAATCTATATCTATATTTCTACTTTCGTCTTGCATTAATACTCTACTACTATTGCTCTTAAATCTAGGGTCCCGAATTTGCCTTGGATGGAAAATTTTGGATAATTAAAGGAAACAATAGGGAAGCAACTCTAGATAGAAACTAAAGTACTCACATAAGCATTTTGGTATCAGCTAGATCGATTTCTTGATCTCCTTCAGGCTGCTCTCCTCGTAGGTTCTTTGTTCCCGGTTATCCCGAATCCTGACACGTCGCGATTGCGGTATATATAGAGTATCCGTTAGGCTGCGCCAATTATGAAGAGTGAACCCGAAGGGTGCTTTTAAAAAAATGCTTTATTTTAAGACTAAATTTAATAAAGGAAAAATTACATTTAAATTACAATTAAAATTATCTAAGTCTGGTCGATGCTAGAGTCCAGAATAGAATTGTGGCCGAAGCCATCGTGAGGCGTCCGGTGACCGATGCTTGCGGGGCACAGGGGCGCGGGGCACGGGGCGACACGTGTGCTGAGGCTGCAACTCGTGCTGGGTCGTTTCCATGAGCCGTTCTAGTTAGGTATGCAAGTCAGCTATTCCTATGTAGAGCGAATGTGTAACACGCCGTGTCAATTTGTGATAAAATTAAATTCGTGTATGGTTCTGGAGATAAGCAATTGTTAACAAATATAACTACCTACTACCTACCGACTACTAACTTTCTTGGGTTAGGTATGTAGGTATAGGTAGTAGGTACATACTTCAAGTACCTATTTCGAGTATCCACTGACGGCCGTCGTATAAATCTTCATTACAAATGACATTAAAATCCGTTCGCAGTAATATTTTTCTAACAAATAATCGTGATCCCAATCGTAAATTAATAAATAGTACCTATATGATTTATCGATAACGTCACGACCTCGAGCGATCGTGGCGCGCTGTGTGTGGTAGGTGTGCACTAACTGGAGCGGGCGGTGCGAGGCGCGCGGGTGAAATATCATATTTCCGTGGCGTCGGGCGCGTCCTAACGAACGTCACCGGCCGGGCTGATCGGACATCGGATAACATTTAATTACATGAAATATTACAGTTAGTATTTGTGCGCTGCGGGAAGGAGAGGTCCAACCTTGTGCGTGCGTGTGCGTGTGCAGCGTCACGTGACACGTGACACGTGACACGCACTGTACAGTGTACCTGCGTGTGTTGTATCGTCTGCGTGTATTCCAGACTGACGCTCCAGCTGGGGCGCTTCCAGCTGTCGGTGCCGGGCCTCGGCAGACCGCGGGCCGACACCCCCACGGTGCCCCCGCCGCCGCCGCTGCCCCCGCCGTCCCACACCGACGAGACGTACACGCTCAACGGACGCACCATCCGACTGCTCGGGGCCGAGTTGGACGAGAGTCAGGCGCTGCGCCCTCCCTCCTACAGCGAGGCTCTCGGGTCAGTTCAACTATCGGTCACGTGCGAGACGTGTAGCCCACCTTACACATTACACGACACATTACACAAGTGCGAGGCGGACGTGTAGCCCACCTTACACATTACACGACACATTACACAAGTGCGAGGTGGACGTGTAGCCCACCTTACACATTACACGACACATTACACAAGTGCGAGGTGGACGTGTAGCCCACCTTACACATTACACGACACATTACACAAGTGCGAGGCGGACGTGTAGCCCACCTTACACATTACACGACACATTACACAAGTGCGAGGTGGACGTGTAGCCCACCTTACACATTACACGACACATTACACAAGTGCGAGGTGGACGTGTAGCCCACCTTACACATTACACGACACATTACACAAGTGCGAGGCGGACGTGTAGCCCACCTTACACATTACACGACACATTACACAAGTGCGAGGTGGACGTGTAGCCCACCTTACACATTACACGACACATTACACAAGTGCGAGGCGGACGTGTAGCCCACCTTACACATTACACGACACATTACACAAGTGCGAGGCGGACGTGTGGCCCACCTTACAAAGTACACATTACACAACACATTACAACACTGGTTATTATTATTGTCATCATTGTTATTAATGTCATCATACATTATTTTTTTTACTATCAAACAAAGAACTCAAAAAATGCAATTTTTTTTTTTTTTCAAAAACTCACTTTTCCAGAAAACCTATAAATAAATAGATTTTCTTAAATGTAGAACATATTTTTTTTTAAATCGAGCACGGAACTCCTAACATGACTTTTCACTCTCACGGTTTCAGACTTGGCCTCAGTGGCCCTGAAAAAAAAAATCGCATATTATTACACAGATAATGCACGTTTCAGATACAAGTGGTACGGACCCCCGCCGCAGTACGCGTCCCGAGACGGACTGCACGGGACGGCGGCGGCGGCGGCGGACTGCAACGTGGAGCTGCCGCCGCGGTACGACCGCGTCACCGACACCGACACCGACGGTAACGGCAACCCGCCGGCGGAGGACGCGGGAGACACGTTCCGCTCCATCGTGGACAACTTGCCGGCCATCGACTGCGACGTGAACGCGAACCTCGGTGACGGTGTCGGTGACGCACTCACCGCACGTGTCGGTGACGGCCCCCACTGAGCCGGTCCCTGCACACTCCGCCTCGCCGCGCCTCGCCTCGCCTCGCCTCGCCTCACACACTCACCTACTATATATAGTTTACGATCAAACGGTGCCTTAGTACTCGATATATTGTATTTTTGAATCGTAGTTAACATTTAGTTTGTCTTAGATCAACGTTAAGAAAGCAGCTAATTGTTCGATGTTTTTATAGTTATGTTGCCATCTACCTGTACTTACCTATTCATATATGTAAATAGTGTGCGTGTGTCGGGGAGTGTGTCACGTCACCAGCAACGACACCAAATGTCCACTCGAACGTACTATACTATACTATTAGATAGTGTAGTATAGTATAGTATAGGAGCCCCACCACGCCACGCCAACCAATACTCGAGATAACCTTAGCCTTATACTAATGAAGTAACCGTTAACTAGTTTAGTTACGTACAATAATATTGTGTCATATCGTTATCTGATAGTTGTTACGTTGTCGTTGTTAGCCGTTAGCGATATAACGGGTCGCTCATTTACACTTGTTTACTTCGTGATGTAATGTAATGTATGTTACGAATACTTCGTCTTGGAGGTCACGTGTACCTAGCTCTGTCCGGTGACTGACGGGCTGACGAACTGACGAACTGACGAGCTCCGAGTGAGGGACGTCAGTTGGACGTCAGTGTGGACAGCGGGCGTGGCCTTCAGGACAGACCAGCAGGCAGCACAGGTGGTACAGGGTGCGCCATCGTTTGAGACAATCTATCAAAGTCAAACATTACCTTGAAGCGTTGTATTCTCGTATTGTGATAAACTTAATAAAATAACACGATTATTGTGTTTTTTTTATTAAATTATATATCTAATAATGGTACACCCTGTATTTGTTGGTCTTGCAAAAGTGAATACATTATTGTATTTTATTTGAAAACGCCTTTAGTACTTAAGTATTTTAAGTGTATCGTTCTGTTAGTGATAATAATTAATTAATAAAGTAATTAAGCATACAAATGTATGAAACAAAATTAATTAAGAAATTCATATAAAAACTAAAAGCATATATAATAACTTATAAATTTACAAATGTACTTAGTTCCATACATATTATACAGTCCTCATGCTAGGTGCGTGACTCTGTACAAAATGTACGGAATTTATACAAAAATATATAAATAATTGTATGGATGTGACGGACGACTACCTCTTTAATGTTAACGAACAAATGAATCCGACCTAAATGCTTTACGAAATAGTTATTTATAGATAATATCGTTCATCGCATCACATCACATCACATCACATTACATCACTGCGGCGGGGCTCGGCTCCTACCGCTGCCGGTCACGTCTCGTCACGTCTCGTCACGTCACGTCACGTCATGCATGCATTACACTACACTACGTCAACATTACGTAGGTAGGTACCTATCTCTGCAATGTACGTATGTACATCAGACACATGACCTACAAAGACCGGTGACCCACGCACCCGCAGCGTGCGCTGCACCATCGTCTGTGGTGCATCGCGGCTCCTCGCTCGCGTCACGTGACATTCGATTGTCTGTGTGTCTGTGTAACATTCAATATAGATAGTACAAATGCAAATGCCTTACCGTAAAGAACCAATATATTAATGATGTTGTAATAAATGGTTGTTTTATTGACATCCTCGCCACTTTTATAAGTTTCCTTCTTCTGATCTTCCATCCGTAGTAGGGGTCATGATATTATTGCCTTTCACACATGCCAAGCGTGGCGAAGTGGTGATTCAAGCGAATCTCGTCACAAGCATAGCTTGACGGGCGTTCTGTAACTGAAGCTGAATTTGAAAAAAGGGTCTACAAATAGTAAGTATGAATACAAATGAATGTGGATAGACGTCGGAGTAGGAGCTGAGAGGAGGAAAGGAGACGAGAGACGGGGGGACGGGAGAGTGGAACAGGGATAGACGTAGGTAGGCAGGAGCTGCTGCTGCTAGGGCGTCGGCCGTATCCTCGGAGCCCAACCGCGGTCATTGTTTCATTATCAGCCGCCCAACTACAACAAATAACACACTGTACCTACCTATATTCAAATACACAATAAAATCGCATCTTTTCCAGATAATATTTCTTTATACCTATGCCCAAACTAGTACATACTTACTCAGTTCGATGATCTGACATCATCCTAGGAGGACTAGAAGGGATAAACTAACACCTAGTTGTAATTGAAGGAAGGCTAAACGCTTCCCCGTAGTACAGTATAAAAAAATCAGTTTACCAGTGACCATAGCCGTTGTAAACTGTCGGGAATATAAAAAGGTACCTAAGCGATGAAGACCCGTTTTTGTTATTATTTATGAATTCAAAAAAGAAACAATTCATATTATCAGCTACCTACCCGTACAGCACGAGTCTGCCCTCCCAACAATTTATCTCGTAAATATCCAACCAATTAGATAAGAGTGCTGTCAATGAATATATAACAGTATCCACCTATGTACTAAGCATAAATAGGTAGGTGTCTTTAATAATGAGTTACCTATCTAGGTAGTATCTATAAATTATGTGAATGAAATTTCACTCTTATTAGGTATTGATGACACGAATTACATTTCAAACTAAAAAATTAAAATTTGCCGCCATTTGCATCCGCCATGTTTTATTTTGACAACTCAAAATGTTGCCTTATCTCAAAACTTTTAGACATTAATTGTACAATTATTACATCGATATCATGAGTTGGAATTTATTTTGTTACGGTATTTTTTAATGATTACAATTGTATAATTAATGAAGATGTACTTATTTAAACAGTTAAGCAAAATAAAAATCCTTATCAGAAAATCTAGTTACTCAGAAAAAAACAGTGACAGGATTATGCTTTTGCAAATGGCGTCCGTCGATATGACGCGGACTGTTTGTCCATGAGAAATAATTAGTAGTAATACTTTTTTAATGTGAAAATTGTGTTATTTAGCTTCACATTTTCTAGTCGTAGACATGGGGTAAGGAAACGTAAATATTATACCTTTCATAATTACGTAATTCAATTGTTATTGTTAAAGTAGGTATGTCCATCAACCATCTCGCTCGCTTGTTGTGATTCGCCGCTTTCATTATTTACAATCGACGACGTACACCCGTCTCTTTCTAGACCATAGTTTTCTTCCAATTGGTTTTCCATTTTTAAGTGTCCGCGAGTGAGACCGTGGTGCGGTGGGGCCCCAAGAAAAATATTTATGAACAAAAATTGTTCTCATAAAACTATTGATCTTTAATAAAAAGCCCAGACACGCTAATTGCAAGGTGATGTGCCAGCGGTCGGACCCTGAGTGAGTACTGAGAATGCATTGCGTTGTCTATTTTGGTACATTTTCTCCTTTTTCGAGCTGTGAGGTCGTGAAAAGTCACATTTTTCAGCACATGATTAACGACCATTTTCTTTTTGTGTTTTCACGGCTATGTATAGGTTTGAGTAATATTGGTTTTTGATGAATTTATCGGGGTTGTACATGCATGTGTGTGCTATGCACGTATGTTTATAATATTAGTTGGGGCCTGAACTATTTTGGGATCGGCCAAATGTTGGGTTCGCTCATGTTTTAACCATCACTGTGCCGTGTTTTCAAGTGTGTGAGGTACCTACCTACTGCCGAGGGTTTTCTCTGCGTCCGTCCGTGTCCCTATAAATATAGTTTAGATCAGACCCTCGCCTCGGTAAGAGTACTTACCTACCTAAGTTTTTTTTAATTTTAAACAGTTTTATTTACTATTCTGTTCATAATAATAAGTACCTATCTACAATGTTAATTGATGGAATTATCAATTTATATTATAAATTCAGGTAATAAATGCTAAGAAAAAAAACTGTTTATGGTTAGGTAAGTACCTACCTCTGTCATATCAGGAAATAATAAACAACTTTTGTTTATTATATTTAATTTACATTGATATTTATTATTATTTAATAAACAACTTTTGTTTATTATATGGTTCACATACGATAAAAACTTATATTAAGTAGGGACATGACATGACATCCAAAAATTGAATATTGAAGTTATATCTAGGTTCCTTCCTAGGTAAGTAGAAAATATTAATTAAAGTTAAATTATAGGTAATAGGGATCTCTATCGGCAAATATAGTTGTTATCTGTTATCACTATTTTCTAGTACCTGCAGAGATAAGAAGCCCAAAGGTAACATAACCACAAGGTTTACTACTAAAGTACCTATCTCGGTAGGTAGGTACCTCAACCTAAATAGGTATGTACAACCTACTGTACCTACAGACTAATCATTAAAATGAAGTCCAAGACTAAGCATGACTTATGTGAATGTAATCCATTATACTGAACAGCTCCTTCAAATAAATGAGTTGTAAAACCCTATAGAAAATTAAACAAACGCAAAACAGATTTTTTAAAATGACTGTTCGATGACAGATAGTTTATCCCTATATCTAAATAAATATAACCTCCTAATAATATAATACTTACTACCACATAAGAACGAGCTATCACTACGTTGTTGGTACCTAGCTACAGACAGAACAGACGTACCTACCTAGGTAGGTACCTATAAAGTTTTGGGTAAACCTAGTTTAATTTAATATCGTGCTGTTATTTTTTCTACGTTAAATAATAAAACAGCACGGCCTGTATTGTTTTACTAGTTAGTTAGAGAAATTGATCGTCAGGTCAGCATTTTTCATTTGTACCTACAAATGTTTGCCCTAAATGTTTTAACGTTCTAGATTCTTCTATCTCGATTCTTGCACGTTCGTATTAATTGTATTAAATAGTTTTTCGGTCATTCGATCGAACACTGTTTTGATTCTCATCAGGTCGGTTTAGGCCACTTAGCACTTCTGTTCATGTTTTACCATCTATTAAACTACCTACCTATGTTACGTAAGGTTTAGGTACTTCTGTGTTTTCAAATAAGGGTGCTTATTTGAAATAATGTTTTTAAATAAAGCTTTGATACTTATTTTCTGAAACTTACAGAATATGAATACTTCAACTAATTTTACTCAGAACTACGTCTATCACTTGATATATTAATATTAAACAAAATGTAACTGAATCTGGAATATCAATAGAATATTGTAAGATCTCAACTCAACATGTATTGTAACTACGCAGCCCCTTTATCAATTTAGAGTTTTGCCTTGTGTTGTGGGCCTGCACAAAATCAGACACATTTGCATTACAGCAGAAATAGATCGGGCTTGTACCTAGGTAGGTATACCTAGGTACCCAACCCAACGACCAGACACCGCGCCAGAGCTGGAATAATAGGTACCTTCCTACATGCTGTGTCTAAGTTTCATCTGTTTTAATCTTAGCCAGTCAAACCTCATTCATTTTTCCACAGAGGTATTTCCGATTTCAGCTCATAGATATATGTTTTACAATCCTTTTTAATTTATTATTTGCAAATGATGTTAAAAAAAACGACTTAAAACTAAAACGGACATCGAGTATTTTGACATCATAGGTACTCGTTTGTTTTTGGTGTGTGTGTATATGTACAGGGATATCCTTCTTATAAAATAATACTAGGTAGGTATATACCTACATATTACTGTTAAAAAATATAAAGTAAGTAAAACTATTTTTCTTCCTTGTTACCAAAGTATCTTCATAATTTCTTAATTGCCTAATATTTTAGCCTTTACGTCAATATTTAACTAACAAAGCATTGTTAATTTATATGATTCACAAAAAAATATCTCAATCAGTTTAACGTAGGTAGGTAGGTATGTACATAGTATCTTATCGAGGCACTAGCAATTTCCTGTCAATGTGGTTAAATATGACCTAATATCATAATATATTTTGATTAGAGGTCTAAAAACATTAGGCATTGGACTTTGTCCTGCAAATATAAATGATCACCTTATTGAAAACAACCTAGGTGTAAGGTACACCTACCTAGCTACTTACTTTATTGTTTGAATTTGATCACCACAGTTTTGGTAAAAACGCGCTCCACGTCCAGACGTATTTTTATTCAATAAACGAGCAATCACCCGGGATTTCGTTCCCATCAACCCCTGGAAATTTCTTAAAATCCTTTGCACCCGACACGCGACACCACAAAAAAACTGAACAAATCTAGTATATGGTAATTCATGGGTTCTCGGTTTTTTGCCCATGTTACTCCATTCCTTGTAACATCAGCTATTGCTTACTCAGCAGTCTGAGTTCCAGTAAAAGTCCTGAGCCAGGATAAACTGACATAACAAAAATAAACATACCTATTCAAAGGTACATAAAAAGTTATTATTTTGTTTACAAACACTATTTATTTGTATTGATTGTGATAGTTACCTCATCCCCTACATACCTAGTATTAAAGTATTTTATCCGTCATCTAGCTCCCATATTACAAGCTATGCTTAGTTTGGATCCGGCAGTTCCATATTATCCTTACTGATCTATCCCTACTTGTAGGGAAGAATGTCTAAGTAGATGGCGCTGTGTGAAATAAATGTCCTGTAATTTATATTATTTGGGGCAGATCTTTTAATTTTTATATAATCATGACTGTTGAACTTGATATATCTAATATAAAGAAACATATTAGATAGAACAAGATTATATGGTTATTTACCTACCTACAAAGTCTGTTTGATGCCACCAATCAGTTTTTTACTCTAGTATAGTAGGTACCTACTTACTATAAGGCCGCCAGACTCTGCTCAGTCTCAAGTGATATGATTCCCGAGAACGCCGCCGCCGCCGCCGCCGCCGCCGCCGCCGCCGCCGCCGCCGCCGCCGCCGCCGCCGCCGCCGTCCTAAAATCGTATCCAAATATACCGGCGGCGCGGCGCGGCGCACGGACCCCCGCGCCATCTATTTCAAGCGCGCCCCTAGGGTCGATGACACAGACCTCCCCAGTCCCCACTGCAGTGCTTCTCGTTCCCCTTTTTTGACTCTTCGCCCTCTCTGTCGGCAATAGAAATATTATTTTGTCTTTCTTGTAGGAACCTATCATTTGTTTGCTAAATATTTTTTGATCAATTTGTGAATCTCATCATCATCAAGGTATCACAGTCCACCGCTGGACGAGCCAGGTCAGCTAGGCCTCTCCCAAGGTAGGTACCTATACCTACGCCACCACCGAGCTTGTGCATTTAAGGCCATCAAAATTGATGTTGTAATTTTTTAAGAACAATCTTGTCTTAGTAGGTATGTCCGGTATATGTACTTATGATATCTGTTCAGATTCTCAGCTATAAATCTTGTATGTAATTTAACAACAATAGCCTGAGCTTTCTTACATTTTTTTACATTTGTATTAATTTTACGATATGGGTCTGACTGAAAGGCTCTAGCAACGCAGTAAATCCACATCGAGTGTCGAGTCGATACCTTATCGAACTCACGTAGGTACCTACCTAGCTTGTTTATTATAATGGAAATACCAGCGGGACATTCGTGGTAGGTTGGTACCTGCGAAACTATTGTTAGTGTATACACTACACTACACTACACTACACTACACTACACTACACACCATATGCCGTGGTCCGTATACGACAAAAAGGCTAAGTGAGAATAGTTCCACGGATTCTTTGGGCCTATGTGTGTGTTTACATTAGTATCTTATCGTTTTGTGATATGGGTCACGTCACGATATGGTTTGGTCCACTCATAGGTACCTACCTACAAGTAGCTGTGAGCACAGGTTGCTCTCCTCATGTCCTCGAACTTTCTTGGTAGGTCATTCACGCTACACGGTTGACTATGCCTGAATTTAACCAATGTCTACCTACATAGATGTCTCTACTGTCTGTAATGTAACTACCTACCATTATTACACAAACTAGGTAAGCACCTACTTAAGAAAACTGTAAAGAATTACTGCTTTTAGCTTATAGGTACAGACTGTCTGTAGGTATACATGTAATGAAAGTCTCTGACTTCTGGATACCTACTGCCTACCTAGGTATATGATGTAGTTCTCCAGCTGCAGCTACACCACACCAGCACTCAATCAGTTAATCTATAAACATTACATTCGGTAGGTATCACGAAGGTACCTACCTTAGGTAGGTACCTACTACCTAAGGTACCTTCGTTGACACACAAGACCTTTGGTAGGTACCTACTACCAAAGTATGTATCGTATTTAAACTTGTTTAACGCCTACCGACTGAAAAGTATACGTAGCAGTTGTGTTATCACTCGGTAAAATATAGTTAAATAAATACATTCTGGAATAGGATTTACCAATTTCATGTGTTTCTCTTAACTATGTAGGTATATATCAATATTTTTAATTTAAACATAACACACTGATCTCACTCAGGTTATAATTAAAAATAACTTTCGCAACAATACATTTTTAGGGTCATACATAGGTAGTAGGTACTTGCGCTTCGCTCGCTTCACTATCGATTTTGATGTTGTACTTGTACAACCTTCCTAGCAGCATACCTACCTACTACCTACGCAGCACAGCAACCACCTTGACTAAGTATATCCAGCCATAGAGACTTTTTGTAACATTATATTATAGGTACCTACCTATAGTCGTCGTCGCGTCGTCGGGAACGGGAGCCGTATCTCTGTCTCACTCGCACTCGCCTGGAAAGTTTCCCAAAATGTGACTTGTTTTTCCATTATGTACCTACATATTTTATATAGATAGGTTGTGTAACGAACTAAAGAAGAACTAGGTAGTCTTTAGGCATTTTTATGTCCTCGTTCTTTATTTATGTTCTTCTTTTTATGTATATTTTTTTTGATTGGAAACTTATAAAAAATGTTAGCGTACATTAATCGCGTAAATTATTATTATTGTTAGGGGATGTCTAAGGTGTGTTAGCAATTTACTGATTTTTTAAACTATTATTTAAATGTCATTTCACTATCGATCCCCATCAAATTCCAATCGGAAAAAATGGCAACATTATTTTAACGGACTTTATAAATATTTTGAATTAAAACAAAAAAAAAGGTAGGTGTGTTCAAGTGCTAGGTACTTTGGCGTAGCCAGCCACATTTGTATATAAAGAAGTTCAAAACTAAAGCCCGACAAAAATCATGAAATAAAAAGTTATGAATCGAGAAAATATTGTCATCTATTACAGTGTGTTTGTTTGAAGTGCCGCAAGGTGCATGCAGCTCGCGGCGGCGCGCGGCGGCGGCGTGTCTCGCCTGTTAGAATACTCTAGAATATCATTTTGATGAAATTCGATACTAAAAAAAAACTAAGTAGGTACATAAATATTAATCAATTGTCGCGGTAGATTTTTGATATTTTTTTGAGATATTGGGGTAAAAATAATGTAAAATTTTTCGCCCTTAGCGCTTTTGAAATATAATAAATACTTTCTCATTAATTGTTACTAGGATTTTTGACACTCTGTTACATTTTGACAAATAGGGGTGTGAAGTGAGACAAGAAGGTTTTTGGCATGTGGCGTGTCACTTCACTGCGCATCGCATCACATATCGGACGGTGTGCACGGTGCTCCGCTGGCCGACCGTTGTTTGGCTCTTAGTCAGGCGAATGACCAAAGCTTTTCAGCGTGGTAATGCAGCACGCTTTCGTTTGGTACTGGTCTGGAACAGTTAAGTTACCCATAGACCGTTTGTGTCGGAATGCAGCACGCTTTCGTTTGGTACTGATCTGGAACAGTTAAGTTACCCATAGACCGTTTGTGACGGAATGCAGCACGCTTTCGTTTGGTACTGGTCTGGAACAGTTAAGTTACCCATAGACCGTTTGTGACGGAATGCAGCACGCTTTCGTTTGGTACTGGTCTGGAACAGTTAAGTTACCGTCACAAACGGTCTATGGGTAACTTAACTAGTTACCCATAGATCGTTTGTGACGGTCCTAAGGTAGCCCGACTGCGACGATCCCTTAAAGCACATATTATTTATAATCGTATCTGAAATTGTTATTGTTATAAAAATATTAATATGTAATCCTTAAAGCAAATCAGAAAAACTCCATATTTCTAAATCCAAGCTTTTCATCTGATATCTTTAACATAATCACCTCTCTTAACAATACTAACAGCGTAGGATATGATGAAATTTCAACTAAAGTGTGGTTTTCAATTTGAGTTTAGGACAGGTTTTTAAAATCGATTTAAAAAATGAATATACCTACACAAACAGTTTTGCTGTTTAAAATGTAAATGTAATAAAGTAAAGTATAGTAAACTTAACATTTATTGCTTGAACATTTGTTACATGTGGTAAGGTGTTAAAATCATTAGGTATCAATGTATACTGTAGAGTTAAGCCTCTACATAAAAGAAACAGAGTAAAGAAAGCAGGGAAAATTATCGGCCCATATCTGTCATACCTACCCGTTATCTCCTAAATATTTGAGAAGTATCTGTATAGGGATATTTATAATTATTTTGAAATAATGAATATTTCATGAGCAAAAAAACAATGAATATGGCCATTTATGAGTTTCATAATCGTACAGATAAAGAAACATACATATCAAAGGAACGTGTAATGAAATATGGTGTTCCCCGGGGAAGCGTATTGGCGTATTAAGCGTATACCCCTGCTTTTTATAATCTACATAAATGATTTACTTATGGTTAGGTACTGATCAAACTATGTCACTATTTGCCAACGATAGTATGATACGTATGAAACTGACATTAATTTAACTCTGACATCTATAATATTGCAGATCAACATAAACAATACAAAACTAGTACAATTAAGACAACGTGATCCTGTAGAGTCTACTAACGTCAAATATGTATGTATACCTACTAATAAAAAAAATGAGGAAATAAAATCAACAAAATTTCTAGGGCTACATATTGACAAAAATCTTAACTGGAAATCTCGTGTAAAAAACTTATCATTAACAATGAATAGTTGAGTCTACATTCTTTATAGGCTTTCTCAAATCGTTAACATTGAAACGCTTACTACATACCACGAATGAATCGCCTCAAATATTCGATATGGCAAAATATTTTGGGCAACTCTACCTACTAACGTTGATAAACATTTTAAATGCCAGAAACGCTGCTTATGGGCTATAATTTCGACGTAAAATGACATATTCATGTGTCATTTCTTTTAAAAATACGACATTTTAACAGTAATTGGTTTGTCTATATATTTTCTAAACCGCAATGTTTGTAAAAAATAACTTAGATATGTCGACCATGTGATATAGTACCACGCAATAGAAGGGACAACAATCAAATTTGTATTATTATTAGTATCTTCTATATGGCACCTTCTATTTATAATAATCTTCCTTTAACACCAAGGGAACTGCCGACCTCACTTTTTCAGAGAAAGTTAAAGGCCACGTTAGTTAGTAAATGTTGTTACGAGATCGAACAGTTCATGAATTACCAGATTTTTTGACATTATTTCTGATAACCTATTATTTTTATAAGTTTAATGTTGTGTGATATTGTTTAGTGTTATTTGATTTTAAATAACATTTTATAATTTAATTTTATAATGTAAGTACAACTGTATTGTTCATAAAAATAGCACGCCGTATTACGGCAGGATACATTGATACCTTACCACACCTGGGCTTAACACCTTACCACATGATACCCTTACTTCAAGCAACTTCTATCAGTGAAAACTTGTAATTGGCCATCTATTTCGTTTATTGGTGACATTATATATCAGCTGTTGGTTTTCCTTATTAAATAAATAAGTGTTAAGCTATAATAAACACATGTACTTACAAATTTCAACTCAATCGGATCAAATATAAATAATTATCTACACACAAAAAGTTTTGCTCCGTTTCACCCTGTTAGAGGAAGATTTTGTTTTAAGTTTATGGTTTATAACAAGCATTTCAAAGTTATTGATCGGGTGAGCGAAGCGAACGAGACCTCCGAGTTAAGTTGGGAAATCCGGCACTGTATGTAAATGTGGGGCAATGTTTGTGACGGCATAACTCGAACGCGTTATCCGATTTTAATAAAATTTAAACATTTTATAGAGGTATTGGAAATTGATTGTCGCTGGGGATTTTTGATAACTGGGGTAGTTTTTAAGATATTGGGGTGGAAAGAAATACACTATTTCGCCCATATTTTTGAATGGTTGATTTGATCGACTCGAAGTTTTTAACTTTAAGAGATTACACCTATACCTATCCATAAATCGGCTTGTAAAGGATTTGTTTTATACTAGGGTAGTTTTTGAGAAATAAGGTTGTTAAATGAGACGTTCAAGATCGATTTCTTGTGGGGTGTCATTTGAAATACGCATTTCAAAAAAGTTATTAAACTTTTTAAATAGGTTTGTTTTTGTAACATGGGTTAGTTTTTCAGATATTAGGGTGGCAAGAAATACAATATTTCGCCCATATTTTTCAATTGTTGATCCAATCGACTCGATTTATTAAATTTTTTGAGAATACACATTTACTAATAAATTGGCTCAATTTTTTTTTAGACTACGGTAGTTTTTGAGATATTGGGGTGGAAAGAAATACCGTTTTTCAACCATACTTATCTTTTGAATAGAATCGATGCGATAATCAATTTATATTTATGTTATCCCATTACATTTTATACTTCATCAAAATCGGATAAACCGTTCGTCAGTTATGCTGTCACAAACATTGCCACATACATGCAGTGCCGGATTTCCCAACTTAATTCGGAGATCTCGTTCGCTTCGCTCACTCGATCAATTACTTATGTAAAAAATATTTATAGCCAATAATTTTTTAAATCTTTTTCTATCCCTCTTATAGCGTAACACAGAACGGTCTAGCTTCATCTGTTTTTTCTTTTGTTTAGTGTGCCTCATTGTACGGGTGTTGTTTCATTATAGTATGTATTTACAAAAAGTATTTAAGTATTCTATCCGTAATCTAGTTCCCATTATTACAAGCTGCTTATATTTTGCTTATTATTATTATAAATAAATAAATGAATAAAAGAAAAGACTCCTACTAAGCTGGTATAGACTGCAGGCCACGCTACGACGATAGCAGCACTGACTGCAGTCCGCGCCGCGCCGGTCTCGGCCTGGCCTCAGTACCAGCTGGGCCACGAAATGCCGGTGATGTACCGGTACCTACTATACCTTCGTTTTTGGACATCATCCTCGCTGCCACCGAAGCAGTAATTACATACCGCTGCAGTAATGTACCTACATAACTAATTCGTGTTTTTTTTTTTTCAGGTACTGATAAAAAGTGGTTCATTATTTAAATATATACACTACAATTCTAGTCTTAAAAGTTTCTAAAAGTATTTGATGTATGTACTTAAATTATATTTAAAGAGTTATCTGTGATAGTATTTTGGACTTTTGTGCAATATAGTATTAAAATAAAATTGGCCAATGGTGAATAATGTATTAGAAAGATTGAAGAAACATTGAAAATGGCAGCGCCACCTCCGCAGCAGTTCTGTGTTCGGTGGAACTCGTACCACGCTAATTTACAGGTAACTAGCTACTCTGGGGTAAATACACCTGGGGCCTAACCACAACGTCTGAAAGCGTTCTCCTTTTCATATTACATTATTTTTGTCTCATATTTCTACACTGGATAGATAGTGAGTGACAAAAGTAAATTAATATCAAAACAAAAATGGTATCAGAGGTCGTGATACCCCCCTGGACTAGATCTATCATACATCATAATGCACCTTCGAGTATTGTATTGACACACTAGTATCCTGTCGCCACACAGCCTGTCATGGCATTCGGATGTCTGTGGTTGCCAGTGACATCCGAATACTGATGGCACACCTACACTATACCATGGCATTCGGATGTCTGTGGTTGCCAGTGACATCCGAATACTGATGGCACACCTACACTATACCATGGCATTCGGATGTCTGTGGTTGCCAGTGACATCCGAATACTGATGGCACACCTACACTATACCATGGCATTCGGATGTCTGTGGTTGCCAGTGACATCCGAATACTGATGGCACACCTACACTATACCATGGCATTCGGATGTCTGTGGTTGCCAGTGACATCTGAATACTGATGGCACACCTACACTATACCATGGCATTCGGATGTCTGTGGTGGCCAGTGACATCCGAATACTGATGGCACACCTACACTATACCATGGCATTCGGATGTCTGTGGTTGCCAGTGACATCTGAATACTGATGGCACACCTACACTATACCATGGCATTCGGATGTCTGTGGTTGCCAGTGACATCTGAATACTGATGGCACACCTACACTATACCATGGCATTCGGATGTCTGCGGTGGCCAGTGACATCCGAATACTGATGGCACACCTGATCAGCAGTTTACTTGTAACACAAAAAAATCTAACAGTTATGAAAATAGCATATGGGATGAATCTATGGATATTATGTACTTAGAACATAAAAAAAAATGTTACAAATTTTTAGGAGTCCAATATGAGGGATGACGTGTTCGATAGGTCGTTCCGAGCGCGGGTAGAGGTAGAGAGATAGTGAGCTGTATGATACGAGTATTGACCGCGGCACATTGCACGTTGCAGACTTGGTTCCCTCGCCTGCTGCTGTCAGAACAGTTCGCAGACGTGACGCTGGCGTGCGAGTCTCGACAGCTGCGATGCCACAAGCTGGTGCTCTCCGCCTGCTCCGCCTACCTCGAGCGTCTGCTGGCCGCCAACCCCTGCACGCACCCCATCGTCCTGTGTCGAGACATGAGGTATCATATCGTTATTGTCACTGCTACATTCATTTCACGCGGCACTTTCTAGCCCCAAACTAAGCGTACCTAGCGATATTGGAACTAGATTACGGATAGAATACTTAAATACGTTTTTTTTTATAAATACATACTTATCATACGATACAACACCCGAACACAGAACAAACATAATATTCATCACACAAATGTTAGTCCTAAAAATAATTGATCTAGTGAGCGAAGCGAACTACTCACTGTGTCTCACATTTTAAAATAGTTATTAAACTTGTATTGGGTGTTGTATTGTATGATATGTATGTATGAACAAACACATCTATACTGACTACAGTAAGGCCTTTGATAGGATCGACCACAAGCTGCTACTGAAAAAGCTTTTTAAGATAGGTATTAGGGGTGACCTGCTACGGTGGTTCTCATCCTACATTGATAAAAGGACTCAAGCGGTCGTAATCAGTAATTATAAATCAAGCTGGGTTCCTATTCCGAGTGGTGTTCCGCAAGGCTCTCTACTTGGACCTTGCTGTTTTTAATATTTATCAATGATATATCTGATTGTTTTTTTTTAATAGCAGTTTGCTCTGCTGCGCCGACGACATAAAAATATTTAAAGTTATCAGCTCACCTATGGATGCACTCCAAGCAGACCTCCATCGTCTCGATACCTACTGTTCGACTAATAAGCTTGATCCTTATCCGTCAAAATGTTCTATCGTTACATTCTCCCGTAAAAAAACATTATTAAACTCAGTTTTCGTTTTAAAACAACATAAGCTTAATGCATGTCAGGTGGTCAGGGACCTGGGAGTGCTGCACGATACCAAGCTCTTGTTTGACACCCATATTGAGTCTATCGTCAGTAAAGCCTCTAGAGCGCTCGGATTTATCATGAAAAGCTCTGCAAGCTTTAATCGAGCGAAAACTTTAAAAATATTGTACTGCACGTATGTCTGTAGTATCTTAGAATACGCTTCACGAATCTGGAACCCGCTCTATGATACTTACATCAATAGGATCGAGCGCATACAAATGAAATTTATTAGATATCTCTCCTATCGTTTGAAAGTTCCCTACGACTCTAATAATTACCTGGCTCTCTGTAGAAAGTTTCATTTGCTCCCGCTTACCAAGAGACGCGAAATAGGAGATTTGATATTGTTATTAAAAATAATTAACAATGATATAAATTGTTCTAACCTCCTTGAAAAAACCAGTTTAAACGTGACTCGTAAGCGAGTAAGGTATAACGCAATAATATATACCCCGGTAGTGTGTACAAACTACAGACAGAATTGTTATCTCTGTCGTGTTAGTAACCAGTTCAATAAATGATCGAGAAACGAAGACTTGGACGTCTTTTGTTGCAGTATCCATACCGTAAGGTGGCGGCTCAGTAACGGCTTCTTTTCCTCCAAATCATTTTATTCTGTATGGTACCTATATTTTGTTTTAGTTATGACTTATTTTTTAAACAGTATTTAGTATGTACTTAGTCTCTTTAGTGGCACATGTTCATCATGTGCTTGTATGTATTCTTCCTGTATTTTTTCTTTTTTAATGTTCTTGAACTATTAAGTATCTACTATTATTTCATTGTAGGTAAACTGATTTGTTCACACTATTTTATGTTATCTATATTGCTTCCTATACGTGAAAACCTCTTATTGGCCTAATGTTTATGTTGGTTGTCCTATAAAATATTTTTTTTTTTTTTTAAGGTACAAGTATTCTATCCGTAATCTAGTTCCAACATTACAAGCTATGCTTAGTTTGGGGCTAGATGGCGCTGTGTGAAAATAATGTCCTGTTATATTTATTTATTTATTTTAACATGGGGGCCCCATGTAACATGCTTTGTATCTCATGTAAGATTTAATGTTAAAGGGTGTTATATAATATACTGTTTACTGAATCCACTCCTGTATTGCAATGAAGAGTTGCAAAGGGGGCAAATAAGATTTAGGTCCTGAGAAATGTCATAACGGCAAAGTTTATATAGTAGATTTCCAAATTAGTTTATTTTTGTTCTCGAAACCCCATGATAAAACTACTGCCTTTTTGGTGAAGCCCCTTGGTTGACTTTTTACGCCATCCGTCGGCTTAAGGCGTGGTTTTTTTAAACCAAGATTACTTAGGCAATGGTTATGAGAGCACTCTTCTATAATTTGACATTGAGCGAGGGACAGAATCACCTAAATGTATATACCCACTCACTCTGACGTACGGTCGGTGCTGCTGGTGCTTTGCTCTCCTTCTGGCTTTGCATAGAAGGAGAGTTAGCAACGAGAGAGAGAGGTCACTCAAACACTCAGGCGAATAAAAAGCGATTCAGAAAACGTGTGCTCAGTTAGAGTAAGTAGTACCTAAGGAAGCGCATCTGTGGTCTACTGGTTCAACCCACCGATTTCAGATCCAGAGGTCCCGGGTTCGCTTCCCAGGGGGAGTGCTATATTGTGCTCGGTTTGGTTGGTGGTAGGACATCGTTTAAGTCCGCCTGGCTAACTACCACCGACTTAACTCATTCTGTCGCCATAATAACAATTATTAAATTGTTACGTCGTGTGACTAACGGTTGTTATTCGTCAGATGATTATCACCTTGGTGGCCCAGTCGTAGTTACCTTGGTAACACGACTGCTTCCCTTGTAAATATTTAGTTGGTATCGTATCTGAAGTAGGTATCGGTTCTGCAATTGATAATATTCTAAATGAATGTCGTATTAAAATGTGCAGGTTCAGCGAGATGCAGGCTCTGGTGGACTTCATGTACAAGGGCGAGGTAAACGTGACGCAGGAAGAGCTGCCCGGACTGCTGCGCTCGGCGGAGGCGCTGCAGATCAGGGGTACGTCTGCTCCACCCACGTCTATGTCGGCGGCCTATCGCTTCCTGACACCTTCTGATTCTTAGGGAGCTCGGTCCGTCGTAGACCTCCTATGGAAAGTACACTAGTCGCACGGAGCCTCCTCCAAAGCTCGAGGTTTTTGCCATTATCACTACGCTTTCTTTGCTAATATGATACCTTACCTATTTCCCTTATTCTTACTTTACCTACCTATATATACAATGATTGTATAACTATGCTGTAATAGTACATAGCGATATAACATGTAAATGACACAAAAGGTGATGTCGTTGTCGCGTCAGGTCTGTGTTCGAGTGAGACTGCGTCGGCGGCGGGGATGGGGTCGGGCTCGGGGGGGGAAGGCGAGAGTCGCGTCGTCTGTCCCGACTTCGGCGAGGCGAGTGACGCATTGCTCGCGGCCACGCGTGGGGACCGCGCCGCTCTCAACGGTCAGTATGCTGCACTACAGTGACATCCCCCCACTAAACTCCACCATCCTATCTTACCTGAATATGTTTAACTTATTAAACCGTTGATTACGCCTAAATTACGTTATCTAAAATCTAATGATTTAATGTTTAAATTTCTGAATATTGATGCCTAAATTAACGTAGTGTGTTCTAGTTATCTATTATTTGTTTAGTTCGTCATTTCTAAATGATCTTTATTGGCACGTGAAATATTTAGTGATGAAATATATAATATAATATTTTATCCTCGAACCACTTCGGGTTTAGGAAAGGTGCTTCTACAGAAGACGCAGTGCTGGAACTAACCAAATAATCGTCAAGCACATTTATAATTGCAAGAAAACTATCGGTTTATTTCTTGACTTATCTAAAGCATTCGACCTCGAACCCTTTACTTATCACTTAGCTTGAGAACATCGGTATCAGAGGTGAAGCTCTTGATATTTTTAGAATAACCTTGCCAACCGTACTCTATATGTAGCACCATTAGTATAAAAAAATAAAACCTGCCAGTTTCCTTCGGTGTGCCTCAGGGATGTGTTTTTGTATCTACTCTGTTTCTTATGTATATGTACATAGTAATAATTTTTGTAACTTGTCCTTCCAAATGCAAACTTGTCACTTACGCTGATGAGAACGACACCGTACTTCCAGTCAATGGCAAAAACTGGTCTGAGGCACATCTATTTATGGAATTATTAAATTTTTGAACACCTACTAAAATAAATTAAAGGATATTAAAACAATACATTTTATTAATATTAGACATCATGTTTCATAGTAATATTTACTGCTTAAGACCTACACAATCGATATCTAAATAGAAATTGTGCTAATTTTTATTTAATTTTTCAAAACGTCCAGGTTTGATGAAGTACTTTAACTAAGTTTTTTTTTAAATGTATGAATGCAGTTTTCCTTGTCACTAAAATCGATGACATGGTTCCTAAGAACAGGGACCTAACCACAACGTCTTAAGCGTTCTCGTTTTGGTATTATATTACTTTTGTCTCGTTTTATCTACACTGGATAGATAGTGACAAAAGAAAAGTAATATCAAAACAAGAATGCTAGAAGACGTCGTGGTACCCTCCACAGGTCTTCGTATGTCTTATATAATAAATGTTAAATTAAATATTTATTTTTTGACCTCTCATAAATGTAAAATGAAAACGCTGGCTTGGCAAACCCTTTCATACGATGAGACTAAGGAACTCTTGATGACCTTTGTATAAATACTATTATTATTATTGCAATTGTCAGTTATTGGGAACGGTAACAATACAATACTCAGAAGCAGACATTGTTCTGTGCCCGCTGACTCTGCCGAGCCGCGCGTTCTGACACCTGCTTGTTGCATGACCGATATACAATGAGGAAACTCGCTTCCTCGACCTCACCCATCGTACATTCAACATATATGAAAGTAATCCCTATTGAAGAAAGCGATGTATCAATCGAGGCAGGTCCATCGAAGCCGCCCCCCCCTCTCGCCTCGACCGCCGCCTCGCCTGCCAACAAACAAGAGATGAACGTGAACGTGAACGTGAAGGAGGAGACGGTGGAGGAGGACGGACTGTACTACGGAGAGCTGGACCATGACCACATGGAATATAACGAGGTACCCGACCCGCACTACTCTTGTTATTATTGTATATACGAGTGTTATATTGTTCATTTGGTGTCGGACCCTATGAGGCTGCCATAAACATTATTCAAATATATGATTCAAAATAGAAATAACAACATCTGAAAACATGTTAGAACATAAACTAGTTTTACCACCGTTAGTAGTAGATACTACCGACTACTGTGTCTATGAATATAAATGTGAAACGTTGAACAGCGACTGTACCGTAGCTGATAGTTACTGTTGCCAACTTACTGCTACTGCTATACCGCGCGCAGAAAACTGACGGACCTACTTAAGTGCTCTCTCTCTCTCTCTCTCTCTCTCTCTCCCTCTCTCTTGTAGGTATTGAGGTTTTATTTAATGATTTTTGTTGCAGGATGAGGAACCAGGCAAACCCGGAAGTAGCATCGGCCAGACTTCCGGTAAGTACCGATTGATGTACTTTATTTTTATGTTGTTTATTTTCAAAAGTTCAATGTTTATTTGCAATGTGACCGCCTTTTGTCACTTGCTTTTATTTATTATTTTTATTTAAATTTCGTTTTAATTGAATTGGTACCGCGTTTCCGGAAAAGACAAAAGTGTTAAAGTAGAGAGAACCTTCCGTTTGAAGTCGGTTAAATATGTGATGATCATTGTGAATGGACATTGTGAATGGACATTGGTAAACAAAGCAAAAATGTCTGTAAGGTAGGCCAATTTTGATAATACTTTTGTGTATTTGTAGATGGAATTTTAGAGTTTTGGACCATGAATGTCGTAGTGCGTAGCGTTTAGATTAGAACTATCTTACAGACATTTTAGTTGTGCATTCATGGTTCAAGTTTATTGTATAAGTTATGAACCAACTTTTTACCGATTTATTTGTGTGTGTTCGGTGTACGGTGTAGAGCAGAAACACAGCGATCGACCTCGGCGACCGGTTTGTCGGAACGTTAAACAAACAAACAAACAAACAAACAACAATGTTACGGTTCCATTCTAACCGGTTATTTAATGATTAGCTTTGAATCAGTACAAGATCGGTAATACGTGTGTTATTCTGAATGATTATTCCTATTTTCAGCCAATCTGTTACGAGTGAAACCGGAGAGCGAACTATTCTTTCAAACGAAACTTCAAAAGCTGGCCAAAGCTAACTCGGAGTACCTCACGAAGCTCAGCGACATGAACCCCGACCAGATCCGCAGCGAGTTCTCCAAGTACGGCCTCGGCACCTGCCTCGAGGACCAGCAGCGGCGGCTCGACCACTCCGAGAGGGACTACTACAAGTCGTGGCTCGAACAGAACGGGGAGCTGGAGGTGTCGCTACTGAGGGCGACGAGGGGGGCGACGAGGGGGGCGCGGGGGGGCGGCGCGGCCGCGGCCAGGTCAGAGGTCGAGCTGATACCGAAGCCTCGAGAGGGGGCGCGCCCCAAGGAGACGGGCGCGCCCCCCGGCGCCGGCGACAAGTGCCGGCGCCGCGGTCGGCCGCCGATCTTCAAAGATAAAGACGTGGACATCGGGGAGTCGCTGCTCAAGTCGGACCTGGAGCAGTTCCTCGAGGGGAAGGAGGTCAGCTCCTCGGGGCTGTCGCGGAAGGATCTCGAGAGGGTCATGATGGGCAAGTTCAACCCCAACCGGCGGTACTCGAACGAAGCAATGTGGGCGGCTCTCATGGACGTCAAGAAAGGCGGGAGCATCTATCGGTGAGTACCCCTCGGTACCTATCTCATCTCGGTACCTACCTCGGTAGCGGCGGGTCGCGGTCCCGAAGTCACGGGGGTGGGATCGAATCCCGTGCCGTTTGTGCTCTTCCGATTTAATGTTACGAAACTTTCGTCTCTCTCTGGCTCTCTCTCGCTGTTTAGTTAGGACGTGTGAGAGAAGCGTTTTACTGTTGGTATAGCTACCCACCGACTGTAACGTTTTGCTGTTGGTATATGTTGGTATAGCTACCCCCCAACTGTAACGTTTTGGTGTCGGTACAGCTACCCCCCCGACTGTAACGTTTTGGTGTCGGTACAGCTACCCCCCGAGTGTAACGTTTCGGTGTCGGTACAGCTACCCCCCGAGTGTAACGTTTCGGTGTCGGTACAGCTACCCCCCGAGTGCAACGTTTCGGTGTCGGTACAGCTACCCCCCGAGTGTAACGTTTCGGTGTCGGTACAGCTACCCCCCGAGTGTAACGTTTCGGTGTCGGTACAGCTACCCCCCGAGTGTAACGTTTCGGTGTCGGTACAGCTACCCCCCGAGTGTAACGTTTTGGTGTCGGTACAGCTACCCCCCAACTGTAACGTTTTGGTGTCGGTACAGCTACCCCCCGAGTGTAACGTTTTGTTGTCGGTACAGCTATCCCCCGCGTGTAACGTTTCGGTGTCGGTACAGCTACCCCCCGAGTGTAACGTTTTGTTGTCGGTACAGCTACCCCCCGAGTGTAACGTTTTGTTGTCGGTACAGCTATCCCCCGCGTGTAACGTTTCGGTGTCGGTACAGCTACCCCCCGAGTGTAACGTTTTGTTGTCGGTACAGCTACCCCCCGAGTGTAACGTTTTGTTGTCGGTACAGCTATCCCCCGCGTGTAACGTTTCGGTGTCGGTACAGCTACCCCCCGAGTGTAACGTTATGTTGTCGGTACAGCTACCCCCCGAGTGTAACGTTTTGTTGTCGGTACAGCTATCCCCCGCGTGTAACATTTCGGTGTCGGTACAGCTACCCCCCGAGTGTAACGTTTTGTTGTCGGTACAGCTACCCCCCGAGTGTAACGTTTTGTTGTCGGTACAGCTACCCCCCGAGTGTAACGTTTTGTTGTCGGTACAGCTATCCCCCGCGTGTAACGTTTCGGTGTCGGTACAGCTACCCCCCGAGTGTAACGTTTTGTTGTCGGTACAGCTACCCCCCGAGTGTAACGTTTTGTTGTCGGTACAGCTATCCCCCGCGTGTAACGTTTCGGTGTCGGTACAGCTACCCCCCGAGTGTAACGTTATGTTGTCGGTACAGCTACCCCCCGAGTGTAACGTTTTGTTGTCGGTACAGCTACCCCCCGAGTGTAACGTTTTGTTGTCGGTACAGCTATCCCCCGCGTGTAACGTTTCGGTGTCGGTACAGCTACCCCCCGAGTGTAACGTTTTGTTGTCGGTACAGCTACCCCCCGAGTGTAACGTTTTGTTGTCGGTACAGCTATCCCCCGCGTGTAACGTTTCGGTGTCGGTACAGCTACCCCCCGAGTGTAACGTTTTGTTGTCGGTACAGCTACCCCCCGAGTGTAACGTTTTGTTGTCGGTACAGCTATCCCCCGCGTGTAACGTTTCGGTGTCGGTACAGCTACCCCCCGAGTGTAACGTTTTGCTGTCGGTACAGCTACCCCCCGAGTGTAAAGTTTTGCTGTCGGTACAGCTACCCCCCGAGTGTAACGTTTTGTTGTCGGTACAGCTATCCCCCGCGTGTAACGTTTCGGTGTCGGTACAGCTACCCCCCGAGTGTAACGTTTTGTTGTCGGTACAGCTACCCCCCGAGTGTAACGTTTTGTTGTCGGTACAGCTATCCCCCGCGTGTAACGTTTCGGTGTCGGTACAGCTACCCCCCGAGTGTAACGTTTTGTTGTCGGTACAGCTACCCCCCGAGTGTAACGTTTTGTTGTCGGTACAGCTACCCCCCGAGTGTAACGTTTTGTTGTCGGTACAGCTATCCCCCGCGTGTAACGTTTCGGTGTCGTTACAGCTACCCCCCGCGTGTAACACGGGTGTCGTTGTTTGTTACAGCGCCGCGCAGACGCACAAGGTGCCTCGGAAGTCTCTCCGCAACTGGATGAAGCGCTGTCACATCAAGTCTTCCTTCCCGATGCCGCAGCAACTCAAGCAGTTCGTCGAAAACAGCAAAAAACAGAAGGAATACAAAGACTTCCCGGAAACTTTTGAAAAGGAGGAGATACAGTTTGGAAACCATTTTCTGTTCAACTCTAACGTGTCGAGCGACGACAGCGGGAGGAACGAGGAGGGAAGCAAACCGGAGGAGAGCAACCGTGGAGAGAATGAGATCTCCCCTGGCGACCCCGAATCTGTGTTGGATATGTCGCTGCACGAATAGATGTCTCCGATAGGTAGGTGCGGCCCGGAGACAGAGTGCTCGCGAAGTCACGTGCGTTACTGGCGGCGGGGGGGGGGGGGGGGGGGGGGGGGGGGGGGCGTGGGGGTCCATCAGATCCATCCCTTTGTCGACACACTCTGGAATCTGGAATCGTTGGGAACGTTTTATGGAAATTTAAGCGTTTTTCTTCAATATCACATTTGATTCTTTCAAACCAACTAATAATATATATATTTTGGACCAATACAGTTGACGTTCAAGTCGTCCAATAAATAATAAAAAAGCGCATTTCCATGTATCATGTAATAAATATGTCAAAACGTTTCACAAGTGAGTTGGTCATTATGTGTAAATGCTCTTCAGACTGTCGAGTACCTACTTAAAGCTGAACCATTTCTGATGATCGTATACGAGATGTTAGTTACTGTTACTGTACTGCCAAAGAATTTCAAAGATTGACGGTTAATATTATTATGAAAACTAAATTATTTATTTTAAATAGTATGTAGTAATTAGCTTCCAGCAATATCCAAAGATGAATATGTGTTTATCTCTGGCGCGTCGCGTCGCCACGATAAAGCCAGTTTTCTCCTTAAGTAGTTACTTTAATTTTTACTTAAACCAAAAAGAAATAATGAAATATCTATTTAGTAAGTAATGTATTTTGTTATAATTGCTAGGAATACTTAGTTGTAAAACTCATTGGCCTTTTTGAGATGTGTGCTTGATCAGGACTTCGTCCGTAATGAAAAGACTTGATACGAAATTTTTAGCGTTTAAATGTTTGTAAAATTTATAAATTAAGGTATAAAAGAAGTTAATTCGGGAAAAGCGCTCCATACAACTCGATGATCTTTTGTATTTCAGCGTTTGATAAAACATGACATACACAAAGATAAAACTTATGAAATTCTAAACAAAAATTATTCCCGGACGAATGATTTCTTCAAAGTTGTAAAATACTTGAATGTAATGATAAAAGTGCCTAATGTATTAAAAATAAATACAATTACATTTAAGTTACATATAACTTAAAGTTCGCTTAAACATTGATACCTATTAAACAATTGTATGAACTTATTTATTGAATGTAAGTACTTAATCACATTGTTATTTCGAATATAAATATTTAATATTCAACTGGCTATTCGAATAGTTTGATTGAACAATAAGTATAAAGAGATTGTTAAATAATCGTTACACGTGTAACTACCTACCTCCCTACCTACCTAGTGGGGCAATGCGGCTGCGGGTGACGGGGTGTCGGGGTGACGGGGTGACGGGGTGACCCTTAGGGGACCGTACTTTACATTTGTTTGTCGAGACGACGACGTGTTCTATGTTCCGTTATCGATGTCACACTTTCCCCTCATCATCATCATCACACAATAAGCACAGTGAAGGCAGTCCGGTCCGCTCCGGGGCCAAATGATATGTATGTGTTCTAGAGATTTGTTCTAATAGATCTGTATCTAAAAGATCTGCTGCAGCAATTTGCAAACAAGTAGGTACGTAGGTACCTACTTACTAAAATGACGTTGCAGTTACAGAAGGTGATTAGGTATTTTAAAATCAAAGGAATAACTTAAACTATGTAAATGTATCGTCATCATCAGATATCCGATCCGTTAGATCTCGTAGCGATGCAAGCAAACAAACAAGCAAGCAATAACTATAACAGACCGAGCTGTGATGCTGCTAGAGTGAGTGTAGGAGAGTGAGTGCGCCAATTTTGGACCACCTTAAGTATTTTTAAACTCTGAATTTTAAAGAATAATCAGCCTTATTTATTTTTAACAGTTTGATAAATATTTGGTATCAAAAACGATGCATAACATTTTTAAGAAACATCAAAATCTTAATAATAATTATCTTTTATGTACTAGAAAAAAGTGAACATAATATGGACCGTGGCAATTTAGGTTCAAAATTATGTAAAAAAAAATAGTTGTGCTACGTAAAATTAAATCAGTAAATTATTAAGGCTAAACTAATAATTGGTACACAATTCGCACACATCAGCGAGCCGTATCTTCTCTGCCAACACACTCCTCACGAGGTACAGATCCAGTTCTCCAACCAAATACACATACATTTTAGTCCAAATATACATACATTTTAGTCCAAATATACATACATTTTAGAGTTAATATTGTTGTTGACTACATTTAAACTATATGATATAACAATCTAATTTGAATTATCGTAAAATAAATTACCTTTCCACTTTCACAACGAGTAATATGTTGTCGAAGTTATGAGCTAACGCTGTACGCTGTGGGTTCGATTCCCACCCGGGACAAACATTTGTGTGATGAATATTGATGTTTATGTTACTGATATACATTTTCTGTAAATACATAAATAGGTATTTACAAAAAAACGTATTGAAGTATTATTTCCGTAATCTAGATCCCATATTAGAAGCTTTGCTTTGTTTTGGACTAGATGGCGCTGTGTGAAATGAAGGTTCTGTAATATTGATATATATATAAGGAATGTACAACGACACAAACTTGATATTTCAAACATATTACATTTGACATTGTTCTAGAATTCCTTAAACTTTCAGTGTCACGCGTTGCTTCCTTAGATGTACAAATAAAAATCGATATAACTAAGTACATTGTTCTTAAACAACCCAAAGAGATTGTTCCTAATACAAATATACCTACCGACCCCACCATTAACAAACGTACTATTTAAATGGTATAAAAATAAGAGTCTGTTTCACGAAAAAGTACCTGCGATGTAATTAATGCGATGTGAGACGCTGCGTGTTGGGTCGTCTCACCTCTCACCTCCCACCTCCCACCTCCCACCTCCCACCTCTCACCTCTCACCTCTCACCTCACTGTGTGATGTCACATTAATTCCTTTCGTGAAATGGAGTATTTTATGTTAAAAAAAAATGTTTGTGTAGTTACTTACTTTATTAATACAATTTGGTTATAATTGATCTATATAATACGATTTCTATCAATTTTTTAATTGTTTCAATTTCGTTATGCATGTTTTGAGCGTTTTATTTCGCGGCTAAATTGTAGTTTATGGTTCGAAGACTTGATAAGGTAGGTATCATATTATCAACAAACAAATAATGAGTACATGTTGTAGTCATTAATACTAAGAATACAAAAAACCCGACACTTATTTACTATTTGAGATCGCAGCCAATGTAGTTTCTTCACAATTTCTGATTTTTGACGTCTCGTTGGTAATACTTACACTAGTTATAAAAATATTAAAATTTCAAATAAATAATAATATAGTAGGTATTATAATGCCAGTTAGCAAATGTTGCTAGATATGTCAGTGCGACGACAAAGAAGTGAATCGAATACTTGATGTTGGTCTGAAGTCGGAAATTACAAACTACAGTTTAGTTCTTACTCGCCTCTGTCAAGTGCCTCCTACTAAGTAGTTTGTGTAAATGTCATAGAAATATGAATAATGAGAGTTACTTATCGTATATCTATAGTAGTAGTATATCATAATATATGTTTTTATCTAATGAACGCTGAACGCGAAGCGCAGTTTCAAAATATTGAGTAATTATGTAAACAATTTGTAAGTGTCTGCGCTTGACATGTTTTTATATAAGTTGTAGCTTCACAACACATGGTGGTTCAAATACTTGCGACTCGCCTCCTCTCCTCCCCACCCCACACCTACACCTACCTACCTATACCTACCTACCTAGTGGAGCACTTGCTGTACGTTGATGAATCCCGGGTGTGCCTTACAGCTTCCATTATACAAAACCAGTTAAACTGCAGAAAAAACTTCTATAATTTCACAATGTTGAGGAAACATTTTCGTATCTCATTTGTAACATTAAGAAACGTGAGTAGGTTTATTTAATATCGTTATAAGAATATTTATTAATTATGATGCATTATGAACATAACGATATACCTAGGTACATAACTAAAATGTCCAAATTCTAAATGAATGCTATTCATATAAAGAGGCCTTACTTATATAATGTCATACAAACTATGTGTTAATTTGAGTAATATGTAAGTAGATTAGATAATTATATTTCAGTATTTTGACATACATTTTCATTAATGATTTAATTATTATAACAGTATTACGTTTAATTTGTGTTGCTTGTTTTAATTATTCGATGTACTGTTGTACTTATATTAATAGTCAAATTATGCATAATTTTAAATTATTGTATAAAACTGTACATTTGACTAAATTTCCTAACATTGTAAATACTTCAATAGGACTAGGTGTATCTTAAATAGAACGATTATCATTTCTTTAAAGAGAAACCGCCCGATTACTTATAAATAAAATTAAGTAATTCAAAATGTACTTACCTTATAATCTATAGAAAATACTGATTGTACCAGTTTTGCAACTTTCTTGAGAGTTAATAAATAAATTAAATAAGTATGCCTTCTTTTTTTTTTCCTTGCTTGGATTTGAATATTTACTCTGGTTCAAACAGAAACCATTTAATCATTTTAAAATTCGAAATGGTTGAATAGCAAAATGAATTGTATCGATCGGAATAATTTTTCAGTTAGCTACCTGTTTATATAATGTCTTAAATTATTTACTTTATTTATTTATTAAACACAATACACTTTACAACCAAGTTAAAATATAAACTTTAAAAATATCTAGTCTAGATTAAAAACATGTGTTTACAACTATGTAGATACATTTGATAACGAACGGAGCTTAAAAAAAGTGAAAAAGAACATGATAACAATGAACTTAACACAGTTCTACTGTCGATAAATGAGGAATTGGTATACAAAATGTTTTTTAATAGTTTACTGAATTGGCGAACAAAGATGTCAATTTGACTAAATTTTCTCAGTAATTAATTGTACAAGCGTAACATTCTAGTTAAAGGATTATTAAAAGAGATATTATTTTTATAATACAAACTTGAAGAATAAGTACATTTATTTTATTGTAATTTCGTGTTCGGAATTTAATGAAAACTCATTTCTCTTTTCTTTGAAATTATTCACTCTCTAATTGACTTCATTTATTGTCGATGATATATCGACCGAATGAAGTCAATTAGAGAGTGAATAATTTTATAGAGATATATGAGATCAAAGTATTTACGCCTAATTTCTAGAGATTCCAACTGAAATTTACTTAATATTTCTTCGTAACTCAAGCTCAGACGGCCAGCTTGCAAGCGATAACATAATAACCTTAAACACTTTCTATGAATCCTTTCAATATTGTAGCTAAGTATGCACTTTGTCATTAGGGGACCATATCGGGCTACCATATTCTAAGATACTTCTAACTACAGAGTTGAAAAGATATATTACACTGCGAGTCGTCTTAAAACCTTTTATCGATCTCAGAATGAAACCTAGAAGTTGATTGCCTCTTGTTATAATATTATTTTGATAATGCTCATGAAATGTGAGCTTATCTTCAAACAATATTCCTAAGTCCTTCACTGCATAAAGGTGGCTTAAGATTCAACTTCAATTCTGTATAGTCATTTAGAATTTAATTAAATTGCAAAACATTTGTCAACGTTTATAGTCATTAGATTATCGACTATAGACATCTCCCCGGCGGCGCGGCGTGGCTTTTCCTCGCTTACCCCTCCCCCCTGCAATAAGCCAGGAAAAGCGCCCTCCCCTTCGTCCGTCTTTGTCCAAGAGCGAGACAACGAGTTCCGTGCGACGCTCGTTGTCTCCAGAGTCTCGGAGAGTGACGGGCGTTTTCCTGTGTTATTGCAGGAGTGCGGACCTCCACGGAGATAGTGACGCGGCACTTCATAGACATGGAGCACGGCATCCCGCTGAACATCCACGCGCGGCCTCGCATCGTGGGCCGCCGCCCCGACGCCATCGTCAACATCGAGACGGACGTGTTTCAGGAGAAGTCCTACAAGCAGTACTCCTCGCAGCATCTCAGAGACGCGCTCATCGCGGTTAAGAAAGGTTACAGTGTGTACGCGGCTTCCAACAAATACGGCGTCCCGAGGAAGACGCTGAGGAACTGGATGGAGAAATACGATATAAAGAGTCAGTTTTCGAAGGGACGCCGCGGAGCGCGGACGTCTACGCAGATATTGGATCCCCTGAATCTGTTAGCCGAAGGGCGGGTTGAGAGATTTGATGGACTTTAATGTGACCGAGATTAGCGACAGTTACTAAAACAACTATTTCAAAGAAATCATCCTCCATAGCACCTACTTACATCGTGTGTAGTACCAACTTATCGGTGGGGCTAATCGTGCCAATGGTACGTATCGATGGTACTCAATTTGACATTCATGTCAAGCAGTACTCAAAATGAGATAATAATTTACACTATCGAAAAGTCACGTTTCTTGACTCAAATGTACGAAATGTAATTCAATCTTGAAAAAATCGCGCTTTTTGCCTTGAATGTAAGAAATCTATTAATTCATTCTTGAACAATCACGTTTCTTCCCTCGAATTTACAAAATTTTATTATATTTTAAAAAATCAAGTTTCTTGCCTCAAATTTACCTAATTCAATTTTGAATTAATCGCGTTTCTTGTATCGAATGTACGAAATGTAGGTAGTCCTTTTTTGCTACGTTTATTATACATGTATTGGTAGTGTGGTCGCGCTACGCAAGATAATAATTGCATTTCTACAAAATAATAATTAATCTATTTAATGTGTTTAGGCAGGTACCTACCTACTTCTTTCATTTATGTATACTGAGCTAGTTACTAAGTCCATGTCCTGCCACTTAGGTACTGGTAGAAGTTATTGATATAACCTTAACTCACAAAAAATATATATATTAATAAATCTGGCACAGTTTTGCAAATTTTGCTTACTTCTATTTCGTCGTCAATGACATAAATACTTATCTATATAAAAAAATATCATAATAAATATTTAACACTATAAATATAATAAAATATAACATATCCATACTTCTAATAAAATTTTAGAAAAGCTGTGTTTGAACATTTAAAATTAAACTGATGCTACCTTCTTAAAACACACAGCTGAGAATAAAAATACAGTTTTTAGAATTTTTGTCTGCCTGTCCGTTTGTCTGTGCACGTGTATTCCTGGAACGGCTTATCCGATTTGAATGTGGTTTTCGATGATGGTGTTTGGTTCAGGGCAGGTTCGATTATTTCGAAAAAATATATACATAAAAAAAGTTGTGTTGACTTTTAATAATATATGTTGCATTTTGGTTTAATGCATCCGTATCTTATTTATTCATGATTGGATTTAGATAAATCAAACGAATGATGTTAACCTAAATATTACACGATCTACCATTGAAAACCCCATTGATATAAGTAGGTCCCCTACTTTCGGAGATTCCCGTGGTGAAAGGAGGTTCTCGGCGAGACGCGTGTAATGTAAACAAACACACTTATGTTATAACTTCTATGCATAAGGGAAACGTTGATGACGAGTGATGATTTAAATACTCCTTGGAGATTTAAATTTTTACTAAGAATATATTATTTTTAGTTGTAAAAGGTATGCAAAATCGTAAAAGGTAGCTAATATCGAACATGTAAAAATTCAGAGTTGCAGTGTATTGATGTGTAAACGCTTGGCTACGCGGTAAATTTTTCTGAAGGTAGTTTTTAAGATAGCATGTCTCATACTCCTACCATTATTTCATCTCATTTCATTACTTTTGCATTGCGTTTGTCTTATAGGTGGTGCTACTGATTCTGTGGTTAAAGGCATGCTAAACTATTTTTTTTACTAGACTATGCACTGGTCTTGCGCTGAACAGAACGACAGTCATTGCCACTACGATACGTAAACGTGACCTACGTTTACGTTTGGCATTGCCACTATCCTTGGCAGGTGAGTCGTTGAGAGTAGATGAAAGCTACTGCCCACCTGGTGAAATCCCCTGGTCGAATCTAATGACATCCAGGAGCGGTTAGCAGGGGGACCCATATTAACTAAAAACCTTTTACTCTAAGAAAAAAAAACTGACCAAAGCTTGCGTTGGAAATTAACGGTGTCTGTGGTGGGAAATCAAACTACGTAGGTACGTCTTTCTGAAGGGCAAGCAGATAGATCAAAGCTTACTTCTGGCGTTTTATTTTATGTGCAAGTGATACTGCCCTGGTACAGCTATTTTCAGCCGTAGATCCTACGGCCCGAGAAAAGCCACTTTTTTGGAATCTTATACTTTTGATTCCTTGTATGTGAACGTGTAGGACGTTGCCATTGCGTGTATACGTACCTACTAATTTTAATAGAAGCCTACACATTATTTGAAAACTGATATTCTGACATCGTTTTACGAAATTTGAAACATCATCATCACTCAAAAAGTATTACAACAGAACATGGGAAGAGCGAAGCAAGCGAGTCAGTAATTGTAGTGTTGCTATCTCTATGACAACTGTGGGAGGCACATTTTTTATGTACCATGCTCTTGACCTCTAGATTTGCACAGACCAGGATAAGTCTACGATGGAGAGAACCCATTCTATTTGAGTGTATACTGCCACTTATATCTCAACTCTAAAATAGTGTGACTGGGGGATTTGTAACTACCACCCTTGACAGGCGAGTTGGTGATCATAGTATCGGTGTCAGGAAGGTTCTTAGGTCGCCTGCTCAAATCCTCAGTCGGATCAAATGACATCCACGGGCGGGTCAATAAGTCCCTCCGCTAGAGACTTACCTCAAATCCTCAGTCGGATCAAATGACATCCACGGGCGGGTCAATAAGTCCCTCCGCTAGAGACTTACCTCAAATCCTCAGTCGGATCAAATGACATCCACGGGCGGGTCAATAAGTCCCTCCGCTAGAGACTTACCTCAAATCCTCAGTCGGATCAAATGACATCCGCGGGCGGGTCAATAAGTCCCTCCGCTAGAGACTTACCTCAAATCCTCAGTCGGATCAAATGACATCCACGGGCGGGTCAATAAGTCCCTCCGCTAGAGACTTACTTATACTTGGGTTTTACCGCGCTACTGCTGCCACGACATGAACTACAAATTTTGCATTAGATAGGTTATATTTAATGTCAGTGATGTAAAATCTTACTTCGTGTTTCTGTTTCGGCAGGAGAGATCCAAGTTTATACGGAAATATGTATTTACGGCGTCCTATGTTATGTGCAAGTGAAACTGCACTGGTACAGCTAGTATAAAATATTATAATTAATATTTCATGTATGAATTAGATATTCATACAATATAGCAATATCTATTTATAATATATAGGTACCTTCATAAAAAAATGTCCTAAGTGTGAATTTGCTTAATAAATAAAACACAATTCCCATTTTATTATGATAAGAATTGTTGTTAGAATTTGTGGCTACTCTCCGTTCCGTGTCATGGTTTGTTGTTCATGTGACTGTTAGGTTAGGTAGGTAGGTAGGTAGGTAGGTAGGTTGGGTACCTAGCAACTGGCTGATCACGTGACGCTTAGGTAAAGTGAGGGCAGCAGGTAACACGCTAGTTAGTGGTCTAATATAATAATAGACGTAAAAATATCAAAATATTCATAGAATCTTGCCAAATGATGTAACAGTGTACTTAAATTATTAATACCTTGGACACTTAGGTATAATATTTATTTAATGATTACCTAGGGACTTTATTTTGTGGCATTTAAGTTAAGTAGTAATACTAAAAGCAGCTATTTAGGCATATAGTCAAATTTACATTGTTTTAAATTAGTTTAAGTACCTCTACCTACTATGATTGTCGAATTTAATCTTGCGATCTCGCGAGTAATCCAAATATTAGGTAATATTTGTGCATAATGACGAAATTTAAACAATTAAGGTTTAATTAGGTTTTTTAATTATTTAGCCAAAGAATTACAACGCCAAACTTTTTTTATTAAGATTTTTATTGAGTTATTATATTTCAATTGGTTCATCATCATCATCATCATCATCGTTATCAGCTTACGTACTAGTACTTAACCAACCGAAGATTAGAAATTAATTTAAACAAATTAGAGTTAATCCTTGTTTAAAATTGACATAAAAATTAACTATGTATGTGTTTTTTTGTAACTATGCAGCATTTTGCAATATACTTATGAATGAAAAGGTCATCTCACCTATACTTAGTAGTAAGTACCTACCTACCTACATACCGACTTATTATAATTTTGAAAGTGCTGCACAGACATGAGACTGTCACAATAGTATCTACCTACCTACCTATAACGCGAGTCTAATCTAGTCTCAACTCAAGTTTTGTGTTTATTATCCGATATTATATTTATGGTATTAGGTAACCGCCTCTGTGGTCTAGTGGTTCAACCCACCGATTTCAGATCCAGGGTATGGGGAGTACAATATATTGTGCTTGGTTTGGTTGGTGGTAGGATTTTGTTTAAGTCCGCCTGGCTAACTACCACCATCTTACCTAATTCTGTCGCCATAATAACAATTCTTAAAAAAATTGTTGTGTTCCGGCATTCAGAGGTAAGATAGCCAGTTCCTCGGTTAGTTGAGGATTCCGGGTGAAGTGCGCCTCCATCTTCGGCCTTATCAAAACTTGTAACCAGGTGAGGATGAAGGTCAAGCGCTTCCCCGTCGTAATATAAAAAAAAAAAAAAATTACGATAATTCAGTCAAGTCAGGATGTTGGTTCGTAGTCCTAGCAACAGGCAACTAGCATTGCAAGTTTACTGAAGAAGCTTTACACTTGAGTAGGTATGTGTGTTACCTACTAGGTATAGGTATTTAAGTAAAGTAAGGACCGAATAAACATCTGCAGTTAGTAATTAATTCAACTATTTTTATTTCTTCATAATTATGTGTAGGTCTTAGCAAAATGTTGTGTTTGTGAAATTAACATTTCGAGGCTGTAGGTAAGTAGGTACGTACTAGGTAGGTAGGTACGTACTAGGTAGGTAGGTACGTACCTGCACTATACAATCGGACCGTTGTTGGTTGATACAACCTTCCTACATAATATGCCAAAGTAGAATTTAGTGTTCCGTGTTTTTTTCATGTTATTTATTTAAATTAATATACCTAATCATATTTAAGTCAATAATTATAATTAATTAAGTCAAATGTATGGAGCCAAATAACACTAGTTTTAAAATGTATTTAAATTGTGTAGGTACTTAATGAAAAATAAATAGGTATGGTTATACCTTATTACAATGAAGTATGATAAGTTACATAATACCTAAGTCGGTATTCATATTTCTACATACGAGTACCTATAGGTAGATAGGTACAGTAAGTGGTTTGGTTGGTTTTCATATTCTTACGAACTGTATCGAATTAAATGATTTCAAATAAAATATGTAAGTAATGTTTGTCGTGCTGAAGATAGTTGTTTTATTGAGGCTTTACCCGTGGCCCCATTGCTCTAGCCCACTGGGGGTTCAGGGGTATTTTTTTCCCGTACCTACCGTACGACCCGTGTGGTCCCATTCTACTGCACTAGAATGGGACCACGGGTAATTACAAATACAATATTATTTATTGGGAACAAAGAAATTCAGATCAAAACATATACAGCAAACGAAAGTAACAGCAATAGTTATACATAACTGACGCAGTCACCAACGCCCAACTCCAAGAACAAGAAATTAGTCTGTGTCCCTATATACAATATTTAATTTAATTTTAATTTACTTTCACATAAACATCATAAGAAAACACATAATGGAGAATAATTTATATTATTGAGTGACAAAAACACATGTCCAACAGTATACTTTTGAAATGTAATCTAGACTAAAAATGAACAAATTGTTTTTACACTGGTGATGTGGTAATGGAGATCTATTAAACTAAACGACTCGGAACAGTGTGTGTGTGTGTGTGTGTGTGTGTGTGTGTATGTGTTTGTGTGTGTGTGTGTGTGTGAGAGGGAATGTTTGTAAGAAAGTGTTATGATTGATGATGTTATGATGTTGTTAGAAAAATTATATAAATGGTGTTTTTAATGGCAAGAGCATGTCTAAAGATGAATACAAAGGTCATGATCAGTTCCTCGACCTCATCGTATGAAAGGGTTTGTTTGTAGCCAAGCCAACGTTTTAATTCTACATTCATGAGAATTTCGCGGGTAATATCAATTAAGCGTAGTCCCACTCTAAATAAGATGGAATCATTGTAATCACATTGCATTTTTTCCACGTCATTGTGTCATTTTAATTTTACGTACTATTTTCTAATCTTTAGGCCTAGGTACTTATAAACATTATTTTGAATTAATTGCAAAAAAAAAGGTTAATATAATACAGAGAAAAAGAGGGAAAGTAATGATTTATAATGGTTACCAATTCCATAAAAAGAGGCGATGAAAAAACAATACGTCTGTATAGAATTGCAGTGAAGAACAAATAAACAAATGCAGTGGATAAGTGACCATTAATGGTGTAAGCCTGTACCTGAATTAAGTATTTATTTTTGGGGGTCTATAGTGGCGAATTTTTGCCGTGACTTAGCCCACAGATGTCGTAAAAGCCAACTAAGGATCTCAAACGAAATAAGGCAGGAGCTTACATCTGTTTATGATCTAAAAGCTTTATTGCGATCACCAACACGCCTGCCAAGCGTAGTTATTATGGTACAACCCTCCAATGTTTGCAGGAGGCTCTGTTTAGTGGATGTTAATAAGCTATTGAAGAAGAAGTGGTGAATTTCACTTTTTTTAATCCACTATGTGTTTTAAAGCTACAATTTAACAAAAATCGTCTCACGCGTACACAACCCAGAGGATCCACCTTACTACATTATTTATTAATTATTATTATTTTTTATAATAATTGATAATTGTTATTTATTTTATACGTATAAATACCTACCTTTTAATGCATATTTACAAATTCAATTAAATTTTGTTAAGTATGTATACACTTACATAGATTAATTAACACATATATATGCGGATTAAGTATACGCAGATGAAGCGTAACTAATTGTTGTTTATACTGCTACCATTATGTACTTGTTACGAAATACGTAAATAATGTTGTATAGTTAAACACCCTTAATAATAGACCTGATGTTACTTCGTTGCCGACAATTACATTCCATGTGATGAATGGGACCAAGGGTAAAAAGCGCGGTTAATCAATTTTACCCGTGGACCCACTGAAACTGCCGATAGACATAGACATAGACATTCATTTATTTACTATTATAACACACATACACAAACATAACAGAATGAATTCCTTATGAAGTGACAAAACATTTAATATCAATAAAACCATAGAAAAATGTATAAGGTAAAAACTATATAATATAAAATAAAAAGTAAACATAAAATAGAAAGTAAAATAATAGATATCCGATCATTTAAGAAAAGTTCAATATCCAGTGCAGTGGGGCTACGGGGAACAAAATACGAAATATTTTGATGCCTGCAATGAATATTGATTTTAAATGATAGGTTACATGTTGATCTAAATTAAAGGTAAGCTAGTTTTTTTGATACGAATTCAAATTTTATTTTAATCATGAATTATTTAAAAACCTTCAGGCGCACCGCGCGCCCGCCTTTCTATCAGTAGCTCTGTGACCACTGTCTACGTCGGACGTGTGCTTGTCGTCGTCGCAGCGGTCAGACAACACCTAGACTCAGAATACATTTCAGGACGGTTGTAAATAAGTTATTTGTTTTGTGCCAGTAAAGGTACCATCATATGGTCACATTACCTACCTACATACCAGCAACGCGATCTCAGAATAAGAATTAAGTATCAATAGGTTTTATTTACGATACGCATGCGCCACCTACAGCTTGCTGTTGAACTCTCATAATATTTTCTGCCGCTATTTTAGCTGCATCGAACAGAGCGCCTTAAAGGCTTCCAATGAATGGTTGCTGTTGTCTGGTCGTGTACACCACACCACACCTAGTCATCAGACACTTGTCTGAAACGGTTCTCTGGTGACAATTACTATGTAATAAGTATTATCAGGTATTATCTTACCAAGTAAACCATCAAATCTATGAACAGGAATCAAACTCAGGATAAAAACTTAACTCGAAAACAATCGCACAATTTTTTTACCATCGCACATTTACACACAAGTATTACCTATCTAGATAGCATGCTATCTATCTGCTATAATGTAGGTATCTAAGTTATTTGAATCTCTGATCATTTGTTTAAAATCGTCCATGCTGAAAGAAACTTGCTCCAGCAGGATTCGAATGTTCCGTTTTTAATTTGGCGCACATTTGCTCCACATTTAATTTGGCGCACATTTGCTCCACATTTAATTTGGCGCACATTTGCTCCACATTTAATTTGGCGCACATTTGCTCCACATTTAATTTGGCGCACATTTGCTCCACATTTCACTTGGCGCATTCACACCATCACGCCGCAATCTCCTCGAAATATCTGTCAAACTCAATTCCTTCTAGAACATACTTTCCTGCTGGAGCAACGTAGGTCACATGAAAAAACGATAATCCCTCTTGTGAATATTGTAATGTTTTGTGTTCTTAGACAGCATAAGATCTCTTCTGTAGGTTCTCGATAAATGAACTTGGTGGTCTCAGTGATTCCTGTGGTAGGTGTAGGTAGGTATACCTTACCTTTGAAGGAACTACAATGACAAAAAAGTTCAGTAGGTACTTCCTCCAAAGGAACCACTGAGACGATCGGTCCTAACGAAAAGATATCTACGAGATCCGAGGTGTCAAGTAAGTACCTACCTAGGTAGCTAGCTAGAGTTCTGGATGGTTCTGGATGAACTGGAATTAGCAGCTGTAAATCAAGTACGCGATTTGGGTGTATTATTCGATAGAAATCTCAAATTCGACAAACATATATTGAATATCAGGTCAAAAAGTTTTAAAACCCTTGGATTTATCATACGAAATAGTAAAGAATTTAAGCGTCCATACACTAAAATTAAACTGTTTAACACCCTCGTCCGACCTATTTTAGAATACTGCAGCTTAATTTGGAATCCCCACTATGAGATCTACTCTAAACGAATCGAAAGCGTCCAAAGTCGATTTCTCTATCACGTCTCATACGGTGATAAATTGGCCAAGAAGATGTCGAGTTATAATAAAAGGTTAATACACTACAACCTTAACCTATTATCGAAACGCAGAAATATGCTAGATCTCTTATTTTTAAACAAACTTTTTAATGGCAAAATCGACTGCAACGAACTCATAAGTCTCATACCCATAAACGCTCCTTCAAGGCTTCCTAGAAAACAGGCTTTTAACCTTTTCACTACTCAACACAGCAGATCTAACCTAGGTAAGTACTCTACACTGCCAAGGCTCTTCAGAAACTATCATTCACTTTCAAAATCTGATGACATCGATATTACAGACTCATCGCCAAAATTTAAAGTACAACTTCAGAAATCACTTGGCATTCACAAATCAGGTGCACTTCCATAGACCGATTTCGTTTTTACCGTCACCGGTAGGTATTATTTTTAATATTTTGCTCCATTTGTATTTTTTTTTTTTGTATTTTTATATATAATACATTATTTCTACTTGCCTCCATTTACCCTCTTAACTTAATTTAATGAATATCTACACTTATATTTAAATCCTAACAATAGTAGGTAGGTACCTAATTTAAGCACTCTGATCTCACAACTCTCACTCGTTGAAAGCATTAGTTTAATTAACCCTAGCATAGTATTGTTCCATATTTTAACATATTATCATAAAAAGTTTGAATACTTGTGTTATATTTGTTTTTTTTTGTTTTTGTGAATATACTTTTTTAGATTTAAAATTGTACCTAATTCTAGTTGAGTTGATATCTGTACACGCTGTGGCGTCCTGTAAATGGAAAAACAAACTGTTTTAAGACTTGTCTACTACTTATCTTACCCTATGTTTGTATTTTGTTTTGTCTGTTGGACGTCCTATTTTAAATAAATAAATAAATAAATAGAGTTTGGTGAGAGTGAGTACCTAACGTGATGTTTCCAACGCAGGCGCGGGGTTTGCCATGTCGAACGTGCAGTGTCTGTACGACAGCGCCAGCGGCTCGGAGACGGATCCGAGCTCGTCGCCGCGAGGACTGACGATGACCAGTGAGGCACGAGACCTCGCCGACGACCACACGTACGGCGCGAGGTGCTTCGAGCCGCCCGCCTTCCTCATACGACAGGTGATATACCTACCTACGTACCGTATCACTGACAGACCTTCGAGCCGCCCGCCTTCCTCATACGACAGGTGATATACCTACCTATACCTACCTACGTACCATATCACTGACAGACCTTCGAGCCGCCCGCCTTCCTCATACGACAGGTGATATACCTACCTACGTGCCGTATCACTGACAGACCTTCGATTACATTACGTTTACGCTGCATGGAACAGACCAACCGCCTGCAAATGAACGCCCCACCTAACTTCCCAGATTATCAGCTTACACCTTGTTTTCAGTTAGTAGATAGGTAGGTAGGTTCCTCCAGAACAAACTCAAGGCAAACCGCCGTTGTGCACAGATTGTAAACAAAGTGGCAATGTTGTGAAAACACAAACTAGGTAGGAAAGGGGGCCTGTTTTTGTTGTTTATTGTGTGTTCTTATTCACGCAAAACATAAGTTTGATGAGTTTTATTTTTTAGTCCTCAAACGGATAAAAAATGTAGATTCTGCTCAACTTCAAATAATTTATATGTCTATTTAAAATCAACTAATAGATAATCGTAATTTATTTAGGAAAAGGAACAATAAGGTAACTGCAATTATCTATATAAATTTTAATCTCACGGTAATATCCTGAAGTTGAAGAACTGAATTACTAACATGATAATAGTAGATTAAACGTCGAGGGGATAAAGCACTGTTTTATGTCACGGGCGCGATATTGAATTCTGAACATAACGAAGGACTCCATTATAATTAAGACGAGTCCTGAGCGCAGTGAGGGCTTCAAGCGCGCCCAAGACAAACAGCTTCCCCGAGGAGTGTACTCTACTTTTCTCACCTTTTGCGAGACAATAAAAAAGCAAGGCTACTAAAAACAGCGTTTTATTATAGTAAATTAAAATTAAAAGTGAAAATTGATGTTTGAGACATTAGTCCAGTTGTGGAAAGACAAACTTATATTTTTATTTGGTACGTTTATCGACTTATTAGGACGTTTATTTGGACTGTGGTGTGAAAAGTAGATTAACTACACCTTACTTTTAAAACTTCAGTGTGGTGAAAATAGATAACTTACTTTTGAGCTTTTATCACATAAACGAAAAGTGTAAGGATCCCCGATCAGGACTTCAAAGGCGAGATTAATCATACAGTTGTAAAACAACATATCAAAACACAGACACTCATTTTTGTGCTATGAAAAACTTATTTAGACTTAATCGACGTTTTCTCTCGATTTTAGTTCAAAGTCAAAGTCAAATATTTTTATTCATTAAGATTTTTAGGATCATTTTGAAACGTCAAATCTACCGCCTGTTCGGAATCGCGACCAGCACACAAGGAGAAAGGCAAGAACCTCGGGCTGATTAATTTTTTGATGATCCATTTAACATTTAGGTACATTGTTTATAATAATTTAATAACATTACAAGTGTTACCTACATCATAAAACTAAAAACTTAATATTATCTTAAAACATTGATTACTACATAACTATCTAATGGGCAGTTTCTTGACATTGAGAAATCACCATTTAACTGTCAACTGGTATAGCAACATCGGGCCACGCGTTCTTATCGTCGATATAGTCACTTATTTTGTAGTAGGCTCTTTTAATTAAATTATTCTTTATATACAATTTGAATTTACGAGCAGAGAGTTTGGTGGCGCTTTGAGGAAGCTTATTATAGAATCGTACACAGTTTCCTAAGAATGAATTATTTACTTTTCCTAAGCGATACCTAGGTATGTCAAGTTTATTTTTATTTCTAGTATTAACACTGTGTACATCACTTCTTTTAACAAACTCATCAATGTTCCTGTGTGCGTGCATTAGGTTTTCATAAATATATTGGGAGCTGACTGTCATAATACCAATCTCTTTAAAACGTTCCCTGAGAGAGTCACGAGTTTTCAATTTATAAATTGCCCGTACAGCTCTCTTTTGCAGGATAAAAATGTTTTCAATATCTGCTGCATTTCCCCATAAAAATATGCCATAGGACATAACGCTGTGAAAGTAACTAAAATAAACTAACCTCGCCGTGGTTTCATCAGTAAGATGCCTTATGGTACGTACTGCGTAAGCTGCCGAGCTTAGCCGGCTAGCTAATGTATTAATATGAATACCCCATTGCAACTTTGCATCGATATTTAAACCCAAGAAAGTAGTTGCTTCCATAAAGTTAAGTATTTCCCCATTTAAGATAATGTTAGCATTGCTGACTTGAACGTTAGGCAAGGTGAATCTAATGCATTTCGTTTTTTTCTCATTTAATAAGAGGTTATTTACCGTAAACCAATCAAGAACTCTAGCTAGAGAAGCATTTACACAATCATAATTATCTTTAGCCCTATCAACTCTAAATATTAATGAAGTATCGTCTGCAAACAATACAATATCACATAAATCCCCTACACAGGAAGGCAGATCATTGACATAGACTAGAAACAAAAAAGGCCCCAAGATTGACCCTTGTGGTACACCGATGTTAGTGGATGTTCCCGAAGATTTGCTACCGTTAATGTCTACTTTTTGAATGCGATTCGATAGGTAGCTACGCATGAGGCTTATTGCCTGATTCTGAATGCCATAGTGTTTTAGCTTTGAGATTAAGGTGTCATGATCTACGCAATCGAAAGCCTTAGATAAATCACAGAATACTCCTATGGCATCCTGTTTTCCTTCCCAGGCTTTAAAAACGTACTTCAACAGCATGGCACCAGCGTCAGTGGTTGAACGACCTTTAGTAAAAAGTTTAGTTAAAATGTGACAACAACTGGTTAAGAATAAGTTTTTCAAATATTTTACTACATGCTGGCAGAATTGAGATTGGTCGATAATTTCCTGGATCCTTTTCATTTCCAGATTTGAATAAAGGAATCAACTTGCTATATTTCATAAGATCTGGAAAGATTCCTTCGTCGATGCTTCTATTAAATATATATGCTAGACATGGTGCTATTTCAAAAACAATCGTGCTTAAGATCTTTACGGACATCCCCCAGAGATCTTCAGTATTTTTAATATTTATTGACTTAAAAGTTTTTAGAATACAATCAGCATTGACGTGTCTGAAGCTAAAAGAAGCATTACACCTTTCAACACTTGTTTCAAGAAAGACTAAAGCACAATCAACAGAGGAGTTTAATGGTCGAGTAACAATTTTTGGTACACAAGAGAAGAAACGGTTAAATTCATTAGCAACTTCATAGTTATCAGTCAAAATTCTATCGTCAACTTTTAAGTTTATCTGCTTTTTCAAATGTTTTGCTTTACCTGTTTGATTATTTATCATTTTCCAGGTAGCCTTTATTTTATTTGATGACTGCTCAATTTTCCTTTTTATTTGCAATGATTTCGCAGCATGACATACTTTTTTAAAGACTTTTGAGTAGTTTTTGACAAAAGAAACAAATGATAAATCGTGTAGCCTTGACTCTCTTTCTGCATAAAGTTCATACAATCTACTCCTACTTTTATAGATACCGGCTGTTGCCCAATCTGCAAACATGGAACCAGATTTAGCTTTGCACGTTTTTTGTGGAAACGTATACTCGTGTTCTTTATGTATTAGATTAGACAATATATTATAAAGCTCATTTGGATCATTCAAGCATGGGATCAGGGAAATCTTTTGACTTATGTTATTTTGGAATTTTATGATTCTAGCTTCGGTAATTGGTCTGCATGTGATTTCCGGTAGCTCTTGTTGTAAGTTACAATCAAATAAAACATATTGTCCATAATGGTCTGAATCAAATTTTTTAAACACGTCTTTTTCAAGGGGAATATCACTACAATATACATTATCTATGCAAGTGGCAGTTGTTAGAGTTACCCTAGTTGGTTTATCGAATTGGTGCTTAAGGTTGAAACATTTAAACAAGTTAATGATTTTTTCAGTTAGAGGATTTACAGGTATATCAATATTGAAGTCACCGAGCACTATTATTGATTTATTACGACTGAATATTTTGCTTAGTACATTTTCCATAGTGGACTCAAATAGCGCGTAATTTGCTTGGGGAGGACGATAGACACATACCACTATGTGCTGCTCCAGTTCAACACATGACAGCTCTAGTTTTGCTAATTATCTAAACCTACGCCTACAACGTGTAATCCGATTGAGTTGAAAATTTGTGTGTGTATCTGTAATAACTTTAAGATACTTTTTCATAATAAGTATGAAAAAAAAGTTTTAGCTTTTACCTCTAAAAGGGTGTAAAGGGGTAAAACTTTTTGCATGGAGATGTATTTATATTTGATCCGATCGAGTTGAAATTTTGTTCATGTGTTAATACCTATCTTGAAAATGCGTATGTAGAAAAAATATTTAAAAAATGTTTCTATTAAAGGGTAAAATGGGGCAAAACAGTTTTAATGCAAAATCTTAATTTATTATCCGATTGAGTTGAACATTTTAATGTTTATTTATAATACTTTTGAAATAGTTATTATGAGAAATAAAATTGGAGATTCTTCCTCTAAAAGTGTGAAACGGGGCAAAACGTTTTGTATGTAGATGTATTTATATTTGATCCGATCGAGTTGAAATTTTGTGAATATCTTAAAATTGAGTGTGAAAAAAAACCCTGAAAAATCTAACTACTAAGGGGTAAAATGGGGAAAAACAGTTTGTAGCCAAAATATTTATTAATGATCCGATTGAGTTGAAAATTTGAACGTGTACTTATGATAATAATGAAATAAAAAAAAAACTTCGTAAATTCTTCCTCTAAAGGATGAAACGGGGTAATACTTTTCATATTAACAAATATTTTATGCTTATTTATAAAATATGTTTCAGCAAATCTGACTATTAAAGGGTAAAATGGGGCAAAACATGCATCTAAAATCTTTATAATTCGATTTAGTTCAAATGTTTTATGTAGGTACTACATATTTGTGTTTCAGAGAATATTAAGATACTAATGATGTATTTTTTTTTATTCCTCTAAAAGGGCGAAACTCTTGAAATTATCTTGAAAATTCAAAATCTTTAGTTTTATTTGATTGAGTTGAAATAGTGCATGTAGATAGATACCTATGAAAAAATTTTGTAATGGAAATTATTGAAAAAAAATCTTTGAGATTCTTCCTCTGATAGAGTGACTTGGGGCAAATGTTTTTGTGCGCAGATATCTTTGCACTTGCTCCAATCCAGTTGAAATTTAGTATACTTTGTTTTTTTTGGAAATTTCTCCCCTTGTAAGACGAAAGGGGGTAATTTTTTTTTATTTAACTTTAAATATTTTATTTTTCTTTCATTTGATGTTTCATTCTCACGATATAGCCTTTATTGTCAATAGTAAATTTGCATGTATTTTTCTCCTTCTCGATTCAAACGTTGCAAAATATTGAAACCTTCCTCGACCAGTAAGTAATAAGCAATATCCACTGCTCCACGGAGCATAGCGGGCAGGAAAGGGTGGGCCATACTTTCCTGTACGGGAGCTCCACACTAGCAATGTGCGCTCGAGGAGTATACAACGCCCCACCTGGCTAGGTTTTTACTGTAGAGGCCAACTTAAGTCGGTCCAGTGGTTTCCCTGGTTTTAGACCTCACGAGCCGCCACCATAGGCGTCGGACATGGCTCTTTGATGACCATTACTAGTGGCAGTAGGTGCGCAGGACCGATGATGGCCTTCCAAAGCAATCAGGTAGTTCTAGCCAGCAATGTCCGTACAAAACGGCCCGGCGACCAAACCTCACAAGGAATGCCGCCCCCCGTGAATCGGACCTAGATCTGCTAAAAACACTACACAGGTGTGGGTCTTTAATGCGCTAAGAATTCCAAAGATTATTTTCTTTTGTGTTATGCGAATTTAAATGATACTTATGCCTTCTACCTACCAAATAAGCACCAGGTTCTCATTAGGTACTCTACATAAGATATTTTGATACCGAATAGTTTTACTAAGTAATAGGATCTGTACATTAGATTACAGAATTACCAGGAGTGTAGAAACTGTGTAGAGCCCTGTCGTTCTTTACCCCTATAGATATTATATAGCCAGGTCTGTGATACCTGGCTATATAATATAGGGGTGTTTCGTTTTTCTTATTTTGCCGTAGCGAAGCACGGGTATTTTCAGCTAGTTAAGTATAATTTTGAATCTTTAAATTTAGTGAACCTCTCAGATAAGAATTTTTTTTTTCTCTATTTCTTCTACACTCGACAGATTTAAACCTTCTCTTCCTTCTTGGTAACGAACCATTTTCAGAATAACACGTCCAGCCTGCAGCCGCAGCCGCTCTCCCACCTGTGCGACTTCCGGCCGAGGATCATGACGATCGGTCCCGGCCTCCCCTCCAGCGATTTGATCCACGTCAGCGACCAGCTGCCCCCCGCCGCCGCCGTGAGTACCTATTCCTACCTACCTGCTTACCCTATGCACGCACCTCATATACATACTACATTCTCATTTATGAGATCCTGGATCCATTTATGAGTTGGTAACTGGGTAAATATACCAACATTATTTGATTTTTATTTATTAGGCACACAAAAAAAAAAACGATAGGTACATGATAAAACTAGGAAATACAAGAATTGTGTAAAAGTGCTAGTGCTTGTAAGATCTAAAAATCTAATATTTGGGCACATGAAACTTCGATGTTTTGTCTTGATTGCTGAAAAATTTCTCTATAGAAAAAAATCTGAAAATACTGTGTTTTGCAGTTATATTCAAAATCTCTGAAACGCCACGACACATCCGTGTTAATTTTTAATCCATAGGTAGATTTCAAATGGTTTTTCCAAAGTGATTTATCATGCTATGATAACTTATTTAGTTTTCAAGTAAATAGCAAATAATTGATTCGAGTATTTACGAGCAATATATTATAATGTACACTAAAACTGTCCCACTTGTATCGTCTCAAATAGACTAAGTAAGAGTGAGAGAACATGCCGCACCTCAGTACATCTGTCTGACCTACAGATCTAGGGTTGTCCCGTCTAGGGCATAGAGAACCGGCCATATTTTAAGAACCGGTTCTTTTTGTAGCCCCCTAGAACCGATTCCGGGAAAAACCGGTTCCGATGCCGTAGTCCCGTCTCTTGATCCATAAAAGGTTGATATTACGGCGAATTATCTCTATAATCAAAATAATTTGAAATAAGGGTCATTCCAAGTACAAGAAATAAAGGTATTTCTTATATTTGGGATGATACCCTTACATTTATAATGTACTACTACCTACCCATGCTTCGCTACGGTGGAATAAGAATCAGAATCAGAAATCGTTTATTGCGGTATACAGGGTTTCCCAGAAATGGTGGATAATCCTGCACGTGCGTGTGCGGGGGGGGAGAGGTGGGGCCCCACACCCAAAAAAAAAAATCTATTCCCAACAGTCCGCGGTCTACGAATTTTTTTTGAAAATTTAGAAATTTCCCAGTTTTCCTCACATTTGTGGGCATCACGTCCGCTACATGAGGCCTAGTTCGGATTTTTTTCTATTAACGTATTCCCTAATAATGGTATTCCTAAATTACCTTTAAAAAAACGCAACTACATAGGATAGTAGTTAACTAGTAGTCCCTAAACATGAATTTTATTTCTGAAATTTATTTTACTGCTAAGTTTGAGCACCTGTGGTGTAAAAAAAATGTATTGGAGTTTTATAGCCAACCACATTAAAAAATTACCTACATCATAAGGATTCTAAAACAGTAGCATAAGCATCTACTTTAATGGTAAAATTACTGAGCTATAGCTACTAATGTGTAAAAGTAGGCGTTTCATTACAAAATTGCAAAATTATTTGCAGATATTGTTTTGTTTTTATCAGTTAAGTAGAGCTGTCGACCCTAAAATTAGACTTTACTACCTCCTCGGCACATTCAGTTGAATTTTAAGCTGTGTGAGCGAGACAAACTGTGCTTGGGAATATTGCGAGTGACAGGGTCAACAAATCTCCTTTGTTTGGTAGAATTCGTGTTTGGCTATTGTTTTGTCTCCGTAGTTAAAACTAAATTAATATTAGTGCGTATTTCGACGTTCTCGACATCGCATGTGCTCTTGTTTTTCGGATTCTCGGTGAAAAAATTCTACATTTGGCATTCTACTGGACTCGATTTGTGCATTTTGATTGGATTTTGTTTGTTTGGTGATAACTGCGACGACTCGGCATTCTACTGGACATTTGTTTTGATATCAACAGGACTGTGTGATGTCACGTGAAATTTATACACCCCAAGAGTATTCTAATATGCATTACATTTACGGACAATATAGTGGCAACGCAAGTGCTGCCGCAACACTTTATCGAGAGAGATACCCGAACGCGCGTCACCCCGACTATCGCGTATTTACAAGAGTGCACCAAGCTTACTCAGAGGGCAGAATACCTGGTACTGGCGTTGGTGGCCCTAGGAGCAGAGGACGACCCAACAATCCTGTAACTGAAGAAATTGTCCTTGACATGGTGGAAGAAGATCCCAGTATTTCGATGCCAGATATCGAACGCCGTACGGGAATATCAAAATCTACAGCACATCGTATTGTGAAAAAATTTAAACTTCATCCTTATCATGTGACACGTGTACAAACATTGCTACCACGCGACTACCAAGCACGGATTGTTTTCTGCAATGAAATGTTAACAAGAATTCAAGAAGATCAAGATTTTTTCAGAAAAATTTTATGGAGCGATGAGACTTCATGTAAAAGGGATGGGTATCTTAACCTTCATAACTTGCACAGTTGGCAATTGACAAATCCATATTTGATGAGAGAAGATAAATCCCAGTATCAATTTAAAATAAATTACTGGACGGGCATATTAAATGGAAAATTATAGGCCCTTATGAATTGCCGGGCAACCTAAATGGTAACAATTATTTACAATTTCTTCAAAACCAGTTGCAAATATTATTAGAAGATGAGCCACAAGCCATCCGGCAAGGAATGTGGCTCCAGAACGACGGTTGTCCGGCACATTATGCTGTGCAAGTAAGGAATTATCTAAATGATGCCTATCCCAACAGATGGATCGGCCGATTGGGGCCAATATTGTGGCCACCACGGTCCCCAGACCTAAATCCTCTGGATTTTTTTTATAGGGGCTGTTTGAAGGAGCAGGTTTACAAGAAACCCATAAACTCATTAGAAGAACTTCGACTTCGCGTCGACGAAGCAGCCAGAATTATATCATCAAAAAATTATAATAACAGATTACAAAGATCTTTTATAAAAAGGTGTATAGCTTGCATAAGGGCAGGGGGAGCCCAATTTGAACATTTACTATGATTATTTTTATAATAAATACTTTTTTGGTCATTACTTGTTTTATTTTTTTCTGTTGCAATTTTGTAATGAAACGCCTACTTTTACACATTAGTAGCTATAGCTCAGTAATTTTACCATTAAAGTAGATGCTTATGCTACTGTTTTAGAATCCTTATGATGTAGGTAATTTTTTAATGTGGTTGGCTATAAAACTCCAATACATTTTTTTTACACCACAGGTGCTCAAACTTAGCAGTAAAATAAATTTCAGAAATAAAATTCATGTTTAGGGACTACTAGTTAACTACTATCCTATGTAGTTGCGTTTTTTTAAAGGTAATTTAGGAATACCATTATTAGGGAATACGTTAATAGAAAAAAATCCGAACTAGGCCTCATGTAGCGGACGTGATGCCCATAAATGTGAGGAAAACTGGGAAATTTCTAAATTTTCAAAAAAAATTCGTAGACCGCGGACTGTTGGGAATAGATTTTTTTTTTTGGGTGTGGGGCTCCACCTCTCCCCCCCCGCACACGCACGTGCAGGATTATCCACCATTTCTGGGAAACCCTGTATATACACAGGTAAAGTTAACAGTTCTTAAAATATAATTATAAAAATGTCTACTGTGTTCTACCCATTCTGAGCGTACAATAATAATAATACCTAATAATATAGAATAATTAAAATGAAGAAAATTACAATTTATTAAATTAAATTAAGAATAAATTAAATACGTGTGGTAATTTACATAATAAACATTTAAGCCAGGGAGCAGTAGTGCAAAGAGATGCAACTAGTTATAAAGATGAATAGGGTACCTAGCTTTCTCTATCATCATGGTATTCATTGATGGAATAATAAGCCTTGACGATAAAAAAAAAAAATGATTTTAAAACAGAAAATATCCTCGGAGCACACTATATCTACCGGTAATTTATTATACAGCTTAGGAGCCATTCCGTAAACGCTCTTTGAAAATAATGTTGTGTTTCTGCTAGGGGCACGAATTTTATGCATGTTCCTTTATGATTTTGGAACCGTAAAATAATGTATGTTAGCTCTTACATACATTGCCACTTCAAATATGAACATGCATGGAAATGTAAGTATTTTAAATTTTGGAAGTGAGGCTTGCAACTTTCTGGTATTCTTATATTAAACGGAATGGCTGAAGATACCTGGTATATAGCATGTACTGACGAACGACAGGGGTCTTAGATTCTACACGGCCCGTCCCGGTAATTCTGAAATCTAATGTCCAGATCCTAATTATACTATTTGATAAAAATATTCAAGAAAGAGAATCTGGTTCTAATTTGGTTGTTAGTAGGCTTAAGTATCATTGAATGTCAAAAACACAGTAGTAAATAATCTTCGGAAATCGCAGCGCTTTAGAGTAGTCCTAGGTCCGATTGTACGGACATTGCAGGCTAGAATTACCTGATCGCTTTGGAAGGCTGTCTTCGGTCCCGGGAACCTACTGCCACTGTTAATGGTTGTTAAAGAGCCATGTGGCGGCTCGTAAAGTGTTTTGGATAACCAGGGCTTTTTTAACCACCTCTGTGGTCTTGTAGTCCGCCCAATGGTGTTAGATCCAGAGTTCCCGGGTTCGATCACCCAGAGGAGTACAATATTTTGCTTGGTTTGGTTAGTGGTTAGTGGTTAGTGGTTAGTGGTTAGTGGTTAGTGGTTAGTGGTTAGTGGTTAGTGGCAGGACTTTGTTTAGTTCTGCACAATATTGCACTTGCCCTAGGGATTTTTATACACAACTGTCAAACAATTTATACAAGACTGAATGAGATTGAAACGGCTATTGCTTTTGCTAAACTTAAATTATTACACCAATCAGTTGTAGACACAGATGAGCCTATAGTATTGTTAAAGAAAATTGAAATAACTGATAAATTAGTGTATCCAGCAACTATGGAAAATATTGAAAAAATAGAGCAATGTATAGAAATAAAAGCATACACAAAACAAAATCCGATAAAATTAATTATACATATCCCTCTGATAAGAAACGAAGTTTACAATTATTATAAATTAATTCCCTTACCTATCCATGATAGTGCCATGGACCTTACCACTATTATCCTTCCCAAATATCCATACGTCCTTGTGAAAGGGTTGAAAGCAAAGCCGCTCTCAGTAATGCCGTGAAATCGACGAAGATCGTTTCCTGTGTTCCGAGAACGACGTTCTACTCATAACCGAGGACGATTGCACTATCGAGTATCGAGCTTATGAAATTAGCCACAAATATTTGAAGCTGTCATCCAACTCCTGTATCCATCAGCCATACCGCTGCTGGTTACTCTACACAAAAACGGAGACACTTCTAACCAAATACTGCGAAAATTATATTAAACAAGAAACTATTAGCGGAACTTACATTTTAACCATGGATGATGATTGTCAAGTACACATAAAAGAGTTACAACTTAAGAAACATCAAAATCAAGGAAAAGATGTGCTCTACCCAAAGTTTCCCGTTGTTAATCTGCCAAAAATATCCTCAAAACCGTTGGACTTCCAAAGGAAGCCTGTAAATCTAAATGAAATCAATTTTGTCGATGTCCAGTTCCTGAATTACTGAGTGCTGATGCTGAAAGGTGAAAGTGACTTTATTAGTCTGTCGCCATAATAACAATTCTAAAAATTTATTTTTTTAGTGGTGAAGTTGGTTCCATTTTTTTTTTTCAAAAATAAGATATAATTATGTTGATCCCGCTGCTGCCCGCAGTCACTACGTAGACTCTCCACTCCACCATTGCCCTGATCGTGACCGTGCTGCCCACGTTATCGAAGTCCTTGCTCTGTCTCTGTCTCGCACTCGATAGATAGGTATACAGATACCGTTACAGCGGAACGGTCCCTCTTTTATCTTGACATCCTAGGTAGGTAGGTCCGTCTATTACCAACCAACCGACCAAGCTGTTGCCTTGTCTTGGGTTGCCAACCCAAGAGTGCCGATCAGATCCAAGAATTACTTGTTACTTGTCATGCAACGGGTATGACAGCGCACATTTCTGCTCTCATTCTGGCTTTGCAAAGATAGAGAGTTCGCAACCGCAATAAGCAATAAGCTTTGAGCACTCACGTGAATAGCGAGAGATAGAACCTCACGAAGGTCATCACGAGATCTCAGTTCACGCAACTGGTTACTAGCTTATATTTTGCAGTTGTAAATTACGACATAAGTACATGAATATTACAACTTGTTATATTATTGTTGTAAGTAGTTGTTATAAGTACATAAATATTACAACTTGTATATTTATGTACTGTACATATAGGTACCTAGTACATAATGACAACTGCAAAATAATTATTCTCCAGCGCATGCTGATGCAAGAGTGTCTGAAGTTTTAAAATCGAGGAAGACTGCTAGCAAAGGTATCCAAAGCATCATCATCACCACGGTGAATATTTTGAGTAAAAACTTTCATTAGGTTTGGTCACAGTGTGTTCAGAAAGAGAACCCAAGTGACCAAAAAGGTTACTTAAATGATTCCCATTACATTGTATAGATATAACAGACTGTAGAGTGGATAGTTGTGTTCAGTGCAACCTACCGTCCGCAGATGTCTCACCAGCCCGAGTCGAGTATGAACAAGCGCGTGCGTCGCTCGGAGGCGGTGCTACGCGCGGCGGCCGACTGCGTCAGTCGCGGCCTCACCTTCCAGCGGGCGTCCGAGAGGTTCAACATACCGATCTCCACTATACGGTAAGTCTACTCTATCTGATTTACTGCATTCACTGAACTAATTCGCGGTGGCCTGATCTGTGGCAGTGGCCGAATGTGTCAGCCAGCTGCCATAATCACTCTGATATCTTTATTTGATAGTACGACGGGAAGGTGCTCGACCTTCATCTCACCTGATTTTGTCAAGTTATGATAAGGCCGAAGGTGGAGGCGCACTTCAACGGAAATCCTCAACCAACTGAGGAACTGGCAATCTTACCTCTGAATGCCGGAAAACAACAATTTTAGAATTGTTATGACGACAGTAAGTACCTGTTAGGTAATATGGTGGTAGCTATCCGGGCGGACTTAAATAAAGTCCTACATCCTACCACCAACCAAACCAAGAACAATATTTGTACTCCCTGTGGATGGAACCTTCGACCTATGGATCTGACACCAATGGTTTCCGAGAAACACGATTCATCAAAACGTTCCCCCAGCAGGAAATGAAATATCTCTAAAACCTTAAGGCCCACTAATTCAATTTTTCGCGCACTTTTATGCACAAATGTAAGCTCATATATGACACTTGTGGCTACGGTCATTCGTTTAAAATCTTCCTGCTGGAAGAACGTTGCTCCAGCAGGAAACATTTTTCGCGTTTTATTCCAAAACGGTAACATGCACTAATTTCATACTTGGCGCACTAATACAGCATATATCGCTCTAAGTATGTGTTGAACTCAATTCGCTTAGAAGATACTTTCCTGCTGGAGTACCTAATGCACACGACTATTATTTCATTGAGCTGCCGACGTGGGCAAAACTTGTATCTTTCGGCTAACACAGAGGGCTTTGGCTGTAAGTGTGCTGCTATCAATTCCACCGCTGCCTCGTATGTTATGTATATGATGACGGTTTACCTGGGCTAGCTAACGTTGAAAGTAGCTCGTACGCCGCTTCTCCCATTACCGATATAAGTGTGGGTAGTTTTAGTTCACTGGTCACTTTGTTTACCAAAAAGTGCATCTGTAATCGTTCAACGTAGCACGCCCAATTGCGATTTTTCACATCAAAATCCTTCATTTTCCCCACTGACATTTTTACTAACTATATCTTCTATCTCCACGCTAAACTGTACACCAAAAGTTTTATTTTATCCTCGTTCGCCACTGCTAAATAATAGACGTGCGGTCGATTCACTCGTTTATTCGAGACTAGCTTGACATTGACACAAACACAATTAGTAGTAGTAGTTAATTAATAGCCAGTTCCTCAGACTGTTGAGGATTCCGCGTGAAGTGCGCTTCCACCGTCGGCCTTATCATAACTTGAAGCCAAGTGAGATGACGACCAAGCGCTGTCCCCGTAGTACATTAAAAACAAAAACCGCGCCTCCACGGATGACGCCGACATGTTTCTTACTGCCGACATTCTTAATGTTTGTGATGTTGTTTCAGATTCTTCATGGCTAGAAAAGGAATTTTGCCGAGACGGCGGCGAGGCAGGACCACACTGGTATAATTTATGTTTCTGTAAACTAATTAGAATTTTATTTATCTACGGTTCGCTCCCCTGATATATGTAACTCACCTCTATGATTACGTACAGGCTACGTTTGTACCTACGAGATCATAGTAATACGTCGGTGCGTGTAACTCACCCTTACAAGTACAGGTTACACGAGTTCGTACAGAACATCTACGAAGGTACCTACGTGTAGCTCTCCCTCACTGAGCCTACTTGACTCGCGTCGTAAGCATTCGCTCAGGGAAGCATTTGTGTTCTGGCATAACCTTTCGGTCCCTTCAGATCGGGAGGAATCCTCAAACATTTCCACAATCCAAAAAATGGGAACCATTTATAGGAAACTATGGAATACCTACATTTTATAACATTGCTGTTCCTAGTTACATGTACCTACGTATGCCGTAGTGCAGGTACTAGGTACCTACTCTTAGGAGTAGATTAGGTATTGTGATGGAACGACTACACCACCTGTATGTAGTGTAGTGTGAGTGAGTGAGTGAGTGTGTTCCTCAGAGCGCGCCGCCGCCGCCGCCGCCGTCCGCGTCCAGTCCGGAGCTCCCGCCGCTTCACATCCGCATGCAGCACTTCAAGCTGCCCGCCGCCGCCGCGCTGCGAGACGAAGACGACGACCGCCGCGACCACGACGAGACAACAACACAAACAACACAGTAGCGCGCTGCGAGACGAAGACGACGACCGCCGCGACCACGACGAGACAACAACACAAACAACACAGTAGCGCGCTGCGAGACGAAGACGACGACCGCCGCGACCACGACGAGACAACAACACAAACAACACAGTAGCGCGCTGCGAGACGAAGACGACGACCGCCGCGACCACGACGAGACAACAACACAAACAACACAGTAGCGCGCTGCGAGACGAAGACGACGACCGCCGCGACCACGACGAGACAACAACACAAACAACACAGTAGCGCGCTGCGAGACGAAGACGACGACCGCCGCGACCACGACGAGACAACAACACAAACAACACAGTAGCGCGCTGCGAGACGAAGACGACGACCGCCGCGACCACGACGAGACAACAACACAAACAACACAGTAGCACAACAACAACAACAGTAACTCTAATAATCAACTACTTTAGCTGTTAACTGTTTGGCCACCTACTAATAAGCACTGTAGCAATTATTGACATACCTACTTCATTACTTACGCAACCAACAAACTCAGGCCACAAATGAATATAGGTAGCTGTACCATAGTATTGGTAGGTACACCTACACTATGTTTAAGAATCTCAATCTACATAGAGACATCAAGACAAGAGCCTAGCTATAGCTAGCTAGCTCCAGTGAGGGAGGGGACTGAGGACATTCTCTTCTGGACCAGTTGTAGGTTAGTTTGTAAATATTTGAATGTTCCGAATAGTTTTGCGTACCTACCTAGGTGGTTTCTAGGTAGTAAATGAATGATAGAGCATACCTACCTTACCTATTCAAAGTTATTGTCTATTGTATTTTTGCATTGGGGCATTACATTACACAGCTCTGGCTCTGAGTAGGTACCTCTATACGTATACACATTGTATGTATACCCTACCTACCTACGATCAGAGGTCAATCCTCGAAAGGCGATTAGTCTTATGTTTTATGTAATTATTGTTGAATCAATATCATAAACTAGTCGAAAATTAAAAAAAAAAGCCCCGAATTCAAAACTAACATTTCTTGTTTTAATTAATAATAGTTAATTTTGCAGTCGGGACTTTTTACTGACTAGTGGCTACACCGGGCTTGACTTGCCACATTTCCACAATGAATCGGGTGTTGTAATTGGGTGTTGTATCATATAGTACGTATGTATTTACAAAAAGTATTTAAGTATTTTATCCGTAATCTAGTTCCCATATTACAAGCTATGCTTAGTTTGGGGCTAGATGGCGCTGTGTAAAATTAATGTCCTGTCCTGTAATATTTATGAATGATAAATAAGCATGAGCAGAGCAATAATACCTACAGTTGGTCGTACCTACATAACATACATAATAAAACAAAAAATCTGTCATATTTAATGGGTAGTACCTAGGTATATATAGTATGAATACTAGGTATACCATCCATTGCATTTGTCAGTATTTTTCGTAGGTACTTATTTATTTATATATGTTAATTCCTACTCACTCAGTTATGTAGGTATTTCAATGTAAAACGTACCTACTTCACTAAGTGTAAACAGTATCTATAGGTAGGTAGGTCCATAACATACCTACATAGAATTAAGTGGTATACCTAGTAGGTACTTAGAACAAGGTAGTAAATATATTGAAAAATGGTATCTAAATATTGTAGTAGGTACAAGTTCGGGACAAGATGAAATGGCAGCTTAATACCTATGTGGTCAGTATTATTTTTATTTAAGTAGGTAGGTAAAGTACCTAAATAAAATTATTTTGTAATTATGTAGCTTTAAGTAGGTTCCTATGAATACATGACACTGTATTTACATGGTAGTGTGTGACTCGTATTTACATGGTATAAATTATACCTATGATACACTTATCGTCATGTATTATATATAGGTGTATATATATGTATATAATACCTATCATGTACGCTGTTCTAACATATACACATAGGTAGGTAAGACGTAACGTATCTCGAATCAATCGACTGTCAACTGTAAGAGTAACGCACGTCGTGGAGGCAGACGGTAACAATTCCACGCAGAGGCAGCAGATGTGAATGTGATACACACACAGTAAGTCTCCACCGATGCAATGCTAGCTCTGGCTATGCTGAGTATTCTGAGATTTCTCAGGCCGTTGCCGATGGTGATCACTTTGTGTCGTTTTGCAAATACCGAGTAGGTACTTACCTACCTGCAACCATTTGCAGGACACCGACGCAGCATTGTATGATAAATACCGAGTAGGTACTTACCTACCCTGCAACCATTTGTAGGAAACAGACGCAGCATTGTATGATAAATAAACCATGCTCGATTACCATGTAAGTGGGAAAAAGAAAATAATTATTAAATATATTTTCTATACAAGTAAACACTCGCTTTATTATATTAGCTAACGTATCTACCTACCTGACAGCGGATATGCTTTTTATGAAATTGACAAACATTTATTTTAATTTTATTTATTTAGAAACAACATCATAACATCCTTAGCTATAGCATCGGATCAGCCGCCCCACCAAGTATATCCACGGGGTATACCTACTTGTCATTGTCACTGTAAGTGTCGCTCGCAGGAGGCGGCGGCGGCGGCGGCGGCGGCGCGCCTCGAGTAGGAGACCCCGTCGTGTGCATTACTCCAGCAGGAAAGTATCTCCTAGAAAGAATTGAGTTCAACACATACTTAGAGCGATATATGCTGTAATAGTGCGCCAAGTATGAAATTAGTGCATGTTACCGTTTTGGAATAAATCGCAAAAAACGTTTCCTGCTGGAAGAACGTTGCTCCAGCAGGAAACGTTTTTTGCGATGGTATATATTTTTGATAATATTAATATGTCACAAATACGCACAAATGAAGAGCTACTCATGTATGTAAATCTTACGGGTGCACATCTAATGGTTTCCGAGAAACACGATTCTGCAAAACGTTCCCCCAGCAGGAAATGAAATATCTCAAAAACCTTAAGCCCCACAAATTCCATTTTTCGCGCACTTTTATGCACAAATGTAAGCTATCTGCCCATATATGTCACTTATGGCAACGGTCATTCGTTTAGAATCTTCCTGCTGGAAGAACGTTGCTCCAGCAGGAACCGTTTTTCGCGTTTTATTCCAAAACGGTAACATGCACTAATTTCATACTTAGCGCACTAATACAGCATATAGCGCTCTAAGTATGTGTTGAACTCAATTCGTTCTAGGAGATACTTTCCTGATGGAGGAATGCACACAGAAATTTCATCAAAATCGGTACAGTAGTTTGGTTTTTATACCAAGATAACTGGAAAAAATATGTCATCCAAGTAAACAAAATTGCGTATTCTACTTTCCTGTGGTGTTTACGGACCTATGGAACTGCGTACCTTCCAGTATCATCGTCATCGTTATCAGGATTTGCCATATTCACCATGCTTGGCAGTCGTGCTGGTAATCGCTGGTGGTAATTATGATAAAAATAAATGTAACCTAGCATTGTTTGGGCTTGGTGGAATTGTCTTAAGATGCATTCACAGGGCCTCTACCCTCAAAACCGATATATCGGAACAATTATCGTGCAACAGGTATCTACCTACTCTTAGTGACATCGTTTTGAGTAGGTATCGATGCCGAAATCGTACTCTAGCACCATAAACGATAAGATCATTTGAATGGGACAAATAACAGCAGTCAATTCGACCGAACTTGACGAACATTGTAACGACAAATAGTTTGGTATCGTTTCTATTTTTAACCAGGGATTCCTTGATTTTCTGCTTCTATCTTTCTAACCGGACTCCGTATCTTCTATTCTTTGGACTATCTTGCATGCGTTTTGGTTTGACTCGGCCTGCTTTACGGACTCGTGATTTACCTTGTAGGTGGATTCAATAACTCACCACCATGTTATAAGTAAACCGAAGTTTATCAGGTAGGTACCTACCTAGGTACCTTTCTTTAGCGACTCACTAAAGACAGGGCGAATCGCTTCAATTGTTATGATTCCCGCATTTGGGTTCTCCAGTCTGTATTACCACTCTCCTCTTCTGGCTATCTTTCAAAACAGACCAGTAAGAAGTGCTGAACTCTGTCCCAGAACAAGTTGCTCTTCCCGCCATCGGTGGAGGCGACGAGACCAACTGCATCTAAATCCCAGGGCAGGGAGCCCGCCAGGAGACACGCTGCTTCAAATGATATGGTGCGATACCCTCTTATAATCCTTAATGCCATCACCCTTTGTGGCTTACGCATTAAGTCGATGTTTCGGCTATTGAGGGTTTGTGCCCATTTAGGTGCTCCGTAAAGCGCCATGGAAAGTACCACACCCATGTTTCATCGCCGACAATCAACTTTTGTACACTTTATATTAGTAAGTAGCGCTCCAAGTATGGTTGCGGTTTTTATCAACCAAGGCACTAGACGTTGAAAGTGCGCATTGAATTGCCAGCGGCTGTCCAGTACAAGTTCCAGGTATCTTAGAGTTGAGCAATATTTTTATCGATATTTTTTTTTTGCTATTATGTTTTCAGCTTACCTTTAATGTAGATAGGTACCTGAAGTAATATATTTATAAAAAATAGATGAAGAATAGAAGTAATAGATGTCCAACACAGCACCCCCCGCTCTGCGCGAGGTCGGTGGCGCACGGCCGCCCCTGCCCGCAGACAACAACCAGTGTAACTTCACTAAAGCTGACTACCACCCGCTGTACTGGTCGATAGCGTCTGCGGATTGGAGCTCTCTGTACCAGATGCAGAAGCCGGAGGATGCATTACACTGTTATGATGAGACACTTCATAATTTACGCGCAATCGAAACATCACCTGCTGGACCGTAAAAATAGTTTACCAGTTAATGTTGAAGGGGAGAATGATAAGAAAAGTATTGCAAACTTATACCGAAAATATTATAAGAAGAATGCGGACAAAAACATAACGTGCACAACAGCCAGGCAAGTCGGGGTCCGGAGGCTTACCACATATTGGTTACTCCTAAGCAAATAGCTTTGAGTCTCCGGGTTATGACGGACTTAGCATTGAGCACCTGCTTTATGCGGGCCAGCACATCTGTGAGATACTAGCGCGGCTTTTCAGTCTTTGTGTGAGGCATGGCCAACTATAGGTCTAAGGTACTAGAACGAGTTATTCAATCATACCTTGGCTCCCTAAATATTGACGATGGGCAGTTTGGCTTTCGTTCGCTAGTGGCTACAGATATGGCTATTTTCTCTCTAAAACAGGTTGTTAGGTACTATAAGGAAAGAAAAACTACAGTGTAAGCTTGTTTCTTAGATTTGAGTCGTGCTTTTGACACACTCAATCATGATCTGCTTTGGGAGAAGCTGCGTGGCGCTGAATTGGGTGTCCCAGCTAAAATTGTTGATCTACTTGAGTACTGGTACGGAAATCAGACCAACAATATCAGGTGGGGCGCCGAGCTGTCGGACAGTTACAGGCTTACCTGTGGCGTGAGGCAGGGCGGACTTACTTCTCCCGATCTGTTTAACGCATATGTCAATAATTTGATCGTGGAGCTAAGCAATACACCAGTAGGGCTCAGATTGGATGACAGATATGTCAAAAATCTGAGCTACACTGCTGATATGGTGCTGATCAGTCCCACGATCAAAGGTTTGAGAAAACGCATAGCAATATGTGAAAGATACGCAAAAGAATATGACTTGATATATAATGACAGAAATAGTAATTTTCAAATCGGGAAAGGGGCCTGAAAGCGTGCCAGAAGTGTTCCTCAACGGACAGCCTGTTAAGAGAGTGGAAAGCTTCAGATGATATCTTGGCCACATTGTAACCGGTGATCTTAAAGATGACTTAGACGTTGAACGCCAACGTAGGGCTCTCTGTATAGTGGGTAATATGATTGCGAGGAAATTCATCAGATGACGTAAAGGTGACCCTGTATAGGTCTTTCTGCCAGACTTTTTACACGTGTCAACTATGGACAGATTATACGAAAAAAACGCGTAACAGTATATGCGTTGCCTACAACAATATATTTAGGCAGTTGTTGGGTCTAAGAAAGTACTGTAGTGCATCAGATATGTACACGTTGAGTTCACTCATTCAACGCTATCCACCGAAAGAGGGTTGCGTATTTTATGTCTAGAGTTGACACGTGTGGAAATGTTATCATCAGGAGCCTGCCAGAAAGGCCTACATTGAGTGTAGGTAGTGCTACCTACTTATAATAATTTGTAATGTGTTAATGTGTACTTCATTTTATTTTATATTTACTCTTTGGATCATGAATCTGAAATAAATGTTTTTATTATTATTATTATAGTACCTACAGATGATACAGACGCTTAATCTAGTTGCAGCCGAGAAGATAGATTTATTTCATGATTCTATGAATGAATTCGCAAAGGTTACAATCATTTTTTTATGTTTATTCATTTTATGTAGGCAGCTTCGTTGCTCTACGAAGGTAATGTTAGCACGCTTGCTTACATTACCGTAAGCGCAATGGGTGGTCTCATCGCAGTGACATGAGGGTATTTTTCTTCTTATTTAAATTAAAACCAGTTTTTTTAGTAATTGAGTATTTCTTCACTCGATTTAATATAAGTAGGTACGTAATACCCACACAAAATGACATCGAATAATATAAACATACACACTTACACGGTGTATAAGTGCAATGTATAATCTTATGGCTAAAAGCTTTTTCTTCCAGGACACCTCAGTAGGAGGAACATACAGTTATGACTATGTTGGTGTTCGAAGTTTAAGTTTTGATTATAGGTACACACTTTTTGGTCAAACCCCCTGATGTAGGCTGGAACTGGAAAAGTAGATTATCACAGAGCACTTATAAACATATTTTAACCTTTTCATATTACTAAAGGGTGACTTATGCACTTATAATTTTCTATCCACTCACTATGACGTACGGTCGGTGCTTTGCTCTCATTCTGTATTTGCATACAATGGTAGTAGGCAACGAGACAGAGCCTCGAACAGTCAGGTGAACAAAGAGACATTGAGATAAACTGTCCTTAGAGAAAGCTAACCTAACCTACCAAATAAAACCACACTTTTATCGTATTGTTGATAACTTTTTTTAAAGACAATTTCCGTTGTTCCTAATATAGAGGTAACTAACACAAACCTGATAATCACGAGATCTCAGTTCGGGGCGAACTGGTATATAAATAAACATGGTCAATTTTAAACATCATTCCGATCTGACCGCGAATAGAAATAGAAGGTATACCTACCTATCACAAATAAAAGGACAAAGTGTATGTTATCTTTCAACGTATGTGAGTATGTGAGATGACATGTACCTACTCGTAGAGGACTCTTACACTTCGTTATGCAGTCTGACAGAACACAATCAGAGCTTACCTACTCGTACATAATCATTAGAACCTACGATCTCAGATCAAGTTAAATTGATCTGAGCGTACGATACGACACATTTCATTTTCACTAATATTGCTATTCATTAATAATAGTTACCAATCCTACTTACGTTTCGATATAGGTAGGTCATATAAGTAACTAATTTTAGACTTAATAAATTATAGTAAATAAATGCAGTATAATTTGGAGTAAGCAAACATATAGATAAAAGATGCAAAAAAACTGCAAACCAAAAGAAATGTTTCTCGTAAAGTGCACAACGATACGCCGCTGCCCTCGCGATTACCACATATACATATACGTATACGTATACATACTACTATGTATTACATACAATACATACATTATATATATCACCACTCTGAATTACTTGAACGTTGACAATTACTTACGATTACCTACGACTTGACTTAAATAAGTACCTTTTAAACTAGGATATGTACAAAAAGACACATGCATAAAAAGGCAAACTTTGGCTATCATATCATCCTAGGGAATGCAATCCCGGTATACCGGGATACCGCATGCTGTTGCGGGACTAATCTCGGTGTAAATCTATTGCGGGATCTCGCTGGATGTAATCCCGCCCGATTACAGGGAAGCGTGGATGGATGATGAACGCATCGCAAGACAATCAACACTATTATATACTCGAAAGGTATATATGGCCTTCGACTGTATGATATATTAGTGTTGAGTACGTACACGTACACGTACACGTACACGGGAAACAGTCGTAGTAACCACTGCTCCTGCTGGTGATCCCGCTATTTCCAAACGAATGTTTCATTTTTATATGAAAAACCTAAGTCAACACTACGGGATCCCACAATTACCTGGATCCCGCGAGACTGAGTAGGTTAAGTCCCGCAAATACCGGGATTGTAATTATCTTGCGGGATTGCATTCCCTAATCATACCTACTATTGAATACATAAGCAAATTATTATGACTTTTACTAATTAATGAGATTACGTTGTATGAGACCTTGTCTATATAGGTATCTTAATAATTAAGAATGGTTCTTATAATTCCGACTCCTTAATACCTACTCCATAAACATTACTTATCAGAACGTATACGTACACGTAACGAATACTGAGGGTTGTTATTGTTAGGTACCTAACCTGTAAGAAGGTTCATTACTGATCGAGTGAGCGAAGCGAACGAGATCTCCGAGTTTAGTTGGGAAATCCGGCACTGTATGTATGTGTGTGTGTGTGTGTGTGTGTGTGTGTGTGTGTGTGTGTGTGTGTGTATAATATGTATGTGGCAATGTGTTAGACGGCATTACTGTCGGTTTATCCGACGGTTTATCCGATTTTGATTAAATTGAAATTTGATTTTTGGCTTGTGGGGTGTCATTTGAAAGAGTATCGGCTTTAAACGCTTGGTATGTCATGTAGGATATACTGTTAAAGAGTCTCTTTACAACTAACTTTTTTTTATTTGCTGAAACCACCGCTGTATTAGTTTAGGGCTAGATGGCGCTGTGTTAAATTAATGTCCTGTTATATTTATTTATTTATTATTAAGGGTTGTAAAAGGGAAATAAAATCAATGTATTGAAAATTTATGAAAATGTGAAATATCGTATGAAACGGAGGTTTGGCCTGCAGATTTCAAAATAAGATTACTTTTGTTCCTATTTAGGCGTAGTTTTTAAGATGACAAGGCAAAGGATGATCATCAGGTCTTGCAAGATAAGCGAGGATAATCGGAATCTTATTAAAACTGGTCTATTTATTTTTTATTATTCCCTCAATAGGGTTGTCAAACCAAGAGTTGCCAAGGGTATCGATAAAATCCAAAAATGTCTATTGGGATGTCATGCTCGGGGTTTGACTGCGTATAGTCCATATCAACAGCACATTATTGTCCAACACAATGTGGAAGTAACAAGGCCATATCACCACGCTTGGCAGACAGATTGGTACTCACAGTTAAAGTTTAGTTTACACACAGAAAAAAGCTGCTACCTTTTTTTCGATTTTTTAACCACGACTACTGAGGCAACGGTTTTGAGAGAATTTTTATAAAAGACATTAATATTTTTTTGTTAGTAAGCGGTTATTCACTTATTGTATGCACCCACTGTGACATACGGTCGGTGCTTTGTTCTCATTCTGGCTTTGCATAGAATGAGAGAGCCTTGAACGTTCACGTGAATAAAGAGAGATTGTGAAAAAGAGTGCTTAAGTGAGGTAAGTAATGAAAGCACACTTTTATCGTTTGTTAATTACGTTCTTTTTACCTTATACAAACAAGACATCACGAGATCTCAGTTTGGGGCGAACTACTAGTGTATTCTGCCAACAAACTCTGACGTACGGTCGGTGCTGCCGGTGCTTTGCTCTCATTCTGGCTTTGCATAGAATGAAAGTTAGCAACGAGAGAGAGGTCACTCAAACACAAAGGCAAATATAAAGCGATTCAGAAAAAGTGTGCTCAGAGTAAGGAGCAATGGAAGCACACTTTTACCGTTTGTTAATTACGTTAAATCTGAAAAATAATGTTCGTGGTCAAATATGTAACACAAAGCAGACATCACGAGACCTCAGCTCGGGACTAAGTACTAGTTAAATATAGTTCAATATACATAGTCAGTTTGTAGCCCTCGAGGTACCTACTGGGTACGTGCCTATGCCTACCTGCGCGGAATTACGATATCTCCCATCTCACTAACGTATTGACATAATAATATGTATGGGGAAGGTTTAACTATTTACTTATTACTCGAGGTTTTACAAATGTAGCACTTACCTCACTGCCACTTTCTCCGAACATTTTTTTTTGTAATAATTGTAATGAACTAGTTTATATGTAACTGTGCGTATGTCGCTTAACATTGACGTGGGGTCCTAGCTCCTTTGGGGAGTTTCCTGATTCCAGTTTTATCATTTGACATTATCAAATCGCACTTTCATTTGAAAAAATATCCGTGGTAATAGGAGAGGAAGATACATGTTGTTAATGGGAGTCTGAGTCCCTACATTACATTTTGCAGAAACGATCTAAAACATTAAATTAAATATTATACAAAATAGTGTTTCGCGTGTCATGTTTCAATGTTAATTGTGGCAAAGTATGCTCGAACGAATGTAAGAGCGGCAGGCAGTCGTCGGGCTCGCTGAACGCTCGTGGTTGTGGTATGATGGATGAGACATTACCAGTTGTCGAGGAAGTCGTACCCGGTCCTGGCGAGGTCCCGGTCCTCGGGAGAAGTCTCCGCGGAGAGACGCTCGCCCGACGCCAGCAGACCGCATCTCTCCTCGGGAGGCTCTGCAACGGACATCACGTCACATCACGTCACGTCACAAGCGGAGGTATGTATCGGTTTATTTGATTGTTCCGTAGCTGACCCCGCGTATTTACAGTTGCGCCAAGGCTCTAAGTTCATCATATCAGCCCACTACTGAATAAGGCGTTTTCTGGGAAGGCTCGCTCCATCTGTAGATTGCCCAGACAAGCCTATCGTACTTTTATGTAAATTGTATATCTCCCCACTCCTCTGAAAAGGCGAAAAGGGGTAAAAACGGGTAAATTTTAAAAATAATATATGGTGAACGATAATATACCCCCATCACCAATTTGTTGAAAATCTACTCAGTCGGGAGTACAACAGGGTGGCAAAGTTTTTTTTAATGCATTGAGTATATTGACAAATTGATTTGGATGTTGTTATCAATACTGAACATAGTAAAATAAGAAACATTTGTTTACGAAATTCATCGTTCTTTATAAAAGATAATGCAACCGAATATGAGCTCTGTGTACAAAGCGTTTACTAAGCGCGAGGGGTCTTTGGGACTACCAGTCCCAAAGACTACTACAGACTATCAGTAGATCCAGTACCAACACAATTTAATATCTTTATAAGGGTGGTCCGATTGGTGTGCGTTCTCCCAGCGGAATAACGCGAAGAAGAGCGCACACGTCCGATGGATAGAACCACTTACAAAAAATATTGCCCATGGATCGACCAGTAGAACTCCGTGATCGGACCACGGGCAATAAACGACTTTTCCCATACATTCAATTAATTCAATTACAATTATAAGAACTGAAAAAAAGTTAACTTAAAATATTGCCTGAATTGTTTCAATAGCTTTAAAGTTTGGTCATTCAGTATTTTCATCGTATTTGCGCAGTAATACGAAGTCGTTAGTACCTACGGTAGCCAATGACTGTCGGATGCAGACCCTGCGGCGGAGGTGCTTGTTGACATGTAAACACGTATCAGTGGACGTGGCTTACTAAATACTAGCAAATACCCGCGGTGCCATTCGTATTCTATAAGTAGGTTGTACGGTTCATGCAAACCACACAATATTGTACACTCTCTCTCTTGTCTCGGGGTCGTTTTTCGCCATGACGTGGTTTTGTTGCCACTGCAGGGCAGTTGCCAACTACCTATAACTACGACAACATGCCATTGCAGGGCAGTTGCCAACCAGCTATAACTACGACAACACGCCATTGCAGGGCAGTTGCCAGCTACCTATAAATACGACAACACGCCGTTGCAGGGCAGTTGCCAACCACCTATAACTACGACAACACGCCATTACAGGGCAGTTGCCAACCACCTATAACTACGACAACACGCCATTGCAGGGCAGTTGCCAACTACCTATAACTACGACAACATGCCATTGCAGGGCAGTTGCCAACCACCTATAACTACGACAACACGCCATTGCAGGGCAGTTGCCAGCTACCTATAACTACGACAACACGCCGTTGCAGGGCAGTTGCCAACCACCTATAACTACGACAACACGCCATTACAGGGCAGTTGCCAACCACCTATAACTACGACAACACGCCATTGCAGGGCAGTTGCCAACTACCTATAACTACGACAGCACGACATTGCGCATAATCGCGATCGCAACTCATACCTAACTAAAATTTTTAAAGGGTCGGCAATGCGCAAGTAATGCTTCTGGTGTTGCCAGCGTCCATAGGCGACGGTAACCGCTTTCCATCAGGTGGGCCGTATGCTTGTTTGTCAACTTAGTAGTATAAAAAAAAAAGTGAGACATACTCAAAGAAAGGAGGAGAACTCATCTACACAATGGTGAAATCCGCATCTCTCTACGACCACTATTTCCAGAGATATTAGTAATTTTATGTTTTTTCGCGCAAGTGTCTTTCGCTCAAATGTCTCTTCGCGCAAGTGTCCTTCGCGCAAATGTCCTTCGCGCAAGTGTCTTTCGCGCAAGTGTGATACCGTTTAAATGCTGAATCAGTAGTTCTGCCTCCATCCAATAAAGTTGCTGCAATGCTAGATGCAAGGCCAATGCGATGCAATAATTTGATTATATTTCGGCGAGAATTAGCGAAATGAGAAATATTTTGCCAGTTCCACCTGGTGCTTCAAAAAAAAAACCACCTTGTCCTGCCGAAACTGCGAGCATAATGCGGTCGTAAATGGTTCTTTGTTCTTTGTTCCCCAGTCAGTAGTGAGATATTGCGAGTAACAATCGCTGCCATTTCTACAGTAGGTGCTGTAGAAATGTACTGCAATTCACGATTTATTTCAGTGTTCATTCAATTAGATGCACTTCGATTTGGCGAATGCATACTTTACTGAGTGATAAATTGGCAATGACAATGCAATGATCCTCGATAGCAATCAATAATAATGGCCGAAAACGGTTTAGGCCCTTAACTATAGTGAGAGAGAGAGAAAGCTTATTAAGTGAGAAAGACAGGAGACCGGCTTCGTTCTCATCTCTACTCTGTGCTGTTTACGTACGGGGTGAGAAGTGACACCGGTAGACGCCGCGGAACAGCTGATCGAGTGGTACATAGCTGATCCATTATTGACCGCCGAGAGAAGAAAATTATTAAAGTATCTTATATCGCTATTCAAAAATAAGGGTTGGTGGTAGAAGGATGAAAGTTTAGAGTTGTATGTATATTTGAATGCTGAATATAAAAAAATAAAATAAATTGTCCAAAAAATCAATAACATAAATTTGGGGTGGACCACCCTTATATTTAGGAGTATGAATATTTTTTTTTGAAAAAAAAATGGCACCGACTTCACCACTAAAATCTTGAAAATAACTCTAAGAGCGCTTGTAGACGTCCGTTTTTTTCACCGGATAACGGACCGTCAATAAACGGCTATCCTTGTATACATATATTTTTTTTACCGGATGAATGTTACCTTGGACTGCCGTCTATATGCGTTAGTTTTGAACTGGAAGTCAGAGACTATTACACACGTGTGAAATGTCGAATAATAAGAAAAAAAAACTCATATTGGCCTACTATTTGTACAAGAAACAAAAAGAAATAGAAAAACGTAAAAGGACATCGTGGGTGCATCCTATATTATTGGAAAGGGAAGATAATGGTGCATTTCATACTCTTTTTACGCAGTTGGAAGAAGATGAAACTAAATTTTACAATTATTTTCGGATGAAGAAAGAAACCTTTCAGCTATTATTAACAGCCATATATGATAAAATAAGACACGAGGATACTGACATGCGTAAATCTATTACCCCGGCAGAGAGATTAGCCGTTACGCTAAGGTATGTTAAAGACATTTTCAATTTCAAATTATAGAAAAGGGGAAAATTATTGTAATACGATTAATACTAAATTAAGAAGCTAAAAGGCAAAACTAACGATTACCTGTATTAATTAAAACAAAATTTAGTAGGTAGTAATTGTTTTATTATACTCAAAAAATAAATTAAGGACTTTTAGAAAAATCTAAATCGTAATCAGGCGTTGTGATTGAATTTTAATTCAGTAACAATTGAAGATTGGGAATCATCTTGCTGCATCAGTTCTTGAGGCTTAACTTGATTTTCATAGGGCATCCTGGATGTCGATGGAATGGGTTGTGTTGGTTGATATTCATGTATCCTGTAGTCGGGTGTAGCCGTAGTGTAGCCTCCGAGTTAAATTTCTCATAACTTTAATGACTTCATATTGAAATTCTACATAATCGTCGTCACTATACTTGTCTACAATCGGAGCAATACCTTTGAAAAAACTCCATACTCTTACTCTTGTCTTCATCTTCAACAGATTTAATTAAAGTAAGTATTAGGTCCTTACATATGAAATTGGCGTTTTGTATGGGAGGAACATAAAGGCAATTTTTTCATATTAAAATATATTTTATTAATCAATGTATGTACCATTGCTATCTATACACTTTTGCCATCTTATAGGTAGTTCATTGATCCCTTTACTAAAAAAACCATTCGGACGGGAATCAATGAAATCTTTGAAAGCGGTTTGGACTGCCTCATCGGAATTGAATTTTTTTCCTTGCAAGAAGTTATCCAAATTTCGAAAAAAATGGTAATCTGTTGGAGCAAGGTCCGGAGAGTACGGTGGATGTCTTAGACATTCCAATTGAAGCTCCTCTAATTTGGTAGTCGTCTGTTGGGCCGTGTGTGGTCTAGCGTTGTCTTGAAGCAGCAGTGGCGTAGAGCGATTGAAAAGTCTCGGTTGTTTAACAGCGAGCTTTTCCATCATGGTTTCCATCACCTAACCAAAGAGGAGATATTTAAGATCAAAGTGGCCAGTACGACAAAACGCCAATTTCATATGTAAGGACCTAATATTTGTCGATCAACTTCGCTACCATCTGTCTTTCTCTTCTTGCTTGTTTTTGTTCTATCGGTAGTATTGGCTGGTGCGCTAGGTTCATTATTGGTTTGTGAGTCAGTTTCTTTGTTATGAGATTGTGTGATGTTTTTTTCTGATGTAATACTTGCTTCCGTTGTTCGGCGAATCACAATTTTACACAAAAAAAGCATTTGATCGTAGAATTTATATTTTCGTAGACTTTTTGCACCAGAGCCTGATTTACATTCCTTAACTTTTTTGTTTTTCATCCAGTTATCTCTTGCATTGTTCCATTTTTTTATGATATCTTTGCCTAAAAAAGAAAAATATGTTACAGATATTTAGCTGCAGGGAACTCATTTAGTGATCTACATTACAGTTTCAGAATGGGTATAAAAACTATCAGCTGTAGGTATTGTACAAGAAGTATGTGAAGCATTGTGGGAAACCCTTTCTCCAATTTATATGAAACTACCATCGGAAGACGAATGGAACAATAGCAAAAAATTTCGAGACGAATGCAAATTTTCCTCATTGCTTGGGAGCCATTGACGGCAAACATATTCGAATCATCAAGCCAGAAGAAAGTGGATCAATGTTTTTCAACTACAAGCACTATTTCTCAATAGTATTAATGGCTGTGGTAGACACAAATTATAATTTTGTTTTTATTGTTTTGGAAAAGAATAGTAGACGATAAATTAAATATTCCTCGACCTAAGCAGTTGCCAGGTGCAGAAAGTGAGTTACCATATGTATTTGTTGCTGATGAAGCTTTCGCTTTACATAAACACGTGCTTCGTCCTTATGGTGAGCATCAACTTGACTCAATAAAAAAAAATTCAATTATCATCTGACGAGAGCGCGACGCTACGTCGAATGCGCATTTGGTATTTTATCCAATAAATGGAGGATTCATAAAGTAGAGGGTATTGCTAATAATGCTACTGACAATGCTAGTTCACACATGATGTCTACTCTATGCCATTAGCCTCGTTCCCATTCAACACGAGGTAATGTAACAGCAAATATGATTCGTAACAAATATGGGAGTATTTCATGTCACCAGTAGGGCGTGTACCCTGACAAAATCAATATGCATAAAAATAATGAAAATTAAAAATTTTAAAAACCCCCGCCACAAAAAACTCAAAATAGTAAAAAATAAAGTTTCCTCTTTTGGTCTCGATTATTTTTTGCGATAATCGTCGCCATGTCGGGCACCATACCTAAGTACTAACATTGTTTAAAACACTTTAACATTCTATTTTCATCTTAATTACGTAGTGGTGCGGCTTAGTGGTCCCCCGATTTTTATTTTTTTTGATAATATTTTTTTTAATTTTATTTATTTATTTTTAAATTAAATGATAAGCAACGACTAGTTCAGACGAATTGCATGAGCCCAAACATGATGGTTTTACTAACAGGCAATCAAGGATTCCTCCTACCTTCGACTTCCATCATCAAACAATCTATTACAGTTTCAGCATCAGGTCCTTGAATTTAAGAGCACAGAACAGAATGAGTTAAGACAATTCTAATGAGCCCAAACTCGACGGGTTTATTAACTGGTTATGTCTTCTGACGACTGAAGAAACAGTAAATATCCAGTAGAGGGCGCCACTAATAAAATAATGGCAGTCAGCACGGAAGAGCTAATGAAGGCCATCACAACAATTGGCAAACAGATACAAGAAACCGACAACAAACTCTCAAACAAAATAGACGGGTTAAACGAGAAACTAATTTGCTTACAACCGCAAATAGACGAATTAATAACGATTCAAGTTAAGCAAGAGCAACGTTTGGATTATCTGTGTATGGAAAGAGACGTCAGAATACGAAATTTGATGTTTTTCGGGGTCCCTAAATCAGAAAGCTCCTACTTTGAAATGGAAAAAAATATACTACATTTAATAAACAAAGAGCTTGAAGTAGAGTGCACCATAAATGAACTACAACACGTAAGACGGGTCGGTAGAAAGAGCGATAAGCCTCGGCCAATTAACGTGGGTTTAACAACATACGGCAAAAAGATTGCTCTAATGAGAAATAAACACAAACTCTCCAATACAGGCTTCTATATAAAGGAAGATTTCCCTCCGAAGGTCTTACAAGAAAGAAAAGAACTGCAAGAAAAGCTAAAAAAAGAAATAGAAAATGGAAACAACGCCTACATTAAATACAACAGGCTGATAGTCCAAGAGCCCGGCTCAAAAAATTCAAAAACATTTAACGGCGAAAAAGGTACAAAAAGAGAACCCTGTCTAGAGATTCAAGCCCAAACGAATATATCAAGGACAACAGAGCAGCAAAAAAGAACAAAGTGTTTATGGAGAACTGAAACATCACCCAGTATCTCTCGTTCCAAACAAAAGATAAACAATTAAAACCGACCGAAAAAATTCACAGCAACCAATAGCAATTAGCGCCGCCTCCTCCAAAACATATTACTACAGGAAAATCATTAAAAGAAAGCATCCCAATACGGCTGGTCACCGCGGGAGAGCTAGACCATAACCCTCCAGCCTACAAAGAAAAAACAACTCGGATAAAGACAAAGAAGAAAAACATTTTCATATGTACGTACAATGCAAGATCGCTGTCCACTGAGGAAAAGATGATAGCGTTCAAATATGCGTTAAGGGACATAACATATGATATAATAGGACTAGCTGAAGTGCGTCGTGAGGGATACGATATACAGGAAGACAATGAACATATATTTTGTCATTTTGGCCAAAAAAAGGGTCATCTTGGTGTCGGCTTCCTAATAAAAAAAGAGTACAAACCAAATTTTATAAGCTTCCGAGGTCTATCAGAGAGGATCGCAATTTTGAACCTTAAATTTAACCAAGAAACACTATCTCTTATACAAGTGCATGCACCTACGTCGGAGTCAAGCAAAGAGGAAATAAAACTATTGTATTATACACTAAACAAAGCTGTAGAAACTTCCGAGAAAAAGCAGATCATCATTGGTGACTTCAACGCCAAGATAGGAATGCCAAAAAGCGAGGAAACAAAAACTGGACTACTCGGGCTATACGGACTAGGAACGCGAAACGACAGAGGACAGAAATTAATAGAATTCGCCTTAGAAAATAGATTTTATATAACAAACACTTTCTTTAAAAGAACAAGTAAACAAAGATGGACGTGGGTCTCACCAGATAAAACCACAAAAAATGAGATAGATTATATTCTAACACCTGACAACAAATGTAGCAACAAGTTTGAAGTTCTAAATATACCATATCCTTCCGACCACCGACTATTAAGAGGAAAATTCACAATTGAAGCTCCTAAAAAAACCCGATCAACGTACAGAACACCAATACCGAGACTCATAGAAACTGAAGAGGATAAAATACTATATATCAAAAATTTAGAGGAAAGAAAGGAAGACACACTAAAACACAATGAAAATAGCACACAGACTTTCTATAACAAAATAGAGCAAATGATTCTTGAAAGTATCCCAAAAAAAGAACAAGCAAAAAGAAAAGGTATACTATCGGAAAAATCTAAAACTCTAATAAAGAAACGGCATATTTATTTATTTATTTATTTATTTATTTACTAAAATCAACAGTCCTTATTCTAAAATAAACTTAACATACATGTTTTTCTTAAGACCAATAATAGATTTACATTTTATAGAAATATAATATTATAAATAGACAGTCAAGGCAAGAATATTATCATTCTAATACAAATTGAGAAACTGTACATACATATAATAACAATGAACAATTTATTTAAAATAATAAAAATGTATACCAAATTTGAATTTGAGTATATATATACTACTTACATGATTTAAATAATAAATATATATATACACAGAATTATATTGTATAGAATAAATAAATATATATATATATATGTACTACTTTACTTTCTTAGCAGTTTCCTCCTCCAATAGTTTAACAACCTCTCTTTTAAAAACTCCCTTGCCAGTAAAAAATAGATCAGTTGTGTCAAATCTCTTATTATAAACTCTATGTAGTCGATTAACTAACGAGTTTTGGGCATAGTTTGTGGATGAATGCAAAACGGCAAAAAATTTGGTATGTCTTGTACGTTTAATCGGGGCATTTATACTTAATATCCTACTAGCGAGGTCAGGGGAGTCTATGTATCCGTTACATATTCCGTGTAGAAAAGCCATGTCCAAAAGTGTACGCCGATTTTCAAGACTTGCTAGACAATGATAATTACATGAATCTTGGTAGTTTTGGGGAACATAGAATTTCCTGTAATTTAAATGTTTAAGAAATTTATACTGAATGTTTTCTATATCACTGATATACGTTATGTAGTGTGGGTTCCAAGTAGTACTACAGTATTCAAGGATACTTCTAACATAAGAATAATAGAGTAACTTTAAACAGACAATGTCAGAAAAAGGTTTACACACTCGTAAGACAAATCCTAAGCTCTTATAAGCTTTATTTACAATTGATTCAACATGTTCAGAAAATGTTAATTTTACATCCATTGATATGCCCAAATCACAAACTAGTTCCATTTTATTTATATTTATTCTGCTAACTTGGTAAACATATTCAACAGGATTTCTCTTACGTGTGAAAGACACAAAGCAACACTTACTGACATTAACATCGACGCGATTCAATTTATAATATTCTCCAAGCCTATCAAGATCCTCCTGAAGTTTCTGGCAGTCTGATTGATTATTGATTTTCATAAAAAATTTTGTATCATCAGCATACATAAGGAATCTAGCATACTGAAAACATTCTGTAACGTCATACAAATAACAAACATATAGGAGTGGGCCTAAAATAGATCCCTGCGGGACTCCAGAAGTAATTTCCACATAGTTAGACCGATAACCTCCTACAACGACAGCTTGAGAACGTTTTAGCAAATAAGACTCAAACCATCTCAGTAAATTACCACGAATGCCCAGTGTATACAGTTTACGTAGGAGTATAATGTGGTCTACACGATCAAAAGCCTTCTCAAAGTCCGTGTAGACCACATCAACTTGATAACCACCATCCATGTTTGTAGCTACGTAGTCAATGAAAATGCCTAAGTTTGTAGCAGTAGAACGTCCTTTAACGAAACCATGCTGCTCAGTGGGTATTGCGGATGAGACTACTGGATAGATATGCGTATGAACAATCCGTTCTATTAACTTACTCAGGACATTTAGTAATGATATAGGCCGATAATTTTCTACCGACGTTTTTAGGCCTTTTTTGTGAACGGGTACGATATGAGCTTGTTTCCAAGTATTTGGGAACAAACCATCATCAAAACATCTATTAAATAACAGGGCAATAGGAACAGCTAAGGTTTTTGCACACTTTACGAAAAATATAGGTGGCAAATTATCGTTGCCTTTACCTTTGTTTATATCTAAGTTACATAAAAGCTTATAGACCTCATTTGGAGTGGTATTTATGCTATTTATTAAATTTAAGTGCAAACTATCATCATTATACGGGCTATTACTACAAGGATCAGGTAAACTAAAATTTGATTTAAAATATTCATTAAAAGCTTTACATATGTCACTGGGGTTATTGAAAAAAGAATCACCGTAGGTCATCTGTTGGGGGAAGTCTGTGGCATTTTTGCGCTTAGATTTTACATAGCTCCAAAAAGCTTTGGGATTTGATTTTATTTTTTCTTGGGAAAAACTAATATATGATTTATGGCATTCTTCTTGTAGTATTTTTTGTCTCTTTCGAAGTTCTGAGAAATCAGCATAGTCATTAGGGTTGTTATATTTTTTCCAAATTGCATGAATTTTACTTTTTTCTTTAATAACATTGATAAGTGCTCTACTGTACCAAACAGGGTATGTGTAAGTACCACCACAGCGTACCTTTGGGACAAAATTTTCAACAACATTATTCATTACTATATAAAAATTATTAATAGCTTCCTCAAAATTTGCATCGTTATTAATAAAGGACCAATCCTGCTCTAAAAGTGAATTATTAATGTCAGAAAAATTTGCACGTTTAAACTGGTACATAAGCCGAGCTCGAGGCATAATCAGAGGTATCAATATGTCGGTTGCAGTCATAGATAGAACTGTGTGGGCTCTGTCTTCTGGAACTAGCAAGAAACTAGATTTTTGTATATCAATTGTAAAAGTAGAAAATATTAAATCAAGAGTATTGTTACTAGCATTTTTAAATGTGTTGTGTTGCGAAAGACCAATGAAGTTAAAAGATAACAAAAGTTTCGATGCCGCAGCTTGAACTTCTGCCGGACCCTTTTTAATAATCTTGTGATCACTAGTTGACCAGTCTATACACGGAAGATTAAAATCACCGGCAACAATGAAGTGATCATTAGGGTGACAATCACGAACTTGAGATATAATTTCAGTTAATGAATGTATTCTAGGTGCACGCAATGAATCTGGGGGTATATATGTTAAGGCAATGTGAATGTCATTAGTAGTACCTACATTTTTAGCTGGTAACGAAACCCAAATGCATTCCGTATTACTATTCTCCCATTCTGGTCTCATACGTGCTTGGAGTTCAGGTCGACATAAGACCATTACACCCCCGCCCAGAGACCCACGGTCACTTCGAAATACAACATATTTGCTATTACAGAGCTCAGCGTCAAATATTCCATCATGAAGCCAAGATTCTGTTATCATAACTATGTCAGATTCACATAATAAAATGTTCCTATAAAATGTATCAAGTTTTGTCCGCAAACCCCTAACATTCTGATAAAAAAGCTTTAGTTTTTTAACTGTGCTACCCATTATATTTCAAAATTATGTAACAAAGCTGATAGTTGTATCTTTTATAACAGTAAACATTCAGCATTAATCTCAAAAAATCACGCAATAATATTATAGCTAGGCATGGAGTTAATGGTATAAGTATAACTGTGGCAGTATTATGATAAAAAAAGAGAATTATTGACAAATGTATATCAGGTGTGTGTTTGTGTATATTAGAGGAGACGATATAAAAATATATTAAATAAATTGTGCTAAATTGTAGTGTGTGATAACACTTATAAAAACATAAAACTAAAGGTACATACATCAGCAAAAAGACCAAAATCAAAATCACTAGCATCAGTCCAGTAGGGTTAATCATAGAAACTAAATTATCTTCACAGTATCGGCGGGTGAGAGTATCGGGGTAGGGGGTGAGTTCTCGTTCCGTCGGACATAAATGCGACAGTTTTTTGTCCATACAAATTTATAATTAGCCTCTTTAGCTTTTTGTTTACACGAGCTCAGAAGCATTTTATTTTCTCTTGTGAGGTGCTCATTTATGAATACGCGGTTGGACTCCCCTCCCAGTCCTAAATCCTTAGCATTGAGGTTACGGTACTTGCGAGCTGAGGCCACGATGCGGTCCTTCAGGACCCGCTGCCTGAGGCGAACGACGATGGGGCGCGAAGCGCGATTAGAGCTGGTGGCATGCCTCGGTTGCACACGGTGAGCAAATTCAATGTCCGACGGCACTATAGGGACACCGATGAATTGTGTAAGTTTTTGGATCACCGCAGACGTGACCTCTTCCTTCTCTTCAGGAATCCCTATAACCTCAATATTCTGCATTCTCGACCATTGCTGCTGTTTTAAGGTTTCTACCTCCAGAACTTTAATTCTGATAGATTGATGGTTCATGGACTCTTTAAGGGTCTTATTTTCATCCTTGATTGTTTTTAGTTCAGAGGTAGTAACAGCAAAGAGTTTTTTCATGTCAGCAAGTTCCTTGCGCAGCTCATCATACTGCTTACTCACAAAAGATAAGGATTCCTGGTAACCATTGCATTGAATTTTTACCACGTCAATCTGTTCAGATAAACCATTGACGCAGGATTCTACAATTAGTCTCGTCTCTTGTCTATCAGTTTTCAGCATTTCTTTCATTTTTTCCTCTGTTATGTAATTCGTTCTGGAGGATGATGATGATGATGTAGGCTTTTTCCGCAAAGTGACAGTACTTCCAGATAATAGGCATTCACCTGCCGACTCATCGACGACTGTGGGTTTCGAGGGTCCTGATGGGCCAGGGCGGAGCGGTGTGTTCGAGTTGTCAACTTTAGGTAGTTTACTGTTGCACTCCTGACATTCCCATTTACGCTTACTCTCTTCGCTCAATAGTTTATAACGTTTTGGAGAAAGATTTGCACACTGTAGATCATACTTCTGACTGCAGTTAGTGCAACTCATAACCCTTTTGTCAACTATAATAGCTTTACAGCCTCCGCACGTAGGTTTCTCCATGTTGTAGTGATAGGTACTAATTTGTAGGGCTATTTGGAAGTCCTTACAAAACCGTTATAGCAAACTTGTACGTAGTACTCAGGCACTAGTCGCCACCGCTGTTGACCGGCGGCAGGGCGAGGAATAGTTGAGATATGAGTCACCGACACCGCGAGCGCACTGCGGGCTGTCGTAGGTCACGGTACTAGTAAATTACAATAATTAAAAAAATGATTTAGCTTACTGCACACTGGTCCGTGAATAGAATTGTACGGTAATTTCACTGTTCAGAAGCTTTTTGCAAGGGCTTTACACACGTATATAACACATGTAACAAAGAACACTTTAAACATATAATTTTTAAAAACATATAGACACAAGAGGTTGAACTTGTTTACGCTCTGACTGTCGGATGACGGATGTCATAATCTACAAAACAAAAAACCTCTATCAAAAGAAGAAAAAGTAGAACTTAGCTTATTGTATAAAACAACTAACAAGCAAATCAAATCAGATTACAAGAACTACAGATCTGAAATAATAGAGAAACACCTAAAGGCTTCTGGAAGTTTAAAACGAGCTCATATAGAGCTGAATACAAAAAAACACTGGATACCGTTACTAAAAAAAGGACATTCTCGCAAAGACACTAGGAAGGATATTTTGACAACTACCACTGACTTCTACGAAGACCTTTACAAAACTAAAAACGCAGATATAACAATAATAGAATTCCAAAACAACCACGATGCAACGGAGCACCCTACTGCAAATTATGATGAAAAGGAAATCGAACTACTATTTAAGAAGCTTAAAACTAGAAAAAGCCCAGGAGCAGACAGAATATCGAATGACTTGCTCAAAGCATCAGACAAATCACTTCTCACTCCGCTTACTCTACTATTCAATAAAATACTTAGAGAAAAGACGATTCCGGACCAATGGGTAGAGTCAGATATAGTGATACTGTATAAAAAAGGGGACCCTACAGATATAGCAAATTATCGACCTATTAGCCTTATGTCTAGTATTTACAAAGTCTTTTCGCAGGGCCTGCAATTTAGATTAACGCCTAAAATTGAAGAATTCTTATATGTGGAACAAGCTGGTTTCCGTAGAAGTTTTAATACAATAGACCACATTCACACCATAGAACAAATAATAGAAAAGTACCAAGAATTTCGAAAACCTCTTTATCTCGCTTTTATTGATTTTAAAAAAGCATTTGACTCTATCGAACACGAAGCAATCTGGAAAGCTCTAAAAGAAGCAAAAGTCAACGAAACCTATATTGACATTATAAAAAATATATACGCCCACTGTAGGAGTAGGGTTAAACTCGAGACAACGGGCAAGTTCATAAAAATAGGCAGAGGGGTAAGGCAAGAAGATCCGCTATCCACAACTCTGTTTATAACCGTACTACACTCAATCATGAAAGAGCTCTCGTGGGACAGCGAAGGGATTAAGATTGACAGTAGTAACCTTGCATACCTGGCCTTTGCTGAAGATATTGTCTTGCTCGCGGAGGACCCGCATAGTCTCCAACACATGGCGACAACCCTACACAACGCTAGCAAAAAAAGAGGACTAGAGATGAATTTACAAAAAACTCAAACCATGACAAACAGCGTACAAACAACTTTACTCATAGAAGACACACCACTAAAATATGTTCACGAATACATATATTTAGGAAAACAGGTATCATTCAAGCCTAATAACAATATAGAAGAAATAGAACGGAGGATAGCAAAGACATGGAAAAAATTTTGGAGCATGAAAGAAGTATTGAAAGGCACTTTACCCCTAGGGTTAAAAAAAACGAGTGGTAGACAGCTGTCTTCTCCCCACACTCACGTACGGCAGCCAGACATGGACTTACACAAAAGAAGCTAGAAATAAAATCTCAAAATGTCAGAAGGCAATAGAAAGGAATATATTAAAAATAAGGCTAATTGATAAGGTAAAACACACAGAAATTAGAAGTAAGACCAGATTCATAGATGCGCTGGAACATGCACTTAAAATGAAATGGCAGTGGGCCGGGCATGTGGCGAGAATGCATAAAGATAGATGGACCACTTCAGTTACTAACTGGAAAGGACCAAAAGGTAAAATAAGAGTCGGTAGGCCGAACGCAAGATGGACCGACGAACTAGAAAAGTACCTAAAATCAAAGGACTGGATACAAGAGGCACAAGATCGCGTACATTGGAAAGAGCTGGAGGAGGCCTTTACTCGAGAGGGGTCCTTAACCTCAGAATAACAACACACAAAGCTATATGTGAAAATACAGTGAATGATATAGACATTTGAATAATAATAATAATATACAATTAAAATAATTATCTAATCTATTAAATTCGAAATTATAAATAATGTACCTACTTTTAATTTTAATATTGAATCGTGTAGTTAATTTTCTAATTTTTATGTATGTAACTTATTTGTTAAGGAATAAACAGGCTTTTTTATTTTTTATTTTATTTTTATTTATTTTATTTATTTATGTCTTCTGCCTTCGAGCTCCATCATCAAGCAATCCATGTGACAGTTTCAACTTTAGATCCTGACACCAGGAGCGCTGAACAGCACTCATTAAACGAATCTAATGAGCTTAAACTTGATGTGCTTATTAATAGGCCCTTCCCCCCTGCTTCTAACCCTAAGGTCCATCATCAGAACTGCTCACTGGTACCATCATATATGGCAGTTCTGAATGCTAGGCCATAGAAAGCTTAAAAGTAAAGAAAATGCCCATTATTTGTCTAAGATGACTACGGCAGCTACCAAAAAGAGCTGATAACCTTGGAACCCCTGAACAGATCCTCATAAATAGTAGCTAAGAACCACCTCGATCACGCCAGCTTTCAAATAAAAAAAACCGCATGAAGATCCGTCCAGTGGTTGAGGCGCTACGATGCCACAGACAGATACACAGATAAACAGATATATGACACAGACACCTCAAACTTATAACACCCGTCGTTTTTGCGTCGGGGGTTAAAAATAAAATGTTACTTACCAAAATCATTTTTTTCTTTCTCGGACAACGTTTCAAAACCTTCATTTAACGCAAGACAAATTTCCCTCCAAGCGGCAAAACTCGACTATCTATTTTTATAGCACTCTTGAGTTTTGTCCCACAGTACAGGCCTATTTTCAACCAAACTTACTAACAATAATGGAATAATTCCATGTCAATATCATCCATTTTAAAAAGAACGCGGCACACAATTTACAGAAAACAGGCAATACGTCCGGCAGCGTCAACACGCACCAATACACTGGCGTGGATGACCGCTCTTTCTTACACCGTGTCACACCGCGCCGCCGAGGGTAAGCGGTGGTGCATCCGACGTAAATTGTTCGCCGGACTGATGTCCGGTGCATGTACACATACTCATTATAAATCATACGCCACCGCGTATCCGGCAAAAAACACGGTCCGTTGTCCGGTGAAAAATAGGGACGTCTACAAGCGCTCTAAAGGTAAGATCATATCATTTGAAGTTGGTGCCGAATTGCCAAGCACAACAACATGTTTATTGTATGGCACCGCCTTCAATTTATATGAACTTACCCTTAGAGTTATTTTCAAGTTTTTAGTGGTGAAGTTGGTTCCATTTTATTTAAAAATAAGTTGATTTTAAGCTTTTTTTCGTTGTGAAACCTATGACACCCTATTTAAATGTCGCGTGAGGGTGCAATAATACGGAATTCTGGGAAATATCTTCGCAATGATGGGAACGAAGATAACTACAGATTACCTAAACAAATGTTAAAAATTGGTTCCTACTATAGTGCAGTTTAGGTGTGCACTATGTCAGGATAATGGTAACGATCTTTCCCACTATCCTGTTTTCCTGTCCCTTTTGATTTAAAAGCCGTGGACATTTATGGGCTGTAATGATGATGATGATGATACAAGAATACAGAGCATTTATAGCCAGAATGCATCATAAGACAATTCCACTTCGCCCAAACAATGCTAGGTTCAATTGTTTTTTACGGAGTTTTGGTGAACATCGTCATCATCGTCATCTGATGATGAAGCCAAAGGCCTACCTTAGACCTACCGGAAGGCAGGCAGTTCAGTGGGACTACTACGTATCATCTCATTACTGCGATCAACAACACGCCTGCCAAGCGTGGTGATTATGGCAAAAAAAAAAAAAAACCCTGATAAAGATGATTCTGGAAGGAAGCAGTTCAATAGGTATACTCTAGTGACCGTAAACACCACAGGAAAGCAGAATACGCAATTTCGTTTACTTGGATGATATATTTTTTCCAGTTATTTTGATATAAAAACCAAACTACTGTACCGATTTTGATAAAATTTCTATGGGACCAACTCGAAAGCATGGCCTACCAAACATAACAAGAATCATCAAAATCTATTTTGAATTGACGGAGGAATCGAGTAACAAACAAAAAAACAAAAAAAAATACAGCCGAATTGAGAACCTCCTCCTTTTTTTGAAGTCGGTTAAAAATAGTTCACGTCCTATTCTCAGACCTATTCAATATACACACCGAATTTCATAAGAATAGGTCAAGCCGTATCGGAGGAGTTTAATATAAAAAATATGATTATTATTATATAATGATGGGCGAGCAGCACTGGGGCTGATGTTCCTATTTCACAATGCTGGTCTTAGAGAGAGTCACTACACTTGATTATTCCTTGTAGGAAATAGTTTATTAGTTTGTAGCCAGTTGTCCAGTTTGTTTTTAAAGTTTTTCAATATTCCAAAAAAAGAGATATATAAGTGTGTGAAATAGCACAATAAGGAATATTTGCATTCCAAACAATGTTAACCATCAAAATATGTCAATACAATGTCAAATATTGCTAAACAGACAATGACAACCATCAATATATTAAAATTGTTTCAATTCAAGTGGACCAGAGTCTACCGTACCGAAAGGACGAACTTCAAATGTTTGACAGGAAAGTATGTAGAAGTTTATATGGGAAAATGAAACTGTTGTTTTTACTATCTTCCTCACAATTTTTCCATATTTTCTCAATGTTCCCTTTCCTGAACTAGGACAAACATTTTAAAACCAAAAACAGCTAAATTGGCACAGCCATTCTCGAGTTTTGGTGAAACAAACGAAAACACCAATTGATTTTTATTATATAGATATCCCATAAATACAGTGGTATTGACTAATTTTATGTTTTTCTCTTAATTTCTACATGAGCTTCAACTTCAGCTACATTTGGTAAAATAAATTGAATAATTTTGGCTTAACATCAGGTGGGTTGCTAGTTTGATCCCCTAGTTGTTAAAAAAAAAGACAGTTTAGAAGATTTTAAAAGTAGTCTCACCCCACATTTGTTGATTAGTAATAACATTATGTTTCCGCTTTTGTCTTCTTTGTCTCCAGATGACTAGTTAGTAAGATAAAAAAAACATCCTGAAACTGTTTTTTGAAGAAGGTTTTGCCATAATCATCACACTTGGTATTGGCAGACAAATTGGTGTTCAGAGCTAAAGTTTTATTTATACACAGATGGAAGCTGCTACCTTTTTGGTGAACTCCATTGATTAAGTTTTACGACATCCGTGACGCTATGACGTAAGCTCAATGTTATGGTGCTTTGCTCTGATTATGGCTTTGCATAGAATGAGATTTAGCAACGAGAGAGAGACTCAAATGTGAATTTAAATATTTTCTTATGGAAGTTTTAAGCCCACTCAAACATTAAATCTCAGTTGTAAGTAAACTCACCACTGCTTGACTTGGCAACACTGCTTCTATACTCCTTCTCAAACTTGCTCTCACCATGTGGACTCTTGAAGTTTGTTCTGAAGAAGTTATCCGAAGACGCAACCACCTGTGTCTGACTTCCTGACACTAAACACTCTCTCTCTTCATCTTTGCCCTTAAAATTCCCTATAAACTTGCTGATAAAGCCTGGGGATGTTACCTCACGCTCTTCTTTATAGGAATTTCGTATTTCATGAGATTTCAGGGCATGTTTGAGCTCTGAGACTACCTTGGAGTGGGAGATGGCGAGCTCAGACATGACTGGAGTTGGCTTTTCCTCAATCTGTCCACGACCTTCGGCTAAAACACACAAGTTCAGTTGGCTTTTGGATTGGTAGAGGAAGGGAGCAGAATGTTCATCTTGGTATGAGATGTTCTCATCTTGAATAACTCCATGTCCGTGGTTGATTCCAAAGAACGACATGTAATCATCTCTCTGGAGCCGCGGGTTATTGATGTCAAAGTCCAGGTTGTCTAAGAGAGCATATTTGAGGCATATATCTGGCTTTATTATTGATTCATTAATTATTTCAATCTGGAAATAATTCAATGGGTTTGTTAGGTTGAAATAACATCTCAAATTCATATTCATCAGCATTATTATTATTATGTTGTGAATTTACAATAATAAGGATTACATTGAGCATGATGACTTTTGGATAAGGCAGCCATCTGAGTGACAATCTGTGAACATTTCCAAGCCTTATGGACATACAATCTTGTAGGTAGTTTTTAGTCATATATGGATCTCTTAAGATTTCAATGATTCCTCCATCTACATGGATGGATGAATCATGTCACAATCACAAGCAAAATGTAAACAAGTTGACTAACACACAACTTTTTACACACATTACATATCTATCTAACTGAAAATAAGTCTGTGTAAGTCTACTGCAATTATTATCAACAGGACATGTGTGATAGGTACGTGACTAATTACATTACAAAGATGCAGTGACTAACCACATAAGAATGGTGTGTTTACAATTAGAATACTATACTGTAGGTACCTACAGTGCTGGCAGTTTTGGTTCAATAAACGTACACATCCGATGTAACAATTATGTATAACATGAGTTACATTAAACTGCACGATTTACGTGTGCAGGAAGCTTACCTTTTCCTTTTCCGTAAGCGTTTCCCAAATATTTTCGTTGGAGCTCTTGGCTTCAATTATGTCGTCGTGTATTTTCGCAGCGAGAGTAGTCATGGAGCGGAAATACTGTTCCGCGGCGGCGGCCAGCGCCATGGTTTCCGTTTTTAGTATTATATGCGCACTTATAATTTAGTTTTAGCTTAATTTACGAATTCACGCAACCACATAGTACCATCATAGTACGTTGTTGTCGGAATTCGAATAATCCACAGACTAATAGGAAGCTAACACTTCTACATTAACAACAATACAAACATGGCGTAAAATTATGTGAGACCAAGTGACATGAAAGAATGAAGGATGGGGGAGCGAATTGTCATGCATGATAAATGTCATTCACTCAAACATTCACATTACAGTTCACTTTTTTTGCTTGAAGATTACCTGCCGTGGAATAATCCTATTATAATATATATAAATAAAAACCTCTCTCATCTTCACCTTCCCCTCCTCCTTATCTCTCCTATCAAGTTTTTTTCTGTTATCTTTTCATTGACCGTTTGACAGTGACTTACAAAATACAATCGTAAAAAAAAGGCCTCGTTCCTCGTTCTACGGAGCCCTTCGAATAGAAAAGAAGCGATCATCAACAGGCTACTGGTTTTTTTTTTGACAAATTAAATGCTGCTATTTTTATAAAACAATAAAGTAGGTACGAGTCAAAATAATTTTAAATCAAAGAAATAAGCAATATTAGGATATGGCTTTAAAATATTTAATTAGGTTGCTGATCCGTTTGCACCCTAAAAAAATATATATATAATATCTTGTGCACAAAAGCAGCATTCGGCGTGCAGGTCGGTGACGGTGCGGTCGGCCTTGGACGTGATATCGGTGTGATATGTAGCTCCGTGCGTCCAAATGCATTTTTTTTTAACCCAATAAGGGAAGGCTAAAGTTTCACAACCATACCGCCTTGTCTCACGTTGTATATTTTCATAGGTAGATTATTTTAAATGTATGTCTTGATTCCAAATGCATAATAGGTATGCCATAGACATAAATTAGACAAAAATGAAATGGATTATCTCTGGTTTTATTGCCAGTACCCATCCAAGACTGGCATTTTTGGCAAATCACAGTCAAAGTCAAAAAAATTATGTCAATTGGCAGATTTGACGTCAAGAAACGTCAAAGGTAAAGTAATGTATAAACCTGTTCGGAATCACGACCAGCATACAAGGAGTGAAAAGGATTTTAGCTTCTCGATGTTATGGTCGGCGAGACCCCTACAAATCCCTTGAGTTTAATAAATAGGTAAGTATATAAAAGTCTGGTTATTTTGACAAATTATATTGGTTTGATTCACTTAGCACTAACACTCTAAATAATTATTACTGCTAAATGAATTATGGTTATGAGCCGCTCTGGTTGATGGTAAGACGCGAACTGATTTAGATTTACTTGATTCGCAGCAAACTGCCATTGTGAACGCTTACAATGCACTATGCGTTTTGCTGCGTGTTCAAATATCTTGAACATACTCCCGAGACCGAAATGAGATGTGGGATGGAGTTAACATCTGGTGAATGATGAATACCTTACTTACAAAACATGGTAATTTTCTTAAATTTATGGTATAACAGTTCAAACTTAACATAACTTATAAAACACAGACATTATGAATAAACAATATGGTTATGAAATAAAATTAAAGTCTTTATATGCCTATGTTACTAATTAATTATGACTTATCTCCTCTAAAGTAAAACCGTCATTATTGTGGTCCATGTCCGTGTCCATTTTGCCTTGTTTTCTTGCACTATAACCTACACTAGGCCAACGATTGGCATAATTGTGAAGCGAACACTCACTTTTATGGTTAAGTTCACTTGCACTTAACACTTCACTGTGGGCACTGGTGGGCCCCGGCGGCGCGGTTGTCCCGACAGCCTCCTGTCGTTGGGGACATTCGCTTCGACGCCGGGGTCTTGGAGACGGCGGGGTCGCCGCAGACTCCTGTCGGCGGTGACCCTCGCCGCGATGCTCGTAGGCAGGAACCCGTTGCCGACGGCACCGACCGCTCCTCCATATCCAGGCTGCACCCATGCACACTACCCCCGCTAGCGTTAGATAGCCGAGTGCGTAGTGGTGGATGTCATGAGCGGATATGTCTTCTATATCTGCGTTGCTCTGTTTCAGCTTTTCTATGGCGCTTCCTAAACTGGCCATTGATATGTTTAATCCCTCGCTTACTTTGGTTGATGTGTCATTGGGGATTTTCACATTTATCGCAACAAAAGAATAAGTGCTGGTGCAAGTGTAACTCTGCCCATATGTTGGTGCAGGTCAGTTCCTCTACTGTGCACTTATTGCTCGATTTGTCCATTACACAAAAACTTTCGTCATTTTTAATGGTAAAGATAGGTTTTGCCAGCTGACAAAGATATGCGGATTCATGCTGTAAGCACCCTAGTATCTCGTTTGGAGCGACGTAAAAATATGAATCTTTTTGCAGATTTACCGCTACGTATTCAGATGCTGGTATTATTCTGATCATGTTGGTATTTGTTTGTTGGGGTATAGGTAGCAGCTTGTATAATTGAAAGCTTTCTCTACCTATAAGCGGGAAGGTGACTTCGATAAGTACGTACCTTTTGGTAGCCCTAGCTTTGACCTTCAATGTTTTGTAGATATAGGGAAAATCTGTATCTATATCGCTTATTGGTAGTGTGAGTTCGCTTGGCATCTTGCCGTATATTGTTTGTAACTCGCGTTTGAGTTGTGCTGGTGTTAGCAGATGCAAGCTTATTTGCCCGTGATAGATATCAGCGATGGTGTCCAGCAGAGTATCTTGTAGTCGTTTGAGCGCGAGAAGAAGATTATTTGCGGCCATTGCTGACAACGTGAAGTCTTGAATGTACGATATGTTTTGAATTTCACGTTGACATTGGCATTGTTTTGGAAGACCAGAAGTTTTCTGTTTGCTTCTTGATTTTGTTGCGCTACAGTTGTCTCCATCTTCTTCATTAGATTAAACTCCGCTTCAATTATGGAGGTCTGATTTTTCCACAGGTTTGACAGATGCTTTTCATTAGTTTTTAAGATATCAATATCCTTGATATACTGCTCCGCAAAGCGTGAGTCTAAAACTCCAAACAAATCATTCGCTAGATAGCCAACAGCATTAATAATTCCCCGCGGGAGGCGCCTCGCTGTCTGGGCCGTGTCGCGACGCCGCCGCCGTCTAGCGTGGACGCTGAAACGCTGTGTCAGCAAAAGTTCGTTGTAGTAAGTCATTTCTTGGAAATCATGGTTCGCCTGCTGGAGGATATTATTACACTGCGATGTTTTTTCAATCACTTGGCATAGTTTTTCTGTATAATTCATCATTTGCTTGTATGTTTTTATGCCTCCCCAATATGGTCCCATATCGTAGTATACAACTAAGGACCATTTATCTCTGATTAGATGTAACTTTGATATAGGATCGAAATATAAAGTTTGGTTGGTTGATAGTTGTTTTATTTCGTGCAGACTTTGAGCTGGTGTGAATAGCAAGGTGAGACACAGAAGCGTGGTTGCGATGGTCGTCATTGTGGATCTTGCTATACTTTTACGTTTTGGTTCTGGTTTTGGTTCTGGTTTTGATTCTGGTTTTGGTTTTGGTTCTGGTTCTGTTTGTATGTCATTGTTGTTAAGAGGCAACACAGAAAGTTTCACAATCGGCCGTTTCATGACCCCGTTTTTTGTTTTTAGCGAAACAGCCCTGACTAAACCTTCATCCCCCGGGTGCGTGTCTATAACCCGACCAAGAGCCCACTTTCCTGGAGGTAGATTGTCGTCATGGATCACAACCAAGTCACCGATGCTAATGTTTTTCTGTGGTTTGCGCCACTTATTTCTGGATGATAGCTGCACTAAGTACTCAGCCTTCCATCTCTTCCAAAGATCTTGAAACAACTTCTTTATCAGATGCCATCTGGTTCGGGCATCGTTTTCTGTTTCTATGAGCACTGTCCCTGGTTTTCCTGATAGAAAGTGTGCTGGCGTAAGAAAATCTAGGTCGTCCGGTTCTTCTGTCAAGGCACATAGAGGGCGAGAGTTGAGGCATGCTTCTATCCTAGCCAACAATGTGGTATACTCCTCGAAGGTTAGTTTCTGCTGCCCTACAACCCTCCTAAGATGCCCCTTAAGTGATCTAACAGCTCGTTCCCACAGACCGGCTGCACTTGGCCAGCTAGGCACATTGAAATGCCACTGGATTCCCATTTCTGCTATTTCAACCAGGCAACTTTCGCTGAACACTTGCATCAGCTGGTCGTGCTCTTCCTTTATTATTCTGTTTGCTCCAACGAAATTGGTTCCGTTGTCGCTGTAAATATGACGTGGGACTCCTCTCCTGGCTGTCATTCTTGTTAGTGCTGCCAAAAAAACTGCACTGCTCATATCTGATACAAGCTCTAGGTGGACGGCTTTTGTAACCATACACACGAACACCGCAATGTAACCCTTTGTTGTTTTGATCCCACGCCCTTTGTTTGCTTTCACCTCGACAAACCCTGTATAGTCCACCCCGCAGTGATGAAATGCATGTTCAGGATTAACTCTGGCTTCCGGCAAATCTCCCATAAGCTGGTTCTGCTTTCCAGGATCCTGCCTTTTGCATATAACGCATCTTCTCACGTGCGCTTTTGTTGCACTGTATCCCCCGATAATCCAATACTGCTGGCGGAGAGTAGCCAAAGTGAGACGCGTTCCTCCATGAAGGGATGATTTGTGGGCTTGATCTATCATCAATGTGGTAAGGCGGTGGTTATGCGGCAAGATGATCGGATGTTTCATCTCTTCACTTACATGAGCATTACTTAATCGACCTCCGACGCGTAGTATCCCATCTTTGCCTAAAGTGGGATTCAAATTAAGAATTCTGCTCTTATTACCTACATTTCCGCGTTTATTTATAGAATTAATTTCATCAAAAAATTCAGCTGACTGTATGCTTTTGACTATCAGCATTTTTGCGCGATTGAGTTCATGTGAATCTAGGTAGCCTTGGTAACCTCGTTTATTGCAAACTGGCACTCGTAGTATCCATGCGATAATGCGAATTATTTTTGTTATGCAGCTATATTTTTGCAATAAATCAATTATTATTTCACTACCACTTGCACCATTGTTATCCGTTTGAGTAACTATATTGCAAAACGACGCTTTTATTTCTAGCTCGGTTTCATAAATGGTTTGATTTTTCTGATTGGTATGTGATGGTAGCCACGATGGTCCGTGCCACCACAATGTGTGATCTTTGAGCTGCTTGACCGTTAATCCGCGGCTTGCGCAATCAGCTGGATTATCTGTGGTTTTGACATATCGCCACCTGTCCGCAGGTATTGTTTTGGTGATGAACTTTACCCGATTAGCAACAAATGGCTTCCAGCGAGCAGGATCTCCGTTTAACCATCCTAACACCGCGGTCGTATCCGGTTCGAAGGACCATGAAAAGGATTTTAGCTTCTCGATGTTATGGTCGGCGAGACCCCTACAAATCCCTTGAGTTTAATAAATAGGTAAGTATATAAAAGTCTGGTTATTTTGACAAATTATATTGGTTTGATTCACTTAGCACTAACACTCTAAATAATTATTACTGCTAAATGAATTATGGTTATGAGCCGCTCTGGTTGATGGTAAGACGCGAACTGATTTAGATTTACTTGATTCGCAGCAAACTGCCATTGTGAACGCTTACAATGCACTATGCGTTTTGCTGCGTGTTCAAATATCTTGAACAAGGAGAAAGGCAAGAACGAGGTTCTTGCCTCCTTTCACTCGGCTAGCGTAATTAAGTATTTGATGAGCAATTAAATATTTGGGTATACTTACAGGGTTTTCAATTGTTTATATATTGCGTTATTAGTACATGTTAATCTTATCTTAATTCGATATTCAAACATTTATTACCACCTAACTACATAATGGGCAGTTTGTTGCAATTGAGAAAACACGACAACAAGAAAAATATTCCTCTAAAACTGTAAGGTTTGGACATAAGCACCACGATTAACAGACAGATTGGTGCGCACATTTAAAGTTTTTATAAGACACGACTCTAGAAACTTCAGTTTGGTTAGGACATTGCAGGCTCGAATCACACGATTGCCTGATAAGCAAGATGCTAGTAGTCGTTAATGAATCATATAAGACGCCTATGGTGGAAAACCCTCGATTTAACTGTATTTTTTTTATTGTAACAACGTGTTCCAACAACTTTGGGCAATTTTTTTTTTCAAAAACTCACTTTTCCAGAAAAACTATAAAAAGCAGATTTTCTTTAATGCAGATTTTTTTTTAATCGAACACTCTTCTTATCTCTATGTCTCTTATACTATGAATCTTAACTCTATGTCTTTTCGATCACTCTCACGTTTTCAGACGTGGCCTACCCTAACAGAGTATTCGACTTGCATGCTATATGGTCATTTACCTCATGGCTTATGTGTCTTCGGCCGTATTTACCGGCCTTACAATCAGTTGTTCTTGGTTTGTTGTAGTTATTCTAAAGACATATCAGTAGGTTAGGTGTCATACTTAATAATATCATACAATTGCATTAATAAAATGCCGCCGATCTGAGTTCCATTCATACTGCAATTGTATAATATGTATGACACCTAACCTACTGATGTGTCTTCAGAATAACTATAACAAACCAAGACAGCTGATTTTATTTACGTTTAATATGTCGCTTATGTTAATGTCTTTAAAACAGCCTTGACGCTTCACACCAAGCACATAGTTCAGTTTAGGAATGTGAAGCTGTACCATATGCGCTAGATGGTGTTGATGGTTTGCAATCAATCCATTTTTTTGTGTTGGTGTTTTGTAAAATATTATTTCGCTATGATTTGACACTACTAATCTAATTAATAATTGAATAAATATTTTTAAACTGTTTTACTGTAATTTTGATTACATTTTTCGTCACACTTTATTACTTTTCCTTTCAGCAGCCTGTTAACATTAGTGCACCGACTGTGAACGATATCATTTTATTATTAATTTTATCAAATAATCGTAGGTAAAGTCTATATTTCGATACCAGAAGCATTAATTAATGTAAGGGACAAACCCCTGTTATACAGGAGAGCGAAAATAAGATTATATTTTTGTAAATGTGTCTGCATTTTTTTTCTAGTGGTCCTTATAAAAAACTTCCAAAGACAAAGTGTGCTTAGCATCTTTCGTACTGTTTATTCAAATTAATATTAACCTTTTAGTTTCGTTAATAGCCTGTCCCTTACGTTAAAATTCAATGTAAACCGTTCCTTACGTTATTCAAAATTAAGTTAAAAACAGTTGGCTATGACGTAAGTAACAAACAGAAAAATAAATGTCATAAGTTGTTTTGACGAAAGGGTCCTTAGCTAGTATTTATTTACTGTAAGTAAACTCAAACCTTGCTTATTTCAAACGCAAGCAAATTAATACAACAGCAAACAAATTTTTAGTTATACCTACCTAATGGACACTAATTCTTAATCAAATCTGAACAGTAACAAAAGGTAATCAAATAACATCTGATTTATCAATACACCAAAGCAAAATGTAATTTTAGTTATATATTATAGTTTTTTTTTGCATCATTATGAAAATACTAATCAATATTTTAGTTAAGGCCCAGTAGTAACGCTGTTTTTCGCTCTCATGTAAAAGTTTGTTAATTATATCGGGATGGCAATTGAAAATAAATTGTGCAGATGTATGCTGTGTTTGCTTTGCGCTACTTAATGTAAAACCGCAATGAAAGTCATAATATTTAGAAAAAAGTGCTTGTAAAAGAACCTTTTTTTCTGATATTTTATTTTTAATTGCGTTTTAAGAAAAAGTAACGCGGATCAAACATAGATTACACCTATCCAAATGAGACTAAAAAAATAATATGAATCGGACGTGCCATTTCAAAATGAGAAACAAAGTACTTTTATATGGGAGAGCAGTACTGATACGCCTTCTTAAACAATTAATTATATGTCAAAAATATCTTATTAAGTTATAGAAATATAATTTAAATAACTTATTAAAATAAATTATAAACTTTATTTATAAAGTACTCATCAGATACCAATCGCCTACTTTCTGTCGATTTGTTTTTTTTTTACGTTTTATTTTAGCTGGTCTAAGACAATGGACTGTCCAAATAGATCCAAATATATCTACATCTTCTTCTTTTATTAGAAATTTCATAACATTTCTTTGTACATTTCTTTTCATCACGAAATTGTCTTGTTACTTACGAGTTTCTCTTACTTTACCATATTTCGTTTCATAAGCCAAGCCTTTCTCTATCTGTTGTCGGATTTTTGTTTATTTTCAGGCTTAACTTTTGTCTTGACTATTTTCAGAATCTCTATTATTTTGTCTCTTTTTAAGTTTTTTTTCTCCTTTTATTCTCTTTCTGCATTGAACTGTTTGACGAGTCTTCCTTTTCTGACCAAACATCCAACCTATCCGAAGAAAATGCCATTTCATTTTGTAGGGTTAAGTCCCATGCACGATTTTGAAAATTGTTTTATGTTTCGTCTTTTTTCTTTGCAATTACTTCAATTTTTTGGACAACATGACAAAAGCTATTACATTTAAATAACGTAAGTACGGTATTGCAACAAATTACTCAAGTGAGTTTAATGTAAGGGTCAACTATTTCACAAACGATACTTAGGTACATTAATTTAAATATAAAAATTGACATGACAAGTTTCTTACGTCAATTTTTTCTTATTATTTTTCTAGAACTGCTAAAAATGTGTAACGTGAAGGAAATTATTTTAAATATATCAAAATTTTAAGTATACCAGTCGATAGAGCACAACAGTTTTGACGAAACTGCTTTTTAATAAATCTCCGATAAAATGTCCCTGATATCAATTAATACTTCTGGTATCGATTTGTGTTTATCACACGAGAGAAACAAAAAAAATAGACACAACGCATCTGATGGATATTTAAAAGACTTATTAGTATAATCCTTTTGCATGAAAAAAATATTATTTTTTGGAGGCGTTGTGCTGATCAGTTGCATTTGGCACGTGAAACAGTTCTTCCATTTTTTTTATGTATTTATGGACTAAGTACCCAGCAACATATCGTTTTGCTTCTGTTCTGTTTAAATTAATTTGTTCAAGTATAACATTTCTTTCATTTACAAACAAGTTTACCAATGTATCTATTTCTTATTCTAGATAATATTTTTATCTCTTTCATGGTTGGTGCCTATGGAATGAGGAGATGTTACAATATTAATCAATATCGTTTTTATATGCCGTGATAAATTGTAAACATGACGGATTTACATTTCGAATCCCGTTAGAACGGATATTGCGAAACACATTTTTTATTGGGTCTTGATTTAAGTTCCTTGTCAACAGAATGCTGATATTACCTATGCTTTGTGTTAAGGGTACCTATTAAATACTTCTTTCATAACTTTTATGCTAAGCACCCATTTTTATAATGACGGAACTGAAACAAAATTGGTACACCCATTTTATATTTCCTGCTTTGTCAACAGTTTTAAATCTCATCGAATTTAAAATAGACATTGATTAATTCATAACCTAAAATGGGCAGAATTTCTACGAAGTGCGGCTCCGTAAGCTTTCGCTCCATCTTCAAATTCAAAGTTAAATATTTTTATTCATTAAGATTTTTAGGATCATTTTGAAACATCAAATCTACCGCCTGTTCGGAATCGCGACCAGCACACAAGGAGAAAGGCAAAAACCTCGGGCTTGTTAATTTTTTGATGATCCATTTAACATTTAGGTATACAGTGTCTGAGAATAATTTAATAACTTTACAAGTGTTACCTACATCATAAACCTAAATACTTAATATTATCTTAAAACATTGATTATTACATAACTACCTAATGGGCAGTTTCTTAAGCCACTCGTTAGGGAGACCTAACGAGTGGCTCGCTCAAACGGTCATATCTCTGAAACTACTCGTTCTAGACTCTCCGTTCTTAGTTTAAATGAAACCTATGACCAAGATCTATATTTTCAATGACAGCTGTCAAACTACAAACGGTCATATGTCTGAAACTACTCGTTCTAGACTCTCCATTCTTAATACAAATAAAAGCCATGACCAAGATCTACATTTTCAATGACAGTGATATGCTAATCAACATCTTTTGTAACCAAATTTTTGTATTTCAAGAGATTGCACTTGGTCACAACAAGTATGTTTTGTAATGTTCTTCTAGAGGGCAAAGTAAATAACCTTTGAAAAAAAATTTTGGTAGATACGCCAGTAGCAGATTTTCGGGGCATTTTAGAATAATCCAGTTCACATAGCAATCAAAATCAGGTTTTTGCTAACTCGATTTTGATTACCCAGGTCAGTCATCAGTAGATAATACGGGTCCAGAGGTACCTACAATCAAGGGTTAGCGCAAAAGGTAGGCAAATTATGTCCAGGAATAGCAAAGATCAGACAAAATATCACGGCACAAGAAAAAATATATTCGAATTTGGCATATTCTAGCAACCGAAACAATTCAAATCGGGTCCCTATATTGCAAGACCAAATAATCTACAGCCAATAATTCGAATCCACTAATATATATTATCAATACCCGATATCGTATATTGAAACCATGGTTTCCTATGATTGGTCGTGCATTATTGGTTGTACATTATTGTCTCCCTTCAAATCAAACAGGTTTAATAAAATTATTTGAATATTTGACAATATCAATATCATGTTGCAAAATACCACAGATGAAACATAAAATACTCGTTGTGAACGCCATCTGTGAAAGCCTGTGAACTTAATAGCAAAATATTAGGTCCTTACATATGAAATTGGCGTTTTGTCGTACTGGCCACTTTGATCTTAAATATCTCCTCTTTGGTTAGGAATTCCAAATTCAAATTTAAACAGCTATTTACTCATGCATTTGTGTTTCGAAAACCGTAATTCATTTGTTTTTTTCTCTTTTGCTTTTTTTTTCTGCGTCACTCATTTCACAAAATGGAAAACTTAAAATATCGCATTATTTACGAGTACGAGTTCCACCGTGGCACCAGTGCTGCAGAAACGGCTCGAAGGATTAATGATGTGTATGGTGGTGGTGTCGCAAAAGAAAACACGGTGCGTTTTTGGTTTTAACGCTTTCGTTCTGGAAATTTCGACCTGCAGAACAAGCCCCGTGGACGGCCGGAGACCAAGGTCGATAATGATGAATTGAAGGCTATTGTGGAAGCAGATCCATCGCAAACCACATCACAGTTAGCTGCAGGCTGCGGTGTTAGTGACAAAACCGTTTTAATCCACTTGAAGCAAATTGGGAAGGTGAAAAAGCTTGAAAGGTGGGTACCTCATGAATTGAGTGAAGCAAACCGACAAACTCGCGTCGACTGCTGCGTTACATTACTCAACCGGCACAATAATGAAAGAATTTTAAATCGGATCATCACATGTGATGAAAAGTGGATCCTGTACGATAATCGTAAACGCTCATCGCAATGGCTGAACCCTGGTGAACCAGCAAAATCTTGCCCCAAGCGAAAATTGACTCAAAAAAAGTTACTTGTAAGCGTTTGGTGGACTAGTCCGGCCGGTGTCGTACACTATAGCTTTCTTAAATCTGGTCAGACGATTACGGCTGATGTCTATTGTCAGCAACTGCAAACCATGATGGAAAAGCTCGCTGTTAAACAACCGAGACTTTTCAATCGCTCTACGCCACTGCTGCTTCAAGACAACGCTAGACCACACACGGCCCAACAGACGACTACCAAATTAGAGGAGCTTCAATTAGAATGTCTAAGATATCCACCGTACTCTCCGGACCTTGCTCCAACAGATTGCCATTTTTTTCGAAATTTGGATAACTTCTTGCAAGGAAAAAAATTCAATTCCGATGAGGCAGTCCAAACCGCTTTCAAAGATTTCATTGATTCCCGTCCGAATGGTTTTTTAGTAAAGGGATCAATGAACTACCTATAAGATGGCAAAAGTGTATAGATAGCAATGGTACATACTTTGATTAATAAAATATATTTTAATATGAAAAAAATGCCTTTATGTTCCTCCCATACAAAACGCCAATTTCATATGTAAGGACCTAATATATCGAGAAATTTCCCATTTTTTCGTGCGTTCTTTTATTTTCATTTTGTATAACTTATACAGTTATATGTTGTAGAGTTTCCCCTATAACGACGCGACTACTGGAAAGTGATGCTCAGTGGAAAGTGCACAGATAAAAAAACGGGGAAAACACACATTCTCTTACTCATAAAGACTATACTCTGGGATACCATTTTAAAAATATTACATTTGTTGGTTTGTTCAATTTTAATGTAATGGTAATGAGTAATAAATACAGGACATCTTTGGTGTGTTGGCTTGCAGATAATAACATTTCATGTACCTATGTACATATTTTAAGAGATATGTGATAATGAACAGTTAGCTTCAGTTTAAACCTATCATAGCTGTTATTTTTAGTTCTGTGGTATTAAAGTAAGGTAGTTAGGTGAGCCTATATTTAAGATCGAGGCTGACATAAGGCGATCGATTAAATTTATAAAACCAAACTGCTATAAATGTATTACCTACAATTTATTCTGTTCTTTATATAGATAATGATGAATTATCTGCAAAAAGAAGTTTGAGTTTTTTTCAAGTTTTTTGTTCCAGATGTTTGTCGCCTGCATAATTACTGACTAACAAACATACCTACTACAACAATCTATTCTAAATGAATAAATTTTACGAGCCTTTATTTATCTGCAACTCAATTTTGAAGCAGATTTCCTCAACAAATTGAGCTGAAATTTGGTACACACATTCGGTTTGGTTGACAATACATTGTTTACTGTGTGACGTCATTCTAAATCCAACATGGCAGCACATACAAGATGGCGGACTAATTATATTTATTGCACTTCTACAATATGGGTATCAAATGAAAGGGCTTTTTAAGAATAACTCGAATAAAATTAAGTGACGTCACTCTAAATCCAATATGGTGGATTTCTAAAGCTTGAAACTCTATTTGAAGCAGATATATTCAACCGATTGGGCTAAAATTTAAATGCATATTCGGTTTGGATGAAACAATACATGATTAGCTGTGTAACTTAATCCAACATGGTGAAACGCCCAAGATAGTCGACAAATTAGTTCTAATGCTTGCCTACAATATATATAAAGAATATCAAATGTAAGGATTTACATAGAATACGAATGCGAGTTTTAAATAAAATGCGAAACATTAACTCCGTTATACAAATGCTATTATGCCACAAAAATTCACAACCCACGACGTTGCAAAATGTTATTATGACATAATAACATTTTTAAAGTGTTGTGACCAAGGACAACAAGTGGTTGAAATACAAAAAAATTGACAAACTCCGTTATTCAATTAAAATTAAATATTCAAGAAATTCATCGAACTTGCAATAATGATGCGTTGATTAAGATGAACAGACTGAGGAACGTGTCCAGCGATAACTAAAAAATAAATTAAATGTGAAAAAATCTTTTAAAAAACCAGGTTTTATTTAAATGCGCTAAAGAGACAAAAATAAACTTTGATTTTAAAACATTTACATCATAGTTGTTTTAAAAATAATATTTCAAATTTGATTTACTTATTTTTAATTTGCGTTCTTTCACCGCGAATTTTGTTCGTTTTCAGACATTCCGGCGGCGCGGCGTTCTGAATCGCCAATCACTGCTGGCAAGCTGGCAACACTGACCTACCTATTCGATATTCGTTAGTATACGATGTGATGTGTGCGATGTGTTTGTGATGTATTTGTGTGTAAATATGTACCTAAATAAATGATGGATGAACGGTGTACAGTAGACAATTAGAATAGGAAAATATGTACAATAACAGTGAACCGTACGGTCGTAGTGACCCTAAGAACATGCTAACACAAGTGAACATGCAAATGACGCACAGTAACAACAACGCAATCAATTTTATTATTTCTGGTAAACCGAACCGAGAACTACGAGAATCATCAGATAGCCAGCACGATAACTTCAGCGAGCAGGCCTATGGGCAGTGCGGGCAGGTTGCGATGGGTTTCGACGCCCCTACCAGCCCGTTTTCTTCACAGCGCTCCGATAGCTCAGAGGACAGTTCGCCTCGAACTATGCATGCCGGGCTGAACTTCGTATCGGTAGACCTCCCCAAGGTACGAAACTGTAGTAGAAATCACTTACGGCTGATGAACGTTTGCTAGTGGATTTATTGTGAAAATGGCGGCGCGGCCGAGGGGTGACCTAGTTCGCGGGCGAAGGGCGCGGGTTCGAATTCGAGTGTGCGCGTCACTCCGTGCGATCGATTGTGAGCGAAAGAATACTAAGCTTTGAATGACTTGTTTGGTGTTACAAAATACTAACATAATACATATAGATTGTTTGAACAAATAGATTGTTTTTACAACAAGTTGAAAGTTGATAAAAACTAAAACCCGACTGCATCATATTCTTTATTGTGGTCGGTTTTCTGTTTAGTTTTTATAGCATATCTTGTTTCTGTGGCGATATCTAGTTAGTTTTACCTGAGTTTGTTTCGGGTGGGCACATCTTTGTGATGTGTGTTGTTCCCAGTTTTGTTAGGACATTGCAGGTTTGAAGCACCTGATTGTTCGATATGTAAGATCAGCTAGTACCTAGTTGTTAATGAGCCATGTTAGACGCCTATGGCTTCGGCTTGTAAAGTCTGATACCAGAACTGTTACACAGTCCACTCCAACAAAGAAATAAATATGTGTTTACAAATTAAAATTAAAAATAGTAAGTATCATTTCTGAGATCACTAACATGCCTGCCAAGCGTGGCGATTATGGAAATCCCTCCATTGCTGTCTTTAGCATTAGGAAGGCCCATGTCCTGCAGTAGACTTTTATGGTCTGTAATGATGATGATAATAATGATGATACAAGTATATATATATATTTATGTATTTTACAGGACATTTATTTCACACAGCACTATTTAGCCCCAAATTAAGCATAGCTTATATATAGTATTATGGCACTTATAGCCAGAATGTATCTTAAGCCAATTCCACTTAGCCCAAATAATGCTAGGTTAATTGGTTTTTACTGAAGATTAAAATATAATTACATTGACTATCTAAAATGCAGTTCTTTTTAATTGCTCTTGTTAGAACTACAAACATAGAATCTAGTCAAGTACTTTCAGAGATATGGCCATTCGAAGTTTGACATAGATCATTGAAAATGTATATCTTGGATTAGCTTTGATGGGATAATGGGATCGAATTGCCGGAGTAATTGAGTAACAATCAAAGAAGGAGGTTCTCAATTCGGCTGTATGTTTTTTTTTTGTTTGTTAGTCTACTTCACCGATTCGAAATTGATTTTGAAGATCAATTTTATTAGACTACCTCAGAACTCCGTAATTACTCAACTAATTTGAAAATTACTTTTAAAATAATTTAATTTCAGTTAAGGGACCAATCCCATAGAAATTTTATCAAAATCAGTCCAGTAGCTTCACTTTTAAATCAAAAAACAATCCTTACATAGTGCACCCTTACACTGCACTATCGTAGGAGCCGATTTTTATCATTTGTTTACTTCAACTTATTTGATATGTTGCAACTGTTTTATCGATTCTGCCAGCGTCGTGTATTGTGAGTGTCGTAAACAGAAATAGTGGGCAAAAATATTGAAGATTTGGCACTTTAATTAATTCCCTTCCTTCCCATTAATCTACAATGTATAAAATAAAAACACACATACAAACACAAGTTGTTAGTAAAAAGTATATAAAAGCGATGAGGTTAGAGTGTGATATTGATGATATATATTGATGATATATAAGATTTACAGGTTAATGAGATTTTTAACGTCTGACTTCAAAAAAAAGGAGGAGGTTCTCAATTTGGGTGTATGTTTTTTTTTGTTACTTGATTTCTCCGCCAATTCGAAATAGATTTTGATGATTCTTGTTACATTTGGTAGGCGTGTGGTAGGTTTGGTAGGTTCAGTAGTTTGGTTTTTATATTAAAATAACTGGAAAATATATGTCATCCAACTAAACAATATTGTGTATTCTGCTTTCCTGTGGTGTTTACGGTCACTAGAGTAGACCACTTACCTTCCAGTATCATCATCTACATCAGGAATTTTGCCATAATCACCACGCTTGGCATGTTGTTGATCGCAGTAATGATGATACGTAGTGGTAAGTGGAATTGATTTTGATGCATTCTGGCTATAAATGCTGTATACATGTATCATCATCATCATCATTACAGCCCATAAAAGTCAACTGTACAGGACATAGGCCTCCCCCAATGCTTAAGAAAGCAATGGAGGGTTTTGCAATAATACTCACGCTTGGCAGGCGTGTTGGTGATCGATGACTCTTTAACGACTACTACTGCATTACCTCAGAACTCCGTTATTACTCAACCGATTTGGAAAAGTTATTTTCATACAAAAAATAACGTATTATTGCACCCTCACACGACTCTTAAATAGTGTGTCGGAGACGTCGTGGTGTCGTAGGTTTTACAACGAAAAAAAGCTAAAAATAAACTCTTTTTTTAGGCGGTGAGATACAATAAACATGTTGTTGTGCTTGGCAATTCGGCACCAACTTCAAATTATATGAACTTACCCTAAGAGTTATTTGTAAGTTTTTAGTGGTGAAGTCGGTTCCATTTTTCTTCACTTAACACACTTAAAACTCAAACTAATATTGGTAAAAGGTATCCAGACCAGCTACAAAAAGCCGTACAAAGGCTCCCAAATTACTGTCCAATGATAGCTTGGAGGCGTCAGTAAAGATATAGCGCCACCCATAGTATTCCAAAAGTATGTAATTTCATAAAAAAATTCTCGAGCATTAGTAGTCTTTATCAATACCAAAGTATAGCAGTATATTGGGCTGGAATATTTAAGGTTCATAGGGGACCATGTTTAACTAGGGAGGGTAGGAAATTGAAAAATGGGATTGGGGAGATTTGTGTATTTTAAGAAACTATGCAGAATGCAAGGGGAGCCAAACAAATCGCGCTATGGTCCAATTTGGGAAGGAGAGGAGGATTTGAGTTCTGAATTATTTTAAAGATAAACCGATCTGATAGGAACTGTCTACGCAGGTAAAGAGGCGGATCATTACACTCAATTTGCAAAGCATTAATAGTTGAGGACTTCATGCGCAGGCTTTTGGATTGAATTTTATCGATCTTGTAGAAGCGTTATTTGTTGCAAATATTGAGAAGGAACAAGCCATAATCGAAATGAATTTTAATTATGGCATTGTAGTGTCTGGATGATCAGGAGCATCCCCAGGCAACCACCGGGGCAAGGCCTCAACGTCCATGTTTGAGGTGTACTCGTATGAACGTCGAGCAAGTGCTATGATGCCGCGCCGCCGGTCAAATAAGTATAATCAACAAAACATGCAAAACTATGGGTTAATAAAAGCTTACCAAAACCCCAATGAACAGGACAACACTAGTAATAGGAATTAATCATGTGAAAATATGAAAAACTGAAAGATATTTATATGAGAAACCACTAAAATATCTGTTCCGTTTACTCGCTTCCTCAACCAAAACAGCAGTTTTAACATTTGTTTAGGTCATGTATTTATCTTCGTTCCCATCATTGCGTAGATATTTCCCAGAATCCCGTATTATTGCACCCTCACACGGCTTTTAAATGATATGACACAAAATTTGGAATCTACGTCAGAATCCCCGTAGCTCAGTTGGTTAGATCGTTTCCGGCTTTAGGAAAAGATGCGGGTTCGAGTCCCGGCGTGGGTTGTGAATTTTTGTGTCATTATAACATAAGTTTGTAAATAAACATGTTGTTGTGCTTGGCAATTCGGCACCAACTTCAAATGACTGAAGAAATGAACTTAGAGCTATTTTTAAGTTTTTAGTGTTGAAGTTGGTTCCATTTTTATTCAAAAAAAGTTTATTTGAAGTCAGTTTTAAGCTAGTGCTGAATTGCTGAAAGCCAAGATTGTTTTTGAATGGTAATCTTATTATAATTACATAACAATAATCTTACCACCTCAGTGGTCTAGTGTTTCACCCACAACACCAGTGTCCTGAGGTTCCAGGTTAGATCACATATAATAATTTTCATGTTTTACATCAGATGTCATACAATACAAAAAAAGCGCATCAGTGTATTAATAAGGAAACCTTATCATCCATAGTGTTTGCTCCTAATATCTGAGTACAATATACACAAACGTCTATAAAAAGCACCAATTTGTAACTTCTCCAAATGATGCCACCACAATTACACTGCAGAAGAATCTATGTTTTTGGCTTTGGAGGATGGACTTTATAGGACAGATATAGAAGTTCATGGTAAGAAAACTCATCTAGGTACCGTGTATTGACTCATCATGATGAGCTCAAGAAGGGACGGAGTATAACTGGCAGCATGATGTGTAGTGTTTAAAGGGAGACTATGCATGTTAAGAATATTATTGCTAGATTTGATAACAGACTGTATGGAAGACGTATGTGAGTCTTGTTCAAATAGACAAGTATTAAAGTCACCCAGAATAATTGTATGGCTATAAGAAGGAGAAAGGTCCTCGGAGTTTTTCAAAAGATGCAAAGTAGTTGATACGTAGAGAAGGGCTATAGTAGATTCCGAGAAGAATTTTAGTGTGGCAAAGTAAAACCAATTTTAGTGTGGCAAAGTAAAACCAATTTTAGTGTGGCAAAGTAAAACCAATTTTAGTGTGGCAAAGTAAAACCAATTTTAGTGTGGCAAAGTAAAAGCTAAATGACGAGATGCTCACCCGCATTAGATGGGGAGGCTGCGAAGGCTAACTGTCGAGTATGTTGGCACGTTAATATATGGCAACACATCCACAACCACTAGGTACCAATGCGGTCGGTAGGTACCGATTCACAATTCAGGAAGATTCACAAATTTCTCTCCTGGAAGAGAGTATATTTATTCCATTTATTTTATGGAATATGCGCAAAACCCTTGTCTGAAACCACAAAAGTAATTCCGTATTTTATCGACTCCCTTCCCTATTGAGTTAATACCAATAAATAAATAGACCAGTTTTAATGAAATTTCGAATACCCTCTCTAATCTTACAAGACCTGGTGATCATCCTTTGCCCCCTTCACCTTAAAAACCAACCCTAATAAGGGCAAAAATAAACTTATCTTCAGTCTCAACCCCTATTACGTATGACATTTCAAGTTTTCACACATTTTCAAGACATCAATCTTATTTACGCCTTTTGCAACCCTTAATTTAAATACAGGGGTGGTTTCAGCAAATCAAAAGAAAGTTAATTGTAAAGTCAATCCCCTTTAATTGTCTATCCCACAAGACATACCAAGATACAAAAAACCACCCCTAATAAGGGCAAAAATAATCTTATCTTCAGTCTCAACCCCTATTACGTATGACATTTCAAGTTTTCACACATTTTCAAGACATCAATCTTATTTACGCCTTTTGCAACCCTTAATAAACCTTTAACCCCTTAATGCACCTCTTTGTTACAAAAACCACCCCTATTCCAAAGTAAAATATACATTTTGTGAATGTGCAGGCGATACTCTTTCAAATGACACCCTACAAGCCAAAAATATTCTTGTATCACTTAACACCCTTATTTCTTAAAAAGTACCCTAGTGTAAAATAAAAATTTAACTCTGCAATCAGTTCAAAATTTTGAATTGATCGGATCAGTCATTTAAAAAATATGGGCAAAAACTTGCATTTCATTTCATCTCAAAAACTACCCCACTTATCAAAAATCCCCCGCGACAATCAAATTCTATTTACGTTATCTTTATTCTGTTTAAATAACATGAATATCGGATAATCCGTTCGAGGGTTATGCCGGCACAAACATTGCCACATACATACATACAGTGCCGGATTTCCCAACTTAACTCAGAGAGAACAAAGTAATTTTCTACAGTTTTAGAGGACACATCAATAGCTACAAAAGAGCAAGTAGCATACCTATGACCAACTATTATAGTTATGTCAATATAATCATTTTTTAATTGACCGAGTGAGCGAAGAGCTCAGTTTCAAGATTGGCCAAAAATGCTTTTGTCCGCTGTCGGTTTGTCCTCGCCTACAGGTCTCATTTTTCAACCGATTTCGATGAAAATTGGATGTGCATGTCTCCGGCTTGCACAGAACGAATCTGTAATTTCTAAATATGTCAATATTTGGTGCAAATTTTGTTCAATCCGAAAATCTAGTTTAAAATTTAGGTTCCAATCAAGCTTGGTAGATACAAGCCTAAGTAGGTGTGTGAGCCAGGGACAGGGTCTACAGCTTACACATGTTGGTAACGCCAAACTGGTCAAGACTGGGCTATGATTAATAACCTATAATTCAGTGCAGAATGGGTTCACTAAGCATTAAAGATTTAAGGCCTGTAGCTATAGTGCTTTCAGAGATACAAGGTAAAAATAAGTGTGTGCTGTAGACCCATGTCCCCAGCTTACACATCTGGATTACCGAAATGGCTGAATACTAGATTGTGATTGATAGCCTATAATTCAGTACAGAATGGGTTCACTAGGAAAAAAATATTTCAAGCCTGTAGCTATAATACTTTCAGAGATACAAGGTAAGAACAACGTGTATGCTGTAGACCCATGTCCCCCGCTTACACATCTGGATTAGCAAAATGGCTAAATACTGGATTGTGATTAATAGCTTAAATTTGAGTCCGGAATTGGTTCACTAAGCATCAACATTTTGGTACCTTTAGACCCAGTTTTCAGAGAAATAAGCATTAAACTTTTTCCCGTCAAAAAATTCGCGCGTTACGTTGCCGCTTAGTGCAGGCCACAGTTACAATCAATTTTGAACTTTATTGTCTTGAAAATAAGAATAGTTTTAACTGTAACATAAAAAATATGTTATGTCTATGAGATCAAGAGCCATATATCCGAATATTGCGTGCATGCAGCTAGTTCCATAGTCAAGCTTGAGACAAAGGCTGTAGAAAGACCTATTAGTGTAGGTAAACACGGTGCGAATCACTAATTACGTTATTATTATTATCTAAATGTAGATAGCTTTTAGTAATGATAATGGGTTTTGTAGCCAAGTGGCCGTAGATAATATCCTCAAAAAGTTCTAGTAATATTCTGAATTCGAACCGGAAAAAAGTCGTAGGTACCTGAGTACATTTTTTAGGTACTTTTTTTATAAGTTATTTTATTTATTAATGTATGAGTTTTACAAATTTAGGCGCTCTCTTTGTGCAATTTTTTTTTTCTTTTAGACATTTATTATAATGGCCTAAAACTATATAACAATCTAGCCTGCGTAGACCAATGAGTAATTTTATGCTAACTTAGTATTATAATAGAGAAATTATTTTAAGAATGTGTCCAATGTCACGTTTCTTACATTTTGCCACAGCTGAATACCATAAGTCCATATGTACTGGCATCAGGACTACTTTGTACAGCAAAATCTTCTTGTGAACTGCCAATGACGACGGTAAGCCAGTAGATTCTTTTGTATCTCTTTGTGCAATTGTCTGTGTCAAAGAATACTAAGGACAGATCAGTCATCTCGTGAAAGTAGGTTATTAGATAGAACATACACTATGATAAATTACATAGGCACCAACAGTTACAAAAGGACGATGAATGCCAAAAAAGTCGTAAAACAAACGTTGTTCCCCGAGTCCGGTCGGATAACCCCGTTTCGGCAGAGTACGTACACATATTCTGTTATACCGTGTATATCGTACATTTTGAACTTTTATCAAAAAATCATTAAGTGTAAGTATTTATAATTTGATTTGGATGGATTTGACGAAACTTTGCATAATTATTGCTGATATCATTGGTTAGGATGTAAACTTTTTATATAAGTATAATACTAAGCAAAGTACAAAGGTACTTGTAATGTTATTTAAATGATTATAAACTCTTTTTCCTGCGACTTCGTCCGCGTAATGGATATCTGTATAAATTTGACCAATATGCTTGTATTTACCTACATGGTGCGCACGCGCACGCACACGAACGAATTAAAAAGTTTTTATGCGCGTCCGATTCAGGCTTGGCCAGTTTTCATTATTTATTTACCTCACAGTGAGCGGTGTGACACCGTTTTGTTTTTTATAATTAGGAAATTACAATTTTGTAAAAACGTTTCTTGTTATCTTAACTTGTTACCTACTTGTGTGAGATGAAGGCCAATCGCTTCCTCGTCGTACAATAAAAATAAATGTATGGGAACCTTTTGTTTTAATTTTATGATTATAATTAGTCAGGTCGGAAAATTTCAACCAGCTACCTACTTGATAGAACTCATAAGAGCTCTTTTAAGGTTGTTTCCTCAAATATTTTGAAAATTCTTGAATACCCTCAAATATGCCATTGTTTGTTTCTCAATACATACATACAATTTTTTACACGTCTATCTTGTACTGTTTCGGAGATATGCAACATTTCACTCCTAACTTTAAACCCCATTTTGAAACCTTTGGGGTGCGGATTTAAAAAAATCCTGTCTTAACGGACACCTACATACCAAGACAAACATACTCTCCAAATTTCAAGTCTGTAGGAACAGCTGTTTAGGCTGTGCTTTGTGTTGAATCAATCCCTGGTTCGATCCCCAGGGGGAGCAATACTGTGCTTTGTTTGGTTGGTGTTATGATTTTGTTTAAGTCCGCCTGGCTAGCTGCCACCATCTTACTTAATTATGTTGCCATAATAAAACATTTTTAAACATTGTTGTGTTCCGGCATTTAGAGGTAAGATAGCCAGTTCCTCAGTTTATTGAGGATTCCGGGTGAAGTGCGCCTCCACCTTCGGCCTTATCTTAACTTGTTACCAGGTGAGATGAAGGCCAAGCGTTTCACCGTCGTACAAAAAACACAGTCAGTCACTCAGGACTTGTCCTCTTATATATGAGAAGATAATGTTGAATGGATCATCAAAAATATTTGACATTGCCTCTCTCGCTGTGTGCTGGTCGCGATTCCGAAAAGGCGGTAGATATGACGTTTCAAAATGGACCTATAAAATCTAATGAATAAAAAAATTGTCTTCGACTTTGATTCTCTGTTCTTACAAAGAGTTTATTACAAGCGAGGGGTCTTATCGGGCTACTATTTCCATACATTTAATTAAATTCAATTTAAAAAAGTGGTTGTGTTGACTTTAAATATATACTAGTGGTTCTGTAAGAACAGTAGACCTCGCGAGCCCTTATAACCTTGCAATAACCAATGCTTTCCTCTTTCACTAGAATATAACTAGCAGATACCAGAGGTATTATAAGCTTTAGTGAGTACTCGTGTTCCGCTAATCCTAGGAGGTCAATTCTGATATCTACGAGTTCGTCTCGCAAAGGCGGAGAGGACTGCGTTATCTGATTGGTATACGTAGGTATATAATTTTCCGAAAAAAATATAAAAAAAATAATCCTACAGCAAACTTCTTCCCTTTTCTCCCTCTTCTACCCCTTTTTGTTTTTTTTTTCTCAACGAAATTCTACACAAGGTTGAATTAAATCCTTAGTTTGTCTCTTAAATTTAATTAAAATCCATTGATAAATAACGCTACAGCAAACTACCCCATTTTTCCCCCCTATTGACCCCCCGATCAAAAATCGCAATCGACTAAAAAATTTAATAAATTAATGAACATTTGTGCCAATTTTCATCAAAATCGCTTGAAAAATGCGACCTGTAGACGAGAACAAACCGACAGACAGCGGACAAAAGCATTTTTGGCCAGCCTCGAAACATAGACGCTTCGCTCGCTCGGTCATTTTATATGAATTTGGGAAATCCCCAGATCTTTCTTCAATATTTTTGCAGTGCGGACACGTACACTTGGTGGAAAGAGGCGGTTCATGATTATATACCTAGGCATACCCTGGATCTCGAAGCTTGCCTGGGCAAGAATGAGGTGTACAATACATTGTAGGTCGCTCGCTCCAGCGAGCCTTCCAGAAAATGCTGATGCTTTGTTCACGAAACGATAGGGATGAAGATGTCGGATAGCACACCAGGATAGGCCGGAAACCGAACGGTTACGCGTATCCGTTGCATCTCAAGTTTAAATTAGAAACTAAAGCTCGTACTCCCCGAATGCAGATTAGCTTGTTGTATGGAACTCATGGAATGGAATGGAAAGTATATTTAGTAGGTATAGGTACCTATACTAGTTGTACGTGCCATGCAGATACTGTTTGTTGTGGGTACCTCTAGTGTAGATATACGTAATATGTTGATTCCAGTTTGACATGGAAGAACCAGAGATCCAGTCGGAGCGGCAATCATGTGAGTCAGATGTAGAAGTGAAGCTTGAGCCATCCAGCTGGGTGGACACGGAGTACCAGGAGCCGTTCTCTCGAGACGTGCACGCCGTCAGCTGCGATCACGTGCTGGCCTCCTCGGTGGTTCGTAGCGATGTCAGCGTGCGCGCCGCCACCGACTGCGTGACAACTCGTGAGTGTTATATATATAATAGATAGTACCACTCTTTGTTATTATCATGATTATATTGATAATGATAGGTGAGCAGCCCTGCATTGGGGCTGATGTGCATATTTGACAGCTTTTTTTTTTGACAGCGTTTGGTTGTCTTGTCTATTATATACATTGGGGGGTTCCTTGTACTTGTAGGTCAAAGTGTTCTTGGTGGTTCCTTGTACTTGTAGGTCAAAGTGTTCTTGGTGGTTCCTTGTACTTGTAGGTCAAGGTGTTCTTGGTGGTTCCTTGTACTTGTAGGTCAAAGTGTTCTTGGTGGTTCCTTGTACTTGTAGGTCAAAGTGTTCTTGGTTAAATCTGTTCGATTGTCGTTGTATACGTGGTGGTTCCTTATTGACCGAGCGATTGAAGCGAGCGAAGCGTCTCAGTTTCGAGATTGGCCTGTCTGTCTGCTCTCGCCATACATCATCATAAGTAAACGTCGCGTTTTCAACAAGTTTGACTTTAACAAGTTCCTTGATTTATCAATTTTTTTTAGTAGATCGCGATTTTTAACTGGGGTGAAGTTTGGTGTAGCGTTACCTATTTATAGACGGATTTTAATACATTTTTGACAGGCATACTAAAGACTTCATTCTACATAAGATGTTGCGAAAAAAGAATCCAAATAGGGGTAGTGGAGGGGAAATGAGGGGGATGTTTGCTGTACATTTTTTCTGTTTGGCTTTTCTGGTCTAGTTTTGCACATTTTTTAGACCCATGCACGCCTATATTTAAAAAACTCAATATTCTTCTACTTATATGATTATACATCAAACAAGCAGACGAGTTTGTTAAACTGCACCCAGAACTATTCAGCAAGCAGCGGGAGACAAAGACAAGTAAGGGATCAAAGTCAAAGTCAAAATTTCTTTATTCATTAAGATTTTTTAAGATCATTTTGAAACGTCAAATGTACCGCCTGTTCGAAATCGCGACCAGCGCACAAGGAGAAAGATTTATTTGATGATCCATTCAACATTTAGATATACAGACTCTTCTTCTTCAGACTCTGCCTCTTGGAATCCAGTGTGTTGTTACTGTTAGTGTTGTTTGTCGTCCTAGTGTGAATGTGGCCTATTCTAATTATCAAGACCAAGCTGAGGGTAGTTGTTAAAAACGTCTTCACTTCAACAATTTACAATTGTGTCTGAATTAGGATCAATTCTATACATTAAGACTACTTAGTTCATAACTTACATATTAACAATAAATAAATTAAAATGCCTATGAATAAATTCAGGAAATATAATTGTGAAATATCAAATATAAATGTCAGAATGAATAGAATCGAATTACCTAATTAATATAATACATTTTTTTTTAATTTTTATTAAGTACCTTATTACAATTACAAATGTCAAATCGATATTAAGATTAAAGTTGAGTTATAATAATCAGCATTTAAAATGTATGGCGCAGAAAGTCCTCAATCGAATAGAAACATTCTTTCATTAACATTGTTTTTAAGTCCAATTTAAATTTAGTATGATTCCTTGTCTCTTTTAAACATATGGGCAGACAGTTACAAACAGTTAAAAAGTTTGACCGCTTGGTACCTGCTACAATGCTGAGCAATATTTAAACTGGAACGAAAAGGTAGATTGAGATCCTTTCTCCTGGTGGCCAGTTCAAACATCTGTGCATCAATTTCATATTTATGTCTATTTTTAAAGATATCCGTCTGAATTATCAATATGTAGAGGCAAGGTATTGTCAGTACGTTTAGCCTTGCAAATAGTTCTCTGCACGATTCCCACGGAGGAATTCTAAAAATAGTACGTACTGCTCTTTTTTGTAGAATAAAGGCTTTCTCCATATTGTACTTATAATTATTTTCTCAGAATCTTACACTGTATCTAATTTTTGCTTCAACCAATGCAAAATAAACTAATTTTAACTGCTTTATACTTCTTCCCTCAAACTTCTAAGAGCATAGCAAGCGGAACCAATTGAACTTTCTATAGCATTTCTCGATCATCCATTTTAAGAATTGATCGACGTTAATGCCCAAGAATTTTACACAGTCCGCGAAGATTATTTTATGTCACTGATTTTAACGTCAAGGCATTGACCATTACGAGTAGTCGATTTAAAAAGTATTGCATTTGTTTTTCCAGACTTCAAAATTAAATGATTAGCGCTAAACCATTCATTGAATTTTTCCAATGCTAAGATGATTTTTCTGTTGAGATCGTAAATATTCTTAGAGGAAAAAATGGCGTTGGTATCATCAGCATACACAATGAGACGGATTTCCGGTACAGCCTTACATATAAATTCAATTAAATCATTTAGAAATATGATGACGAAAATGGGACCCAGAATAATCCCTGAGGTACACCACATTTGCAAGTTAAAATATTGGACCTGGTTGTGACGATCTACGCAGTCAAAAGCCTTAAAAAGATAGACACAGAATACAGAATAGCTGTCATTGAAAATATAGATCTTGGTAATTCATTTGAACTAAGAACGGAGAGTCTAGAACGAGTACTTTCAGAGATATGGCCATTTGAAGTTTGACAGCTGTCATTGAAAATATAGATCTTGGTAATAGCTTTCATTTGAACGATGAACGGAGAGTCTAGGACGAGTACTTTCAGAGATATGGCCATTTGAAGTTTGACAGCTGTCATTGAAAATATAGATCTTGGTCATAGCTTTCATTTGAACTAAGAACGGAGAGTCTAGAACGAGTACTTTCAGATATATGGCCATTTGAAGTTTGACAGCTGTCATTGAAAATATAGATCTTGGTCATAGCTTTCATTTGAACTAAGAACGGAGAGTCTAGGACGAGTACTTTCAGAGATATGGCCATTTGAAGTTTGACAGCTGTCATCATAGGTACCTAAATATTTCTCTTGAGGAAACTTTCGTTGCCTGAAGAATATTTTTATGATATGATTGATAAAACTATGTGTTCCCAAAAAGTCAACATAATGGGAATTCAACTTTTAAAGAACTCAACATTCTAAGAATTCAACATTTTGTGAATCAAAAATTAATCAACATTCTGGGAAATTATACATTTTGGAAATTCAACTTTATGAGAATTCAACTTTCTGATCCTAAAGGATAAGTCCATATTTGTATGTCATTTCGCGTAATCGTTCACGATGTGTCATTTCGCGTATAGCATATGTGACAATTCGCGTATATCATTATGCGTAGACACCATGTGTCATTGTGCGTATGACCACAAAAATGTGTAATTATGCGTGTAATCCTTTAATTAGACCTACCTATCATTTGTCCGAAGTCACTACTAGTCTATGACACTTAGTTTCAGAGTTACGGTTGTTTGCAGTTTGACAGCTGTCATCCAAAAAATGAAATTCAAAACGGTACTTGACGTAGGTAGATAGGGACTATGGTAAATGCAAGAATATAAGCATTGGAGGATCGTTTACTACCCGAAAAACGATTACGACCTCCACTAGCTGCAAACCAGAGGAAACGGTTATTGCAACCGCCGCCCCTACAAAGCCACGAACTGCTACAGACGAAGAAAGAAGAAGAAGGAGGATCTTCCATACTCTGACGAGATCCCCATAACGCAGGTTTAGGTGATGATAGCGGGGGCAATCATCACCAATACAAAATCTTGGTGCGGAATACTGCCATGAGCGCTAGCTAGCTGCATCATACAATGTGGAGCAACGCCGCTGAGGCCGCGGAAGATTACTTGTGTTTCCATAGCCTCGGCAACCAAGGCGAGGAAATGTAATCCATGGGGTTTTACCCGGTGGGAGTCCGGCATAACCCACTTGATGCCCCGCGACCTGTGGGTATCCATCTGAAGGATTTCCCAATGTAAAAATAAATAAATAGGTACCTAGGTAGGTAGGTAGGTAGGTAGCTGTTGAACTGTAAATCAGCATGTCTATGGTTCTCTTTGCCTTTTGTTTCTCTCTTCTAACCTAAGTATATCGCAGTATGCCTTATTAACGTAATTGTCTACTTCGCGCTATGACTAGTTATAACGCGACTTAGTCCCTCTACGCATTAGGTACACCAGGCTTAAATGCTGAAACCACCCCTGTATTTAAATTAAGGGTTGCATAAGGGGTAAATAAGATTGAAGTCTTGAAAATGTGTTAAAACATGAAATATCATATGAAATAGGGCTTCAGACTGCAGATTTCGAAATAAGTTTATTTTTGCCCTTATTAGGGGTGGTTTTTAAGACGAAGGGGCAAAAGATTTTTGTTTGAAATTAATTAAAACTGGTTTATTTATCTATTGTTATTCACTCAATGGAGAAGCGAGTAGATAAAATCCGAGGTTTACCTACACAAAAAAAAAAACCTGATTTTACGACATCCGTGGACTGGAGGGGTAGATTTTTAAACCACAACTACTAAGGTAACAGTTTTTAGAGCACTTTTCAAAACGAAATCAACCATTGTTTCATGTTAGAAAGGATATTACATTACGTTAGCAGCAAGAGAGCCTCGAACGCTCAGGTGAATAAAGAGAGTTCGAGAAAAAAGTGCTTAAGTGTAGTGAGAAAGATGTAATGAAAGCACACTTTTATCGTTTTTTAATTACGTTCTATTTGAGAAATAATCTGTCACAAAGCAGGTATCGCGAGATCCCAGTTCGGAGCGAACTACTAGTTGTCATGGTAACGTTAACGTTGGTATCGTACGTACAGACGTATTGTGACCTTGTTGTGGCAGGTATAAGGTTACGTTGTCGTACTCCTTCGTACGGATGACCGGGGGTGTGGAATGTTACCAGTATACATGTATTAGTAAAGCAGTGTTTTCGTTCAGACACCGAGTCCACGTCGTACTTCGAGTGTCCGACGTGCGCCGCCTACATCCGCCACGCCAAGCGGTTCCTCATCCACGTCAAGTGGCATTCCTTCGGTCTCACCCACGCCAAGCGGATGCAGGAGGTCAAGGAATTACAGGATGCCAGGTGAGACACGCCGCCCCGTCCCCGAATGAGTCACCCCGTCCCGTCCCGAGATAATGTATGTTTGTGTACTCGTATGTGCACGTGTCGTTGCAGAGCGTCGCGTCGCCGCGTGCGGTCGGAGCGACGCCTGCAGACCGTGCTGGTCGCGGCGTCCGCGGTCGGCAGCGCGCCCTGCAAGGACTGCGACCACGTGTTCGTCAACAAGCAGGCTCTCAAGAAACATCGCTCCAAGTTTGTCATCTCTTCTTATTTACTTACTTAATTACTCACACTCGACTCGAGCGAGCATACTTATATATTTATAGATAATCGCCAACATATGTATCGTGGATCACTTTTTATTCTTTTGTTTGCGCATACAACAACTACATACAACAACTACAAGCGACATACAAGGCGTACCGCTTGAGGTAGTTCTTTAAAATTATTATAAAGAGTTCCCAAAACGTAAACATATTTATAAACGTCACCACTGAAGAAGTAGTCACGTCCGTCAGTGTACCGTCGTGTCGAAACTTGTTGCCTTCGTCTGTTTCTCCGAGTCTGTTGTACGAGTAGTACAACGTTACGTTGGAGTCTTCAGTCAACTCCAGGGTGATCAGGTTACTTTCAGACAAGCGTGCTCCATCGTAGGCTACATAGTTACTTGTTTTTCAAGTCATTTGGTGGTCAAACGCTAGGTTATAATCAATAAAAAAATAAAATTCTTTTAGTCAGGGGTATGAAATATTTAATACGTTTCTTGAAAAGTGCTCTCACAATCGGCCTTGGTACGCGAGTCCCCAGTAGCGCTGCCGTGCCAGGTTAGGTAGGCTAGGTACGTGCACAGCGCAGGTAGCGGTCGGCATCGACAGGTACGTCGGGAAGCGAGAGTAGCCTCTGACCTGCTCTCCTCCGACTGCCTCCCACACGGCAGCTCCCACAGCTGATCCTCAGTAGCGCGGGAGCAACGAGCGTTCGACGAATCTAGAGAGTCTAGAGAATCTCCAGAGTCTAGAAAAACGATAAAACAAAATAGATTTTCTTTAATAAATAAACAAAAAAAAATATATATAATTCAGCCCAAGATTCATATTGATGTTAGTAATCTTAATATTTTTATTGGCAATCTTAAGAACTAGGTGTTGGTAACAATAAAAATCAAGAAAGAAGTACTTAGGTACCTACTCTGTGTGCACGTATAGTATTTAGACAGGGCGTGTCGCGTACTGAGCGGTGGGCGAGTAACTACTATCGAAGACTACTAGATCACCCCCCTCACAAAACATACATACTAACTTGAGTTTTCGATAACTCTCACGGTTTCAGACTTGACCTCGGAGGTCTTGGAATGAAACTCACCCCTGTACTTACCTTCGTTAGGCTTCGTTAGATCTGAACGATTAATGGTAAACTGCCGGTACTGTTCGACGGGGAATCGCTTGGCCTTCATCTCACCCGGTTACAAACTGAGATAAGGCCGGAGGTGGATCGCACTTCACCCGGAATCCTCAACTAACCGAGGAACTGCCTTTTGTCTAAACCCTGTCATGTGATACATTATAATAAAATAATATTCGTATTATCCAGTACAGGCGTTATACCCAAGTAATTATTCCAGTCCGCAGTATTTGTAAATCTTGTAGAATTGTCAGAGAGTTTCTAGATACTGACTCGCCTGCAGCGAGAGCGAGACAGGTGAGTTACTGACTCGCCTGCAGCGAGAGCGAGACAGGTGACGTGAACGCCGAGCACATCCCTGTCGTACAATAAAACCAAATCATTACAAAAATGAAGAATGAGTAAGTTATTCATTAGAATTGTATTTTTCTTACAGAGGTGTTATAGTGTCATAGTAACTGAGTGAGATTTATTACCTGAATACCTATCTATCTAATACCTGCTTTGTGTGAGACTTAGTAGTTCCGCCCGAACTGAGATCTCGAGATGCTCTAAGGTATATCCACGAAAGTCATTCTCAACCGAACTTTCCGATTTCAGTTCCAGAGATCCCGGGTTCGATCCCCAGGGGGAGCAATATTGTGCTTAATTTGGTTGGTGGTAGGATTTTGTTTAAGTCCGGCTGGCTAACTGCCACCTTACCTACCATCTTACCTAAAAAAATGAATGTGTTCCGGCATATAGAGGTAAGATAGCCAGTTCCTCAGTTTGTTGAGGATTCCGGATGAAGTGCGCCTCCATCTTCGGCCTTAACTCAACTTGTAACCGATGTTGTTACAGACATTGTAACAGATGAAGACCAAGTGCGTCCCCGTACCGTAGCACCCCGTAATCCTTATACCGATTGATGAGTATTCATATATTGTCTGCATATTTAAAATTTTGAATTCGTTGGATTAATCATTCTAAATATATGGACGAAAAATGTTATTTATTTTCACCCCAATATCTCTACTAACATGAAACAAAGGTTAATGACGTTTTGAAGGTGCTCTCAAAACCGTTGCCTTAGTAGTCGTGGTTTAAAAGTCTACCCCTCCAGCCTACGGATGTCGTAAAGTCAACCAAAAAGTTTTTTTCTGTGTGTTAACAAAACTTTAACTGTGAGCACCAATCTGTCTGCCAAGCGTGATGATTGGGTATGGGGAAACCTTATAGTTATAGATGAAGTTCTTTTCACATTGTGGTGGACAATAATTTACTATTGATATGAAATATGCGCAAAACCCTTGTCTGAAACCACAAAAGTAATTCTCGTATTTTATCGACTACCTTCCCTAATAACAAAAATGATCATCCTTTGCCCCCTTCATCTTAAAAACCAACCCTAATAAGGGCAAAAATAAACAAAAATAATCCGTTCGATAGTTATGCCGTCACAAACGTTGCCACATACATACATACATACATACAGTGCCGGATTTTTAAATTTAACTCAGAGACAAACGATCAAGTGTGCTTTCATAACTTACTCCTATAACATACTCCTTACTTACCTTATTTATGCACTAAAACCGCCGCTGTGGTCTAGTGGTTCAACCCACCGATTTCAGATCCAGAGGTCCCGGGTTCGATCCCCATGGGGAGTACAATATATTGTGCTTGTTTGGTCGGTGGTAGGACTTTGTTTAGGTCCGCCTGGCTAGATGAGCTACCGACACCATCTTACCAAATTCTGTCGTCATAATAACAATTCTATAAGCCAGTTCCTCAGTTTTTTGAGGATTCCGGGTGAATTGCGCCGAAGGTGGAGCCTTCGGCCTTATCTCAACTTGTAACCAGGTGAGATGATGGCCAAGCGCTTCCCCATATTACAAGAATAAAAAAAAACTCTTCTTTTCAATATCTCTTTATCCACCCGAGTGCTCTTGTTGCTAACACTTACTGTATGAAGATCCAGAATGAGAGCAAAGCACTAAACAATAGTGGGTATAAATATATAGGGTAGAAAACATTAAGTGAATAAGTCACCCCTTATTTTTTTGAAGATTTAATAAGTTTTTATAGTAGTAGTAGTAGTTTTTATGAAACATAGGTTAATGTCATTTTGAAAAGTGCTCTCAAAACCGTTTGAATTTTATCGACCCCTTTGGTTTGACAACCCTATTGAGTGAATTATATTAGAGAAATGGACCAGTTTTCATGAGATTTCGAATACCCTCTCTTATCTCACAAGACCTTATGGTCATCTTTTGTCTTGTTCACCTTTAAAAACCACCCCTATTAAGGGTAAAAATAAACTAATTATGAAATCTGCAGTCTCAACTCCCATTTCAAATGATATTTCAAGTTTTCACACATTTTCAAGACTCCAATCTTATTCAGCCCCTTGCAAGACATTATGAAGCGTTTTACAGCCCCTTTGTTACGAAAACCACCCCTATTCAAAAGTTAAACCTATATTTTATGAATGTGCAGCCGATACTCTTTCAAATGATACCCCATTAGCCCAAAATTCTTCTTGTCACACTTATCACTCCTATTTCTCAAAAACTACCCTAGTGCCAAAAAATCCTTAAACTGATTGAAGAGTATTAATGCATTTTCTGGAAATTCAAAAATTTTAATCGCTCGGATTACCCATGTTAAAGATATGGGTGGAACGTGGTATTTCTTTCCACCCGAATATACCGATCGATCTTAGTGATGATCTTCCATCCTGTGTTGAGGACCTATGTGATATTGTATTGTTTGCCGACGATACTTCATTAATATTAAGATCGATAGACCTAAAGATAATTATGATTGTAAATGCTTCTCTAGCTAAATTTCTTGATTGGTTTACAGCAAATAACCTCCTACTAGTATTATAAATAACAAAATGCATCCGTTCACCTTGCCCAATGTTCAAGTGAGCGATGCTAACATTACTCGTATCTTATATTAAATGGGGTAATACTTCACTTAATTGAAGCAACTACTTTCGCTTGAGCTCTCTTCTCTTCTACAGAATAAAAATGCTTTCAATGTCGCCTGCACTTCCCCATAAAAATATGCCATAGACAAAATAAACTAACCTCGCGATTTTTGAATGCTTCCAGTTAATTTAGCACAGTTAAGATAACGCAACACAGAGACAGCTCTATATTCGCGTATAGAGCTGTCCCTAATCCTTATTTAAGCTGAGTGACCAAGCATGGCCTAAACGGAGTCTGCATAGTAGCATGAATAGTGGATGTTGTAGTTTTGCAGGCTTTACGAAACTGAAAAAACCAAGGTCTCGTCGGTATTTCGGTTTTTGTCGCCGAAGTCTACCTTTCAAATTCTTAGATACTACCCACATCCGATGGGATTTAGGCATTGTGCAAAGGTCATGGGAATAGATTTGGAGATGTTCATAAAAACCTACTGAATTGGCTTCGCTTCGCACAGGCGATAACCGATTCATTGCCTTGGATTACGGTATAGCTAGGCTAGGGATCCATCTCAATACAACATTCAGGTAAAGTTGTTAACATTGGAAACCACACTCGGCGCCAGAATAAGTTTAGTCAATGTGTGCGGTAGTGTCTCTTCCATCCACGGTGCTTCTGCTTTGTCAGTGCCGTTGAATGCTTCTGGGATGTGACCACTGTAAGATAGTGGACAGTAGTATAACAGTAGCTATGTCCACTATCTTACAGTGGTCCGTTTTTGTGACAGTACCTTTCAACTGTTTTGTTGACTTTATTCTGAGGGCTAACCCCATAACTGAATATTCTGATTTTGATTCAGAATTTAATTTATTTACTATTAAGGCACACAATATTTATAAATCATACGACAGATACACAAAAGAAAAACTTAAATAACCAATAAACATAAAATCTTTAAAAGAAACCATTACAAAAAGAAACAAAGAATGAAATAGAAAAAAAAACAGATAATTACAAATGTAAGAAGACAAATAGAATCGTGTGCCACAACAGCAAATTATACCTCGACTCAGCGTGAATGCCTTACTACTGGGGAGTAATGAGGCGCTGGTATTCTGCCGAAACCTTCTTATTTACTTATACAAACTTATTTATTTACACAAACATTAATAATAAATAAATACAGTCAAATATACAAAATATAATAAATAAATAACTTAACCTGCCTAACTAGCGAAAGGCGCACTAAAGCGGTTAATTCCAGGCAACCCAATTTTTTGTTGTTTAAGTATGGAACATCTAAGTCGCTTTTTAAAAGTGTTGTTACATTTCTACATTCTAAATGATGGTGGGATGTTGTTCCAACATTTGGACATACATAACAGATTAGCAAAAGCATCGTCAAAGTGTATAAAATATTCATTAAATTAAATTGTTTATTTATTAAATCAAATTATTCATTAAAAACGATTATAACTAGAGGCGAAATAACTGCTATTAAATAATTTAGTACCACTTAGAGATCTGCAAAAAGCTTTGTCAAATTGTATAAGTAAACATTTCTTTGTCATCCAGAGCTTCTATCATATTATAAAAGCTTTTTTCCATCAATTGTTTTCTTACGCATAATTAAAAGTTTTGTTCTGTCAATTCTTTAATTTTGTCTGGTATGTTATTGTATAATTTTAATGAAATATAATAAAAACTTTTTGAAATTTTTGCAAGCCGTGTCCATGGTACATTAAGGTTATGCCTATTTCTAGTGTTGGCTTTGTGAATGTCACTTCTCTTTTGAAGAATACCTAAATGTTCTCTAACGTAAGTTAAGTTTTGAATAACGAACTCGAATCTGTCAGTATCGAGTGGAAGTGGAAGTCGGCAAAGTACATATCTCTGGCTGCTTGCACTCCTCCTGACTCTTTCATTTTCCTTATAGCTAAAGTTGCGGAGCTGAATTTTTTTTTACGTCGTCAAGATTCACCTTCCATGTCAATTTAGTATTTAGCTTAACTCCTAAGAATTTTACTTTCCTGGATATGATGTCGAAACTATTTAAGCTTTGTTGAATACACTCTTGAGGTAATGAGTGAGGTACTTATATATCATTAATATAAATGATGAAAAGTACCCTTGTGGTACACCTAAACTAATCTCACATTTTTCGGATCTAAGTCCATTTAACTCTGTTACTTGATGCCTATCACTTAGATATGATTGAAAGACTTTCAACTCGTTTCCCCTGATTCCATAATGTGACAGATTACCCAGTAAGATGTCAGGTTACACAATCAAATGCGTTTGAAATGTCACAAAAAACTAGCAATGTTTTCGGTTTTCTCTCTAAACCCGAAAAGACATCCTCAATAAGTTTTGTAATGGCGTGTTTAGTCGAGTTAGCTTTCTGGAAACCGAATTGTCGTTCACATATGAGTTTGTTTCCCTCTACGAACTGCATTAGCTCCTCAGCTATGTATTTCTCGAAGATTTTACTGAAGCACATCTGCAAGGCATACCGCGACGACTTATTGTTTTTTTACCGTTTTCTTTAGTCACACTTGCATATATCATATAAATGTTGGAATGGCACAGTAATAAAAGAGTTGAACCCGCCTCTTTACTGAACATTATTGTCTCAGCGGTAAATCGTAGTAGAAGTTCTCTTAGTGTGTTCTCGTTCCCTGACAGAGTGCATCCGGTGAAGATGACGCAGTGCAAGGTGTGCCTGGCGCCGGTGCGCGGGCTGGCCGGCTTCAGGGCGCATATGGCCTCGCACGTCTCCAAGGTGCGTGTGTGTATGTTCTCGTTCCCTGACAGAGTGCATCCGGTGAAGATGACGCAGTGCAAGGTGTGCCTGGCGCCGGTGCGCGGGCTGGCCGGCTTCAGGGCGCATATGGCCTCGCACGTCTCCAAGGTGCGTGTGTGTATGTTCTCGTTCCCTGACAGAGTGCATCCGGTGAAGATGACGCAGTGCAAGGTGTGCCTGGCGCCGGTGCGCGGGCTGGCCGGCTTCAGGGCGCATATGGCCTGGCACGTCTCCAAGGTGCGTGTGTGTATGTTCTCGGTCCCTGACAGAGTGCTCCCGGCATAAGATGACGCAGTACGAGGTGTGCCTGGCAACTCATTCCAGCTCCGTGCGAGGAGCTGGAACCGCAGGAGACTCTTCTCCTCGGAGGAGGCGCTCGTTCAGCTGGAGGACTTCATCCAAACGGTTCAGAGCAGGACATCGCTAGAGGGCAGCCGGTGACGAGGTCCATATCGGTGATGTACCAGCCCCAGAAGGGGAGAGGGTGGGACAGTGCTTAGGTATCCTTTGTATGAGTATATTACTGCACTTGTGCTTCGCGTACACCTCAGTGAATCGGTCGGTAAGCAGCCGTAGCCGTAAGTTTGGTGCGAAGGTGGAAGGAATTTTCCGTCTCATATGTAACCATCGTAGGCTCGCGTACAACGGTGGACGGTTGCTTCCTTGTGTCCTGTATACGATAAGTACTCCAGTAAAAGTTTCCATCACGCAAACGAGAATACAGGAGATCAGTTCTATCAGCTGCACTACACGCCCATGTATACCTCTGCCGCAGGTGAGATGAGATTAACGTTTGCGTCGTTGCGTTGGTTGCAGGAGAACGGCGACGAGTCGCATCGCTACCAGTGCCCCGAGTGCCCCAAGAAGTACAAGTTCTCACACTCGCTGTACAAACACATCGACACGCACCTCGTCAGTATACATTGTTTACATAACATGACATGACCGGTTGTATCGTACGTCAGTCAGTCAGTTCACGAGAGTGTGTCCGTCTGTTCGCAGGAGAAGACGCACAAGTGCCCGGAGTGCTCCAAGTTGTTCGGGTCGGCCGCGCAGCTCGCGCGTCATCTCAAGTCGCACGAGAAGGTAAGCGGCGGCGTTCATCTTGTGATGTGATGTGATGTGATGTGATCCGAACAGCTGCTCGGGGCTTCTTGAACGTCAGCCAGCACCCACCCCGCAGTACTGGCTTTTACTCGTTTCCCTGAAACTGGGTTTCTTTTCTCTGTGCACTTTGCTTTCTGCAACTGGACCGAAGATGTCCTTTTTCTGCACAGGCGTAGCATCTTGGGCTGTACCCTTCAAAACGGTAACGAACTGGTGGTTCCACAATCTCCCTGATGCGCTGGGCACGATGATCTTGCCTTACAGCTTCCACCTCCAAAGCATGAGCTAAGGCATCTTTCAACGTGTCGTGGTGCCCGAGTCTTACAGAGGCCCTCACTTCCAGATCACGAATGCCGTCGATGAATACTTGCACCAAGTTTCCATCGATGAGCGCGGGTACTGACTGGTATGCTTTTCGAACCAGTTTCTCCACTTCCAAGGCCCACTGTTGTAAGTTTTCACCAGTGCGTTGAACACGATCCTTTAATTGTGCTCGAAAAACGTGTTCTAGATGGGCGTCACCATATCTAGCTTCAAGTGCCTCCAGTAGCTGCTCGTATGTAACCTCTTTACCAAGGGCTTCGAGGATGGTTAAGGCTTGATCGCGGAGGCCCAAGGTAAGCGCGGTCATCGCCTGACCTTTATTCCATTAATTTGCCTTCATAACGGCCTCAAATTGTATTTTGTAGGCCGACCACGAAGATGTTCCGTCAAATGGCGGCACTTTGAATCCACGTCCTGAAGGTGCAGTAACTATTGGAATAGCAATCCCCTCTCCAGCTTTGATGCTTCCCAACTCTTTCTTCACGTCCGCAATCTGTGATTCAGCTTCGATGAGGCGGTTTTCATGTTGATGCACTTGGTCTTTCATCACTTTGATCTCCTTGCCGAATGTGGCGTGCAGATCTTTCATGAGGACCATCTGTTCCTCCTGGCGACGAGCCTGTTCCTCCTGGCGACGAGCCTGCTCCTCCTGGCGACGAGCCTGCTCTTGCAGCATGGCCATAAGTGCAGCAAGGTCTGGGGCTGCTGACGTCACAGGTGTGGCGGAAGGTCCCGGGTTGGCTTCTCGTGGTGGCAGTTGTTGATCTGCCGTTGACTGTGACGTCCGTGGTGAGGTTTCTCCAAACCTCCGCTGGTCCATATCCTGCTGACGGATCTGACTCCTGGTGCGGATTCCTTCCGCGTCATCCTTGGGTAGAACCGGCATACTTGAAATCCCACTTCTGACACCAATTGTTACGAGCTGGGGTTCGTAAGAATTAAAAGCAACCGGTTATTACTCAAAATAAGACACGTTTATTCAGCACCAAACTAATCACTCTTAAACACAGTACAACACTACTTAGTTATACTACCGAATCACTAAACACTGTTATCGCACTCAAATATCACTTGATGTTAACTCGCTGTATAGTAATCGAATACTGACTTGCTTCCGAATCGCGCGTCAATTTATATCCAACTCGTATCGAAAACTCTAGTAAGCGCGGGAATGGTCGCACCGCTAACTGTTGCGTAATCTGGCACGGCGGTCATAAATCATCCTTTTGTGTTATTGATAAACAAGTTGTTATTGTCTTATTTTCTCGGAACTATGGGAAGGCTCACGAATATTCTAGACGTTTCTGACTGGCGTAACAGTATAATAGTCGTGCTTATACTTTTTTCAATCGGTATGACGAGGCATTCAACGACAAATGTTTTTATTAATTTACCCGGCCGTAGCAGTCGTGGCTTAAGAATCGACCCCCTCCAACTCAGCCCGCGGATGTCGTAAAAGCCGATTTAAGGGATCTCACCAGAGGAAGCGGCAGCTTTCTTCTGTATGTTACATAACACCTTTACTGTGATCACCAACCTGCCTGCCAAGTGTGGTAATTATGACAAAACCCTCCCGTTTTTGGAGTAAGCTCCCATACATGAAACGTTTTTATAAATTGTTATTTTCGACCGGACGAAGTCGCGAGTAAAAGCTAGTATGTTATCAAAGCTTGTCGTGAGATTTAAGTACTCGTATTTACTTCTCGCATTCGTATTTTCTGTAAGTCCTTACATTTGATACCCTAATTGTAGGCAATATTTAAAATTAATTAGTCCGCAATGTTGGGCGTTCCACCATGTTGGATTTAGAATAAAGTTACACAGCTAATCATGTATTGTTGTATATCATGCAAACCGAATGTGTATACAAAATTTTAGCTCAATCGGTTGAATAATCTGTTTCAAAATAGAGTTTCAAGTTTAAGAAGTACGCCATATTGGATTTAGAGTGACGTCACTTTATTTTTTTCGAGTTACTCTTAGCAAGCCCTTTCATTTGATACCCATATTGTAGGAGTGCATTACATATAATTAGTCCGGCATCTTGTATGTGCCGTCATTCTAAATCCATGTTGGATTTAGAATGACGTCAGACAGTAAACCATGTATTGTCATCCAAACCGAATGTGTATACAACATTTTAGCTCAATCGGTTGAATAATATGTTTCAAAATTGAGTTTCAAGTTTAAGAAGTACGCCAACATGGATTTAGAATGACGTCACACAGTAAACCATGTATTGTCATCCAAACCGAATGTGTACACAAAATTTCAGCTTAATTGGTTGAGGAAATCTGCTTCAAAATTGAGTTGGAAGATTCTTCCACACGAATTATTACATACATACTTACATTACAAGTACCTATTATTTTGTATGTATTTTAGTTTTAAGGTATATATTAATTTGGGTTTTAGAATTAGTATTTCACATCCTGTACTATTTTTACATAGCCTGATATAAAATTACATGTCTTCAAATATAAAACAAATTATTAAAAAAAAATCTCGGAATAACCTTCGAACTTACCCTTAGAGTTATTTTTAAGTTTTTAGTGGTGAAGTCGGTTCCATTTTTTATAAATGACTTGTTTTTAGCTTTTTTTTGTAAAACCTACGACACCACGACGTCTACTACCCTATTTAAGTCATGTAAGGGTGCTTTAACAGAAAAGTATAATCAGGTAAAGGGTGGCAATCGAACACGTTGTGTGTTAGAGGACAGACCAGGGTGGAGCGCATCTTTGTGATGTGTGTTCCCAGTGTGGTTCGGACATTGCAGGCTCACCTGATTGTGATGTGTGTTCCCAGTGTCGTTCGGACATTGCAGGCTCACCTCGATGTGATGAGTGTTCCCAGTGTGGTTCGGACATTGCAGGCTCACCTCGTTGTGATGTGTGTTCCCAGTGTGGTTCGGACATTGCAGGCTCACCTGTTTGTGATGTGTGTTCCCAGTGTGGTTCGGACATTGCAGGCTCACCTGTTTGTGATGTGTGTTCCCAGTGTGGTTCGGACATTGCAGGCTCACCTCGTTGTGATGTGTGTTCCCAGTGTGGTTCGGACATTGCAGGCTCACCTGTTTGTGATGTGTGTTCCCAGTGTGGTTCGGACATTGCAGGCTCACCTCGTTGTGATGTGTGTTCCCAGTGTGGTTCGGACATTGCAGGCTCACCTGTTTGTGATGTGTGTTCCCAGTGTGGTTCGGACATTGCAGGCTCACCTCGTTGTGATGTGTGTTCCCAGTGTGGTTCGGACATTGCAGGCTCACCTGTTTGTGATGTGTGTTCCCAGTGTGGTTCGGACATTGCAGGCTCACCTGATTGCCCGATAAGTAAGATTAGCTAGTAGTCGTTAATGAGCCATGTTAGACGCCTGTGGCGGCGGCTCGTAAAGCTGTTACACAGTCCACTCCAACAAATAAAGAAAATATTTGTTTACAAACAAAAATTTAGTATATTAAGAATCATTACTGCGATCACTAACACGCCTGCCAAGCGTGTCGATTATGGCAAAACCCTCCATTGCTTTCTTTAGCATTTGGGGAGGCCCATGTCCTGCAGTAGACTTTTATTGGCTGCAATGACGACGATGATATAAGAATACGGCGCTTATAGCTAGAATGCTCTTATAGATTTCAGATTTCATTTATTGGCCACATTATATAAAAGATTGCTATACAAGGCAAGTCACAATTTTTTACATAAAATATGTTAAACATTAAGATAGGTTAGTAATAGTTCACCAAATTCAACTTATTTCAACAAATTATCAAATAAAGTTAAATGACAGGAATTAAACAAAATATCGATAAAAATTTAAACAGTTCAAAATATGTCAAAATGGATTCAAAATATATAATTACATAGGTATTTCATTTTCAATTTTCAATAACACGCAACCTTAAATAAATAAAGTTTCAGGCAAAAACATATATTTAAATAAAAAACATATATAAAGCAAGTCAAATAAACTGTGATTCTCCTAGAGACATGTCAAAAAAAAAAAAAAAATATTAACAGTTCAAAATATTTTATGTCAAACTGGATTCAGAATATTATTACACAGGTATTTCATTTATAATTTTCAATAAAACAAAACCTTAAATAAATAATAATGTCAGGCAAAACATATATTTAAATAAAGCGAGTCAAATAAAATGTGATTCTCCTAGAGACATGTCAAAATATTCATTTATATTATAAAATACATAATTTTCAAAGAATCGTTTAACTTTACATTTAAAGTCTGACATGTGTTCCGTCTTCGTTATGTTTATAGGAAGTTTATTGTACATCATTATTTTAGTATATTCTCCTTGCTTTTGAACCTTGGTTAATCTTACTTTTGGTTTCTGTAACCTATCTAGATTTCTCAAATTATAGCGTGAGTGAGGCTTTACATATTTATTCCTATTTTCGTGTATTTCAAGTAGACTTTTATAAATATAAAAAGATATAACCGACATAATTTTAAGCTTCTTAAAATGATTTCGGGCTGAATCTCTTTTTCTAAGGCCACATATAATCCTAATTGCGCGTTTTTGTATATTATGTATGTATGTTATACAATTCCACTAAGCCCAAACGATGCTAGGTTAAGTTGTTTTTTTACGGAGTTTCGGTGAATTGCCAACCTTCTAGCTTCATCATCAGACGATTATGATGATGATACTGGAAGGTAAGCAATTCAATAGGGTTACTCCAGTGACCGTTAACACAGGAATACGCAATTTAGTTCACTTAGATGACATTATTTTTTTCAGTTATTTTATATAAAAACCATACTACTGTACCGATTTTGATGAAATTTCCTTGGGACAACCTCGGAAGTATGAACTACCAAACATACCAATAATCATCAAAATCTATTTCGAATTGGCGGAGTAATAGAGAAACAATCAAACAAATTTTGGTTTCAATTTTGGTTGGTGGTAGGACTTTGCTTAAGTCCGCCTGGCTAGCTACCACCATCTTGCCTAAATCTGTCGCCATAGCAACAATTTTAAAAATTGTTGTGTTTTTTGAATTTGGACATTACAACGCTCAAGCGATGTTGTATGAAACGGCGTGCTGGTGTTATTAACCTCCTTAGGAACATATAAAAATCCTGTATTTATTTTTAATGACATCAAAATAAAATACCCCTTACATAATAAATTCACTATCGTTAGAAAGATAAACTATGAATCAAATTATTTTATAATAATGAGACAAAAAAAAAAAGAAATGGATTAAATTCAGGAATGCCTGTTCTACTAATTCATAGATTGGCAGTGATTTCAGAAAATGTGTAACTATGAATTATTGTGATAAACATTAAGTGATCTCTAATAGATATAATACGAAGCAAAATCCATTTCATATACATTTCAACAACTTATATTCAACAAAATCAATTGATAGAGTTTTGATTAAGTATAAACTAAAACTATAAAAGTATAAACTAAAGTAAAACTATGTAGCTAACAAAACTAAAAATAATATTTGAATCTCTTTTATCAATCGTGCCAAGATTGATAAAACCAAAGAGTATTTATTTACACCAGCACGCCGTTTCATAAAACATCGCTGGAGCGTTGTAATGTTCCAAATTAAAAAAACACTCCAGGAATGGATTTGATTTCCTTTCTCCGTAAATTTGATACTTCGCGTGTTCTTTTTTTGACAATATTTCCATGCATGTTTGAGAAAAAGTACATATTCCCCGTTTCTGAATGATTGTATTGAATGATGTTGTCAGGTGGCACGCGGGGCGAGCGTTCACTGCGCCTACTGCGGGAAGGGATACTACGATACGTTCACGTTGCAGGTCAGTGTCAGTGTGTGTATCGTGTAGTCGGGTGGCACGCGGGGTGTGTGATGTGCCTCATGCGCTCGGCAGCCGGCAGCCAGCACTCACTGTGTCCGCTTGACGTTTCAGATCCACGAACGCATTCACACGAACGAGCGTCCGTTTGCGTGCGACATTTGCAACACCGCCTTCCAGACCAACTCCAGCCTCAAGCGACACACGAGGATCGTAAGTCTCTCTATCTGTAATCAAATGGCTAACGACTATTGTATTGTATTGTAGTATGTTACGAAATTATACTCAGCAGTAGTGTAACAAGATGTGTGTCTGTCGTGTGTGTGTGTGTGTTTAGTGCCAGTGTAACGAGATGCGTGTCTGTCGTGAGTGTGTGTAGTGCAATGTAACGAGATGCGTGTTTGTCGTGAGTGTGTGTAGTGCAGTGTAACGAGATGCGTGTCTGTCGTGAGTGTGTGTAGTGCAATGTAACGAGATGCGTGTTTGTCGTGTGTGTGTGTAGTGCAGTGTAACGAGATGCGTGTCTGTCGTGAGTGTGTGTAGTGCAGTGTAACGAGATGCGTGTCTGTCGTGAGTGTGTGTAGTGCAATGTAACGAGATGCGTGTTTGTCGTGAGTGTGTGTAGTGCAGTGTAACGAGATGCGTGTCTGTCGTGAGTGTGTGTAGTGCAATGTAACGAGATGCGTGTTTGTCGTGAGTGTGTGTAGTGCAGTGTAACGAGATGCGTGTCTGTCGTGAGTGTGTGTAGTGCAATGTAACGAGATGCGTGTTTGTCGTGAGTGTGTGTAGTGCAGTGTAACGAGATGCGTGTCTGTCGTGAGTGTGTGTAGTGCAATGTAACGAGATGCGTGTTTGTCGTGTGTGTGTGTAGTGCAATGTAACGAGATGCGTGTTTGTCGTGTGTGTGTGTAGTGCAGTGTAACGAGATGCGTGTCTGTCGTGAGTGTGTGTAGTGCAATGTAACGAGATGCGTGTTCGTCGTGAGTGTGTGTAGTGCAGTGTAACGAGATGCGTGTCTGTCGTGAGTGTGTGTAGTGCAGTGTAACGAGATGCGTGTCTGTGTACAGTCCCACAACTCGTCGTCCGCGCACGTGTGCACGACGTGTCGCCGCGCGTTCAACTCGGCGCGCGTGCTGCAGCGACACGAGCGCCGCGCGCACGCCGCGCCCGACACCTTCCAGCATCCGTGCTCCATGTGCGACAAGCGGTACGTGCACCTCACCTCACCTTCGACGTTCACTATCCGGTACCGGTAGTGAGCTCTACTCGAACTACTTCATGAACTCACACGAGTACTTCGTAAAGTTACACGGGTAGCTCAATTAATTACATGAGAAGATGACACACGTGATGATGAGAAGTGTGTCCATGTGAATGGACACACGAGAAGTACATAAAGGCACACGGCACAAGTTCAATATTTAAATAGAAATCTCTTCCAGTCTTTAGTCTGTGCTTATCTTATAATGTGAACACTAAATGCTATGTGCTCCTCACTTCTGAAAAAAATATAAAATAGGTCCACGTTGGTAAAAATCAAAGGCTAATTGCATTTCAGTAAACTTAAGGGTAAGGCGGCAGTCGGCCACTACTTTACCAAATAGTAAGCATTTTTCTTATCGTGTTTTTTTGTTACAGATACTTCAAATCTAAAGATCTCCGAAACCATATGTACAAGATACACAAGAAGGGAGTTCGTGACATTCTCAGTGAGACCGAGTGACTGTAGTGTAGTGTAGTGTCGGACACTGTACATTAACACCGACACTAGTGTCTGACCGCACTCTCTGCGTATTACACATCTGCTATAGCCGGTGTAGATAGAAAGCGCTACTTCCGTACAGTGCTCTCGGGCACACAGCGCACTAACGTAATGTAATGTAATGTAAAGTAATGCAAAGTAAAGTAAAGTAAAGCCTACACAGAATACAGTAGGTACGTGTACGTCACTGCGGGCAGCCAATCACAACGCGGCGCGTCACGTGACCGGTGGCCATCTTGAATACCATTTCAATCAATTTGATTTATTGAATAGTTTTTGTGAATGATGTTATTGTAACGGTTTGGACAAAAACAATCGTTTAGTCATAAGCTAATACTTATCTTATAATAAAACTGTAACGGGTCAATATCTGTACATTCAATATTTAGAAAATGTAAAGTGGAGTCTGTTTAAGTAAATCGATACACAATTACAAAAGATAAATATATAATATGAATTTGGCTGACAACTTTGTTTTATTGATCCTGTTTATAAGTTCGCGCGAGGGTTCTAGCTGGACGCTAGGTCCTGTACAGTCTCCATATTTAAGTAGCTAGCTGATACCTAGCAGTAAACAAATGTATCAACACATTTTTTGTTAGGATCACAGCTAGTGCACCGCGCTTTCACTGAACTCCAAGAGGCAGAGTCTGAAGCTGTCTCCGCGATATTAAAATGATCGTTTACCGAATCATCCTCGTATAGTAAAGCCGCTCATCGGATATCACTTTCGGGTTTTGCAGCTCTACCCAGTGATCGGGAGCCGAGGACAGCCGCCTTGTTGACCTGGCGAGTCCTCACTCCTCAGCGTTCCGTGTATTCCTCCTCGCGATCAGTTGTAGCCTGTAGATGGTAGGTACGCTGCGTTTGTCCTAGCTACGTATACAGGAACGAGCACCGCTGCAATGGATCTCGTACACACACACCAGTACACAGGTAGGTACGTGCGAGCATGACGTCGACGTCCTTCGGTTTCCGAGTGCGGTACGCATGTAAACCGACTTCATTGAAAATATCTTATGGATGTTTTCAATCAATGTTATCCGTCACCCCTTTAACATAAGGTTGCTACTAGCCTCAGTCGGTCTATTTTTGCGTCCATGGCTATTTTGCCACATACGCGGTTTTTTTTTTATTGTGCTTCGGGTAGGTGCTCGGCCTTCATCTCACCTGATTTACAAGTTACGATAAGGCTGAAGGTGAAAGCGCACTTACCCGGAACCCTCAACTGTTTCAGGAATTGGCTATCTTACCTCTAAATGCCGGAACACAACAATTTAAGAATTGTTGTTATGGCGACAGAATTAGATAAGATGGTGGAAGCTAGCCAAACCAAGCACAATACTGTAGGTAGGTACTCCCGCTGGGCATCCCGAGACCTCTGGATCTGACACCGGTGGACGAACCACCAGACGAGCAGGACGTCGAGGAGACGGCTACGATTTACTGAGATAATGTTGAGGTTGCACTTCCTGGATCATCGATACGACTCCAGTAGTAGGGATTGATTCTTTCTGGCTCACTCATGGGTGATGCACAACGAATCAAACTTTAGGGCATTTTATTCGCTAGCAGGAGAGACCCAGCTAAAAAAAAAAAAAAAAATTTGGTGTCATTTTATTTGTATTCGCACGTACGATACAGTCGGATAGTCCATTTTAATGTAACTTGAACCGTTCAAAAGATACGATAGCCAGTCCCACCTATTGTTTGATTATCTATTGTTAAGCCCACCCGGCGACGGTCGGCAATCAGCGCCAGACAGACCACAAAAAAAGGGTCACTCATTTTTTTATTTGACTGTGTGAATTCCTTGAGCTTTTGTTCTAGTCATGTCTTTCCAGAAACAAGTTGTAACCTGCACAATAGTGTATTGTAATCTTCCCCTATCTAAGTAACATCGTAATGCTATTCAGTATTGTTTGCGACAGGATGTGGCATTCCAATGGAATCAATGTTTTTTGTCGCGTCTCCGTTTCTTGTCTAAACCTGCAGGTAACCGTCTGCTATATAATGCTCTAAAATGTCTCATTCCTCACCATATTTTGTGTTTCACTCGGGCAGTTAACATCAAATATTGTTTTCGTGCAGTATCCAAATGTTGTAATAATAAAACTGAAGCAGTCAAAAGCAAATATTGTCTCCGTGCTGAATACAAGGGTTCTACATACCTATAAAATGGCGGTAAGTTCTATACTCAATACATTTATTGTTTAAGTATGGATACAATTTATCACAGATACTAAGTAGTTATGTGGTTTCTCATATGGACTTTGTGTTATGTTAGGTAAGTAACAGTTAAACGTCGCAAGCTCTCTATAAAACATGTCGGTAAGAATTTAGTTGATATGTAGATTTTTCATAACGAGTTTTGATGGGGGTTGTATGATTTTGTTTCTTCGTCGTTCAGTTAATTATACAATTTTTCTATTTTTACACACCTACTTGTATCTATGTTTTCTATAAAAGTGACATGTTGTTACAGGGCACATCAAGTTACTCTCCCGTGGAGGAGGTTGAAGAACATAACACGTTCAAGCAATTTTACTACCCTATTATGACCACTTCTGACGAAGAGGACACCACCAATTGCATACAATTGCCACACAAACTTTCTAAGAAAAGTACAGGCAAGCGTTCCCGCAGTAGCCTCGGTAACATCGATGAATTCTTTCGTGAAGAATCAGCGAAAAAGAAGAAATCAAAAATCTCATCAAGCGTTGGTCGATTGAACAAAGAGGGTAGCGTATCCTACTTATCATCAAACCCAGAAGATGATGCAACACATCTTATAAAAATCGAAGTTTACGATATGAAAAAACTGAGCAAGATTCCTCATGCACAACATTGGATGCACGCTAACGTTCGTGTTAAATACTACTGCAAGGAATCCGATACCAAAAATTATGAAAACACGAATAAAATTATTTACCAAATCACAAAAGAGATATCTGAATCAGGAGACTGTAAAACATATTCTTTTCCAAACAAAAATTAGAATCATTTGAAGTGTTTGCGGCCTGTTTAAAATTATTGTTCTAATGATTTTCTTGTATTTGCATCTACTTATTTTAATAAATAAAAAATATTTTTAATTACATTACTAACTATTTTATCATCATGATTTTGTTGTGTATACTTATTTAGGTACTTATTTTAATAAATTAAATACATTTTATATTCATAAATTTTGTTTTATTAGTCTGATTATGGACTTAAAACCATATTTATTGATAGGGTAGCTTTTAACACTGTATAGGTACTGAAGTTCTCACATTAAATCAAATCAAATCAAAATTTATTTATTTGGGGATCAAATATATAAAAACACTTATGTGTAGGTATGCACTATTTCTTATTGGCTTTGAAACATTCAATAAATAACTTATGTAAAAATAGATCATTTTTAATGGTATTGTTACTGAATAATTCAATAAAATCCATCAATGTATTTCAGTGAAACTTGTAATACAGATATGTCAAACAATATTCTCCACACACTGAAGTAAGGTCGTGTTGCAATCTATACCTATTAAAATCCCATTGTCTTGAGTTCCTGCGCAAGAAGTTTTTGTGTTAGTCTGTAGGTGCAATCCCATACGAATCAAAATACTGACCAACTCCATTTTTATCTATGTGTATGGCTATCCAATGTGAGCCTGGCTTGTTGTCTGGATCCAAATTGCTTATTAAGTACAGTGGTTTTTTGACATGCAGCGGTAACCTATTTGCAGCATACACATTTTTGTGTAAAGCTGGGTGTATGTAGTGTAAATATTTTTGAATATCAGTTGTATCCATTATTCTTATAGAAAGTTGTGTCAAGGTCAATCTTCAAATCAAGAATGTGATACGACAATATGTCAACTACTTTTTATAGAGTAAAAAATGAGGTTGCAGGAAATAAAAAGATATTATGTAAGTATGTGCATATCAATGTTTTTATTAAAAGAAGGTACTTAAATATCTAAATACAATTTGGTTCATCTTAACTACTTATAAACTATACAATTTATAGTCTGAGAATGGTACTTAAATATCTACCCAAATTCATTTTTTTTATCTTAACTACTATAGTCTAAGGTTACATTACGATTCTTATCTATTTCAATAACATTATCGAACTCTGCATAAACAATACAATTTATGGTTTTAGTGAGAGTAGAGTCAAATCGAACCTCCATTCTAACACTACCATGTTTTATAAGATTCCAATGTGTGTTTGAATTTGAGCTGAGGTCAGCTGTTAGATCAAACGCTAACATACAGTACTCTTTTGCATATTGCTCCCTAGATATACCATTACCTTCATTCAGAAAATGTATGCCTGTTCCTGAAAATAGTGTGTGATAGGCTGTTGTGAAAATATTATCATCGAATGATGGTTGCAAAGCTTTCGAAGGTATTTGGTTGCCATCAATGTACAAACAAAATGAATTTATTTTGTAGTTTTCAAAATTGAATGGATTTTTGGTCAGACCTCCATTAAACGCTGCATTGTTCACAAAACCGATTATACACCTTTTGGGAACTTGTCCCAGAAAAATATTATCAAGAATAGACGCATTTTTTTGCAAAAAAAATTGATTAAATTTTCTAAGTTCCTGAACCAGTTCACAGCACGCAAGTCGATCCGACGCATTTTTTTGCAAAAAATTTTCAGGGTTCGTTTGCCAGTTCACAGCACGCTAGAGATACGATTCACAGCACGCAAGTCGATCCGACGCATTTTTTTGCAAAAAAAATTGATAAAATTTTCTAAGTTCCTGAACCAGTTCACAGCACGCAAGTCGATCCGACGCATTTTTTTGCAAAAAATTTCAGAGTTCGTTTGCCAGTTCACAGCACGCTAGAGATACGATTCACAGCACGCAAGTCGATCCGACGCATTTTTTTGCAAAAAAAATTGATAAAATTTTCTAAGTTCCTGAACCAGTTCACAGCACGCAAGTCGATCCGACGCATTTTTTTTGCATAAATTTTCAGAGTTCGTTTGCCAGTTCACAGCACGCTAGAGATACGATTCACAGCACGCAAGTCGATCCGACGCATTTTTTTGCAAAAAAAAATTGATAAAATTTTCTAAGTTCCTGAACCAGTTCACAGCACGCAAGTCGATCCGACGCATTTTTTTGCTAAAATTTTCAGAGTTCGTTTGCCAGTTCACAGCACGCTAGAGATACTATTATATTCTTATGCTATTTTTCTTTCCTATTGGTTACATGCTTATTACAGTTTTAAAATGTCTTAGTATCTATCACAAGTCATCAACACTCTACATCATTTATGTTTTACTTATATCTTATCGTCAAAACTTGTTTTTTATCGTTTTTTCTTACAAATATTTTGTTACATTGCTATTTTGCATATATACACTTATATATGTAAAGCAATAGTTTTACATCTCTATTTCTTATTTCTACCTTATCTGCTAATTTTAAACAATATTCTATAAAACTATTCCTGATATTCTTATTTCTTATACATTTCTTACCTATGTTGTTACATTGCTATTTTGCATATATACAATTATACATGTATAGCAATAGTTATACATCTTTATTCCTTATTACTACCTTATCTGCTAATTTTAAACAATATTCTATAAAACTATTCCTGATATTCTTATTTCTTATACATTCGTGTGCAGTCTCTTTACCTATTTCTATGTTCATGTATTGCTCAGCTTCGAATCTTTCCCTACCGTATACTGGGCATTCATACAGAATGTGTAGAATACTTTCCGGTTTGCCCGGTTCGCAGATGCATGATGGATCCTCCTTACACTTGAAACGATTCAGGTATTCGGAGAATCCACCATGCCCCGTCATTACCTGCGTTAAAAGACCCACTGGCTTGATTTTTCTAATTAGTTTAAATGCTTCGACAGCGTCGGGGAAGAATATTTTTGTTACTGCCGCTGTTTCGCCTGTTTTATACCTATCGTTCCATTTGTTAAGGGTTTCCTGTCTGATTTCCTTTTTTACATAAGATGTCGGGCAAAGGTCGTATTCGGGTTTAGTCTTACTTCTAAGGGCTGCATCCTTCGCCAGTTCGTCTGCTCGTTCATTTCCTTCTAGACCCGCGTGTGCTCGGATCCAAAATAAAGATACAACTTTACCTTGGTCTTTACACTCCCTCAGGTTTTTGCGTGTTTCCACTGCCAGTGGGTGTAAAGATCTCTGATTGGTCACGGTTTCTAGAGATGATCTTGAGTCGCTGTATACTCCAAACGTGGTTTCTCGGCGCTTTAGGATTTCACAAGTGGCTTTGCATATGGCTGACAGTTCAGCCTGGTAGACCGTGCAGTAGGACGACAGCTTTAATTTATGGGTTTTGATCTCGGCTGTATTATTCCATATGGATAATGCAGCTCCGACCTTGCCCTCAATCTTGCTGCCGTCCGTGAACATTCGGACTGCGTATCCGCTGTGAATGTTCACCTGCTCTTGGTCTTCCAGGCTTATGAACTCCAGACTCATATGTTCAGCGGGATGTGGTTGGGCGGCAAAGGCAGACTTCGTCTCCATCTCTCTTCCTCCTAGTGTCGACCGGGGGACTCCTCTCTTTGCCTCATACAGGGCGGCTGCCTCCTGTATCCTGAGGTCGAGAGGCAAGATTCCGGCCAACACTAGTGCCGAGTTTAGAGAGACAGTCCGGTATGCCTTGCACAGCTTCTGTGCGAAGCCACGTTGGACAAAGTGAAGCTGCCTTTTCACGCCCAACTTCCTTACTGCCGGTACCCAAACGCTGGCTGCGTACATTACGACTGGCTCAACGACTGCCATGTAGATGGTGCGAATTACCTCCGGATGGAGGCCCCAACTGATCATGGCGGCTCTCGATAGCTGCTTATAAATGTTCAAGGCCTTTTTACAGGCGTTTGCCACGTGTTTGTTGAAAGTAAGCTTATTATCTATCGTGAGCCCCAGGATTTTCACCTCTTCAGACATTGCAATGCCGGTCCCGCCCATGCTCAGGCGTGGTGTGTCAAATTTAAGCTTGCGAGTGATCACCATCGCATTCGTTTTTTGTGGTGCAAATTTTAGTTTACTTTTGACACCCCACTCCCGAACATACGCGAGAGCGGCATTACCTTTCCGCTCCACCTCTAGTGCCGTCTCCTCCGCAAAAACTAAGACGATGTCGTCAGCGAAGGCTTGGCAATAGTGCCCCTGTTTCTCAAGGTCATTCAGCAGTGGGTCGAGGAGAACGTTCCACAAAATTGGACCTCCAATGGACCCTTGGACGCAGCCCTTAGTAGTATTCCTAACAGCCTGTTCACCTGCGTATCTGACCGAAACTGTTCTGTCACTAAGGTAACTGTCTATTAGCTTCCTGAGATTTAGGGGACATTTAAGGTCCGCCAGCCGGATCCTGATAGCTGGCCACCATGCACTGTCGAAAGCGCCCTCTATATCCAGCGATACAAGTGTTACTAGTTTCTTCTGTCTCAGCTTTTCGCGTATGTGCTGTACGAGGGTGTAGAGGGCGTCTTCCGTGCTCTTTTGGGGCATGAATCCGTACTGCCGGGTGTTCAATTTTGGGAGGATATGCCATTTGATTCGGTTTATGACCATTTTTTCCAGGATTTTACCCATCACTGGCAGCAGTCCTATTGGCCTGTACGATTTGGCCTCCGTGTAGGTTTCCTTCCCTGGTTTCCGGAGTACTACCACGGTTGCCTCTTTCCAAATCGTTGGGAAGTGGGCTTGCTCTAAGCATTTGTTTGCCAGTGATAGGTAAAACTCTGGGTCCTGTAATATTGCGTGTTTGCATATATCCGCCGTGAGACCATCGGATCCGGGAGCTTTCTTGGGGTTGAAGCTGCTAGTTGCTGCTTTGACCTCTTCTAGGGTAAATGGGGGATCATGAGCTTCAGCATGCTTCCCGACATTTACTTGGCCAGCCTCCTTTCTCATTGACCGATGTTCTTCGGTGTTCTCCTCCTTTCTGTCCTCAGGATAGAATTTTGTGGCCAACATTTCCGCTGATTCTTTCGATTTTAGCACTTTGCCATTTTCGATCAGGGGCAGGTCTTCCTGCCTCTTAGTCGTCATTTTCATCACGCGGTATATGCTATCCCACATACTTTCTCTATCTTGCTTTCTGCAAAACTCCTTCCAGCTTTGAATTTGTGCTGTTTTTACCTTTTGTTCATAATCTTTTTTTGTTTGCAGGTACTCTTCGACGACCATCTCCCTCCGGACCGGCGCAGCACAGTGGACTCTTCTTTAGGTTCTTTAGGTTAGGTTAGGTTAGGTTAGGTTTTTTTTTTTTTTTTGTTCCCGCGAGCTAATTCCCTCAGACAATATCTGAGTCTTTATTTTTTTTTTCTTATTATATTAGGGAAGGGTACATGAGTATTTATTTAATTTCGAGCTTCTTATGCTAATAATCTCTCCTTTCTGTTTACATGCTTATTACAATTTTAAAGTTTTCTTAGTATCTATCATAAGTTATCCTCTATTATGTTGTTTTTCTTTCTATCTACCTTACATTTACTTTAGTATACACTGTCAAACCTTGTTCTATATCGCTATTTTTTACTTAAGTTTTTGTTATTTTGCTGTATTTTCCATATATACACTTATATATGTTCAGCAATTATTAAACATCTATGTTTCTTTAATCTACGTTATTACTAGGTATTAACATTATTACATAGGTATACTCTTGTAGTCTTTTACAAGATTTGTAATCTTTTTGTTTTTACATTTTTCTAATATCGTTGACAAACTTATTTTTAGTCACTATTTCCTACTGTTATGTTATTATATTGCTATTTTCCATATATACAATTATATATGTATAGCAATGGTTATACATCTTTATTCCTTATTACTACCTTATCTGCTACTTTTACACAATATTCTAAAAATCTATTTCTAATGTTCTTATTTCTAATACATTCATGCGCGGTTTCTTTACAAATTACAGTATCTATGTATTGCTCGGCCTCAAATCTCTCCTTAGCGAATACTGGGCATTCATACAATATATGCATGATGCCTTCTGGTTTGGACGGTTCGCAGATACATGATGGATCCTCCTTACACTTGAAACGATTCAAGTATTCGGAGAATCCACCATGACCCGTCAACACTTGAGTTAAGAGACCCGCTGGCTTGATTTTCCTAACCAATCTGTATGCTTCAATAGCGTCGGGGAAGAAGGTTTTGGTTATGGTCGCTGTTCCACCTGCCTTATACCTGTTGTTCCATTCCCTAAGGGTTTCTTGCCTAAGTTCCTTTTTTTTTTTTACGTAGGATGTCGGGCAGAGGTCATATTCAGGTATGGTCTTACTTTTAAGGGCTGCATCCTTTGCCAGTTCGTCTGCTCTCTCATTGCCTTCTAGACCCGCGTGTGCTCTAATCCAAAATAAAGACACAGCTTTACCTTGTTCTTTGCACTTCCTCAAGTTTTGGCGTGTTTCCACTGCGAGTGGGTGCAAAGACGTCTGATTTGTCACAGTTTCTAGAGACGATCTAGAGTCACTGTATACACCGAACGTGGTCTCTCGGCGCTTCAGGATTTCCCGTGTAGCTTTACATATGGCCGACAATTCGGCCTGGTAGACGGTGCAGTAGGACGGCAGCTTCAATTTATGGGTTTTGATCTCGACTGCATTATTCCATACGGATAATGCAGCTCCGACCTTGCCCTCAATCTTGCTGCCGTCCGTGAACATTCGGACTGCGTAATCGCTGTGAATGTTCACCTGCTCTTGGTCTTCCAGGCTTGTGAATTCCAGGCTCATATGTTCAGCAGGGTGTGGTTGGGCAGTGAAAGCAGACTTTTTCTCTATCTCTCTTCCTCCTAGTGTCGGTCGGGGGACTCCTCTCTTTGCCTCATACAGGGCGGCTGCCTCCTGTATCCTGAGGTCGAGAGGCAGGATTCCGGCCAACACTAGTGCCGAGTTTAGAGAGACAGTCCGATACGCCTTGCACAGTTTCTGTGCAAAGCCACGTTGTACAGTATTAAGTTGCTTCCTCACGCCCAACTTCCTTACCGCCGGTACCCAAGCGCTTGCTGCATACATGACGACTGGCTCAACGACTGCTATGTAGATAGTGCGGATTACCTCCGGGTGAAGGCCCCAACTGATCCTGGCGGCTCTAGACAACTGCTTGTAAATGTTCAAGGCCTTTTTACAGGCGTTTGTCGCGTGTTTATTGAACGTAAGCTTGTTGTCTATCGTGAGCCCCAGGATTTTCACCTCCTCCGACATTGCAATGCCGGTCCCGCCCATGCTCAGGCGTGGTGTGTCATGTTTAAGCTTCCGAGTTATCACCATCGCGTTTGTTTTGTGTGGTGCGAATTTCAGTTTGTTCATGACACCCCACTCCTGAACATACGCAAGAGCGGCATTGCCTTTCCGCTCTACCTCTAGTGCCGTTTCCTCCGCAAATACCAGGACGATGTCGTCGGCGAAGGCTTGGCAATAGTGGCCCTGGTGTCGTTTAGCAGCGGGTCGAGAAGAATGTTCCATAAGATTGGACCTCCTATGGACCCTTGGACGCAGCCCTTAGTTGTTCGTCTGACTACCTCTTCTCCCGCGTACCTGACCGACACTCTCCTATCACTAAGGTAGCTATCTATGAGTATTCTAATGTTTATGGGACATTTGAGCTTCGCCAGTCGGATCCTGATTGCTGGCCACCATGCACTGTCGAAAGCGCCCTCTATATCCAGCGATACAAGTGTGACTAGTTTCTTTTGTTCCAGCTTACCGCGTATGTGCTGTACGAGGGTATAGAGGGCGTCTTCCGTGCTCCTCTGGGGCATGAATCCGTACTGGCGGGTGTTTAATTTTGGGTAGATGTGCCATTTAATTCTATTGATGACCATTTTTTCCAAGATTTTGCCCATCACTGGCAACAGTCCTATCGGCCTGTACGATTTGGCCTCCGTGTAGTTCTCCCTCCCCGGTTTTCGGAGTACTACAACGGTAGCCTCTTTCCAGATCGTTGGGAAGTGACCTTGCTCTAAGCATTTGTTTGCCAGTGATAGGTAGAGTCCCGGGTCCTGTAAAATTGTCTGTTTACAGATATCCGCTGTAAAGCCATCGGATCCGGGAGCTTTCTTGGGGTTAAAGCCATTTGTTGCTGCTTTGACTTCATTGAGTGTAAATGGGGGATCATGAACTTCAGCATGCTTCCCGGCATTTACTTGGTCAGCCGCCTTTCTAATTGACCGATGATCTTCGTTTTCATCCTCCTTTCTGTCCTCGGGGTAGAATTTTTTGGCCAGCATTTCCGCAGATTTTTTTTTTTTTTTTTTAGGGTCTAGCATTTTGCCGTTTTCCATCAGGGGTAGATCTTCCTGCCTCTTGGTTGTCCTTTTGATCACTCGGTATATGCTGTCCCACATACTCTCCCTGTCTTGTTTTGCACAAAACTCCTTCCAGCTTTGGACTTGTGCCATTTTAACCTTTTGTTCATAATTTTGTTTTATTTGCAGGTACTCTTCGTTAGGTTAGGTTAGGTTAGGTTAGGTTAGGTTAGGTTAGGTTAGGTCTGTTGGTAGGCGTGAATAATTAGCACGGTCGAGCTAGGCTCCTGTGCGTTGTTCCGCCTTCCCATCACCTTGCGGCTTTGCGGCGAAATGCCTAAATCGAAGGCTTTGCGGGACGCCTCCGGGCGTTTCCTTAAAGGCCCTTCTCAGGGCCAACCTGACGACGACGCTTCAGCGTCGGGAGCTAGCTGCGCACCACCTGCAGCTAGCGGGTTGAGGGCGGACGAGCTGTCAGACTCTGACAACGAGTCCGTTGCGTCTGTGTCGGACGCAAGTTCGATGGCGACGGAAGAAGGTCGCCAACAAACGCGCAAGCGGGCCTTCATGAAGGGTGCGTCCGAAGGTTCCTCGGACTCCACAAGGAGTGCCAAGCCGAAGAAGAAGGCAAAGTCCAAAAAGCCTTCTTCTTTGGCTGATACGCACGACGTGGGTCTGGCTGACGCCCAACGTCAGCTAAACCTGGCTCGACGGGTGCGAGTCCAGCAAGAATTGGAGGAGCAGGTTGCCGCCAAGGAGCAACAGGCACGCGTCACTCGGGCCAAGTCCGGGTACGGTGCGTCCAGCGTCCTGTACGCGGACTACACTCTGGGCGAACTTGAGCGGATGGCTCAAGAGGACGAAGGGGAGATTATGGAGCTCGCCTCTAAGTCCACCAACCTAAAAGGGACTTTTCAGAAGTCCCTTAAATGCCGGGCCGCAAGTATGCGCGGCATCGTTCGGGAGCTGGCGCAGCGCACGGCAACCGACGAAACGCGGCAACTGCAAGCGACGGTCGATCGCCTGCAGTCGGAGGTCAGTGAGCTTCACAAAAAGCTGGCGGAAGCTGCGGCCCGACCTACCCAAGCCGTACCGAGACCTGCGGTGGAAGGCCCCTCCAACCTTGAGGATACTATCCGCAAGGTCATCATGGAGGAGAGGGCCTTCACGAGAGCCTGTTTCGCAGGCATAGAGGACCGGCTCTTGCCGGAAAAACGCCTCCGACCACAACTCGCGGCCGACAAGAGGCTGTGCGAGCCGGGGCCATCCACCCCTCAGAGGGAGGACCCCCTTCTGCCCTCCACCACTCTGTCCAACCAGCCGTGGACGGAGGTGGTTAGGAAGGGGAAGGGCAAGGCCAAGAAAAGGGCGGGAACGGTCGCTGTGCTTGCCACCCCCGCCACCACCCCTCCCAGCCCGTCCCAGGAAACTGGTAAGGGTAAGGGAAAGGGGAAGGGGAAAGGCAAGAAGGCCAAGCCCGCCACCGCTGCTCCCGCAGCCAACAGGGCCCCCGCCGGAGTGAGGAAGTTGGTTCCTCCCAAGACCGCGGCCGTCGTAGTGACACTCAGCGCGGAGGCCGCGGAGCGTGGGGAGACGTACGAGTCCGTCCTAAAGCGGGCTCGTACCAACGCCGATCCCACCCAAATGGGGATCGGCACAGTCGTGTGCCGCCGGACCCAAGCCGGAGCTCGAATTTTCGAGTTTCCGGGGGCTCAGGGCAGCGCCAACGCGGACCTCTTCGCAACTAAGTTGCAAGAGGTCATCGCAGACGTGGCCAAGGTCGCGAGGCCCGTAAAATCTGCGGCCTTGGAGGTGACCGGTCTGGACGATTCGGTCACCAAGGAGGAGGTGGTGGCGGCGGTCGCAGCAGCAGGGGGCTGCGACGCCGCAGCGGTACAAGGCCGGGACATCAGACCCGGCCGCGGTGGCATGGGCGCTATTCGCCTCGAGTGCCCAGTCGCCGCGGCTAATGCCGCCCTCGCCAAGGGACGGCTAGTCGTCGGCTTCAGCTCGGGTGTAGTACGAGCACTTGGAAATCAGCCCCTGCGCTGCTACAAGTGCTTCGGAATAGGACACACCCGGGCCCTTTGTCCGTCCAAGGTCGACAGGACGGACTGCTGCTACCGCTGCGGCAAGGCCGGACACAAATCCGCCTCCTGCAAGGCCGCCACTCCGCACTGTGCGGTGTGTGCTGCCAGCGGCCGGCCAGCGAGCCACGTGATGAAGGGGAGGAACTGCAATCCTCCCCCCAAGAAGGGCAGAACGCAGGTGCCGGCCCAGCCTGCTGCAACCGTCACTGCTGAAAATGCAGCGACGGCCGACGACGAGGGGGGTGCGATGATCGAATGATGGATAGGATCGGACATCGCATTCTCCAGGCTAACACCAACCACTGTAAAACAGCCCAGTACCTGTTTATGCAGGCCATGGCTGAGTGGTTGGTGGACGTGGCGGTGGTTGCCGAGCCGTTCTCGGTCCCTGGCCGTTGGCTGGGTGATCAGGACGGCTTGGTAGCATTGGTAGCGCGGTCTTCCACAGACTCCCCTCCCCTCTCGCTCTTAGAGAGGGGACCGGGATACGTGGCCGCCGCGTGGGGAGATATAGCCCTAGTGGGTGTCTATTTCTCCCCTAACCGCCCTTTCTCGGACTTCGAGGATTTCCTCGAAGTCCTCACCGGAGTTGTCGGTAGGGCGGCGCCGCGCCACGTCGCCGTATTGGGCGACCTTAACGCCAAGTCGGCAGCCTGGGGCAACCCGGCCACCCGCTGCAACGTCCAGGGACGCGCCCTCGAGTGTTGGGCAGCATCGTCTGGTCTGTCCCTCCTAAACAGAGGGACAATTCAAACGTGTGTGCGGCGACGGGGAGGGTCAGTGGTTGACGTCTCGTTCGCCACCCCCGTGCTAGCCGCCCGCGTCGTGAACTGGCGGGTAGAGATGTTGGAGACATGGTCGGACCACCGATATGTGCGTTTCGACATCTCCAACCAGAGCCCCCAGGGGACGGCCCGCTCGGGCCAAGCTCCCTTCCCACGGTGGGCTCTCACCCGCCTTGACCGAAAGGCGGCCAAGGAGGCAGCGTTCGTCCAGGACTGGCTTGCACCTCCTGTCGAAGTCCTGGACGTGGACGTCGCAGCGGGCCAGCTAAGGGAGTCTCTGACCGAGGTGTGCAACTCCAGCATGCCTCGGTCTCGCCGCCCACCTCCCCGTCGTGCCGTTTATTGGTGGTCGGAGGAACTGGCGGGGCTCCGAGCCGCCTGTGTGGTGGCTAGGAGGGCCTACACGCGGAGCCGAAGACGTAGCTCACGAGACCCGGCTAACGAGGACCACCTCTACACGACGTACGTAGAGGCGAAAACGGTCCTCAAGTCGGCCATCATCGCCGCTGACGACGCGGCGAGAGCCGAGATGCTGGAGGGCCTCGACAGGGACCCTTTTGGGAGACCATACAAGGCGGCGCGGAACAAACTGCGCCCCTTTGGTCCCCCACTGACGGAGACCCTTGAGCCGTCACTGCTGGATGGGGTGGTCCGGTCCCTGTTTCCATGCAGGGCCAACAACTTCACCCCACCAGTGATGGACCCCCCGCGAGGAACGGGTCCGTCAGAGGAAGAGGAGGTCCCTCCAGTGACGTCAGCGGAATTCGGGGCGGCGGCTCTTCGCCTCCGCGCTAAGAAGACGGCCCCCGGACCGGACGGCGTCCCTGCACGGGTGGTGGCCATAGCCGCCTTCCAAATGGAGGAGAGGTTTCGGGACCTCTTCAGCGCGTGTCTCACGTCTGGGAGGTTCCCGAAACCATGGAAGGAGGGGCAGCTGTGCCTTCTCCGTAAAGAGGGTCGCCCGGCGGACTCCCCTTCGGCATACCGGCCCATCGTACTGCTCGATGAGGTCGGTAAGTTGTTCGAGGGGATCATCGCCACCCGGCTGAACAACCACCTGCGGGGAGTTGGGCCGGACCTGTCGGACGCCCAATTTGGATTCCGATGGGGGCGATCGACAGTGGACGCGCTGGCCCGACTCAAGGGCCAAGTGGAGGCGGCAGTCGGGACGGGGGAAGGGGTGCTGGCCGTGTCATTTGATATAGCCAACGCCTTCAACTCCGTCCCCCATTCGACAATATTGGAGGCACTCCGGTACCATGGAGTGCCACAATACCTGAGGGCCCTCTTGGCCAGCTACTTGGCGGACCGAGCTGTCCTCCTCGTGGACAAAACGGGCATAGTCCGCCGGTACGGCGCAGAGTCCGGTGTTCCACAGGGGTCGGTCCTGGGACCACTCCTGTGGAACATAGGCTTTAACTGGCTCCTGCGGGGAACCCTTCTCCGAGGCACGAGTGTCATCTGCTACGCGGATGACACTCTCCTCACTGCCCGGGGGAGGGACTTTAGAGAGGCGGCAAGTCTGGCCTCGGCTGGCGGATCCTTGGTTGCGGGAAGGATCCGCCGCCTAGGATTGAGGGTGGCGCTGCATAAAACCGAGGCCGTGTTCTTCCACGGGCCAAGGCAGCGCACCCCGCCTGACGCCCACATTGTCGTGGAGGGCGTCAGGATTGAAGTGAAGGCCCAGATGAAATATCTGGGCCTTATAATCGACAGCAGGTGGCGCTTCGGCCCACACTTCAGCGGGCTGTCAGCACGCCTGCTGAAGGCCGCGGACGCCCTCTCTTGGCTCCTCCCAAACTTGGGGGGGCCCAAGGCGCGATGCCGGCGACTGTATGCCGGCATCTTGAAGAGCATGGCCCTGTATGGGGCCCCCATCTGGGCGGACTCCCTCAACAGGAGGGAGAATGCCACTGCAATCCGCAGGCCCCAAAGGGCCATTGCACTGCGGGTTGCAAGGGCCTACCGCTCGGTGGGCTTTGCGGCGGCGTGCGCTCTGGCTAGCACCCCTCCTTGGGAGCTCGAGGCGTGGGTGCTCGCTAGAGTGTACGAGTGGGCAGCGGGGCGTAAGGCGCTCGGTGAGCACCCCACCCCGGAAGAGCGGGAAGCGGTCCGGCGAGAGTCGAGGGACGCAGTCATCCACCATTGGGTGGAGGACCTCGCCATCGCTCCGTTCGGCCGCCGAACGTTGGACGCGCTCGGGCCGGTCCTGCGAGACTGGCTCGAGCGGTCCCATGGTTTCCTCTCGTTCCGTCTGGTGCAGGTATTATCCGGGCATGGGTGCTTTGGATCTTGCCTGCACCGGATCGGAAGAGAGGAGACCCCGAGGTGCCATCACTGTGGCGCGGCAGAAGACACGGCGCAGCACACCCTCGAGGTGTGTCCGTCATGGTCCCAGCCGCGCCGCAGTTTGATCGCGGTGGTTGGGCAGGACCTTTCGCTTCCCGGCGTGGTCAATTCTATGCTGGGAAGTGAGGGGGCCTGGGCAGCAGTCGCCTCCTTCTGCGAGGACGTCATGTCCCAGAAGGAGGTGGCGGAGCGTGCGCGGGAGGAAGATCCCCTCGCGGCACCGCTCCGTAGGCGTAGAAGGGGTGGGAGAAGGCGATTGAACAATCGTCGTTTTCTCTCACCTGGTGGTGAATAGCGGGCGAAAGGCGCGGGGGCGTCTTCGCCCGTATTGCACAATTCACCACCCACGTCGGGCGAGAATGGCTGAGCACTCGCAGTCATTCTCGGGCCCCCCTCCTCCGGGGGGAGTGGCGTGAAGGCCCCGCTGTAAAGGCGGGCGGTCGTCAGGGGGGACTGGATGTAAAGGCTCTGCCGGTTTCCCAGTCCTCCCTCCACACAGACGATGCGGGAGTGCCGCTGGGTTGTTTAGTGGGTATACCGGGCCACCGGGGAGTCCCACATAACCCTCCCACCCCCGATGGGAGGGTATGCGTAATGCATTTTTCCCAGCGTCAAAAAAAAAAAAAAAAAAAAGGTTAGGTTAGGTTAGGTTAGGTTACTGGTGCAGGTGCTTTCCGGACATGGATGTTTCGGAAAGTACCTGCACCAGATCGCGAGACGGGAGGCGACCCCGGCCTGCCACGAATGTGGTGCGCCGGAGGATACGGCGCACCACACGCTGGAGGTGTGTGCCGCGTGGGGTCCCATGCGACACACACTTTCAGCCACCCTGGGAGGGGACCTCTCGCTGCCGAGCGTGGTCAACGCCATGCTCGACGGCGACAGGGAGTGGCAGGCGATGGTCTCCTTCTGCGAACAGGTGATGTCGCAGAAGGAGGCCGCGGAGAGGGTCAGAGAGGACGATGCCCGCTCTGACCCGATCCGCCGGAGGCGAAGGGGGGGTAGGAGGGGGCGGTTTGCCCGCCTTCTTCGACTTCCCCTGTAGTGGAGCCACCTGGTGGAGAGTCGGGGGACTCTCCGCCGGCTTGCACGGCTCCACTCGTCTGAGGGGTGGTCCTGGTGAGCAGTGACCACCCCTCCTTGGCCGGGGCCTGGACACGGGTTCCAGGCCAACCGCCGGGGCCAGATGGTGAATGCTAACGCGACCCCATCTCGGCCCCACGAAGGCGGGCGACTGCTCATAGTGGGTTTTTAGTGGGTTCGAGTCCCACATACCCCCTTCCACCACCCCCATGGTGGAAGGGAAATGCGAGGGCATTTTCCCACTTAAAAAAAAAAAAAAAAAAAAAGGTTAGGTTGGACGGCCTCGTTCGGATTTTGTTTGGTCCTTCTCATCTGTTTCCGAACTAACCTTACGTTGACGTTAAAAACTTTTGGTGACAATTAGCAGGGTCGAGCTAGGCTCCCTCGCGTTGTTGCCAACTGTTTTGGATAGTTAGTGTTGCCAACTGTTGTGGGTGGGCGTGAATAATTAGCACGGTCGAGCTAGGCTCCTGTGCGTTGTTCCGCCTTCCCATATCAGGATGGACGAGCGGCCTGTCGTAAGCGGGGGAGGGTCACCCCCCCCCTGTCGTCGGGAAGCTGCTGAAGCCGGTCCGTCTTGCGTGGAGACATCGCAGACTCCGCATAATGCGTTGCAGGCTGCGAAGCCCATACGCGGGGCGAACGGGCGCTTCATAAAAGGCCCTTCTCAGGGCCAAAAAACAATCGGCCCTTCTCAGGGCCACCCAACCGGCCCTTCTCAGGGCCCCCCAACAGGCTCTTCTCGGGGCCAGACGTCGGAGGAATCTGGCTCCAAAGTCAAAGTCAAAGTCAAAGTCAAATATTTTTATTCAGTAAGATTTTTTAGGATCACTTTGAAACGTCAAATCTACCGCCTGTTCGGAATCGCGACCAGCACACAAGGAGAAAGGCAAGAACCTCGGGCTAGTTTTTTTTTTTCATGATCCATTACAATAGCTTAAAATTATCTAATACTAATTACAATTTATTCACTGGAGCAAATTCATTTTTTTAATGCCAGGCTTTCTTATCTTCTAGGTAATCTGAAATTTTATAATAAGCTTTCCTGGATAGCTTTTGTTTTACAAAATTTTTGAATTTATTATTTGACAAGCTTAGCACATCACTTGGCAATTTATTATAAAAGCGTACAGTTTGCCCTATGAACGATTTATTAACCTTATGGAGCCTAGTTGTGGGAACAGCGAGTTTATTCTTATTTCTAGTATTATAATTATGTTTATCACAGTTTTTGTCAAATAAGCTTATGTTTTTACGCGCGTACATAATATTTTCATAAATATATTGGCAGGGCATAGTCAATATATTTATTTCTTTAAACTTGTCTCTTAATGAATCTCTGGGACCCATTTTGTAAACAGCGCGAACAGCCCTCTTCTGCAAAACGAATATGGTGTCTATATCTGCAGCACTTCCCCACAGTATTATGCCATATGACATAATACTGTGAAAGTAACTGAAGTAAACTAGTCTTGCTGTAGCAACGTCTGTGAGAAGACGTATCTTCTTTACAGCATATGCTGCAGAACTAAGTCTCTTCGCCAGTTTATCTATGTGTGGGCCCCATTGAAGTTTATTATCTAAAGTTAATCCCAAAAATACAGTGGTTTTGACTAATTCTATGTTTTCCTCTTTAACTTTTACATTAGCTTTAACTTCAGTTACATTTGGTAAAATAAATCGAATACATTTGGTCTTTTTCTGATTGAGTACTAAGTTATTTACATTAAACCAGTTAACAATTTTTGAGATTGCATTGTTTACGTTGTCAAAGTTAGTCATTTGTCGCTTCAATCTAAATAGAAGTGACGTATCATCTGCAAACAGAACAATCTCATGGTCATCTTTAATTATTTGGGGCAGATCATTAATATATACTAAAAACAAGAAAGGCCCCAATATAGAACCCTGCGGCACACCCATGGTAACCAAAGATCCTGAAGAACGCTGGCCGTTCACGTCGACATGCTGTATGCGATCACTTAGGTAAGACGTGAGTAAGTCTAGTGCAACACCCTTGATACCATAGTGGTCTAATTTCATAATCAGTGTTTCATGGTGCACGCAGTCAAAAGCCTTAGACAAATCACAAAAGACTCCCAACGCATCATGTGATTTCTCCCAGGCCTCGAAAATATGCGATACTAAACTAATACCGGCATCAGCAGTTGAGCGACCTCTTGTAAATCCAAATTGTTTGTCATGAAATAGGGCGTTAGCATAAAAATGACTATGTAACTGTGTAAGAATAATCTTCTCAAAGATTTTACTAAATGTCGGTAGTACTGATATCGGCCTAAAGTTTGTTGGATCAGAACTGTTACCAGATTTAAAAAGAGGAGTTATTTTACTATATTTCATTAAATTAGGGAATACGCCGCAGTCGATGCATTCGTTGAAAATAAAAGCTAATTCAGGCGCTATAACGCCTATTATAGGTTTAACAATGCTTACAGAGATGCCCCAGAGGTCAGAGGTCTTCTTTTCATTTATAAGTTTAAATGCTTTAATAATATCGTTATTATTAACATATTTGAAATAAAATGGTTTATTACATGATGGTACATTGTTTTTCAGTATTGACTCTGCCATAATATTTGAAGAGTTCAATGATTTTGTGGTAGAAACAGGTATATCAGTAAAAAACGTTTCAAAAGCTGTTGCAACATCAATATTTTGGGATATGTTAAGATTTCCTATTTTTAAATTAAATTCGTTAGTGTTGCTGCTTTTCCCTTTTCCAGTCTCACTATTAATAATTTTCCAAGTAGCTTTAATTTTATCTTTACTATTTACAATCTGTTTTCTCAAGTATTGGGATTTAGCGGCCACACAAACTTCCTTAAAGATTTTAGAATATTTTTTTACTTTATCATTAAACTCTTCACTAAAGTTGTACTGTTTTTCACCATAAAGTTCATACAATTTTCTTCTACTTTTATGTATTCCCGCTGTTGCCCACTCACTAAATGTTGCATTATCAGAGACTGTGATTGTTTTGGATGTATATATTGAGTTAAATATGTTGCTAAATTTAGTAAAAAATGTATTATATAAACAATCAGGATAGTTGCCATTATATGAAACAGGTAATTTAGACATTAGTGCTGATTTTAATTTTTCCACTCTATCAGCTGTCAGTGGTACAAAATTAATTTTCCTTTTTATATTAGTTTTACATTGTGTTTCGATTTTAATAATTTCTCCTAGATGGTCAGATTTTATTTTACTTATTACACTCTTCCATACAATGTTGGCATCTGTAAATATATTATCTATACATTTAGCTGAGGTTTCAGTTATTCTAGTAGGCTCCATAAACATAGGTTTTAGATTAAAGGAGTTAAACAGGTTAGTAATTTTTTTGCTATATGTGTCTTTGGTCAATAGATCAATATTAAAATCTCCACAAGCTATCAATTGTTTTTTTGATTGTGACACTTTAAACAATATTTGTTCCATAACATTTTCAAAAATTGAATATTTGGCACAAGGTGGGCTGTATACACTTATGATAATGAATTGCTCCAGCTCTACACAAGCTATTTCAATTTCCTTTTCAACTGAATGATTAACAATGTCAGTCCGATCTTTAAATTTTATTTGTTTGTTTAACAATATTATTGAGCCACCTCGGATGTGATTCACTCTGCAGAAAGAACTGCCAATCTGGTGATTACTGAAATTAAACATGAGCTCATGTTGTTTAAGCCAATGTTCAGTTATGCAAATGATGTCAATATGATCAGAGTTCATGAATAATTCCAGTTCAAGCACCTTGTTTTCTAAGCCTTCAATGTTCTGACTTAACAATTTGATATAATTTTTGGGTTTAGGGCATATTTTCTTAGTATTATTTACCAGTATAGTATTACACCTATTTGACTTATTTGATTTAGGCAAATTATTTAAACACATTTTTGACTTCCTTACTAAGCTATGTTTGCTATGTGACATATTTGGTGGCTCATTTATGCTAGAGGCTTCCTCTATTGTCTTATGAACTAATTTAAATTACTTGGAATATTTTCCAATACATTAATATCTTGTCTGTGCTCAATAAAAGCAGTCTGATTAGCCAAATTCTTGGCTGTTATACTAAAAAAATAAGATAGCGACACAGCTACCTGTCGTTTGTAAAAGTTTGGTAGGTAGTAACTACCTCGGGTCAAATAAACATTATTACTAACACAATTGTTAGAATCAATCAGATGGATTAAATTATTATTATGTGACATTGTATACAATGTCTTGTTTAATTTATATCTAAAATCATTTTCAGCTTGTGGCAAGCAATTACTATAAGGAAATGTAAACAATACAATTTTGTTTACATTCAGAGAGCTTATAGTCTCAAAGTATTTAATAAGGTCCCATTTGTTGACATCACCCCTATTTCCATACATGATGATTAAATTTGATTCCGGTGTCAGATTGGATTTTGATAACAATTTCATTACATCATGAAGACTAGAATTCGGTAAACAATTATTTATTACTGAGTGTCCCATCTTATTTAATATTATGCCTAAATCTTTTCCAATTTCATCGCAGAATATAACAGTTTTGTTTGTGATGATTTTTTTAGTCGATGAAATCTTGGATCCAATACATACTTTAGGGCTCATGGGTGAGACTGGCCTCTCTGGCTGTGAATGCAAAGAGCGTTGGCAGTCACACAAATGATTGGCCACCAAAGAGTCATAGCGTTCCTGATTACTTTGTGACAGTTGAAGCAGTTCATCCATGGCCAGAGAGTATTCCCTAATAGCCTCTTGAGATTTTTCATAACGTGCAGTAATTGATCTCAAGCAGCCGTTAACACTGGCAAGTTCAGACTCAAGAAGTTGCATGTCATTTTCATATTTTGTTTTATTATTTTCTAATTCTACTGTACACAGTTTGAATTTTTCTAATATTTCTAATTTACTCTTATTATTTATGCTCTTATTGTGTTTTTTTTGAGATTTTAACAATTTTGATGTTTTTGAGATCTGTTTTTTAATCTTTACATATCTTTTTGATGCGTTTTTGCTGCATGTTGTACCAGTGCCCACCACTGAGTCTTCATGAGTCAAATCAATCACTGTATTGGGCACATCACTACTTGCAACAGAAACTTGGCCGAGTACACTATCCACTGACAGTAATTCATCAAATAAATTTTGAGTTTTTTGTGCTGCCGAGCAATGAGATTCCTCTTCCAATTGTGTGATTCGTTGGTGGGCATCACGCAGCTCTAGCTCTAGGGCCGATGTTCTCTTCAAGGCAATCTCATACTCGGTACTGCACTGATCAAAACCATGTATTATCATTTCTAACCTATTTTGTTCCTCAAGTACACTCTCATATTGACAGTGTAATGAAGATAACTCACTTTTTAGTTTTGTGTTATTTCCTAATGCTTCTAACAATATACTTTCATTGTCCTCCCTTTCACAAGTCAACTGGCTGCACAACTCCCTGGCCAGTTTCAGCTCATGTAAAGCCAGTTGAAGTTGGGATTCTTCCTGGCGAGCTTTGCGGGTTTGCATACGGTTGGCCATTACAGAAAGTGTTATAATTTCAACAAACTTCTAGCCAGGATAATTGACGGCCAGATGAGGTTATGCCGGCTAAACCAAATTCGAAGCTCTATAATACTTACGTGTAATTATTGGATTGAAATTACATTCGAGATGTAATGTTTACGCTTAGAATACACTGTAAGTTAGATCAAACCACTCCGAACCGAGAGAACAATGACGAAAATTAACCGTGAGACAAATGGCCACTTTGCATCAGATACACATCACTTTTACAAAGTATTTATATACGTACACGTATGTTATCGATTATTCTAGTAATTTATGTCAATATTGTAACCAAAACACACTAAAATCAAATAAAATTACAATTTTATCATGGGACAAATCTCAGTCAGCTGTTAACCTTAGTGTTGCCACAAACCAAAAAAAAAAAAAAAAAAAAAACTCCGAAATGGAGGCTCCGAAATGGAGGGAAGCCGGAAGCGGCCGTCCTCCTCGCTCTTCGTGCCCGGGGGATTCGACTCGGACACTGAGACCGAGGGGACGTTGGCCGCCAAGGTTAACACTGCCAGGAGAGGCAGAGGGAGTACCGCGAGGGCGGCAGCAAGGGAAGTTTTCCTCAAGCCACGGCCAGTGGATGAGGAACTCGACGAGGTCCTGCAGAGCAGGAGATATGGGAAGGGGCGTCCCGCTGTCGTCTCCGGCCTTGTGACTGACACCGGCAGTGATACCGATGTCACCGCAAGGTCCGGGGACCCCAGTGAGTTCAACGCCCAGGAGATGAGGGCGTTTGCGGGCGAGAGGATCGCCTGCATTATGGAGGTTGCTCGGAAGTCGGGCAACCTAAAGGGCGAGTTCGTCGCCCGACTAAAGCAGTCCGCCTCCGACTTGCGTGAGGTCGTGACAGCCCTCGCGGGCAGGACTGAGGTGGAGGAGACGCGCCACTTGAGGGCGGACAATGGCCGCCTACGCCTGGAGGTTGAATCCCTCCGGGCGGAAGTGAAGGCGCTGCGTCGCGGCTTCTCGGAAGCGAAGTCGGAGGCCGCTGCTGCTGCCACTGCTGCTGCCACTGCTGCCGCAGCTGGGCCGCAGGTGGCCGCCCCCACAGTCATGCAGGGGGCAGGGGAGCTGGTTGAGGAGCTAAAGCGCTCCTTGACCTTAACGTTCGGGGAGATGCTAAACGCCCGACTCGCGGGGATTGAGGAGCGTCTCCTGCCGGCCTCGGTGGCTCGGCCACCACTGAGGGCGGATGCCGTTAGGGCGGCAGTGGCTTCCGCGCCACCAAAGGCGACGCCACAGCCGGCTCGCAACCCTGCCCCCAAAGCGGGGAGAAATGCGGCGCCGGTGGCTGGACCCTCAGGGGTACCTGCCCCCGCCGCCGCTTCCCAGGGGAAGACCTGGGCAGCGGCGGTGGGTGGGGGAAGGGGCAGGAGTGGAACCTCCTCCACCACTCCCCCGAAGACTGCTGCCCCTCCCAAAGTGGCACCGGTGGCTGGCCCCTCCAGGGTGACTGCCCCCGCCGCTCCTGCCCAGGAAGAGACCTGGGCAACGGTGGCAAGGAAAGGAAGGAGAGGGGGCAGGGGGAAGAAATCAACTGCTCCTCCTGCCTCTGCCACATTGACTGGCGCGAGGCCGAAGCCGGTGGCCCCCCCGAAGCCTAAGGTGGCGCTAAGGACCCCGAAGTCCGCGGCTGTGGTGCTGCTGTTGCAGCCTGAGGCCGCGGAAAAGGGGGCGACTTACAGCGCCATCCTTCAGAAGGCGCAGGAGCGCATCGATCTCCAAGAGTTGGGGATCGATGAGCTCCGCTTCCGCCAGACGGCCACGGGAGCCAGGATGCTGGAGATTCCTGGTTCCCAAAACGGCGAGAAGGCGGACAGGCTCGCGGAAAAGCTCCGCGACGTCCTGTCCGAGGTGGCGACAATCACCAGGCCCGTCAAATCTACCGACGTCCGGATTACGGGCCTGGATGACTCGGCCACCAAGGAGAGAGTGGCCGCAGCGGTGGCTAGGGTTGGCGGCTGTGAAGCGCGGCTCGTAAAGGTCGGGGAAATGCATCCCGGCCTCGGCGGTGCGGGCTCCACCCTGGTGTCCTGCCCGATTTCAGCGGCCAAAGCGCTGCTGGAAAAGGGTAGACTGTTGGTCGGGTGGAGCTCGGCGCGAGTGGTGGCCCTAGGGGAACGCCCCATGCGCTGTTTCAAGTGCATGGGGCTGGGGCATACACGCCCCCAGTGCCCTTCCACGTCCGACAGGGGTGACCTGTGCTTCCGGTGTGGAAACACAGGTCACAAGGCGGCCACCTGCGGGCGGGCCGACCCCCACTGCGCTATATGCGCAGAGTCGGGGAGGCCGGCCGGGCACACAATGGGTACGCGAAGCTGCGTTCCCCCCAAGACGAAGGGGAGAACCGCTGGGGTCCGGACCACCCCAGTGACTCCACTGGTCGCTCCCGTGACGGGAGCGAGCCAAGCGACTTGCGAGGAGGTTGAGATGGCTGACTAACATGGATCAAGTCGGCCAACTCAACCTCCTCCAGACGAACCTCAACCACTGCGCCAGGGCTCAAGATCTGCTTATGCAGTCCCTGGCGCAGTGGAACGTCGACTTGGCGGTCGCTGCGGAGCCGTACTTTGTCCCCTCTCAGCATGCGTGCTGGGCTGGGGACCTGGACGACTCCGTGGCCATCGTGGGAAGGGCGCATGGCGGTCCCCCCCTCTCGGTAGTGGAGAGAGGTGCGGGGTACGTGGTGGCCAAGTGGGGGGAGTATGCGGTAGTGGGCGCATACTTCTCCCCCAATAGAACCGCTGCAGAGCTGGAGGTCTTTATGGACCTCCTAGCCGCGGCGGTTAGAAGGCAGGTGCCACGTCAGGTCCTCTTTATGGGGGACCTGAACGCCAAGGCCCGGGACTGGGGCAACCCCTCTACCAACACTCGTGGGGAGATTGTCAGGGAGTGGGGGGTTGCCACGGGACTGACCCTCTTGAATAGAGGGTCGGCCCACACGTGCGTGCGACAGCGAGGGGGGTCCGTGGTGGACGTATCGTTCGCCACCCCCGCTGTCGCAGCACGTGTCCAGTCGTGGAGGGTGATGTCGGAGGTGGAGACTCTCTCGGACCATAAATACATATGGTTCGAGATCTCCTCCACCTCCGACATCCAAGGGGGGCAAGTGGCGCGAGCGGACTTCCCGCGCTGGACGATCTCTCGCCTCGACGCCGAGGTGGCGTCCGAGGCGGCGATCGTCCAGTCGTGGTTCGCCGCGCCCACACACCCGGAGGCGGATGTCGCAGCGAGCCGCTTCCGGGAGGCGGTGACCGCGGTGTGCGACGCCGCCATGCCGAGGTGCAGACGCCTCCCGGGCCGCCGGGAGGTCTATTGGTGGAGCTCGGAGATAGCGGATCTCCGAGCCGCCTGCTCGGCGGCGCGCCGCTCCTACGCTCACCGTAGGAGGCGGCGCCACGGGCGGACCGACGGCGAGCTGTCAGCCGAGGAGCTGACAGCCGAGGAGCAGCTGTACAGCTCCTACCGCGAGGCGAAGCGGGAGCTGCAGCTGGCCATCGGTCGGGCCAAGGAGCGGTCCTGGCGCGAGGCCCTGGAGGGCCTCGATAGGGATCCGTGGGGGCGCCCGTACAGAGCGGCCCGGAAGAAATTCCGGGGCCAGGCGCCCCCGGTTGCGGAGTCCCTGGAGCCGGAGATCCTGGGCGGGGTGTTGGAGGGGCTCTTCCCCGCCATCGACCATCACCACACCCCGCCCGCGATGGCGGCGCCCTCCTCGCCGGTCGAGGAGGTGGACCCGGACTCCATCCCACCTGTCTCAGAGGTGGAGATGGAGTTGGCCGTCGGCCGCCTGAGCGGCAAACGGACGGCGCCGGGTCCGGACGGGATCCCGAAGAGGGTCCTGAGGATCGCCCTCAGGGAGATGGGCGATCGGCTTCGGGAGCTGTTCGACGTGTGCATCACGTCCGGACGGTTCCCGAAGCTGTGGAAGGACGGCCGGCTGTGCCTGTTGCGGAAGGAGGGTCGTGCCGTAGACTCGCCTTCCGCATACAGGCCAATAGTGCTGCTCGACGACGCGGGGAAGCTGCTGGAAAGAGTGGTGGCTTCCCGCGTCGTCCGGCACCTAGGCGGCACTGGGCCTCAGTTGTCGGAGGCCCAGTTTGGGTTCAGAGCGAGGCGGTCAACGATCGACGCCTTGCTCTGGCTCAAGGGGTGGACGCAGGAGGCGGTCCGGGAGGGGGATAAGGCGTTGGCTGTCTCGCTGGACATTGCCAACGCCTTCAACAGTCTGCCGCACGGAACGATACAGGAGGCGCTCCGTTACCACGGGGTGCCCCTGTATCTGCGGAGGCTGTTGGCGGACTACCTCCAGGACCGCGAAGTCCTGGTGGAGGGACGCGACGGTCTGAGACGCCGTCGCGTCGTCCGCGGGGTTCCGCAGGGGTCGGTGCTGGGACCGCTCCTGTGGAACATCGGCTACGACTGGGTCCTCCGTGGCACGCTGCCCGCAAACATGCGGGTTGCGTGCTACGCGGACGACACCCTGGTCGTAGTCAGGGGGAGGGACCTGAGGGAGACGGTGCGGTTGGCCGAGGTGGGCACGGCCCACGTGATCGACCGCATCCGTTCCCTCGGGCTGGGAGTGGCCCTCTCCAAGACCGAGGCCCTGTTGTTCCACGGGCCTCGGGGGGGACCCCCGCCAGGGACCAGAGTGGTCCTGGACGGAGTCCCGGTCCGGGTTGGGACCCAGATGAAATATCTGGGTCTCATCCTGGACGGACGGTGGACTTTCAGGGCCCACTTTACCCAGCTGGCCCCGAGAGTCCTGGGAGCCGCCGCCGCACTGGGGAGGCTGCTGCCCAACGTGGGCGGCCCGAGCGCCACGTGTCGCCGTCTATACTCCGGAGTGATCCGGAGTATGGCCACCTACGGGGCACCGGTCTGGGTGGACGCCCTCGGTCGCGCGAACATGACCCTGCTGCGACAACCGCAGCGGGTCATTGCGACGAGGGTGATCCGCGGATACCGGACGGTGTCCTGGACGGCAGCATGCGTGCTGGCCGGCGATCCCCCCTGGGCTCTCCAAGCGGAGATCCTCGCCGAAGTGTACCACTTCGTGGCGGCGAGGAGATCCGACGGGGAGCACCTGGAGTGGGATCGGGTGGAGGGCCTACGGCGACAGGCGCGGGCCGCCATGTTGAGGCGGTGGGCGGAGGACCTGGCTCCACCGGTCCCTGGTCAGTGGACGGTGGAGGCCATTCGCCCGGTCCTCCGTGACTGGGTGCGGCGGCGATTCGGGTCGCTGACGTTCCGACTGGTGCAGGTGCTTTCCGGACATGGATGTTTCGGAAAGTACCTGTACCAGATCGCGAGACGGGAGGCGACCCCGGCCTGCCACGAATGTGGTGCGCCGGAGGATACGGCGCACCACACGCTGGAGGTGTGTGCCGCGTGGGGTCCCATGCGACACACACTCTCAGCCACCCTGGGAGGGGACCTCTCGCTGCCGAGCGTGGTCAACGCCATGCTCGACGGCGACAGGGAGTGGCAGGCGATGGTCTCCTTCTGCGAACAGGTGATGTCGCAGAAGGAGGCCGCGGAGAGGGTCAGAGAGGACGACGCCCGCTCTGACCCGATCCGCCGGAGGCGAAGGGGGGGTAGGAGGGGGCGGTTTGCCCGCCTTCTTCGACTTCCCCTGTAGTGGAGCCACCTGGTGGAGAGTCGGGGGACTCTCCGCCGGCTTGCACGGCTCCACTCGTCTGAGGGGTGGTCCTGGTGAGCAGTGACCACCCCTCCTTGGCCGGGGCCTGGACACGGGTTCCAGGCCAACCGCCGGGGCCAGATGGTGAATGCTAACGCGACCCCATCTCGGCCCCACGAAGGCGGGCGACTGCTCATAGTGGGTTTTTAGTGGGTTCGAGTCCCACATACCCCCTTCCACCACCCCCATGGTGGAAGGGAAATGCGAGGGCATTTTCCCACTTAAAAAAAAAAAAAAAAAAGGTTAGGTTAGGTTTTTTTTTTTTTTTTTTAAGTCGTTTTGTAACGACCCTTGTAGGCGTTGTGTTAGGGGCTCCGCGCTAATGGGATACACTTTGCCCCCAACTGTTATTTATAGTATCTTAAGTTAGTTTATGGTGTACAGTTATATGAGACATAAACATTGAGTTATAACATAGAGTTATATGAGCTAATAAGATTATAGTTATAATAGTTTAACAATAGTGAAGTTGGAGGTAGTAAGTTTCTAGTTTTTTTTTTTTTTTTTTTTTTTTTTTCTTAGTTTCTGGTTTTTTTTTTTTTACTTAGTTTCTGTTTTTTTTTTTTTTTTTTTTTTTTTTCCATAGTTTACCACCACATCATTGGAGGTTACATTAAAGGTTACAGTAAATATTATTTTACACATGAGCTTAGAAAATTATGAATATATGCTTACAATGGTATACCACCGCCTTAGAGGTTACAATAAGGATTATAGTTGATATTATATTTCATTATGTACAATATGAGCTTAGAATTAAGTGTAATTTAACGTTAATACAAATTATATGCGTAGTTCGAAAGGTGATAAAATGGTTATACACTGCATGAACTTAGAATTATGATTACGGTAAGCATAATGTTGACGGAGTGTGAACGGAAAGTAAATACTTTACCATCAGTGACCACAGAGTAGGCGGCGTGTAGCCGAACTATAGCCGGAATGCCGACGGCGCGCAATGCTGACGAAATGTGAACAGAAAGCAACCACTCGTACACAAAGTGGTTACTTTCCGTTCGCATCCCGGTTTGACGAAATGTGAACAGAAAGCAACCACCTGTACTCCAAGTGGCTACTTTCTGCTCACATCTCGTGAACACCATGCACCGTCAACATTCCAGCCACAACTCGGCCACACACCGCCCACTCTGTGGTATATATAGACAGAGAGTATACGGTATGTAACCGAGTTATACTTACATTGGTTTACCACCGCATTAGAGGTTACAATAAGGATTACATCTGATATTATATTTCATTATGTACAATATGAGCTTAGAATTAAGTGTAATTTAACGTTAATACAAATTATATGCGTAGTTCGAAAGGTGATAAAATGGTTATACACTGCATGAACTTAGAATTATGATTACGGTAGGCATAATGTTGACGGAGTGTGAACGGAAAGTAAATACTTTACCATCAGTGACCACAGAGTAGGCGGCGTGTAGCCGAACTATAGCCGGAATGCCGACGGCGCGCAATGTTGACGAAATGTGAACAGAAAGCAACCACTCGTACACAAAGTGGTTACTTTCCGTTCGCATCCCGGTTTGACGAAATGTGAACAGAAAGCAACCACCTGTACTCCAAGTGGCTACTTTCTGCTCACTTCCCGTGAACACCATGCACCGTCAACATTCCAGCCACAACTCGGCCACACACCGCCCACTCTGTGGTATATATAGACAGAGAGTATACAGTATGTAACCGAGTCGTAGCCGAGATGTTTAAGGTGCACACGATGTGAACGGAATGTGGACAGAAACTGAACAATTTGTGATCGGTAGACAGAAAGTGACCGAAAATTAGGAAGTAAACGAAAAGTAGACAGCGAGCGGGAACTCGACTGTTTACGAGCGCGGATGGAGGATGTGTAGACGGGAGGTAGACGTATTGTGATTAGAGGATTGTGTAGGGTGTTTACTTATTGAAGTTTTTGTTGTGGTTAGGGGGTGAGTGTTGGTTGCTCATTGTTGTGTTAGTGTTTTAGTCAGTGTTTTCGTAGTTGATCCGGGCTAGGGTTCTGTGCTTGTTTGAGATGAGCCGAGGGCAGAAGTTAGAGGTGGCGGAGTGGGCTGGGTTTTTGTGGGTGATATTGTGTTTATTGTTGAATGTTGTGCAGTTTAGGCAGTTGGTCTTGGTGGTGTCTGCCTTGACTGGACAGTCTTTGTACTCGTGAGAGTTTGACGAGCAGTGTGAGCATGCAATGTTTTCGCTATTGCACCTCTTTCTGGTGTGGCCGAATTGCAAGCACTTGAAGCACTGTAGTAGAGGGATGTGGTTACCTACGTGGACTCTCTGGTGGTTGATGTTAAAGTACTCTACTTCGGCGATGGATTTCCAAAGCCTGGGGGTTACTGTGTAGACTGCGTTATATAGATGGTTATTTTTGTTTTTTTGTGTGAATTTGAGTGTTATGTCCTGAGGGTTGCTGATGTTTTTATTAATGCAATCGTTCTGTCTGCTTATGATGCTGGTGAGTTCTTCAGTTGTTACGCTTTTGCGTATTCCCTTAATGATAATCATGGGCTTCAGGAAGGAAGCCGGTTCAGCAGTTATATTACAGTCTTCTTGATTTTTGCTGAGGGTGAGGGCAGTGGCCAGATGGGCTGGATCGTCAAATTCGGCGATGATCTTATTTTTAGTGATGTACCTTATGTTTGCTGGTGAGAAGTTGGTGTTAGTGAGAGACACGCTGTCCTTCCAGATCTGTAGTGTGTCCGCTGAGCTGGTTCCTTCTTCTTTTGGTCCGATGATGAGGGCCGGTTTGTAGGTTTGAGTGAAGGTGAATCCCTCCAGGGAAGGCGTGGTTCTGGGAGTTTTCCTGTTTTGTTCGGTTGTCTTCTCGATGGGTTCGTTGCAAGTTTTGGTTGGGTTGGGTTCAATTGTGTGGGAGGGGATAGTTGGCGAAACCTGTATTTTGGTGATTTCCTCCTGGATTGTGTCTTTGATGGTTTGGACGCCGGTGTCTATTAGTTTTTGTATGGCGTTGATGTCGACGGTGCTCGGAGGTATGCTTGTTTGGCTGCGGTTGGCAGTTTGTGAGAGTGGTTGGATTTCAGCCATAATCTTGAGTTTTTGGCAGGCTTCTATTATTTTTAGTTTGTTTATTTTTGTGACACTTTTGCCTTCTGATATGATGTTGATGATGAGCTTGGTCTGCTGGATCACTAGGTCAGGGAATGTGAGGTTTCCCTGAGTCAGGAGGTTTTCAGTGTCTCTTTCCTGTTGAGTCGGTGTTGGGCTCTCGTCGTCTGACAGATGTAGGTGCATATGTGGTGGAGTCGGGCTGATGATATCCTCTGTGAGGGGCCGATTGCTTTGTTGGGGCTGATGATTTGGGCTAGTTGGCCGTGATGTGGGAGGAGTGCATAGATGGTGCATAGATGAGGTCACAACACTTTACTTCACTTCACTTCACTTCTCTGTGCTGCGCGAGGAAGAGTCCGAGATGTAGACGGTATGTGATCGAATTGTAACCGAAGTGTTTGCGGTGAACACAATGTTGCCCGAATGTGAGTGGTGCGCGGAAAGTAGACGATGTGTAACCGCGTTGTAGCCGAAATGTTGAAGGTGCACACGGTGTGAACGGAATGTGAGCAGTAAGTGAACTGTTTGAGAACGGTAGATAGAAAGTAGACGAAAAGTAGACAGCGAGCGGGAGCTCGACTGCTTCCGAGCGCGGGTGGAGTTTTTTTTTTTTTTTTTTTTTTTTTTTTTTTTTTTTTTTTTTTTTTTTTTTTTTTTTTTTTTTTTTTTTTTTTTTTTTTTTTTTTTTTTTTTGCCGGTATCAGTAACCCGGCCGTCGGCGACCCTCTGACTTAGACTGTCAGAGTCTTTATTCCTACTTTAATTTGTTTTATTTTTATTTCTTTATTTTATAAAATAGAGACTTGTTGCTTTGCAACATAATGCTATGGCTTTATGCTTATATCTAGCTATATTTTAGGTAGGACAGACTTTGTACATTGTTTAGTCCTTTTATTTTTTAACTTTGGCAAGATAGAGTTGCAGCCTGAAAACTCTTCGGCTTTTTCAAGCTGCAACTCTACTTTGTCTTACATTCTCACAAAAAATTTACAGTTTCATTAAATACTTCTAACCTAGTGTCTTATTTTACTTATACTACTTATTTTCTATACAAATTTTTATTGCTGATTTTCAGATATTCAATAATATAATGTTCAGCAAAATTATTTATCCTTGTTTCTTAGGATGACCTTACTGGCTATTGTTAAACAGTATTTAATAAATTCGTCTCTAAGGTATTTGTTGGTTAACAGGTGGTTGGCATTTTCTGGTTTTAAGTCTATGTTTAACATTTGTTCAGCTTCGTATCTCCGTTGACCAAAAACAGGGCATTCGAACAAGATGTGGTCCACTGTTTCCATTTTATTGGGTTCACAGATGCATGATGGACTCTCCTTACACTTGAAGCGGTTCAAGTATTCAGAGAATCCACCATGCCCTGTCAAAATTTGCGTGAGTACTCCAGTGGGTTTTATCTTTTGTACGATTTTGTACGCTTTAGCGGCGTCGGGCAGAAACAGTTTTGTCACAGACGCTGTTGTATTTGACGCGTATCTCCTGTTCCACTCCTCAAGGGTTCCTTGGCGGATCTGCCTCTTGAGGAATGAAACAGGGCACGCGTCGTACCGTGGCTTTGTTTTGATTTTTAAGGCCGCATCTTTGGCAAGTGAGTCGGCTCGCTCGTTGCCTTCGAGTCCTGCATGCGCTTTTATCCAAAACAGATCTACTTTTTTGCCCTTTTCCCTACTTACCTTTAAGTTCTCACGAACTTTGACAGCAAGAGGGTGGGTAGAGCTATTGTTGGTGACTGTTTGGAGTGAGGCCCTTGAGTCGCTGTAGATGCCAAATCGATTTTCTTTCCTCTTCAATACTTCCACCGTAGCCTCAAATATGGCCAACAATTCCGCCTGGTAGACCGTGCAGTAGGACGAAAGCTTCAGTTTGAGGGTTTTGGTCTCTTCCGCATTTGTCCATATGGATAATGCGGCTCCGACCTTACCCTCAATCTTACTGCCGTCCGTGAACACACGTACTGCGTAGTCGCTGTGTGTGTTCACCTGCTGTTGGTCTACCAGGCATATGAATTCCTGGTTTATATTTTCAGCTGGGTGGGGCCTTGAAGAGTGACTCGACATCTTTTCGACCTCCCTGTCTCCTAGTGCTGGTTGGGGGACACCTCTCCTTGCCTCGTACAGGGCAGCTGCCTCTTGTACCCTGAGGTCGAGAGGTAGTATGCCAGCCAGCACTAGAGCCGAGTTTAGGGATACGGTCCTATAAGCTCTACATAACTTCTGGGCGAAACCCCTCTGTACGTTATTCAATTGCTTTTGCACACACTGTTTTTTCGTTGCTGGGGCCCAGGCGCCAGCAGCGTACATGACAATTGGCTCCACTACAGCCGTATAAATGGTTTTTATGACCTCGGGGTGGAGACCCCAGCTTACCCTGGCGGCTCTCGACAACTGCTTGTAAAAGTTTTGTGCTTTTTTACACACATTTGTCACGTGCTGGTTGAAGGTTAACTTCTCGTCAATGGTAAGACCCAGGATTTTGATGTTCTTAGACATAGCAATGTCGATCCCGCCCATCCTTAGGAGTGGAATGTCAAACTTCAGCTTTCGTGTCACCACCATAGCGTTTGTCTTTTGTGGCGCGAACTTGAGCTTATTTTTGACACCCCACTCCCGGACTTGGGCGAGAGCGGCATTTGCTTGTCCTTGGACCTCTGAGCCGGTGTCTCCATCGAAGACTAGAACAATGTCGTCTGCGAAAGCCTGGTTATAGTGGCCATTTCTCTGGAGTTCTTTGAGGAGGGGGTCAATTAGTATGTTCCAGAGTATCGGGCCGCCGATTGAACCCTGGACGCAACCCTTGGTGGTCTGTCTGGAGACTTCTTCTCCTGCATACCTCACCTTTACCAGTCTTTCCTCCAGGTAATTGTCTACCAGTTTCCTGATATTGCCCGGGCAGCCTTCCTCAGCCAGTCGGACTCGAATAGCTGGCCACCATGCACTGTCAAAGGCACCCTCTATATCCAAAGATACCACTGTGATGACCTTTTTGAGGTCAAGTTTCTGGCGAATGTGCTTTATAAGGTCGTAGAGGGCGTCTTCTGTGCTTTTTTGGGGCATGAATCCGTACTGGCGAGTACTGAGTCTGGGCAATACGTGCCATTTTATTCTGCCGATAACCATTTTTTCGAGGGTTTTTCCCAGCACCGAAAGAAGTCCTATGGGTCTGTAGGATTTTGGTTCCAGGTAGGTCTTTTTTCCCGGTTTTCTGAGTATCACTACAGTCGCTTCTTTCCATGGCTTTGGAAAACACCCAAGCTCCAGGCATTTGTTGGCTATTGACCTATATGTTTCTGGGTCATTTAAAATGGCGTGGTGACAGATATCCGCTGTGAATCCGTCAGCACCTGGGGCTTTTTTGGGGTTGAAGCTAGCTACTGCATTTTGGACTTCGTCGAGGGTAAACGGTGGGTCATGGTTCTCAGCATGACCCGACTCGTTTACTTTGGCAGCCAGCATTCTCATCCTTTTGTGATCCGCATTATCCATCTCATGCTTGTCCTCTGGGTAAAATGTTTCTGCAAGCATCAGTGCGGACTCCCTAGGTGTGAGCGATCTTCCTTCTTTTTGCAGCGTCAAGTCTTCCTGCCTTTTATTTACTCTTCCGATAACCCTGTATATCCCCTCCCACATTCCCTCCCTGTCCTGTTTACCACAGAAGTCTTTCCAACTGTCAGTTTGCGCTTGTTTAACCTTTGATTCATACGTTTCTTTTGTTTTCAGGTACTCTTCGACCACCAGCTGTCTTCGGGCCGGCGCTGCGCAGCGGATCCTTCTCTTCTTCGTGCGGACTTCCTTCTTCAGACGTTCAAGCTCTTCCGACCACCATGGTAAGTTGAATTTGCTGTTTACTTTCTTTTTTGGAATGGCGAGATTGCATGCTTCGGTGATGGAACTTATGTAGTTTTTTATTGCTTTTTCCAATTCATTTGTTTTTATAATTTTGTCAATGTGTTCTTTATTAAGTTTATGTTCTTTATGTAATTGGGTTAGTTTCTCATAAAATGTCCCCCAATTCGCTTTCTTTGTATTATAAATCCTTGTTGTCCTCTTTATGTTCACACCCTTTGCCTTCTCAAGCCTCAGTCGGAAAGTGATAGCATTGTGGTCAGAATTTACCATATTTTCGTCCACTCTCCAGTCTTCTACGTAGCAGAGAAGGTCCGCCGAGCACACCGTGACATCTACAAAACTGGTATACCTTTTGTTTCCCCTCACAGTATCAAAGGTTGGTATATCGCCGTTGTTCAGGATCTGCATATTCATGTCCTCCAAGGTATCGGCTAAATCTTTTCCCCTCTGGTCCACCTTCTCCGAGCCCCACCAGGTATTGTGCGCATTTGCGTCTCCTCCGTAGATAACTCTAGCTGCTCCGATGCTCCTCTGTACCTTTTCTAGATGTTCTAGGTACGGTTTGTATGGCACTTTGGATTTCTCGGGTTCAAAGTAGAATGACACTACCACGATCTCCCAGGCGCATGTTTTTACTCTTACTGCTGCGACATTGTGCGTGGTCAGGTCTGGACAGAAGATAACGTCCAGGTCACTGTCGAATATGACTATCGCTGCCTTGACTCCTCCTTCGTCCTGACCCTCATATTGGAAGACCCTTGTTCCTCGGTATTGAGCCACTCTACCCACTGCCCCCACGTATGGTTCTTGTAGCAGAGCAACTGCCACGTTCAGCTTTGTTGCTTCCAACATCAACTCTTGTGTGGCCAGTTTACTACGTTGGAGGTTCGCCTGCACAATGTGGTACGCCTTTTTGGTGGAAGAGTTTCTGGTCGTCTGGATGGCCGAGTCCACCTTAGCAGTAGGCCACCGTGGCTCGAGCTAGAGCGTCCCACTTTCTACGGACTGGGCATTCCTGACTGAACGCGTTGTGCTCACTCTTGTCCATTTTCGCATGCGTGCAGTTGCAGCATACTGGAGGGGCACCAGCGAGCCAGTCAGCACAGTTCGATTTCAGATGCTGGCCTCCGCAGTGACTGCATTTTTCCTGCTTCCCACTGCAGAAGCGTCGTCCGTGGCCATATCCCAGGCAGAGAGTACATTGGACCAGAGGAGTTTGGTCTGCCACGTGGATTTTCTGCAGGTCAATTTTTATTGTTTGCGCATCTGTAAGCCTGCGCCAGATTTCAGGTGCAACCCGCATTGCTATGTGACTCGTGTGTGGGTTTCTGGTTCGCCTTTTGTAGAGTATGTCCATTTTGCTCTTATTTAAATCCAGGTCCTTTAGGATGTTCCTATTTTGGTTTTTAAGTGCACTCAGCACTTCCTCGTCCGTGTTATAATTAAGAACATCCTTCAGGATTACAAGTGGGTCTTTATTTTGGATTTCCTGGACATTTAGGTGGGTTTCTACTGTTTTCAGCCTTTCCTTCACCTGATCTCTTTCAGCTTCTGTTTTGCATCCTAGAATAACTTTACTGTCCTTAGCTTTACGGATTTTCTCCACTGTGACCCACCCATCCTTCGCGTTTACTGCCTTTCTTATTCTATTTAGCACATCTTCTCCAGTTTCTCCTTCCTTCTTTGCTGATACCACTATTGAGTGCAGTGCTCCTTGGTCGTTCAGTGGTTTCTTCGGTTTTCCTGCTGTTATACTCGCGTATGAGGTTTTCTCGAGAATATCTTTTTGCTCTCTCATCATCTCTTTTAGGCTCTCTACATTTTCGTTGTTCTTTCTCATCATATCTCTATATTCCTTCATTTGTTCTTTCATCGTCCCTTTGAGCAGATCTGTGTGTTCTTCCATCTTTCTTTTTAGGTACTCGAACTCTTTTGGATTTCCCCTTTCTCTTTCTGTTTTCTTTTCGGTTTCACTTTCTAGCTCTCTTGGTGTTGCGGTCGCTACTTTCAGTTTGTTTCTGGTAGGGGTTCTCTTTAAGACTGTTTCTCTTAGGCTTGTCTCCGCTACCAGAAGGATTAATCTGTCAGTTAAGCTCTCGATTTCCTTTTTAATAGGAAAACTGACACTCTTAGCTTTTTCTAATTGTTTTCCGATCTTAACTGCGCAGTCTTTCGCTTCTGCCAGTCTATAACTGGAAATTTCGAGTGATTCTTCTTGTCTCTCTGTTTCTTGGTCCTTTTTTAGTTCGCTTTCCATCTCTGTCTTCTGCTCTTGTTGCTTCGTTTGTGTTTGCTGATCTTTTCTTTCTTTCTCGTTTGTTTTCACCAGTTTTTCTTCGTTACTTCTTAGTTTTTCCTTGTTTAGTTCTTCCTCCGATAGCCTTATCAGGTGGTACATTCGAACCATTGTGTCGGTGATGCCTGTTTTTAGGTCCGTTCGGAGGTTCCTTGACTCCCCCATGTAATCTAAGACCTTTTGTTTGCAGGCTATAGCTTCAGCCATCCTGGTTTGGTACTTTTCCCGCTGGTGGTTTGGGCTTTTTGCTGACTCTACCTGGCATTTAGGGACTTTCTTAGGTAGAGTTCTTGTTGGCTTTAGGGTTGGTAAAGCTCCTGGCTTTGGCTTGACTGGCGAGCTGGGTCCTGGTTTCGGAACTGTCGAGGTGGTCTTTGGTGAAATTTGTTTTGGGGGCTGTGGTGATTCTCTCGGTGGTGATTCTCTCGGCGGTGATGTCTGCGTCAGATTCGTCGATTGCTTTGGCCGGGGGGGAAAAACTAGCGTGTTCACAGCCGAGTACGAGGTCGATGACTTCTGTGGGGAAGGGGATATGGGTTGGGACGTGATTCCCACTTGCTCCAGTCTTTCTACGCTCCTTCTCACTTTTGACGAAGTTATCGCCAAGTCAATAAAGTCAAAGGTGCTGTCCAGTAGTTTTGAGGGACCTACACGCTCGTCTTTGTCTGTAGAAGTTAAGGAGGCCTCCCCTTTCCTTTCGTTGGTATTTTTTGGGGTCCGGAACATGTCGACGGTGCAAGTATCAGTATGGTCAGTAAAAATAAATATAAATTAATATAAAAGTAATTTTGTAAAAGTTGTAAATACCTAAGACTAACACGAAATACTGCAATAAAAGAAGATAAATGTAGAGTCCGATTCTACCAACAAATTTAACAGAATTTTTTCCGACTCTATGTAGAGTCAGTTTTCGTCATGGGCTTGTAGTGCCTGCAATTTTATGTACCCTGCTGAAAATTCCGTCGAAATTGGTCAATTGGTTGAGGAGATACGGAGCTTTTAAATTTCCAAAGATGGCTGCCAAGATGGCGGCCAGAATCTTTAAACTGCAACCAACAGGTCAGTTTCCTATCCAGTAAACTGGTGTTTGGGGTCTTTTAAGTGGGCCTGGCTTCGCCTAACTCCTCCCAGTGTCAGATTTTTGCAATTTTTAACGACTCTATGTAGAGTCGGTTTGTCTAGATTCTTAAGGAGAAGGCAATTACCTAGACCACTGTGAAAACCCCAAGGAGATAGGCCAAAAACTGACCGAGTTATGTGCTTTAATAGAAAAACAAGATGGCCGACAAGATGGCCGCTGCAATTTTTAAAAGTTCGCCAGAAGGGTGGTTTTGCACCTAGAGACACGGTGTTTGAGGTTTTTGTGATGGGCTCGCCACTGCCAATCTCTTACTGCGGTTAAAATAGGGATTAGTGATGTGACTCTACCTAGGGTCACTTTGTCAAAAAACTGGTAGTAAATACTGTGAGTCACCCAACACTGAAAATCCCAAGCAAATCCGGTCAAATTTGACAGAGTTATGTGCAAGACTAAAAATTCAAGATGGCGCCCAAAATGGCCGCCAAAGTCTATTCTTCGCAGTTTCTGCTCCAACCCACCCGAGTTTGGGCTCAAATGATAGGTATTTTTATCACAGTTTCTATTTTGTTGTTATTTTTAGAAAATAATGCCCCCTGGGTAAGTTAGAGCGCGAAACAACAAAAAATTTACCAAATTTGATGTAAAAAATCCAATTTTATCGCAGAAATTTTGAAAATATTCAAAAATAAAGTTATCTACTTTACATTATCGAGAACACTTAAAAGTTAAGTCCTAAGACCCTTGTTAGGGGTTGCACGTGTGAGCTTAAAAACTTCAAAATTTGATTTCTCAAAAACTAGCTGATAGATAAATACTCAAAAATTAGTCAAAGATAGAGAATCTGAATGCTTACAATATATGATTTTAAAAACAATAGGTAAAAGATTTAATTAAGAAGTTATGAAATTTTGAAAATAGCAAAAATTTGTAAATTTAATAACTTCTCCAAAACTTAACTTTAAGAAGTACTAAAAGTGCCTCCGGGGTCTTCGCAGCAATCCTCACGCGATGCAGCAAGCAGATCCTTTCCAGCTGTTCTGGATCTGGTACCTCGTGGCCACGTGGCTTTTGTTTTTTTGCTGATTTCTCGGCAGGTGTGCGCGAGAAAAATCGACGCGATGTGTCGCCGCAAAGGTCTTCAGAAGGCCTTTCAGAAGGCACTAAAAAAGATATGTGTCGTCGCTGCAGATCTCAAGTAATTTGACTTTGAAGTTTTATAATGTTTGCAATTTTCACTTTTTATGTCACAATTTGCTGAAACTTTCACTTATCGCAACACGAAAACCACTGTCGTGTGCGCCTTCACAGCGCGCTTCCGAAAAGGTATCACAAGTTGTTAAAACACTGAATTAACCAATTTTTGGGAATTTTTAAGCGCGGAAGGACTTAGAATTGTGGCCGCTCTCGGGTGCGGGGAGAGCGCGACTCTCCCCGCACTTTTTTTTTTTTTTTTTTTTTTTTTTTTTTTTTTTTTTTTTTTTTTTTTTTTTTTTTTTTTCCCGGCATCAATAATCCGGGCGTCGGCGAACCTCTGACGTGGCATGACAGAGTCGTTTTTATCTCTTTTTATTTGATTTTACTTATATCTATTGTTCTTTACTTAAGTATGCTTAAGAGGAGGGTGCTTTACAAGTCTGGGAGGCAAATTTTTCGTTTCTGTGACTGAGCAGAGTTGCCGCCCGAAAACTCTTCAACTTTTTCGGACTTCAATCTACTTGTCTTACAAATTTTCTTATCAATAATTACAACTTATTTCTAGATCATTACATTAACGTTTAGGTGTTTTACTTACTATTTAACATTATATTTTACAAAGTAGTATCTTAATCTATTCTATTTACTTACATATTTTCCCATATGAATGAAGTATATATATTAAAATATATATTCTTCATATATTTAAAATCTACATGTTTATCATCTTACTTATTATTTTATTACTACAATATACATTAGTTTAGAATACAGTATATATTTAACCTATATATATACTCAACATATTTATTAATTTTTATTTCTAGTTATCACCTTATTTGCTATCATTTTGCAATATGCTAAGAACTTATATCTATTTCTTTTATCTGTAATGAGCAGATTTGCGTTCTGGGTTATCAATGTTATTCCCAGTTCCTGTTCCACTTCGTATCTCATTTTACCATACACTGGACATTCAAATAATATATGCGCGACCGTTTCGTTCCTACTGGGCTCACAGAAACACGATGGGTTATCTTTGCACTTGAAACGTGCCAAGTATTCGGAAAACCCACCGTGTCCCGTCATTATTTGCGTAAGGACGTCCGTCGGCGCAACCTGTCTTACAGTTTTGTAGGCTTCGACGGCATCTGGGAAAAACATTTTTGTTGTTGACGCTGTTTCACTATTTGTGTACCTATCATTCCACATTTTTAGCGTACCTAGCCGGATTTGTCGTTTTGCGTAGGAGACTGGACATAGTTCATAGTCGGGTTTGGTTTTGGTTTTAAGGGCTGCGTCTTTTGCCAGTTTGTCGGCTCTCTCATTACCCTCTAGACCCGCATGAGCTTTTATCCAGTATAAAAATACCTTTTTACACTGGTCTTTGATTGCCCGCAGGTTTTCTCTGATTTCGAGGGTAAGAGGATGTTTGGAAGCATTGTTGGTTATTGCTTCCAGCGATGATCGTGAGTCACTGTAGACTCCGTAAGTCGTCTCTTTGCTCTTAAGAATTTCCCTCGTGGCCTTGCATATGGCCAGTAATTCAGCCTGGTAGACGGTGCAGTAGGACGACAGTTTCAATTTATGGGCCTTGGTCTCGGTTAGACCGTTCCATACGGATAGTGCGGCTCCGACCTTGCCCTCAATTTTACTGCCGTCTGTGAACATTCTGACTGCGTGACCGCTATGAATGTCCACCTGCTCTTGGTCTTCCAGGCATACGAATTCCAGGCACATATGTTCAGCCGGGTGAGGAAAATCAGCAAACATCGCCATCTTTTCCAACTCCCTGTCTCCCAGTGCTAGCCGGGGGACTCCTCTCTTTGCCTCATACAGGGCGGCTGCCTCCTGTATTCTGAGGTCGAGAGGCAGGATTCCGGCCAACACCAGTGCGGAGTTAAGAGAGACGGTCCGGTAGGCTTTACACAGCTTCTGGGCGAAACCTCGTTGGACTGCGTTAAGGTGTTTCTGCATGCCCAGTTTTTGTGTTGCAGGTGCCCAGACACTAGCCGCGTAAAGGATTATAGGCTCCACTGCGGCAGTGTATATGCTGCGTATTACCTCCCGGTTTAGGCCCCAGCTGACCCTGGCGGCTCTGGATAGCTGTTTGTACACGTTCAATGCCTTCTTGCAAACGTTTGCTGCATGGCTATTGAACGTGAGCTTGTGGTCTATTGTGAGCCCCAGGATCTTGATCTCTTCCGACATGCAAATGTCGATCCCGCCCATGGTCAGGCGTGGTGTGTCGTACTTCATCTTCCTAGTGATAACCATTGCATTGGTTTTGTGAGGAGCGAACTTCAATTTGTTTCTGACACCCCACTCCTGAACATGGGCAAGAGCGGCATTCGCCTGTCGCTCCACTTCCAACGCTGTGTCTCCGTCAAACACCAAGATGACGTCGTCCGCGAAGGCCTGGCAATAGTCCCCCCTTCGTTCCAATCCCACCAACAATGGATTTAAAAGCAAATTCCATAGGATTGGACCTCCGATGGACCCTTGGACGCAGCCCTTGGTTGTTTGCCTCGTAACTTCTTCGCCCGCATACCTAACCCTCACCCTCCTATGTCTAAGGTAACTGTCCAGAAGCCTCCTGATATTTAGAGGACACTTTTCCTCCGCCAACCTGATCCTAATGGCGGGCCACCATGCACTGTCAAAGGCACCCTCTATGTCCAACGAAACGAGTGTTACGAGTTTTTTGCGGTTCAATTTGTCACGTATGTGTTGTGTTAGAACATAGAGGGCGTCTTCCGTGCTCCTTTGAGGCATGAACCCGTATTGGCGGGTGCTCATGTTTGGGAGAATGTGGAATTTTAACCTGTTTATTATCATTTTTTCCATTATTTTACCCATCACCGGCAACAACCCTATCGGCCTATAGGACTTCGCTTCCGTGTACCTATCCTTTCCAGGTTTGCGAAGTACCACCACGGTCGCCTCCTTCCAGATGTTCGGAAAGTGCCCTTGTTCCAGGCATTTGTTGGCCAGTGATAGGTAAAATCCTGGGTCAGCCGCAATTACGTGCTTACAAATATCCGCAGTAAGACCGTCAGAACCTGGAGCTTTTTTGGGGTTAAAATTGTCAACCGCGATTTTAACCTCTTCAGGGGTAAATGGTGGGTCATGCCTTTCATCATGCTCCCAACCATTTACTTGGTCGGCTTCTCTCCTGACTCGCTGGTGATCCCCATTATCACAATCCACTTTGTCTTCCGGGTAAAAAGTTTCCGCGAGCATCTCCGCGGATTCTCTCGGGCTTAAAACTTTTCCCTCCTTGATCAGAGGCAGGTCCTCCTGTCTTCTGGTTGTCCTTCCAATCACTCGATAAATGCCTTCCCACATTCCTTCCCTATCCTGTTTTTCGCAAAACCCTTTCCAGCTTTCTGTCTTCGCTTTTTGGACTTCACTCTCATATCTTTCTTTTGCTTGCAGGTACTCGCTGACGACTTTCGCTCGACGGACCGGTGCTGCGCATCTAACTCTACGCTTCATGGTGGTGACTGCTTTCTTCTGCTGAGCAAGTTCTTCGGACCACCACGGCAAGGTTAGTACTTAATTTGTTTTCTTTTTAGGTATGGTTTCTACGCATGTTTTTGATATTGTGTTTATGTATTTTTCTACTATATGCTCTAATTCTACATTATTTTCTATTTTATCTATTTCTGTTAAGTTTATGTTATTTTCTAGTTTTAATTGGGCCAGTTTCTCATGAAACTGGCTCCAATTAGCTTTTTTTGTGTTATAAAGTCTGGTTGTTCTATTTATACTTGTTCCTTTTGCTTTTTTTAGGTTAATTCTAAAAGTAATGCCGTTGTGGTCCGAGCTCGTCATATCGTCTCTGACCTTCCAGTCCTCCACCAGGTCTAGCATGTCCACAGAGCAGGCCGTTATGTCGACATAGCTGGTATAAGTTTTCCCTCCCCTGATGGTGTCAAATGTGGGAGTATCTCCGTTGTTGAGCACCTGCAGGCTCATTTCCTCGAGTGCTCCAGACATCTCCTCTCCTCTGCAATCTACCTTTTGGCTACCCCACCAAATACTCTTGGCGTTAGAGTCTCCTCCCATGATGAGCCTCCTAGGTCCAAGTGTTTCCTCTACTTTCTTGAGCTGCTCCAGGTATGGCTGTATGGGTTGGTCTGGCTCGAAGTAAAAGGAGACTACGGTTATCTCCCATGCACCAGTCCGAATCTTCACCACAACGATGTTGTTCGTGGTGAATTCCGGGCACTGTATAACATCCATGTCATGGTCAAAGACGACTACTGCTGCTTTTACAGTCCCTTCTCCTTGACTGGTGTTCTGGAAGACTCTCGATCCTCTGTAGTCCTTCATCCTCCTGGCTCCACCCACATATGGCTCCTGCAGCAGCGCAAAGGCCATTTTGTTTTTAGATGCCTCTATAAACAGCTCGTTAGTTGCTAGGTCTTTCCTCTGGAGATTTGCTTGGACTACTAGGTACGGTTTTTCTTTGGCTGGGGTGTTAGTGGTTGCCGCTCTATCGCTAGGGTCGCCCTTAACAATAGGCTATGGTAGCTCGGGCCAGCGCATCCCACTTCCTTCTTATTGGGCACTCTTGGGAGAAGGCATTATGCTCTGCCGTGTCGAGTCTAGCGTGTCTGCAATTGCAGCAAGTCGGGGCTACTCCGGCAATCCAATCCGGGCATTCGGCCTTCAAGTGTGGCCCTCCACAGTGGCTACACTTTTCAACTGTGGCTTTGCAGTGTTTTCTGCCGTGCCCATAGCCCAGACACAACGAGCACTGCACGAGCGGTGACTGGTCTGCCACTCTTACTCTCTGCAGGTCAATATGGACGTCTCCTGCATCCAACATCCGGTTCCACACTTTGGGGGAGACTCTTATGACTATGTGGCATGTGTGCGGGTTCCTTGTTCGCTTTCTATAGCATATTTCCAACCTGTCGTCCTCTTTGTTGAGGTCTTTAAACATGCTTCCGTTCTGGTTCCTTAAGGCGTTCAAGACGTCTTCGTCTCTGTTATACTGCAGAACGTCCTTAAGTATCAGAAGAGGGTTTTTGTTTTTGACCTCCTCAACGTTGAGGTACGATTCCACTTTCTTTAGCCTTTCCTTTACCTTCTGCCTTTCTTCCATAGTCCTACAGCCAACAATAACCTTCCTATCCTTTGCCTTTCTCACCCTGTCTACTTTGATTCCTCCTTCTTTCGCATTCATTGCCTCTCTGATCCTATTTAGCACTTCTTCCCCCGTCTCATTTTCATTTTTGGAGGAAACCACTACGGAGTGCAGTGCAGCCTGTTCACAGGGCTGCCTCCTAGTTTGACCAACTGCTGTTATACTGGCGTACGTGGTCTTCTCCATAATCTGCTTCTGTTTTTCCATAGCTTCTTTCAGATTTTCCATCCTATCATTATTTTCCCTTAACAGTTTGCTGTGTTCTTCGATTTTCTTCTTTAGATCCTCATGTTCACTTTCTTTTTCTTGGACCTTTTCTGACTCTACCTCTTTCTCTAGCTCCTTATTTAGCGGTTTTTTACGGGCATTTTCAGCTTCCGCTTCCTTCACCAACTCGTATAGCCGTTCCACGGCTTGAGTGACCTCATTTTTGATGATGGTCCGAAGATTCCTTGAGTCGCTCAGATGCTGTTTCGCCTTACCAAGCCAAGCCTTTGCTTCCGACGTTCTACTCGCATACTTCTTCTTTTCCACTTTTGGAGGACTCCCCGCAGCTTCCACTGATAGTCTGCGAGATCCATCTTGTGAGAGCAAGGTCTTTTGCTTTGGTTTGGGAGGTGCTATAGAGGCGGTCCTTTTTGGTGGAGTCGGAGTCTTAGTTGGTTGCGACTCTGGCTTTCCTGTCTCCCACTCTCCTATACTACGCCTCACGTTCGATGTTTGTGTCTCCGATCCCTTCTGGGAAGGTCCTGCCTGCTCATTCTGAACTGGAGATTTTTGGGAGTCAGTGTCCAGATCAATGCTGCTAGCTTTTTTCACGGGTGTGCGTATTCCAAACATTTTGTTTGCTTGCGTCAGCGGAACGTCCAACGCCAAAGTTGTTGTAGTTGTCAGTATATAAATTTAGTAAATTAAATGTAAAAGGTTTGTAAAAGTTGTATAATTAGATTTTATATAATATTTTTATGTATATGAGTCAACTATCCTATTATTGTATACTGTTTGTCTTATTTATCCTTGTATTATTAATATTTATAACCTAACCTAATGTTTTTGCTTTTTTGTTTCAGATGCCGCATCCAGCTCCGACCAACGCGCGCTATGCTGGTGGACGTGAGCAAGTGTATATTTGGCGATAGGTATGTAGATTTAAGTGCTCAATGTAGAGTTCTGGACTCTACCTAGGTGAATACTATACTTGCGCTAGTCTAATCTAGGCTGGTACGGGTTAAGTCACAAGAAAATGGGACAAAACTGCTAAAAATGTTATTTCGGCTCTACCTAGAGTCGGTCTTACTACGCTAGCCAAGAGGCAACGATGTTATGCTATATGCAAAAAATCCGTCAAGATACGAGCTTTGGTTCATGAGATACGAAGCTTAACAGTTTTACAAGATGGCGAAACAATATGGCCGCCAATTCGACTCTACCCAGAGTCCGTCCTAGAGTATATAGTGGCAATATACTGCCGACTGTTCAATTAAGCCGCGTCAAAAAGAGCTTTAGTACAGAGGGACACGAAGTACAATGTGCAAAAAATGTTATGACTCTATGTAGAGTTTTTTGTAGTCAATAAACCTAAAGCTAATTTTCTTAAAACTAACACAAAAATTCGCGTCCAATTTGGAGCATCCGTTCTCAAGTTACAAATTTTTTAAGTTCAGGGGGTGGGGGGGTAGTGATTTTTTGGGGGGGTAATATGAAGCTATAGATTAACAAAATTGTTGTGTATCTAACGTAGTTAGATACTCAAACTGACCTTAAAATTTTGAAATTCCTAGTGGTTTCTGAGATACAACCCTTTTTTTAAAAATTGCAGTTGACCTACATTCAGTAAATTAAATATCTAAGAAATTTTTTGATCAAACCTGACTAAAATTTTTAACTAAATAATTTACACTTAAAGAGCTACAAACTAGGCTAATAAAAACTATAGGTAATCGCTGCAGATTTTGAGATAAAGATTTTTAAAATAATGGTCGAACTGCACAAAAAACAAAAGTCCTTGCCCTGAAGGAGCCACTTAACTTTTTGAAAATCTGAAGGTGCCTCCTGATTCCTCTCGATGCCCCGCTGCCGGTGCTGATGTCAAATTTGTGCGCGCGGCTCCGGATCGATGACCTCGTGGCCACGTGGTACTTGTTTTTTTGCCGATATCTCAGCGATCCTTCGCGGAAAGAATCGGCAAAAGGTGTCAACTTGTAGGTCTTCTGAGGGCCCTTAAGGGGGCACCAAAAAATAAATGTGTTGTCGCTGCCGATCCCGAGAAATTTCACTTTTAGTTTTTTATAATCACTTTTTTGCTTATAACTTTTCGTTCACTTGTGTTAGCACTGCGCGCTTAGCACCAATGTGTGCGTCTTGTGCGCCCGCGTATTTTGGTATGTCACAAGGGTACTTTTTCGTGATTTTTCTATTTTTCGCGAATTTTCGAGCGTGGAGTGGCCTTAAATCGTGGCGCTCTCGACTGCGGATCGAGGCAGACTGGGGTTAGGTTAGGTTAGGTTAGGTTAGGTTAGGTTAGGTTAGGTTAGGTTAGGTTGACCAAGGGCCGACAATGGCCGTCTACGCCTGGAGGTGGAGGCCTGCAAGGCAGAGGTGAAGGCGCTCCGTCGTGGATTCTCTGAGGCCAAGACGGAGGCCGCCGTTGCCACCTCAGCTGCCGCCGCTGCTGCTGCCTCTGCCTCCGTGGCGATGCAGGCTCCCCCAGGGATGGGGGAGATGCTGGAGGAGCTAAAGCGCTCCTTCTCCCTGACATTCGGGGACATGTTGAGTGCCCGAATGGCGGGAATAGAGGAGCGCCTCTTGCCAGCGCCTGTGGTCCGTCCGCCGCTGAGGGCGGATGCAAAGAGGGCTGCAGCGGATGCCGTACCATCGCCGCCCAGGCCCATGCCGGTAGTTGTCCCTGCTGGTGACAGCTGGGCGACGGTGACGAGCAAAGGGAAGGGGAGGGGGAAATCCTCCGTCCCCTCAGCGCCCCCAGTGCCTGCTCCAGCGGCTGCCCCAGCGCCTGCTCCAGTGGCTGCCCCAGTGGCTGCCCCAGGGCCGAGGAAGCGTGGGAAAAGGGGGAAGAAATCCTCCCCCCCTACAGCGCCGGTGACTTTTGCCGCCGCCGCTGCGGCCCGCTCTGCGCCTGCGGCTGCTGCCGCTGTCAAGGCGGCGCCGAGGCCGATGGCGGCGCTACCGAGGGCCCCTAACTCCGCGGCGGTCGTGGTGACATTGCGTCCCGCGGCCCAGGAGGCCGGGGTCACTTACAGCGCCGTCCTGCAGCTGGCCCAGGACAAGATCAAACTCCGCGAGATCGGAATTGATCTTGTCCGATTCAGGCAGACGGCCACGGGAGCCAGGATGCTGGAGATTCCCGGCTCCCAAACAGAGGAGAAAGCCGACAGGCTCGCGGAGAAGCTCCGCGAGGTCCTGTCGGAGGTGGCCGTGGTGACCAGGCCCGTCAAAACGACGGACCTGCGCGTCATCGGCCTGGACGACACGGCCACCAAGGAGAAGGTGGCCGCTGCAGTGGCCGAGGCGGGCCGCTGCGACGTCGGGCTCGTGAGGGCTGGAGAGGTGCGCACCGGCCCCGGAGGCACTGGCTCCACCATTGTCTCCTGCCCTGTCACGGCAGCCAAGGTGCTGCTGAAAGAGGGCAGGCTTTTGGTCGGGTGGAGCGTGGCACGGCTGGTGTCGTTGGGGGATCGCCCCATGCGCTGCTTCAAGTGCATGGGGCTGGGGCATACACGCCCCCAGTGCCCTTCCACGTCCGACAGGGGTGACCTGTGCTTCCGGTGTGGAAACACAGGTCACAAGGCGGCCACCTGCGGGCGGGCCGACCCCCACTGCGCTATATGCGCAGAGTCGGGGAGGCCGGCCGGGCACACAATGGGGACGCGAAGTTGCGTTCCCCCCAAGACGAAGGGGAGAACCGCTGGGGTCCGGACCACCCCAGTGACTCCACTGGTCGCTCCCGTGACGGGAGCGAGCCAAGCGACTTGCGAGGAGGTTGAGATGGCTGACTAATATGGATCAAGTCGGCCAACTCAACCTCCTCCAGACGAACCTCAACCACTGCGCCAGGGCTCAAGATCTGCTTATGCAGTCCCTGGCGCAGTGGAACGTCGACTTGGCGGTCGCTGCGGAGCCGTACTTTGTCCCCTCTCAGCATGCGTGCTGGGCTGGGGACCTGGACGACTCCGTGGCCATCGTGGGAAGGGCGCATGGCGGTCCCCCCCTCTCGGTAGTAGAGAGAGGTGCGGGGTACGTGGTGGCCAAGTGGGGGGAGTATGTGGCAGTTGGCGCATACTTCTCCCCCAATAGAACCGCTGCGGAGCTGGAGGTCTTTATGGACCTCCTAGCCGCGGCGGTTAGAAGGCAGGTGCCACGTCAGGTCCTCTTTATGGGGGACCTGAACGCCAAGGCCCGGGACTGGGGCAACCCCTCTACCGACACTCGTGGGGAGATTGTCAGGGAGTGGGGGGTTGCCACGGGACTGACCCTCTTGAATAGAGGGTCGGCCCACACGTGCGTGCGACAGCGAGGGGGGTCCGTGGTGGACGTATCGTTCGCCACCCCCGCTGTCGCAGCACGTGTCCAGTCGTGGAGGGTGATGTCGGAGGTGGAGACTCTCTCGGACCATAAATACATATGGTTCGAGATCTCCTCCACCACCGACATCCAAGGGGGGCAAGTGGCGCGAGCGGACTTCCCGCGCTGGGCGATCTCTCGCCTCGACGCCGAGGTGGCGTCCGAGGCGGCGATCGTCCAGTCGTGGTTCGCCGCGCCCACACACCCGGAGGCGGAAGTCGCGGCGAGCCGCTTCCGGGAGGCGGTGACCGCGGTGTGCGACGCCGCCATGCCGAGGTGCAGACGCCTCCCGGGCCGCCGGGAGGTCTATTGGTGGAGCTCGGAGATAGCGGATCTCCGAGCCGCCTGCTCGGCGGCGCGCCGCTCCTACGCTCACTGTAGGAGGCGGCGCCACGGGCGGACCTATGGCGAGCTGTCAGCCGAGGAGCTGACAGCCGAGGAGCAGCTGTACAGCTCCTACCGCGAGGCGAAGCGGGAGCTGCAGCTGGCCATCGGTCGGGCCAAGGAGCGGTCCTGGCGCGAGGCCCTGGAGGGCCTCGATAGGGATCCGTGGGGGCGCCCTTACAGAGCGGCCCGGAAGAAATTCCGGGGCCAGGCACCCCCGGTTGCGGAGTCCCTGGAGCCGGAGATCCTGGGCGGGGTGTTGGAAGGGCTTTTCCCCGCCAACGACCCCCACCACACCCCGCCCGCGATGGCGGCGCCCTCCTCGCCGGTCGAGGAGGTGGACCCGGACTCCATCCCACCTGTCTCAGAGGTGGAGATGGAGTTGGCCGTCGGCCGCCTGAGCGGCAAACGGACGGCGCCGGGTCCGGACGGGATCCCGAAGAGGGTCCTGAGGATCGCCCTCAGGGAGATGGGCGATCGGCTTCGGGAGCTGTTCGACGTGTGCATCACGTCCGGACGGTTCCCGAAGCTGTGGAAAGACGGCCGGCTGTGCCTGTTGCGGAAGGAGGGTCGTGCCGTAGACTCGCCTTCCGCATACAGGCCAATAGTGCTGCTCGACGACGCGGGGAAGCTGCTGGAAAGAGTGGTGGCTTCCCGCGTCGTCCGGCACCTAGGCGGCACTGGGCCTCAGTTGTCGGAGGCCCAGTTTGGGTTCAGAGCGAGGCGGTCAACGATCGACGCCTTGCTCTGGCTCAAGGGGTGGACGCAGGAGGCGGTCCGGGAGGGGGATAAGGCGTTGGCTGTCTCGCTGGACATTGCCAACGCCTTCAACAGTCTGCCGCACGGAACGATACAGGAGGCGCTCCGTTACCACGGGGTGCCCCTGTATCTGCGGAGGCTGTTGGCGGACTACCTCCAGGACCGCGAAGTCCTGGTGGAGGGACGCGACGGTCTGAGACGCCGTCGCGTCGTCCGCGGGGTTCCGCAGGGGTCGGTGCTGGGACCGCTCCTGTGGAACATCGGCTACGACTGGGTCCTCCGTGGCACGCTGCCCGCCAACATGCGGGTTGCGTGCTACGCGGACGACACCCTGGTCGTAGTCAGGGGGAGGGACCTGAGGGAGACGGTGCGGTTGGCCGAGGTGGGCACGGCCCACGTGATCGACCGCATCCGCTCCCTCGGGCTGGGAGTGGCCCTCTCCAAGACCGAGGCCCTGTTGTTCCACGGGCCTCGGGGGGGACCCCCGCCAGGGACCAGAGTGGTCCTGGACGGAGTCCCGGTCCGGGTTGGGACCCAGATGAAATATCTGGGTCTCATCCTGGACGGACGGTGGACTTTCAGGGCCCACTTTACCCAGCTGGCCCCGAGAGTCCTGGGAGCCGCCGCCGCACTGGGGAGGCTGCTGCCCAACGTGGGCGGCCCGAGCGCCACATGTCGCCGTCTATACTCCGGAGTGATCCGGAGTATGGCCCTGTACGGGGCACCGGTCTGGGTGGACGCCCTCGGTCGCGCGAACATGACCCTGCTGCGACAACCGCAGCGGGTCATTGCGACGAGGGTGATCCGCGGATACCGGACGGTGTCCTGGACGGCAGCATGCGTGCTGGCCGGCGATCCCCCCTGGGCTCTCCAAGCGGAGATCCTCGCCGAAGTGTACCACTTCGTGGCGGCGAGGAGATCCGACGGGGAGCACCTGGAGTGGGATCGGGTGGAGGGCCTACGGCGACAGGCGCGGGCCGCCATGTTGAGGCGGTGGGCGGAGGACCTGGCTCCACCGGTCCCTGGTCAGTGGACGGTGGAGGCCATTCGCCCGGTCCTCCGTGACTGGGTGCGGCGGCGATTCGGGTCGCTGACGTTCCGACTGGTGCAGGTGCTTTCCGGACATGGATGTTTCGGAAAGTACCTGCACCAGATCGCGAGACGGGAGGCGACCCCGGCCTGCCACGAATGTGGTGCGCCGGAGGATACGGCGCACCACACGCTGGAGGTGTGTGCCGCGTGGGGTCCCATGCGACACACACTTTCAGCCACCCTGGGAGGGGACCTCTCGCTGCCGAGCGTGGTCAACGCCATGCTCGACGGCGACAGGGAGTGGCAGGCGATGGTCTCCTTCTGCGAACAGGTGATGTCGCAGAAGGAGGCCGCGGAGAGGGTCAGAGAGGACGATGCCCGCTCTGACCCGATCCGCCGGAGGCGAAGGGGGGGTAGGAGGGGGCGGTTTGCCCGCCTTCTTCGACTTCCCCTGTAGTGGAGCCACCTGGTGGAGAGTCGGGGGACTCTCCGCCGGCTTGCACGGCTCCACTCGTCTGAGGGGTGGTCCTGGTGAGCAGTGACCACCCCTCCTTGGCCGGGGCCTGGACACGGGTTCCAGGCCAACCGCCGGGGCCAGATGGTGAATGCTAACGCGACCCCATCTCGGCCCCACGAAGGCGGGCGACTGCTCATAGTGGGTTTTTAGTGGGTTCGAGTCCCACATACCCCCTTCCACCACCCCCATGGTGGAAGGGAAATGCGAGGGCATTTTCCCACTTAAAAAAAAAAAAAAAAAAAAAAGGTTAGGTTGACCAATCTCTCTAACTTTTCCTTGACGCTCGGAACTTTTGGTGACAATTAGCAGGGTCGAGCTAGGCTCCCTCGCGTTGTTGCCAACTGTTGTGGGTAGTTAGTTATTGCCAACTGTTGTGGGTTGGCGTGAATAATTAGCACGGTCGAGCCCTAGCTCCTGTGCGTTGTTCCGCCTTCCCATATCAGGATGGACGAGCGGCCTGTCGTAAGCGGGGGAGGGTCACCCCCCCCCTGTATTCGGGAAGCTGCTGAAGCCGGTCCGTCTTGCGTGGAGACATCGCAGACTCCGCATTATGCGTCGCAGGCTGCGAAGCCACTACGCAAGGCGAACGGGCGCTTTGTAAAAGGCCCTTCTAAGGGCCAGTCCACGGGGGTTAAATCGGGGTCGGAGTCCGAGTCATCGGCTGCGCCCAAAAAACGCCCTCTTCAGGGCCCCTCCGGCACGGAGGAAGGGATGGAGTCCGACTTCTCGGACATGTCTGTTGAAGAGGCGGCCAGGAAGCGGCCGTATTCCTCGTTCTTCGCGCCGGGGTATTTAGACTCCGACACGGAGACCGAGGGTGCGGCGGCTGCAAAGGTCGCAACGTCGAAGAGAGGAGGGGGCAAGGGGAGAGTTGCCAAAGTTGGGGGTCCGTCAAGGGAGGAGTTTCTCCGCCCTGCGATGGCGGAAACCCTCAGCAAACGGTGCTACAGGGGGGCCTCTGAAAAGGCAGCCAGGGCGGACAGCGGCAACGAAGTCGCTTCCCTGGCGGAAAGCGACGCCAGTGCGCTGGACGCGCAATCGCTGAGGGCGCGGGCAGGAGAGAGCCTCTCCAACATCCTGGGGGTAGTGAAGAGGTCGTCGAACCTAAAGGGGGAGCTCGCTGGCCTCTTGAAAACTTCGGCAAGGTGCTTGCGAGAGGTCGTCGACGCCCTCGCCGAGCGGAGCGAGGCCAGGGAGACGCAGATGCTGAGGGCCGACAATGGCCGTCTACGCCTGGAGGTGGAGGCCTGCAAGGCGGAAGTGAAGGCGCTCCGTCGTGGGTTCTCGGAGGCCAAGACGGAGGCCGCCGTCGCCACTTCAGCTGCCGCCGCTGCTGCTGCTTCTGCCTCCGTGGCGATGCAGGCTCCCCCAGGGATGGGGGAGATGCTGGAGGAGCTGAAGCGCTCCTTCTCCCTGACTTTCGGGGATATGTTAAGTGCCCGAATGGCGGGAATAGAGGAGCGCCTCTTGCCAGCGCCTGTTGTACGTCCGCCGCTGAGGGCGGACGCAAAGAGGGCTGCAGTGGATGCCGTACCACCGCCACCGCCCAGGCCCATACCGGCAGTTGTCCCTACTGGTGACAGCTGGGCGACGGTGACGAGGAAAGGGACGGGGAGGGGGAAATCCTCCGTCCCCTCAGCGGCTACCCCAGTGCCTACTCCAGCGGCTGCCCCAGCTACTGCCCCAGCGCCTGCTCAAGTAGCTGCCCCAGTGGCTGCCCCAGGGCCGAGGAAGCGCGGGAAAAGGGGGAAGAAATCCTCCCCCCCTTCAGCGCCGGTGACTTTTGCCGCCGCCGCTGCGGCCCGCTCTGCGCCTGCGGCTGCTGCCGCTGTCAAGGCGGCGCCGAGGCCGATGGCGGCGCTACCGAGGGCCCCTAACTCCGCGGCGGTCGTGGTGACATTGCGTCCCGCGGCCCAGGAGGCCGGGGTCACCTACAGCGCCGTCCTGCAGCTGGCCCAGGACAGGATCAAACTCCGCGAGATCGGAATTGATCTTGTCCGATTCAGGCAGACGGCCACGGGAGCCAGGATGCTGGAGATTCCCGGCTCCCAAACAGAGGAGAAAGCCGACAGGCTCGCGGAGAAGCTCCGCGAGGTCCTGTCGGAGGTGGCCGTGGTGACCAGGCCCGTCAAAACGACGGACCTGCGCGTCATCGGCCTGGACGACACGGCCACCAAGGAGAAGGTGGCCGCTGCAGTGGCCGAGGCGGGCCGCTGCGACGTCGGGCTCGTGAGGGCTGGAGAGGTGCGCACCGGCCCCGGAGGCACTGGCTCCACCATTGTGTCCTGCCCTGTCACGGCAGCCAAGGTGCTGCTGAAAGAGGGCAGGCTTTTGGTCGGGTGGAGCGTGGCACGGCTGGTGTCGTTGGGGGATCGCCCCATGCGCTGTTACAAGTGCATGGGGCTGGGGCATACACGCCCCCAGTGCCCTTCGACGTCTGACAGGGGTGACCTGTGCTTCCGGTGTGGAAACACAGGTCACAAGGCGGCCACCTGCGGGCGGGCCGATCCCCACTGCGCTATATGTGCAGAGTCGGGGAGGCCGGCCGGGCACACAATGGGGACGCGAAGTTGCGTTCCCCCCAAGACGAAGGGGAGAACCGCTGGGGTCCGGACCACCCCAGTGACTCCACTGGTCGCTCCCGTGACGGGAGCGAGCCAAGCGACTTGCGAGGAGGTTGAGATGGCTGACTAACATGGATCAAGTCGGCCAACTCAACCTCCTCCAGACGAACCTCAACCACTGCGCCAGGGCTCAAGATCTGCTTATGCAGTCCCTGGCGCAGTGGAACGTCGACTTGGCGGTCGCTGCGGAGCCGTACTTTGTCCCCTCTCAGCATGCCTGCTGGGCTGGGGACCTGGACGACTCCGTGGCCATCGTGGGAAGGGCGCATGGCGGTCCCCCCCTCTCGGTAGTAGAGAGAGGTGCGGGGTACGTGGTGGCCAAGTGGGGGGAGTATGCGGTAGTGGGCGCATACTTCTCCCCCAATAGAACCGCTGCAGAGCTGGAGGTCTTTATGGACCTCCTAGCCGCGGCGGTTAGAAGGCAGGTACCACGTCAGGTCCTCTTTATGGGGGACCTGAACGCCAAGGCCCGGGACTGGGGCAACCCCTCTACAGACTCTCGTGGGGAGATTGTCAGGGAGTGGGGGGTTGCCACGGGACTGACCCTCTTGAATAGAGGGTCGGCCCACACGTGCGTGCGACAGCGAGGGGGGTCCGTGGTGGACGTATCGTTCGCCACCCCCGCTGTCGCAGCACGTGTCCAGTCGTGGAGGGTGATGTCGGAGGTGGAGACTCTCTCGGACCATAAATACATATGGTTCGAGATCTCCTCCACCTCCGACATCCAAGGGGGGCAAGTGGCGCGAGCGGACTTCCCGCGCTGGACGATCTCTCGCCTCGACGCCGAGGTGGCGTCCGAGGCGGCGATCGTCCAGTCGTGGTTCGCCGCGCCCACACACCCGGAGGCGGAAGTCGCAGCGAGCCGCTTCCGGGAGGCGGTGACCGCGGTGTGCGACGCCGCCATGCCGAGGTGCAGACGCCTCCCGGGCCGCCGGGAGGTCTATTGGTGGAGCTCGGAGATAGCGGATCTCCGAGCCGCCTGCTCGGCGGCGCGCCGCTCCTACGCTCACCGTAGGAGGCGGCGCCACGGGCGGACCGACGGCGAGCTGTCAGCCGAGGAGCTGACAGCCGAGGCGCAGCTGTACAGCTCCTACCGCGAGGCGAAGCGGGAGCTGCAGCTGGCCATCGGTCGGGCCAAGGAGCGGTCCTGGCGCGAGGCCCTGGAGGGCCTCGATAGGGATCCGTGGGGGCGCCCGTACAGAGCGGCCCGGAAGAAATTCCGGGGCCAGGCACCCCCGGTTGCGGAGTCCCTGGAGCCGGAGATCCTGGGCGGGGTGTTGGAGGGGCTTTTCCCCGCCATCGACCCTCACCACACCCCGCCCGCGATGGCGGCGCCCTCCTCGCCGGTCGAGGAGGTGGACCCGGACTCCATCCCACCTGTCTCAGAGGTGGAGATGGAGTTGGCCGTCGGCCGCCTGAGCGGCAAACGGACGGCGCCGGGTCCGGACGGGATCCCGAAGAGGGTCCTGAGGATCGCCCTCAGGGAGATGGGCGATCGGCTTCGGGAGCTGTTCGACGTGTGCATCACGTCCGGACGGTTCCCGAAGCTGTGGAAGGACGGCCGGCTGTGCCTGTTGCGGAAGGAGGGTCGTGCCGTAGACTCGCCTTCCGCATACAGGCCAATAGTGCTGCTCGACGACGCGGGGAAGCTGCTGGAAAGAGTGGTGGCTTCCCGCGTCGTCCGGCACCTAGGCGGCACTGGGCCTCAGTTGTCGGAGGCCCAGTTTGGGTTCAGAGCGAGGCGGTCAACGATCGACGCCTTGCTCTGGCTCAAGGGGTGGACGCAGGAGGCGGTCCGGGAGGGGGATAAGGCGTTGGCTGTCTCGCTGGACATTGCCAACGCCTTCAACAGTCTGCCGCACGGAACGATACAGGAGGCGCTCCGTTACCACGGGGTGCCCCTGTATCTGCGGAGGCTGTTGGCGGACTACCTCCAGGACCGCGAAGTCCTGGTGGAGGGACGCGACGGTCTGAGACGCCGTCGCGTCGTCCGCGGGGTTCCGCAGGGGTCGGTGCTGGGACCGCTCCTGTGGAACATCGGCTACGACTGGGTCCTCCGTGGCACGCTTCCCGCCAACATGCGGGTTGCGTGCTACGCGGACGACACCCTGGTCGTAGTCAGGGGGAGGGACCTGAGGGAGACGGTGCGGTTGGCCGAGGTGGGCACGGCCCACGTGATCGACCGCATCCGCTCCCTCGGGCTGGGAGTGGCCCTCTCCAAGACCGAGGCCCTGTTGTTCCACGGGCCTCGGGGGGGACCCCCGCCAGGGACCAGAGTGGTCCTGGACGGAGTCCCGGTCCGGGTTGGGACCCAGATGAAATATCTGGGTCTCATCCTGGACGGACGGTGGACTTTCAGGGCCCACTTTACCCAGCTGGCCCCGAGAGTCCTTGGAGCCGCCGCCGCACTGGGGAGGCTGCTGCCCAACGTGGGCGGCCCGAGCGCCACATGTCGCCGTCTATACTCCGGAGTGATCCGGAGTATGGCCACCTACGGGGCACCGGTCTGGGTGGACGCCCTCGGTCGCGCGAACATGACCCTGCTGCGACAACCGCAGCGGGTCATTGCGACGAGGGTGATCCGCGGATACCGGACGGTGTCCTGGACGGCAGCATGCGTGCTGGCCGGCGATCCCCCCTGGGCTCTCCAAGCGGAGATCCTCGCCGAAGTTTACCACTTCGTGGCGGCGAGGAGATCCGACGGGGAGCACCTGGAATGGGATCGGGTGGAGGGCCTACGGCGACAGGCGCGGGCCGCCATGTTGAGGCGGTGGGCGGAGGACCTGGCTCCACCGGTCCCTGGTCAGTGGACGGTGGAGGCCATTCGCCCGGTCCTCCGTGACTGGGTGCGGCGGCGATTCGGGTCGCTGACGTTCCGACTGGTGCAGGTGCTTTCCGGACATGGATGTTTCGGAAAGTACCTGTACCAGATCGCGAGACGGGAGGCGACCCCGGCCTGCCACGAATGTGGTGCGCCGGAGGATACGGCGCACCACACGCTGGAGGTGTGTGCCGCGTGGGGTCCCATGCGACACACACTTTCAGCCACCCTGGGAGGGGACCTCTCGCTGCCGAGCGTGGTCAACGCCATGCTCGACGGCGACAGGGAGTGGCAGGCGATGGTCTCCTTCTGCGAACAGGTGATGTCGCAGAAGGAGGCCGCGGAGAGGGTCAGAGAGGACGATGCCCGCTCTGACCCGATCCGCCGGAGGCGAAGGGGGGGTAGGAGGGGGCGGTTTGCCCGCCTTCTCCGACTTCCCCTGTAGTGGAGCCACCTGGTGGAGAGTCGGGGGACTCTCCGCCGGCTTGCACGGCTCCACTCGTCTGAGGGGTGGTCCTGGTGAGCAGTGAACACCCCTCCTTGGCCGGGGCCTGGACATGGGTTCCAGGCCAACCGCCGGGGCCAGATGGTGAATGCTAACGCGACCCCATCTCGGCCCCACGAAGGCGGGCGACTGCTCATAGTGGGTTTTTAGTGGGTTCGAGTCCCACATACCCCCTTCCACCACCCCCATGGTGGAAGGGAAATGCGAGGGCATTTTCCCACTTAAAAAAAAAAAAAAAAAAAAAAAGGTTAGGTTAGGTTAGGTTCGAGATCCAAGGGGGGCAAGTGGCGCGAGCGGACTTCCCGCGCTGGGCGATCTCTCGCCTCGACGTCGAGGTGGCGTCCGAGGCGGCGATCGTCCAGTCGTGGTTCGCCGCGCCCACACACCCGGAGGCGGAAGTCGCGGCGAGCCGCTTCCGGGAGGCGGTGACCGCGGTGTGCGACGCCGCCATGCCGAGGTGCAGACGCCTCCCGGGCCGCCGGGAGGTCTATTGGTGGAGCTCGGAGATAGCGGATCTCCGAGCCGCCTGCTCGGCGGCGCGCCGCTCCTACGCTCACCGTAGGAGGCGGCGCCACGGGCGGACCGACGGCGAGCTGTCAGCCGAGGAGCTGACAGCCGAGGCGCAGCTGTACAGCTCCTACCGCGAGGCGAAGCGGGAGCTGCAGCTGGCCATCGGTCGGGCCAAGGAGCGGTCCTGGCGCGAGGCCCTGGAGGGCCTCGATAGGGATCCGTGGGGGCGCCCGTACAGAGCGGCCCGGAAGAAATTCCGGGGCCAGGCACCCCCGGTTGCGGAGTCCCTGGAGCCGGAGATCCTGGGCGGGGTGTTGGAGGGGCTCTTCCCCGCCATCGACCCCCACCACACCCCGCCCGCGATGGCGGCGCCCTCCTCGCCGGTCGAGGAGGTGGACCCGGACTCCATCCCACCTGTCTCAGAGGTGGAGATGGAGTTGGCCGTCGGCCGCCTGAGCGGCAAACGGACGGCGCCGGGTCCGGACGGGATCCCGAAGAGGGTCCTGAGGATCGCCCTCAGGGAGATGGGCGATCGGCTTCGGGAGCTGTTCGACGTGTGCATCACGTCCGGACGGTTCCCGAAGCTGTGGAAGGACGGCCGGCTGTGCCTGTTGCGGAAGGAGGGTCGTGCCGTAGACTCGCCTTCCGCATACAGGCCAATAGTGCTGCTCGACGACGCGGGGAAGCTGCTGGAAAGAGTGGTGGCTTCCCGCGTCGTCCGGCACCTAGGCGGCACTGGGCCTCAGTTGTCGGAGGCCCAGTTTGGGTTCAGAGCGAGGCGGTCAACGATCGACGCCTTGCTCTGGCTCAAGGGGTGGACGCAGGAGGCGGTCCGGGAGGGGGATAAGGCGTTGGCTGTCTCGCTGGACATTGCCAACGCCTTCAACAGTCTGCCGCACGGAACGATACAGGAGGCGCTCCGTTACCACGGGGTGCCCCTGTATCTGCGGAGGCTGTTGGCGGACTACCTCCAGGACCGCGAAGTCCTGGTGGAGGGACGCGACGGTCTGAGACGCCGTCGCGTCGTCCGCGGGGTTCCACAGGGGTCGGTGCTGGGACCGCTCCTGTGGAACATCGGCTACGACTGGGTCCTCCGTGGCACGCTGCCCGCCAACATGCGGGTTGCGTGCTACGCGGACGACACCCTGGTCGTAGTCAGGGGGAGGGACCTGAGGGAGACGGTGCGGTTGGCCGAGGTGGGCACGGCCCACGTGATCGACCGCATCCGCTCCCTCGGGCTGGGAGTGGCCCTCTCCAAGACCGAGGCCCTGTTGTTCCACGGGCCTCGGGGGGGACCCCCGCCAGGGACGAGAGTGGTCCTGGACGGAGTCCCGGTCCGGGTTGGGACCCAGATGAAATATCTGGGTCTCATCCTGGACGGACGGTGGACTTTCAGGGCCCACTTTACCCAGCTGGCCCCGAGAGTCCTGGGAGCCGCCGCCGCACTGGGGAGGCTGCTGCCCAACGTGGGCGGCCCGAGCGCCACGTGTCGCCGTCTATACTCCGGAGTGATCCGGAGTATGGCCACCTACGGGGCACCGGTCTGGGTGGATGCCCTCGGTCGCAGTAACATGACCCTGCTGCGACAACCGCAGCGGGTCATTGCGACGAGGGTGATCCGCGGGTACCGGACGGTGTCCTGGACGGCAGCATGCGTGCTGGCCGGCGATCCCCCCTGGGCTCTCCAAGCGGAGATCCTCGCCGAAGTGTACCACTTCGTGGCGGCGAGGAGATCCGACGGGGAGCACCTGGAGTGGGATCGGGTGGAGGGCCTACGGCGACAGGCGCGGGCCGCCATGTTGAGGCGGTGGGCGGAGGACCTGGCTCCACCGGTCCCTGGTCAGTGGACGGTGGAGGCCATTCGCCCGGTCCTCCGTGACTGGGTGCGGCGGCGATTCGGGTCGCTGACGTTCCGACTGGTGCAGGTGCTTTCCGGACATGGATGTTTCGGAAAGTACCTGTACCAGATCGCGAGACGGGAGGCGACCCCGGCCTGCCACGAATGTGGTGCGCCGGAGGATACGGCGCACCACACGCTGGAGGTGTGTGCCGCGTGGGGTCCCATGCGACACACACTTTCAGCCACCCTGGGAGGGGACCTCTCGCTGCCGAGCGTGGTCAACGCCATGCTCGACGGCGACAGGGAGTGGCAGGCGATGGTCTCCTTCTGCGAACAGGTGATGTCGCAGAAGGAGGCCGCGGAGAGGGTCAGAGAGGACGATGCCCGCTCTGACCCGATCCGCCGGAGGCGAAGGGGGGGTAGGAGGGGGCGGTTTGCCCGCCTTCTTCGACTTCCTCTGTAGTGGAGCCACCTGGTGGAGAGTCGGGGGACTCTCCGCCGGCTTGCACGGCTCCACTCGTCTGAGGGGTGGTCCTGGTGAGCAGTGACCACCCCTCCTTGGCCGGGGCCTGGACACGGGTTCCAGGCCAACCGCCGGGGCCAGATGGTGAATGCTAACGCGACCCCATCTCGGCCCCACGAAGGCGGGCGACTGCTCATAGTGGGTTTTTAGTGGGTTCGAGTCCCACATACCCCCTTCCACCACCCCCATGGTGGAAGGGAAATGCGAGGGCATTTTCCCACTTAAAAAAAAAAAAAAAAAAAGGTTAGGTTCGAGAACAGGTGATGTCGCAGAAGGAGGCCGCGGAGAGGGTCAGAGAGGACGATGCCCGCTCTGACCCGATCCGCCGGAGGCGAAGGGGGGGTAGGAGGGGGCGGTTTGCCCGCCTTCTTCGACTTCCCCTGTAGTGGAGCCACCTGGTGGAGAGTCGGGGGACTCTCCGCCGGCTTGCACGGCTCCACTCGTCTGAGGGGTGGTCCTGGTGAGCAGTGACCACCCCTCCTTGGCCGGGGCCTGGACATGGGTTCCAGGCCAACCGCCGGGGCCAGATGGTGAATGCTAACGCGACCCCATCTCGGCCCCACGAAGGCGGGCGACTGCTCATAGTGGGTTTTTAGTGGGTTCGAGTCCCACATACCCCCTTCCACCACCCCCATGGTGGAAGGGAAATGCGAGGGCATTTTCCCACTTAAAAAAAAAAAAAAAAAAAAAAAGGTTAGGTTCGAGGTTCAGGAAAGTTCATTGGGTCTCGTTCGGATTTTTGTTTGGTCCTTGCCACAATTTTCGCTCTGAGGCACCAGTCACACTAACCTTGCCTTGACGCTCGGAACTTTTGGTGACAATTAGCAGGGTCGAGCTAGGCTCCCTCGCGTTGTTGCCAACTGTTGTGGGAAGTTAGGTGTTGCCAACTGTTGTGGGTTGGCGTGAATAATTAGCACGGTCGAGCTAGGCTCCTGTGCGTTGTTCCGCCTTCCCATATCAGGATGGACGAGAAGTCTGTTGCAAGCGGGGGAGGGTCACCCCCCCCCTGTCGTCGGGAGGCTGCTGAAGCCGGTCCGTCTTGCGAGGAAGCATTGCAGACTCCGCAATATGCGTTGCAGGCTGCGAAGCCCCTACGCAGGGCGAACGGGCGCTTCGTGAAAGGCCCTTCTAAGGGTCAGTCCCCTATTAATAGGGGAGTAAAATCGGGGTCGGAGTCCGAGTCGTCGGCTGCGCCCAAAAAAGGCCCTCTTCAGGGCCCCTCCGGCACGGAGGAAGGGGCGGAGTCCGACTTCTCGGACATGTCAGTAGACGAGGCGGCCAGGAAGCGGCCGTATTCCTCGTTCTTCGCGCCGGGGTATTTAGACTCCGACACGGAGACCGAGGGTGCGGCGGCTGCAAAGGTCGCAACGTCGAAGAGAGGAGGGGGCAAGGGCAGAGTTGCCAAAGTTGGGGGTCCGTCGAGGGAGGATTTTCTCCGCCCTGCGATGACGGATACCCTCAACAAACGGTGTTATAGGGGGGCCTCTGAAAAGGCGCCAAGGGCGGACAGCGGCAATGAAGTCGCTTCCTTGGCGGACAGCGACGCCAGTGCGCTGGACGCGCAATCACTGAGGGCACGGGCAGGAGAGAGCCTCTCCAACATCTTGGGGGTAGTGAAGAGGTCGTCGAACCTTAAGGGGGAGCTCGCTGGCCTCTTGAAAACTTCGGCGAGGTGCTTGCGAGAGGTCGTCGACGCCCTCGCCGAGCGGAGCGAGGCCAGGGAGACGCAGATGCTGAGGGCCGACAATGGCCGTCTACGCCTGGAGGTGGAGGCCTGCAAGGCAGAAGTGAAGGCACTCCGTCGTGGGTTCTCGGAGGCCAAGACGGAGGCCACCGTCGCCACTTCAGCTGCCGCCGCTGCTGCTGCATCTGCCTCCGTGGCGATGCAGGCTCCCCCAGGGATGGGGGAGATGCTGGAGGAGCTGAAGCGCTCCTTCTCCCTGACTTTCGGGGATATGTTAAGTGCCCGAATGGCGGGAATAGAGGAGCGCCTCTTGCCAGCGCCTGTTGTACGTCCGCCGCTGAGGGCGGACGCAAAGAGGGCTGCAGTGGATGCCGTACCACCGCCGCCGCCCAGGCCCATACCGGCAGTTGTCCCTACTGGTGACAGCTGGGCGACGGTGACGAGGAAAGGGAAGGGGAGGGGGAAATCCTCCGTCCCCTCAGCGGCTACCCCAGTGCCTGCTCCAGCGGCTGCCCCAGCTACTGCCCCAGCGCCTGCTCAAGTAGCTGCCCCTGTGGCTGCCCCAGGGCCGAGGAAGCGCGGGAAAAGGGGGAAGAAATCCTCCCCCCCTTCAGCGCCGGTGACTTTTGCCGCCGCCGCTGCGGCCCGCTCTGCGCCTGCGGCTGCTGCCGCTGTCAAGGCGGCGCCGAGGCCGATGGCGGCGCTACCGAGGGCCCCTAACTCCGCGGCGGTCGTGGTGACATTGCGTCCCGCGGCCCAGGAGGCCGGGGTCACATACAGCGCCGTCCTGCAGCTGGCCCAGGACAAGATCAAACTCCGCGAGATCGGAATTGATCTTGTCCGATTCAGGCAGACGGCCACGGGAGCCAGGATGCTGGAGATTCCCGGCTCCCAAACAGAGGAGAAAGCCGACAGGCTCGCGGAGAAGCTCCGCGAGGTCCTGTCGGAGGTGGCCGTGGTGACCAGGCCCGTCAAAACGACGGACCTGCGCGTCATCGGCCTGGACGACACGGCCACCAAGGAGAAGGTGGCCGCTGCAGTGGCCGAGGCGGGCCGCTGCGACGTCGGGCTCGTGAGGGCTGGAGAGGTGCGCACCGGCCCCGGAGGCACTGGCTCCACCATTGTGTCCTGCCCTGTCTCGGCAGCCAAGGTGCTGCTGAAGGAGGGCAGGCTTTTGGTCGGGTGGAGCGTGGCACGGCTGGTGTCGTTGGGGGATCGCCCCATGCGCTGTTTCAAGTGCATGGGGCTGGGGCATACACGCCCCCAGTGCCCTTCCACGTCCGACAGGGGTGACCTGTGCTTCCGGTGTGGAAACACAGGTCACAAGGCGGCCACCTGCGGGCGGGCCGACCCCCACTGCGCTATATGCGCAGAGTCGGGGAGGCCGGCCGGGCACACAATGGGTACGCGAAGCTGCGTTCCCCCCAAGACGAAGGGGAGAACCGCTGGGGTCCGGACCACCCCAGTGACTCCACTGGTCGCTCCCGTGACGGGAGCGAGCCAAGCGACTTGCGAGGAGGTTGAGATGGCTGACTAACATGGATCAAGTCGGCCAACTCAACCTCCTCCAGACGAACCTCAACCACTGCGCCAGGGCTCAAGATCTGCTTATGCAGTCCCTGGCGCAGTGGAACGTCGACTTGGCGGTCGCTGCGGAGCCGTACTTTGTCCCCTCTCAGCATGCGTGCTGGGCTGGGGACCTGGACGACTCCGTGGCCATCGTGGGAAGGGCGCATGGTGGTCCCCCCCTCTCGGTAGTGGAGAGAGGTGCGGGGTACGTGGTGGCCAAGTGGGGGGAGTATGCGGTAGTGGGCGCATACTTCTCCCCCAATAGAACCGCTGCAGAGCTGGAGGTCTTTATGGACCTCCTAGCCGCGGCGGTTAGAAGGCAGGTGCCACGTCAGGTCCTCTTTATGGGGGACCTGAACGCCAAGGCCCGGGACTGGGGCAACCCCTCTACCGACACTCGTGGGGAGATTGTCAGGGAGTGGGGGGTTGCCACGGGACTGACCCTCTTGAATAGAGGGTCGGCCCACACGTGCGTGCGACAGCGAGGGGGGTCCGTGGTGGACGTATCGTTCGCCACCCCCGCTGTCGCGGCACGTGTCCAGTCGTGGAGGGTGATGTCGGAGGTGGAGACTCTCTCGGACCATAAATACATATGGTTCGAGATCTCCTCCACCACCGACATCCAAGGGGGGCAAGTGGCGCGAGCGGACTTCCCGCGCTGGACGATCTCTCGCCTCGACGCCGAGGTGGCGTCCGAGGCGGCGATCGTCCAGTCGTGGTTCGCCGCGCCCACACACCCGGAGGCGGAAGTCGCAGCGAGCCGCTTCCGGGAGGCGGTGACCGCGGTGTGCGACGCCGCCATGCCGAGGTGCAGACGCCTCCCGGGCCGCCGGGAGGTCTATTGGTGGAGCTCGGAGATAGCGGATCTCCGAGCCGCCTGCTCGGCGGCGCGCCGCTCCTACGCTCACCGTAGGAGGCGGCGTCACGGGCGGACCGACGGCGAGCTGTCAGCCGAGGAGCTGACAGCCGAGGAGCAGCTGTACAGCTCCTACCGCGAGGCGAAGCGGGAGCTGCAGCTGGCCATCGGTCGGGCCAAGGAGCGGTCCTGGCGCGAGGCCCTGGAGGGCCTCGATAGGGATCCGTGGGGGCGCCCGTACAGAGCGGCCCGGAAGAAATTCCGGGGCCAGGCACCCCCGGTTGCGGAGTCCCTGGAGCCGGAGATCCTGGGCGGGGTGTTGGAGGGGCTTTTCCCCGCCATCGACCCCCACCACACCCCGCCCGCGATGGCGGCGCCCTCCTCGCCGGTCGAGGAGGTGGACACGGACTCCATCCCACCTGTCTCAGAGGTGGAGATGGAGTTGGCCGTCGGCCGCCTGAGCGGCAAACGGACGGCGCCGGGTCCGGACGGGATCCCGAAGAGGGTCCTGAGGATCGCCCTCAGGGAGATGGGCGATCGGCTTCGGGAGCTGTTCGACGTGTGCATCACGTCCGGACGGTTCCCGAAGCTGTGGAAGGACGGCCGGCTGTGCCTGTTGCGGAAGGAGGGTCGTGCCGTAGACTCGCCTTCCGCATACAGGCCAATAGTGCTGCTCGACGACGCGGGGAAGCTGCTGGAAAGAGTGGTGGCTTCCCGCGTCGTCCGGCACCTAGGCGGCACTGGGCCTCAGTTGTCGGAGGCCCAGTTTGGGTTCAGAGCGAGGCGGTCAACGATTGACGCCTTGCTCTGGCTCAAGGGGTGGACGCAGGAGGCGGTCCGGGAGGGGGATAAGGCGTTGGCTGTCTCGCTGGACATTGCCAACGCCTTCAACAGTCTGCCGCACGGAACGATACAGGAGGCGCTCCGTTACCACGGGGTGCCCCTGTATCTGCGGAGGCTGTTGGCGGACTACCTCCAGGACCGCGAAGTCCTGGTGGAGGGACGCGACGGTCTGAGACGCCGTCGCGTCGTCCGCGGGGTTCCACAGGGGTCGGTGCTGGGACCGCTCCTGTGGAACATAGGCTACGACTGGGTCCTCCGTGGCACGCTGCCCGCAAACATGCGGGTTGCGTGCTACGCGGACGACACCCTGGTCGTAGTCAGGGGGAGGGACCTGAGGGAGACGGTGCGGTTGGCCGAGGTGGGCACGGCCCACGTGATCGACCGCATCCGTTCCCTCGGGCTGGGAGTGGCCCTCTCCAAGACCGAGGCCCTGTTGTTCCACGGGCCTCGGGGGGGACCCCCGCCAGGGACCAGAGTGGTCCTGGACGGAGTCCCGGTCCGGGTTGGGACCCAGATGAAATATCTGGGTCTCATCCTGGACGGACGGTGGACTTTCGGGGCCCACTTTACCCAGCTGGCCCCGAGAGTCCTGGGAGCCGCCGCCGCACTGGGGAGGCTGCTGCCCAACGTGGGCGGCCCGAGCGCCACGTGTCGCCGTCTATACTCCGGAGTAATCCGGAGTATGGCCACCTACGGGGCACCGGTCTGGGTGGACGCCCTCGGTCGCGCGAACATGACCCTGCTGCGACAACCGCAGCGGGTCATTGCGACGAGGGTGATCCGCGGATACCGGACGGTGTCCTGGACGGCAGCATGCGTGCTGGCCGGCGATCCCCCCTGGGCTCTCCAAGCGGAGATCCTCGCCGAAGTTTACCACTTCGTGGCGGCGAGGAGATCCGACGGGGAGCACCTGGAGTGGGATCGGGTGGAGGGCCTACGGCGACAGGCGCGGGCCGCCATGTTGAGGCGGTGGGCGGAGGACCTGGCTCCACCGGTCCCTGGTCAGTGGACGGTGGAGGCCATTCGCCCGGTCCTCCGTGACTGGGTGCGGCGGCGATTCGGGTCGCTGACGTTCCGACTGGTGCAGGTGCTTTCCGGACATGGATGTTTCGGAAAGTACCTGTACCAGATCGCGAGACGGGAGGCGACCCCGGCCTGCCACGAATGTGGTGCGCCGGAGGATACGGCGCACCACACGCTGGAGGTGTGTGCCGCGTGGGGTCCCATGCGACACACACTTTCAGCCACCCTGGGAGGGGACCTCTCGCTGCCGAGCGTGGTCAACGCCATGCTTGACGGCGACAGGGAGTGGCAGGCGATGGTCTCCTTCTGCGAACAGGTGATGTCGCAGAAGGAGGCCGCGGAGAGGGTCAGAGAGGACGATGCCCGCTCTGACCCGATCCGCCGGAGGCGAAGGGGGGGTAGGAGGGGGCGGTTTGCCCGCCTTCTTCGACTTCCCCTGTAGTGGAGCCACCTGGTGGAGAGTCGGGGGACTCTCCGCCGGCTTGCACGGCTCCACTCGTCTGAGGGGTGGTCCTGGTGAGCAGTGACCACCCCTCCTTGGCCGGGGCCTGGACATGGGTTCCAGGCCAACCGCCGGGGCCAGATGGTGAATGCTAACGCGACCCCATCTCGGCCCCACGAAGGCGGGCGACTGCTCATAGTGGGTTTTTAGTGGGTTCGAGTCCCACATACCCCCTTCCACCACCCCCATGGTGGAAGGGAAATGCGAGGGCATTTTCCCACTTAAAAAAAAAAAAAAAAAAAAAAAGGTTAGGTTAGGTTAGGTTAGGTTAGGTTAGGTTAGGTTACCCTTTTGACTTTTGCCGCCGCCGCTGCGGCCCGCTCTGCGCCTGCGGCTGCTGCCGCTGTCAAGGCGGCGCCGAGGCCGATGGCGGCGCTACCGAGGGCCCCTAACTCCGCGGCGGTCGTGGTGACATTGCGTCCCGCGGCCCAGGAGGCCGGGGTCACCTACAGCGCCGTCCTGCAGCTGGCCCAGGACAGGATCAAACTCCGCGAGATCGGAATTGATCTTGTCCGATTCAGGCAGACGGCCACGGGAGCCAGGATGCTGGAGATTCCCGGCTCCCAAACAGAGGAGAAAGCCGACAGGCTCGCGGAGAAGCTCCGCGAGGTCCTGTCGGAGGTGGCCGTGGTGACCAGGCCCGTCAAAACGACGGACCTGCGCGTCATCGGCCTGGACGACACGGCCACCAAGGAGAAGGTGGCCGCTGCAGTGGCCGAGGCGGGCCGCTGCGACGTCGGGCTCGTGAGGGCTGGAGAGGTGCGCACCGGCCCCGGAGGCACTGGCTCCACCATTGTGTCCTGCCCTGTCACGGCAGCCAAGGTGCTGCTGAAAGAGGGCAGGCTTTTGGTCGGGTGGAGCGTGGCACGGCTGGTGTCGTTGGGGGATCGCCCCATGCGCTGTTACAAGTGCATGGGGCTGGGGCATACACGCCCCCAGTGCCCTTCGACGTCTGACAGGGGTGACCTGTGCTTCCGGTGTGGAAACACAGGTCACAAGGCGGCCACCTGCGGGCGGGCCGATCCCCACTGCGCTATATGTGCAGAGTCGGGGAGGCCGGCCGGGCACACAATGGGGACGCGAAGTTGCGTTCCCCCCAAGACGAAGGGGAGAACCGCTGGGGTCCGGACCACCCCAGTGACTCCACTGGTCGCTCCCGTGACGGGAGCGAGCCAAGCGACTTGCGAGGAGGTTGAGATGGCTGACTAACATGGATCAAGTCGGCCAACTCAACCTCCTCCAGACGAACCTCAACCACTGCGCCAGGGCTCAAGATCTGCTTATGCAGTCCCTGGCGCAGTGGAACGTCGACTTGGCGGTCGCTGCGGAGCCGTACTTTGTCCCCTCTCAGCATGCCTGCTGGGCTGGGGACCTGGACGACTCCGTGGCCATCGTGGGAAGGGCGCATGGCGGTCCCCCCCTCTCGGTAGTAGAGAGAGGTGCGGGGTACGTGGTGGCCAAGTGGGGGGAGTATGCGGTAGTGGGCGCATACTTCTCCCCCAATAGAACCGCTGCAGAGCTGGAGGTCTTTATGGACCTCCTAGCCGCGGCGGTTAGAAGGCAGGTACCACGTCAGGTCCTCTTTATGGGGGACCTGAACGCCAAGGCCCGGGACTGGGGCAACCCCTCTACAGACTCTCGTGGGGAGATTGTCAGGGAGTGGGGGGTTGCCACGGGACTGACCCTCTTGAATAGAGGGTCGGCCCACACGTGCGTGCGACAGCGAGGGGGGTCCGTGGTGGACGTATCGTTCGCCACCCCCGCTGTCGCAGCACGTGTCCAGTCGTGGAGGGTGATGTCGGAGGTGGAGACTCTCTCGGACCATAAATACATATGGTTCGAGATCTCCTCCACCTCCGACATCCAAGGGGGGCAAGTGGCGCGAGCGGACTTCCCGCGCTGGACGATCTCTCGCCTCGACGCCGAGGTGGCGTCCGAGGCGGCGATCGTCCAGTCGTGGTTCGCCGCGCCCACACACCCGGAGGCGGAAGTCGCAGCGAGCCGCTTCCGGGAGGCGGTGACCGCGGTGTGCGACGCCGCCATGCCGAGGTGCAGACGCCTCCCGGGCCGCCGGGAGGTCTATTGGTGGAGCTCGGAGATAGCGGATCTCCGAGCCGCCTGCTCGGCGGCGCGCCGCTCCTACGCTCACCGTAGGAGGCGGCGCCACGGGCGGACCGACGGCGAGCTGTCAGCCGAGGAGCTGACAGCCGAGGCGCAGCTGTACAGCTCCTACCGCGAGGCGAAGCGGGAGCTGCAGCTGGCCATCGGTCGGGCCAAGGAGCGGTCCTGGCGCGAGGCCCTGGAGGGCCTCGATAGGGATCCGTGGGGGCGCCCGTACAGAGCGGCCCGGAAGAAATTCCGGGGCCAGGCACCCCCGGTTGCGGAGTCCCTGGAGCCGGAGATCCTGGGCGGGGTGTTGGAGGGGCTTTTCCCCGCCATCGACCCTCACCACACCCCGCCCGCGATGGCGGCGCCCTCCTCGCCGGTCGAGGAGGTGGACCCGGACTCCATCCCACCTGTCTCAGAGGTGGAGATGGAGTTGGCCGTCGGCCGCCTGAGCGGCAAACGGACGGCGCCGGGTCCGGACGGGATCCCGAAGAGGGTCCTGAGGATCGCCCTCAGGGAGATGGGCGATCGGCTTCGGGAGCTGTTCGACGTGTGCATCACGTCCGGACGGTTCCCGAAGCTGTGGAAGGACGGCCGGCTGTGCCTGTTGCGGAAGGAGGGTCGTGCCGTAGACTCGCCTTCCGCATACAGGCCAATAGTGCTGCTCGACGACGCGGGGAAGCTGCTGGAAAGAGTGGTGGCTTCCCGCGTCGTCCGGCACCTAGGCGGCACTGGGCCTCAGTTGTCGGAGGCCCAGTTTGGGTTCAGAGCGAGGCGGTCAACGATCGACGCCTTGCTCTGGCTCAAGGGGTGGACGCAGGAGGCGGTCCGGGAGGGGGATAAGGCGTTGGCTGTCTCGCTGGACATTGCCAACGCCTTCAACAGTCTGCCGCACGGAACGATACAGGAGGCGCTCCGTTACCACGGGGTGCCCCTGTATCTGCGGAGGCTGTTGGCGGACTACCTCCAGGACCGCGAAGTCCTGGTGGAGGGACGCGACGGTCTGAGACGCCGTCGCGTCGTCCGCGGGGTTCCGCAGGGGTCGGTGCTGGGACCGCTCCTGTGGAACATCGGCTACGACTGGGTCCTCCGTGGCACGCTTCCCGCCAACATGCGGGTTGCGTGCTACGCGGACGACACCCTGGTCGTAGTCAGGGGGAGGGACCTGAGGGAGACGGTGCGGTTGGCCGAGGTGGGCACGGCCCACGTGATCGACCGCATCCGCTCCCTCGGGCTGGGAGTGGCCCTCTCCAAGACCGAGGCCCTGTTGTTCCACGGGCCTCGGGGGGGACCCCCGCCAGGGACCAGAGTGGTCCTGGACGGAGTCCCGGTCCGGGTTGGGACCCAGATGAAATATCTGGGTCTCATCCTGGACGGACGGTGGACTTTCAGGGCCCACTTTACCCAGCTGGCCCCGAGAGTCCTTGGAGCCGCCGCCGCACTGGGGAGGCTGCTGCCCAACGTGGGCGGCCCGAGCGCCACATGTCGCCGTCTATACTCCGGAGTGATCCGGAGTATGGCCACCTACGGGGCACCGGTCTGGGTGGACGCCCTCGGTCGCGCGAACATGACCCTGCTGCGACAACCGCAGCGGGTCATTGCGACGAGGGTGATCCGCGGATACCGGACGGTGTCCTGGACGGCAGCATGCGTGCTGGCCGGCGATCCCCCCTGGGCTCTCCAAGCGGAGATCCTCGCCGAAGTTTACCACTTCGTGGCGGCGAGGAGATCCGACGGGGAGCACCTGGAATGGGATCGGGTGGAGGGCCTACGGCGACAGGCGCGGGCCGCCATGTTGAGGCGGTGGGCGGAGGACCTGGCTCCACCGGTCCCTGGTCAGTGGACGGTGGAGGCCATTCGCCCGGTCCTCCGTGACTGGGTGCGGCGGCGATTCGGGTCGCTGACGTTCCGACTGGTGCAGGTGCTTTCCGGACATGGATGTTTCGGAAAGTACCTGTACCAGATCGCGAGACGGGAGGCGACCCCGGCCTGCCACGAATGTGGTGCGCCGGAGGATACGGCGCACCACACGCTGGAGGTGTGTGCCGCGTGGGGTCCCATGCGACACACACTTTCAGCCACCCTGGGAGGGGACCTCTCGCTGCCGAGCGTGGTCAACGCCATGCTCGACGGCGACAGGGAGTGGCAGGCGATGGTCTCCTTCTGCGAACAGGTGATGTCGCAGAAGGAGGCCGCGGAGAGGGTCAGAGAGGACGATGCCCGCTCTGACCCGATCCGCCGGAGGCGAAGGGGGGGTAGGAGGGGGCGGTTTGCCCGCCTTCTCCGACTTCCCCTGTAGTGGAGCCACCTGGTGGAGAGTCGGGGGACTCTCCGCCGGCTTGCACGGCTCCACTCGTCTGAGGGGTGGTCCTGGTGAGCAGTGACCACCCCTCCTTGGCCGGGGCCTGGACATGGGTTCCAGGCCAACCGCCGGGGCCAGATGGTGAATGCTAACGCGACCCCATCTCGGCCCCACGAAGGCGGGCGACTGCTCATAGTGGGTTTTTAGTGGGTTCGAGTCCCACATACCCCCTTCCACCACCCCCATGGTGGAAGGGAAATGCGAGGGCATTTTCCCACTTAAAAAAAAAAAAAAAAAAAAAAGGTTAGGTTACCCGGCCGCGGTGGCATGGGCGCTATTCGCCTCGAGTGCCCAGTCGCCGCGGCTAATGCCGCCCTCGCCAAGGGACGGCTAGTCGTCGGCTTCAGCTCGGGTGTAGTACGAGCACTTGGAAATCAGCCCCTGCGCTGCTACAAGTGCTTCGGAATAGGACACACCCGGGCCCTTTGTCCGTCCAAGGTCGACAGGACGGACTGCTGCTACCGCTGCGGCAAGGCCGGACACAAATCCGCCTCCTGCAAGGCCGCCACTCCGCACTGTGCGGTGTGTGCTGCCAGCGGCCGGCCAGCGAGCCACGTGATGAAGGGGAGGAACTGCAATCCTCCCCCCAAGAAGGGCAGAACGCAGGTGCCGGCCCAGCCTGCTGCAACCGTCACTGCTGAAAATGCAGCGACGGCCGACGACGAGGGGGGTGCGATGATCGAATGATGGATAGGATCGGACATCGCATTCTCCAGGCTAACACCAACCACTGTAAAACAGCCCAGTACCTGTTTATGCAGGCCATGGCTGAGTGGTTGGTGGACGTGGCGGTGGTTGCCGAGCCGTTCTCGGTCCCTGGCCGTTGGCTGGGTGATCAGGACGGCTTGGTAGCATTGGTAGCGCGGTCTTCCACAGACTCCCCTCCCCTCTCGCTCTTAGAGAGGGGACCGGGATACGTGGCCGCCGCGTGGGGAGATATAGCCCTAGTGGGTGTCTATTTCTCCCCTAACCGCCCTTTCTCGGACTTCGAGGATTTCCTCGAAGTCCTCACCGGAGTTGTCGGTAGGGCGGCGCCGCGCCACGTCGCCGTATTGGGCGACCTTAACGCCAAGTCGGCAGCCTGGGGCAACCCGGCCACCCGCTGCAACGTCCAGGGACGCGCCCTCGAGTGTTGGGCAGCATCGTCTGGTCTGTCCCTCCTAAACAGAGGGACAATTCAAACGTGTGTGCGGCGACGGGGAGGGTCAGTGGTTGACGTCTCGTTCGCCACCCCCGTGCTAGCCGCCCGCGTCGTGAACTGGCGGGTAGAGATGTTGGAGACATGGTCGGACCACCGATATGTGCGTTTCGACATCTCCAACCAGAGCCCCCAGGGGACGGCCCGCTCGGGCCAAGCTCCCTTCCCACGGTGGGCTCTCACCCGCCTTGACCGAAAGGCGGCCAAGGAGGCAGCGTTCGTCCAGGACTGGCTTGCACCTCCTGTCGAAGTCCTGGACGTGGACGTCGCAGCGGGCCAGCTAAGGGAGTCTCTGACCGAGGTGTGCAACTCCAGCATGCCTCGGTCTCGCCGCCCACCTCCCCGTCGTGCCGTTTATTGGTGGTCGGAGGAACTGGCGGGGCTCCGAGCCGCCTGTGTGGTGGCTAGGAGGGCCTACACGCGGAGCCGAAGACGTAGCTCGCGAGACCCGGCTAACGAGGACCACCTCTACACGACGTACGTAGAGGCGAAAACGGTCCTCAAGTCGGCCATCATCGCCGCTGACGACGCGGCGAGAGCCGAGATGCTGGAGGGCCTCGACAGGGACCCTTTTGGGAGACCATACAAGGCGGCGCGGAACAAACTGCGCCCCTTTGGTCCCCCACTGACGGAGACCCTTGAGCCGTCACTGCTGGATGGGGTGGTCCGGTCCCTGTTTCCATGCAGGGCCAACAACTTCACCCCACCAGTGATGGACCCCCCGCGAGAGACGGGTCCGTCAGAGGAAGAGGAGGTCCCTCCAGTGACGTCAGCGGAATTCGGGGCGGCGGCTCTTCGCCTCCGCGCTAAGAAGACGGCCCCCGGACCGGACGGCGTCCCTGCACGGGTGGTGGCCATAGCCGCCTTCCAAATGGAGGAGAGGTTTCGGGACCTCTTCAGCGCGTGTCTCACGTCTGGGAGGTTCCCGAAACCATGGAAGGAGGGGCAGCTGTGCCTTCTCCGTAAAGAGGGTCGCCCGGCGGACTCCCCTTCGGCATACCGGCCCATCGTACTGCTCGATGAGGTCGGTAAGTTGTTCGAGGGGATCATCGCCACCCGGCTGAACAACCACCTGCGGGGAGTTGGGCCGGACCTGTCGGACGCCCAATTTGGATTCCGATGGGGGCGATCGACAGTGGACGCGCTGGCCCGACTCAAGGGCCAAGTGGAGGCGGCAGTCGGGACGGGGGAAGGGGTGCTGGCCGTGTCATTTGATATAGCCAACGCCTTCAACTCCGTCCCCCATTCGACAATATTGGAGGCACTCCGGTACCATGGAGTGCCACAATACCTGAGGGCCCTCTTGGCCAGCTACTTGGCGGACCGAGCTGTCCTCCTCGTGGACAAAACGGGCATAGTCCGCCGGTACGGCGCAGAGTCCGGTGTTCCACAGGGGTCGGTCCTGGGACCACTCCTGTGGAACATAGGCTTTAACTGGCTCCTGCGGGGAACCCTTCTCCGAGGCACGAGTGTCATCTGCTACGCGGATGACACTCTCCTCACTGCCCGGGGGAGGGACTTTAGAGAGGCGGCAAGTCTGGCCTCGGCTGGCGGATCCTTGGTTGCGGGAAGGATCCGCCGCCTAGGATTGAGGGTGGCGCTGCATAAAACCGAGGCCGTGTTCTTCCACGGGCCAAGGCAGCGCACCCCGCCTGACGCCCACATTGTCGTGGAGGGCGTCAGGATTGAAGTGAAGGCCCAGATGAAATATCTGGGCCTTATAATCGACAGCAGGTGGCGCTTCGGCCCACACTTCAGCGGGCTGTCAGCACGCCTGCTGAAGGCCGCGGACGCCCTCTCTTGGCTCCTCCCAAACTTGGGGGGGCCCAAGGCGCGATGCCGGCGACTGTATGCCGGCATCTTGAAGAGCATGGCCCTGTATGGGGCCCCCATCTGGGCGGACTCCCTCAACAGGAGGGAGAATGCCACTGCAATCCGCAGGCCCCAAAGGGCCATTGCACTGCGGGTTGCAAGGGCCTACCGCTCGGTGGGCTTTGCGGCGGCGTGCGCTCTGGCTAGCACCCCTCCTTGGGAGCTCGAGGCGTGGGTGCTCGCTAGAGTGTACGAGTGGGCAGCGGGGCGTAAGGCGCTCGGTGAGCACCCCACCCCGGAAGAGCGGGAAGCGGTCCGGCGAGAGTCGAGGGACGCAGTCATCCACCATTGGGTGGAGGACCTCGCCATCGCTCCGTTCGGCCGCCGAACGTTGGACGCGCTCGGGCCGGTCCTGCGAGACTGGCTCGAGCGGTCCCATGGTTTCCTCTCGTTCCGTCTGGTGCAGGTATTATCCGGGCATGGGTGCTTTGGATCTTGCCTGCACCGGATCGGAAGAGAGGAGACCCCGAGGTGCCATCACTGTGGCGCGGCAGAAGACACGGCGCAGCACACCCTCGAGGTGTGTCCGTCATGGTCCCAGCCGCGCCGCAGTTTGATCGCGGTGGTTGGGCAGGACCTTTCGCTTCCCGGCGTGGTCAATTCTATGCTGGGAAGTGAGGGGGCCTGGGCAGCAGTCGCCTCCTTCTGCGAAGACGTCATGTCCCAGAAGGAGGTGGCGGAGCGTGCGCGGGAGGAAGATCCCCTCGCGGCACCGCTCCGTAGGCGTAGAAGGGGTGGGAGAAGGCGATTGAACAATCGTCGTTTTCTCTCACCTGGTGGTGAATAGCGGGCGAAAGGCGCGGGGGCGTCTTCGTCCGTATTGCACAATTCACCACCCACGTCGGGCGAGAATGGCTGAGCACTCGCAGTCATTCTCGGGCCCTCCTCCTCCGGGGGGAGTGGCGTGAAGGCCCCGCTGTAAAGGCGGGCGGTCGTCAGGGGGGACTGGATGTAAAGGCTCTGCCGGTTTCCCAGTCCTCCCTCCACACAGACGATGCGGGAGTGCCGCTGGGTTGTTTAGTGGGTATACTGGGCCACCGGGGAGTCCCACATAACCCTCCCACCCCCGATGGGAGGGTATGCGTAATGCATTTTTCCCAGCGTCAAAAAAAAAAAAAAAAAAGGTTAGGTTAGGTTAGGTTAGGTTGGAGGCAGGTTAGGTTTCCGGCTCGTTCGGATTTTTGTTTGGTCCTTGCCACAATTTTCGCTCTGAGGCACCAATCTCTCTAACTTTTCCTTGACGCTCGGAACTTTTGGTGACAATTAGCAGGGTCGAGCTAGGCTCCCTCGCGTTGTTGCCAACTGTTGTGGGTAGTTAGTTATTGCCAACTGTTGTGGGTTGGCGTGAATAATTAGCACGGTCGAGCTAGGCTCCTGTGCGTTGTTCCGCCTTCCCATCTCAGGATGGACGAACGTTCTATTGTAAGCGGGGGAGGGTCACCCCCCCCCTGTCGTCGGGAGGCTGCTGAAGCCGGTCCGGCTTGCTTGGAGGTATCGCGGACTCCGCATTATGCGTCGCAGGCTGCGAAGCCCCTACGCAAGGCGAACGGGCGGTTTGTAAAAGGCCCTTCTAAGGGCCAATCCCCGGGGATTAAATCGGGGTCGGAGTCCGAGTCGTCGGCTGCGCCCAAAAAAGGCCCTCTTCAGGGCCCCTCCGGCACGGAGGAAGGCATGGAGTCTGACTTCTCGGAAATGTCTGTAGAAGAGGCGGCCAGGAAGCGGCCGTATTCCTCGTTCTTCGCGCCGGGGTACTTAGACTCCGACACGGAGACCGAGGGTGCGGCGGCTGCAAAGGTCGCGACGTCGAAGAGAGGAGGGGGCAAGGGGAGAGTTGCCAAAGTTGGGGGTCCGTCGAGGGAGGATTTTCTCCGCCCTGCGATGACGGATACCCTCAACAAACGGTGTTACAGGGGGGCCTCTGAAAAGGTGCCAAGGGCGGACAGCGGCAATGAAGTCGCTTCATTGGCGGACAGCGACGCCAGTACGCTGGACGCGCAATCGCTGAGGGCGCGGGCAGGAGAGAGCCTCTCCAACATCTTGGGGGTCGTGAAGAGGTCGTCGAACCTCAAGGGGGAGCTCGCTGGCCTGTTAAAAACTTCGGCGAGGTGCCTGCGAGAGGTTGTCGACGCCCTCGCCGAGCGGAGCGAGGCCAGGGAGACGCAGTTACTGAGGGCCGACAATGGCCGTCTACGCCTGGAGGTGGAGGCCTGCAAGGCAGAGGTGAAGGCGCTCCGTCGTGGATTCTCTGAGGCCAAGACGGAGGCCGCCGTCGCCACCTCAGCCGCCGCCGCTGCTGCTGCCTCTGCCTCCGTGGCGATGCAGGCTCCCTCAGGGATGGGGGAGATGCTGGAGGAGCTGAAGCGCTCCTTCTCCCTGACATTCGGGGACATGCTGAGTGCCCGAATGGCGGGAATAGAGGAGCGCCTCTTGCCAGCGCCTGTTGTGCGTCCGCCGCTGAGGGCGGACGCAAAGAGGGCTGCAGCGGATGCCGTACCACCGCCGCCCAGGCCCATGCCGGCAGTTGTCCCTGCTGGTGACAGCTGGGCGACGGTGACGAGGAAAGGGAAGGGGAGGGGGAAATCCTCCGTCCCCTCAGCGGCCCCAGTGCCTGCTCCAGCGGCTGCCCCATCGGCTGCCCCAGCGCCTGCTCCAGTGGCTGCCCCAGTGGCTGCCCCAGGGCCGAGGAAGCGTGGGAAAAGGGGGAAGAAATCTTCCCCCCCTACAGCGCCGGTGACTTTTGCCGCCGCCGCTGCGGCCCGCTCTGCGCCTGCGGCTGCTGCCGCTGTCAAGGCGGCGCCGAGGCCGATGGCGGCGCTACCGAGGGCCCCTAACTCCGCGGCGGTCGTGGTGACATTGCGTCCCGCGGCCCAGGAGGCCGGGGTCACTTACAGCGCCGTCCTGCAGCAGGCCCAGGACAAGATCAAACTCCGCGAGATCGGAATTGATCTTGTCCGATTCAGGCAGACGGCTACGGGAGCCAGGATGCTGGAGATTCCTGGCTCCCAAACAGAGGAGAAAGCCGACAGGCTCGCGGAGAAGCTCCGCGAGGTCCTGTCGGAGGTGGCCGTGGTGACCAGGCCCGTCAAAACGACGGACCTGCGCGTCATCGGCCTGGACGACACGGCCACCAAGGAGAAGGTGGCCGCTGCAGTGGCCGAGGCGGGCCGCTGTGACGTCGGGCTCGTGAGGGCTGGAGAGGTGCGCACCGGCCCCGGAGGCACTGGCTCCACCATTGTGTCCTGCCCTATCTCGGCAGCCAAGGTGCTGCTGAAAGAGGGCAGGCTTTTGGTCGGGTGGAGCGTGGCACGGCTGGTGTCGTTGGGGGATCGCCCCATGCGCTGTTTCAAGTGCATGGGGCTGGGGCATACACGCCCCCAGTGCCCTTCGACGTCCGACAGGGGTGACCTGTGCTTCCGGTGTGGAAACACAGGTCACAAGGCGGCCACCTGCGGGCGGGCCGACCCCCACTGCGCTATATGCGCAGAGTCGGGGAGGCCGGCCGGGCACACAATGGGGACGCGAAGTTGCGTTCCCCCCAAGACGAAGGGGAGAACCGCTGGGGTCCGGGCCACCCCAGTGACTCCACTGGTCGCTCCCGTGACGGGAGCGAGCCAAGCGACTTGCGAGGAGGTTGAGATGGCTGACTAATATGGATCAAGTCGGCCAACTCAACCTCCTACAGACGAACCTCAACCACTGCGCCAGGGCTCAAGATCTGCTTATGCAGTCCCTGGCGCAGTGGAACGTCGACTTGGCGGTCGCTGCGGAGCCGTACTTTGTCCCCTCTCAGCATGCTTGCTGGGCTGGGGACCTGGACGACTCCGTGGCCATCGTGGGAAGGGCGCATGGCGGTCCCCCCCTCTCGGTAGTAGAGAGAGGTGCGGGGTACGTGGTGGCCAAGTGGGGGGAGTATGTGGCAGTTGGCGCATACTTCTCCCCCAATAGAACCGCTGCGGAGCTGGAGGTCTTTATGGACCTCCTAGCCGCAGCGGTTAGAAGGCAGGTGCCACGTCAGGTCCTCTTTATGGGGGACCTGAACGCCAAGGCCCGGGACTGGGGCAACCCCTCTACCGACACTCGTGGGGAGATTGTCAGGGAGTGGGGGGTTGCCACGGGACTGACCCTCTTGAATAGAGGGTCGGCCCACACGTGCGTGCGACAGCGAGGGGGGTCCGTGGTGGACGTATCGTTCGCCACCCCCGCTGTCGCAGCACGTGTCCAGTCGTGGAGGGTGATGTCGGAGGTGGAGACTCTCTCGGACCATAAATACATATGGTTCGAGATCTCCTCCACCACCGACATCCAAGGGGGGCAAGTGGCGCGAGCGGACTTCCCGCGCTGGGCGATCTCTCGCCTCGACGCCGAGGTGGCGTCCGAGGCGGCGATCGTCCAGTCGTGGTTCGCCGCGCCCACACACCCGGAGGCGGAAGTCGCAGCGAGCCGCTTCCGGGAGGCGGTGACCGCGGTGTGCGACGCCGCCATGCCGAGGTGCAGACGCCTCCCGGGCCGCCGGGAGGTCTATTGGTGGAGCTCGGAGATAGCGGATCTCCGAGCCGCCTGCTCGGCGGCGCGCCGCTCCTACGCACACCGTAGGAGGCGACGTCACGGGCGGACCGACGGCGAGCTGTCAGCCGAGGAGCTGACAGCCGAGGAGCAGCTGTACAGCTCCTACCGCGAGGCGAAGCGGGAGCTGCAGCTGGCCATCGGTCGGGCCAAGGAGCGGTCCTGGCGCGAGGCCCTGGAGGGCCTTGATAGGGATCCGTGGGGGCGCCCGTACAGAGCGGCCCGGAAGAAATTCCGGGGCCAGGCGCCCCCGGTTGCGGAGTCCCTGGAGCCGGAGACCCTGGGCGGGGTGTTGGAGGGGCTTTTCCCCGCCATCGACCCCCACCACACCCCGCCCGCGATGGCGGCGCCCTCCTCGCCGGTCGAGGAGGTGGACCCGGACTCCATCCCACCTGTCTCAGAGGTGGAGATGGAGTTGGCCGTCGGCCGCCTGAGCGGCAAACTTGTCGTTCAGTTGTCGGAGGCCCAGTTTGGGTTCAGAGCGAGGCGGTCAACGATTGACGCCTTGCTCTGGCTCAAGGGGTGGACGCAGGAGGCGGTCCGGGAGGGGGATAAGGCGTTGGCTGTCTCGCTGGACATTGCCAACGCCTTCAACAGTCTGCCGCACGGAACGATACAGGAGGCGCTCCGTTACCACGGGGTGCCCCTGTATCTGCGGAGGCTGTTGGCGGACTACCTCCAGGACCGCGAAGTCCTGGTGGAGGGACGCGACGGTCTGAGACGCCGTCGCGTCGTCCGCGGGGTTCCACAGGGGTCGGTGCTGGGACCGCTCCTGTGGAACATCGGCTACGACTGGGTCCTCCGTGGCACGCTGCCCGCCAACATGCGGGTTGCGTGCTACGCGGACGACACCCTGGTCGTAGTCAGGGGGAGGGACCTGAGGGAGACGGTGCGGTTGGCCGAGGTGGGCACGGCCCACGTGATCGACCGCATCCGCTCCCTCGGGCTGGGAGTGGCCCTCTCCAAGACCGAGGCCCTGTTGTTCCACGGGCCTCGGGGGGGACCCCCGCCAGGGACCAGAGTGGTCCTGGACGGAGTCCCGGTCCGGGTTGGGACCCAGATGAAATATCTGGGCCTCATCCTGGACGGACGGTGGACTTTCGGGGCCCACTTTACCCAGCTGGCCCCGAGAGTCCTGGGAGCCGCCGCCGCACTGGGGAGGCTGCTGCCCAACGTGGGCGGCCCGAGCGCCACGTGTCGCCGTCTATACTCCGGAGTGATCCGGAGTATGGCCACCTACGGGGCACCGGTCTGGGTGGACGCCCTCGGTCGCGCGAACATGACCCTGCTGCGACAACCGCAGCGGGTCATTGCGACGAGGGTGATCCGCGGATACCGGACGGTGTCCTGGACGGCAGCATGCGTGCTGGCCGGCGATCCCCCCTGGGCTCTCCAAGCGGAGATCCTCGCCGAAGTTTACCACTTCGTGGCGGCGAGGAGATCCGACGGGGAGCACCTGGAATGGGATCGGGTGGAGGGCCTACGGCGACAGGCGCGGGCCGCCGCAGAAGGAGGCCGCGGAGAGGGTCAGAGAGGACGATGCCCGCTCTGACCCGATCCGCCGGAGGCGAAGGGGGGGTAGGAGGGGGCGGTTTGCCCGCCTTCTTCGACTTCCCCTGTAGTGGAGCCACCTGGTGGAGAGTCGGGGGACTCTCCGCCGGCTTGCACGGCTCCACTCGTCTGAGGGGTGGTCCTGGTGAGCAGTGACCACCCCTCCTTGGCCGGGGCCTGGACATGGGTTCCAGGCCAACCGCCGGGGCCAGATGGTGAATGCTAACGCGACCCCATCTCGGCCCCACGAAGGCGGGCGACTGCTCATAGTGGGTTTTTAGTGGGTTCGAGTCCCACATACCCCCTTCCACCACCCCCATGGTGGAAGGGAAATGCGAGGGCATTTTCCCACTTAAAAAAAAAAAAAAAAAAAAAAAAGGTTAGGTTGGAGGCACCAATCTCGCTAACTTTTCCTTGACGCTCGGAACTTTTGGTGACAATTAGCAGGGTCGAGCTAGGCTCCCTCGCGTTGTTGCCAACTGTTGTGGGTTGTTAGTTGTTGCCAACTGTTGTGGGTTGGCGTGAATAATTAGCACGGTCGAGCTAGGCTCCTGTGCGTTGTTCCGCCTTCCCATATCAGGATGGACGAGCGGCCTGTCGTAAACGGGGGAGGGTCACCCCCCCCCTGTCGTCGGGAAGCTGCTGAAGCCGGTCCGTCTTGCGTGGAGACATCGCAGACTCCGCATTATGCGTCGCAGGCTGCGAAGCCCATACGCGGGGCGAACGGGCGCTTCATAAAAGGCCCTTCTCAGGGCCAAACAACAATCGGCCCTTCTCAGGGCCACCCAACCGGCCCTTCTCAGGGCCCCCCAACAGGCTCTTCTCGGGGCCAGACGTCGGAGGAATCTGGCTCCGAAATGGAGGGAAGCCGGAAGCGGCCGTCCTCCTCGCTCTTCGTGCCCGGGGGATTCGACTCGGACACTGAGACCGAGGGGACGTTGGCCGCCAAGGTTAACACTGCCAGGAGAGGCAGAGGGAGTACCGCGAGGGCGGCAGCAAGGGAGGTTTTCCTCAAGCCACGGCCAGTGGATGAGGAACTCGACGAGGTCCTGCAGAGCAGGAGATATGGGAAGGGGCGTCCCGCTGTCGTCTCCGGCCTTGTGACTGACACCGGCAGTGATACCGATGTCACCGCAAGGTCCGGGGACCCCAGTGAGTTCAACGCCCAGGAGATGAGGGCGTTTGCGGGCGAGAGGATCGCCTGCATTATGGAGGTTGCTCGGAAGTCGGGCAACCTAAAGGGCGAGTTCGTCGCCCGACTAAAGCGGTCCGCCTCCGACTTGCGTGAGGTCGTGACAGCCCTCGCGGGCAGGACTGAGGTGGAGGAGACGCGCCACTTGAGGGCGGACAATGGCCGCCTACGCCTGGAGGTTGAATCCCTCCGGGCGGAAGTGAAGGCGCTGCGTCGCGGCTTCTCCGAGGCAAAGTCGGAGGCTGCTGCTGCTGCCACTGCTGCTGCCACTGCTGCCGCAGCTGGGCCGCAGGTGGCCGCCCCCACAGTCATGCAGGGGGCAGGGGAGTTGGTTGAGGAGCTAAAGCGCTCCTTGACCCATACGTTCGGGCAGATGCTGAACGCCCGACTCGCGGGGATTGAGGAGCGTCTCCTGCCGGCCTCGGTGGTTCGGCCACCACTGAGGGCGGATGCCGTTAGGGCGGCAGTGGCTTCCGCGCCACCAAAGGCGACGCCACAGCCGGCTCGCAACCCTGCCCCCAAAGCGGGGAGGAATGCTGCGCCGGTGGCTGGACCCTCAGGGAAGCCTGCCCCCGCCGCCGCTTCCCAGGGGAAGACCTGGGCAGCGGCGGTGGGTGGAGGAAGGGGCAGGGGTGGAATCTCCTCCAACACTCCCCCGAAGACTGCTGCCCCTCCCACAATGGCACCGGTGGCTGGCCCCTCCAGAGTGAATGCCGCCGCCGCCGCTCCTGCCCAGGAAGAGACCTGGGCAACGGTGGCAAGAAAAGGAAGGAGAGGGGCAAGGGGGAAGAAATCCACTGCTCCTCCTGCCTCTGCCCCATTGACTGGCGCGAGGCCGAAGCCGGTGGCCCCCCCGAAGCCTAAGGTGGCGCTAAGGACCCCGAAGTCCGCGGCTGTGGTGCTGCTGTTGCAGCCTGAGGCCGCGGAAAAGGGGGCGACTTACAGCGCCATCCTTCAGAAGGCGCAGGAGCGCATCGATCTCCAAGAGTTGGGGATCGATGAGCTCCGCTTCCGCCAGACGGCCACGGGAGCCAGGATGTTGGAGATTCCTGGTTCCCAAAACGGCGAGAAGGCGGACAGGCTCGCGGAGAAGCTCCGCGACGTCCTGTCCGAGGTGGCGACAATCACCAGGCCCGTCAAATCCACCGACGTCCGGATTACGGGCCTGGATGACTCGGCCACCAAGGAGATAGTGGCCGCAGCGGTGGCTAGGGTGGGGGGCTGTGAAGCGCGGCTCGTTAAGGTCGGGGAATTGCAACCCGGCCTCGGCGGTGCGGGCTCCACCCTGGTGTCCTGCCCGATTTCAGCGGCCAAAGCGCTGCTGACAAAGGGTAGGCTGTTGGTCGGGTGGAGCTCGGCGCGAGTGGTGGCCCTAGGGGAACGCCCCATGCGCTGCTTCAAGTGCATGGGGCTGGGGCACACTCGTCCTCAGTGCCCCTCGTCAGCCGACAGGACGAACCTGTGCTTCCGGTGCGGAGGCACAGGTCACCGGGCGGCCACGTGCGGAAGGAGCGAACCCCGCTGCGCAATCTGCGCAGACTCGGGGCGCCCTTCCGGGCACGTAATGGGGGGACGCAGTTGCGAACCCCCAAAGACTAAGGGAAAGGCCCCCGGGACCAGGGCCACCCCGGCTACCTCTCAGGCCGCCCCAGAGGAAGTCGCAGCTCCGGTGGTGGAGGAGGTGATGTCTGAATAATGTTTCAAGCCAGACATCACTTCCTCCAGACGAACCTCAACCACTGCGCTGGGGCCCAGGACCTGTTCGTTCAGTCCCTGGCGCAGTGGAAGATTGACGCGGCGGTCGCCACGGAGCCGTACTACGTCCCCCCCCAACATCCTTCCTGGGTTGGGGACGTGGACGGCTCCGTGGCCATTGTGAGTGGCGGCCTCCCCCTCTCAATCGAAGAGAGGGGTGCAGGTTTCGTGGTGGCAAAGTGGGAGGAGTATTCGCTAGTCGGCGCATACTTCTCCCCTAACAGAACCGCTGCGGAGCTGGAGGTCTTTGTCGACCTCCTAGCCGCAGCGGTGAGAAGGCAGGCCCCACGACAGGTCCTCCTTATGGGGGACTTGAACGCCAAGGCCCGGGAATGGGGCAACCCCTCCACTGACTCTCGAGGGGAGATTGTCAGGGAGTGGGCAGTTGCCACGGGGCTAACCCTACTAAACAGAGGGTCAGCCCACACGTGCGTGCGGTGGAACGGGGGGTCCGTGGTGGATCTTACGTTCGCCACCCCATCCACCGCGGCACGTGCCCGGGCCTGGAGGGTGTTGTCGGAGGTTGAGACTCTCTCGGATCACAAGTATGTGCGGTTCGAGATCTCCACCTCCGACAACCAGGGAGGGGAAAGCGTGGTGCGAGCGAATTTCCCGCGCTGGACGATCAGCCGCCTCGACACCGAACTAGCTGCCGAGGCGGCTATCGTCCAGTCGTGGCTTGCCGCTCCCACGCACCCGGAAGTCGACACCGCAGCGGGTCGCTTCCGGGAGGCGGTGACGGCGGTGTGCGACGCCGCCATGCCGCGGTCGCGTCGCCGCCCAGGCCGTCGCGAGGTGTACTGGTGGAGCTCGGAGATAGCGGATCTCCGAGCGGCCTGCACAGAGGCGAGGCGCCCGTACACCCGCAGTAGGAGGCGGCGCAACGGCCGGACCGACGATCAGCTGTCAGATGAGGAACTGACAGCTGAGCGCCGGCTGTATAGCGCGTATCGGGAGGCGAGACGCGCGCTACAGCTGGCCGTCGGAAGGGCGAAGGCCCAGGCCTGGGCCGAGGTCCTGGAGGGCCTCGACAGGGACCCATGGGGCCGTCCGTACAGGGCTGCCCGGAAAAAGTTCCGAGGCCAGACGGCACCGGTAGCGGAGACCCTGCAGCCGGAGCTCCTCGGCCGGGTGATGGGGGGGCTCTTTCCCCTCAACGACCCCCTCCACGCCCCGCCGACGATGGCACCGCCGTCCCTCTACGGGGAGGTGGTCGACCCCGCCTCGATCCCAGCCGTGTCGGAGGCGGAGATGGAGGTGGCCGTCGACCGGCTAAAGGGCAAGAGGACGGCGCCGGGTCCAGACGGGATCCCGGCGCGCGTCCTCAGGATTGCCCTGAAGGAGTTGGGGGAACAGCTTCGGGAGCTGATGGACGCGTGCCTTGCGTCTGGACGGTTCCCGAAGCCGTGGAAGGACGGGCGGTTGTGCCTGTTGCGGAAGGAGGGTCGAGACGTTGACTCGCCCTCTGCATACAGGCCAATCGTGCTGCTGGATGACACGGGAAAGATGCTGGAAAGGGTGCTGGCTTCCCGTGTCATACAGCACCTGGAGGGAACTGGGCCTGACCTCTCGCAGGCCCAGTATGGGTTCAGAGCGGGGCGGTCTACGATAGACGCCCTGCTCTGGTTAAAAGAGTGGACCCAGGAGGCGGTCCGGGAGGGAGGAAAGGCGTTGGCCGTCTCTCTTGACATAGCCAACGCCTTCAACAGCCTGCCGCACTCGACGATACAGGAGGCGCTCCGTTATCACGGAGTGCCTCTGTATCTGCGGAGGCTGTTGGCGGACTACCTCCAGGACCGCGAGGTCCTGGTGGAAGGGCGCGACGGGCTGAGGCACCGTCGCGTCGTCCGCGGTGTTCCACAGGGGTCGGTACTGGGACCGCTCTTGTGGAACATTGGCTACGACTGGGTGCTGCGTGGCACGCTTCCCGCCAATATGCGGGTGGCGTGCTATGCAGACGATACCCTGGTCGTGGCCAAGGGGAGGGACCTTGGGGAGGCGGTGCGGCTGGCTGCGTTGGGGACAACCCTCGTGGTCGACCGCATCCGCTCCCTGGGACTGGAGGTCGCCCTCTCCAAGACCGAGGCCCTGTTGTTTCATGGGCCTCGGGGGGGACCCCCTCCAGGAACGCGTGTAGTTCTGGACGGGGTCTCGATCCGGGTTGGGACCCAGATGAAATATCTGGGTCTCATCCTGGACGGAAGGTGGACTTTTGGGGCGCACTTCACCCAACTGGCCCCAAAAGTCCTAGGAGCCGCCGCCGCATTAGGGAGGCTGCTGCCCAACGTGGGTGGCCCGAGCGCCAACTGCCGCCGGCTATACTCTGGAGTGATCCGGAGTATGGCCCTGTACGGGGCACCGGTCTGGGTGGACGCCCTCGGTCGCGCGAACATGACCCTGCTGCGACGTCCGCAGCGGGTCATAGCGACGAGGGCGATACGCGGATACCGGACGGTGTCCTGGACGGTCGCATGCGTCCTGGCCGGTGATCCCCCTTGGGGGCTACAAGCGGAGATCCTCGCCGAAGTGTACCACTTCGTGGCGGCGAGGAGATCCCGCGGGGAGCCCCTTGTGTGGGAGGAGGTCGGACGCATACGGCGGCAGGCGCGGGTCGCCCTGTTGGCGCGGTGGACGGAGGACCTGGCTCCGCCGGTCCCTGGTCAGTGGACGGTGGAGGCCATCCGCCCGGTCCTCCGGGAGTGGTTGCGGCGGCGGTTCGGGTCGCTGACCTTCCGCCTGGTGCAGGTACTTTCCGGGCATGGCTGCTTCGGAAAGTATCTGCACCAGATTGCGAGACGGGAGGCGACCCCGGCCTGCCACGAATGTGGGGCGCCAGAGGATACGGCGCTCCACACGCTGGAGGTGTGTGCCGCGTGGGGTCCCATGCGACACACACTTTCAGCGATACTAGGCCGAGACCTCTCGCTGCCGAGCGTGGTAAGCGCCATGCTCTGCGGTGAGAGTGAGTGGCAGGCGATGGTCTCCTTTTGCGAAGCGGTGATGACGCAAAAGGAGGCTGCGGAGCGGATCAGGGAGGACGACGCCCACTCTGACCCGCTCCGGCGTAGACGTGCAAGGGGACGAAGGAGGCGGTATGGCCGCCTTCTCGATCCCCCGTAGTGGGGCCGCTGGTAGGGGGTCGGGGGACTCCTTGCCGGCCTGCACGGCCCCACACGTCTGGGGGGTGGCCTTTGGGATAAGGTTGCCCCTCCAAAGGCGCTGAGTGGCCCGAGATATCTACTCGGGCCTACCGCCAGGGCGAGATGGTGAATGCTAACGCGACCCCATCTCGCCCTATCTCGGCGGCGGTCTGCTCCCCGTGGTGGTTTTAGCCGGTAAGAGTCCGGCATAACCCATTGCCTCCCCCGAGGCATGGGTATCCATGAGGATTTCCCCACGAAAAAAAAAAAAAAAAAAAAAAAAGGTTAGGTTAGGTTAGGTTGGATTTTTGTTTGGTCCTTGCCACAATTTTCGCTCTGAGGCACCAGTCACACTAACCTTGCCTTGACGCTCGGAACTTTTGGTGACAATTAGCAGGGTCGAGCTAGGCTCCCTCGCGTTGTTGCCAACTGTTGTGGGTAGTTAGTTATTGCCAACTGTTGTGGGTTGGCGTGAATAATTAGCACGGTCGAGCCCTAGCTCCTGTGCGTTGTTCCGCCTTCCCATCTCAGGATGGACGAACGTTCTATTGTAAGCGGGGGAGGGTCACCCCCCCCCCTGTCGTCGGGAGGCTGCTGAAGCCGGTCCGGCTTGCTTGGAGGTATCGCGGACTCCGCATTATGCGTCGCAGGCTGCGAAGCCCCTACGCAAGGCGAACGGGCGGTTTGTAAAAGGCCCTTCTAAGGGCCAATCCCCGGGGATTATATCGGGGTCGGAGTCCGAGTCGTCGGCTGCGCCCAAAAAAGGCCCTCTTCAGGGCCCCTCCGGCACGGAGGAAGGGGCGGAGTCCGACTTCTCGGACATGTCAGTAGACGAGGCGGCCAGGAAGCGGCCGTATTCCTCGTTCTTCGCGCCGGGGTACTTAGACTCCGACACGGAGACCGAGGGTGCGGCGGCTGCAAAGGTCGCGACGTCGAAGAGAGGAGGGGGCAAAGGGAGAGCCGCCAAAGTTGGGGGTCCGTCGAGGGAGGAGTTTCTCCGCCCTGCGATGGCGGATACCCTCAACAAACGTTGCTACAGGGGGGCCTCTGAAAAGGCGGCCAGGGCGGACAGCGGCAACGAAGTCGCTTCCTTGGCGGAGAGCGACGCCAGTGCGCTGGACGCGCAATCGCTGAGGGCGCGGGCAGGAGAGAGCCTCTCCAACATCTTGGGGGTCGTGAAGAGGTCGTCGAACCTCAAGGGGGAGCTCGCTGGCCTCTTAAAAACTTCGGCGAGGTGCCTGCGAGAGGTCGTCGACGCCCTCGCCGAGCGGAGTGAGGCCAGGGAGACGCAGCTGTTGAGGGCTGACAATGGCCGTCTACGCCTGGAGGTGGAGGCCTGCAAGGCAGAGGTGAAGGCGCTCCGTCGTGGGTTCTCGGAGGCCAAGACGGAGGCCGCCGTCGCCACCTCAGCTGCCGCCGCTGCTGCTGCCTCTGCCTCCGTGGCGATGCAGGCTCCCTCAGGGATGGGGGAGATGCTGGAGGAGTTGAAGCGCTCCTTCTCCCTGACATTCGGGGACATGTTGAGTGCCCGAATGGCGGGAATAGAGGAGCGCCTCTTGCCAGCGCCTGTGGTCCGTCCGCCGCTGAGGGCGGATGCAAAGAGGGCTGCAGCGGATGCCGTACCATCGCCGCCCAGGCCCATGCCGGCAGTTGTCCCTGCTGGTGACAGCTGGGCGACGGTGACGAGGAAAGGGAAGGGGAGGGGGAAATCCTCCGTCCCCTCAGCGGCCCCAGTGCCTGCTCCAGCGGCTGCCCCAGCGGCTGCCCCAGCGCCTGCTCCAGTGGCTGCCCCAGTGGCTGCCCCAGGGCCGAGGAAGCGTGGGAAAAGGGGGAAGAAATCCTCCCCCCCTACAGCGCCGGTGACTTTTGCCGCCGCCGCTGCGGCCCGCTCTGCGCCTGCGGCTGCTGCCGCTGTCAAGGCGGCGCCGAGGCCGATGGCGGCGCTACCGAGGGCCCCTAACTCCGCGGCGGTCGTGGTGACATTGCGTCCCGCGGCCCAGGAGGCCGGGGTCACCTACAGCGCCGTCCTGCAGCTGGCCCAGGACAAGATCAAACTCCGCGAGATCGGAATTGATCTTGTCCGATTCAGGCAGACGGCCACGGGAGCCAGGATGCTGGAGATTCCTGGCTCCCAAACAGAGGAGAAAGCCGACAGGCTCGCGGAGAAGCTCCGCGAGGTCCTGTCGGAGGTGGCCGTGGTGACCAGGCCCGTCAAAACGACGGACCTACGCGTCATCGGCCTGGACGACACGGCCACCAAGGAGAAGGTGGCCGCTGCAGTGGCCGAGGCGGGCCGCTGCGACGTCGGGCTCGTGAGGGCTGGAGAGGTGCGCACCGGCCCCGGAGGCACTGGCTCCACCATTGTCTCCTGCCCTGTCACGGCGGCCAAGGTGCTGCTGAAAGAGGGCAGGCTTTTGGTCGGGTGGAGCGTGGCACGGCTGGTGTCGTTGGGGGATCGCCCCATGCGCTGTTTCAAGTGCATGGGGCTGGGGCATACACGCCCCCAGTGCCCTTCCACGTCCGACAGGGGTGACCTGTGCTTCCGGTGTGGAAACACAGGTCACAAGGCGGCCACCTGCGGGCGGGCCGACCCCCACTGCGCTATATGCGCAGAGTCGGGGAGGCCGGCCGGGCACACAATGGGGACGCGAAGTTGCGTTCCCCCCAAGACGAAGGGGAGAACCGCTGGGGTCCGGACCACCCCAGTGACTCCACTGGTCGCTCCCGTGACGGGAGCGAGCCAAGCGGCTTGCGAGGAGGTTGAGATGGCTGACTAATATGGATCAAGTCGGCCAACTCAACCTCCTACAGACGAACCTCAACCACTGCGCCAGGGCTCAAGATCTGCTTATGCAGTCCCTGGCGCAGTGGAACGTCGACTTGGCGGTCGCTGCGGAGCCGTACTTTGTCCCCTCTCAGCATGCTTGCTGGGCTGGGGACCTGGACGACTCCGTGGCCATCGTGGGAAGGGCGCATGGCGGTCCCCCCCTCTCGGTAGTAGAGAGAGGTGCGGGGTACGTGGTGGCCAAGTGGGGGGAGTATGTGGCAGTTGGCGCATACTTCTCCCCCAATAGAACCGCTGCGGAGCTGGAGGTCTTTATGGACCTCCTAGCCGCAGCGGTTAGAAGGAAGGTGCCACGTCAGGTCCTCTTTATGGGGGACCTGAACGCCAAGGCCCGGGACTGGGGCAACCCCTCTACCGACACTCGTGGGGAGATTGTCAGGGAGTGGGGGGTTGCCACGGGACTGACCCTCTTGAATAGAGGGTCGGCCCACACGTGCGTGCGACAGCGAGGGGGGTCCGTGGTGGACGTATCGTTCGCCACCCCCGCTGTCGCAGCACGTGTCCAGTCGTGGAGGGTGATGTCGGAGGTGGAGACTCTCTCGGACCATAAATACATATGGTTCGAGATCTCCTCCACCTCCGACATCCAAGGGGGGCAAGTGGCGCGAGCGGACTTCCCGCGCTGGACGATCTCTCGCCTCGACGCCGAGGTGGCGTCCGAGGCGGCGATCGTCCAGTCGTGGTTCGCCGCGCCCACACACCCGGAGGCGGAAGTCGCAGCGAGCCGCTTCCGGGAGGCGGTGACCGCGGTGTGCGACGCCGCCATGCCGAGGTGCAGACGCCTCCCGGGCCGCCGGGAGGTCTATTGGTGGAGCTCGGAGATAGCGGATCTCCGAGCCGCCTGCTCGGCGGCGCGCCGCTCCTACGCTCACCGTAGGAGGCGGCGCCACGGGCGGACCGACGGCGAGCTGTCAGCCGAGGAGCTGACAGCCGAGGAGCAGCTGTACAGCTCCTACCGCGAGGCGAAGCGGGAGCTGCAGCTGGCCATCGGTCGGGCCAAGGAGCGGTCCTGGCGCGAGGCCCTGGAGGGCCTCGATAGGGATCCGTGGGGGCGCCCGTATAGAGCGGCCCGGAAGAAATTCCGGGGCCAGGCACCCCCGGTTGCGGAGTCCCTAGAGCCGGAGATCCTGGGCGGGGTGTTGGAGGGGCTCTTCCCCGCCATCGACCCCCACCACACCCCGCCCGCGATGGCGGCGCCCTCCTCGCCGGTCGAGGAGGTGGACCCGGACTCCATCCCACCTGTCTCAGAGGTGGAGATGGAGTTGGCCGTCGGCCGCCTGAGCGGCAAACGGACGGCGCCGGGTCCGGACGGGATCCCGAAGAGGGTCCTGAGGATCGCCCTCAGGGAGATGGGCGATCGGCTTCGGGAGCTGTTCGACGTGTGCATCACGTCCGGACGGTTCCCGAAGCTGTGGAAGGACGGCCGGCTGTGCCTGTTGCGGAAGGAGGGTCGTGCCGTAGACTCGCCTTCCGCATACAGGCCAATAGTGCTGCTCGACGACGCGGGGAAGCTGCTGGAAAGAGTGGTGGCTTCCCGCGTCGTCCGGCACCTAGGCGGCACTGGGCCTCAGTTGTCGGAGGCCCAGTTTGGGTTCAGAGCGAGGCGGTCAACGATCGACGCCTTGCTCTGGCTCAAGGGGTGGACGCAGGAGGCGGTCCGGGAGGGGGATAAGGCGTTGGCTGTCTCGCTGGACATTGCCAACGCCTTCAACAGTCTGCCGCACGGAACGATACAGGAGGCGCTCCGTTACCACGGGGTGCCCCTGTATCTGCGGAGGCTGTTGGCGGACTACCTCCAGGACCGCGAAGTCCTGGTGGAGGGACGCGACGGTCTGAGACGCCGTCGCGTCGTCCGCGGGGTTCCGCAGGGGTCGGTGCTGGGACCGCTCCTGTGGAACATCGGCTACGACTGGGTCCTCCGTGGCACGCTGCCCGCCAACATGCGGGTTGCGTGCTACGCGGACGACACCCTGGTCGTAGTCAGGGGGAGGGACTTGAGGGAGACGGTGCGGTTGGCCGAGGTGGGCACGGCCCACGTGATCGACCGCATCCGCTCCCTCGGGCTGGGAGTGGCCCTCTCCAAGACCGAGGCCCTGTTGTTCCACGGGCCTCGGGGGGGACCCCCGCCAGGGACCAGAGTGGTCCTGGACGGAGTCCCGGTCCGGGTTGGGACCCAGATGAAATATCTGGGTCTCATCCTGGACGGACGGTGGACTTTCGGGGCCCACTTTACCCAGCTGGCCCCGAGAGTCCTGGGAGCCGCCGCCGCACTGGGGAGGCTGCTGCCCAACGTGGGCGGCCCGAGCGCCACGTGTCGCCGTCTATACTCCGGAGTGATCCGGAGTATGGCCACCTACGGGGCACCGGTCTGGGTGGATGCCCTCGGTCGCAGTAACATGACCCTGCTGCGACAACCGCAGCGGGTCATTGCGACGAGGGTGATCCGCGGGTACCGGACGGTGTCCTGGACGGCAGCATGCGTGCTGGCCGGCGATCCCCCCTGGGCTCTCCAAGCGGAGATCCTCGCCGAAGTGTACCACTTCGTGGCGGCGAGGAGATCCGACGGGGAGCACCTGGAGTGGGATCGGGTGGAGGGCCTACGGCGACAGGCGCGGGCCGCCATGTTGAGGCGGTGGGCGGAGGACCTGGCTCCACCGGTCCCTGGTCAGTGGACGGTGGAGGCCATTCGCCCGGTCCTCCGTGACTGGGTGCGGCGGCGATTCGGGTCGCTGACGTTCCGACTGGTGCAGGTGCTTTCCGGACATGGATGTTTCGGAAAGTACCTGCACCAGATCGCGAGACGGGAGGCGACCCCGGCCTGCCACGAATGTGGTGCGCCGGAGGATACGGCGCACCACACGCTGGAGGTGTGTGCCGCGTGGGGTCCCATGCGACACACACTTTCAGCCACCCTGGGAGGGGACCTCTCGCTGCCGAGCGTGGTCAACGCCATGCTCGACGGCGACAGGGAGTGGCAGGCGATGGTTTCCTTCTGCGAACAGGTGATGTCGCAGAAGGAGGCCGCGGAGAGGGTCAGAGAGGACGATGCCCGCTCTGACCCGATCCGCCGGAGGCGAAGGGGGGGTAGGAGGGGGCGGTTTGCCCGCCTTCTTCGACTTCCCCTGTAGTGGAGCCACCTGGTGGAGAGTCGGGGGACTCTCCGCCGGCTTGCACGGCTCCACTCGTCTGAGGGGTGGTCCTGGTGAGCAGTGACCACCCCTCCTTGGCCGGGGCCTGGACATGGGTTCCAGGCCAACCGCCGGGGCCAGATGGTGAATGCTAACGCGACCCCATCTCGGCCCCACGAAGGCGGGCGACTGCTCATAGTGGGTTTTTAGTGGGTTCGAGTCCCACATACCCCCTTCCACCACCCCCATGGTGGAAGGGAAATGCGAGGGCATTTTCCCACTTAAAAAAAAAAAAAAAAAAAAGGTTGGGGTACTGGGTCGGATAACCTCCTCGTGGTGTACCCTGGGTGCCGTCGATCACTTCCCACTTGTGGGGACTTATCGACGGCAGCTAATAATCCGACGCGAAGGTGTCCTCTGCGTGTCCCTGTGATAGTAGCATAGGGCACAGCAGATGGACAGCGGACCTATGGGTCGTGGGATGGCCGGCCTTCAAGGCCGGCGGCGCGGCGGGGAGGGTCAACCCGGCCACCCTGTCGGGCACGAAATGGAAAGGCGACAGTATGTCGCAGCGGACCTTTGGGTCGAAGGATGACTGGCCTTCAAGGCTGGTGGCGCGGCAGGGAGGGTCAACTCGGCCACCCTGTCGGGCACAAGTTGAAATGGCGGCATTGAGTCGCAGCGGACCTTCAGGTCGGAGGATGATCGGCCTTCAAGGCTGGTGGCGCGGCAGGGAGGGTCAACTCGGCCACCCTGTCGGGCACAAGTTTGAATGGCGGCATTGAGTCGCAGCGGACCTTCGGGTCGTAGGATGGCTGGCCTGCAAGGCTAGTGGCGCGGCAGGGAGGGTCAACCCGGCCACCCTGTCGGGCATGAGGGGAAACGGTGGCAATGGGTCACAGCGGACCTTTGGGTCGTGGGATGGCCGGCCTGCAAGGCTGGCGGCGCGGCAGGGAGGGTCAACCCGGCCACCCTGTCGGGCATAATGCGTCTCCGAATCCCGTTGTTGGGTGCTCGCACAAGGGATGCATGGCCAGGGGGAACCTGGTCACTAGGGCACCACAGGGGGACCTCACCCCTTAAAAAAGGGAAATCAAATGAAAATATGGCGACTTCTGGAACAAATCCTCAGGTGGGTAGCAGCGAATGCTGTGAATCCCACGGTGCTACGGCGCCCAGCCCCTACGTATCTGAGGGGGGCGAGAACCGCCTCGTGGGCTCCGGCCCACGTAACGACGACCACGGCAAAGACACGGAATTTGATACTGCGCAACATGATGAAAACGGCAAGAAAATGGACAATGTGGAGGTGAAGGCTACTGGTGTATCCCTAGATGGGTCACTACAAGCCCTAGAGCTTCGGATCCCGACTCCGAACCTGTCGGAATCGGAATCCGACGCCATGAGTTGGGAGTCGGTTTCGTCTCCGGGAGGAGGCGGCTCCGAGAGGAGGGTGCGCAAGCGGCGCAGAAATGGAGATAAGGAGGAAGACACGGGTGACTCCTCACCGTCAACCAAGGTGTCGACTCCTCGGCGAGGTAGAGGGCGCCCGCCCACTACAGGGGAATACGTTGGCCTGGCGAAAGCCAAGGCTGACCTCAACCGGGCGCGTGAAGAGGAGATGCGGCTTACAGCCGAAAAGGAGCTCCAACAGGAGCTTCAAGAGAGGAGGGCTCAATTCCGCAAGGCGCCAGCATTGGTGCCCGCGGTATGTGACACTCAGCTGGACGACTGTGACGCCGCACAGCTGGAGGCAATGTTGTTGGGCTCAGTGGACACCATCCTTGCGGTGGCCACCAAGTCCAAAAATTTGAAGGGCACCAGTGTGAAGGCTCTGAAAGACGCTGCGGCTACCATTAAGGCATCCTTCCAGCAATCGCGGGCTCGATCCATGCCAGAGGAGATGGCCCTCCTCGTTAAAGCGAATGAGCGGCTCTCGTCAGAACTGAAGGAACTCCGACGAGAGATGGAGCAGCTAAGGGCGTCCCAAGCTCGCCCAGCTCCAACATCAGCGTCTGCTCGGGCCCCAGCTCAAACACCCTGCACGGAGGAGGTTGTGCAGCAGATCATGGTGCAAGTCGGCACCATGGTTAACGCCCGCTTTGCCGGGATCGAGGAGAGGCTGCTGCCCGCGCAGATCCTAAGGCCCCCACTGGCCGCAGATCGGCAAAGGGAGGCTGAGGCGCGTCCGACCCCGGACCAAAAACGAAGGGGCCCCAAGAGTACTCCTCCAGCGCAGGCGGCGCCTAAAGCGAGAAGTACTCCAATGCCGATGCCCACCCCTGTTACCACAGGCCCCACGGCTCCTCCGGCTGAAGCCTGGACCGTGGTTACGAGGCGAAGACCAGCCGAGAGGCGAGAGACGGTGCCGAAAGCGGCAGGGGCAAGGCCCACCGACAAGAGGTCTACCGCTCCGGCCCGAGTTTCTGCTTCCTCGAAGCCAAAGACAACACCACAGCCCTCCAAAGCGGGTGCGGCAAAACTGCGCCCCCCAAAGACTGCAGCGGTGGTGATCACGCTGCAACCGGGGGCAGCGGAAAAAGGCGTCACCTATGCCAAGGTGCTGGAGGCGGCCAAGGCAAAGATCAAGCTTGGCGAGATAGGGGTACCGCCGTTGAAGATCAGAACGGCGGCCACCGGGGCTCGGATACTGGAAGTAGCCGGCGTGGACAACGCTACCAAAGCGGACGTCCTTGCCGGTAAGCTCAGGGAGATGCTCGGTGACGAGGAGAGCGTACGAGTCTCCAGGCCGACTGCTACCACTGACCTACGGGTCAGCGGCCTGGACGATTCCGTCGTCCCGGAGGAGCTGGCTGTGGCCCTAGCCGGGATAGGTGAGTGCCCTGTGACGGCGATCTCTGTTGGCGCAATACGACGGGGACAATCCGGGATGGGCACAGTATTCGTGCGTTGCCCCACAGTAGTTGCCAAGAAGGTGATGGCCAGCGGGGGTCGCGTCTTAGTGGGATGGGTAGCGGCACGGGTCGGCATCTTGGATGTAAGGCCCCGCCGGTGTTACCGCTGCCTTGAAATGGGCCATGTTGTGGCACAGTGCAAGGCCGAAGTTGACCGCAGTGATGAGTGCTACCGCTGCGGTACAAAGGCCCACAAGGCCAAGGATTGCTCCGCCGCTCCCCACTGCACCCTCTGTGCAGCAGCGGGAAAGCCAGCGGACCACCTCTCCGGGGGCAAGGCTTGCGCCAAGTCCCCGTCAAAGTCAGGGGCCAGAAGAAAGACCGTCGTGACTGAGGTTAAGACCCAGCCACGACCGCCTCGCCCTATCAAAGGGCCGGTTGAACGTATGGAGGAAAGTTAGTTAGTATGGCCCTAACTTTCCTCCAGGCGAATCTGAACCACTCCGCTGGTGCTCAGGACCTGCTCCTGCAGTCCATGGCGGAGCGGTTGATTAAAGTGGCGGTGGCTGCCGAGCCGTACGCGGTACCATCTAGATCTGACTGGGTGGGGGACCTCGATGGCTTAGTAGCGATCACCACCCAGTCGCCGGCTCACTCTCCTCCTCTCGAAGGAGTGATGAGGGGAAGAGGATTCGTGGCGGCTAGTTTAGGCCAGGTCGTCATCGTGGGGGTATACCACTCCCCGAACCGGCCGATTGACGAGTTGGAGGATCTCCTCGGTGAGGTGGGGACCTTTATTGGTCAGACCCGCCCACGCCCCGTGCTCGTGCTCGGGGACCTCAACGCTAAATCCACTGCGTGGGGATCCCCGGCAACGAGTCCGCGGGGCGTCGTCGTGCTTGAGTGGTTGGCCGAGGTAGGCCTCTGCGTCGTGAATCGTGGGACTGAGAACACCTGCGTCCGACAATCGGGGGGGTCGATAGTTGACCTAACGCTCGCCACACCAGACCTCGCTTGTCGCATTCACGACTGGCAGGTTTTGGTCGACGTGGAGACGCTGTCCGATCACCGGCATATCCGGTTCAGTGTTTCCTCGTCCCAGACGGACGAAGTGAGAGAAGTAGGTGGCGAGATCGGTCCGCGATGGGCCCTGAAGCGCCTCAACGCCGAAGTGCTGCAGGAGGCGGCCCTCGTCGAAGTGTGGAATGGCACTCCTCAGGAGCCGGACCCGGTAGACTCGGACTCGATGGCGGACAGGCTGTGCGAGGCAATGGCGCGTGTCTGCGACGCTTCGATGCCGCGCGCGCGAGCCCCGCAGCTAAAACGTCAGGTCTACTGGTGGTCGGAGGAGATTGCTGAACTCCGGAGAAGCTGTGTGACGAGGCGCCGCCGATACCAGCGGTATCGGAGGCGAAGGCGGCGTGAGACCGAAGTGAGCGAGTCTCTTTATGCCGCCTACAAAGAGGCTTCCGGGGCCCTTCGCGTTGCGATCGTTGAGAGCAAGAGGCGAGCTTGGGAGCAACTGCTGGAGGGGCTGGAGCGCGACCCATGGGGCCGCCCGTACCAGTGGGCAAGACAAAAGCTTCGCCCCTGGGCTCCCCCGATCACGACCTCGCTCCAACCGGCGGTTTTACAGAGAGTGGTAGAAGGCTTGTTCCCCGGTGCTCCGGGGACCGACTTTACACCGCCCTCGACATCGAGCGATCTCACCGCAGTAGTGGACGAGCCTGTATCCCCTGTTTCCGAGGGTGAGCTAGGTGCAGCAGTGCTCAGGATGAGAGCCAAGAACACGGCGCCTGGGCCTGACGGCATACCGGGGCGTGCGTGGGCCCTCTCCTTGAAGCACCTAGGGCCCGCTTTGATGGCCCTGTTCGACTGTTGCCTCAACGAAGGCAGATTCCCCCGGCGATGGAGAAGAGGCAGGCTCGTCCTCCTGAGAAAGGAGGGTCGTCCGGCGGATGAGCCTTCGGGCTATCGTCCCATTGTACTGCTTGATGAAGCGGGCAAGCTGTTGGAGAGAATCGTCGCTGCCCGCTTGGTCAGGCACCTTGAGACGACGGGTCCGGATCTGGCGCCCAATCAGTTCGGCTTCCGGAGAGGACGCTCGACGATGGATGCCATATCCCGCGTCCGCAACCTCTCCGAGGAGGCGTGCTCCAGTGGTGGCGTGTTGTTGGCCGTATCGTTGGACATCGCCAACGCATTCAACACGCTACCCTGGAGCACGATACACGCCGGTCTGGAGTACCACAAGGTGCCCCAGTATTTGCGCAGACTTGTTGGTGACTATCTCTCAGATAGAGAGGTAGTCTACCCAACGACTCACGGCGAGCGAAGTAGCGCTATGACGCGCGGCGTTCCACAGGGATCGGTCTTAGGTCCACTCCTGTGGAACGTCGGATACGACTGGGTCCTCCGGGGTGCCAACCTTCATGGCGTCGGCGTCGTTTGTTACGCTGACGACACGCTGGTTGCCGCCCGGGGAAAGGACTTCAGAGAGGCTGCGATCCTGGCCACAGCCGGTGTTGCTACGGTCGTCGCCAGGATCCGTATGCTGGGTCTGGAGGTGGCGCTCCACAAATCCGAGGCCATATGTTTCTATGGTCCCCGGCGGGCGCCACCTACAGATTCCAACATTGTGGTGGGAGGTACTTCCATCCCCGTCGGGACGACGCTGAAATATCTCGGTGTCGTCCTCGATGGTAGATGGCAGTTCAAGGCGCACATACGACGGCTGTCCCCAAAAATCCTGGGGACAGCCGGAGCACTGAGCCGTCTACTCCCGAATATCGGGGGCGGTAGGGGAAGCTGCCGCCGCCTCTATACAGCGGTGGTAAGCTCGATGGCCCTGTATGGCGCCCCGATATGGGCAGGTCGGCTCGATCGGCAGACCACCGCCCTGTTGATCGGAGCCCAGCGGGTGATGGCGGTGAGAGTGTGCAGGGGGTACCGCACACTCTCTCACGAGGTGGCATGCGTGCTTGCTGGCACGCTCCCGTGGGACCTTGAGGCCGAAGTTCTTGCCTCGGTCTATTGGCGCAGAGCGCAGGCAAGGGAGCGAGAAGAGCGACCGGCGCCGCAGGAGGTAGCGCACTGGCGAGATGACGCCAAAACATCGGCTCTCGCCACGTGGGGGGAACGGCTCCTCGCTGGACCCGTGCAGAGAGGAGAAAGCGCTCGGAGACTTCTCGAGGCTATCCAGCCTGTTCTCGAGGAGTGGGTCCGGAGGGGGCATGGGAGTTTGTCCTTCCGTCTGACGCAGGTTCTCTCGGGACATGGTTGTTTCGGGAGGTACCTGAGTCGCGTTGCCCGAAGAGAGGACACCTCGGCCTGTCACCAGTGTGGATGCGCGGAGGACACTGCCCAGCATGCGCTAGAGGTATGCCCGGGAGGAGACGAACCGCGGCAATCGTTGGTCGCGGTTGTGGGAACGGACCTCTCCTTGTCGGCCATCATCCCAAAGATGGTCGATGACCAGAGGTCGTGGGAGGCGGTGACCTCCTTCTGTGAGATTATTGTCTCGCAGAGGGAGGAGGAGGAGCGGGAGAGAGAAAGAAATCCTCTTTCTCTTCCGCTTCGGAGGGCGCGGACACGGAGGCGGGCTAATCGAGCCCGCACTCCGTCTCCGCTCCAAAGGCCTGGGGTGTTGGGTGCGGGGGCACCTGGCACCCCCCAATGAAAGGCCAATGTGAGGTGTAGATGCCCCACAGTGTTCCGGGGCATCACACGAGGTGAAGGAGGGCCTTTTACACCCTCCCATGAGGTGGGCCTGCTGCAATGCGGGCTGTTGTCGACGGGTGCTACGGCGAATGCGCAAGCGGTCCCGCGCCCCCCGTCTCTCTAGTCAATGACGGAGGAACACCCTGGGTTTTTAGTGGGTATTACGCACCAAATAAGGTGTGGAGAGCCCCACATAACCACCCAACCCCCCGGTTCGGTGGTATCCGTAATGGATTTTCCCAGGATAAAAAAAAAAAAAAAAAAAAAAAAAAAGGTTAGGTTAGGTTAGGTTAGGTTAGGTTAGGTTAGGTTAGGTTAGGTTAGGTTAGGTTAGGTTAGGTTAGGTTAGGTTAGGTTAGGTTAGGTTAGGTTAGGTTAGGTTAGGTTAGGTTAGGTTAGGTTAGGTTAGGTTAGGTTAGGTTAGGTTAGGTTAGGTTAGGTTAGGTTAGGTTAGGTTAGGTTAGGTTAGGTTGGGGTACTGGGTCGGATAACCTCCTCGTGGTGTACCCTGGGTGCCGTCGATCACTTCCCACTTGTGGGAAGTGATCGACGGCAGCGAATAATCCGACACGAGGGTGTCCTCCGCGTGTCCCTATGATATATGCATAGGGCACAGTGGATGGACAGGCGGTCGTCCGCGTGGCGGAGTCCCAGTGAGGGACTCAGCGGACCTCCGGGTCGTGGGATGGCCGGCCTTCAAGGCTGGCGGCGCGGCAGGGAGGGTCAACTCGGCCACCCTGTCGGGCAGTGGGATCAGATGAGGGTCTGGGGGCTGGGAACGTAGGGGCGTTCAACCGGCCTCCATTGCACAGACCCTCATCCCCGCCGAACGGCGGGAACAGCCTGGCGACCCAGCTGTTCCCGCCATCCCCCCCCAGTCACACTGGGGGGGCCTGTGGGGCCCCTGTAAAGGGGCAATCGCTGGTGGTGTTGTGGCGGTAAAGGCTTTAGCCAGATTCCCACGACACCACCACTCGGCGATAGCGGGTCACTGCGGAGTTTAGTGGGTATTGCCTGTCGCTAGGACGGGTTGAGTCCCACACACGGCCTCGTCCCCAACGAGGCTATGGTGCCTAAACGCATTCTCCGCATTAAAAAAAAAAAAAAAAAAAAAAGGTTAGGTTAGGTTAGGTTAGGTTAGGTTAGGTTAGGTTAGGTTAGGTTAGGTTAGGTTAGGTTAGGTTAGGTTAGGTTAGGTTAGGTTAGGTTAGGTTAGGTTAGGTTAGGTTAGGTTAGGTTTTTTTTTTTTTTTTTTTTTTTTTTTTTTTTCCGGCGTTAAATATCCGGTCGTAGGCGAATCCCTCTGAGCAAGAGTCAGAGTCTTTTCCTATTCTTTTTTCGTATTTTTTCGAATTTACTTAACATCTACAGGAGGATGGGTGTGGGGGTTTTACAATCGTATATGTACATTTTACAATTAATTTTCTCTTTACATTTCCTTCTTTCTTATATCCTACATGTATTCTATCTGTCTTGATCTACTTATGCTTTTTTCTTACTTTATGACATTAATCTTAATCTAACACATCAGGATATGGTTTCTTAGGTCTAACAACATTAACATTATGAACATATTCTTAACTACAGCATCTTAAATTTAGCACATCAGGATGTGGTTTCTTAGGTCTAAGAGCTTTAACATTATGAACTTAGGTTAGGTTAGGTTAGGTTAGGTTAGGTTAGGTTAGGTTAGGTTAGGTTAGGTTAGGTTAGGTTAGGTTAGGTTAGGTTAGGTTAGGTTAGGTTAGGTTAGGTTAGGTTAGGTTAGGTTAGGTTAGGTTAGGTTAGGTTAGGTTAGGTTAGGTTAGGTTAGGTTAGGTTAGGTTAGGTTAGGTTAGGTTAGGTTAGGTTAGGTTAGGTTAGGTTAGGTTAGGTTAGGTTAGGTTAGGTTAGGTTAGGTTAGGTTAGGTTAGGTTAGGTTAGGTTAGGTTAGGTTAGGTTAGGTTAGGTTAGGTTAGGTTAGGTTAGGTTAGGTTAGGTTAGGTTAGGTTAGGTTAGGTTAGGTTAGGTTCGTGGGTACCGCCCTATCGTGCTCCTGGATGAGGTAGGAAAACTCTTTGAAAGAGTCATTTCTTAGGTTAGGTTAGGTTAGGTTAGGTTAGGTTAGGTTAGGTTAGGTTAGGTTAGGTTAGGTTAGGTTAGGTTAGGTTAGGTTAGGTTAGGTTAGGTTCAGAGGCTAAAGAGCCTCACGGCGGAGGCCAAGGAGCAGGGCGAGGGAGTGTTGGCTATATCGTTCGATATAGCCAACGCGTTTAATTCCCTCCCCCACTCCGTTGTCCTGGAGGCACT